>CM060926.1:851991516-854491516 GCA_030737875.1 Allium sativum
AAACTCTGTTATGTAATATATTATGTATTTTGTGAAATTCCGCTGTGAGATTAATTCCGCTGTGTAATTCTGATGTTCTTCGTATTCTTCTACTCTATTAGTTCTATCTTTTCTATCTCATCTTCTAAATTCTTTCAATAATGACATGACTTTCGAGGCATCGAAAGCCGCGCCGTTACAGTTGGTATCAGAGCTTAAGTTCGCCTAGGTGAGTCTGTGGATTAGTGTTGAGAGTTCGTATTTTTACTAAAAAACTATTTTAGTATAGGACGACCTTAGCTATCAACCTTAGTTATTGACTTAGGATTATCCTTAAGACTATCTTCGATTTAGTATTAACCGTCAAACCGTATACTCAGAAAGTTGAAGATAAGTTCACAAGGAAGAAGTGGCCGAAAAATGAGTAGGACCACCACAACCAATGGAACGAGTTAAATGATTAAGGTCAGCCCAGGATGAGTTCAACAACGTTGAATTAAAGTTAGAGTAATATCCAGTGAATAAGATTGGTATATCCTGGTAGTAAAAACCCGACTTAAGTTGGATGTAGACCCATATGAGTTAAGTAGTTGATTTTGAATTGAAATAAGAATTTTGGATTTTAGAAATAGTTAAATAAAATTCCAATTAAACAAAGAATCCATTTGGTAAATAATTACAGATGTGTATAAATTTGACTTTAGTTAAATCTAAAATCCACGCGTGACTCTTTAATTTTGGGGACGAAATTCTTTTAAGGGGGGTAGACTGTAATGTCCTGGTTTTTCGCTAGTATTTGTTAACGATAAATATTGATTTAATAGGTAATAAAATCATAGAATATGTTTACTAAACAAACATGGATAGCAAAGAGTAAAACATGTACATGGATTTGTTTGCTAAGTAAACATATAAATAAACTTGCACATAATTTAATCAAGTGAAAATATCTACATGTAAAACAAAAGCAAGTATTCAAAGTCAAGATCCTTAAGGTGATTTAAACAAGAAATAGTATAGCTAATATAGGTGCAAGTCATCACCTAAAAGCCTAAATAGCAACTTGCAAATATTAAAACAATTGTTTGCAAAATATCTAAATACTTATAGCTTAAGTGAACCATTTTATATGACTACAATTCCAAGAATGCTTTCGTAGGAATCAATAGATTATGGCTTGGAAGATTTATGTTCTAGAAGGTGAAACATATGACAAAATGATTGAGAAATATCTCAATTAAACAATTAATTCCTTCATGCATAAGCAAGTGTGTAGCATGTAGAACCTAAAGAAAAGGGGTAAGTCTAACCTAAAGGGGATGCACATGCTATAGCTTAAAATGAAAGCAACCTAGTTTAATATAGAAATTTTGCTATAAATACACCATAAACAAATATACTCCTCACGCAAATAAGATTGAACCAAAGAAGATTTTACTGCAAGGCCGCAGGGACAGAAAGGAAAGCAACTTTATGTGAGTAAACTTATTTTTAGTCTTTGTTTTAAACACATCTATGATTTATGTTGAGTGATCCGATTGTCAGGTGAGTAAAACTCTGTTTTCCTTCTTTGAATCTTTTCATTTGATGCGTATATATATTATGATAATGTGAGTAAACCTTTTTCTAAAATCTCTGTTTTAAAACATTCCATTGATTGATACTGGATATGGAAATTGCTAAGTGTATATGCTTGTTGTAACTATGTATTGATTTGTTGCTAGTTAAACACGGTAAACACTTATACAATTTGCATTTAGGAACATAAGCTTACTTATCCCCTGTTTCAAAAATGCATACCCTGTCTTCTAATGAGTAGGGAAGTAATCCGTATTCTTGTATAGATGAGACCTGTGAACCTTGGAATATATTAGTGTGTCAAAAACCAGAGCATGGAAAAACATCACACCGCTGTAAGAATCCCTAACTAGAATTCTAGTGGTGTTTAGGAGTCGAGTTCTACATGAATATTGTTAGTTTATACTTTTTTATATATAATTTAAAGTAGCTGCAACTTAAACAAAGGAGCATATGTACACGAAAAGTAAATACACCGCAGGCAGTCTAAAGGATAAAAACTTGATTATCCTAGATCCGAATTCCAGGCAATCCAGTGTGTTCTAACTATCAAGAGGTGATTTTCAAAACATGTTTCAAGATTTTAGGTCACTACAAGAAACGGCTCAAATAGCAATGGCAAAAAACCGTCGACGGCCATCGCTAGCTGTCGCCAACCGTCACTATAAGCCGTCACAAATAATGTGGACGCCAAGTATATAGCGTCGGCCATGGGGACGGCTGTGGACACCAAATTTGCGACGGCTAGCCACGGTAAATTTGCCACGTGGACAAACGGTTATAATTCAAACAAACTGTTACAAGCCGTCAAAAACCGTCACCATTTAGCCCTAGCAAGCCGTCGCTAACCGTCACTATGCCCAGCAAATAAATTGTCGCAAGCCGTCGCTATTCGTGACAAATCTGGGTGAAAAACCCTCACTAGCCGTCGCCAGTCGTCACTCAAGGTGACCAGGAAACCCTCATTAGCCGTCGCTAGCCGTCGCCAAACTGTAACTTTTTTTTGTATTTCAGCAGCTAACAAGCCAACAAACCACACAAACTCAAAACGGAGTTCAAATGCAACTCATATACACTCAATTTGACATCCCATCATCTCACATTCACATTCAATCACCTCATCAACACTATAAATCACCTCATACCATCAAAACGCCCAAAAAACAAACATATAAACGATAAACTAGCAAAAAACCAACAACACAACAAACCATGTCAACAATACCATCAACCAAACAAACCATGTCTCCATAAAATAGCACAAACAAACCATGTCCATCACCAACAACAAGTTGTATTTACAAAACATGTCCAAAAAAAAACAAGTACTAACCTACTCATCGTCACTCTCACTGTCCTCCTCGTCCCCATCGTCCTCCTCGTTCCCATCGTCCTCATCGTCCTCCTCCACGGGCTGACTCGGAGGCATCACACCATGCTGCTGAAGATATGCAGCAATCCGCGCATCCAACACGGTCTCCAGCCCGTTCTTCTGAAAATCTTCCAGGGCTGCAACCTGTTGTCGAAGCATGTGGATCTCCTCCTCATCCTGACGCCTCGTATAAGAGGCCTGAGTCCCCGCTATCTGTAATTATATTAAAAAAGTTAGAAACCATTGTCAAAAGTTTTTTTATATACTATAAACGCTTTACCTCAATGTTTCGGAAGCCGTAGCATCTACCCCTAGTAGGCGGGTCGATGATTCTGTTCCAGATGCGATTGCACTCCTCCACGTCTGGCTCTTGACCCAACTGCGTCGCTCGAGCGTCTAAGGCCGCCCTGTATTTGTCCTGCAATAGCGGACAATTATGGAATACATTAAATACTCAATTCAAAACAACAATGTGAGATACAAAATATTACAAATGCTAACCATCGTTTCGCAGGACTTAGGATCCGACCAGGTATATGAGGTGTTACCCTCTGCATCTGTCCGCTCGACGGCATGAGTCTGTGTAAATACCTCAGCAAATGTAGGCTCCCGCTGGAGAGTCGACATCTGAAATAATAAAATATATATTTGTCAGTACGATTTTAAAAGTTTAGAACTATTTGTATATGTGATTTATCGTTCATACCAATTCGCGACGATGCTGGGAGAACGACTTAGACCCAGCCCGATGCAAAGCAGGATTTTTGAGCCTATTTTCTCGGTTTCGCTTTGAAAGCTCCTGTATATTTAATTATATGATTAATTGATTGACATACAAAATAAAATTTTAAAATAAGCTTAATTAATTACCCTCGCAGCATCCGTGGCCCACAATTTCTGGAAATCGCCGTAGACCTCCTCGCTCATCCACTGAGGCCTCTTTGTCGCTCTTTTTGCCTTGTATATATTGCCTGAATAAATTTTCCTCATCTTCTGGTTCCAAGCGGTGAGGAAAACATCCATATCTTCTTCCCGGACCCGTACAGCACACTATAAATTACCAAACAAATTGTATTACATATTTCATATAATTTTGCAAATGAGAAATAAATTTATACTTACAAACACCTCCGCGAGGATGGCATTCCTAATCTGCACAGGAATATCGTCCCAGTGAGGAACATATTCGATTAATGGTTTCAACTCCATCATCCCATAGTTTTTTCAACTCTTCGATTAATGGTTGTAGATAAACATCGATGCCTTGTTTTGGATCATTAGGACCAGGAACGACAACAGTGAGAAACATATATGGAGTTTTCATACACATCCACGGCGGTAAATTATAAGGAGTAACGATAATAGGCCAAGATGAATATTTACTACCAAACTGAGAAAATGGTGAAAACCCATCTGTACATAAACCAAGTCTTACGTTACGACTCTCTGCGGCAAATGTTGGATACGTCCTATCAAAATGTTTCCATGCTTCTCCATCCGATGGATGTGTCAAAGTTCCATCTTCAGGTGTTCGCACACTATGCCATCGCATATGACATGCAGTGACTGAGGATGCATATAACCGTTGTAGTCTAGGGATGATTGGTAAATAATGCATTCTTGTATACAGAACTTCCTTACTTTTCTTTTTTCTAGGTTTATACCGTTCCCCGCCGCATTTCTTACAGTTTCTAAGATTAATATCATCTTTCCAATACAACATGCAACCTTTAACACAAGTATCTATTTTTTGGTACGGCAAACCAAAAGCCGACATTAGTGTTTTCACTTTGTAATGACTATCGGACATCAGATTATCGGGTGGCATATGTCTTTTCGCAGCTTGTACAACCGCTGTAAATGCAGCTTCTATAAGGTTAAAATTTGATTTCATGGTGATGTACTCAGCGGTTACCGATAATTCAGTTCCACTTTCACAACCATTCTACAATGGCCGCTTAGCTGAAGCCAATAAATCATATATTTTTCTGGTTTCCGTGTTCGGTTCTTCTTCTATATTGACGTCATCGTCGTCAACCTGACCGATAGGGAACATTGACCGTGCTGCATCTTCCACCATATCTTCTATTGGATTCGTCATAACTAATTCGAACTCCGACACTACAGGGTTTACTGTAGGCGCAATAAGTTCTCCATGACGATCCCATAAATAATAATTTGGCACAAAACCTGATTTGTACAAATGTACTTTAACGATGTCTGGTTTATGAAACCTCATCAGTTTACACTTACTACACGGGCAACGAAGCTCCTCGTAATTTCGATTATTAGATATTGCAAATCTAACAAATTCATTTACTCCATTATAGAAATCTTCTTTCACTGAGCCTTTCATTCCAATTCTAACTTCATACATCCAACTACGGTCAATGTAATAATTGGACATTTTTCCTGATTCAAAAATATATGTCAGTGATTTCGATAACACATACATATATTGTTCAAAAAATTTATTCAACGCACGAATATTTTTAATGGTTCATACGTACAATAAAAATATTATTTTTATTGTTCAAAGAATTTATTCAACAAATTAACATTTTTAGTGGTTCATACATATAATAAAAAACTGATTTTCATTGTTCAAAGAATTTATTAAACACATGAATATTTTTATCATACATAATAAAAATGTGATTTTTATTATCTAAGAAATTTATTTCTATCATGACCATCAACCAAAATCCTACTTGCGCCATACATAGTCATTCCATTCCAATAATTTCCACAATACAATTCATTTTCAAGCCCCGTCTACAACCCAACAATTTCACAACCATCGCTTTTAACTAGCTATATCCAACAACATGTACACCATAACGGTTCGTTAACACATACATTAACACAAAATCAAACATCACACCGATTAGCAACTAAATCAACAATCTAGGGTTCCAATCATTACTAAATCAACTACATTAATTCAACAACCATTATATAATCAGCTAACAAATACATTTGTATCACTATTGAATAATTAATTCATGAAATTAGGTTATAATTCATACATTAGAGAGAGAGATTGGTTTGGAGTGATGGAGAGAGCTCGAGAAGGCCGGAGGGGGGAGGAATCAGTTAGGCGGCGGCGGAGGGTGTCGGCTGGCGGCGGCGGTGTCGGCTGGCGACGGCAGGACGTAGGGTGGTAGGATTTGGGGGATCGGGGTTTGATTTGGGGGAGATTGGGATGGTTTCGTGAATGATCTGTTTTCCTGTAGCCTCCCGGTTTTATTTGTTTTAGGTGACGGTTGACAATGGCTTGCGAGGGCCGCTTTTTTAGCCGTCGCCACTGTCCGTCACGATATTGGTATGTTCTTGTAGTGGGTTAACTATAAGTTGGGTTAAGGACTAGTGAGCAAGATTTGTCCGGAACCAAACTGTTAACAAGAAAGTGGGTATAGTTTCATTATCACCCATAGGAATATGTTGAGTGTAACAAATCAAGAGCTTATAAACCTGGAAAAAATAAATAAATAATAAATAAAAAAAAATGGGCGCAGCTTGAATGAAGGCTTAGATCTGAGTGTGATCACCTTTACAACTCAGTAGCTTATCATATTAAGCTTAGATGAGGTTAAGGGAAAGTACTGTGAAGATGGTGGAGATGCTACAACATGAAGAAGCGGAGAACAGCAAGAGGAGACTGAGTTGGAATGATTTCAGTTAGACACATAAACCATATACAAAAGTGGATCCAAACGTGTAACACTTAAGGATCAACTTGCCTGTTTGTTAGAGGAGATAAATACTATTTCAACTTCGCAAAATCAGTAGGTGAGCTATAGGTACTTGGCCAATGCGTGAATAGTTAAAACAAAGTATAAAAGAAAAGAAAGAAAAAAAAACATTGCCGTGCATTTTAATGGAAACTGGAAGCGAAAGAAGGTGGAACAGAAACTTTCATGGCTTGAACGTGATTTGTATGGGATGGGGAGGTTAAAAAAAAAAGGGGTGCATACGGCAAGTTCTGTTATTGGTGCATGGGTGCATAGTTTAAAGCAAAACAGAAGCTAGTGGAAGAAGTTAGAAGGCTGTGGACCAATGGAAGGGATGTGGTAACTGTTAAGTATTATTGAGAGGTGCACATCACTATGTATGTTTGTTCTTCTTTTGGGTCATTTTTTTTGTTATGGAATGGATATATGTGTGAACGGCTGCAAGCATGCAAGGATGGGACTGAGTAGTTGAGATAGTAGAGGGGCATGGGAATTGATGACATGGAGCAATGATTAGCTGGGTTGGCTAACTAAAAATAAACGTGCTTAAGGGGGGCCTTAATCTGAGTTTTGCCTAACAGTTTAGACATGCAAAAAAAAAAAGGGACAGTGTCAATGCATGAAATAAAAGAGAGAAGAATGAAGAGGAAATAAAGAAGAGAAGTGTTATAACAGCAAGCAAGAAAGGTGAAGCAAACAAGAATGCGTGGCCTTTGAATTTGAGGGCGCAGCAGTAGGTAAAAGCTGAAGCAAATAGGAGGTGCGTGGCATTTGTGCTAGAAGATTTGGCTGGTAGGAGGTGCAGGGAGGGTTTGCGACAGCCGTCCAATCATTGGAATGTCTGTGCACGTGCACAATGCACAGGCCGTGCATCAGTCATGGCAACAGGAGAACGAGAAGTACTTTGGCAAACGAGAAATGCACGGTTGTGGCGAGTGATTTCGAGAGATGGTACCTGGTACTTTGGCAAGTACTAGTGTGGCACTTTGGCAAATGGAGCGGTCATGAGAAAAAGGAAGGGAACGAACGTGCGCATCATGGAAAATTGGAAGTGGCGTTTCGGTACTTGGTACTTTGGTGAATACGCTCTCAAAGAAGATTTTGAACGAGATTTAAATTAAAAACAGTTTTAATTTAAAAAAGATGAAAAATAAAATTAAAGAATAAATAAATAATTAAATAAAAATAGAATTTTTATTTAATTTGACATAGGTAAGTGAAAAGAGGAAAATGGCAAGAAGATCAAGTACAGAAGTTGATCAAAGAAGTTCAACGAGTTTGAAACTTTAAAATATAAAGGAAATAATATAAATAAATTATTAAATTAATTTATTTATGTTAAATTAGAAGTAATTATATAAGTTACCAGAAGAACTAGAGTATTAAACATCGTCTAAACGTCGACGATGAACGAAGCAAAATACCGCGTGCGAAGCACGTGTTTCATTTATCCATTTCTAAATAATGAGTAAAACTGAATAGAGTACCGTGTGCAACGCATACTTTAACTGTTCATTTTTAAAAGACAATACTAATATCCAAATATGAATAAGATAAACTATATTGTTTGTGTGATGATAATTAAAGTGTAAACTGAATAATAATCATGATTAAGCCGATAGCTATTCATCGACCATAAAAAGACATTACGTACATCGATTCGAAGAGTCCGGATTAAATATTCCACTTCGGCTCGAAGTATACGACGCATGTCAGAGATATTGAAGATGGAGATATGCAAGGACTATTTTAAATAGTACCTTCGGTCTGTTCAGTCCCAGGACAAACCCCGAATGGACGAGTGTCTGACAACGTATATCAGTTAGATTCTACACATCGAATTTACGTAAGTATATTACGTTGGTGGCGGAGAAATTCGTTTCTCTTAGCTTTATTGCCCGCAATATATTTGGGTAATCGAATGAGTATTTCTGACGGATATGACGATGTGGCATTCAAAGTAATTGAAGAAATGAATCTGTCAGAAGAATAAACGTGACCTCAAAACCTCACAACCAGAAAGTAACAAAAGTTGGGCTAGGCAGCATGGCTAGTTGGGTCATACCCAAGCAGGGTATATTATCACCATCTAGAGAATATTCATATTTGTTACTTCTTTTCAATTCTGTATCTCCCGGGAACGGTTATGTTGGTACCAACCGTAGAGGTGGTAATATATTCGTTACACTCAAGCTAAATGAGTGGACGGTCATGTGTGCCCGGGTTGCAAGACGTTCTTGTTGAACCCTAGTGTATCCTCTCTAGAGTACACTAATCAGCAGGTGCTCCCATACCTTGTCTGTTGGAATCCATTCTCCAATAAGCGCCCTGCGGTTTTATTTTATTTTATACTATATACGTGGACGTGAGATGCAAGCGTTTCACTAGGTGGTTATTTATTTGATACAAACTATAGTAATATCAAATGTTTTGATATAAAATGCTTAGATCATTATCCATATATTAGTTATGGATTGGTCTAAGATTTCTAAAGTAAATGAATCTGTCAATGGGAAAAACCTTATTCCTTATTCCCTGATTACAATCTTTTAACTATGTTTACTCACACCAGTCCCCTGACTGACCCAGAGTTTATTTCTGTGTTTCCTAAACTCTTGGTTACTCATAACACTTGTTATGAGTAGACAAGTGATCTAGGTGTCTAATGGAACTCTTTGGAAGTATTGTGGAGTACAAGACCAAGAACCCATCTAGTAGCTTTATTCATCTCTAAGTATTTAGTTTATGTATTGGGCCAGTATCACGTATGATGTTGTATTCGAATGATGTACTCTGATGTAACAAACTCTGTTATGTAATATATTATGTATTTTGTGAAATTCCGCTGTGAGATTAATTCCGCTGTGTAATTCTGATGTTCTTCTTATTCTTCTATTCTATTAGTTCTATCTTTTCTATTTCATCTTCTAAATTCTTTCAATAATGACATGACTTTCGAGGCATCGAAAGCCGCGCCGTTACAGTTGGTATCAGAGCTTAAATTCGCCTAGCTGAGTCTGTGGATTAGTGTTGAGAGTTCGTATTTTTACTAAAAAACTATTTTAGTATAGGACGACCTTAGCTATCAACCTTAGTTATTGACTTAGGATTATCCTTAAGACTATCTTCGATTTAGTATTAACCGTCAAACCGTATACTCAAAAAGTTGAAGATAAGTTCACAAGGAAGAAGAGGCCGAAAAATGAGTAGGACCACCACAACCAATGGAACAAGTTAAATGATTAAGGTCAGCCCAGGATGAGTTCAACAACGTTGAATTAAAGTTAGAGTAATATCCAGTGAATAAGATTGGTATATCCTGGTAGTAAAAACCCGACTTAAGTTGGATGTAGACCCATATGAGTTAAGTAGTTGATTTTGAATTGAAATAAGAATTTTGGATTTTAGAAATAGTTAAATAAAATTCCAATTAAACAAAGAATCCATCTGGTAAATAATTACAGATGTGTACAAATTTGACTTTAGTTAAAACTAAAATCCATGCGTGACTCTTTAATTTTGGGGACGAAATTCTTTTAAGGGGGTTGGACTGTAATGTCCCGGTTTTTCACTAGTATTTGTTAACGATAAATATTGATTTAATAGGTAATAAAATCATAGAATATGTTTACTAAACAAACATGGATAGCAAAGAGTAAAACATGTACATGGATTTGTTTGCTAAGTAAACATATAAATAAACTTGCACATAATTTAATCAAGTGAAAATATCTACATGTAAAACAAAAGCAAGTATTCAAAGTCAAGATCCTTAAGGTGATTTAAACAAGAAACAGTATAGCTAATATAGGTGCAAGTCATCACCTAAAAGCCTAAAAAGCAACTTGCAAATATTAAAACAATTGTTTGCAAAATATCTAAATACTTATAGGTTAAGTGAACCATTTTATATGAGTACAAATCCAAGAATGCTTTCGTAGGAATCAATAGAGTATGGCTTGGAAGATTTATGTTCTAGAAGGTGAAACATATGACAAATTGATTGAGAAATATCTCAATTAAACAATTAATTCCTTCATGCATAAGCAAGTGTGTAGCATGTAGAACCTAAAGCAAAGGGGTAAGTCTAACCTAAAGGGGATGCACATGCTATAGCTTAAAATGAAAGCAACTTAGTTTAATATAGAAATTTTGCTATAAATACACCATAAACAAATATACTCCTCACACAAATAAGATTGAACCAAAGAAGATTTTACTGCAAGGCCGCAGGGACAGAAAGGAAAGCAACTTTATGTGAGTAAACTTATTTGTAGTCTTTGTTTTAAACACATCTATGATTTATGTTGAGTGATCCGATTGTCAGGTGAGTAAAACTCTGTTTTCCTTCTTTGAATCTTTTCATTTGATGCGTATATATATTATGATAATGTGAGTAAACCTTTTTCTAAAATCTTTGTTTTAAAACATTCCATTGATTGATACTGGATATGGAAATTGCTAAGTGTATATGCTTGTTGTAACTATGTATTGATTTGTTGCTTGTTAAACACGGTAAACACTTATACAATTTGCATTTAGGAACAGAAGCTTACTTATCCCCTGTTTCAAAAATGCATACCCTGTCTTCTAATGAGTAGGGAAGTAATCCGTATTCTTGTATAGATGAGACCTGTGAACCTTGGAATATATTAGTGTGTCAAAAACCAGAGCAAGGAAAAACATCACACCGCTGTTAGAATCCCTAACTAGAATTCTAGTGGCGTTTAGGAGTCGAGTTCTACATGAATATTGTTAGTTTATACTTTTTTATATATAATTTAAATTAGCTGCAACTTAAACAAAGGAGCATATGTACAAGAAAAGTAAATACACCGCAGGCAGTCTAAAGGATAAAAACTTGATTATCCTATATCTGAATTCTAGGCAATCCAGTGTGTTCTAACTATCTAGAGGTGATTTTCAAAACATGTTTCAAGATTTTAGGTCACTACAAGAAACGGCTCAAATAGCGACGGCAAAAAACCGTCGACGGCCGTCGCTAGCCGTCGCCAACCGTCACTATAAGCCGTCACAAATAATGTGGACGCCAAGTATATAGCGTCGGCCATGGGGACGGCTGTGGACACCAAATTTGCGACGACTAGCCACGGTAAATTTGCCACGTGGACAAACGGTTATAATTCAAACAAACTGTTACAAGCCATCAAAAACCGTCACCATTTAGCCCTAGCAAGCCGTCGCTAACCGTCACTATGCCCAGCAAATAAATTGTCGCAAGCCGTCGCTGTTCGTGACAAATCTGGGTGAAAAACCCTCACTAGCCGTCGCCAGTCGTCACTCAACGTGACCAGGAAACCCTCACTAGCCGTCGCTAGCCGTCGCCAAACTGTAACTTTTTTTTTGTATTTCAGCAGCTAACAAGCCAACAAACCACACAAACTCAAAACGGAGTTCAAATGCAACTCATATACACTCAATTTGACATTTCATCATCTCACATTCACATTCAATCACCTCATCAACACTATAAATCACCTCATACCATCAAAACGCCCAAAAAACAAACATATAAACGATAAACTAGCAAAAAACCATCAACACAATAAACAATGTCAACAATACCATCAACCAAACAAACCATGTCTCCACAAAATACCACAAACAAACCATGTCCATCACCAAAAACAAGTTGTATTTACAAAACATGTCCAAAAAAAAAAACAAGTACTAACCTACTCATCGTCACTCTCACCGTCCTCCTCGTCCCCATCGTCCTCCTCGTCCTCCTCCACGGGCTGACTCGGAGGCATCACACCATGCTGCTGAAGATATGCAGCAATCCGCGCATCCAAAACGGTCTCCAGCCTGTTCTTCTGAAAATCTTCCAGGGTTGCAACCTATTGTCGAAGCATGTGGATCTCCTCCTCATCCTGACGCCTCGTATAAGAGGCCTGAGTCCCCGATATCTGTAATTATATTAAAAAAGTTAGAAAACATTGTCAAAAGTTTTTTTATATACTATAAATGCTTTACCTCAATGTTTCCGAAGCCGTAGCGTCTACCCCTAGTAGGCGGGTCGATGATTCTGTTCCAGATGCAATTGCACTCCTCCACGTCTGGCTCTTGACCCAACTGCGTCGCTCGAGCGTCTAAGGCCGCCCTGTATTTGTCCTGCAATAGCGGACAATTATGGAATACATTAAATACTCAATTCAAAATAAAAATGTGAGATACAAAATATTACAAATGCTAACCATCGTTTCCCAGGACTTAGGATCCGACCAGGTATATGAAGTGTTACCCTCCGCATCTGTCCGCTCGACGGCATGAGTCTGTGTAAATACCTCAGCAAATGTAGGCTCCCGCTGGAGAGTCGACATCTGAAATGATAAAATATATATTTGTCAGTACGATTTTAAAAGTTTAGAACTATTTGTATATGTGATTTATCGTTCGTACCAATTCGCGACGATGCTGGGAGAACGACTTAGAACCAGCCCGATGCAAAGCAGGATTTTTGAGCCTATTTTCTCGGTTTCGCTTTGAAAGCTCCTGTATATTTAATTATATGATTAATTGATTGACATACAAAATAAAATTTTAAAATAAGCTTAATTAATTACCCTCGCAGCATCCGTGGCCCACAATTTCTGGAAATCGCCGTAGACCTCCTCGCTCATCCACTGAGGCCTCTTTGTCGCTCTTTTTGCCTTGTATATATTGCTTGAATAATTTTTCCTCATCTTCTGGTTCCATGCGGCGAGGAAAACTTCCATATCTTCATCCTGGACCCGTACAGCACACTATAAATTACCAAACAAATTGTATTACATATTTCATATAATTTTGCAAATGAGAAATAAATTTATACTTACAAGAACCTCCGCGAGGATGGCATTCCTAATCTGCACAGGAATATCGTCCCAGTGAGGAACATATTCGATTAATGGTTTCAACTCCATCATCCCATAGTTTTTTCAACTCTTCGATTAATGGTTGTAGATAAACATCGATGCCTTGTTTTGGATCATTAGGACCAGGAACAACAACAGTGAGAAACATATATGGAGTTTTCATACACATCCACGGCGGTAAATTATAAGGAGTAACGATAATAGGTCAAGATGAATATTTACTACCAAACCGAGAAAATGGTGAAAACCCATCTGTACATAAACCAAGTTTTACGTTACGACTCTCTGCGGCAAATGTTGGATACGTCCTATCAAAATGTTTCCATGCTTCTCCATCCGATGGATGTGTCAAAGTTCCATCTTCAGGTGTTCGCACACTATGCCATCGCATATGACATGCAGTGACTGAGGATGCATATAACCGTTGTAGTATAGGGATGATTGGTAAATAATGCATTCTTGTATACGGAACTTCCTTACCTTTCTTTTTTCTAGGTTTATACCGTTCCCCGCCGCATTTCTTACACTTTCAAAGATTAATATCATCTTTCCAATACAACATGCAATCTTTAACACAAGTATCTATTTTTTGGTATGGCAAACCAAAAGCCGACATTAGTGTTTTCACTTTGTAATGACTATCGCACATCAGATTATCGGGTGGCATATGTCTTTTCGCAGCTTGTACAACCGCTGTAAATGCAGCTTCTGTAAGGTTAAATTTTGATTTCATGGTGATGTACTCAGTGGTTACCGATAATTCAGTTCCACTTTCACAACCATTCCACAATGGCCGCTTAGCTGAAGCCAATAAATCATATATTTTTCTGGCTTCCGTGTTCGGTTCTTCTTCTATATTGACGTCATCGTCGTCAACCTGACCGATAGGGAACATTGACCGTGCTGCATCTTCCACCATATCTTCTATTGGATTCGTCATAACTAATTCGACCTCCGACACTACAGGGTTTACAGTAGGCGCAACAAGTTCTCCATGACGATCCCATAAATAATAATTTGGCACAAAACCTGATTTGTACAAATGTACTTTAACGATGTCTGGTTTATGAAACCTCATCAGTTTACACTTACTACACGGGCAACGAAGCTCCTCGTAATTTCGATTATTAGATATTGCAAATCTAACAAATTCATTTACACCATTATAGAAATCTTCTTTCACTGAGCCTTTCATTCCAATTCTAACTTCATACATCCAACTACGGTCAATGTAATAATTGGACATTTTTCCTGATTCAAAAATATATGTCAGTGATTTCAATAACACATACATATATTGTTCAAAAAATTTATTCAACGCACAAATATTTTTAATGGTTCATACGTACAATAAAAATATTATTTTTATTGTTCAAAGAATTTATTCAACACATTAACATTTTTAGTGGTTCATACATATAATAAAAAACTGATTTTCATTGTTCAAAGAATTTATTAAACACATGAATATTTTTATCATACATAATAAAAATGTGATTTTTATTATCTAAGCAATTTATTTCTATCATGACCATCAACCAAAATCCTACTTGCGCCATACATAGTCATTCCATTCCAATAATTTTCATAATACAATTCATTTTCAAGCCCCGTCTACAACCCAACAATTTCACAACCATCGCTTTTAACTAGCTATATCCAACAACATGTACACCATAACGGTTCGTTAACACATACATTAACACAAAATCAAACATCACACCGATAAACAACTAAATCAACAATCTAGGGTTCCAATCATTACTAAATCAACTACATTAACTCAACAACCATTATATAATCAACTAACACATACATTTGTATCACTATTGAATAATTAATTCATGAAATTAGGTTATAACTCAAACCATAGAGATAGAGATTGGTTTGGAGTGATGGAGAGAGCTCGAGAAGGCCGGAGGGGGGAGGAATCAGTTAGGCGGCGGCGGAGGGTGTCGGCTGGCGGCGGCGGTGTCGGCTGGCGACGGCAGGGCGTGGGGTGGTAGGGTTTGGGGGATCGGGGTTTGATTTGGGGGAGATTGGGATGGTTTCGTGAATGATCTGTTTTCCTGTAGCCTCCCGGTTTTATTTGTTTTAGGCGACGGTTGGCGACGGCTTGCGAGGGCCGCTTTTTTAGCCGTCGCTAGCCGTCGCCACTGTCCATCACGATATTGGTATGTTCTTGTAGTGGGTTAGCTATAAGTTGGGTTAAGGACTAGTGAGCAAGATTTGTCCGGAACCAAACTGTTAACAAGAAAGTGGGTATAGTTTCATTATCACCCATAGGAATATATTGAGTGTAACAAATCAAGAGCTTATAAACCTGGAAAAAATAAATAAATAATAAAAAAAAATGGGCGCAGCTTGAATGAAGGCTTGGATCTGAGTGTGATCACCTTTACAACTCAGTAGCTTACCATATTAAGCTTAGATGAGGTTAAGGGAAAGTACTGTGAAGATGGTGGAGATGCTACAACATGAAGAAGCGGAGAACAGCAAGAGGAGACTGAGTTGGAATGATTTCAGTTAGACACATAAACCATATACAAAAGTTGATCCAAACGTGTAACACTTAAGGATCAACTTGCTGGTTTGTTAGAGGAGATAAATACTATTTCAGCTTCGCAAAATCAGTAGGTGAGCTATAGGTACTTGGCCAATGCGTGAATAGTTAAAACAAAGTATAAAAGAAAAGAAAGAAAAAAAAACATTGCCGTGCATTTTAATGGAAACTGGAAGCGAAAGAAGGTGGAACATAAACTTTCATGGCTTGAACGTGATTTGTATGGGATGGGGAGGTTAAAAAAAAAAAGGGTGCATACGGCAAGTTCTGTTATTGGTGCATGGGTGCATAGTTTAAAGCAAAACAGAAGCTAGTGGAAGAAGTTAGAAGGCTGTGGACCAATGGAAGGGATGTGGTAACTGTTAAGTATTATTGAGAGGTGCACATCACTGTGTATGTTCTTCTTTTGGGTCATTTTTTTTGTAATGGAGTGGATATATGTGTGAACGGCTGCAAGCATGCAAGGATGGGACTGAGTAGTTGAGATAGTAGAGGGGCATGGGAATTGATGACATGGAGCAATGATTAGCTGGGTTAGCTAACTAAAAATAAACGTGCTTAAGGGGGGCCTTAATATGAGTTTTGCCTAACAGTTTAGACATGCAAAAAAAAAGGGACAGTGTCAATGCATGAAATAAAAGAGAGAAGAATGAAGAGGATATAAAGAAGAGAAGTGTTATAACAGCAAGCAAGAAAGGTGAAGCACACAAGAATGCATGGCCTTTGAATTTGAGGGCGCAGCAGTAGGTAAAAGCTGAAGCAAATAGGAGGTGCATGGCATTTGTGCTAGAAGATTTGGCTGGTAGGAGGTGCAGGAGGGTTTGCGACAGCCGTCCAATCATTGGAATGTCTGTGCACGTGCACAATGCACAGGCCGTGCATCAGTCATGGCAACAGGAGAACGAGAAGTACTTTGGCAAAGGAGAAATGCACGGTTGTGGCGAGTGATTTCGAGAGATGGTACCTGGTACTTTGGCAAGTACTAGTGTGGCACTTTGGCAAATGGAGCGGTCATGAGAAAAAGGAAGGGAACGAACGTGCGCATCATGGAAAATTGGAAGTGGCGTTTCGGTACTTGGTACTTTGGTGAATACGCTCTCAAAGAAGATTTTGAACGAGATTTAAATTAAAAACAGTTTTAATTTAAAAAAGATGAAAAATAAAATTAAAGAATAAATAAATAATTAAATAAAAATAGAATTTTTATTTAATTTGACATAGGTAAGTGGAAAGAGGAAAATGGCAAGAAAATCAAGTACAGAAGTTGATCGAAGAAGTTCAACGAGTTTGAAACTTTAAAATATAAAGGAAATAATTTAAATAAGTTATTAAATTAATTAATTTATGTTAAATTAGAAGTAATTATATAAGTCACCAGAAGAACTAGAGTACTTAACATCGTCTAAACGGCGACGATGAACGAAGCAAAATACTGTGTGCGAAGCACGTGTTTCATTTATCCATTTCTAAATAATGAGTAAAACTGAATAGAGTACCGTGTGCAACGCACACTTTAACTGTTCATTTTTAAAAGACAATACTAATATCCAGATATGAATAAGATAAACTATATTGTTTGTGTGATGATAATTAAAGTGTAAACTGAATAATAATCATGATTGAGCCGATAGCTATTCATCGACCATAAAAAGACATTACGTACATCGATTCGAAGAGTCCGGATTAAATATTCCACTTCGGCTCGAAGTATACGACGCATGTCAGAGATATTGAAGACGGAGATATGCAAGGACTATTTTAAATAGTACCTTCGGTCTGTTCAGTCCCAGGACAAACCCCGAATGAACGAGTATCTGACAACGTATATCAGTTAGATTCTACACATCGAATTTACGTAAGTATATTACGTTGGTGGCGGAGAAATTCGTTTCTCTTAGCTTTATTTCCCACAATATATTTGGGTAATCGAATGAGTGTTTCTGACGGATATGACGATGTGGCATTCAAAGTAATTGAAGAAATGAATCTGTCAGAAGAATAAACGTGACATCAAAACCTCACAACCAGAAAGTAACAAAAGTTGGGCTAGGCAGCATGGCTAGTTGGGTCATACCCAAGCAGGGTATATTATCACCATCTAGAGAATATTCATATTTGTTACTTCTTTTCAATTATGTATCTCCCGGGAACGGTTATGTTGGTACCAACCGTAGAGGTGGTAATATATTCGTTACACTCAAGCTAAATGAGTGGACGGTCATGTGTGGCCGGGTTGCAAGATGTTCTTGTTGAACCCCAGTGTATCCTCTCTAGAGTACACTGATCAGCAGGTGCTCCCATACCTTGTCTGTTGGAATCCAATCTCCAATAAGCACCTGCGGTTTTTTTTTTTTTTTTTTTTTGATTTTATACTATATACGTGAATGTGAGATGCAAGCGTTTCACTAGGTGGTTATTTATTTGATACAAACTATAGTAATATCAAATGTTTTGATATAAAATGCTTATATCATTATCCATATATTAGTTATGGATTGGTCTAAAGATTTCTAAAGTAAATGAATCTGTCAATGGGAAAAACCTTATTCCTTATTCCCTGATTACAATCTTTTAACTATGTTTACTCACACCAGTCCCCTGACTGACCCAGAGTTTATTTCTTTGTTTCCTAAACTCTTGGGTACTCATAACACTTGTTATGAGTAGACAAGTGATCCAGGTGTCTAATGGAACTCTTTGGAAGTATTGTGGAGTACAAGACCAAGAACCCGTCTAGTAGCTTTATTCATCTCTAAGTATCTAGTTTATGTATTTGGCCAGTATCACGTATGATGTTGTATTCGAATGATGTACTCTGATGTAACAAACTCTGTTATGTAATATATTATGTATTTTGTGAAATTCCGCTGTGAGATTAATTCCGCTGTGTAATTCTGATGTTCTTATTCTTCTATTCTATTAGTTCTATCTTTTCTATCTCATCTTCTAAATTCTTTCAATATTGACACGACTTTCGAGGCATCGAAAGCCGTGCCGTTACAATTCCCATTTCTCTTATCTGAATTTCATTCTTGAATCCATATTCTTTAAAATAATAATAATTATTTAAAAATAATTATTTTATTCCATTTATAAATATCCTTAATAAATCAACTACTTGTTTTATTATGATTAAACAAGTTGTTAAAACCCCAAATTCTTTTCTAATATATTTCAATATTGTTTGCGGTATTTAAATACCAATTATTTCAAGTCAATGTTGTTTAAACATCCCAATCACATAATAATAAATCACATACAATATATGAAAAACAACAATAATTGTTGAGGAATCCAATCGGATTCCTCCAACCTGTCTCCCGGCATCCACAGATGTTAATCAACATGAACAATACTAGTTTCAGATCAAATCTGAATTAAAATAATAAATATAATCCATATAAAATTAACGACATATACATATAACTATATATATATATATTATTCAAACAATTTATGAGAAAATCATCCAAACAATCATCACACCATATTTAATCGTCATTTATCAGTATTAAATAACATTTATAAAATTATAAAACTAGACAGAGTTTGTGAGTTTACTCACATTAGTCGTTAATCGTTGAAACACAATTAACATTCATAGATCTATTCGGGCATTTGATTTTGTCTAAAATTATAACGATATCCAATCGCTCCAGACTAGCTCTATTTCATAGCCTGCGTCCATGCGTATCCAACACAAGTGATTGTGTTAAATTCTGTCGAAGTACGAATGAGATATTAAATAAATTAATTTATATACTATTATAATTAAATAACTTAAGTATTATTTTTTTCATTTGGGCCTTACCACAAAAATTCCGGCCCATTACCCTTTCATCCTCTATCAACCGTCTCCCTTCTCCCTCAAATTATATCCGCTCCAATTTTACTTCCCATGCCATTTCTGATTATTTGCATTCACCTCTTTTTACTACACAACAACCATATCTTTTCTTTTTCCTTTGGAATTCTGAACCCAACTCCAATATAAAACTTCGGCCTACTTATGTTCGTTGAAAACCCAAACCACCTAAATGAACAACACCCCTTCTTCTACAATTTTAAACCTATTGCTGCAATATTTCCTACGCATTACAAACTCAAAACAAATTACCAAACTCCACCTCTTCACAAGCTCCTTCCACCTGTCATCACTTGGAAGTCTGCACGCTACCCTGACTCCTCACGTCCAACTGTTTATCCCAACGCAGGAAGAAGCTCCTTTTCCACCTCCTTCAGACAATAACGTACCCTTCCCCTTCATGTGTGCTTTCATCAAACCCATATATATACGTTCGAACCATTACAGTGGAAAGTAACCACCATAGCTGGATACTCGTTCTTCACTTCCGCCGCATACTCTGTCTTCACTTCCCGTCTAGACTTGGTGCCAGAAAAGAAACCCACATTGCAGCTTTTCTTCTAACGTTCTAAACAACTTCAACCCGATTGACTTCTTTCTTCTTTACAAAAATGGAAAGTTGCTGCTCCTATACTCTACAAGCTGTGTTCCCCAACTTCATTAGAGATCATCGGTGGACACGTCTACTCCTCCCGCATAAAACACGAGCACTCTAGTTCACAACCGCGCTATTTACAAGACTTGGACCTTGTTGTACCTCTTGTTTCTACCGCGTGCAGCAAACCCGCGAGCTCTTCATGTTGTTGCGTGAACATATCCTTGGATTCTTTTACATTTGTTTTGGTTTTTTTTCTCATCACAAAAATATACGGCTTATTTTTTCGTGAAGCCATTAACGGCTGCGGCAAGAAGAAACAAAGGGTTGGCATATGTGTATTTATAGAATTTAGAACCTTCGTGGCCAAGGAATACATTGTATAGGGTTGTAGCTTTTTGTTTGATTTGCCTTTTCAAACATAGGCATCTACATTGATGGGAAAACATCCTGCTAGTACTTGGTGAGCTTAGGTGTGCAAAGTAGGTACCAAGCTTAGTTGCTAAGTTTCAGTATAAGTAGCATGTAGGAAGGAAAAGTGAAACACCTCACCTCCATTAAGGTCACTCACAAAGGGAATGCCTTAACTTTGGTGGAGCATTATAAGTAAAAGATACAGATAATTTACAAGACAGACATATAAACAACGGAAAAACTAAATTATATTTCTTAAGCATGTGGTTCAGTCAAAATATTACAACTGTCTCAAATCAACTTCCAAATCATTACAACAAATTCTCTGTCTTGATTAAAACATAAAGAAGCATAAAATAACAATAAGGCATCATAAATCCCCAATAAGAGTGTATCCAAACCCATAACCCAAGGAAAGAGAATCCAAGCAATACAACTACTCTCTTCAAGCTGGAAATGGTCTGAACTAAGCTGAAGTATTCCCTCCCTGCAGACCTGGGGGGGGGGGGGACGGAAGAAAAGAAGACGAAAGAAAAACGGGTCAGACATAAGTCTGGTAAGTCCAGTGATAATTTAGCATGTAAACATGAAAAAGGATCATGACATGAATAAACTGAACCTAGGACAGCACTCTAGAAATAAGATAATAATAAAACAGAATATGCTATCGCACTCATTACTATTTCTCTACACCCACTTACAAGCGTTTCAACGAGCACCATGTGTTCAGGATAAAATGATCCCCTTTATCGATCGGCTCCTACTCGTATACGTTTACCACTTGTGTCATTCGGCCCCGCCTAATTGTAGATACCTGTGTTGGTCCCACCATGGGGTGTATCAAATTCTATGGTGGCAACCTGACACAATTCAAGATGCACAGTGTATAACTACTGATGCCCAGTGCCTGCTTTTTCCACTCCGGAGTACGTGCTCGCCCGCACTCCGTTGGAACCTACACTGATGCACCACCTGCCATTGTTTTGACCGCATATAATCAGCCCAGTAATCGTGCCCCACCCTGCCTAGTTCAGGGTACCATGATACATCTATGTGGGTTACTGTTGAAATGGGTCCCCATTACTAGGGTTTCCTAATCAACATGTTAAAATGGTTAAGTATTTTCAAATTAACCTAACCCCACCCATCAGTTTAGTTAACATGTTGTATTAGTTAAGTGTTGCCTTAATTAACTTAACCCTACCTTCTTAGCCTGCTTGTTCCTTAGCTTTAATTCAATCATTAAAGCACCAACCTCTCACATTAGATCTATATTGTTGCGGTCGTTGGATGTGCGGTCGGTTCCGGGCAGTCTTACACCGCCACTCAATCTAACCTCGGGTTCTTTTGGGCTTAATGCGCTAACCTCTCACATTAGATCTATATTGTTACGGTTGTTGGATGTGCCGGGCGGTTCCGGGCAGTCTTACGCCGTAACTCAATCTAACCTCGGGTTAGGCATATTCGTCTTTTGCTAAATTTACATATTTACCCTTCATATTTATATGTAAATTATCCACAATTTTTGCCATTCAAGTCATGTCCCATTTACCCTCTAAATCATGATCATAATTTTTAGGTATATAAATTATACCATTTCATGCTACTAACCATTTACAAGGTTATGAGCCAGACTATGCCAATAATATGTAATTTAATGTTTTTCCCAACGTTACCCCTGTTAAACGTTCTCATAATTCACATAGAACGTTGGGCTCGCAACTTAGCCAAACTCATAAACAAAAGGAAAAAGAAAGGAGCACGTACCATTCCAACAACATAAAATAATATGGATCTAACTAAACATGTGTCATATAAATTTGGCATAAAACAATGAACTTACATTTTAGATCCAATTAACAAGAATCTTAAGCATATGAACGGGAGCTTACATAGAATTACACAAATCCAATTAGGCATGTAAATGTGAACTTGCATTTGAGTTGGGTCAAATTAACATAGATCTAAACATATGAGAATGTAGATCTAAACATAATAGGCATATATGACTTAGCCTAAAAACTTGCATGTAACATGACATGAAAGAATCACCAAACTTATATACAACATGATAGGTTCATCGCCAAATTAATATTCAACATGATAGGTTCATCACCAATTTAACATACAACATGATAAGTCCAATAAACCACAATAGTCTCATAGGCATATATGATAGGATTGTCATAAGAATAGACATGAATCAGCATCACCATTACCTTACAACTAGGCACAGTTCTAGTTTCGCTTTATTACAAATCATGACTTTTATTTGTTCACATCTAAAGAATAACTGAACTTACAAACAAAAGAAAAATCTTGTTTTCTGGGATCTGTTTTCTGAAACTGAAAAGCAATCCCTTGATGTAGACTATCGATTCTCGAATTTAGATTTGATTCGTAGCTTTTATCTTGCTTTCTAGTTTGCGTCCTAGTTGGAGAAGAATGGCGGCTACTCTAGTTTGGCCATGGATAGCATGACGGCTCCTAGGAATGAAATTGTGTGGTTTAGGGTTGAGGGTTGGGGTTGTTTATATAGAAGTTTAGATTAATGTGAGTCATTAGATCAACCTAGGAGCAATCAGAACCATCCAGACTAGATAGAGCTATCCAGAAACCGCCACTTATGCCCTAGGGACTCAACAACAAGTCAGAAATCGTCACTGTTCGGATCAGAATACAAGAGTCGACCCCTACAGGGGGGTCGACACCTATGTCGACTCCCTTATAGGGGGATCGACACCTATGTCGACTCCCTTATAGGGGGTCGACACCAATGTCGACTCCCCCTGGGGGGGTCGACCACCTGAGCGGGAATTTTCCTGCTCAGCCTCTTTTGCATAAATTTGAAATTCGAATTGTTTTTGTTTATTTAATTATTTAATTTCTGATTAAACTTGAATTCTTCTGAACTCCATAACTTCTTCATACGGAGTCCGATTCACGCAAACTCGGACTCTATCTCAAGCAGAATTCTAAGACGAACGCAATGGCGTAACCCGTTTCCCTTAATTCTCAATTCTGAAATTAAGTATTCTTTAATTCGTTACTTTAGAAAACATAGAAAATACAGGGTGTTACAAAAGGACTTAAGTGTAACGGTTTTATTTGTTTACACTACTCGTATTGCTTACATATCTTGTAATATTTTGGCACACAACGCATTCTATTTTTAGTATATAAAGTTATAATTTGCTTACATATCTTGTAATATGTGTGCAGTATTTGTGTAGGCCATATGTCTGGTTTGCCTATGGTTAGGGGAGTGGCGTCATTACCGCAGTCATAAATGGAGAGTATCATGCCAATGATTTGAGGTGGTTTTACTTCGCGTGGGGTTTTGTTATCGTTGGGGATATAGAACACTACTTGTTATAGATCTGTTTGTAAATACTTTACAAATCTGTGTTCGCTTTATATTTATCCGTAAATCGTTTGCAAATATTTCTCAAAACTTTATCTACTTTATGATTGTCAGCAAATGGTACTTCGTTACACACCACTCCATATATACGAACTGCCAATGACATAAGTAAAAATACCATTGGAATAAGCACTGTGCCATGACCCCAGAAATATAAAAATATAGACAAGTTAATTCATTTTATGATATCCCAAACATTGATAGAGGGTGTTAAATACTCCAAATAAAAAGTTGCTTATTTTCCAAAAATAAAAATTACAGAATTTTTTTGTAAATTAAATTATAGCTACGTCTCAAAGATCTTGTCTAAATTCGAAACTAATATTTAATTATAAATAAATATATCGTTATGGTTTATAAACGATTCCATAACGACTATTTTGAAAATTTGATTTAGCCATAACTTACAATCTATAAAGCGAAATCTTCATTTTTCTCTTCCATTAGAAAAATATAGCTCAAAAAATTCTAACATTTCTTGTTTCGAAGAAATCCGACTTATAACGGATCATGTATGCTCAGTTGAAGTTCAAATCGAAATATTACGAACTACCGCGACATTTCGAGCTCGAATATAACTAATACGTTCAATTGTCGTTTATAAAATAATTTCGTCATTATAATTCAATTCTAAACTGAATTAAATCTGTTAAATTTTCCAATTCACACAATATTGTCAATTCAGCTATTTTCGACCATATCGGAATTAAACTTTATTATTCCACTATTTTATATTACTTTAAATATTCAAATTTATTTAAATTCAACCCATTTAAATTACTAATCCATTATTCAGATAATTAAATTAATTTTATTAATTCTCTATAAATTCTGGGACGTTACATTCCTCCCCTTAAAAGAATTTCGTACTCGAAATTATCAAGGTAGGAAAAATGTTGTAACCCCTATTAACTAGATAAAAATATTTATTTTACTTCTAAATTCTAGTTCCAACTGAACCATTAAATTCAATTTAAAATATTAAGTTATTCCTATAAACGAAATTTTTTCAAAAATTCAGAAAATTTTCTAATCATCTTAAATTCTGAAAAATTTCGCCAGCGTCTCCTTTGTATGGCTCAATCGGTACAACTACAACTCACCTCTTTAGGCCTTCTCCAATCCAAAAGAAAACTAAAACAGCCAAGTGGCTTGACAAACAGGCTCTTAAGTCTCCTACCCAAATATAATTTGAACTTTTACCTTTTTGCTAGGCATTCAACTCTATCACTTCCATCTGCTATCAATTCAGCATAAACCAGTGTCATTCAAGTCAATCTCCAATTAATTCATCCTCAAATCCAATTGTTTGCTTATACCAAATCAAAATCCATTCTCAATTCGAATTCCAAACTCAAATTCCAAAACTCTTAGATCATCATTTCAATTCCATTCCAGATTATCTCTAATCCGATCCATTTATATTTAACTTAATTTAAGTTAAACTATAATCTATTTATTCACTTTTACTGTTTCAATTTATTTAACTTCATAATCTAAATTTAAATTTCAGAATTCAAATTCCTGGGTTTTATTTCAAATTAGTTTGAAATCATATATAATAATAATTTAAAACATTTGAATTTCTAAAAACTTATTTTCCCAAAACAATTCAAAACCAAATCTTTGGTAGTAATCCGTCACTTAGAACTCGAAAATGAACACCGATGATGTCCGGATCATCATCGGAATTATTTTCCAGCAACCAAAGTGAGTTCAATACTATATCACTTTTAAATTTATTTTCAAACACTTTCATTTTGAAATTACTTTAAAATGTCCTTTCTCGGCTCTTGGAAAACATTTTCAAATCTCCCCAGGATTTTAATATTCCCATATATTTAATCCAATATCCATTTTCCAATTTTTTCAGAGTTTTAATTCCAAGTCTATTTTAGATTCAGATTTAATACTCCTGATTTTATATATCACTTATACGAATTCTAATTGGTTATTTATAACCATCTCAATTATTTTCTTATTTGATTATAATAACAACCAACACATCCAATACATATTATAATAATTCCTATATATACTTCTTTATAACGAAATATATTTTGGGTAAAATTATTTCATTTACCCTTTTTCAAAATATAATGTGTCGGTTTATCGTGTTCGAACGTTTAGAAACCCTTATCGACTTTGTGGTACCCCACCATCGACCAGAATTCATAAGCCACTTAACCATTAAATCTACACACTATAAAACCATTTTTATATAATTTACAAATACGTTCTCACATATATACGCACTCAACTCAATATAGGATATTACTAATCCCATCTCTACTGAGTTACGTCACAGAGCCAAGGTAGTCACTTAACCTTTAGCTCTGATACCACTGTAATGAACCACGATTTACGACCTTGAAAATCAACATAAACTCCATGTAGACTATTCAAGTATCGGAAATACCAGAACATTTATAGAAAGAAGTTAGAGGGTGAGAAATAGAAAGAAAGAAAATTAGAATAGAAGAAGAAGAACACAACTAAACAGAATCAGAGTAAACACGAATCTCATAGCGGAATGAATGAAATATATAATATAGCATAACTTTGAAACACAAAACTGTATTTATACTTACACACATTTTCAAAGTACATCATATGTACATCACAACGGAAATAAACTCTCTCTATATATCTAATTTTGAAGCCACCTGCTCTGAGCTCCTCCAAGTATATCTGAAAATCCCAACTACTTGACTGCCCGTACAAATTTGGGCACCCAAGAGTTTAGGGAAAAAACTCTAGGTCAGTCATGTGACTAGTGTGAGTAAACTCCCATCATTTTGGTTTAACTTTTAAAAATCGTTTTCAAAGGAATGATAATCATAAGACTAATACACACATAAACACGAATGGTTTTTACCTTACAATAACCCAAAACACTTTCCAAAAATCAATACTATTCTGATATTATAATAATGTCTAATACAAATAATAATCTAGCAGAACGCTTTCACCTCATGCTCTACATATATAAAATATAATCAAAAACCATAGGCTCTTATTGGTTAATGGATTCCCAACTATGAAAAGGTATGGAATCACTTTCTGATCAGTGTACTCTAGAAGCGATACACTGGAGTTCAACAAGGAAATCTTGTAACTCAGACACACATGACTGGCCATTCATTTCGCTTGAATGTTCCGAATATATTATCACCTTACGGTTGGTATACCAACATAACCGTTCCCGGGGGATACAAAAGCGAAGGAAGTAACAAATATGAATATTCTCTAGATGGTGACATATACCTTAATTGGATGTGACTCACTTAGCCATGCTGCCAGCCCTATTTTTGTCATTTCCCGGTTGATGAGGCTTGAGGTCATAACGTACTATTATACAGATCACATCTATATTTACTTTGATTGCCACGTCGTCATACCCGCCGAATCACAAATTGATATCCCCAAAAATACCTCGGGTATAAATCTAAGAGAAACGAGTTTCTCCACCACCAAAGGTAAATACGTTTGAAGAAATCAACTTGCGCGATCTATTAGATTTCGTCCATACACGTTGTCCTGGGACTGGACAACTCGAAGGAACTATTCTGTAAATCCATCTTAGGCAATTTCTACCTAGGATTGCCAGAATAGCCCTTGCATAAACTACGCCTTCAATTGTCTTCGATATATTTGATTCGAAATGATAATGCCCATACGGAGTGGTTTCCAGATAATAAATCTGATCCCGGTCTCTCTGTATTGACAACGGAAATTGTCAAAAGCTTTGATAGTCGGTTATTTAACTATCAAAGAAAAACATGGGTGCAAACAACAGTCGTATTTCCAAATGGAAATCTTACCGATCAATAATCAATCAACACTGGCCACTTTTAATAAATTATAAATAATCGTTTCATTTTCCAATTCCCCTTCAATATCTTTACCCAAATATTTCTCTAACTCATTTCGCTTCTCCCGATCCTTGGAAAACATTTCCATTCATTTTAAACTATTTAATTTCTATATCTCAGAAAATATTTCTTTTTGATATCGGAAAACATTTCCAACTTATTCATGCACCACTATCCTTCCACATCCATCAGTCCCTAACCGTTAATTTAGTAAGAGAATAATTTCCCAAGTATTAAACCCGAGGGCCGAAACCAACATTAGATCGATACATAGAGAACCATTGGACATAAGTAATCTCCAGTACGTTTATAATTTCAATAATTCCATTAATTAACTTCATATCAACCGAATCATTTCAATTTGCAAATTGTTTGCTTTTAAAACCATCATTCACTTTAAAACATGAATACTATTCCTTTACAGAAAGCTGAACTCGTCATGTAACTCAAATCTTGATTTTTATTTATAAATACCATAACACAGTTTTAAATCATGTTTATCGAGTTATTTCATAAATTCATATTTATATCTCACTTCCAATATTCTATTTATAAATCAACTTATTGTTAAATAAATATCAAGTTTATAACTTAATCTCAATTACCTATTTTACATTAATTATTAGTTTCAACCCAGATATTATTATCTTGTCAAATCCCAAATTATATAATATATAAAAACTAAATTATTTTATTGATATTCGACATAGTCGAATAATTATAAATCCTTATGAATTTATTTCCATTCTATCCATATTTCTAATATCGAAAAAATTTCATTATTTTCCCTTTTTAAATGATTCCCATTTCCCTTATCTGAGTTTCATTCTGAAATCCACATTCTTTAAATTAATAATAATTATTTTATTCCATTTATAAATATCGTTAATAAATCAACTGCTTGTTTTATTATGATTAAACAAGTCATTAAAACCCCAAATTCTTTTCCAATATATTTGAATATGGTTTACGGTATCTAAATACCAATTGTTTCAGGTCAATGTTATTCAAACATCCCAATCACACAATAATCAATCACAGATTATTTATCACAACATATGAAAAACAACAATAATTATTGAGGAATCCAATCGGATTCCTCCAACCTGTCTCCCTGCATCAACAGATGTTAATCAACATTAACAATACTAGTTTCAGATTAAATCTGAATTGAAATAATAAATATAATCTGTATTAAATTTACGACATATATGTATAACTATATATAAATTATTTAACCAATTTATGAGCGAAATATCCAAAATAATCATCACACATACTTAATCGTCATTTATCATTATTGAATAACGTTTATAAAATTATAAAAATGGATAGAGTTAGTGAGTTTACTCAGCTTGGTGGTTAATCGTTGAATAACGATTAACATTCATAGATCTATTCGAGCATTTGATTTTATCTAAAATTATAACGATATCCAATCGCTCCAAACTAGGTCTATTTCATAGCCTGCGTCCATGCACTTATCCAACACAACTGATTGCGTTAAATTTTGTCGATGTACAAACGAGATATTAAATAAATAAATTTATATACTATTTAAATTAAATAACTTAAGTATTATTTCTTTCATTTGGGCCTTACCAGAAAAATTCCGGCCCATTACCCTTTCATCCGCTATCAACCGTCTCCCTTCTCCCTCAAATTATATCCGCTCCAATTTTACTTCCCATGCCATTTCCGATTATTTGCATTCACCTCTTTTTACTACACAGCAACCGTATCTTTTCTTTTTTCCTTTGGACTTCTGAATAATTAGCATGCCCAACTCCAATATAAAACTTCGGCCCACTTATGTTCGTTGAAAACCCAAACCACCTAAATGAACAGCACCCCTTCTTCTACAATCTTAAACCAATTGCTGCAATATTTCCTACGCATTACAAACTCCAAAGAAATTACCAAACTGCACCTCTTCACAAGCTTCTTCCACATGTCATCACTTGCAAGTCTGCGCGATACCCTGACTCCTCGCGTCCAACTGTCCATCCTAACGCAAGAAGAAGCTCCTTGTCTAACTCCTTCAAACAATAATGTACCCCTTCCCCTTTCATGTGTGCTTTCCTCAGACCCATATATATACATTCGAACCATTACAGTGGAAAGAAACCACCATAGCCGCATACTCGGTCTTCACTTCCACCGCATACTCTGTCTTCACTTCCCGTCCATACTTGGTGCTAGAAAAGAAACCCATGTTGCTGCTTTTCTTCTAACATTCTAAACAACTTCAACCCGATTGCCATCTTCCTCCTTTACAAAAAGAAAAGTTGTTGCTCCTATACTCTACACGTTGTGTTCCCCAACTTCATCAAAGATCAACGGTGGACACATCTACGCCTCCCCCATAAAACTCGAGCACTCTAGTTCACAACCACGCTATTTCCAAGACTTAGACATCGTTGTAGCTCCTGTTTCAACCATGCGCAGCAAACCCGCGAGCTCTTCATGTTGTTGCGTGAACATATACTTGGATTCTTTTACATTTCTTTTTGTTTTTTATCATCACAAAAATATACGGCTTATTTTTCTGAAGCCATTAACGGATGTGGCAAGAAGAAACTAAAGAGTTGGCGTATGCATATTTATAGAATTTAGAACCTTCATGGCCAAGGAATACATTGTATAGGGTTGCAGCTTTTCATTTGATTTGCCTTTACAAACATTGGTGTCTACATTGACGGGACAACACCCTGCTAGTACTTGGTGAGCTTAGGTGTACAGGGTAGGTACCAAGCTTAGTTTCTAAGTTTCAATATAAGTAGCATGTGGGAAGGAAAAGACTTAAGTGTAAAGGTTTTATTTGTTTACACTACTCGTATTGCTTACATATCTTGTAATATTCGAGCACACAACGCATTCTGTTTTTAATATATAAAGTTATAATTTGCTTACATATCTTGTAATATGTGTGTAGTATTTGTGTAGGCCGTATGTCTGGTTTGCCTATGGTTAGGGGAGTGGCGTCATTACCGCAGTCATAAATGGAGAGTATTATGCCAAGGATTTGAGGTTGTTTTACTTCGTGTGGGGTTTGGTTACTGTTGGGGATATACAACACTACTTGCTACAGATCTGTTTGTAAATACTTTACAAATCTGTGTTCACTTTTTATTTATCAGTAAATCCTTTGCAAATATTTTGCAAAACTGTATCTACTTTATGATTGTATGTAAATGGTACCTCATTACACACCACTCGATACATACGAACTGCCAATGACAAAAGTAAAAATACCATTATGATGAGCACTGTGCTATGACCCCAAAAATATAAAAATATAGACAAGTTAATTCATTTTATGATATCCCAAATAGTTGATATAGGGTGTAAAATACTTCAAATAAAAAGTTGCTTATTTTCCAAAAATAAAAACTACACAAAATTTCTATAAATTAAAATATAGCTACATCTTAAAGATCTTGTCCAAATTCGAAACCAATATTTAATTATAATTAAATATATAGTTATGGTTTATAAACAATTCCATAGCGACTATTTGAAAATTTGATTTAGCCATAACTTACAATCTATAAAGCGAAATCTCCATTTTTCTCTTACATTAGAAAAATACGGCTCAACAAATTCCAACATTTCTTGTTTCGAAGAGATCCGACTTATAACGGATCCTGTATACTCAGTTGAAGTTCAAATCAAAATATTACGAACTACCGCGACATTTCGAGCTCGATTATAATTAATACGTTCAACTATCGTTTATAAAATAAATTCGTTATTATAATTCAATTCTAAACCAAATTAAATCTTTTAAATTATCCAATTCACAGAATATTGCCAACTCAGCTATTTTTGACCATATAATAATTAAACTTTATTATTCCACTATTTTATATTACTTTAAATATTCCAATTTATTTAAATTCAACCCATTAAATTGCCAATCCATTATTTAGATAATTAAATTAATTTTATTAATTCTCTATAAATTCTGGAACGTTACAAAAGCCTTTGGTGTAAGCTAATTGAAAATTGTAAGCAAACTTATAGTTATTATAAACGCCTATTAAGAATTATATTGGTCGAATTTTCATAAATCCAAATTGGGCAATTATAAAGACAAGTTATGAATGGATTGATGTTATAAGCATGGAAACAAGTTCAAACTGGGATTTGTGATCTGAAGGAAGTTAAAGGGAATTTAAAAAAAGCCTAAAGATGGTTTAAATTGAGAAAGCATAATTTGGAATTGAAATAAGTTTTCAAAAGAGAATAAATGGAGTTAAAAACCATGTTTAAAGTCGTATTGTAAATATAAGTGTTGGAATAATTATTGGAATGAGGTTTCATTGATAAACTTTTATCTATTCTTAAAGATAAAAATGTTGCCGACTCAAGGTCTGAGACATGAATAAAATACCCCAACTTGAACAACTTCATGATTATCCAAGGATGATGTTAGTTTAGAAACAAGGGTAGTGAAAGTTATTAAAATTAATGTTTTCGTTACAGATATTATAAACTATAAATTGAAGAATTATAAGTTGAATAAACTGATTTGGAAATAAGAATTGAAAAGCGGTATTCCAAAAGTTGGAAGATTGAGAAATTTAATGGAGAACTATTTAACTAAAGAGGTCAAGTGACGTTGTTACTGAACTAATAAATCCATTTTATTTTTCTATGGATGATGATTGTTTATTTTGATAGTTAAATTACCGATTATCAAAATCTGGACAAGTCGAATGTTGGTATGGAAAGACCGGGAGATAATTTATTTGAAAACCATTCCGACCAGCAAATACGTAAACATTGAAGATCTTTAGAAGCTGATCGAGATGGAGCAATTGAAAAACGTGGATCTTCATAAGCGGAAGGATTACTTATCGAATATCCTCTGGATTGCAACCAGAACTATTCTGACATGATTCAGTCGTGAGTGGGATTTTGCGGATTGCAAGTAATACTCGCTACTGATCCATAGGGTAATTCAAGGATGCAGTAGGAGGTGCCTTTGGTTTGTCCAGTCTTAAGACAACTTTTATGGACGAATGTCTGACATAATATTTCCAAAGGGATCGTGTACGCTGATTTCTTCAAACGTACCATAATTGTGGCGGAGAATGGCCGTTCTCTTAGCTTAACAACTAGAGTATTTTTAGGGACGTTAATTAGTGATTTTCTGGCGGATCTGATGATGTGGCATTTAAAGTGAATGGTGGCCAGTTGTTCTGAAAGGTTATTGAAACTTCAAGCCTCATCAACCGGGAAATGACAAAAATCGGGCAGGTAGCATGGTTATGTGTGTCTCTCCCATTAGGGTGTATAATCACCTATCTAGAGAAAATCCATTTCATTCTTTAATCTATTTTCAATGTTGTCCCTTTTTGGGAAACGGTGGGTAGCTCCCAACCTTTGGTGATATACATTCGATATACACAACCGAAATGAGTGGTTGGTCATGGGTTGCAAGGTGTTCTTGTTGAAGGGGCGATTGAAAATTCTAAACCCTAATGGCGACTACATCTTCAGAAGGGGCGATTGAAAATTTAGATAAGGATGGATGGAAGAGGGTTGGAAATCGAATTCAGAAAAAGAAGGATAATATCTCGCATGAAAATTTTGGGAACAAAAACCCTACAAAACAAATAAGATCCCATAATTTTCAAGGAGGCGCCAGATCATGGATAGATGCGGTGGTAGGCAACACGCGAATTGATGGGGGAGTCCAATTATCCTCTAATCTGAAAGATGACGAAGGAGACTACGCAGAACTGGACGAACTTGTCTTTAAGGAAGCTGAGAAATTATGGAAAAATTCTATATACATCTATTTGATAGGAAAGCATCTTTATTCTATTCATTTAAATGCATATATCAAACGAGAATGGAACCTAATGGGTACATGGAATGTGTTTGCACGAGAGAATGGTTTTTATTTGATTAAATTTGAAAATGAATCTGATTGCACTAAAGTTTTGAATGGTGGACATTGGTTCATGGACAGTAAACTTACTTTTATAAAACGATGGGAACCTAATCTTCGGTTAGAACGAGATATGTTATAGACACACCCTGTGTGGGTTAAGCTGATAAATCTCGATTTACCACTCTGGAATGTAAGAGGAATTAGCAAGCTTGAAAGTTTGATTGGTACTCCATAAAAAATGGATGAGAACACACGCTTGGTCAAAAAACTGAACTTTGCAAGAGTGCTTGTGGAGATTAAAGCTACAGATGAATGTAAAAAAAAGATCAGAGCTAAAGATAAATGCGGAAACATATACATACAAGACGTAGAATATGAGTATTACCCATCCACTTGCAGTAAGTGTAATTGCTTTGGACACGCAGACGATCAGTGTGGCATTTCTACCAAACCAGTGAAGCAAGTTTGGCAAATCAAAACGAAACATACATTACATATTGATCAACAGACTAGCAAAAACATTGATAGTGTTGTCAATGATAAAATCGCTGATGATACTAATCCTACCACTAACTGTACACCTAGTTCACCGATAGTTATCATGGAGGAGGAAGCATCCCAGAGCCAGCTGCAGATGGGGATGCAAGAAACTGATGAACAAGTGGAGCAGGTTCACCATATGTAGGCGAGGGCGGAGTCACCTGATCCTGCATCTGAAACATTAGCAGACATAATTAATGAAGTTTATTTAGAAGATGATAAAGAAGAAAATGAAATTACAAACAGTACTGGTAAGTCATTTACCAAACCAAATATGAGTTATGTTAGTTTGTTCTCTAAACCAGGGAATGGTAAAAGTTCTGCTTGTGTGGTGGATGGGATTGCTTCTAGACTAAGAAGCAAATCTCAATCACCCACATGTTACTAATAAGCTGGAATGTACGGGGGTTAAAGAATGATACCCATTGTTTAGACCTCCAAAACCTTTGAAGGAAATTGCAACCTTCGTTTTTGTGTATATTGGAAAACAAATTAAATGAAGAAAACCTGATTTTTTTTAGACACGCTATGGGTATTGATTGGGAACTTGCTAACAACAATGACCATTAAGACAAAGGGCGCATTTTGATTCTTTGGAATAAATTGATATGGAAGTTTGATGTCATTGACAAGGATGAACAACAAATGACTGTCAACTTGGTAAACGCTGGGGGACTTGAACTGTTTGTATCTGTTGTGTATGCTTGTAATGTGTCTAATGAAATAACTATCCTCTGGAAGAAAATTAATGATCTAGCGAGAAAAATTCAAGGTGCACGGCTTGTTATGGGGGATTTTAACTCTATCTTAAGGTCGGGTGAAAAGAAAGGTGGTACTAATGTTAGAGTATCTCAATTAACAGAATTTAATACCTGCATTGTCTCTTCGGGGTTAGTTGAACCTGTGCATGGTGGCCTGCATTTCACATGGAGAAGCAGTGAATGTAGAAAGATCTCGTGTAGACTTGATAGAGTTCTTGTTAACTCTATCTATATTAATAAATTTTCAAACATGATGATAAATGTGCTTCCTTCATCAACAAGTGACGACTGCCCTATACATGTGAATCTGATTAAAAGAAATGACAACTCCAAAGGAAAGCCTTTTAGATTTGCTAACAACTAGATATCTATTGAGGGATATCAAGACAATCTGGTTTTAGAGGAGCATAATTTTAATGAAAGCTACTTGTTTAACTTTGTTTCTTTTCTTAAAAAAAACTAAAAACAGGTTAAAAGCTTGGAACAAAAACAGACCAAAAATAAGCTTGTGTTAGCTCTTAATGAATCTTTTGGCTCCTGTTTCTTCAAGAATCACTGGTGTGACCTGAAAAATAAGCTTGTGTTAGCTCTTAATGAATCTTTTCATTTAGGGAAAATTTTAAAAGAAATTAATCACACTTTTCTTTGTCTTATTCCAAAGACTGATAAACCTGTTTCCATCGCAGATTATAGACCGATTGCATGTTGCAATGTTCTGTATAAAGTTCTCAGCAAAGTCTTATGCAATAGAATGAAAAAGGTGTTACCAGACTAAATAGCTGAGTGTCAAAGTGCATTCATTAAAGGGAGGAGCATTTCAGAGAACTCGCTGCTAGCACATGAATTGATAAAAAAAATTAGTAAGAAGGGTGCTGATAAATTTTGTTTAAAAGTTGACCTCTACAAAGCATATGACAAAATCAACCGAAGTTTCATTATTCACATGCTTGTTGCAATGGGGTTCCCAACGAAATTCACAAGAATTATTGAAGAATGTATCAACTCACCAACATTCTCTATTTTAATTAATGGTGTCCCGAAGGGTTTCAAAACTAGTAACAGAGGAATTAGACAAGGTGATCCCTTATCCCCTTATTTGTTTGTGGTAGCGAAGGAATATTTTACCCTAGAGATGGAAATTACACATTTTCAGAAAGTTATTCAGCCTATTCACAATTTTCAACCGGTTATTAGTCATTCGTTATATGCTGATGACTTGATCATTTGTATCAAAGCTAAAGAGGTAGTTGCACATAAAATCTTGGAGGTATTTGGTAATTTAGAAAGCAAGGTAGGTCTGAAAATGAATGAATTAAAGACCAAATGTTATTTTAACAAGTATTGTAGAAATAAGGAAGTAATATTAAATACGTTGAAGGTGAAAGAAGGGAATTTATCGGTCAAATATCTTGGGGTACCTCTATCTTCGAACAAAATTACAAATAGAGAATGTGCTTCTCTTATTACTAGTATTAGAGAACGATTACAAGGTTGGAGTTCTCATCTCCTTTCTACAGCTGGCAGAATTGAACTGGTACACACGGTTATTCAAGCAAAAGCTAACTTCTGGTTGCAAACGTTTCAGTTACCAGATACATCAATCGAGAAGATAAAAAGGGTGTGTGCAGACTTCATATGGAGAGGGGGTCTACATAAAATCAAATATAGCGATCTTTGCAGACCTAAAAGTGAAGGCGGAGTTGGTTTGAGGAGTTTAAAAGACATGAGGACAGCTTTCACGCTGAAGCAAGCACGGAAAATAATATCGGAGAATGGGTTATGGGCTAGATGGATTCATAATAGATACATGAAAGAAAATTTCTGGACATTGGCTATTGACACTAACGCTTCTTCAACTTAGAAGGCGATTATGAGAACTAGAGACAAGTTAGCAAAGCACATAGATCATGAGTTTGCTGATGGATCAGACACTGATCTCTGGCGAGACCCATGGATAGATCACAAATCTTTGATTAAACATCTTGGGTGGGACATGTACTCTGCCTACGGCTGTCCCAACTCAACAGTGAAAGAAATAGTGGATAATATGTAGTGGAAATGCGACACGTTACCTTGTTCTGATGAGATCAAGAGGAAGGTTGAATTTCTGCCACTTTATTTTGGTAGAGAACATGATAAATGGAAATGGGATGGGTCAAATGATTTCAGTATTAATTCAGTTGGAATTTATCGAGGCAATCTCATAGTGAAGTTAACAGGAGCAAACTTTTGTGGGATAAAATCATACCCCCTAAAATGTCGTTCACTGCCTATAAAGCAATTAACAGGAGACTCCCAACGAAGGATAGACTCAACAAATGGGGATTACTTAACAATACAGTGTGTATTCTATGTGAAAAGGAAACCGAAACCCATAACCATCTTTTCTTTCAATGCGATTATTCAAGTGAAGTTTTAAAACAAGTGTGTCCAGAATTTAATGCCCAAAACTCAAATCGAGACTGAACTCTAAATGAAATTATTGTGTACCTGTGCGACGGAGGGAGCAGAGTAAATGCGATACGAGAAGTACACAGCGTTCCCATTATAACTGCGTTGTGGAGTTTGTGGAAGGAAAGAAATAGCAGACATTTCCAAGGTAAGAAGAAATCAGTCAAAGAAGTTGCAAAAATTACTAAAATCTAAATCAATATAATCATGAGAACTAGAGGAAGGAAGCTTACTGCATGTAGGGAAGAACAATGAGTTGATGCATTGTTCAAGTGGCGACGCGGGGAAGGAATATTGATAATCAAACCCTAATTCCGCCATGATCTCTTCTGTTAGCGCCATTAGTGGAAAGTGTGGAGTTGAAATGAATGTTGCGATGGAGTTGAAATGATTGTTGCGTTGTTGGTTTTTCAGTGCGTTATAACTGTTTCATTTAGGTTGTAATCATTTTGCTCTTTTGGGCTCCTATTTGGGCTGAAATAGCCTTAAATAAAGCTATACCCAGTTTAAAAAAAATCATAATAAGATCTTATTTCAAAACTGTTTTGGGTTATAGTAAGGTAAAAATCGTCCATGTTTATATGTGGACTGGTCTTATTATTATCCTTTTATTTCAAAAGGATTTGTTGACTTTAAAATCAAGTTGGATGTTGCTTATAAACTTAGCGAGTTTCCCTCACTCTGGTTCACCTGACTGATCCGGTGTTTTGTAATGCACGGTTTTGCTCGGGTTTTACTTGTTCAGGTTAAGATGCTATGGATTTCAGAGATGAGTTGAACGAGTTCAAACATATGATATTTACTATTTATTCCGCTATGTGATGTATATGAGGAAAGGTTGTTACAATTTTCCAGATGTATTGATGTACTCTGATTATTGTAAGTATTCTTCAAGTTTTCAATAAAGATTTATTTCTATATTATATTTTATTCCGCTGCGATGTGAGACTCTGTGTGGTGTTGGTTCTTATTCTTTTATTCTTATATTTCTTTCTTTCTTATCTCATCCTCTAGTTTCTTTCCATTAAAGATTCATATTTTTATGCATTTTGAATTGGACGTGTGTAATATTAGTCAACTCAAAGTGTACGGGTTTACGGGCCTTTATAGTTGGTATCAGAGTTATTGGTTTAGTAATAACCTTGGCTCTGTGGCGTAACTCGGTAGAGATGGGGTTAGTAATACCCTAGATTGAGTTTGAGTGTATATGGGAGAACATATTTGTAGATTTTATAAAAATGTTTTGTATTATGCTGATTGATCGGTTCAAGTGTTGAGAAACCATATTGAACTGGCGATTGACACGATATTGTTTTATAAAGAGTGTAAATGGAATAATTTTACCCAAATTATATTTTTATAGACAATGGAAATAATATTCCATACAGTTGTAATATTTGTTGTTTGGTTGTCTTGCTAAATTTGATTGGAATTCAAATTGAATTATGAAATGAAATAGTTAGAAAACTAAATAAGTCGATTGATTTGGATATGGAAATGAAACTTAACCTGGATAAGTGAGGAATGGAATAAAATAAATTTGGGATTTGAAAACCAAATGGATAAAAATGGAAATCTGTCGGGTATTAATCGACTGATGTATGTTAAACCAAAGTGAATACAGAACAGTAATTATCAATGTTGAATCTAATCCAAATGATTTGGTAGTTTGTCATTTGGATGTTGGATTGGTCGAATAAGATTAATCGAACGGGTCAACAAAGAACTAAATGAATTGAAAATAGATTTCCGGTATAATAAATTAGAAATAAAATCGTTTAAATGAAATTGAATTATTTAAACCTGTATTTGCTACCTGCATTGTAAGTTGAGTTAAGTGCAGATTCCAGAAGGCTATGGAATTTATTTGGTTACAAATATTGGAAGTACATACTCGGAGACGAGGAGCGGTTTGTTGATTTGCTTCGAAATTGGAATTTAAATGCCCGACAAATAGGTAAACCTTAATATTATTGATTGATATTGTACCCCTGAGTTTGGTAGCCATTTGGCTTTTGATTTTCTTTTGGAGAAGTTAAGGCCTGGAGTGGCAGTTGTAGTTTTACTGATCGAACCACGAAGAGGAGGTGCTGGTGAAATATTTGAAATTTTTTAAGAGTTTGAATTTGTTTTGATGATAATTCAAAAATAATTATTTTGAAATGATCGGGTTCAGAGCATTCTTCTTACCTTGTAATTTCGTGGACAAAATTCTTTTAAGAGGGGAAGAATGTAACGTCCCACATATTTTGGTTATTTAAATTAAATATATAAATCTATTTTATATATTATATAGTATAATCGATTTTTATATCGAAATTATTAAATAAAATGGAGTTTAAAAATATATATTTATAAAATAATTAAAACGAGCTCGGAAAAAGGAAAGCAAATAAATGGCGGCTACTGAAACCCTAATATGCGATTATGATCCGCCTGGTGAATTACATAATTTTTCCATTCCTATCAATGACGAAAATCAAGGCGAATGGCAGGAAGTTAGGCCACATAAATCCTATGCTAGGGTTGCATCTGAGGTTATTGGATCAAAAACAGGAGGGGGCTAACACGTACAAATCTAATTTCATTGGTGACAGATCTGACAGATCTTTTAATAACAAATCAAATAAGGTAGTGCCATTGTTCAGATCTGGTACAAGGACATGGGTAAACCCAGTAGAAGGAAAAACGAAAACTTGCTGGAGATGTGGATATTTTCAAACTGCTAATGATGATGACGGAGACTTTGCACAACTGGATCACCAAGTCTTTGGTCTTGCTAAAGATGTGTGGAAGCATTCGATATACATTTATTTAGTGGGCAGAAGGCCGTACTACATTCATCTTAACGCTTTTATTAAGAGGGAGTGGAAACCGAATGGTAGATGGGATGTTTTTGCTCGAGAAAATGGCTTTTACTTAATTAAATTCGAACTTGAAGCAGATTGCAAGAGAGTGCTTGAAGGGGGTCCATGGTATATGTAACACCCCGTATTTTCTGTAAACGTTAATGTGACAAATCAAAGTATGCTTAATTTTTAAGAGAAGAATTAAGGGAAAAGGGTTATACCATTGCATTCGTCTCGGAATTCTTCTTGAGATAGAGTCCAAGTTTACGTAAATCGGACTCCGTATGAGGAAGTTATGGCCTTCAGAAGTTTCAGGATTTAATAAAAATTAAAACAGCTCAGAAGAAAATTCAAAATTCGAACACCGAAGCGGGTTGGGCGGAAATTTTCCCGCCCAGGGGCAAGTCGACTGGGGGGTCGACCTTAGTGTCGACCTACCCTATACAGATCGACCTAGGAGTCGACCTAGGGGTCGACCTGGGACCTGTTTTGGCCAGATCTGGACTGCGACGATTTTGTCCTATTCTGAACGGACCGGATGGCTTTTGGAGTGATCTGATGGCTCTAAACACTTCTATTCTCCTATATATACATCCCTAACCTAAACCTAAATCTCATTAAAAAATTCTCTAGCCTCCATTGCTCTCTTCTTCTGTAAAAATAAATCAAAGACATCGTTATGCTGCTCAAGTTCTTCATAGAATCAAGTTAGAAACTTTGAATCAAATCTAAATTAGACGAACAACTAGTCTACCCCAAAGGAAAGCTATTCAGTTTCAGAATACAGATTCCAGAAATCAAGACTTGCCTTTGTTTTGTAAGTTCACGATTACTTTAATATTTAGACAACTAACTATAATATGGACATGGAATAAAATGAATTTGGACCTATGCTTGATTTTCTATTTGCATCTGTTCTTAGCCTTTGTGAATCAATGACTTTGGGTTGTTTCTTATCGATCAAATCGAACCCATACAAGTTGTTGAACCTAGTTTATTATTCAAGCGTTTCATGTTCATGATATTGTTCTTAATCAGATCTATATGCCTGCAGTGATTCTAAGTCAGTTTATCCAGTTATGTTGTAATTTCGTTAGATCTGTAATTCTTGTATTTTGGGACTAGTATCTTGTGCCTGTTCTTATGCCTATCATTGTCAAGTTATTCCTATTTGTTCCTTTTTATTTGTGAACCTAGATTGACCTATAATCTAGGTTGGATCGCGGTATACGTATGATGGGAATACGAGGAAGGTTTGGGTTATTGGGGCATAAACATGAAATTGACAATATTGGCATGTAAATCAATATTTTGACACATGTGAATTTTGCATGTAAATCAATAATTGGGTGTAATATGAAATTGAAATTATTTGGCGTAATTTGGAACATGTAATATGGCCTGAATGTTAAAATGCAATTTGGGGTAATTTGACATGAATTATGGAATATGTAACTTGACATATTAAACCAAGAATTGGCATGAACGACAAAGTATGAAATTTGGCATATAAATCAAGTTTTGGGCATAATTGCTATTGTTACGAACTTGAGGTAAATTGGAATATTAATCAAGATTTGGCGTAAACTGTAAATTGGATCTAGATTGGGCATGCTATTATGGCAAATTTGGGGTATAACCTATTTTGATTAATAACTTGAAATTAGAATTGGTTGGGCATAACTTGAGAAAAGAGATCATGAATAGTATTGGTGGATTTGGGTAATTAGCATAAAAGCGGTATAATTGGTATGCCATTAATTAGGAACATAATTAATGTTAGAATTTTATTGTAAATAATTTACATATACACCGTAAATATGTAAACTAGAAAAAGATGAGAATGCCTAACCCGAGGTTAGATTGAGTTGTGGTATAAAACTGCCCAGAACCACCCGACATATCCAGTAACCACAACAACACCTATCTATTGTGAGACGTTAGTGCATCATGCCCAAGAAAAATCCGAGGTTAGATTGAGTTGTGGTGTAAAACTGCCCGAAACCTCCTGCATATCCAGTAACCGCAACAACACATATCTAATGTGAGAGGTTGGTGCATTAATAAATAAATTAATGCTAATGACACATGCTAAGTATGGGAGGGTGAGGTTAATTGATATTTAACCAATATGACATATGGGTGGGTTAAGTTAAACATGAATGGACAAAGGACACCTAACCAACAAGACATGATATAGGGTAGGGTTAAGTTAACTGAGGGAACACTTAACCGTTATAACATGTTAACTAACCGGATGGTAGGGTTAAGTTAACCAAGGCAAAACTTAACCGTTTTAACATGTTAATTAAGCAGATGATAGGGTTAAGTTGACTTTGGTAACACTTAACCAAAATATATATAATGACTTGTGGTAGGGTTAAGTAACAAAAGAGAATACGCTTAACAAATATACAATGACATGTGGTGGGGTTAAGTAATACAAGAGGAATGCACTTAACCAATATAACATGATTTGAGGTAGGGTCAAGTTAACACCAGAAGGAAACACTTAACCAACATGACATGACGAGTGGGTGGGTTAAGTTAACTTGAATTGATTAATGACACTTGACCAATATAACTTGATGAACGAATGGGGTTAAGTTAAATGGGAAATACTTAACCAATATAACCTGATGAATGAACAGGGTTAAGTTAATAAATCACGCTTAACTAACCCAACATGATAAGTGGGAAAGGTTAAGTTAAAAAGAACCACTTAACCAACATGACATGACGAGTGGGAAGATTAAGTACACGTCGAGTTGGTGGGTAATATTAGTAAATATAGGCCCACAAAACTTAACCATTATATAAACATGCTTGAATCCGTGGGAAGGTTAAGTACACGTCGAGTTAGTGGGTAATATTTGTAAATATAGGACCACAAAACTTAACCATTATATAAACTTGCTTGAATCCGTGGGAAGGTTAAGTACACGTCGAGTTGGTGGGTAATATTAGTAAATATAGGCCCACAAAACTTAACCATTATATAAACATGCTTGAATCCGTGGGAAGGTTAAGTACACGTCGGGTTGGTGGGTAATATTAGTAAATATAGGCCCACAAATCTTAACCATTATATAAACATGCTTGAATCGGTGGGAGGGTTAAGTACATATCGGGTTGGTGGGTAATATTAGTAAATATAGGCCCACAAACTTAACCAGTAGGAAATCCTAGTAACGGGGGCCCATTTCAGCAGTAACCCCCAATGATGTATCACGATACCCCTAAGAAAGGCAAGGTGGGGCACGATTACTGAGCTGATTATAAGCGGTCAAAGATAACGGCACGGGGTACGTCAGTGTAAGTTCCGACGGTTTACGGGTGTGCACGTACTCCAGAGTGAAAAAAGGAGGCACTGGGTACCAGTAGTTATACACTGTGCATCTTGATTCATGTCAGGTCGCTACCATAAGGATTGATACACCTTATGGTGGGACCAGCGCAGTGTATCTACACGCAAGAGGGGGCTGATTGACACAGACACATGGAATATTAGTACAGGTAGGGAGCCGATAATTAGGGTAGTAAGGATACATCTAACATATTCATGGCAATTAGGCTGACTGAGGTGGAATCCTCATAATAGATTTACACCTGAAGGCTACCACAATTGTGGGGATTGGGATCACGTTGTAATATTATCCTTTATATAGATTACTAGTTGGGACACTTGTTAAGCGGTGCAGAGATATAGAAACCAGAACAACAGGGTAGTAGCGAAGCAGAGAATAGTTATCATGCGATGTTATACTTAGTTTATCTTGCCTATTTCTTATCCTGTATTATCCTATGTTCCTTGTCATCATGTTTATGTCTATATTCAGTTTAATTCATGTCATGTTGTTCTTGTTTGTTCATATGCGGAAAGTAGCTGGACTTACCAAACTTATGTCTGATCTAGTTTTGTTTCGCCTCTTTTCTTCCGCCCCCCCCCCCCCCCCCAGGTTCTCAGGGAGGAAACACTTCTGCTTAGCTTGGATTACTTGTTGCTTCAAGATCATCATGTATTGCTTTGGACTCAGTCTCATTTTAGCTATGGCTTGCTTTGCTCTATTGGGGAATAAATCTTTATTATTTTTATGCTTCTTTTCTACTTGCAAGTTTTTGAATCAAGACCGAAGTACTACGTATTACTTTTAGGTATGATTGAGACAACTGTTGAAAAAGCTTGACCGAGCCGTATTGTTAATAAAATGACTTTATTTCCCGCTGCTTTATTTGTCTGTCTTGTAATTTATCTGCATCTTTTACATATAATGCTCCATTGAAGTTAAGGCATTCCCTTTGTGAGTGACCTTAACGGAGGTGGGGTGTTTCACTTGGTATCAGAGATGAAGGTTACCAGATCAGATAAAATATTTGAAAAATTATTTTCAAATTGGTTTTAAAAGAAGCATTTTTCAAAGAAAAGGTTTTGTTTTAAGGCATATTCCCCAAAGCCATGTGCACTATCTTTTGGTCCTCTGTTTGAATCCTTGTTTTCTTCTTTCTTGAGTCTCTGGGGGCTCCTGGCTTTCTAGGAAGTAACCTCATCATGGCATGGTCCCGTAGGCTTGATGAGACTACGACACCTGACAAAGGGAAAAGAAGTGCCCGACTTCCATCTATAACTGCAGTAGTTTCACCTGCGGTTAATTTTCTTTCGAGCTTTGTAGGATTTTCCGTGCGATGGAGGCAACTTTTGAGAGACCTGTCAACATGTTACACAAGGATGATAAAGATGAGAATGAGGGAGTTTGGCTAAGGAGCACAACCCAAGGGTGAGAAACTCATGGATATGGACTTGGTTCACGAGGAAGGAAAAGGTAAAAGTGGAGGAATCACAAAACAAGAAAATGATTTATAAGTATAGGGAACAGTAAGGCCCGAGACAAGAGGAAGTATCTTTATTAGGGTATAACGGGTCATATAATGAGGGAGTTTGGCTAAGGAGCACAACCCAAGGGTGAGAAACTCATGGATATGGACTTGGTTCACGAGGAAGGAAAAGGTAAAAGTGGGGGAATCACAGAACAAGAAAATGAATTATAAGTATAGGGAACAGTAAGGCCCGAGACAAGAGGAAGTATCTTTATTAGGGTATAACGGGTCATATAATTAAGGATAAAGGCAAGAACAAAGGACAGAATTTTCAGGAAGGAAAGTGCATGCTCTCACCACTAGCGTACATGAGAGAGAAGTAGAGCTTAGTTTATCTTTTTGATCCTCCTGTTAGTACTCTTTTTGACTTTAGCGCTTCACATTCGTTTATATCTTCTTCCATAGTTGAGTCTCTGCACCTTAGTACTTGTATAGATGGAGATCCCTTTTTTGTCTCAAATCCAATTGGAGGTTCAGCTCATTTATCTTTTGTTTGTAAGGATCTAAGATACTTATGTTTTTGGTTTCATGGGCTATGAGTTGATTCTAGGCATGGATTGGTTAGCTAGTGACTGTGAAAGGAGGGTAGTTAGCCTTTCGACTTGCCTCGGGAATACCCTCGAGATTTGGTGCGATCCAAAGAGATCAGTTTGTCTTAGCTACCTAGAATCACTTTATGTATTTATCGACGATTTCGATCCGCTGGGGTATTCCATGAGTACGCTGATGTTTTTGATTAGGTTAGGGGTTTTCCCCTTAAAACTCGAGATAGACCTCCGCATATATCTAGTTGACAATGCAAAGCCTGTTATGAGATCAACAAGCAAGAGTGGTAAGGATAGCCAGAGTCGGTTAAGTGCTTAATTGTTTAAGTTGTTTTGCTAGTATCATCTCACGAAGGTCATCCAAATTCGGAGGAGGTATTCCTTGGGTGCTTGTTTGATATTGGTTTAGGCCTTTGGGGCTTGTACTTGAGGGATGTCGAGTTCGACTAGGATGGGTTGCGTGGGAGACAAATGGTTGTGGCATACGTCCTAAGTATAAAAAGACTGACCTTAAGAGAGGGAAAAATTACATAGCAACCTTTAGCTTTAGACCCTCAGATTTGTAACACGATGGATAAGCTAAGTAGAGGATAGACTTCTAATCATCTTAAGTATATACACTGGTATCATGATTAACATCTGTTTTTCTTGGAAAGATAGTTCGACTACATTGGATACCCTCTAGCATAGTAAGTGAGAGAAGTCCTATCTTTACTAGTGCGTTTTGGAAATGGAGATCAAGAAGCTTCGCAATCATGAAGTTATAGTAGTTAAGGTACAGTGGAGCGAAGCTCAAGAAGACGCGACATGGGAGACTGAAGATAAGACACGCGCATCGTACCTTTTTTTCTTGAGGACATATCCTTGATCTCTCTTTCTAGGAATTTTATGCATACTTGTTTCTATCTTTCTAGGTATATCCTGTAGGTCGTATCTTTGATCCTTAGGTAGAAGACAATGGATGTAAACTTGTATTTGAAACATGTTATGATTGATGGTTGCAAGTGGTTGCAATCTAGTGGTTGCTCGTGGATGCATATACACACATTGGGCACTAGATCGGCTCAGTCACTTTCATATTGCATATGCACATGAATGTATTTGTATATGGATTGAAACTTGATGTGTTATCATATGGATGTTTTATATGGATGAATGAATATGCACATATATAGTATTTACATGACTAGGGATAATTGCATACATGATGGACTCATGGCACTGACATAATTCGCATTAAGGAGGTCAACTGAATCAGTAGACCGCCTAATTTTGCATTAGATAAGGACATGTACACACCCTATGCATAGAATCATGAAAGCATTAGAAATCCTTTTAAGGACAATGGATGCTAAGGAGGGGAGAATGTAACACCCCGTATTTTCTTTAAACGTTAATGTGACAAATCAAAGTATACTTAATTTTCAAGAGAAGAATTAAGGGAAACGAGTTATGCTACTGCGTTCGTCTCAGAATTCTGCTTGAGATAGAGTCCAAGTTTGCGTAAATCGGACTCCGTATGAGGAAGTTACGGCCTCCAGAAGTTTCAGGATTAAATAAAAATTAAATAGCTCAGAAGAAAATTCAAAATTCAAACACTGAAGCGGGCTTGACGGGAATTTTCCCGCCTAAGGGCAGGTCGACCAGGGGGTCGACCTTAGTGTCGACCTACCCTATACAGGTCGACCTAGGGGTCGACCTGGGCCTTGTTTTGGCCAGATCTGGACTGCGACGATTTTGACCTATTTTGGACATCCGGATGGCTTCTGGGGTGATCTGATGGCTCTAAACACTTCTATTCTCCTATATATACATCCCTTACCTAAACCTAAATCTCTTACAAAATTCTCTAGCCTCCATTTCTCACTTCTTCTCTAAAAATAAATCAAAGATGTCGTTATGCTGCTCAAGTTCTTCGTAGAATCAAGTTAGAAACTTTGAATCAAATCTAAATTAGAAGAACAACTAGTCTACGCCAAAGGAAATCTATTCAGTTTCAGAATACAGATTCCAGAAATCAAGACTTGCCTTTGTTTTGTAAGTTCTCGATTACTTTCATATTTAGACAACTAACTATAATATGGACATGGAATAAAATGAATTTGGACCTATGCTTGATTTTCTATTTGGATCTGTTCTTAGCCTTTGTGAATCTATGACTTTGGGTTATTTCTTATCGATCAAATCGAACGCATACAAGTTGTTGAACCTAGTTTATTATTCAAGCCTTTCATGTCCATAATATTGTTCTTAATCAGATCTATATGCCTGCAGTGATTCTAAATCAGTTTATTAAGTTATGTTGTAATTTCTTTAGATCTGTAATTCTTGTATTTTGGGACTAGTATCTTGTGCCTGTTGTTATGCCTATCATTGTCATGTTATTCCTATTTGTTCCTTTTTATTTTTGAATCTAGATTGATCTATAATCTAGGTTGGATCGCGGTATACGTACGATGGGAATACAAGGAAGGTTCGGGTTATTGGGGCATAAACATGAAATTGACAATATTGGCATGTAAATCAATATTTGGACACATGTAAATTTTGCATGTAAATCAATAATTAGGTGTAATATGATATTGACATTATTTGGCGTAATTTGGAACATGTAATATGGCCTGAATGTTAAAATGCAATTTGGGGTAATTTGACATGAATTATGGAATATGTAACTTGACATATTAATCCTAGAATTGGCATGAACGACAAAGTATGAAATTTGGCACATAAATCAAGTTTTGGGCATAATTGCTATTGTTACGAACTTGAGGTAAATTGGAATATTAATCTAGATTGGGCGTAAACTGTAAATTGGATCTAGATTGGGCATGACTATTGTGGCAAGTTTGGGGTATAGCCTATTTTGATTAATAACTTGAAATTAGAATTGGTTGGGCATAACTTAAGAAACGGGATCATGACTAGTTTTGGTGGAATTGGGTAATTAGCATAAAAGCAATATAATTGGAATTCCATTAATTAGGAACATAATTAATGTTATAATTTAATTGTGAATAATTTACATATACACCGTAAATATGTAAACTAGTAAAAGATGAGAATGCCTAACCCGAGGTTAGATTGACTTATGGTGTAAAACTGCCCGGAACCGCCCGGCATGTCCAGTAACCACAACAACACCTATCTAATGTGAGAGGTTAGTGCATCATGCCCAAGAAAAACCCGAGGTTAGATTGAGTTGTGGTGTAAAACAGCCCGGAACTACCCAGCATATCCAGTAATCGCAACAACACATATCTAATGTGAGAGGTTGGTGCATTAATAAATAAATTAATGCTAATGACACATGCTAAGTATGGGAGGGTGAGGTTAATTGATACTTAACCAATATGACATACGGGTGGGTTAATTTAAAACTGAATGGACAAAGGACACCTAACCAACAAGACATGATATAGGGTAGGGTTAAGTTAACTAAAGTAACACTTAACCGTTATAACGTGTTAACTAAACAGATGGCAGGTTTAAGTTAACTAAGGCAACACTTAACCGTTGTAACATGTTAATTAACCAGATGATAGGGTTAAGTTAACTAAGGTAACACTTAACCAAAATATATATAATGACTTGTGGTAGGGTTAAGTAACACAAGAGGATACACTTAACCAATATACAATGACATGTGGTGGGGTTAAGTAATACAAGAGGAAAGCACTTAACCAATATAACATGATTTGAGGTAGGGTCAATTTAACACCAGAAGGAAACACTTAACCAACATGACATGACGAGTGGGTGGGTTAAGTTAACTTGAATTGATTAATGACACTTGACCAATATAACTTGATGAACGAATGGGGTAAAGTTAAATGGGAAATACTTAACCAATATAACCTGATGAACGAACAGGGTTAAGTTAATAAATCACACTTAACCAACCCAACATGATAAGTGAGAAAGGTTAAGTTAATAAGAATCACTTAACCAACATGACATGACGAGTGGGAAGGTTAAGTACACGTTGAGTTGGTGGGTAATATTAGTAAATATAGGCCCACAAAACTTAACCATGATATAAACATGCTTGAATCCGTCGGAAAGTTAAGTACACGTCGAGTTGGTGGGTAATATTAGTAAATATAGACCCACAAAACTTAACCATTATATAAACATGCTTGAATCCGTGGGCAGGTTAAGTACACGTCGAGTTGGTGAGTAATATTAGTAAATATAGGCCCACAAAACTTAACCATTATATAAACATGCTTGAATCTGTGGGAAGGTTAAGTACACGTTGGGTTGGTGGGTAATATTAGTAAATATAGGCCCACAAAACTTAATCATTATATAAACATGATTGAATCGGTGGGACGGTTAAGTACATATCGGGTTGGTGGGTAATATTAGTAAATATAGACCCATAAACTTGACCAGTAGGAAACCCTAGTAACGGGGACCCATTTCAGCAGTAACCCACATAGATGTATCACGATACCCCTGAGCTAGGCAGGGTGGGGCACGATTACTAGGCTGATTATAAGCGGTCAAAGATAACGACACGGAGTACGTCAGTGTAGGTTCCGATGGTTTACGGGCGTGCACGTACACCAGAGTGGAAAAAGCAGGCACTGGGTACCAGTAGTTATACACTGTGCAACTTGATTCGTGTCGGGTCGCTATCATAAGGATTGATACACCTTATGGTGGGACCAGCGCAGGGTATCTACACGCAAGAGGGGGCCGATTGACGCAGACACATGGAATATTAGTATAGGTAGGGAGCCGATCAATAGGGTTGTAAGGATACATCTAACATATTCATGGCAATTAGGCTGACTGAGATGGAATCCTCATAATAGATGTACACCTGAAGGCTACCACAATTGCGGGGATTGGGATCACGTTGTAATATTATCCTTTATACAGATTACTAGTTGGGGCACTTATTAGGCAGTGCAGAGATATAGAAATCAGAACAACAGGGTAGTAGCGAAGCAGAGAATAGTTATCATGCGATGTTATACTTAGTTTATCTTGCCTATTTCATATCCTGTGTTATCCTATGTTCCTTGTCATCATGCTTATGTCTATATTCAGTTTAATTCATGTCATGTTATTCTTACTTGTTCATATGCTGAAAGTAGCTGGACTTACCAGACTTATGTCTGACTAAGTTTTGTTTCGCCTCTTTTCTTCCGTCCCCCCCCCCCACCCACCCCCCCCCCAAGTTCTCAGGGAGGAAACACTTATGCTTAGCTTGGATTACTTGTTGCTTCAAGATCATCATGTATTGCTTTGGTCTCAGTCTCATTTCAGCTATGGCTTGCTTTGCTCTATTGGGGAATAAATCGTTATTATTTTTATGCTTCTTTTGTAGTTGCAAGTTTTTGAATCAAGACCGAAGTACTACGTATTACTTTTAGGTATGATTGAGACAACTGTTGTAAAAGCTTGATCGAGCCATATTGTTAATAAAATGACTTTATTTTCCGATGCTTTATTTGTTTGTCTTGTAATTTATCTGCATCTTTTACCTATAATGCTCCATTGAAGTTAAGGCATTCCCTTTGTGAGGGACCTTAACGGAGGTGGGGTGTTTCACTTGGTATCAGAGCTGAAGGTTACCGGATCAGATAAAGTATTTGAAAAATTATTTTCAAATCGGTTTTAAAAGTATCATTTTTCAAAGAAAAGGTTTTGTTTTAAGGCATATTCCCAAAAGCCATATGCACTATCTTTTGGTCCTCTGTTTGAATCCTTGTTTTCTTCTTTCTTGAGTCTCTGGGGGCTCCTGGCTTTCTAGGAAGTAACCTCATCACGGCATGGTTCTGTAGGCTTGATGAGACTACGACACCTGACAAAGGGCAAAGAAGTGCCCGACTTCCATCTATAACCGCAGTAGATTCACCTACGGTTAATTTTCTTTCGAGCTTTGTAGGATTTTCCGTGCGATGGAGGCAGCTTTCGAGAGACCTGTCAACATGTTACACAAGGATGATAAAGATGAGAATGAGGGAGTTTGGCTAAAGAGCACAACCCAAGGGTGAGAAACTCATTGATATGGACTTGGTTCATGAGGAAGAAAAAGGTAAAATTGGAGGAATCACAGAACAAGAAAGTGAATTATAAGTATAGGGAACAGTAAGGCCCGAGACACGAGGAAGTATCTATATTAGGGTATAACGGGTCATATAATTAAGGATAAGGGCAAGAACAAAGGACATAATTTTCAGGAAGGAAAGTGCATGCTCTCGCTGCCAGCGTACATGAGAGAGAGAGAGAGCTTAGTTTATCTTTTCGATCCTCCTGTTAGTACTCTTTTTGACTTTAGCGCTTCACATTCGTTTATATCTGCTTCCATAGTTGAGTCTCTGCACCTTAGTACTTGTATAGATGGAGATCCCATTTTTGTCTCAAATCCAATTGGAGATTCGGCTCATTGATCTTTAGTTTGTAAGGATCTGAGATACTTATGTTTTTGGTTTCATGGGCTATGAGTTGATTCTAGGCATGGATTGGTTAGCTAGTAATTGTGAAAGGAGGGTAGTTAGACTTTCGACTTACCTCGGGAATACCCTCGAGATTTGGTGTGATCCTAAGGGATCATCTTGTCTTAGCTACCTAGAATCACTTTATGTATTTATTGACGATTTTCGATCCGTTGGAGTAGTCCATGAGTACGCAGATGTTTTTGATTAGGTTAGGGGTTTTCCCCCTAAAACTCGAGATAGACCTCCGCATATATCTAGTTGACAATGCAAAGCCTGTTATGGGATCAACAAGCAAGAGTGGTAAGGATAGCCAGAGTTGGTTAAGTGCTCAATTGTTTAAGTTGTTTTGCTAGTATCATCTCACGAAGGTCATCCAAATTCGGAGGAGGTATTCCTTGGGTGCTTTTCTGATATTGGTTTAGGCCTTTGGGGCTTGTACTTGAGGGATATCGAGTTCGACTAGGATGGGTTGCGTGGGAGACAAATGGTTGTGGCAGACGTCCTAAGTATAAAAAGACTGACATTAAGAGAGGTAAAAATTACATAGCAACCTTTAGCTTTAGACCCTCAGATTTATAACATGATGGATAAGCTAAGTAGAGGATAGACTTCTAATCATCTTAAGTATATACACTGGTATCATGATTAACATTTGTTTTTCTCGGAAAGATAGTTCGACTACATTGGATACCCTCTAGCATAGTAAGTGAGCGAAGTCCTATCTTTACTAGTTGGTTTTGGAAATGGAGGTCAAGAAGCTTCGCAATCGTGAAGTTATAGTAGTTAAGGTACAGTGGAGCGAAGCTCAAGAAGACGCGACATGGGAGACTGAAGATAAGACACACGCATCGTACCTTTTTTTTCTTGAGGACATATCCTTGATTTCTCTTTCTAGGAATTTTATGCATACTTGTTTTTATCTTTCTAGGTATATCCTGTAGGTCGTATCTTTGATCCTTAGGTAGAAGACAATGGATGTAAACATGTATTTGAAACATGTTATGATTGATGGTTGCAAGTGGTTGCAATCTAGTGGTTGCTCGTGGATGCATATACACACACTAGGCACTAGATCGGCTCAGTCACTTTCATATTGCATATGCATATGAATGTATTTGTATATGGATTGAAACTTGATGTGTTATCATATGGATGTTTCATATGGATGAATGAATATGCACACATATAGTATTTACATGACTAGGGATAATTGCATACATGATGGACTCATGGCACTGACATAATTCGCATTAAGGAGGTCAACTGAATCAGTAGACTGTCTAATTTTGAATTAGATAAGGACATGTACACACCCTATGCATAGAATCATGAAAGCATTAGAAATCCTTTTAAGGACAACGGATGCTTGTGATTGAATGGTTGAGTAGATGGATGTTGGATGTTAGGATACATTCTTCTTAACTTGAAGATTTCGGGGACGAAATCCTTTAAGGAGGAGAGAATGTAACAACCCGTATTTTCTGTAAACGTTAATGTGACAAATCAAAGTATACTTAATTTTTAAGAGAAGAATTAAGGGAAACAGGGTACGCCATTGCGTTCGTTTCGGAATTCTGCTTGAGATAGAGTCCGAGTTTGAGTAAATCGGACTCCCTATAAGGAAGTTATGGACTTCAGAAGTTTCAGGATTTAATAAAAATTAAAACAGCTCAGAAGAAAATTCAAAATTCAAACACGGAAGCGGGATGGGCGGGAATTTTCCCGCCTAGGGGCAGGTCGACCAGAGGGTCGACCTTAGTGTCGACCTACCCCTATACAGGTCGACCTAGGGGTCGACCTGGGCATTGTTTTGGCCAGAACTAGACTGCGATGATTTTGACCTATTCTGGACGGACCGGATGGCTTCTAGAGTGATCTGATGGCTCTAAACACTTCTATTCTCCTATATATACATCCCTAACCTAAACCTAAATCTCTTACAAAATTCTCTAGCCTCCATTGCTCTCTTCTTCTCTAAAAATAAATCAAAGACGTCGTTATGCTGCTCAAGTTCTTCGTAGAATCAAGTAAGAAACTTTGAATCAAATCTAAATTAGAAGAACAACTAGTCTACGCCAAAGGAAAGCTATTCAGTTTCAGAATACAGACTCCAGAAATCAAGACTTGCCTTTGTTTTGTAAGTTCATGATTACTTTCATATTTAGACAACTAACTATAATATGGACATGGAATAAAATGAATTTGGACCTATGCTTGATTTTCTATTTGTGTCTATTCTTAGCCTTTGTGAATCTATGACTTTGGGTTGTTTCTTATCGATCAAATCGAACCCATACAAGTTTTTGAACCAAGTTTATTATTCAAGCCTTTCATGTCCATAATATTGTTCTTAATAAGATCTATATGCCTGCAGTGATTCTAAATCAGTTTATTCAGTTATGCTGTAATTTCGTTAGATCTGTAATTCTTGTATTTTGGGACTAGTATCTTGTGCCTGTTCTTATGCCTATCATTGTCATGTTATTCCTATTTATTCCTTTTTATTTTTGAATCTAGATTGACCTATAATCTAGGTTGGATCGCGGTATACGTACGATGGGAATACGAGGAATGTTTGGGTTATTGGGGCATAAACATGAAATTGACAATATTGGCATGTAAATCAATATTTGGACACATGTAAATTTTGCATGTAAATCAATAATTGGGTGTAATATGAAATTGACATTATTTGGCGTAATTTGGAACATGTAATATGGCTTGAATGTTAAAATGCAATTTAGGGTAATTTGACATGAATTATGGAATATGTAACTTGACATATTAAACCTAGAATTGACATGAACGACAAAGTATGAAATTTGGCATATAAATCAATTTTGGGCATAATTGCTATTGTTACGAACTTGGGGTAAATTGGAATATTAATCTAGATTGGGCGTAAACTGTAAATTGGATCTAGATTGGGCATGACTATTTTGGCAAGTTTGGGGTATAGCCTATTTTGATTAATAACTTGAAATTAGAATTGGTTGGGCATAACTTGAGAAACGGGATCATGACTAGGTGGAATTGGGTAATTAGCATAAACACGGTATAATTGGTATGCCATTAATTAGGAACATAATTAATGTTATAATTTAATTGTGAATAATTTACATATACACCGTGAATATGTAAACTAGTAAAAGATGAGAATGCCTAACCCGAGGTTAGATTGAGTTGTGGTGTAAAACCGCAAGGAACCGCCAGGCATATCCAGTAACCACAACAACACCTATCTAATTTGAGAGGTTAGTGCATCATGCCCAAAAAAACCCGAGGTTAGATTGAGTTGTGGTGTAAAACTGCCCGGAACCGCCCGGCATATTCAGTAACCGCAACAACACATATCTAATGTGAGAGGTTGGTGCATTAATTAATAAATTAATGCTAATGACACATGCTAAGTATGGGAGGGTGAGGGTCATTGATACTTAACCAATATGACATATGGGTGGGTTAATTTAAACATGAATGGACAAAGGACACCTAACCAACAAGACATGATATAGGGTAGGGTTAAGTTAACTAAAGGAACACTTAATCGTGATAACATGTTAACTAAACAGATGGTAGGTTTAAGTTAACTAAGGCAACAATTAACCGTTGTAACATGTTAATTAACCAGATGATAGGATTAAGTTAACTAAGGTAACACTTAACCAAAATATATATAATGACTTATGGTAGGGTTAAGTAACACAAGATGTACACTTAACCAATATACGATGACATGTGGTAGGGTTAAGTAATACAAGAGGAAAGCACTTAACCAATATAACATGATTTGAGGTAGGGTCAAGTTAACACCAGAAGGAAACACTTAACCAACATGACATGACGAGTGGGTGGGTTAAGTTAACTTGAATTGATTAATGACACTTGACCAATATAACTTGATGAACGAAAGGGGTTAAGTTAAATGCGAAATACTTAACCAATATAACCTGATGAATGAACAGGGTTAAGTTAATAAATCACACTTAACCAACCCAAGATGATAAGTGAGAAAGGTTAAGTTAATAAGAACCACTTAACGAACATGACATAACGAGTGGAAAGGTTAAGTACACGTCGAGTTGGTGGGTAATATTAGTAAATATAGGACCACAAAACTTAACCATTATATAAACATGCTTGAATCCGTGGGAAGGTTAAGTACACGTCGAGTTGGTGGGTAATACTAGTAAATATAGGCCCACAAAACTTAACCATTATATAAACATGCTTGAATCCGTGGGAAGGTTAAGTACACGTCGAGTTGGTGGGTAATATTAGTAAATATAGGCCCACAAAACTTAACCATTATATAAACATGCTTGAATCCGTGGGAAGGTTAAGTACACGTCGGGTTGGTGGGTTATATTAGTAAATATAGGCCCACAAAACTAAGCCATTATATAAACATGCTTGAATCGGTAGGAGGGTTAAATACATATCGGGTTGGTGGGTAATATTAGTAAATATAGGCCCACAAACTTAACCAGTAGGAAACCCTAGTAACAGGGACCCATTTCAGCAGTAACCCACATAGATGTATCACGATACCCTGAGCTAGGCAGGGTGGGGCATGATTACTGGGCTGATTATAAGCGGTCAAAAATAACGGCAGGGGGTACGTCAGTGTAGGTTCCGACGAGCGGGCATGTACTCCGGTGTGGAAAAAGCAGTTAAACATTGTGCATCTTGATTCGTGTCGGGTCGCTATCATATGGATTGATACACCTTATGGTAGGACCAGCGTAGGGTATCTACAAGCAAGAGGGTGCCGATTGACACAAACACGTGGAATATTAGTACGGGTAGGGAGCCGATCAATAGGGTAGTAAGGATACATCTAACATATTCATGGCAATTAGGCTGACTGAGGTGGAATCCTCATAATAGATGTACACCTGAAGGCTACCACAATTGCGGGGATTGGGATCACGTTGTAATATTATCCTTTATACAGATTACTAGTTGGGACACTTGTTAGGCGGTGCAGAGATATAGAAATCAAAACAACAGGGTAGTAGTGAAGCAAAGAATAGTTATCTTGCGATGTTATACCTAGTTTGTCTTGGCTATTTCTTATCATGTGTTATCCTATGTTCCTTGCCATCATGCTTATGTCTATATTCAGTTTAATTCATGTCATGTTGTTCTTGCTTGTTCATATGCTGAAAGTAGCTGGACTTACCAGACTTATGTCTGACCTAGTTTTGTTTGTCCTCTTTTCTTCCGTTCCTCCCCCCTCCCTCCCAGGTTCTCAGGGAGGAAACACTTCTGCTTAGCTTGGATTACTTGTTGCTTCAGGATCATCATATATTGCTTTGGACTCAGTCTCATTTCAGCTATGGCTTGCTTTGCTCCATTGGGGAATAAATCATTATTATTTTTATGCTTCTTTTATACTTGCAAGTTTTTGAATCAAGACCGAAGTACTATGTATTACTTTTAGGTATGATTGAGACAACTGTTGTAAAAGCTTGACCGAGCCATATTGTTAATAAAATGACTTTATTTTCCGCTGCTTTATGTCTGTCTTGTAATTTATCTGCATCTTTTACGTATAATGCTCCATTGAATTAAGGCATTCCCTTTGTGAGTGACATTAACGGAGGTGGGGTGTTTCAGTTTATGGACAATAAGCTGATCTTTATTAAGAGATGGGAAACTAATTTGAGGCTAGAAAGAGATATGTTAGAATCGCATCCAGTTTGGGTAAAATTGAAAATTTTGGATTTGTCTTTGTGGAACTCCAGAGGAATTATCATGATTGCTAGCCTTATCGGCGTGCCTTTAGCTATGGTTGATAGTACGAAAAATGTGAAGAGACTAAATTATGCAAAAGTACTTGTTGACATTAAAGCAAGTAGTGAAATAAAACATCAGTTATGGGCTAAGGACTCTAAAGGTAACGTGTATGTTCAGGAGGTGGAATATGAATATATTCCACCTATTTGCAAAAGGTGCTAGTGTTTTGGACATTCTAACGATCAGTGTTCAACTGATGCTAAACCGATGGTTTGGCAACGAAAAGATACTAATGCCAACGACAACATATTTACATCACAAAATGCTGGAAGTTCAAACAGCATCATCGAAGGCACTACTACTAATACATTTACGACTAATGATATTATAGAAAGCAACACTTCACAACAATCAGAGCCTGATTCTAATTCTTTAGCAACCGATCAATCTACAGGAGAGGTGGTGGTGCCTCCTCAGAAGCTTCCCCAGCAACACATAACGGTGGTGGAGGTGGTTTCTCCCCTGAGTTCTCCCCAAAGACATGAGTCTGCAGATAAGGCCGCACAATCTGAGAGAGTTCATTAAGCAGATTCTTCGAGTGATCAGGAAATATTTCCTGAAACATTATAAGAAATAAATCGATTAGAAATTAATATTCAAAGTGATGATGAGAATGAAAGTGACAGAGAGACAGAAATCAATAAAGAGAGCTTAACTACATCAAATGAGGCTTATGATGTCCAGTTTAAAGAGAAGTTGGTAAAGGCTAAAATACCAAGACGAGAGATGGTTCTCCTCCTACTACGAGTAGTCGTAGTCTCAAGCCTTAATGTATATTTTAACATGGAATGTGAAAGGTCTAAATAGTGATACCTGGTATTTAGACCTCTCAAACATCAGAAGGAAATTGTCTCCTTCTATAATGGGTAATCTAGAGAACAAACTCAATGCAGACAACTACAACTTCTTTGTTAACTCTATGGGGAATGAAGGGGAACATGCTCACAACAACTATAATGAAAACCAAGGTCATATACCGGTGTTATGGAATAAGTCTGTCTGGCAATTACAGGTGCAAGATACAGATAACCAGCAAATTACCATAAAAGCGAGAAATGTAGGGGGAATTACTATATATGTGACGATTGTACATGTTAGCAATTTTGAAAACAAATGTGTGGAGCTATAGAATAAAATCACATCTCTTTCTAACATAATCGACAATCCTTGGATTGTTTCTGGTGATTTTAATGCAATTTTGAAGGCAAATGAAAAGAAAGGAGGTCTTACGGTGCGAGAGTCACAGCTTTCTAAATTCAATAATTGTGTCACTGCTTCGGGTTAGTGGAGCCAATGCACTCAGGCCTGCAATATACATGGCGTAGTGGTGAAAGTAGGAAAATTTCTAGTAAACTTGACAGAGCGCTTGTTAATGCTACGTACATGAACTTGTTTGCTGAAATTAAAGTAGATGTTTTACCCCCCCCCCCCCCTCAACGAGTGATCACTCCCCGATTCTCATTAAATTAAAATGTCGTGAAAAGGAAGAAAAAGGGAAACCATTTAGATATGCTAATCACTGGCATTTGATTAATGGTTACCATACTAATATAATATGTTCTAAGTTAGTTGTTCACAAGGATGGGTTTATGTTCCACCTAACTCAATTTCTTAAGAGAAGAAAGCAGAGGCTGAAGGAGTAGAATAAAGCAAGACCTAATGATAACTGCATTATTGAGGAGCTGGAAAAAGTCAATGTAGGTTTGCTGACAAAGTTGGAGTCTGATGACGTTGCGGACTCTATTTGGAGGGAATATGCTGAAAATCAGGCTAAATTAAAGCAAGCTTTGCACGTTAAAGCTGTAGAGCTAAAGCAAAAAGCTAAAGAACACTGGCTGACTGAGGGCGATGATTGCATTAAGTTCTTTTATACTAAAATGTATGTTCGAAGAAATACTAATTATAACTTCCACTTTTTGAATCAGGATGGACAATTCATTGTCAACAGTAGACAAATAGAAAACGAGGCAATCAGCTATTTTCAAGCACTATACAATGGAGATAATGAAGACTTACCCCCAAATTGTCCCAAGGAGACTCATTAATGATGTTGGCCGAAGCAATCTCCTCGGTACTATCACTTGTTGAAGAAGTTAAGTGTGCCTTGGTAAGCATCAGAGCAGACGCCTCCCCTAGGCCTGATGGATTCAATTCCACTTTCTATTTGAAGCATTGGAGTAGCCTACAATAACGCATTGTTCAAGCTATTCAAGAGGTATTTAATTCAGGCAAGATTTTGAAAGAAATCAATTACACATTTATATGTCTCATTCTGAAGAATGATAAACCTTCAGTAATTTCGGATTATTGCCTTATTGCTTATTGCAATGTAATTTATAAAGTCCTAAGTAAAGTGCTTTGCAACAAAATGCAATTCTTTTTACCTGAACTAATTGCAGAGAATCAAAATGCTTTTATCAAGGGTCGTAGTATCTCTGAAAATTCTTTGCTTGCTCATGAATTGGTTTGAAATTTCAATCGAAAAGGAGCTGATAAATTCTGACTTAAGGTTGACTTACAGAAAGTGTATGATAAGATTAACAGGTCTTTCATTATCCATATGCTTAACTGTATGCATTTTCCAGATAATTTTTTGGAAATAATAAGAGAATGTATCACCATTCCCACATTTTCTGTTTTGATAAATGGTGTTCCAAAAGGATTTATTTCTAGCAATCGAGGTTTGCGACAAGGAGACCCACTCTCCCCGTACCTTTTTGCTACTACTATGGAGTTTTTTTCCTTACAAATGGAACTGACGAGTCATCAAAAGCTTATATTACCAGTTTATAAAACCCAACCTCACATTACTCACTTACTGTATGCAGACGACTTAATTATCTATGTAAAATCTAGCATAGAATCTGCTTTGGCTATTAAAAAGATTTTTCAAGAGTTGGAACTGCATGTTGGACTTAAGATAAATGAGAAAAAATCATAATGTTATTTCAGTGCCAATTTTCATAATAAAAGTGGGATTTTGGAAGTGTTGAAAGTGAGTGAGGGATCTCTGCCTGTTAAGTATCCTGGAGTGCCTCTTTCATCTAATAAGATCACGGATAGAGAATGTGTTGTGCTTATATCTAATATTCGTGATAGATTACAAGGATGTAGTTCGAAATTGTTTTCATTTGCTGGAAGGATTGAGTTAGTTCGCTCTGTTATCCAAGCCAAAGTATACTTTTGGTTGCAAACTTTTCAGTTGCCTGAAGCATCTATAGGAAAAATTGAAAAGGTATGCGCTAATTTTATTTGGAGAGGAGGTTTACATAAAATTAGCTATCAAGAATTATGTAAACCAAAGAAGGAAGGAGGTGCGGGTTTGAGGCATTTATAAGATATGAAGAAGGCTTTTACTCTAAAACTTGCTTGGAAATTTATTAATGGCACAAGTTTATAGGCAAGGTGGATGAAGAGTAGGTACATGTCTGGTAATTTCAGGACTTTGGGAATTGATAGCAATGCATCCTCTACTTGGAAATCAATTCTAAATATTAGAGATGTGCTTTCACGAAATGGTGTGAGAGAAGTAGCACAAGGAAAAGAAACCAACCTTTGGAGAGATCCGTGGATTTTTGGAAAATCAATAATTGATTATGTGGGGTGGGATACATATTCTGACTTTGGCTGTCCTAATGAATTTGTTAATTCCATCTTAAATGCTGGTGTGTGGAGTGTGACTGGTCTTCCTCTAAATGACGAACTTAAGGATTCTATTACAAACATGCAAACTTATGCTGACAGAGTTTCTGATCAGTGGGTTTGGAAACATCATGCAGACTTCACTATTAAATCAGCGTATAATTGTGTCTGTTAACAGGGGGAATTATGTGTATGGGATAAATTCATATGGAGCAAAGAAAATATTCCTAAAATGGCGTTTACAACTCTCAAAGCGATTAAGGGGAGGTTGCCAACTAAAGACAGACTAAACAGATGGAACATCATCAATGATACGACCTATGTCTTGTGTAACACTATTGATGCAACTCATCGCCATTTGTTCTTTGAATGTAATTACTCAAACTAAGTCACTATCAATTGTTTTCAATTATTCGGCAAACAATTAAGAGACAAAAATTTGAATCGGTTGCTAGATTACCTGGCCAGACAATGGGAAGCCAAACACGTGGAATCCGATGAAAATAGCTCCATATTCACAGCTTTAATTTGGTGGATTTGAAAAAAAAAAAGAAACCGCATTCTGGTTCAATTAAAGACAAGATCAATTTATGAAGTTAGCCGGTTGATTAAACAAGATGTCGAAGTCAAATTGAAGAGTAGAGGAAGAAGGTATACCTCAGCAATGGATAGCAGAACAACTGGTAGTGAAGCCGATAATCCAGGGGAGATGAGCGATCGAATCCGAAGTACACAATACCGCCGTCACCCGCCATGAATGTAATTAGGGCAATTGGGGTTTAAAGTGTTTATTTCCTTTTTTGGAGTGATTGATGAGTTTGAACTAATGATTGTCATTCGGTGTATGTTGTAAATCTGGACTGTAAATATTTGTGGGCTTGTTGGGCCTTAATAAAATATACCCAATTTCAAAAAAAAAAACTCGAAACGTCGCGGTAGTTCATAATTTACAATTTAAACTTTAATTGAATATACATGATCCAATATAAGTTGGATTTCTAGGAAATAAGAAACGTTTGATTCAATTTGATTATATTTTTCTAATGAAGGAGAAAAATCAAGATTTCGTATTTTAAATAGCAAGTTATGTCCAAATCAAATTTTAAAATAGTCGCTATGGAATTCTTTAATAAATGATAATGTTATTTAATAATATGTATAAGTTTTATATATATTTTGTTGAGACACGAGAATTTCGATTGATAACAACAAAATAAAGATCAATGGAAATCATGACATGGAGCTAAGATTATGGATATGTAGATGTTTAAAGGGAGACAGAGCTTATATACAGGGGGAGATAGCAATAAAGATTAAAATATCAAGCTATATTGTCATCAATCAAAAAGGGGGAGAATGTTGAGTCAACGGTTTCAATGCTTATTTTGATTAATGACAAGAAGGAGCTTCATGATCGACAAAAAGAAGATTCAATGTTTTATAGGTTAGAAATGGTTATTTAGAGTTATTTATGTTAAAATCTATCCTCAAATAATCATACTTCTTATTCTCTTCAAAAATATACATGAAAACTCATTTTTTATGTATGTTGACAAAAACCTGTCAACCTGTTAAATTTAACAGGTCAGCAGCTTTTTAAACTTAACAGGTCAACCTGTTAAAATTAATAGGTCAACAGCTTTTTAAAATAATGGTCAAAAACCTGTCAACCTCTTATTTTTTCCAGTCAACAGCTTTTTGAAATTTGTGAAGAGTCATCTTCTTTCTTGAAAAGTTGCATCCATTTCTCTTCATTAAAAATCACTCCTTTTGATTGCAACTTTTCACTAATAATTACAACTTCTCATTTGCTATAAATACATCATCTTTCATTCATCCAAATAACCGATTCTTGCTCCAATTTCTGATCTTACTTTCTGAATACTCTTGCATTCTAAAAAGCTCCCAAATTCAAGTTACTTATTGAATCCTTGATAATATTACTTATATCTTGATTCAACAAGAAACTAACTTCCTTCAAATCTTCGCATTCAATTCATATACTTGAGGATAAGATTATAGGAAGGGTGTACTCAATTATTGACTAAGCAGTGTTGAAACAAGAACACATTCGGAAGTCAAACTCTTGTAATTGTTGAAGTCTTGTGTGGGTAAGCTTGTAGCCTGTGAAATCAAGTGGGTAAGCTTGTAGCCCGTGAAATCAAGTGGGTAAGCTTGTAGCCCGTGAAATCAAGTGGGTAAACTTGTAGCCCGTAAATCAAGTAGTTGTGAACCTGTTCCTCCGGGTGAAGCGAGTGTGTTGTTTAGTGAAAAGCCGAAGAGGAGCTTCGGGACTGGACATAGGACGGGAGGTCCGAACCAGTATAAAAATCCTGGTGTCGTTACACTACTTTATTTATTTATTTATTGCATTTATAGTTATCTGTGATATATATTGTTATCATATCATATTCCACATAGCCATATTAAAGATCATGCACAAGTCGTACACACTCGGACTTTTCAATTGGTATCAGAGCTTGGTCATCTCATAACCGTAACACAGTTATTTGATATATTCTACTAATATGGCAAATAACGCTAGCACTAGTAACACCACTTACACAGAAGGTCAATCGACACAAAGACCTCCTTTCTTTAATGGCCTAAACTATACTTATTGGGCAACACGTATGGCTTTTTATATGCAATCAACTAGCTATGATGCTTGGAATGCTACTCAGAAAGAGATAATAAATCTAACTACTGAGTATGCAGAATGGACGGCTGCTGAGAAAACCGCAGCTGCTGTAAATGCAAAAGCAATCAATATGTTGTTTTGTGCATTAGACCAAAATGAGTATAACCGTGTTAGTATTTGTACCACTGCTTTTCAAATTTGGCAAACGCTAAAAACCACTCATGAAGGTACTAACAAGGTTAAACAAGCAAAAATAGCTTTGTTGAAAAGTCAATTTCAAAATTTCAAAATGAAGCCGAATGAAACAATCAATGAGATGTATTCTAGGTTTCAAACCATTCATCATGCACTTATTGGATTAGGGCAAAAATACTCAGATTTTGATGTAGTTTCAACAGTCCTACATTCACTGACTAATGAATGGGAAGGAAAAGTATTAGCAATAGAAGAAGCTAATGATCTTTCCACCATGAAGCCAGATGAATTGATAGGAAATCTTATGTCCTATGAAGCTAACTTGCAGGCTAGGAAAGAACAAAAAGAAGAAAAGAAAAATGTAGCTTTTCATGCTGAAAAGGATGATGACATCTCAGATTCCAAAGATGAAGATCTAGCATTCATTGCAAAAGGATTCAAGAAATTCTTAAAGCAACGAAAGGCTAGTCATTACAACAGAAAGAAGTTTGGATCAAATAAACCATCATCATCAAATGAAGAATGCTTTAATTGTCACAAGAAGGGACACATGCAAAAGGATTGTCCGGAGCAAAAGAAGAAGACAGAAAATGAGAAATTCAAACACAAGAAGGACAAGTCAAAGAAACGAGCATTCTCAGTGACATGGGATGATTCAGATTCATCCTCGTCTGATAGTGAAAGCGACTCAGATAATGAACAAGCAAATATATGCTTTATGGCTAAAGAAGATGAGGTACAAATTCCTTCTTTTGAAGAAGTTCTTGATATAAATGCTAAGTTGATATATAAATTTAAAGATATGAAACGACAATGCAAACAAGCTCAAGCTGATTTAAGTAGAGCAGAGTTTGAACGAGATATGTTAAAAGACGAGAAGAAAATATTAGAAGAAGAACTTGAAAAACTTCAAGAATCATCATCTAATACTAATTCTCAATTATCTCTTTTGAGTCAAGAATTTAAAACTCAAAAAGAGAAAAATGATACTCTCACTACTGAAAATCATGAGCTTAAAGCAACGATCAAAATTATGGACCTAGAAAAAGTTAGTTTACAAAATAAGTTAGAAAATATTACTCAAAATGTTTCTAACTTTAACAAAGGTCGAGAAAATTTGACAAAGATCATTGAGAATTCACAATCTAATTCAAATAAGCAAGGTTTGGGATGTAAAAACCAAGAAATTAAGAAGCATCTTGGTTATGGGAAGAAGAAAATAGTGCAAAAGAACAAAGCTAAGAAAAATCTTAGTTTATCTTTCAAACCAAAATTGGTTGTGAAATCTCAAAAGAAAAATGTCAATAGCGACTTTGGAAATAAATTTAATAATAATAATCTTAGAAATAGTACTAGATATGCTTTCATGTACAATAAGAATATCACTGCTAATACTAATACACATCCAAGACCCAATTATTATAGAAATTCGAATACTTCTATGACTAGCAAATTTTATTATAAATCTAGAAGTACAAAAAGGAATATCAATAGAGATTGCATAAGTATTTGGGTTCCTATAAGTTGGAAGAACAGAGAAAAATATATCAATGATTATTTTGATTCAGTAGTTAATAATGAAAATTATATTTTTAAAGGTTCCATTAGACCCTCTTGGGTATGGTTACCTTTCATCTAACCTCTGGACCCTAATGAAGTAAGTGGGTACCAAAAGTATACATGTCATATATATTTTTTTGCAGGTACACCACAACAAAGAGAAGGCTATTTTGTATCTCTAAATATCTTTGAAAATTTAGCTTATCAAAAAGCACATGTTTCAATATTTCATCGTCATCGAGGACACAAAATTCATGGGATAGGAATTACAACAAAAATGAAGGCGGAAGCGGAAAATATTCTCCATGGGAACCAAGAAAATAATGATTATATTGGATCTAAGGAGATTTCTTTATATTCCGTTTAATAATGTTTTTAGTTCCTTTTTTATGAGTTTACATTCTTTTATTTTAATAAAATGATGTTTGAGTATTGATTTCATTCAAAATATAGCCGAAAAAAACAGTTTTATACATATCCTGTTGACCTAAAATAAAAAGCTGTCGACCTAAATAGATGAATTTCAAACCAGAGAGTTTTTAGGTCGACCGGTCCAAGAATATAGGTCAACCGGTTTTGATTTTCACAATCCAGAGAAGTTTTCGGTCGACCGGTCAAAAAATTATGTCGGCCGGTATCATATTTTTTTGAAACAGAGAAATTTTAGGTCGACCTATATACATTTTTAGGTTGACCGGCTTTTGTTTCAGCCAGAAAACGGTTGACCGGTTGAACATTTCGGTCGACCGCTTTGTACTATTTCTTTCATTTTCTCCAACCCGAAACTTTTTAGGTCGACCGCCTTGATTTTATAGGTCGACCGGTCTCTCTGAAAACTGTTTTTTATAAAGACACGTCGTTTCAAATTCCAAACTCAAACACCATTTCTTATACTATTTTAAAATTATACTACTCTCGATTATTGAGGTTATTATGATATTTATTCTTTTTAATCGATGACAAAGGGGGAGAAATATTTTACATATACTATTTAAAATATATGTGCTTAATATGGTAAAAGTATATGTGTGCTAACATTTGTTAATGCAGGAATCAAAAGGTAAGATTATTTACTAACAAATGTTGCAGAAATTCAGGGGGAGCTTTGTATTCAAAGGGAGAAAATCCAAGGTGTTGTCATCAATCAAAAAGGGGGAGAATGTTGAGACACGAGAATTTCGATTGATAACAACTAAATAAAGATCAATGGAAATCATGACATGGAGCTAAGATTATGGATATGTAGATGTTTAAAGGGAGACAGAGCTTATATACAGGGGGAGATAGCAATAAAGATTAAAATATCAAGCTATATTGTCATCAATCAAAAAGGAGGAGAATGTTGAGTCAACGGTTTCAATGCTTATTTTGATTAATGACAAGAAGGAGCTTCATGATCGACAAAAAGAAGATTCAATGTTTTATAGGTTAGAAGATGGTTATTTAGAGTTATTTATGTTAAAATCTATCCTCAAATAATCATACTTCTTATTCTCTTCAAAAATATACATGAAAACTCATTTTTTATGTATGTTGACAAAAACCTGTCAACCTGTTAAATTTAACAGGTCAACAGCTTTTTAAACTTAACAGGTCAACCTGTTAAAATTAATAGATCAACATCTTTTTAAAATAACGGTCAAAAACCTGTCAACCTCTTATTTTTTCCTGTCAACAGCTTTTTGAAATTTGTGAAGAGTCATCTTCTTTCTTGAAAAGTTGCATCCATTTCTCTTCATTAAAAATCACTCCTTTTGATTGCAACTTTTCACTAATAATTACAACTTCTCATTTGCTATAAATACATCATCTTTCATTCATCCAAATAACCGATTCTTACTCCAATTTCTGATCTTACTTTCTGAATACTCTTGCATTCTAAAAAGCTCCCAAATTCAAGTTACTTATTGAATCCTTGATAATATTTCTCATATCTTGATTCAACAAGCAACTAACTTCCTTTAAATCTTCGCATTCAATTCATATACTTGAGGATAAGATTATAGGAAGGGTGTACTCAATTATTGACTAATCAGTGTTGAAACAAGAACACATTCGGAAGTCAAACTCTTGTAATTGTTGAAGTCTTGTGTGGGTAAGCTTGTAGCATGTGAAATCAAGTGGGTAAGCTTGTAGCCCGTGAAATCAAGTGGGTAAGCTTGTAGCCCGTGAAATCAAGTGGGTAAACTTGTAGCCCGTAAATCAAGTAGTTGTGAACCTGTTCCTCCGGGTGAAGCGAGGGTGTTGTTTAGTGAAAAGCCGAAGAGGAGCTTCGGGACTGGACGTAGGACGGGAGGTCCGAACCAGTGTAAAAATCCTGGTGTCGTTACACTACTTTATTTATTGCATTTATAGTTATCTGTGATATATATTGTTATCATATTCCGCATAGTCATATTAAAGATCCTGCACAAGTCGTACACAACCGACTTTTCATATTTGAATATCAGTATAACGATTGAATTTTTTAATGTTGAGTCAGAAACCCGAATGTGATATTTTGGAGTTATATAATACTATGTTTGGGTATATATGACAATATTGGTTTATTTTTATTAATCGAATTATTTGGGAATTTTAATTATATTTTATGGATAATACATAGGTCTCAGAAATAGTTTCTTTTCAAACGACCTCCGTTTTTTGACAAAACAAGCTTTATTAGAATACGTATAATTAATTACTGCTTAATTTTGAATTTTGAATCAAACGGAGTTGTTTTGTCGGTAGACGAAATTTAAGAGTGGACCGATAAATTAAAATAACGTTGTTTTGCAAATGGAGCCCGTAAATGTCGATACAAATATTGATCGTTAAATGTAAACAAGGATAACCTACCCCTTTAAATCAATATAAAATATAAAGCTATACTACAAATATTTTTCTGGCTAGTCAATTTGCAAATAATTAATAAATAGTTGTTTAGACCATCTCATTTTTTTTTTTTTTTTAACAACAGATATGTGTATATATACCAAAAGGGAGAAACTAGCCTTTCTCCAACGGCTCACAAAAACGGATTCGGCAAACGAATCCGTGCACACACAGACAGAAAAAATAAAAACCCAAAAAACAGGGCTAAACCCAGAAAACAGAGCAATCCATCGGCAAGACGGAGCGAGTGCCAAAGCCCACAGAACTGGATAGCAACCAACTCTACACCACGCAGGACTAAGACAAGCACAGAGGCCTAGGTCCCCACCATAGACAAGACGGAATGGACTAGTAGTATCCACGCTGACTGCCCAGCAGTAATCTGCTAGCGCCACCAAGATCCAGAGCCACACCTGCATCCCTGCCGGACCTCGACAACCAACTGAATCTCCCTGCCAAGCAACCCAAAACCTAGAGACGCAACCTGTGACTAGGAAACAAGATAAGTCCGGGGGGGGGGGGGGGGAGGGGGGGTGGAAAAAAAAAAAAACCCGAAGAAGCAGAACGAAAACAAGCATTCAACCAATGCCTATCCTTGGAGTGACCCCCATCGTCAGTATATCGAAAGAAACAGCTAACCTCCTGGAGCGTGTGTCAATGACACGTCTGAACGGCCTACCACGGAAGGCAAGGAACACATCATTCCTCACTTTTCGGATAATGGTCGTAGGATCCATTGGCACCTCGTCAAAAACAGCCTTATTCCTAGCACACCAAATGTGCCAGCAAATAAGGCAAGGAATGAGGCGCAGAAGGATAGAGCGAAGGGACTTGGTCGACACACCGGACCACCATAAAAGAAGTAAATCTCCCGTCGAGTTGGCATTACGTCGGCATTCCGTAAGATTCCCAAAGTAATTCCAGACAGCTCGGGCACAAGAGCCAGCTAATAAAAGATGAGAAGTGGATTCGGTACTACTAGCGCTGCAACACCTGCATCTGGACGCTAGTGGGATACATCCAAGGAAAGTGTATAGTAATTTAACGTTGCAAAATCAAATATACTTCCAAGGAAAGTTTGGACTAAATAACTAAATTTTTATATATGTAAATTCTTTGCAGCAACACATGCGTTTTTTCGAGTCTGATTTTGTTTACATTTTTTTTTTTTAAGTGTGAACAAAACACTTGGACCATATTGGAGGAATTCAGGGGGTCCATATGTGACCCACCAAATTCCTCCAATAAGACGAAAGTGTTTTGTTCACGTTTAATAAAAAAATGTGAACAAAATCATATTCTGCGTTTTGTCCAGTCTATTCGCACATGCAAACCAAATGCCCGTCTCCACCGACTTAGCCACATGTCAATATATATTTGAAAGAAAGATTATCTCCACACGCAGACCTATCTCATTTCATTTCCTAGCTCATGTATTTTCATGGTCATATTCAATGAAATAAATAGGCTAAGCTTCCCTAAACGCAGCTAACCTATTCCTAACTGTACCCTATGAGATGGACGTTGATCATATCTCTTGCTTTCTCTTCTATAAATAGCTGCTTCTCGTCTTCATTTTTGCTCACGCAGAACAAAAAGGCTCCATACTAAAATAAAATAAAATAAAAAGAGGAAGAAGCAAGTTTCGAAACTGGAAGATCGAAGGAAGAGGAGGAGTGCGTGACGTTGCTACAAAGGGTGGGTATAGTGCGTGCATTGTAGGAAGTGGGAACAAAACATGAGGGGAAGAATTAGTCACTGTAGTCAGTGGGAGGTGGTTACGAAAACAAAGAGCAGGTGTCAATAACAATAATAATATAACGTGAAAAGGAACATTGCTACACTGGATTGTATTATCTGAAATCTTAAGGCTCTCAGTTTCGAACAGAGGAGAAGGGAATAGGAAGACGTGAAGCTGATGAAGCACAATTGATGAGTGGTGTTGAAGGGAGTTTCGGTGTCATGAAGAAAAGTAAAAAATGAGAGAAGCAGTAATGGCAGAAGGTATGCGTGGGGTTTTTGGGAGTTTATACGTGACTGAGAGAAGAAGAAATTGGAAGTGGGGAGGGATAAATGCGTGATGAAGAAAGGGACGGATGCGTGAGTGTGCACGGCAAAAAAGAATGACGGTAAGCAGCAGAAACCACGTGAAGAAGACGAAAAGTATACAAGCAAGGCCTGGGTATATTTTTCGGAACCGCATAATTACATTTATATTGTCTAATCTTAGTTAAATGTCCCTAACTCAATTATATATGTTAATTAAGGATTATAAATGCCTAATCATATACAGGGCAGGCTTGATATGTTGGGTTGCCCTAGGCAACCAAGCAGGAAAATAGGGCAACCAAGCACAAAAGTGGAGGAAAAAATTACAATAAATTGCCCTGGGCATACAATACAGCACCAGGGTTCAAAGTACCCACCTCTTACATGCCGTTTGAAAGCATAACCAACCCACCCAGACAATCATTTGATATATGCTGGTTGTAAGGAGTTTAAAATGCATAACTTGTTGACCATCACCTCCTCCACCTCCTCCTCTGCCGTTGCCCCTAGGGGTGGGTTGCCCTATTCCGCCGCCTAGCTCGCCTAGCCTCTAAACCGGCCCTGATCATATACTACCTATATTGCATGGCTATGGATGTAAAATGACTAATAGCGTATATATACAACCTTGCCAATTTACGTGCCGAACTTTAGTTATAAGTGCCTAATTCTATATATACGCCTAGTTTGGTTTTCATTTGGCTAGTTCCCTGTTATACGTGCCCAATAAAATAATGCAGTGGCGTGGAAATGGTATGAATTATGCCTAGATGAAGTTAAAATGTGTCTAAGAAGGGATTGATTAACGTGAGTTAAGTTAATAATATAAAACAGTTGTATATATAAGTTTATATCCCTTTACAACCAAATCCATTATTGAAACGTGACTGGGGAAATATTGGATTGTGCCTGATGATAATTCGAACGGGCCTAACTGAGATTGTATAAAAGTAAATAAGATTTTAAAACTATTAATCGGTTTTTTTATTAGCATAAGTAGAATTTAGTAGTCAAATTATTATTCAGGATATTAATAATATTATGTAAATAGACGAATAACGTATTTAATGTATAATTGTGGCATACAGTAACGGGATTAGACGAAACAAGTGACCGCTGAACCGTATCGACGGACGTAATAATATGGAGCTGGTGGACAGAGTTAAGCGCAGCTGCGAGTTATCAAAACGAATTATTTCAACGTCGAGTGGATTCAAGGTGAGTTTAACTCACTCAATTTATCTCACTTATATTTTTATAATTCGAGTTTTTATTTTGTGTACAATGTTTGCTGATGGTTGACGATTTAATGATTGGCTGCATATATGTTGAATATTTTTTATATTCACTGATTAAATTAAACGTTTTTTTAATTAAATTGAATAAAATCGTTATTTTAACAATTTGACTCCAAACAAGGTAACTCACCTTGTTTGTTATGTTTATAATAATATAAACGTATTAAATAAATAATTAGATGTTTGGTTAGCTGTTATCATTTGATTATTATTATAATTAGTTAAACTGTTCATTTCAGTTTACTGTGATAAATTAAATAAATATATTATCGTATTGAATTTGAGGTAACCCATTGTGATGCAAGGAAGGACAGGTTTGAGGGATCCAACCAAATTCCTCAAATATGTTGTTTATATTCATATTTTATTATATGAACTAATTAACCAGTATGATTGAATGATTGATTTAGTGTTGATCGTTGAATTAATAGTCAACATTTTTTTTGGTATTAACCAATGGATGATTTGGTTGAGTAATTGGCAATGTTTGGCCTAAAATTGAATCATTTTATGAACGTTCATTTACGGTCAAGTAAATCGTTAGAAATAAGGTTATAAGAATTTGTTTTATGACCAAAACGAATTTTGAAATCTATTTTATAGATTATTTGAATAAAGGTTTATTAAAAGAAATAAATAATTATTTTTATCTAGTAACTATAAACCGAGTATATAAAGCGAATTCTTATGTTAATGAGTTTTTTAAAGTAATGAGCAGAAATTAACCAAATGTTAAGGATTGAATTAATTGTTTCAAATAACAATTAATTGCGATTACATAAATTTAATTAGATTGTTAATTAATTAATCAGAGGAAATTATTTAATGTGATTAAAAGAAAGGACTAATGGAATTGATTAACAGATTAACCATGTTTTGAGTTGACTAAATAATCTATTTTTAAACCAAGATAGATTACTAAATAAATTATTGAATCATTAATTATTTTAAAAATCGATTATTATTTTAATTATTTTAAAGGAAGATTAACTATTAATGTTGCAATAAAACAAATTGATTTCTAAAGATGTTGAAATTGATTATTATTATTTTAATATAATAATCAAAGCGATAAAACTTGGAACTAAATTATTTTTATGGAAGTTTATGAAGTTATAAAGTCTTTTCTCACTAAGCTCAATCTAATCTGCCGTTTCTCATATATCAAGACCGTAAGTCCGAAGATTAGTTACACTACCTTCAACAGGTGAATATCACGCTTATGAAACTTAAGGATCAACATTTACCTTGGAATAAGGGCATTATAAGCTTACAAAAGGTAGAGAACCTTGTTACAATAATGATCCATGGATTCAGGATAGAATACTATACATTTTGTAGAGAAGAAACAAACTAATATATCACAAATGTTAGGTTTGGTGACATATTATAGCCCTTAATGACTAAGATGATACTTTCACATCAATCCAGCCTATGAAAAGCTTTGGTTGTGTAAGTTATCGGGTCATAAGGCTACAATAGGTCTTTGAGAATGTTAGGCTATGTTAGGCTTTTTATGAGAAGACCGAAGCACATATATGTATCGTAAGGAAGAATTCATTTATTTGACTAAATGATTTCCCCTTTTGAAAGCGTTTTTGCTCAAATCCCTCATGAAAGAGGTTAATGATAACTCCCTGTTAAATCACTAAGAACACAATCATGATTATCGAATCGAGAATGATTTGAATCTCGATTTGACCTTTAATTTATTATGAGTGTATTAGAAGTGGTATGGAAATCCCCAATCCAATTTAAAAATTAGGGTTTGAGCTCTCGAAAAGAATACAAGACTGTGGAAAATAAAAAAGATCACCAAAATGAGACCCCTGGTGTCTTACTTATAGACTAATTGGGCCTTCTTTGTTGCGACCGGTAGAAAGTCCAGTTTTAAGTGCTTCCGTCTTCCGTTGTTGCTATTTGGTGGTCATATCAACCCGCTCTTGTATTCTAAGTGTTGGTACCGACTTGTATTACTTATGAATCTAGTGTCGCCTCCAAGTAGTGTATCGACACCAAGTATATTGGTATGAATAGTTTTTTCTATGATTTTGATGTCGCCTTTGGCTTCCAAGTAATTCCTTTGTACTTCCTTTCTAATGATTTCGATACTGTCTTTAGTATCGGTAACGGCTTCAAATCTGTGGGACTTTTGGATTCTTACTGATAACTTTGGTGTTGCACTTTATAACTGTATCGATACCAAGCTCGTTGGTATCAACAAAGCTTGCTTGCTTATATGCTGGTCTCATGCTTCTAATATAAGGCTAAATGCTTCTGGTTTTGAGATTAGGTTGATTGCTTCCGGTGTCGGTATCGACACCATTTTGGGCTATTCATTGCCTGTTGGTGGCGGTATCGTGCCTCGTTATTATCTTCCTAGTATCGATATCAAGCTTCTGCCTCCCATGTTGGTACCAATAGCTTGTGGATCAAATATGTTCCTTTCTTGTTTTGGTATCGACATTCTTTGGTACTTTGGTGTCGTTCATGGGCTTCTTAGGCCTTCATTTGTGTGCTAATAGTTCCCTGATACCCCTTCACCACTGTTCGATTTCGGTGCCAAAATATGGTAGTAACGTTTGCCCCTTGGTGAAGGGGTATTTCGACTTTCCGAGTCAGCGTCTTATTCCCAGTTTTATCTTTTATTTGAGTCTTTTCCTATGTTTTCCCTGCATAAGACATGGCAACTATCATTTTTTGTTAGTCCTTTATTTAAAGCAGGGCATACATAATAATTTACTTATATTTTGTTTAAGCATCATCTGGACCTAAGTCAAATGACAAATGAAAAGTGCAGAAAAAGATAATATGATTTACTATCTTACATCACACAATCTTAGGAGAGCCTCCCTGTATGAGGTGTGCGAAATTGTGACCTTTCTCAGAAGGTTTTGTTATGGAAGTCCTGTGATATCAACCTGAGAACTGATTATGAACATCTCATTGGAAGTCAGAGAGTAAAACTGAATTCCATATTTCAAGTATGGCAGTAAAACATCCAGACACCCATTCTCATTTTCTAGGAGACAAGAATTATAGCCTTGAGACCCAGGTCCGGATAAAAGATCAATTAATTATTTACTTCAGACAATATGTGACCCGTATTAAGATATTAATAGTAGAGGGCTGGAAATTCGTATCTAATAATAATAAATAGAAGACCAATGTTAAACGACTGACTCCAACATGCTACAGTCGACTAAATCGAGTCTGTTAAACATTTTTAGTCTTTCTAATATCAACCGTTTATGTATTGATATGCATAATTTCTTTCAATTGGATGGTCTGTCTTAATTATGTAGTTTTGATTTTGATAAGATACGTGACTGGAAAATATCTATACATCACTGAGTAGACAACATATAATTTTAACTAATAACTTGAAATTTAGTCAAACGGTAGTTAATAAATATAATTTTAAATACAGTTATATTTAGGTCATGAAAAAAATCACGTTTCATTTTAGCTATTTTTGAATTGCATCTAATATGACATTGCAAAATAATTTTTTTTAATTTTCCAACAAATTCTATATATTTAAGCAACAAATTTTGATTACGATAATTATTTCATTCAAATTACATCAAAATTATTTACTAGTATAACCCATTGGAAATATATTTAAATATTGTAAAAAACAGTCGGCATATAGACTAGTTTGCATGTTCGATAAGACGAAATTTTGAAAGACAAAATACTTTATACTTTATTTTTATTATACTAATAATTGATCGGGAAAAATGTCACGATACCAACTGTTTTAGCGGTGCTTTTACTCAATTTAGTTGGGTGGTATCAACCATCACTAATGCGTTGGTGTTGCACTGCGATTTCCGATTTTTTTATTTTTTTGTCGGCACTTAGGCGTCGCTATTGACAATGTTTCTTGTAATTTGCCTACTAATTATATTTTAAACATTCTTTCTTTCTTATTTTCACCCTTTGCCTTGTCTTCCAAACTTTTATATGTTTTTCGAGTTTTGGATTTGTTGTACACTATCATGTGTCGACGTCCGATCTCGTCTAATAGGTGGGCCGTCTCAATGCAAGCAATTACATTTTGGCAAAACTTTGCTTCCCTTCTACGCAAAATTTGATTATTCTTAACATGCGTTTGTCTTAGTGTAAACAAGTATAGACATGTTATTATATATTTTTAGACAAAAATTGTGAAAAACTAATATGACGATGGTATAGGTGTAAACGTTATTTCATGAAAAGTTATAACAACATATATTGCATGGCCTCAAATTTTGGTTATTGTAAACCATCTAGTATAAAAGATTTTTTTAATTTTATTTCCAAATTTGGTTTATGGTGGTACAAATTAAACATAAACAATTTTGTACTAATACGATAGTGCGTACTAAATATGTTTAACCAGTAGGACAATAAGTCAATAATGGTTTGCGGAATGATTTTTGTTTTAAATGGTTTAGTTTATGTGACTTATTTGAAAGGATAAATATATATATCCCCAATTAATTTTGAATAATTGTTGTATATATTATTAGCCAATGAATTATTGTTAGTTTTGTTAATACATGATTGAAATTTAGGTTTTGCTACTAATAACTGGTATTATGTATTATCATTGCCTCCTTTATAAAGGAACATAAGCTGATGTAGATGAAAGATGCTCCTTTATAAAGGAACATAACAAATAAAATATAGGGGCAATTAATAACAAAACGTGTTGATGGCCGGGTGGTTAAACATAAACATGGAAGTAATGTTTGAGCAGCTTAGAATTAACATACTATTTGCCTTCCTCGTTTTAAACGCAAATCAGGCAAGTTATTTTGAAAATATTAGAGAAAAACGTTAACTATTTATAAATAATTGAGAAAGGGGAAATAAGGAAAGTGAACGTTAACTTATTGGCTGATGTGGCTAAATTGTGGCCAGCTAATGTGTTTATCAGTATTAAACTTGAACCCTTTTTTGAACTAATTTGTAAATAAAGGAATTTATTAAATGGTACGGATATCTTTCCATATGTTTGTTTTATTGTTTACTGAACATTTCAGTATATGGTATGCGTAGTAATTCTAAAGAGGGAAAGTAATAAGTAAGGACGCGCATGAGAGGATTATATATACTTGTGAATTGTGCTTGCGACTATCCCATATTCACATTGTTATAAATTTGTTTGGTTTTAGGGGTTCACGAGCTTATTCTCAAGTCCTCTCTCTTCCAGTTCAAATTCAAAAATCAAACAGCCATTATAGTTTTCAGAGCATAACAGATCAAACTTTGGTGGTAACATTGTAAAGGCTTTCCAGCAGCAGTGCTTTTCAAAGAGAGCTACAACAACAATAATTTGATAAAACGAGGGAACAATAATGGTGGCTGGAATTATTCCTTCTTCTTCTCGTTCTAATTCGCATTCTATTCAATCTTACTCTGGTGATTTCAGATCGTATGATGTGGTGAATAAGGCGTTTTCATTTTTCTATCCAGATCCGACTTCTTCAAGAACTCAGAAACGAATCAGACGTTGCTTTCGTTGTAGTGAAAAAATCACTTGGTGGGGAACTGTAGAAATCAAGTTAAGTGCTTCAATTGTGGCAAATATGGACATATAAGATCTAATTACGAGGAGTATGATAAGGGAAACTCAGTCGGCAAGGATTTTGATAGAAATTCAATCGATAATTAGGGGAAAAAAGCATTTAATATCTGTCTGCAAACTAAAGAAGCTGATCGAAAGGAGAGAAGGGTTGTTGAACCTCAACACTAAATCTTGAGCTCTGGTATGATTTTATTAAAGAAGTATATGAGCAATCAAGATCAGATTAAAGTTGTTAAGAAATGTCAAGAACTAGGAATGGGTGAAGGAGGTTTTCACATACCAGGATACGATAATGGTGCAAAGCTAAATTTTTGTATGATGTGTCTTGGAAAAAACTGGAATCCAATGACAAAAACATATGAGGATAGGCGATCGATTGACGGCAAGACTCCTCTCGCAATTCCTAATGAATTCAAATCCCTGGTTGGAGAATCCATTGATATTGCTCACAATGTGATTAAGGAGAGTGGAGGGAGAGTTGAAGATCTTCCTAAAATGAAACCTGATATATGTATTGTCAATTTTTATAACATCGAAGGTAATTTGGGTCTTCACCAAGATAGAGCCGAAAGCAAAGAAAGCCTTTCGGCAGGTATTCCTGTCGTATCTTTCTCAATTGGGGACTCGGCTGTATTTGTGTATAGGGATGAGAGGAATAATGGATTGGTAAAGAAAGTCTTACTGGAATCTGGGGATGTATTAATTTTTGGAGGTAAATCTAGACACATATTTCATGGAATTGCAGGAATCATCAAGGAAACGGCTCCAAAATGGCTGACTGAGGAGACAAACCTGAGATCAGGTAGGATCAATCTCACTTTTAGACAGAATATTTTTGATACAAGTGCTAGTTATGCCTCTCAGTACGAATCAAACTCTCCTCAGAGATCGTATGCGGATGTTCTTAAGTATTCTCTTCCACACTTTTCATGGAAAAACTCATCGATTAATAATTCTTATCAAAAGAAAATTTTTAGTAATCGATCATGCTTTAAATGTGGGGGCTCTGACCATTTTGCTAAGGACTGTAGGAATGGAATACGTTGTTTTAAGTGCAGAGGTATTGGCCATCGATCATCTAGCTGTCCAGATATATTTAGAGGCAATACAGTATATGAACTTATGCACCATAACTGTTCGAGGTTATGCCTCAAACTGTTGGCTCTCATCGAACTATATGATTCGGATTTTTCGTATCAGGACAAGGATAGTGCTTATTCTTTGTTGTTGTTGTTGGTATGGCATTTAGAAGGTCTTATGGATGGTTTATTGTGGCGAAAAAACATCTCTTTTGACATTGTTAATCCTCCATTACCGAGTCCGATGAATCGAAAGGAACACGCATTTTACTTCAGTCTTAATCTTACGAATCTGAGGAGGTTGTTTTCAGATTCGTTTGTAAGAAACAAGGAAAGTGCCATATTGTTGTTAGATGGAATTCTGGAACACTTTGACGTAATTAACACAGCGGTTAATTGCGAGCGATGTGCTACCGACTTTCAATTGTTAAGTAATTGTGATGCTTCATTGAGGTCAGTAGGGACTTTAAAGAATATGGATTCAGATTTTGCACGGAAGAGTGGACTGTCGGTTTCAATAGACAAGTCTGAAAATGTTAATGAATTTTTTGTGGAAAAATTGGTGGGTGTTGATGGGAGGGGTAAGTCATTTCTGAAATATGATCCTATGAGTGAAGATCCTGCTGTTATTTTTTGTTATGGTTCTAGTTGTGAAGTTAGTCATAAAGTTGACAAGAATGGGAGAGCTAGTAAGTTTAAGGAGGTGATGACGGGGGATGATATGGTGAATATGAAAGAATATGATGGGGTTTCTACTGCTAGTAGTGTACAACACCATGTCCTGGAGGAGGGGTGTGATTGGTTTGTGTCTGACGAAGTGGGGTTGACTAACCGCTTTGATGTGTTGAAGGAATTGGTGGAAGAAGAGGGGAGTTTTGCGGATCAGGCCTTAGAGTCTCTGACTGCTACTTCGAGGGGTAAAAAGGGATTTCGAGTAGGAAAAGTAAAATCTAGTAGGAGAATGAAGAAGCTGTCAGGGATGGCCAGTTTGATGAAGGGTATTTCAGAACATTGTATTGTGGCAGGCGGTATGGGGCTGGATGTGATTGATCATCAGCCTGATGGTTATGGTTGTTCAGCTGTGGGTAGTAGTGGTTTGGTCAATGAAGTTGAAAGTTGTGTTGTGTATAATAGAAGTATTAATTCGCTTGGTATGGAGTTGATATGGCCAACGTTGAAGGACTATGGTGTTTTGAATGAAATGTTGGTATGTTTGATGAAGTCAGGTTGTTTGATTCAGCTTAAAGTATATGTGGAGGGTGTTTCTTCTTTAGGCTGGAGTCCAAGTTCTGGAGAGATGCAAATAACAAGTGTCATGGCTTCAATTGTAGATCAGTCCAGCGATTTGATTTCAATAGGGGGGACAAAAGTTGGTGATGGGTCTTCTCTAATTGGTGATAGTTCTCATTCCCCCAGGAGGGGGAGTCGGAGGCGAGCAGTGCATAGTTCTGGTCTGGTTAGACGCAGTGCGAGATTAAGACAAAGATCCGCTTCTTCTCATGGTAGGTTCCCGAGCTAGATTGTTAGTAGTAGCAATGCGAGTTTGGGCTCAGGTATGGTCCCTGTTTATGGTAGTGATTATTCTCCTTTTGCATTAGGTAGTCTTTCGTCTAGCCAGTTATTTCAGCTTGCTAGTAACGCTTTTGTATTTACTGATATGGATTTGGATGCTGGTTATATTAGGGGTAGGGAATTAGAGAGAGTATCCTCGTTGAGGCGATGAGGATAGTTAGTTGGAATATTCGAGGGTTAAATGACCCTAAAAAATGCGTAAAGGTTAGAACTTTCTTTAAAGATTATCACATTGATTTTGTTTTACTTCAAGAAACAAAAATTGAAAACCCCGATTATAGATTTTATAATGGATTAGGTGGATCCCTTTTTCGGAATTGGTCTTGTCTTCCAGCCTTAGGTAGTGCTGGTGGTCTAATGATTGGTTGGAAAAACAACCAATTTAGACTCGTTCGGGAGTTTCCTATGTTGCATTCCCTACATATTATTTTAACCTTACTAGTAGATAACTATTTTCTGGGCATATCAAATGTGTATGGTCCTCATACAAAAATAGAGAGAAGACTCTTGTGGACTGAGTGTGCTGATTTTAGAAATCTCTTTCCTAACCAATGGATAGTTGGAGGGGATTTCAATGTTACTAGATTTTTAGGAGAAAGATCATCTAGGGAAGGAGATTTCTCTGACATGGAGGAATTTAATGATTTTATAATAGATAAAAATTTAATTGAGATTTCCCTTAATAATAGAATGTTCACCTGGTCTAATGTTAGAGATGAGCCTTCTTTTGCTCTTTTAGATAGATTTTTTATCAGTACTGAGGTAGAGGATAGATTTCCCATTTGTAAAGTTAAGGGTATGCCTTTCTTATTGTCTGATCATTGTCCTATCATTCTTTCGTGTGATTCGAATGTACATATTAGTAATAGTTTTAAATTTGAAAAAATGTGGTTATTAGATTCCAGCTTTAGTAATTTAGTTTTGGTTAAATGGAATTCTTTATTTTATTTTGATAATTTGTATAGGGGCAATTCTACGAAGATTTTTGTTGTTAAACTTGGCAAGTTAAGGTTTTTCCTTAAATGGTGGAATAAGTACGTTTTTGGTAGTGTTAGAATTAGGAAAGATAAGATTTTGTGTGAGATGTTAGACATATATAAAGTTAGCGAAACCGGGATTCTTAATCAGAATGAGAAAGATAGACTTGGCTACCTTAAAAATGATCTCAAGTCGATTTTAGAAAAAGAAGAAATCATGTGGAAGCAAAGATTCCGAGTTCAATGGATTGAGGAAGGAGATAATAACACGAAATTCTTTCATAGTGTGGCTAATAAGAGGAGACGTGATAATTTGATTCATTTAATTTTTATTAATGATGTAAAGTTAACTGTTCAAAAGGATTTAAATGAGGCCTTTACTAGGTACTATAAACAGATCTTAGGAACTAGGTCTAATAGAAGGATTAATGTTAGATGGAACGACGTTTATCCGCTGGTCACTAAGGTAGAGTTAGCTGATCTAGACAGTCCTTTTACTGAGAGGGAGATCTGGAAGGCTATATGTGATATGCCTAGTGACAAGGCTCCTAGGCCAGATGGTTTCTCAGTTTTATTTTATAAACAATTTTGGGAGGTTCTTAAGTTTGATATTATTAATCTTTTCAATAATTTTTATAGTGGTGATTTGCGTATAGGTAGTTTTAATTTTGCTAACGTAATTCTTATTCATAAGAAAGTGGGTGCTAACTCTCTTAAGGACTTTAGGCCAATTTCACTAATTAATGTTTCGGTTAAGATAATATCAAAAGTCCTTGCTAATAGACTTAGTTCAAAGATGAATGATCTTATAGATGTCTCACAAACAACTTTTATCAAGGGTAGGAATATAGTAGATGGAGTAGCTGTTGTACAGGAGTACATTAATGTTTGTTGTAAAAATAATTTTACCTGTGCTATTTTGAAGTTAGATTTTGAGAAGGCTTTTGATTCCATTGATTGGGATTTTATCTGTGAGCTATGTCTTGCTAGGGGTTTTAGTATTAGATGGACCAACTGGATCATGCTTTTGCTTCGGTCAGGTTGCTCTAGTATAGTTGTAAACGGAGTAGTTGGCAAGAAGATCCACTCTAAGAGAGGGCTTAGACAAGGAGATCCGCTTTCGCCCTTTTTGTTTAATTTAGCGGTAGATGTTTTTTCTAGAATAATTAAGAGATCTGGGATTTTAGGTGTTATAGGTAGTGTTGGGAATGAAGAGTTTAATAATGAATTATCTATTCTTCAATTTGCAGATGATACTTTATTATTTTCCTCTCTTTTACCTAAACATGTCAGTGCCCTGAAGTTTATTCTTTATTGTTTTGAGATGTTGTCTGGTCTACGAATTAATTTTGACAAGAGTGCTGTAATGGTTCTTAATGATAGTGATAATGTAGAGTCCTTAGTTGCTAGTACTTTGAACTGTTCTACTATGAGATTTCCTTTTGATTATTTAGGTTTTAAGAGTATACCTTCGAAACTAAAGAAGGATGATTGGTTAGCCATTATTGATAAGATCAATAATAGATTATCGAGTTGGAATAACAAATTTCTTTCTAGAGCTGATAGATTAGTTTTAGTCAATTCAGTTTTGTCCGCCATTCCCACTTATTGGATGGTGGTTCATCGTTTTCCTCAATGGGTTATTGAGAAAATTGATAGAATCAGACGAAACTTTCTTTGGAGCGGTGTTCCTATTTGTAAAGGTTATAAATGCTTAGTTAATTGGGAGGTGTGTTGTATGCCTAAGAGAGATGGGGGTTTAGGGATCATTAATCTTTTTAATTTTGATTCTGCATTATTGGGAAAATGGTTATGGAAATTTAGGTATCATGATGTATCGGCTATTTGGAAAACTATAGTTTTAAAATTTTATTATTCTTGGGGGGGGGGGGGTGGGTGGGGGGGGGGGGGAGTTTATTGTAGGATCGAGATTTAGTTGGTATAATAGATTGTCTTACTTCTGGAAGACTGTATTGAAGTGTTTTGACTTCTTCAATCTAGGTTGTAAGGTGATTGTACATTCAGGTAATTCCACTTTTTTCTAGCATGATGCTTGGATTTCTAGTGTGCCGCTTAAAATTGAATTTAGAGAGCTTTTTAATATTTGTGGCTTTAAGGATGCATTAATTACTGATGTCCATAGAAGGGATTTAGAACCCCCGTGGGAGTTTTCCTTTGTTAATATTTTGGAAGGGGATTTGATTACGCAATTAGCCTTACTAAAAGCTAAGTTAGCCTTGAATCACTTGGATGAATATGGCGATTGCTTTAGTTGGGGTTTGGATAAGAGTTTAGTATACTCTGTTAAATCTATGTATAATCTCATTAATTTTTATGATGTTTCTCTCCTCCCTTTTAAGTTTATTTGGAGTTCTAATTCCCCTCCTAAAGCTAGGTTCCTTATGTGGCTAATTATTCATAAGAAGCTCAATACGGTCGAGCACTTAAAGAAAAAGAATATTTTGTTTAATGTTAAGTGTTGTCTTTGTAGCCTTTTGGATGAAGATGTTGATCATTTATTCTTCTCATGCAATTTTACAAGTTATATTTTAACCATGGTGCTTAGGATTTTTGCTTTTATTAGTTTTAACTCTTTTAGTAGTTGTGTCGAATATTGGAATCATTATAGATTTGTCTATAACTCTAAACAGAGAAAAGTGATGGATTCATTAGTTATTATCATAAGTTGGTTCATTTGGTTGGAAAGAAACCAGAGATTTTTTCATTCTATTACATTGTCAGCTGAGAATTTAATAATTAAGATTGTTAATTACTATCTAGATTGGATGTTCACGTTGCGATATAAGGTTTCTGAATTAGGTTACTTTTTATATAAAGTAAGACTTAATTTGAGTTTATTTATGAGAATTAATAGATACTTTAGAGGTAATCGGTATCGCATTTGTGTTTAATCTCTGCTATGTTGGGATACTTGTTCGTCTCTATTAACTTATTTTCTTCTTTTTTATCACATATATGTATGGATATACTTATGTATATTTAATATATACATATGTATATATATATATATATCATATATATATATATACATATATATATATATTTTTCATATATATATATATTTTTCATATATATATATATATATTTCATATATATATATATACATATACATATATATATATATACATATACATATATATATATACACATATACATATATATATATATATATATATATATATATATACATAATCATTCATATCCATACATGTATGTGAAGGGTACTTATGTTTTTGTTTTTGGTTTAGTACTTTCCAGGTGTTCAGGTTGATGGATAGTATTATGGAGCTTAGTAGATTGCGGTTTGGATTGAAGATATGCAACTCATTTGTAGTCTTTGGGGTTTATTTTTTAGAGAGCTTTTGATGTTGTACTTCGTTATTTTTGCTCTTATATAGAGTCTATAGATTATTGTATTGGAGTAGATATACTTCAATATCGGGTGGTGGCCTTACCGGAATTCGATATTGGAGTAGATGGGTGGTGGTTTATCCGGAGCTCATCTATCTATGTTCCTCTATATTTCCAGAGTCATGTTAGGTTGTATCTCGTTTTTTATGTTCTATGTTGGACTCTGTATCTTTGATTTTATTATATATATGTGTGTGCTCTTTTCTCTTCAGAAGATCACACATTTTTGTTTCAAAAAAAAAAAAAAAAAAAAAAAAAAAAAAAAAAACAACAATAATTTGATAATGGACAAAAGGGTTTCTTTCTTTTCTGCTCATGATTTACAATTTTATATTATGCTTAAAACAAAGAAATTTAATTCTTTGATTTTCTTCTTAGCTATGACTAATTTACAAATTAACTTCGAATCCAAGTCATATTACTTTTTGCGTTATTTCCCTTACTTTTGGTCATGGCTCACGGGACTGTAACATCGGATCAGGATTTGAAATCCCCAACTGAACATGTAAAAGGTGCATTTTTATTTTATGTTTTGAACTGGGGAAAGATGGACGTTATTCGCTGTAATCCTCAGTGTTATGTAATTTTATATTGGCTGTAATCCGGAGTATTTGTTATCAGATGTAATTATTTTATGATGACATTATTAAGTAATACTCCAAATTAATATGCATGTTAAACTTATGGTCGTTGAATGCAGAGTTGCATAAAGAAATCGATGTCCTGGAGAGTTGCGGAGTTTACAGGGAGAAAACAGAGGTACAAAGAAGAATCGTCCTGCTGAAAGAAGAAATTAGTGCCGTACGTAGAGTTTACAGGGCGGAGAGAAAAAAGTTCCTGATGCAAGTTATTGTGATTCAGTTCACGGTCATTATAGCAGCATATGCATTCAAAAGCTACCAAGGATATTTAATTTAATTCTATTGCTTCATGTATCATTACGTTTTATTTTTTCATTGCATTACTTAATAGCTATTTGCATTTATTTTTCTACACAGTCGAAAATAGTACTCGTTTAATTTTGGCATGTTTTGCTTGGGACGTTTTATTTTCTTTTGCATTACAAAAGGGGGAAACATCAATTTGGAAACCACTGAAAATTGTGGAGGCATACCAAATTACCAATCCCAAAATTCTAGAATAATAACTCTCACGTTAATTCTAGAAGAATGTAGAGGGATGACTACTTTATTGAAGAGCAATTCTGTCAAATTAACAGTGCCGTACATACCTATTTTTATGATGATTTTTGCAATGGTGGATTGTGCCTTGGGAGGAAACTTGTCGTGCAAGGAAAATTTACTTTATTACGTGTACTTTTGTTTTTTGTTTTTTTGACTATTGTTTTTTTGACTATTATTATATTAAAGCTTGTTTATCTGGGACTGCATGTTGTGATATATATTCAGAAGGAGCGTCACAGCACGAGCTTCACGCGTGGTCGAAGCAAGAAGCGCGTGATAGTGGCACGCGTTTTGCGCGTGAATTGTTATTCTTCAAATATTGTGTATTTTAAACATGCAAGGAAAAATGATTTGTACTAATGTTGCATGATTAGTAAATTATCACTCCAAAAAATAAAATAGTATACAATATAAATAAATTCAAATGCAATATCAATCATTCATAAAAGCAAATGTAAATAAAAAAAAGTCTAACTATAAAGTATATATTATGATAATACTAAAAATATACAGTTGCCATACTAAGAAATGGTAGAATTTATTTATTAATAAAATATTTCATTTTGATTATCTTCAAGATGAAATCCAGTTTCTTCCATATGCTTTACCTGTAAAGGAAAAAAAACCTGATTAGATACAGTACAACAAAAACACCATATTACAACTTCAATTTTACAATGGTGATAAACGCACCGTTGTAATAAATGGGTTTTTACAACGGTGGTAAAAGCACCGTTGTAATAAATGGTTTTTTTACAACGGTGGTATAAACACCGTTGTAACTACAACAAAAACACCATATTACAACTTTAATTTTACATATTAAATATTAATTATTAATTAATAATCAATAAATACATATTAAATATTTAATTAAAAATACATCAATAAATAAATAATTCCTACTAATAATTACTAATTAACAACCAATTAGTAATTATTTAATAATAATCAATATATAAATTATAAATATTTAATTAAAAATAATTATTTATAACTACTTCATTATTAAGTACTAGTAATTAATTAGTAAGTAATAACTAATGAGCGGTTAATAATCAATTAATTAATAATCAATAAGTAAATAATAATTAATAAATATTTAATTTATAATTAATCATGACTATTAGTAGCAATTAATATTTAGTATATAATATTTTTTAATAAGTAATCGTTGTTTAAAGTTTTTCCAAAATCTTTTGTCAATTATGATCCCTACAGAGGGGGGGTCCGGGGGGTGGCAACCCCCCAAGGTGGGGGTGCGGGGGCAACGCCCCCGCTAGCGGGGTTCGACCAATAGTCCCCTCTCTTAATTAAAATATAACAACAATCGTTAATTAAGTAACAATTGTAAGTTAAAAATCGGTAGTAAATAATAATAATAATTTATAATTAACTAAAATAATAATTGAAATTAATGATAAAAACATATATTAAATAAGTAATAGCTCCGTGCTGCAGCTATTTTTAGGGACAGTTTAATAGTTCAATCCAAATTTTAAGCGGAAAACCAAAAAAATTGGCTCCAACTACTTCAAGTTTAAGAGGGAAATCGAAAAATTAGCACCGACCTACTTCGTATTTTTTTTAACAGTTGCGTCCACCCATTCTTCCCCTAAATCAATATCGAACTGCCTCCAACCATTCGTTTCCCCAAATCAAAAACTAAAACGCAATCGAGCTTTCCTGTCCTACAATGGTGACTAGGGTTTCCGCCGCCCCATTCTCTTCCTCAGTTTCCGCTCTTCTGCTCTTCTTTTCCTCGTCGTATCCCTTCCTCTTGTCCCCTCTCTTCTCCGTCCTCTAGCCCTAGCTTTCAACGTCGTGGGTAGGAGCTCGCCTTTCTTCCTCTATCTCTACTTAATCGGCCGCCTCTGTTCTGGTTTTCTCCTCTTAGTCGATCTGTTTTGTGGATCTGTTTTGGATTTGCTGAATACGGTAAGTTTTGGATTTGCTATTTCCCACCTTAAAAGTTTTGGGGGAACGCACGTCTTGGCCTTGTTCGTAGCTCACTAATCCTCTTTCAGATCTCGCAGTTACTATATGCTGTGGATTAAACTTATTCCAGTGTGCCAGATGTTGTCAATATCTTCATTGTACTGGAGCATCACTATTGGAATTTAAGGTATTGTGACTGTGGTGGCTTTTGTTGGTTTATTTGTTTGACTTGGTTGGAACTTGGATATGTCATTTGTGCTGTGAGTGTTTTGACTTGGGTGTTAGTGTGGTCGTTCTTGAGTTGTCTGTGCTTTGGTTAGCTTTAGGATTTGTTGGTATTGCTCAGTGGTTTTGGGTTGCTGGTCGGTTGTGCTTTGTCGGAGTTCTTATTGATTGTCTTTGAAGTGTTAAATTGTTTCGATTTCATATTAGTCTTTGAAGTGGTAATATGTTTGTCTAGAACTATGTACCTCACTCTTAGTGAATAATACACTTAGAAATAGATGGTTGCCAATTTTCCTTATCCTTATGTTCTTCATTGGTCCAAGTAACTAGCTTGTTTGTTTTGCGTAAATGCAATGTTGTTGACAATTTATAATTGTTACACATAACTCTTATGTCTGTATATTGGAATAGATAACGTTATCTAGGCCCGATAATTCTCCTTTGATCCCACTTTGGATTAGGAGTTGCAAAGATGTTAGTAGCATGCATCTAAGTATTGACAGGATTTCATTTGATTTTGATTCATGCTTATGATTAAATTAAATTTTGCTACCAACAAGTTTTAGCTGATGGAATATCCAGTTTTCAATATCTGATACCACTAATTCACTATCAAACGATATGTTGGGTTAGTAAATGTGTATAATATAGATCATGGTTAAGCTGAATAATTTGTGGGAACCATGTCAGACCATATTTTTAGCCGAAATTGCTGAAATAAAACGTTGATATCTATGCTTTATTGGTGCCATCTGTTGTTATTAATATGCGACTAATGCAAGGCAAAATGTTTTTTCTAATAGATACTCGAGTGGGAGTTAGCATGGAAAAAAGTATGAAATTTTCATTGGTTTGGCTGAAGAATCCAAGATCAAGTAAGGTTTCTACCTCAGAAATAAGGTTTTGCATGCTATTTTTTCCCCATAGTTCTGGGTAAAGTAGCAGTTTTTAGGCTATGTCTGTCCGGGAAGATATATAATTCTGTCCACAAAACCGATAAAAAAATATATATCTGTGTGCGTGTGTGCGCGCACGTGCATGCATATATATATATATATATATATATATAAATATGTATGTGTATATATATATATAAATTGACTTTTTTTTCGACACAAAAATAAATGAAATGCAAAATATATATGCATTTGGGCATCACTGTACTCATGAATGAATGACACAGAGTAATAAGGATATTTGATGATGAGCATGATGTTGAAATGGATGATCGATTGGGGATGCTGGAGCATAATGACTTGGTGTATGTCAGTGTGTATGTATATTTATACGAAAGTGTGTATGTAACTGAGTGTATTGAGTGATCAGTTTGTAGTGAGGAATGTATGTATTGTTATGACTGTATTATGCAAAAGTGAGTTGTACGATAGTGGATCAGAAAGTTGTACTAATTCAAATATTGAAATAAAATATTTAATTGATTATTTCAGATCAGTGTAGTATCATTTTATTCAATATAAATATTTATTTTTATATGAAATGTAATAATAACGAAACAAAAATCATATTGTTATAATTAATTGTAGTAGGAATTACTACAACGGTGGAAAAAAGTTGTAATATATATTACTGCAACGGTTCAAAAATGTTGTAATATGTATTACTACAACGGTGGAAAAAAGTTGTAAAATATACATATTACAACGGTGTTGCAACAGTGTAAAAACGTTGTAAAAGATATGAGTCTATTACAACTTCTTAATACACGACGGTTTGCCCACCGTTGTAAAATGTATATTACAACGGTGTTCCACCGTTGTAATAGGGTCATTTTGTTGTAGTGATAATACAATTGAATAATGGATATTTTTTATTTTATAAATTAAATAATTGTATGCAGCTTACCAACTTAGACGTAAACTTGCATCTCAACTGTACTCAACTACTAACAAGATCTTTTGATTGCTGCGCAGTTGCATGGTGCTGCTGATCGCATGAGCGTTTACAGTCTTATATAGGTTCGGTGCAAACTATTGAAAACCAAATACTGATGCTAACCAAGAAGATAAATCCGAAAAGACACAACTGAATACTGATGCAAACCAAAGTAGATAAATGCATAGAATAATATACAATACCTATCTTGAAATCAGAAGCTTTCCCACTACAATCAAAAGCTTTCCCACTACTGAAACACCCCACCTCCGTTAGGGTCACTCTCAAAGGGAATGCCCTAATTTTGGTGGAGTTTTATAAGTATAAGTCACAGATATACAAGACAGATATAAGAACACATATTTGTAAACAGCGGAAAAACAACAACTTTTATTCCATAAAAGCAAATACGTGTTACAACAACATCACCATGATTGTCTTACATCCTTTCCAAAAACATAACATAACATTTTCATAATCTGTCTTGATTACATTATTTAAAGAAGCATAAATAAAACATAGATAAACTGCAAAAGCCCCATAGTGGATGTCCAAAGCCATAGTTCAAAACGAAAAGGTCCAAGCAATACATTTCTCTTCTTCAAGCTGGATGTTAAGGCTGGTCAAGCTGCAGTGTTCCCTCCCTATGGACCTGGGGGGGGGGGGGGGAACGGAAGAAAAGAAGACGAAAGAAAAGTAGAGTCAGACATAAAGCCTGAGTAAGTCTAATACTATTCTGTCTATGAATAAAGAACTGGGTATGATAAGTATAAACAAGAAGTGGGAAAGCACTATAAACTTGGTTAAGTTGTCTAGGGTCGAATATACTATCGTACCCCATGTTAATCTCTGAACCCATATAAACTAGTTTCCAACTGGCACCCCATAATTAGGGTGATGTGATCCATTCTATGATGATTGGCTCCTACTCGCATAGTTACATGTGTCTTACGGCCCCCGATGTTGTAGTTACCTATGCTGGTCCCACCATGGGGTGTATCAAGTCCCATGGTGGTGGCCCGACACAATCCTAGAATGCACAGGTATGCTACTGGTGTCCAGTGCCTTATTTTTCTGCGCCGGAGTGTGTGCACGCCCGCACCCCGTTAGAACCTACACTGCTACACCACCGCCGTCGATTTGACCTCTTACAATCAGCCCAGTAATCGTGCCCCACCCTGCCTAGTTTCAGGGTATCATGATACACCTTCTAGGGTTACTGCTGAAAAGGGTCCCCCGTTACTAGGTTTTCTATCTCTAGCCAACATGCTAAGTTGGTTAAGTGTTTTCTAACCTAACCCCCACCAGTCCGTTTAGTTTAGCATGTTCCATTTTGATTAAGTCTATAGTCCACTTAATCCTAACAATCCTGACTCAGCTTTAATTGTCTTATTAAAGCCTTGACCTCTCACATTAGACAGGTATTGTTGTGGCTGCCTGTTGCCGGTTGGTTTCGGGCAGTCTTACGCCACAACTCAGTCTAACCTCGGGTCCTTATTGGGCTCCATGTTTAACCTCCCACATTGGATATGTATTGTTGTGACTACTGGACAGCCGGGCGGTTCCGGGCAGGTTTACATCACAACTCAATCCAACCTCGGGTTAAACACATCGTATGTTCTACATTTACATATTTTGTCTTTCTTCTTTATTTTCTTATATGTAAATATTTGCGGCCCATTATTAAGTTAATGGTGTAAAGGTTACACCAATCATGGGCCCAACCCATACTTGAATTTGGGCCCTTCTACTTTATATTTTCATTTATTAATAAATTAACCCAACGTTATTTTCCCCCGTTTAATACGTCCGTTTATTATATATATGTTGGGCTTAGCCTTTTTAAGCCCAACTTAGCCATGAGAAAAAGGGGAGGCTTAAAGCGTGATTACATACACAAAAAGGGGAATGTGAACGCATGAACTTGCAATGTGACGCTGGAACTACAAAATAGAAACGGGTGTACTTGCATAGTGGTAACATATACTTTGGTCATAAAGCATAAGTGACATGAATCAAACCATGTAAACTTGTAGTTAAGTTAAGAATATCACTATTGACACATAGGCTTAACTACAACATAAACCTATACTTTTATTCAGGCATAATATCAAACATAAACAAATCATGTTCATAAGATTACTACATGTTTACAAAGGTGCTTACTTTTGTTATTAACACAAAAGTATAGTTCAACTTAATCATGATTTTAAATCTATTCACATAACCATGACATAAATATTTCTAACATGAAATCATGATTTTTACTTTAGTCATGCAAACTTGCAAAAGGGATTTTTGAATCTAACCTAGCTATGTACCACATATGTCATCATATAATTCTTGTTAACAATATAGACCTAACATGGATTTCAATTATGCAAAATATCAATCATAGCCTAGTCATATTCATAAGTTTGCAAATAGGTTTTCTAGTACAAAAGCATGGCTTAATACATAGATCATGGTGCCAAATTTCAACATAGTTTCATATGAACTATAATAACCCAAATTTGTTCCAATTACGCACAAAAATGATTTTTGTATAAAAATACACATTATGATGGCATAGTAGCAAAACCCCAAACTTGCATGAATTTCAATTAATCAACTACATACATGTAGCTTCAACATGGATTACATAATTTACGAATATTCCAAACGTATACTTGCATAAAACTACCGCATGTAGTTTATAATGAATAACATAATTCGAGAATATCCAAACGTATACAATATTCCAAATCGATAAGAATCATAGAATCGCACAAATATGAATTACTTTATTGCCACAAATCAAGTATACAACCAACACAATTATTTGTTCATACCAAAATAATACTCTACTTACAATGGTGTGGCGAATTCTCCAATTTAGGGATTTGGAGATGCGATTCCTTGTTGATTTGATTTGATTAAGTTGCTTTATGCTTTAGAATTTGCCTCCTAATCCTCTCTCCAATTGGCGGCTACTCTTAGTCGTTCCTCAGCAACATGACGGCTTTGTTCTTATTTTTGAATGAATAGATTAGGGTGAGTCTAGGGTCATTTTTATAGGGTTTATGAAATGATTAGGACCATTGATGTTGCTTGGATTGATCGTAGCCATTCATTCGAAAGAGAGACCAATTAGAGCCTGCCACCTAGCCCTAATGACAAAGCAAGCTTCTGAAAATCGGCCAAACACAGACCTGGCCAGCCAGGACTAGACCAGACCTGGCCAGCAGGTCATTTTTGACCTGGGCGCACTTGGCAGGTGCGCCAGGTCAAAAATATACTGGCGCACTTCACAAGTGCGCCAGTTCATTTTTGTTCTGGCGCACTTCCCAAGTGCGCCAGTGCATTCTGTCCCTTCTCCGGTTTTTCGCCCAACTTCGTTCGTCCATAACTTCTTCATACGATATCCGTTTTTCGAAAACTCGGACTCTATTTCGTGTATTTTTCCGAGACGAACGCAATGGCGTATCCCGTTTCCCTTAGTTCTTTGATTTGAAATTAATTATACTTTAATTTGTGAATTTCACAGTTATAGAATTCGCGGGGTGTTACATTCTCCCCCACTTAAAAGGATTTCGTCCCCGAAATCTTCAAGTTAGGAGGAATGTATATCCTAACATCAAATCATCCACCTACTCATCCATCAAACACGAGCATCCATTGTCCTTAAAAGACTTCTAATGCTTCATGATCATATGCGAAGTGTGTGTGTGTACATGTACTTATCTAATGCAAAATCAGGCGGTCTACTGATTCAGTTGACCTCCTTAATGCGAATTATGTAAGTGCCATGAATCCATTATGTATGCAAATTTTCCTATTCATGATTCTACATGAGTGCACAATCATTCAATACAAATGCAACATCCACATGACAACACATTAAAGTTCAACCATATACGAATGCAAACACATATGCATATGCAATATGAAGTGACTGAGCCGATCTAAAACCTAGATTGTGTGTGTATATGCAACCACGAGCAGCCACTAGCAATTCACTTGCAACCACTTGCAACCATCATCCATAACATGTTTCAATTACATGTTTTCATCCAAAAGGTTTCTACCTAAAAGATAAGGTTGAGGAATATACCTAAAAAGATAGATAAAAGCGCAACTTAAGGAAAAAGAAAGATCAAGGATGTACCCTCGAAAAGAAAAGGGTAGGCAGTGCGTATTCTAGCCTCAGTTTCCCAAGTCGCGTCTCCCTCGGTGTCGCTCCACTGAACTTTGACGATCTTGACTTCACGGTTGCGTAGCTTCTTCACTTCTGTTCCTATTATGCGGGTTGGAACTTTTCTTATGGTTGCTTCGCGTTCCACTTCGGCCTCTTCGAGGATATTTGGCTCTACCACTTCAGCAGACTCATGTAGACATTTTCGGAGATGTGAAACGTGAAAAACGTTGTGGACTCCGGCCAACTTCTCGGGTAGCTCTAATCTATAGGCCATTTTCTCGATGATAGGGAATGGCCCTACGAACCTTGGTGCTAGCTTTCCTGTGGTTCAAAACGGACAACGTTTCTTAGTGGTGATACCTTGAGAAAAACTCTGTCTCCAACCTCAAATTCAAGGTCGGTTCTCCTCTTGTCGGCATAGGACTTTTGTCTGTCTTGGGCCGTCTTCATCCTTCTTCGTATTAAGTCTACTTTCTCTGAAGTCTCTCGGATCATATCTGGTCCAAGTATGAGCTTATCCGTAGACTCTCACCAGCAAGTGGGCGATCGACACGGTCTTCCATATAAAGCTTCGAAGGGCGCCATTCCGATGGTTGCTTGATAACTGTTGTTGTAGGCAAATTCCAACAAAAGAAGGTGGTCTTCCCATGTCCCTCCGAAGTCGAGGACGCATAGCCTTAAAAGGTCTTCCAAAACTCTGTTCACTCTCTCTGTTTGGCCGTCGGTTTGGGGATGATAGGCTGTGCTCAAGCATAACTGCGTTCCTACTGCTTCTTGCAGACTCCGCCAAAACTCACTGGTGAAGATGGGGTCTCGGTCACTAACAATGCTAGATGGTATTCCATGGAGTCGAACGATTTCATTGAGGTAAAGTGATGCTAGGGATGAGGCAGTTCTTTTACTTTTGACAGGTAAAAAGTGGGCGCTTTTAGTAAGCCTATCCACTATTACCCAAATGCTAGTGTTGCCTCTCCTAGACCTAGGCAGCCCATCGATGAAGTCCATTGAGATGCTATCCCACTTCCACTGCGGGACCTCCAGAGGATGTAGCAGTCCGCCAGGCTTTTTCTGTTCCGCCTTAACCTGTTGGCACACCATGCACTTAGAAACGAATTCTGCCACGTCCTTTTTCATGCCGTTCCAGAAGAAAGTCCTTTTTATATCTTTGTACATTTTATCTCCGCCTGGGTGTATCGTCATCTTGGAGTGATGTGCTTCCTCGAGAACCTTCTTTATTAAATCCTTTGTTTGTGGGACGCATAGTCTTCCGTCTCGCCTTAGCAAACCCTTATCGTCGATGGAGTATCTGTTGAGGTGACTTGAAGTCTCACCCATAATTAGCCTATCAATTGTTTCCACAAGCTGAGGGTCTTCGCGTTGTGCTGACCCTACTGAATCCACTAAAATTGGGCGCACTTCGAGAGATGCTAGCAAGCCTGGTACGAAATCGGAGGAAGGCCTAAAGTCGAAGCTGGCTATAAACTCTAGGCTTTGTCTTTCAACAAACAACGGGCTTAGGGTCAATTTCTTTCGGCTCAACGCGTCTGCTACTACGTTGCCTTTGCCCGGAGTGTAGGAGATTTCGAAATCGTACGAGGCAAGAAACTCCATCCATCTTTGTTGCCTCAAGTTAAGATCCTTCTGCGAGAAAAGATATTTCAACGATTTATGGTCAGTATAAAGCTCGAACTTCTCACCTAGGAGATAGTGTCGCCAAGACTTGAGTGCAAAGACGATGGCGGCTAACTCAAGATCGTGGGTTGGGTAGTTCTTTTCGTGCACTTTCAACTGCCTCCCGCCATAAGCTACTACCCTTCCTTCTTGCATTAAGACGGCGCCTAGCCCTGTCCCACATGCATCGGTATAAACAGTGAACATCTTGCTCCCATCTGGCAGCGTCAAAACTGGGGCTGTTGTGAGAGCCCTTTTCAGTCGTTGGAAAGCAAACTCGCAATCCAAATCCCAATTGAACACTAGATTCTTCTTGGTTAATTTCGTGAGCGGGGCTGAGATTTTCGCAAAATCCCTTATGAACTTTCGATAGAAACCTGCTAGCCCTAGAAAGCTTCGGACCTCAGTTGCATTCCTTGGTGTCTTCCAATCCTGTACCGCCACTACCTTAGCAGGGTCCACTGCTAACCCTTGTTTGGATACTATGTGCCCAAGGAATCTCACCTCTTCTCTCCAAAAGTGGCATTTGGAGAATTTGGCTTTTAGTTGATGGACTCGCAAAGTTTCCATGATTGCCCTTAAGTGCTGAGCATGTTCCTCTTCACTCTTTGAGAAGATAAGGATATCATCTACGAAGACCACTACGAATTTGTTGAGGAAATCTCTAAATACCCTACTCATCAGGTCCACGAAGTAAGCAGGTGCATTTGTCAAGCCGAAAGGCATGACAAGCCATTCAAAGAAGCCGTCTGGGGTTCTGAACGCCGTTTTATCGATGCTATCTTCAGCCACCCTTAGCTGATGAAAACTGGTTGCTAAATCGAGCTGGGAGAAAACAGACGCTCCTACAAGCTGGTCAAACAAATCGTCAATTCTAGGGAGAGGGTGCCTATTCTTTTTCGTTAGCTTGTTGAGCTCCCTATAGTCAACACATAGACGGAGTGAACCATCCGCCTTTGTAGCGAACACCACTGGAGCGCCCCATTCTGAAATGCTCCTCCTAATGAACCCCTTTTCTAGAAGCTCTTTAATCTGTTTACTGAGCTCTTTCCTTTCCCGTGGAGCCATGTGTCTAACGGGTAACGCAACGGGCTTTGCATTATCTACAAGATATATGCGGAAGTCTTTTTCTCGCTTCGGAGGCAAGCCCTTCACCTCTTCGAAGACATCCGGATATTCCCGGACCACTTTAACTGATTGCAAATTTTCAACAGAGGCATCTAGCGATTCAAGATAACTAAGCATAACCGCATACGAGGGATTACAAGAAATTTCCAAAGTATTACCGAGCTGGGTTAGGAGCCTAACAACCCTTTTCTCACAATCAAGGATGGCCCCATTACTGGATAGCCAATCAATACCCAAAATCAAACCATACCCCGAAAAGCCCAAAACAAAGGCACTACATTGAAATTCTACGCTTAGAATAGAAATTTTCAATCCCAAACAGATCATAGACAAATGAGCTGGGCCCCCAATTGGGTTTGAAACAATTAAGGGGTTCTCTACCATACTAGTTTTTAGGTGCAGAGATTCTACTAAAGCAGACGAGATAAAGGAGTGTGATGCGCCAGAATCAAATAAAGTGCGAACGGGTTAATCATAAAGATAAACTACACTTTCTACAGAAGTATTTATACCTCGCTGTTGCAGAGGTGGCGCTTCCAGCACATGAACCTGTGCCCCTGGGGTGGATTCAGCCCTTTGCCCCTGTCCTCGTTTCTTTGGACAGTCCTTAGCCCTGTGGCCTGTCTCACCGTAAGAAAAGCACCCACCATTCTCCTTGGCCTTCTTCTTCCGGTAGTCCTTTACTAAGTGCCCCACTTTGCCACAGAAATTGCACTTCCTCTTCTCTTTGTTGCCTTTCCCGCCCTTCTTAAAGTCTGTCTTCTTAGGCTGCAAGCCCTCTTTCTTCCCTTGAGAGCTTTCTGCCTTTGTCTCCTTCTTGCCCTTATCCTCTTCGTTCAGCAATGCCATTTGCACCAATCTTTCATACGTGGCTCCCATGGGTATATGGGTCATGGCCAAACTGTGTAATGGCTCATTTAACCCTTTGACGAAACGGAGAGCCTTCTTGTGCGGGGTGTTGACTAGGTCAAGCCCAAACCTAGCCAGCTCATCGAACTGATTCACATACTCTCTGACTGTCTTGTCCCCTTGCTTAAGAAATAAGAATTTTTCCAACTGCAAACTTCTTTCCGCATCTGAGAGAAATTTAGTCTCAAACCTTGCCCTAAAGTCCTCCCATGTCTCCACTGGTCTTTCAGCATTAGTGACTTCCCACCAGTAGGAAGCCTCGCCCTTCAATAGCCACACTGCCAATTGTACTTTTTGTCTATCCTCTACCTCAAAGATGATGAATAGGTCCTCAACTTCTTTCAGCCAATTCCTAGCTGCCACGAAGGACTCAGTTCCATGGAAATCTTTTCCTCCCATAGCTTTAAAATCTTTACATATCTTAGCAAAAGTGTTTCCCCGTGGAGGAGGTGGAGGAAAAGGTGCCGCTGCAGCTGGATGATTTCCGGCAGCTGGGGGAGGAGGAACGGTAGGACCTGGCTGAGTGGCTCTTGCTTCTAAGAACCGTCTAAACCAACCAGGTATTGGCACCCCTTCTGGCAAGTTAAGTTCTCCGGACATGCTGAAACAAAAAGGATAGATTCAAAACGAAGGATAAGAGATAGTACCTATGGCTTTGGGGGGACTTTGCCTTTTTAAAATAAAATAATATTTTTCTTTTAAAAAAATGCTTCTTTAAATTTCCTTTTTGAAAATAAATTTTTAGAACTTTTTATCTTATCTGGTAAACCTATGCTCTGATACCAAGTGAAACACCCCACCTCCGTTAGGGTCACTCTCAAAGGGAATGCCCTAATTTTGGTGGAGGTTTATAAGTATAAGTCACAGATATACAAGACAGATATAAGAACACATATTTGTAAACAGCGGAAAAACAACAACTTTTATTCCATAAAAGCAAATACGTGTTACAACAACATCACCATGATTGTCTTACATCCTTTCCAAAAACATAACATAACATTTTCATAATCTGTCTTGATTACATTATTTAAAGAAGCATAAATAAAACATAGATAAACTGCAAAAGCCCCATAGTGGATGTCCAAAGCCATAGTTCAAAACGAAAAGGTCCAAGCAATACATTTCTCTTCTTCAAGCTGGATGTTAAGGCTGGTCAAGCTGCAGTGTTCCCTCCCTGTGGACCTGGGGGGGGGGGAACGGAAGAAAAGAAGACGAAAGAAAAGTAGAGTCAGACATAAAGCCTGAGTAAGTCTAGTACTATTCTGTCTATGAATAAAGAACTGGGTATGATAAGTATAAACAAGAAGTGGGAAAGCACTATAAACTTGGTTAAGTTGTCTAGGGTCGAATATACTATCGTACCCCATGTTAATCTCTGAACCCATATAAACTAGTTTCCAACTGACACCCCATAATTAGGGTGATGTGATCCATTCTATGATGATCGGCTCCTACTCGCATAGTTACATGTGTCTTACGGCCCCCGATTTTGTAGTTACCTATGCTGGTCCCACCATGGGGTGTATCAAGTCCCATGGTGGCGGCCCAACACAATCCTAGAATGCACAGGTATGCTACTAGTGTCCAGTGCCTTATTTTTCTGCGCCGGAGTGTGTGCATGCCCGCACCCCGTTAGAACCTACACTGCTACACCACCGCCGTCGATTTGACCTCTTACAATCAGCCCAGTAATCGTGCCCCACCCTGCCTAGTTTCAGGGTATCATGATACACCTTCTAGGGTTACTGCTGAAAAGGGTCCCCCGTTACTAGGTTTTCTATCTCTAGCCAACATGCTAAGTTGGTTAAGTGTTTTCTAACCTAACCCCCACCAGTCCGTTTAGTTTAGCATGTTCCATTTTGATTAAGTCTATAGTCCACTTAATCCTAACAATCCTGACTCAGCTTTAATTGTCTTATTAAAGCCTTGACCTCTCACATTAGACAGGTATTGTTGTGGTTGCCTGTTGCCGGTTGGTTCCGGGCAGTCTTAGGCCACAACTCAGTCTAACCTCGGGTCCTTATTGGGCTCCATGTTTAACCTCCCACATTGGATAGGTATTGTTGTGACTACTGGACAACCGGGCGGTTCCGGGCAGGTTTACATCACAACTCAATCCAACCTCGGGTTAAACACATCGTATGTTCTACATTTACATATTTTGTCTTTCTTCTTTATTTTCTTATATGTAAATATTTGCGGCCCATTATTAAGTTAATGGTGTAAAGGTTACACCAATCATGGGCCCAACCCATACTTGAATTTGGGCCCTTCTACTTTATATTTTCATTTATTAATAAATTTAACCCAACGTTATTTTCCCCCGTTTAATACGTCCGTTTATTATATATATGTTGGGCTTAGCCTTTTTAAGCCCAACTTAGCCATGAGAAAAAGGGGAGGCTTAAAGCGTGATTACATACACAAAAAGGGGAATGTGAACGCATGAACTTGCAATGTGACGCTGGAACTACAAAATAGAAACGGGTGTACTTGCATAGTGGTAACATATACTTTGGTCATAAAGCATAAGTGACATGAATCAAACCATGTAAACTTGTAGTTAAGTTAAGAATATCACTATTGACACATAGGCTTAACTACAACATAAACCTATACTTTTATTCAGGCATAATATCAAACATAAACAAATCATGTTCATAAGATTACTACATGTTTACAAAGGTGCTTACTTTTGTTATTAACACAAAAGTATAGTTCAACTTAATCATGATTTTAAATCTATTCACATAACCATGGCATAAATATTTCTAACATGAAATCATGATTTTTACTTTAGTCATGCAAACTTGCAAAAGGGATTTTTGAATCTAACCTAGCTATGTACCACATATGTCATCATATAATTCTTGTTAACAATATAGACCTAACATGGATTTCAATTATGCAAAATATCAATCATAGCCTAGTCATATTCATAAGTTTGCAAATAGGTTTTCTAGTACAAAAGCATGGCTTAATACATAGATCATGGTGCCAAATTTCAACATAGTTTCATATGAACTATAATAACCCAAATTTGTTCCAATTACGCACTAAAATGATTTTTGTATAAAAATACACATTATGATGGCATAGTAGCAAAACCCCAAACTTGCATGAATTTCAATTAATCAACTACATACATGTAGCTTCAACATGGATTACATAATTTACGAATATTCCAAACGTATACTTGCATGAAACTACCGCATGTAGTTTATAATGAATAACATAATTCGAGAATATCCAAACGTATACAATATTCCAAATCGATAAGAATCATAGAATCGCACAAATATGAATTACTTTATTGCCACAAATCAAGTATACAACCAACACAATTATTTGTTCATACCAAAATAATACTCTACTTACAATGGTGTGGCGAATTCTCCAATTTAGGGATTTGGAGATTCGATTCCTTGTTGATTTGATTTGATTAAGTTGCTTTATGCTTTAGAATTTGCCTCCTAATCCTCTCTCCAATTGGCGGCTACTCTTAGTCGTTCCTCAGCAACATGACGGCTTTGTTCTTATTTTTGAATGAATAGATTAGGGTGAGTCTAGGGTCATTTTTATAGGGTTTATGAACTGATTAGGACCATTGATGTTGCTTGGATTGATCGTAGCCATTCATTCGAAAGAGAGACCAATTAGAGCCTGCCACCTAGCCCTAATGACAAAGCAAGCTTCTGAAAATCGGCCAAACACAGACCTGGCCAGCCAGGACTAGACCAGACCTGGCCAGCAGGTCATTTTTGACCTGGGCGCACTTGGCAGGTGCGCCAGGTCAAAAATATACTGGCGCACTTCACAAGTGCGCCAGTTCATTTTTGTTCTGGTGCACTTCCCAAGTGCGCCAGTGCATTCTGTCCCTTCTCCGGTTTTTCGCCCAACTTCGTTCGTCCATAACTTCTTCATACGATATCCGTTTTTCGAAAACTCGGACTCTATTTCGCGTATTTTTCCGAGACAAACGCAATGGCGTATCCCGTTTCCCTTAGTTCTTTGATTTGAAATTAATTATACTTTAATTTGTGAATTTCACAGTTATAGAATTCGCGGGGTGTTACAACTACAATCAAATGTTGGAGATCCTGAGAGTAGCAAACAGTTTAAATGACTGTAGAGGAAAATGGAAGAATGAAGAGAGTAATTGATTTTGTGAGGTGGAGAAGAAAGATACACAGTGTCATATTTATAACTAAGAAAGTGTACATACCAGTAAGATAAGATGGTGCATTTTAGGAATGCGGTAAAATATATGCACAATTAATTATCGAATTAAAGTACAAAAATCTAAATTAGAATATTTTATACATGATAGTTTTAATGCTATATACACTACCAATTATATTTGAATGACATAGGGCAAATATAGTAATTATACAATCAAATGTAGTTAGAGTAAAAAAAAAAAAAAGACGAATGCAGTGTTTTACAAATTAAATCAGCAATATATTTTTAATTTGTATATTGGAAATTTAGTTATATGTTCACAACTCAATTTTGGATGTGAGAATGCATTTACATGTAAATAATAATGATTGGTAGAATTGGTATACATAAATCCCACCATAATTCTACCATAATATTGAAAATCTGTAATAACCTACAACTCAATTTAATTTGATTAAGTATATGCACAACTCAATATTTGAATTGCATATTTGGATTATGGTACGAAATATGGTAGAATTTGTATTACCAAATATGTACCATAATTATATATTTGGTAGAATTTGTATTACTGATTCAATTCTACCAATTATGAAACAATCCATTTATTCTATATTTGAATTGGTATTTCATATTATTTTTAAATTCCAAATATAGTATGAAAGATTCACAGCTCAATTATGTCTACCAGTTGAGAATCCATTTAAATCCTACCAATTTAAAATTATCATGTGTAAAATAATCCATTTATTACATACTAGTTGAGAATAAATCCTAGCATAATTCTATTAATTAATAACAAAAAATGTTTAAAATTGAACGCATTTACATATACCATAATTCTCGCCGCATGAGACATGCTTCTTATAGTAAAGGGCATTTTCGTCAATTCAGGTGTACACCAAAAAAGTGTGACACCAAACCTATTCCGATTATTAGTAAAGATTTGCTTCTATACGCTTATTACTACTTTATGGCTATTGATCTTTATACCTGCTACTTGTTATATATGTATAATAAACTTAGTCTGTGAAAGGCAGTGACTAGAAAAACCTTTAGGTAAAGTTAGTACTTGATACTTCATTCAAGATTTTCCACGACATATACAGTTATTAAAGTGGTTTCCGATATTGGCAATGAGTACGACAATAACTGATCTCGATATCTCTACTAACTAAACGCTTACATTTTTTTACATATGATCGTTTATATTTGAACTCATACCTCAGTCGTAAATCAATTCAACTTAAAGTATTGATTTCTTTCAAATCATTTATTTGAAACTATTTAGTATTGGATTCATTTTCAAATTCAAAATGTATATCATCAAACAATTCTTTGTCAAATTTAGCTTATGATTTTATATTCCGTTCCATAATGTCATTATTAATCGCAATCATTATCTTATATCAATTTGGAGTTAATAGCTTAAACTGGAAATAAGCTACAATAACAATTTATCCCTCTAAAAATAGTAATTACTATAACATTAATTAATTATTTAATTGGATTTACAACTAAAAAAAAAAATTAATCATAATAATGATGGGAAATTGGTTTTAAATTTTGTTAACAAAAAAAATCAGTTCAAAGAAAAACAGATATTATGACCAATTTTTTTTATCGTTTTCTCGTCAAAAGGTTGTTGTAAATATTGTAAACCCGCATGAATTTAATATGCACACTTACATCCTGTTAATCGGTGGCGGAGCCACGTTGGGACCAGCGGGGGCAGCTGCCCCCACTGAGATTTCCATATTTGGAACTTGGTACAATGACCGATCCAAATCAGCACTGAAAATGACCTTTACAACATAAAACGGAAGAATAGAGGAAGGGTCATTGACGGAGGCAGGGACTGAGGCTAGATGGGGCCAAAAATGTTGTGTACATATGGTTGTATACATATGCAAACGCCAAAAAGATTGCAGAGCCAGAAAGTTTGTATATTGTCTGCATATACAAGAGCCAATAGGGAACGACACAAAGCAAAGTAGAATTAAATTGAAGACTGGAACTGCACAAAGCAATATAAAAAATACAATGTAAAAATTCCAGGGGGTCCAGTGACCCCACCTGCCGCTCCTAAATCCGCCACTGGGAATGGTATAATGTAATTTTCTTAAAATATTCTCTGCATCAGCCTTCTTTGACCCAAAAGCACCTATTGTTTCCTTCCATCTAAGCGGCACTTACAGCCGAAAATGCTTTTGGGGTGATGTAGAATTGTTGCTATTTTTAATATGGAGCATCTTTTTGTTATGTAACGACGGTCGGAACAAAACCCGCTTTCCTTGCACGCATATGAGTTGGCACACAACTCGCATATAACGAAAGGAATCCCTGATGTTACGTGCCTACCGGCTCATATTTGTACACAATTCCTTCAATATATTCCGTGATGTGGGACTATTGTATCCAAACCATCATTCCTCCTTAACAACATGCGAGACAATCCTAATAGTCTCTCACTTGACTCACATCCTACGAGTATCTTTTGAGAGCACTGCCTTGCCTGCATGGCCCAGTCCGAACTTTCAGCTCTGATACCACTGTTATGTAACGACGGTCGGAACAAAGCCCGCTTTCCTTGCACGCATATGAGTTGGCACACAACTCCCATATAACAAAAGGAATCTCTGATGTTATGTGCCTACATGCTCATATTTGTACACAATTCCTTCAATATATTCTGTGATGTGGGAATACTGAATCCATACCATCATTCCTCCTTAACATGCAAGACAATCCTAACAGTCTCCCACTTGGCTCGCATCCTACGAGTATCTTTTGAGAGCACTGTCTTGCCTGCATGGCCCAGTCTGAACTTTCGGCTCTGACACCACTGTTATGTAACGACGGTCGGAACAAAGCCCGCTTTCCTTGCACGCATATGAGTTGGCACACAACTCCCATATGACAAAAGGAATCTCTGATATTACGTGCCTACCAGCTCATATTTGTACACAATTCCTTCAATATATTCCGTGATGTGGCAATATTGTATCCAAACCATCATTCCTCCTTAACAACATGCGAGACAATCCTAACACTTTTCTTGTTTTTAATATAGTAGTATGGAGCAGTTTTCCTATTTTTAATATGCAACAAAAAATGCAATATGGAGCGGTTGTACCCAATGATAATACAATATCAATCGAAAAATATTTGACTGTAGTGTTTGATAATGTAACATATATTAGTAATATGCAGCTGCCCCCACTGATCTTTTTGTCTAGATCCGCCACTGCTGTTAATATAACTTAATTAAAGTTAAAACATAATTAATTAAGTTAAAATAAGTTTTGAATAACGTAAGAAAAGACAATTACCACTTACTTTCTTTTAATACTAAAAATAAGACATAAAGCTACATAAGTACTTTAAATTAATGAAAGAAAGTACCTCAGGTGTAAAACTTAAACTCATTTAATGCAGCATAGAAGAATTGTCCTGCTGAAAGAAATTCGTTACGCACATAGAGTTGACATGGAGATAATAGAGGTTATGATGCGAGTTATTTGGTTTCTGTTCATTGTCATTATAGCAACGTATGGAGCCGACCCTGAGGCATGGTGAACCAGGCGACCGCCTAGGGCCTCCGGCCGAAGGAGGGCCTCAAAAAAATTTTTTGTATGTATACATTGTGTCACATAAGTATTTAAATGAGTGTAACGGTCGAGTGGTAGAGCTTTGTTTCTTCCTCTGGTACATTGTGAGTTCAAACTTGGGCAGCTTTATTTGGGGACAATTTTTTCTTCTTCTTTATACTGCCACTTTTTCTGGTCTAGGGCCCCACGTGGGCCAGGGCCGTATGGTATGATTTTATATCACTGCATTGTTACTCGCAAGGCAAAATCACAGTTGAAGAAAACCAGCAGCATTATTAATCCACTTCTTCTTCCTAACATAGCATTGGAATATTAATAGTACCAAGGATATTTTATTTAATTCTAGGGTTTGCTCCATGTCCTCATGTAACTATCGTCTTTACATCAGAGATACTATGTTTTATTTTTTCATTAAATTAATTCACAGATATTTGCATTTATTTTTGTCTCATATTACATAACTTTTGGATGCCAAGCTTTGAAGACTATTTCCACACGGTCGAAAATAGTACTCGTTTTGACATGTTTTGCTTGGGACGTTTACTTTTCTTTTGCATTACGAAAGGGAAACATCAATTTGGAAACCACTGAAAATTGTGGGTACATACCAATCCCAAAATTTTAGAATAGTAACTATATATATGAGAGTGAAAATCCTTTTGTAATAATTTTTTTAGTCCCACATCATGATGATATGTTTAATCATCACCTCCAAAGCTTATACATAAAGGAGCTAATGTAATAGACATGATAGATATGTTCAAAATGAATAAAATTCTATTTATCTTTCTTATCTTCAATGTATTCTAGATTATTTATTTTGTAACACATTATTAGCACGTTCCATATGCAGTTTTTTTCTTCTAAATATTTCCTTTGGATCCATTGTCTATTTGGATCTAAAGAAATTCATCTTCTTCTTAACAAATAAATATGGATTTAGCTAATTCAATATGATTCAAATATGCATTCATTAATTTATTTACATGTTTTTATTCTCAAACAAATCGATATGGAGTTACATATTTGAATCTAGTAGTTTATGGTTAATTGTCAGCAAAATATAATGAAATGTCAACAAGTTTGTTGAAAGACCCATTGTTGAAGTGATTGAGAAATTTTTATTACGTATTTTGATAAAAATGCTGATTGCAGATTTAAGGATTTATTAAATATAAAAAACGTTTTTTTATTGGATTTATAGGTTTGAATAAAGTAAAATTGTTTGTTATAGCAAATGCTGATTCTGAACGTTACTCTAATCAGAAGAAAACATATGTTCCATTTGTTGGTTGTTCAATTCGTCGCTAGTTCTCCTTATCTACAAATACAAAAATCTCTGAGGCACGATGTCGTGATCGCTATCCTAAAATAGTATTTGCCCTCTTATTTCTGTGCATGAGTAATGACAAATCTATTCGAAGATACAACGAAGTAGATATTGCATATCTTTAATCGGCGTGTTTGATTAGACACAGCGATTCACTATCTTGGAGTTGATCGCCGTAGTGATAAGATTAAGGAGTTATAGCCTGCAGAACTATAACCCGTATAATTCACTCAAAATTCGGTAGAGATTCGAGAGTTTTTTAATGGCAGAAGGTAGTCTAAGGAAGAAGAACAAGAAGGAATTCGAGTTCATCAAAAATGAAATCGGGCGATCCTATTTATAGGCAGTGAATAGATGCAACCGTTTTCCAACGGTTGTGGTTGTTTGAATTGAAACAGTTATATCTATTCGTTTGCAACGGTTCAAAAGCGTTGCAAATTTAAATGAATAGACATGTCTGTTCATTAGCAATGGCTATGAAGCATCACAAATTTGATTTCTGCGCACGCAAAAACATAACAATTACACAGCGCAACAAGCCCATCGACATTCTAAGGACCAACCGATCACGAGACCCTAAGAGGCTCAAGGCCCTATCTTTTGACCTTTATTGTCTCATCTCTCCCATCTCCCCTTTCCTTTTGATATAATACTAATGCCTTTACATATATAGTGGTAAGCCTATGCACGTTTCATGATGTGGGACTTAAGCAATTTTCCCTTATGTGCTTTCCTTCTTCCCTTCTTTTATTTTAAAATTCCTCCAACAATCCTCCACCAAATTTTAAATAAATTCCTCTTGTCATTTATTTGCAGAAAAATTTGTGCATAAGTAAAGATGTCTTACAGACTTGAATCTATATGTAGTGAAAACCCATCAAAGTATATCAGAATGTAGTGGTTGACTAAGCATTGAACTATCTATCCTATATGATCTACTAGATGTGATTATCACACGCTCATATTTATATTTTCCAAATAGTATGTATGCTCGACCCGTGGATTGGCCTTGGGCCAGTATCTTCTTTCATGAAATGCCCTTAGAGATCAAGCCAAAACTCGCAGAAGGCGGCACCACCTTCGTTGCATTCATATAGGTAGATTTATCACAAGCGCCTTATAACACACACCTCAATAGTATATATGTTATAAACCTATTAAGTTCTAAGCAGAATATCCTCTCTTTGTCATTATAAGTACCAAGGACTTTTCCTTGAAATGTATGATAATACTTAGTTTTCAGACTAAATATTATAGTGCTTCCAACCGCAAACTATGAAGAACTTTTGTTCTTTGAACTCAAGATAACTAATTTCTTTATTATGTTGAGTTGAGTTTCCATTATTGGCGATTGTATTGTATAGGCTTTAAACCCATTCCCTGTGATGTTTTTATCACTAATTTCCTTGCAAGTCCTTTAGTAAATGGATCTGCCAAATTCCGGCTAGATCTCGCAATCTATGGTAATTACACCTTCAGTGAGCATTTTCCTAACCAAACTATGCCTTAGACCAATATGTCTAGAATTACCGTTATAAACTCGGTTGTATGCTTGTGATAGTGTGATTGACTATCATAATGCATAGATATTGGTAGCATAGATTTTGGCCACACAGGAATTTCTAATAATAAATTTCTTAACCATTCTGTTTCTATACCAGTGCTATAAACTCAGCAACCATGGTTGAATCAGCAATACACGTTTGTTTTTTGAGGCCCAAGATATTGCTCCCCCACCAAGAGTGAATATCCATCCACTAGTTGATTTATTGTATTCACTTCCAGTATTCCAACTAGCATTTGTGTATCCTTCTATTACACTCGGGTAACCATTGTAATGTATACCATAATTTGCAGTACCTTTTAGATATTTTAAAATTCTATGTATTGCATTCCCATGGATATGACTAGGCTTACTAGTATATCTTCTCATTTTGCCAACAACATAGGCAATATCTGGTCGTGTGCATGTCATAGCATACATCAAACTTCCAATAACTCTAGCATATTCTAATTGCTCTATAGCTCTTCCAATATTAGTGTATAACTGCATATTTGGATCAAACGGAGTAGACATAGGTTTATAATCGAATAGATAGAACTTTTTCAAAATTTTCACAATGTAATGAGACTGGGTAATTGATAACCCATCTTTTGTTTTCATGATTCTTATTTCACGAATCATTTCAGCTACTCTCATATCTTTCATGTCAAAACATGAAGATAGATATCTTTTAGTTTCTTCAATACTCGAAGTATCCGTTCCAAATACAAGCATATCATCCACGTAAAGGCATATAATTACACCTTTACCTGAATGAAACTTTCTATAGACACATTTATCGGATTCAAAAATCCTAAAACCATTAGATATAATAGTTTTATTAAACTTTTCATACCATTGTTTTGGTGATTGTTTAATTCCATTAAGTAATTTAACAGGTTTACATACTTTATGCTCTTCTCCAGGCATTACAAAACCTTCTGGTTGAGACATATATATCTCTTTGTCAAGTTCACCACTAATATATGTTGTCATGACGTCCATTTGATGAATTTAAAAATTGTAGATAGAAGCTAATGCAATTAAAGTCCTAATAGGTGAAATTCTAACTACTAGGGCGTATGTATCAAAATAATCTATTCTGTCTTTCTGTTTGAATCGTTTGACAAATAATCTAGCTTTTAATTTTTCGATTGTGCCATCTACTTTTAACTTTTTCTAAAATATCCATTTACATCCTATTGGTTTAGAACCAGGAGGTAAATCTACTATTTTCCATGTTTTATTTCCCATAATATAATCCACTTCATCTTTTATGGCTTCTTGTCAAAACAATGAATCTTGAGATTTCATTGCCTTAACATATGTTAGAGGGTCAGATTCTATATTTTTAGATATCATTAATTGGTGCTCTACATTATTTCTAGATCCTTCGACCAAATAACGACGAAATCTGGTCCAAAAGATTTCTCTATCCTTCTTCATTTACTTCTCCTAAGAGAATAACCATTTTCATCGATATTTTCATCAGTGTTTTCTACAAGTTTAATAGTTGGTTCATTAACCTCCACCATTTCACCAATAGGTGCATTAACCTCCACCATTTCGTGAATCGGTTTATTTTGAATAGATGTAAATCTTTTCTCATAAAACACTACATCCCTTGATTCTATTACTGTATTTACTTCAATAGAGCTATTAGCTTCTGTTACTAGAAACCTATATCCTTTGTTATTTTGAGCATAACCTAAGAATATGCACTCGATAACCTTTTCTCCTAATTTCCTAATTTTTGGTTTAGGTAATCGGACAATAGCTCTAAATCCCTAAACTCGATAATAATCAAGATTTGGTTTTCTTTTCTACCAAAGTTCATAAGGAGTAACTTTACTTTTCTTATGAGGTATTCTATTTAGAATATAACATGCGGTAAGTAAGGCTTCTCCCCAAAAACTAGTGTTAAGTCCAGAATTACACAATATTGCATTTACCATTTCGGTAAGAGTTCTATTTTTCCTTTCGGCTACTCCATTTTGTTGTGGAGTGTAGGCAATAGATGTTTCATGTATATTTCATACTGATTTACAATATTCAGGAAATTGATACTCGCCACCCCTATCAGACCTAAGTGTTTTTATTTTAGCATCACATTGGTTTTCTACTTCAGTTTTATAAGCACTAAATGAATTTAACACTTCACTTTTAGCATACATAAGATAAACATAACAATATTTAGAGTAATCATCTATAAATGTGACAAAATATCTCTTTCCTCCTCTAGTAGGAGTACTATATATATCACATAGATCACTATGAATAAGTTGTAATAATTTTGTCGCACTTTCAGGTTTATAAGGAAACGGTTTTCTAGTGATCTTAGTTAATGAACATATCCTAGACTTATCTAGCATATCATTTTGATGTTTGGGAATTAGATTCAAAGATGTCATATCAAGCACGCATTTATGGCTAACATGTCCTAATCTATTGTGCCATAATGAAAATGATTCAACAATATAAGAAGAATTAATACTTTTATTAATATCAACGCTCAATATAAACATACCATCACAAATGTACCCTTTTCCCCACAAACACACTGCCTTTGGTCAACACATATTTATTCGACTCAAAGACTTGTCTGAAACCAAACTTATTAAGAAGACTTCCCGATACAAGGTTCTTCCTAATTTCAGGTACATAATATTATACATCATTTAATGCCAGAACTTTTCCGGATGTGAATTCCAAATCCACAATACCCTTCCCTTTGACCGCTGCCTTTGCTGAATTTCCCATATAAAGGTAATCTTCACCTTCAGTCGGTTCTAGTTTCTTGAATTGATTCTTATCAGTGCAGACATGTTAGTAGCGCCAGAATCAATCCACCAAGAATTGTCTTGTTCAATCATATTCACTTATGATATGACTACTACAAACTTTTCAGATCGCTGCGTCTTTTTCCAGAAGCGATAATCCCTTTTGAAATGTCCCGGTTTACCACAAAAGTAGCAACCACCATTTTTGCCTTTGTTGTTCTGGTTTTGGGAATTTTTGTTGTTCAACCCTTTCCTCTTTTTATTAGAAGAGTTATTCGAAGCATTATTTGCTTGCTTTTCTTCCACCATATGGACCTTTGATGTATCAACAACTATTTCATCTTGGGCATCCTTCTTCCTCAGCTGTTGTTCAACCTGTAAATTTTACGCAAGTCTGTCTAGACTCATATTCTCCTTATTGTGTTTCAGTAGTTTCCTTTGATTTTCCAAGAAGAGGGTAATTTGACTATTATCGAGGAGAGCTTAATCTACTCTTCCATATTTAAATTATGTTGACTGAATTGGTTAAGTATGTATATGATATCATTAAATTGCTCTACAACTGAACGATCATCAGTCATTTTGTAATTAAAAATTTTGGTGGCTAGAAATTTCGTACTTGCTGCGTCTTCCATCAGATACTTCGCCTCTAATGCATCCCAAACATCCTTTGAAGTTGCCTTATTATAGTACATATCGAAAAGTGTGTTCGTCACCGCATTACGGATATGGCATTTGCAAATATAATCATCCTGTTCCCATTTGATCATTTACCGTGCCTGTGAAAATAGTTTCATCTTCTTTCTCCGCTGGCTTTGGCGTAGTCAAAACATAAACAACTTTCATACCAGCCAATAAAAAATGCATCTTGTTCTACTAGCGTAGGAAATTAACACCATAAAAGCGCTCTAATTTTGTGAAATCAGCGGCGAACTCCTTAACATTGTGAGGAGCCATTGCAGAAAACTATTTTAGAGTGTTGGTTATTAAACTTGTCGATGGTTCTCCTTATCTCTGAATACACAAATCTCTTAGGCATGATGTGGTGATCGCTATCCTAAAATAATATTTGAGCTCTTATTTCTATGCACGAGTGATGACAAATCTGTTCGAAGATACAACGGAGTAGATATTGAATATCTTTAATCAGCGTGTTTGCACAGACACGGCGATTCACTATCTTGGAGTTGATTACTGCAATGACAAGATTAAGGAGCTATAACCTGTAGAACTATAACCCGTATAATTCAGTCAAAATTCGGTAGAGATTCGAGTGTATTTTAATGGCAGAAGGTAGTCTAAGGAAGGAAAAGAAGAATAAATTCGAGTTCGTCAAAAATGAAATCGGTCCAGAAGCGTTGCAAACCTATCGCAGGATCCTAAAAGCCCCAAGGTCCAATCTTTTGACCTTTAAATATTAATGTGTACGCCTTGGTTCATGCTATTGTCTCATCTCTCCTAACTCCCCTTTCTTTTTGATATAATACATAATGCCTTTATATATAGTGGCAATCCTATGTGTAACAACCCGCATTCTACGTATCAAATGATCGTAGAATATTTATTTATTTCACATGCGAAGTCGTATAGTCATGTAACTTTGGGAGACGACTATTGGGTTCATTTCCCATGTTCATGATTTTTGCTGATTTTAAAGGACCATTTTGCCCCTAGCTGGTCTTGTTTCAGCCATAACATTTGACTAGAAAGGAGTTTTGACCTGAAACCACTTCCATTAGATCTGGATGATAGTTTACCTTTCCATAGAGTGGTCATATGTGGAAAACGGACTTACCGTTTGGGAGATATGGCTGAAATAGGGTTTAGAAGGTGAAAAACTGCTTAACCGGGCCAAATGAGGTGATTAGTGAATGGGCCCATAACCCATTTTGGGATTAGGGTTATGGGGAGACTGAAATGAGTTAGTTTTTCATTTCAGTTTTCTAGCCGCCATTTACCTCCTAAGAACCCTAATAATGGCCTCCAACCTCTAAAACATCTCCAAATCACTTTCTAATCAAGGATTAAGCTTAGCAACATCAAATCAAGGCGGATTAGCACAAGAATCGAGGTAGAGCTTCTGTGTTGCATCAGTATTCGCGCCCAAACAGAGATATTTTCAGATTTGATATTATATTATGGCTAAGGTGAGTGATTAGCATTGCTTTTACACTAATTACAGTTAATAAGGGTATTTAGTGTTAATTAGCGAATTTAAACATGATTAAATTCTGGAAAAATATTCATAAATTTCGAAATATTGTTTTAGGCCTCTGTAAGAAAATTTGGTTAATTTGGTTAAGTTTTACTAATCCCATCATTAGTTTTGCTTAAACATGCTTAAGGGAAAATATAGGGTTTTAGCTATGTTTGATCCGTTATAACCTATCAAATTCATTGTTTTAGTGTTTATGGTTAGCTCTCTATGTTGCTATGACTGTATGTTATGCTTTGTGATTGATTAAAGGAGTTAGATTGGTCGAAACGCCGTCGTATGGCGTAAAACAGTTGCTGGAAAAGTTGCAGGAAGTTGTGTAGGGTTTCGGATCGGATCGGGTTAGGGTGCTCGGGTCGGACCGGGGAGCTGAGCAGAGAAACCGAACCGGATCAGAACTTTGCACTAAAGAAGGCTTGGCAAGAAGGAAGGCCATTTGCATAAGAGCTGGAGTTGGGTTCGGATAGGGAGCAAGGAAGGGCTGCGGATCGGATCTGAGAAGAGGAGATGGAGCAACGAATGGGATCGAGTTGTCATAACCGAACCGAACCAGAGATGGAGGACCGAACCGAACAGAGGATAGACACTGTATCTCTGAACCGAACCAAGTAAGTGTGAGTGGACCGAACTGAGGAGGAATGGAGCACTGATCAAGGCATGGGCTAGGACCACCGAACCGAACAGGGTTAGGAGTACCGAACCGAACCGGGTGCATACCTTTACTTCATCGTGACGACTTCTTCTGAAGACCAACTCCAATTCAACCAAAACCCGAGATGCAAAAGTAGTCCAAATGAGAAGTTGTGACTCAGGATCCAAATGGGAACCAAGGAGTGAACTTCATGAGTTGAGCTTTGCTGCGGGACGTGTGCTAAGGGGTTATCGATGTCTATAACTTTGGACCACTATGTGTAGGCGGTACGTGAACGGATTCAGGGCTACAGTGGACTAGGTACGACTAAAAGGGCTATAGACCAATGAAGTGGGGTCAGTTGTAACGATTTAGTCATGGCTCCATGAGGTAAGCTTGGTGGTAGCAGTAGTTGTACAAGTCGAACTCCGTCACTACTCCGATGGGTCTAGTGATTGACAGTGGTGGACATCGTATGCTTTACGCACTAAGTGAGAGATGTGAGGATGGTTGCTATGTTTGATTGTTTGCCTTTATTATGACATGCACACCCCCACTCCGTTATCTTTATACCATGTTTAGTGGCACCTTAGAGTATTGTACGGTATGTAGTGCTAACTCTTTGGTTGCAGGTTCAGGTATGGTTTAGTATACCTGTTATTGTTCTGTTTTGCTGCTTATCGCTCATACCAGACTTTTTGTCTGACCCAGAGTTTTATGTCTCTTCCTATTACTCTGGGTGCTCTCACGAGCAGATTAGAGACAGGTTAGCTGGTTATGCACGAGTAGCTATGCCAGAGACGAGCAGGAGGCTTCCACGTATGATATATATATATAGATATTCTCTCTGTGTTGCTACGGTCACTACTTTGGGAATTAGTGGTGTACTTTTCCTTTCTTCTTCTTTAGAGACAGTTTAAAGTTGTAATAATGATGATGTGGAACATAATCTGTATTTGGATTTTTCCGCTGCTATGATGTTTAGTTTTCAGCTTATGCACTGTCTCGCCTGTTTTATGTCAAAGTATGTTACTATCATATTTTATCTCATGCGTTGTGAGACATTCTACAGGTTCCTTGTTAGTTCTTGCCTTTTTATCCTTTCTTCTGACGTCCGTTCCATATTGGTTGGACATCGGCCAGTGCATTTCGAGGGAAATATCGGCTGGTGTGGGGCGGGCCGTCACACTTGGTATCAGAGCTCTAGGTTGCGAAGTTAACCTAGGGAAAGGCACCAGGGAGAGATAGTACATATATGAGAGCGCGTATTTGTTATATTTTGGTTTTCAAAAGCTATATATATATATTATTAGTATAGCTAAGGGTGAAGTCGCACTGCACTGACATCACAAAGAAGATGGTTAATCGTTTCTCTTTACAGATTGAACGATGAGCCGATATGCGAGGGGTACTGGTAGAGGAGCTAATAATGGGAATGCTCCTGATATGAGGACGATGTTCACTGACTTCTTGAGGGAAATGCTTAGAGATATGCAAGGAGCAGTTCCTAATGGTGCTAATGGTGGTGGTGCAGCGGTGCAGGTGCCTAGAGCCAATTTCGCCAAGCTCCGTAAGGATTACACTAGCCTTGGTGGGAAGCCGTTCCACGGAACGGAGTCAGCTAGGGATGTTCAAGATTGGTTGGATAGCGGTGAATGTATCTTTGAAGACTTGGGTATCGAGGATGCGATGAAGAGAAAGCTAGCATCCCGTCATCTGCAAGGACGGGCGATGAATTGGTGGAATGCTATTAAGGCAGCTACCCCAGAAGATCAAGTTACTTGGGATCAGCTCAAGGCTCGCTTTAGTGATAAGTTTATCCCAGCTGCTCAGAAATCAGAATTGTTTAGGAAATTTCTTGAGCTTAAGCAGAATGGTAGAGCAGTCTCAGAGTATACTGTTGAGTTCGATACTTTATCGAAGTATGGGTTATCCCTCATTGACACTCCCGAGAAGAAGAATGAGAAGTTCATAACAGGCTTGGATCAGTACTTGGGGGAAAGGCTTATTAACCACATCGATGAGACGTTTGAATCGATTGTGGGGAAAGATTTGAGATCAAAGAGCCTACACCCTAAGTCGAAGACTGAGGTTGCATCTGCAGAAGAGCCAAAGCCGCAAGCAGGCGGTAGAGGCAAGAATGGTTCTCAGAATAAAAGAAAGCAGAATCAGACCAAGGATGGCCGAAAGAAAAAGAATAAGAAAGATGTTGAGTGCTTTAGCTGTGGCAAGAAGGGCCATTATGCTAGTAATTGTCGAGCAAAGCTTGCGGATAGGAAGTGCTTCAACTGTGGCCAAGTCGGACATTAGAAGGATAAGTGTCCACAACCGTTGAAAGAGAAGCAGATGGTGAAAGCATATGCCCTTAATGCCTTCTTCGTCGAATGCCCCAACCGCGGCGGAGAAAGGAAAGAATGTCGTTATTCAAGGTATGCTTTCTGTTTATGATGTTCCTGTTCGAGTATTGTTTAATACCGGAGCTTCCAGTTCCTTCATATCTAGTGACCTGGTAGATAGGTAGGGATTGGAGCCCGAGATTGTCGATAGACCTTTAGTAGTGACGAACCCGATTGGTTGTTCGACTAGCCTTAGCATGATTTGTCGTAATGTGGTCTTATCGAGTCATGGATGCATGTTTGTTTGTGATTGCTTTGCTTTGGGATTTACTGGGTTTGGCATTATTTTGGGAGTCGATTGGCTCCAAAGATATGGGGTGGTGGTAGACTGTGAGGGCTTTTTGGTGACAGGTAGAGCGGATGATGGGCGGAGGGTAGTGTTTGGTGGTCTACCTAGTGATGGGGTAATGGCTAGTTTTCTAAATTCCCTCGACATCCCGCATGATGAGTTGTCAGATGTGCCCGTGGCTGGCCAGTATCCGGACGTCTTCGAGGAAGCGACCGGACTTCCACCACACCGAGAGATTGAGTTCTGTATTGATTTAGTGAAAGATGCCAGACCTATAGTGATGCCACTTCGTCGTATGGCACCAAGAGAGCAGCGAGAGCTTGGGGTTCAAGTGAGCGATCTTTTGAAGAAGGGGTTTATCAGAAGAAGTGTTTCTGAGTGGGGAGCACCAGTTGTGTTTGCTACCAAGGCCGATGGTTCCCATCGATTGTGTGTAGACTACCGCGAGTTGAATAAGGTGACGAGGAAGAATAAGTATCCTTTATTGCGGATAGATGATTTGTTTGTTCAGTTGTGTGGCGCGAGAGTGTTCTCCCAGTTGGATCTCGTGACAGGTTTTCATCAACTTAGAGTGGAAACTGAGAGTTTAGCTAAAACGGCACATCAGACGCCGTCTGGATTCTATGAGTGGTTGGTCATGCCATTCGGGTTGACCAATGCACCAGCATATTTTGTGGATCTTATAAATAGGGTATTCAGGGATCAATTGAATAAGTTTGTACTTGTGTTCGTGGATGATATTTTGGTCTACTCGAGGACAGAAGAAGAACACTAGGAATATTTGAGAGTAGTAATGGAGGTGTTGAGAAAACACCAATTGAAAGCGAAATTTTCTAAGTGTCACTTCTGGAGGAGGAAAGTGAGATTCTTAGGCCATGTTGTTTCAGAGTGTGGTATTGCCGTGGACCCTGCGAAGGTGGCTACGGTACAAGATTGGCCTACTCTCAAGAATGCAACAGACATAAGAAGTTTCTTGGGGTTGGCTGGATATTATCGTAAGTTTATCCAAGACTTCTCCAAGATAGCAGCACCGTTGACTCAGTTGACCAAGAAGAATCAAGCTTTCGTCTGGGACAAAAAGTGCGAGAATGCATTCAAGAGCCTAAAGGAAAAGTTCACATGTGCACCAGTGTTAGTCATTCCTAAGGGGAATGAAGAGATGACAGTATATACAGATGCATGTGGTACCGGACTAGGTGCTGTATTGATGCAAGTAGGTAGGGTTGTAGCTTAAGCAAGTCGGCAATTGAAACCGCACGAGAGAAGATAACCTACCCATGATTTGGAATTGGCAGCGATTGTGTTCGCATTGAAGATGTGGAGACATTACCTCTTAGGAGAAAGATTCGAGTTGTTTACTGATCATAATTCACTAAAGTATCTCTTCTCTCAGAAGGATCTAAATCTCCGTCAGCAAAGATGGTTAGAGTTCTTGGCTTCCTATGATTTCGATATCGCATATACGCCAGGAAAGGGCAATGCGGTAGCTGATGCATTGAGTAGGAGACATGCCAGTTTAGGGGCTATGTTTCTCGAATGGAAGCAACTGGAGTATATCGCAGGGTATGATTTCAAACCAAAGTGCGAATTGGATCCACAAATTTTAGCAAGTTTGATGATCAGACCCACTTTTATTGAATGGATTGGCTCCAGTAAGAGAGACAATCCTAATTTATTGGAAATCATCTCCAAGTTAAGATGGGTATTGATGAAGAGATGAACAAGTATGGGCTTGATCGAGATGGATGGCTTAGAAAGAATGGAAGACTGGTTGTACCCAATGTCAATGGATAGGAGATGAAGTGCTTAAAGTGTGTCATCACTCAAAACTGACTATACATCCCAGTGGTAACAAAATATATCGAGACATGAAGCAGACCTACTACTGGGAAGGGATGAAAAGAGACATTGGGAAGTTCATACCCAAGTGCATGAATTGCCAGCTAGTTAAAGCTGAGCAAAAGAAGCCTAGTGGTTTGTTGCCACCATTAGAAGTTCCAGAATGGAAATGGGAACAAGTTTCAATGAATTTCATCGATGGTTTACCGAGGACTAGATCGGGCCATGATAGCATTTGGGTGATAGTGGATCGATTAACCAAGAGTGCAAGGTTTATACCTGTCAAGTCAAACAGGACGGCACCTAAGTTAGCGGAATTGTATATAAAGTGGGTAGTGAGATTTCATGGAATACCCAAAGGCATTGTGAGTGACCGAGATCTGTTGTTTACTAGTGGATTTTGAAAGAGCTTACAAGAGGCGTTAGGATCAGAATTACATCTCAGTACCGCATATCATCCTCAAACCGACGGTCCGACAGAGAGGGTGAATCGAGTATTAGAAGATCTCTTGAGAGCCTGCATATTGGATTGTGGCAGATCATGGGATGACCATTTGCATCTAGTAGAGTTTGCATATAATAACAGTTATCAATCCAGTATTGGTATGGCTCCATTTGAAGCTTTGTACGAAAGACCGTGCAACTCACAGTCATGTTGGTTAGAAACCGGAGAGAAGTATGTGCTTGGACCAGACGTGATAAGAGAAACCTCAAACAAGATCAAGGTTATCCGATAGCGAATGAAGGCTGCCCAAGATAGGCAGAAGAGTTATGCTGATAAGAGGAGAAGAGAATTAAAGTTCTCCATTGGCGATTTGGTGTTTTTCAAGATTTCTCCGTTAAAGAGCGTGATATGATTCTGCAGGAGAGGCAAGTTAACACCAAGATTTGTTGGTCCATTCCCAGTTCTCGAGCAAGTTGGGAATTTGGCAAATAAAGTTGAATTACCAGAAAAGATGGTAGGAGTTCATAACGTATTTCATGTTTCCCAGTTAAGGAAATTTGTGCACGACCCCAATATGGCTATTTCACCTGATCAGTTGGATGATATCGAGGTTGAACCCGAGGCGGTTGGGAACCGCAGACCTATGCATATTGTTGGGAATGATACGAAGCAACTTCGACGAAAAGCGGTGAATCTAGTCAAAGTTCAGGCGAGAATGAAAATGATTGTACTTGGGAGACGGGGGAGAACACTAGGAAGACGTATCCAGAACTCTTCGTCTGGTAAGATTTCAGTTTCAATTTAGTCTTTCCGCATGCTAGGATAGGCTTGTTTTGTTTGTTTTGCTTGTTTGATTGTTGTATATGGCTGGTAGGCATGTGGGATCCTTTTTATGTTTTGGGTTAAGGAATTTCGGGGACGAAATTTCTTAAGGGGGGAGAATGTAACGACCCACATTCTACGTATCAAAGGATCGTAGAATGTTTATTTCATTCACATACGAAGTCGTATGGTCATGTAACTTTGGGAGAGGACTATTGGGGTCATTTCCCATATTCATAATTTTTGCCTATTTTTAAAGGACCATTTTGCCCCTAGCTGGTCTTGTTTCAGCCATAACTTTTGAATGGAAAGGAGTTTTGACCTGAAACCACTTCCATTAGATCCGGATGATGGCTTACCTTAGAGTGGTCATATGTGGAAAACGGACTTACCGTTTGGGAGATATGGCTGAAATAGGGTTTAGAAGGTGAAAAACTGCTTAACCGGGCCAAATAAGGTGATTAGTGAATGGGTCCATAACCCATTTCGGGATTAGGGTTATGGGGAGGCTGAAATGAGTTAGGTTTTCATTTCATTTCAGTTTTTTAGCCGCCATTTACCTCCGAAGAACCCTAGTAATGGCCTCCAACCTCTAAAACATCTCCAAATCACTTTCTAATCAAGGATTAAGCTTAGCAACATCAAATCAAGGCAGATTAGCACAAGAATCAAGGTAGAGCTGCTGTGTTGCATCGGTATTCACGCCCAAACAGAGATATTTTCATATTTGATATTATATTGTGGCTAAGGTGCATGATTAGCATCACTTTTACACTAATTACAGTTAATAAGGGTGATTATTGTTAATTAGCGAATTTAAACATGATTAAATTATGGAAAATATTCATAAATTTTGAAATATTGTTGTAATAACCCGGAAATCTGGGCCAATTTAAAATTTTTATTTTGGCAATTTTAGCGAATTTTGATCATTTAAAATGAATTATTTTAAATAAAAACGACAAAAAATTTATTTTGAATAGAATTCGAATGTATATATTATATAGATCATCGTTAGAATATAAATAATTATTTATATATATAAAAGGAATTGAAAATGGCGCGGTAGTTCGATAATTCGATTTCAAACTTCAAATGAATGTACCGGGTGCAAAATAAACCGGATTTTAGTGAAACCAAAAATATTAGAATCTATTTGAGAATATCTTTCCAACGAATCCGAAAAATTGAAATTTCATAGCGGGATTCAAAAGATATGTCCAGTTGAAAATTCTGAATAGTCGCCATGGAATTCAGGCCCTTAAAAATGGAAATTTTGTAAACGACCTTGGATTTCGACGAAACCACTTTTGTTGGATCCGTGGTGTAAAGTTATTTCTAGATTTCAATTTTCGTAATTTTCCGAATCAATATGTGAGCGTGGCAAAGGAAAATGCGTTTGACCAGTTTTAGTTAATTTTAATCGACTGGAAAATGGCCATTTTTCAAAACGGTCTCAAAATTCGACGAAACTAGTTTTGTTAAGACCGTATCGTCAATGCGAAGCTAGAAAATATATTTTTGAAATTTTTCAAGTCAGTATGTGGCCCTGGTAAATTGAAATACGCGTTCAAATTCAATATATAGAGTTATATTTTGATTTTGACGAAAACTGATCGAAACGATCGAATCAGCTGGCGAAACATATCCCATTGTGTTCGGAATGGGGTAATTAGCTAAGGGCGACAGGCGGTGGGTTTCGTTTGGAGATCGAAATTTAAAGTTACCTTTTTGAGGTTAAACTAAATAAATTAATTATATAAAATTTAAACCCCCCATACTGTTTTACCCGAAGTCAAACCCCTGGCCCCCTTCATTTCCAAACCAAAACAGAAAAGAAGAAAAAAAAACAATAAAACCCCCCAAATCGACGATCGACAGCCCTCCCTCCAGCTGCCGCGCATCGCGCCTTGCCACCGCCAACTCCGGCGCGCGAGCCCCACCCAGTCAACGACGCCATCCCCCTCCCCTCCGTTCTCCTCTAATTCGAAGCCCTCCCTGGACCCATCGACGCAACGCCCATGGAGACCCCCTGGAACCGCGACCACCAGTAAACCTCCTCGACCCATCAGCGCCCTGCTACCACCAGCGCCGGCGAGAACCCCCCTTTTTGCGACAGCCACGTGACCCCCCCTTTTCCAATAGTAAAGGTAATTTTTAATTATTGATTTTAATTTATTTTAAATACTCATTTTTATTTTGTTTTTATTCGGTTAAATGTAATTAGAAATGTAAAATTTTTATAGCAAAGGAAAGATCGGATTTTTATGTATGTTTTAGCAAAGGGAAAAATGGGATTTTTATATTTACAAAGATTCGATTTTTATATTTAGAAAGGTTTGATTTTGCGAAGTAGAAAGGTTTGATTTTTCAAAGAATAAAAAATACGATTTTGACTATGAAGTTGAAGTTATAAAAATATCATCTTTATAGATATAGCGAAATAAAAATCTGATTTTTATTATATATACGTTGAAATAAAAAAGTGATTTTTTAAGTGATGAAATGATAAGGCAAAATCTTTATATTTGAAAAGGCGAAATCTTTATATTTGAAAAGGCGAAATCTTCATATTGGAAAATAGAATTTTTATCTATATAGTAGCGGTGTAAAAATAGAATTTTTATCTATATAGTAGCGGTGTAAAAATAGAATTTTTATCTATATAGTAGCAGTGTAAAAATAGAATTTTTATCTACATAGTAGCAGTGTAAAAATAGAATTTTTATCCATATGAAGTGATTATAAAAATATGATTTTTATATACATAGCAACAATGTATAAATGTTATTTATATATATATAGTGGCTACGGACGATGGGATAGACAAAAGAAAAGCACGGTGAAGATTTCCTACCCATGAAGAATTGTGTCATCCAGTTTAGTGAAAGGGTGAGAACTTCTCACCTTTAATTTATTTTTCTAGTTGAAATATATATACTAGGATGCAGACGGTGTTTAGTAGCACCCGACACCCGTCGTCCACAGACCATGGACGGCTTGTATGCTTGTTTGTTTGATTTTGATGTGTAGTTGACTGTGTGATGTGATGTGAAATAAAATAAAATATTTTATAGTTAAAAATGGAATTTTTAACGTATATATGAAAGGAAATAGAAATAAACAAATCAAACGATTTGTTTATATACACATATTTGACTGATATTGATTGGGACGATAAATTTTACACATCGCCCAACTGCATAAATAAAATCTGAGTTTGATTGTTTGAAAACCCCACACGGGTGTTGGGATGATATTTGACGTACACTAATCCCGATTGTTTAGTTGTATGTCGATCGATTGATTGACAGACTGTTATAAGCGTTAAATATTTATATTCGATGCTTATACAGTGTAGAGTGCACTTTGGATGATGGTTGATTATTCATCGTTGTTATTGTATACATGTGTTGTAGAAAATCCATATAATTAACATTATATGGTAATTGATTGGGCTTCATTCAATATTTGGAAAAGAAATATTTGAAAAAGAAATATTTGAAATAAAATATTTGAAAATAGAAATATATGAAGCCGTGTTGATTAGATTGACGCCATTTTGACGTGAACGATATTTATATCGATTTTATTCATTTTATAATGAATATCGATTTTATTCATTTTATAATGAATATCGAAAGTGATTTCAAAATCTGATATTTTGAAAAGAATTGAAATTCAAACAGAATTTGAATTGAATTTAATAGAAAACGAATTCGAATTGAATTGAATAGAAAATGAATTCGAATTGAATTTAATAGAAAACGAATTCGAATTGAATTGAATAGAAAACGAATTCGAATTGAATTGAATTGAAACCGAATTTGAATTGAATGGAATAGAAAACAAATCTGAATTGAATTCAATTCAATTGAAAACGAATTGAAATTGACTTGAATTGAAATCAAGTAGAAGTGAATGTAAAAAGAATTTATAAGGGTAAATTCAATTTTGATTTGAATCTAAAATAAAGGTTGAAATTGTTTTTGAAACAAATTTGAAATGATTTATAAAATTCGTTTTAAAAAGGAAATCGACGAAATATATATAATATATATATTATATATGTAATGGCCTGAATAGAACGCACCGCGCCGCGGCAGTTCGTGGATTTCGACCATTAACTTCGAACGGACATTGCGGGACATCCGACTGTCGGATTCTCCTAAAACCGGAACCGTTGGGTTCGTATCGAAAAGAGCTTTCTAAGGATTATTAGAAATTTGAAATCTAACGGATGGATTTGGAATTATGTCCAAATAAAATTTGGAAAAGGTCGCTGTAAGTGCAGTTCGATGGCCGTTGATGGAAATCGACTGTACAGGCCTTGATAAAATTATTAAAAATAATAATAATTTGTGTAAAATCATAAGAAATGATTTGTGAAGAATTGGGATGAAAAACTCCATATTTGAAAGGATAAAAATAGATTTTTATCGAAATGAACTAGTTTTGTACTAGACTAATAATTTATTTATTTTTAAAATAAATAAAGTGGATTTGAAATGGTTTTGAAAATAACCAGGATTTCCAATATGTAGATTGGAAGTGGATTTGAATCGAAATTGTCTTCGGAATATTTCGATGTGGGATTTTGTGATTATACAGGTATTGTTATGGGAAATTTGAAAGATATATTTATATCGTTATTTCCAATACGATATTTGTTGGTCGTAGAATTTGATATTGAATATAGGCCGATATATTTTCTATTCAGAGCCTTGTATTTAATATCAAATGGGCTTTTGGGTTTGTCATGAATGGCGTCTTCATTAACGCTGTTCTTAAACCCAGTTGAGGAAAAGATTAAATCTTTTATTTAGATTTAATGAAGTGTACCAATTAAATGATATTTAATTGGAATTGAATTGGTATTGATTTTTGGGTTTATCGTGAATAGTGTTTTAAATAACACTTGTTCTTTAACCCGATAATTAATAGAATGTGATTTTGGGTTGTCGTGAACGGTATCTTCAATAATACTATTCTTAGACCCAAAGGAGTTAAGAAAATCCGAAACTAACTGGAGATTAGTTAAGTTGAATAGTTTCTGGGGTATTGATCTGATGTTGGTTTCGGCCTTCAGGGTTAATACTTAGGGGATTGCTCCCTTGCTAATTTATGGTTAGTGTCTGATTGAAATGTAATGTGAGTTTGGGTTTATAGTGAACCGTGTTTTAAATGACACTGATTCTTTAACCCAGTTAAACATTAAAACTAAGTGGAGTTTTAATGAATCTTTAATTAGATTGAAAAGATCGAGAATGGAGTATCACCAGTTCTTGTTGCTGGCCCTGAGTAGGCCGGGTACGCATGATAGGGGGTTCTCGCTTCGCGGTTTGGTGGCGAACGGGAGACTCTTACCCCTACATGTCGCAGTTTATAGCGTTGGTTTGCCAGTAGGCGCGAGACTCGAGAGGGTCGCCGTAAAACAAGGGATTGGGGGACTATGTAGGAGCCACTGTGGGTATTACCTGCTGCTTTGGGGATGAAGGGATGGTTGCAAAGCCTACCAGATTTCGTCGGCTATCTTCATTTGGTATCAGAGCTTTGGTTTACAAAGCTCGAGAACAAGACACGTTATAACCATAAGAATGACTCATTAGAGATGGGATCAGTAGTATCCTAGAACGAGTCGAAAGAGTGTTATTTTTAAAATAAACATTTAAACAAACTTTGTTTTGAAAGTTTAAACCATTTTTTTGTTTTATATTGAATTTGGACAATCCAATATATAAAGATTTTGCATATACGCCTTGCAAATGTGTATTCGAAGTTTTAATATATTGAATAGATATAGAATCACACTCTAGTCGCCCGGAGATGATACTGATGATTGAGATCTCATCATCAGTGTTTATGTTCGAGTTTCAAAAGTGGGATATTTATATATTTCCAATCGACTGGTGTGAGAACCAAACTAGATAGGTTTATTGTTGTGATTTGGTATCAAAAACATGATTTTTAGTATATGTATATAAAAAAAAATTCCTTTGAAAGTTAACCAACACATTAATTTCTAGCTGTGATGATTATTAATTCAACTAATAGAAATACTGGAATGATATATAAAGCATAAATCAAGATATTTGTTAATGAAAAGTAATGCAAACTCTCTTGATAAAATCCTCAAAATATAATGTAGGAGATGGTTCTCTATGACTTATCTAATGCTAACTTCTGTATGACTCCGAAACAAACAAGGAGAGCCTACCAGAAAACAGAAAAAGAAAGGGAGTTGAACTTAGGAACATACGTGGGTGTTTATTATCGTATATGTAGAGAAGAAGGGCATTATGCGGTTCGGTGCCCTGAGAGAAAGAAAAGCAAGGAGAAAGAGATAAGAATGGACATAGTTTGTTTTAAGTGCAAAGAAACGGGACATTTTGTGGATAAGTGTCCAAACGTTAAGAAAAAATCCAGAAAATTAGGAAAAGAAAAGAAGTGCTTCCGATGCAAAGAAGTATGGCTTCTTGCCCGAAATTGCCCGTTAAAGAAGGGTGATAAGAAATCCAAAGGAAAGGAGATATCTACTTTGGAAATTATGCAAGGAGGAGGCATGACTTCCTAGAAAGTTGATTTTTAATGTAATGAACTAGTATTTTGGATATACGTATGTTTATGTATGATGCTTGTATGAACGTAAGTATGCTTTTGTTTTAAAAATGTATCGATATTGTATAATATAGCTAGTGTAAGAAGAATGTTGAACTAAGGCGAATTTAGCACTGCATATTAGACTGTTTTGAAATTTGATTGAAATTGCATGCATATACATGTACTTACATTGAACAGGTCATAGCAAGAAGGCTAAAGCAGAAGAATAAAATTTGTTTGCCCGACAAATAGGTACATGTTTACCATAATTTACTGTTTTGTTTGGGTGATGATGATTTTATGAGCCGATTGGCTTTTTCTTTTTCTTTTTGAGATTAGAGGGCCTGTATGGCAATTTCGGGATTTTCCCGTGCTCCCGGTGCAAGGGAGGTTATGGCGAAATTTTTCGAAAATTTAGGGTGTTAGCCAAATTTTTGAAATTTTTGACAAGTTCTTAGAAACTGAAGAGTTGAAGAACTTAAGCCATAATTAAAATAATGAAAGTTGAGTTGGTATTTAAAACAACTTTCGGCTTCGTTCCTTTTCGGGGACGAAAAGTTTTAAGTAGGGGAGATTGTAATAACCCAAAAATATGGGCCAATTTAAAATTTTTATTTTGGCAATTTTAGCGAATTTTGATTATTTAAAATGAATTATTTTAAATAAAAATGACGAAAAATTTATTTTGAATAGAATTCGAACGTATATATTATATAGATCGTCGTTAGAATATAAATAATTATTTATATATATAAAAGGAATTGAAAATGGCGCGGTAGTTCGATAATTCGATTTCAAACTTCAAATGAATGTACCAGGTGCAAAATAAACCGGATTTGAGTGAAACCAAAATCATTAGAATCTATTTGAGAATATCTTTCCAACGAATCCGAAAAATTGAATTTCACTGCGGGAATCAAAAGATATGTCCAGTTGAAAATTCTGAATTGTCGCTATGGAATTCAGGCCCTTAAAAATGGAAATTTTGCAAACGACCTCGGATTTCGACGAAACTACTTTTGTTGGTTCCGTGGTGTAAAGTTATTGCTAGATATTAATTTTTGTAATTTTTCGAATCAATATGTGAGCGTGGCAAAGGAAAATGCGTTTGACCAGTTTCAGTTGATTTTAATCGACTGGAAAATGACCATTTTTCAAAACGGTCTCAAAATTCGATGAAACTAGTTTTTTAAGACCGTATCGTCAATACGAAGCTAGAAAATATTTTTCTGGAATTTTTCAAGTCAGTATGTGGCCCTGGTAAATTGAAATACGCGTTCAAATTCAATATATAGAGTTATATTTTGATTTTGACGAAAACTGATCGAAACGATCGAATCAGCTGGCGAAACATATCCCATTGTGTTCAGAATAGGGGTAATTAGCTAAGGACGACAGGCGGTGAGTTTCGTTTGGAGATCGAAATTTAAAGTTACCTTTTTGAGGTTAAACTAAATAAATTAATTATATAAAATTTAAACCCCCCATACTGTTTTACCCGAAGTCAAACCCCTGGCCCCCTTCATTTCCAAACCAAAACAGAAAAGAAGAAAAAAAAACAATAAAACACCCCAAATCGACGATCGACAGCCCACCCTCCAGCCACCGCGCATCGCGCCTTGCCACCGCCAACTCCGGCGCGCGAGGCCCACCTAGTCAACGACGCCATCTCCCTCCCCTCCGTTCTCCTCTAATTCGAAGCCCTCCCTGGACCCATCGACGCAACGCCCACGAAGAACCCTTGGAACCGTGACCACCAGTAAGCCTCCTCGACCCATCAGCGCCCTTCTACCACCAGCGCCGGCAAGAACCCCCCTTTTTGAGACAGCCACGTGACCCCCCTCTTTCCAACAGTAAAGGTAATTATTAATTATTGATTTTAATTTATTTTAAATACTCATTTTTATTTTGTTTTTATTTGGTTAAATGTAATTAGAAAGGTAAAAATTTTATAGAAAAGGAAAGATCGGATTTTTATGTATGTTTTAGCAAAGGGAAAAATGGGATTTTTATATTTAAAAAGATTCGATTTTTATATTTAGAAAGGTTTGATTTTGCGAAGTAGAAAGGTTTGATTTTTCAAAGAATAAAAAATACGATTTTGACTATGAAGTTGAAGTTATAAAAATATCATCTTTATAGATATAGCGAAATAAAAATCTGATTTTTATTATATATACGTTGAAATAAAAAAGTGATTTTTTAAGTGATGAAATGAAAAGGCGAAATCTTTATATTTGAAAAGGCGAAATCTTTATACTTGAAAAGGCGAAATCTTCATATTGGAAAATAGAATTTTTGTCTATTTAGTAGCGGTGTAAAAATAGAATTTTTATCTATATAGTAGCGGTGTAAAAATAGAATTTTTATCTATATAGTAGCGATGTAAAAATAGAATTTTTATCTACATAGTAGCAGTGTAAAAATAGAATTTTTATCCATATGGAGTGATTATAAAAATATGATTTTTATATACATAGCAACAATGTAAAAACTTGATTTTTATATATGTAGTGGCTACGGACGATGAGATAGACAAAACAAAAGCACGGTGAAGATTTCCTACCCATGAAGAATTGCGTCATCCAGTTTAGCGAAAGGGTGAGAACTTCTCACCTTTAATTTATTTTTCTAGTTGAAATATATATACTAGGATGCAGACGGTGTTTAATAGCACCCGACACCCATCGTCCACAGACCATGGACGGCTTGTATGCTTGTTTGTTTGATTTTGATGTGTAGTTGATTGTGTGATGTGATGTGAAATGAAATAAAATATTTTATAGTTAAAAATGGAATTTTTAACGTATATATGAAAGGAAATAGAAATAAACAAATCGGACGATTTGTTTATATACACACATTTGACTGATATTGATTGGGACGATAAATTTTACACATCACCCAACTGCACAAATAAAATCTGAGTTTGATTGTTTGAAAACCCCACACGGGTGTTGGGATGATATTTGACGTAAACTAATCCTGATTGTTTAGTTGTTTGTCGATCGATTGATTGACAGACTATTATAAGCGTTAAATATTTATATTCGATTCTTATACAGTGTAGAGTGCACTTTGGATGATGGTTGATTATTCATCGTTGTTATTGTATACATGTGTTGTAGAAAATCCATATAATTAACATTATATGCAATTGATTGGGCCTCATTCAATATTTGAAAAAGAAATATTTGAATAGAAATATTTGAAATAGAATATTTGAAAATAGAAATGTATGAAGCCGTGTTGATTAGATTGACGCCATTTTGACGGGAACGATATTTACATCAATTTTATTCATTTTATAATGAATATCGATTTTATTCATTTTATAATGAATATCGAAAGTGATTTCAAAATCTTATATTTTGAAAAGAATTGAAATTCAAACAGAATTTGAATTGAATTTAATAGAAAACGAATTCGAATTGAATTGAATAGAAAACGAATTCAAATTGAATTTAATAGAAAACGAATTTGAATTGAATTGAATAGAAAACGAATTCGAATTGAATTGAATTGAAACCGAATTTGAATTGAATGGAATAGAAAACAAATCTGAATTGAATTGAATTCAATTGAAAACGAATTGAAATAGAATTGAAATTTATTTGAATTGAAATCAAATAGAAGTGAATGTAAAAAGAATTTATAAGGGTAAATTCAATTCTGATTTGAATTTGAAATAAAGGTTGAAATTGTTTTTGAAACAAATTTGAAATGATTTGTAAAATTCGTTTCAAAAAGGAAATCGACGAAATATATATAATATATATATATTATATATATAATGGCCTGAATAGAACGCGCCGCGCCGCGGCAGTTCGTGGATTTCGACCATTGACTTCGAACGGACATTGCGGGAGATCCGACCGTCAGATTCTCCTAAAACCGGAACCGTTGGGTTCGTATCGAAAAGAGCTTTCTAACGAATATTAGAAATTTGAAATCTAATGGTTGGATTTGGAATTATGTCAAAATCAAATTTGGAAAAGGTCGCTGTAAGTGCAGTTCGATGGCCGTTGATGGAAATCGACTGTACAGGCCTTGATAAAATTATTAAAAATAATAATAATTTGTGCAAAATCATAAGAAATGATTTGTGAAGAATTGGCATGAAAAACTCCATATTTGAAAGGATAAAAATAGATTTTTATCGAAATGAACTAGTTTTGAACTAGAATAATAATTTATTTATTTTTAAAATAAATAAAGTGGATTTGAAATGGTTTTGAAAATAACCAGGATTTCCAATATATAGATTGGAAATGGATTTCAATCGAAATCGTCTTCGGAATATTTTGATGTGGGATTTTGTGATTATACAGGTATTGTTATGGGAAATCTGAAAGATATATTTATATCGTTATTTCCAATACGATATTTGTTGGTCGTTGAATTTGATATTGAATATAAGACGATATATTTTCTATTCAGAGCCTTGTATTTAATATCGAATGGGATTTTGGGTTTGTCGTGAATGGCGTCTTCATTAACGCTGTTCTTAAACCCAGCTGAGGAAAAGATTAAATCCTTTATTTAGATTTAATGAAGTGTACCAATTAAATGATATTTAATTGGAATTGAATTGGTATTGATTTTTGGGTTTATCGTGAATAGTGTTTTAAATAACACTTGTTCTTTAACCCGATAATTAATAGAATGTGATTTTGGGTTGTCGTGAACGGTATCTTTAGTAATACTGTTCTTAGACCCAAAGGAGTTAAGAAAATCAGAAACTAACTGCAGATTAGTTAAGTTGAATAGTTTCTGGGGTATTGATCTGATGTTGGTTTTGGCCTTCGGGGTTAATACTTAGGGGATTGCTCACTTGCTAATTTATGGTTAGTGTCTGATTGAAATGGAATGTGACTTTGGGTTTATAGTGAACCGTGTTTTAAATGACACTGATTCTTTAACGCAGTTAAAGATTAAAACTAAGTGGAGTTTTAATGAATCTTTAATTAGATTGAAAAGATCGAGAATGGAGTATCACCAGTTTTGCTCCAAAGCGATAGTTAAATCTTTAATTAGATTTGGACGTGGAATGGTAATTAATTTTACCGATAACACCGTGGTATTAGATATGGAGTATTACCAGTTTTGCTTCATGGGATGAATACGTTGGGATTGGGAAATAAAATAAATAATTACTTCGGTGTGGTTCGCTAATCCCGTCTAGTTTGGAAAACCATAATTTGGTTTGAAATGATATCCAAAGGAAGATTAAAGAATAAATTTTAAAGAATTTATCTTTGGTAAAATTAATGGGAACCTTTCCCTAAGAATGTGAAATTTAGAAACTAACTGTAGGTTAGCTAAGAAGGATGGTTTCCTGGGTATTGATCTGATGTTAGTTTCGGCCTTCGGGGTTAATATTTGGGGAATTGTTCTCTTGCTAATTTACGGTTAGTGACTGATGAATTGGGATAAGGCGTATGTTGTGTTTAGGTAACATTTGTTTACTATATACGCGGGTTGTTCAGAAAGGCCGGGTTTATACCCATTCTGAATAACCGATTCGACGATAAGTCGAAGATGATGACGGTGGTCGAAGACCGAAAGTCTTCACATCGTTTGGGTGATTACTGATGATCTTGATTGGGCTGTACACCCAAGATGAGGGAATCAGTTGGTGGTCGTCCAGACGTACTTGGAGATCGAAGGATATGCGAGGAAAGTGCCTCCGGTTTCGTTCAGACCTAGAACGGACTTGTAAATGGATGGTGTGTCTGACATTGTATTCCTTTATATTGTATTCGTTGATCTCTGCTAAATATATATCAATTTGGCGGCGGGGAATTTATTCTCTTGCTTAACGCCCTTCTCTGAGACATACGAGCTCAAAGGTTATACATTGGCAGAAATCAGTGGTACGATATGGATTGATAGTGTGGCATGCTGAGATGCAGTGATCCAGACTTTTGTTGAAAAGCAAAGTTTGGTGGATGATGATCAAAGCGCAACTTTGATATAGCATGGCTTTGTGTATAGCGTTGATTCGCCAGCCTCACAACCCGGTATGGTGGTAAACTGATGGTTTGATCAGTATTCTTTTTAGTGGATGGGCACCTTAGTGGTGTCGTGGATTCGGTCGACCGAGATGAGCTTAGTGCTCAGGGATATATAGAGTAACCGGTGTTTTCTCTCACTGGGACGTAAGCCGCGGTGATACTCTGGTCCCAAAAGTGCGGATGTGCAGACGGTGTTTTCTCTTGTTGGGACCTAAGCCGTGGGGAATTGCATTAGGCGATCGATCTTTCGAATCAGGAGCCACCATGACGGAAATCTAATTTCCAAAACGCAATATTGCGGTTTTAATTGTAGAACTAGTATGGCGACATGATATATGGTACCCATGCCGTCTATGATTGATACTTATGATTTGAAGTTGTTTTACACGCTATGCACTTATAGTAGTATCAAACGATTTGTTTTAAATGTACTAAGCATGTTTGGCTATTATAAGGGAAAACCCTATACCCCGGCTTGCGTTGCATTGTGTGATAGGACCTGAGTCTTATAATAGCTTCATTTTTTCCAAAAAGCATTGCGCTGTTTTGTTATATGCACTGGTATTCTTGGGAGGAAACCCGTTCCGTGTTATACGGCGTGGTCCCTTGATTTACCTTACTTTGAAAACAAAGATTAATAACTGTTTTAGTTCTCACACTAGTCACATGACTGACCTGGAGTTTATTGTTTTAACCTAAACTCTGGGTGCCCTTATTTTGACATGGGCAGCTAGTAGTTTTGGTTTTGCAGATTTATATTCACAGGATCCTGGTTTACAACTGGAATGATATCCGGAAAGCTTTGTATCCGTATATCTCTTCTAGTTGTGTATTGTATTATTTTACGCTGCTATGTAATTTATTGTAATCTCTGATAATTTGTGATCTATATTATTTATTCATACTCCGTATATTCTTGTATTCTGATGGAATTGTTGTTATTAACAATGAAATGTTCTTCCGTGTACGTTCTTATTTGTCTTGTCCTCACAGTAATTCGTTCTTTCTCATCTCTTCGAAGACCGGGGAAGTTTGGGTCGCTTCAATTGTTTTAGGCCTCTATAAGAAAATTTGGTTAAGTTTTACTAATCCTATCATTAGCTTTGCTTAAACATGCTTAAGGGAAAGTATAGGGTTTTAGCTATGTTTGATCCGCTATAACCTATTAAATTCATTGTTTTGGTGTTTATGGTTAGTTCTCTATGTTGCTATGACTGTATGGTATACTTTGTGATTGATTAGAGGAGTTAGATTGGTCGAAAACGCCGTCGTACGGCGTAAAACAGTTGCTGGAAAAGTTGTAGGAAGTTGTGCTGGGTTTCGGATCGGATCGGGTTAGGGGGCTCGGGTCGGACCGGGGAGCTGAGCAGAGAAACCGAACCAGATCAGAAATTTTCACTAAAGAAGGCTTGACAAGAAGGAAGGCCATTTGAATAAGAGCTGGAGTTGGGTTCGGATAGGGAGCAAGGAAGGGCTGCGAATCGGATCTGAGAAGAGGAGATGTAGCAACGGATGGGATCCGGTTGTCATAACCGAACCGAAACAAAGCTGGAGGACCGAACCGAACAGAGGATAGACACTGTATCCCCGAACAGAACCAAGCTAGTGTGAGTGGACCGAACCGAGGAGGAATGGAGCACTGATCAAGGCATGGGCTAGGACCACCGAACCGAACCGGTTAGAAGTACCGAACCAAGCCAGGTGTATACCTTTACTTCATCGTGACTACTTCTTCTGAAGACCAACTCCAATTCCACCATAACCCGAGATGCAAAAGTAGTCCAAATGAGAAGTTGTGACTCTGGAACCAGATGGGAACCAAGGAGTGAACTTCATGAGTTGGGTTTTGCTGCGGGACGTGTGCTAAGGGGTTGTCGATGTCTATAACTTTGGATCACTATGTGTAGGGGGTACGTGAACGGATTCAGGGCCACAGTGGCCTAGGTACGACTAAAAGGGCTATAGACCAATGAAGTGGGGTCATTTGTAAAGATTTAGTCATGGCTCCATGAGGTAAGCTTGGTGGTAGCAGTAGTTGTACAAGTCGAACTCGTCACTACTCCAATGGGTCTAGTGATTGATAGTGGTGGACATCGTATGCTTTACACACTGAGTGAAAGATGTGAGGATGGTTTCTATGTTTGATTGTTTGCCTTCATTATGACATGCACACCTAAACCCCGTTATCTTTATACCATGTTTAGTGGCACCTTAGAGTATTGTACGGTATGTAGTGCTAACTCTTTGGTTGCAGGTCCAGGTTCAGGTATGGTTTAGTATACCTGTTATTGTTCTGTTTTGCTGCTTATCGCTCATACCAGACTTTTTGTATGACCCACAGTTTTATGTCTCTTCTTATTACTCTGGGTTCTCTCACGAGCAAGACTAGAGATAGGTTAGCTGGTTGAGCACGAGTAGCTGTGTCAGAGACGAGCATGAGGCTTCCACGTATGATATATATATATATATATATATATATATATATATATATATTCTCCCTGTGTTGCTGCGGTCACTACTTTGGGCATTAGTGGTGTACTTTTTCCTTTCTTCTGCTTTAGAGACAGTTTAAAGTTGTAATAATCATGATGTGGAACATAAGCTGTATTTGGATTTTTCCGCTGCTATGATGTTTAGTTTTCAGCTTATGCACTGTCTCGCCTGTTTTATGTCAAAGTATGTTACTATTATATTTTATCCCATGCGCTATGAGACATTCTACAGGTTCCATGTTAGTTCTTTTCTTCTTATCCTTTCTTCTGACGTTCGTTCCGTACTGGTTGGACATCGGCACAACGCATTTCGAGGGAAATGTCGGCTGGTGCGGGGCGGGCCGTCACACGATGCATATTTCATTATGTGGGACTAAAACAATTCTCCTTTATGTGTTTTCCTTCTTTCCTTCTTTTATTTTAAAATTTCCTCCAATACCACTGGGATTCTTTGATATTACATTTTGATATATACTTATGTTGTATGGATAATTTCATTTCTTTTCCAGTTTATCTAATAACTTATGGAACAATCTGACTAATTCTACCTGATTCACCCGCTTTCTCCTTCGCTAACTTTTTTCCCTAAAATTTGACTGGTTCTACCTAATTATATTTTTCTATTGAGAAGAATGATTACTTCTTGTTTGTTTTGGTGTAAATTGAGGTAAGGGAAATGCTTTACTTCTCTTGTTATTTGTTTTTCTCTTTTCTATCCCCACTACCATATTATACAAATACTACTATATATTTTGTTTACCTGATTACATTTTCTTTTGTTAAAAATATGCGAAGGCGGCAAGTAAAAGCAAAACAATGGATGCTCTGGCATCTCTAGCATCATTATAACATAATGTAATATAATTACATGCTTTTGTCATGCAAATTGTTACCTTTTTTTATGTATATTTGTCACTGTAACATGGATGCCATTTTATTATGTTTTTTTGTCATTATTCAGGTTTTATCCATACCAGAAACTTAAATTCCAAGTATAATTCTTTTTCATCGTTATGCACCTCATACTTATTTTTTGGACTTACGTGGCATTCACATAAAGAGCCCAATGTGAATAGCTTGCATGGGTAGTAATCTTGGTAATTAAAAAAAAGAGGTTTAGAAATAGAAATGTACGTTCAATTTTTTGTATCAAATGGATCCATCTGTAAATGTCGTTATCTACATTTTCTCACATACAATTTGTTTAATGGAATTTGTTTTATACGAAGTTTGCAAATGAGAAATATTGCTAAATTTTAATTCAAAAGCTTTAGACATATCTGCAAACAACTATTTGCCATGGATATTGGACATCGAGATCCATTTACAGTCTCAATGATTAAAAAATGCCATTAAAAATGGTAATAATATGTCCCCGCAGGACAAAACATACTCTTTAATATTTTTAATATGCTACATCCATGACGATCTAAAAACAGAAATATTTAACTGAAAAAGATACTCTCCACTTATGTAACTTCCTGACGGAGCGTTATGACCACTAGAAGAGGGTCATACTTCCAGAAATTTATGTAGGGAAGAAAAAAAAGACAAAGAATATCAAGACTACCAATACAACGGGATTTTCCTATGACACTAACTTGAAGTTAGACGATTTCTTCGAAGATTATGACGAAAATTTATTTAGCGATGAAAATTTAAATGCAATATTCGAAGATATGACCGAGCTGATCAATTAGTACCCCAAAACTAATTGTGTGGTTTTTATTTTGTTTCATTTCCTTTTATCATGTATTAGTTTGAATTTTTATTTACCAATTTTTTTAGTTTATTCTCGTGGACTAGTTGGAAATTTGTCCCTGCACGAAAATTATTTTGATTTACAAGGTCTGCTTATGCAGATTATTTCGTAACATTTTGGTTTTTTTATTATTTCGTTGATGGATTATGCAGATTAAGAATTTTGGGTTTTACTTTTTCTAATGGATTCGTGAAGTCCAAATATTTAGTGTCCTATTACCAGTTATGCCGTCAAATGACATTTACTAGTTCTAAGTGCAAGTAGTGAATTACTATTCATACATATATATATCCATATGTACTGGGTCCCGTATTGAATTAGACAACTAAAACATGTAGTTTTGAACAATTTTTTCTATAAGGAAACTTACATTCATACATTGTCCATGACTATCGGTTTTGATGCAAATAATTAATTATTCATTTTTTTTATTATAAATGCATATGTTACAGATCCCACTTGTTATATCTGAATTAAATTATACAACTAATGGTAATAATTACCATACCACGTTATCTTGTTTTACTTTAAATGGAATAGTCCTCTACTCTATGTCATACTCTTCATGTTGTATGACGCATGCCACAATATAATTATATATTGCACTTAACATTATGTCTGAACTATGGTTTCAATACCATATTGAAACTTTTGCATAATGATGTATGGTCTGCTCATCATAAACATGTACATAATGCTATGGAGGATCCATTATATTATTTTCATTCCTTGATTTGAAATTGTACGTTTATGGCTATGCAGTTTATGTCTCGCTATTACCCCACCATATCTTCGCTATATCACGTAGCGGATTTCTACCGCTACGCTATTTCCAAATAGCCTCTGAAATAGCCTTTCTTCTTTTAGCCCCGCTATATTCTGATATTCCCTATATATCCCATTATTTCAGCTATATTCCGCTATTTTCACTTTATCCTTATAAAAGAAATGAATTTAAAATGGACATTTTTACGTTACAAAATTTATAAAATTAGTATTTTAAGAGAATTTGTGGACATATATCTTTTAGAAGAGAAAATACTATAATATTCAACTAAATTTAATCAAACTATGTAAAATTTACATATATTTGCACAGGATTTTATTTAAAATTAAGAATGTACTAATTATGATTATATTGAATGTTAATTTTCCATTTGTATATGTGAAAAATCATTAAACACGAGTTTTATATGTTATTTTAGACTTATCCGCTATATCCTGCTATTTCCTCACTTTATCTCCGCTACAAATTATTGCACCTCCACCGCATTGGATCCGCCGAGCGCTTTAACTACACTGGTTTATGGATATTATGATGTTCATTAAAATGTGCTATGGATTTGATTTCAACATGCCATATTACTGGTACATATTTTTGTTCAGTGTTACTTCGTTCAAATGTTCATAAATCACAGTATGCCTATTTGAATTTTTGTGTGCATATACATTATTATTCAATGTATTTAATAAGTAATATCGAATGTAATGGAAGAAATAATAAGGTTAAAACCATAACATGAAGTTGTGCAAAGAAACTTTTTAAATTAGAAGACCTGAAGTCTTGAATTATGGAAAAAAAATTTGATAAAGTTTACAAGTTTGAAATCATGATGAAGTTGTGCAAAAAGATTGAGAATTAGAAGTTCATCATAAACTTGATATATATATATATATATATATATATATATATATATATGCATAGAAACCTAAAGTTCCTCAGTCAATGAACTTGAAATAATTCATAATTTAAAAGCCTAAAGCTTTTATGGAAACTGTGTAAAATAATAATATTGTACCTCTTAAAGAAGTAACATCATATGGGGCAATGATGATGACTTAAAGATTTAAAATTTTCAAGATGAGTTTTATCTTGCTTATATATTTGCAGTTACATATTTTATTGAAGAATAGATTTTAACAACCTGAAGTTGTTTATATATTTTATTTAAATCAGAAGTACAATACCGTTTAACAATTTGAAGTTGTTTATATGTTTTATTTGAACCAGAAGTTCAATACAGTTCCAAATCAGATGTTTTGGACAATATAATATGATTTTTAAGATTCGCATTGACATTACTTGTAAGCAAAATAAAATAAAATAATGATTAGGACCTTCTAAACAACTTATTCTAAAATCGATAACTCGAATGAGAAAGAATATGCAAACCAATTACATATGTAATACGTGGACGTATGTATAAGTTATTATGAGCTCATATTATAAATTATGCATATATTATTTAGTAATTCAAAAGTCGACCGACATCAATATTGAATGACCTGACGTCATGTGCATATTCAAATAAGAGGAAATTCCTCCAAGTTACAAAATCAATGAAAGGGAATAAGCGATACAATACGAATGCTTATTATCAACTAATAATAGCATTATCCTCCTACAACTGAAATACATCTACGTATTTTCTAGCTATAATGCGAAGGTTTATTATTTAATGTGACAATGTTTATCAACATTGAGGCGAGGATAAATGGATTGTTGGTGTTAAATATTTGCTAACATATAAAATTATGCAAAGTATTAAGTAACTTGCATAAATTATCAATTATGTCTCTACTAAACTTTCTCCAATAAAGAGTTGAATCCCTGAAGGATCAAAAGGTGTAAATCACAGTTGGAAATGTGGTATAAAAGTCAGTTCAAAATATTTTTGGAGTAAGTCATAAAGGTTTCAAATGACGGAGGTGAGTGTTCTAGAAAAAACGCTTAAGCGTTCTTTGAAATAAACCCATGACATGATTGTCAAAATAACCCTAGAAGTGGTTTAGATACCTAAAGCATGATAGATTTTGAGATCTCAATAATTCATGTATAGAACTGATAAGAAATAATCATCGATAATAAATTAATAAATAATAAAGCGCTTATATTTATAAATTGATTAAAATCCCATATTAGAAAGAAACTTGATTGACCATCATGAAATTCTCCTAAATAAGATATATAGACCTGTAGTCTATAAGATAAAAATATATAAAATGACAAAAGCATAGTCATGTTACTGAAGCACCATAGAGTGTCTACAACATGTTATGTGCCATGAGCATTGTACTTTTTGAGATAATTGAATTGATTAAAATAGTTAAAGTGTTTAAAACGTGTACAATACCCTAAATGTATGTATATAAATGATGAAATTATACAAATTCTGGAAGAATTTAAGTAAATTTGGTTGTGATAAAGAATGCAAAGAGCAAGAAATGTAGATTACGACATTCTTTTAAGTATTTTTGTGATGAAAATCTTGATATAATTCATGATGAGTAGATTACTTTCTGCTTTCAAGAATTATTGTAATGAAATTCTTAACATCCACTTAAGTGGTAGTTGCAATATGAAAAACTTATTATAACATATAAGTTCCTGAAGAATATAAATAACATTTGTCATTATAAAGAATACTAAAAACATGGACGATAGATTACAACATTCTTCTAAGTATTGTTTTATTGAAAATCTTGATATTGTTCAAGATGAGTAGATTATTTCCTGCTTAGTGTTGTTGTAATGAAAATCTTGATATACTTCATTCTTCTGAGTATTGTTGTAATGGAAATCTTGATATACTTCAAGATGAGTTGATTACTTTTTGCTTAGTGTTGTTGTAATGAAAGTTATCTTATTCATCAAATGGCATTGCAATATGCAAACCCGATCGAAACACAAAATTGTAAGCACATGAAGTGTATTTATAAAAGAATATTAGTAGCATACAAATCACAAAAAGAAGGTTTTTTAAATAAGAAAACATGCTTGAAGCATGGGAATGCACATGAAATTTTTAAAGAAATTTTTTATTAAGAAGTATCTGTAAGCATTTTGATTATGGAAAGAAGAACACAAATTCAGAGGAAATTATTACATCGGGGGGAGAATCCATAAGTATGTTATAATGCACCCTTTTTCCTTCACTAAGATTTTTCCCACAGGGTTTTTATAAGTAAAGTTTTTAATGAGGAACTATCCTGATCCAGAAGTGTCAACTTCATTAGATGAAATGAGATAATAAAATATATAATTGAACTCTTTTTCGTTCACTAAGATTTTTCCCACTGGATTTTTCTTCATAAGGTTTTACTGGGGCATTATATTGATCATAAAGCATCGAACTCTTAGAGGAATATCATTTTGATATAATATCCATAATGTTACACGTTGCACTTTTTTCTCGTTCAATGTTTTTCTCGTTGGGTTTTCCTGATATAGTTTCTAAGGCAACAGACAATAGCTGTATTGACTGAACAGATATATGCAAGCAAGATAATAATAAGGGGAGCAATCACCATATATGTTTTAAAAGGGACAACTCCAAGTTAGTAGAGCATTCAAAATTTTGAAGATGCATACTCAAGGGCGAGTGTTGTAATATATATAAGTGCATATGCTTTTATAATATTTTGTTTAGTCCCACATCATGGGGATAAGTTTAATCATCAACTTCAAAACCTATATATAAAGAGCCAGTGTAATAGAAATGATAAATATATTCTGAGTGAATAAAATCCTATTTATCTTTCTTCTCTTCAGTGTATTCTAGATTATTTATTATGTAACACTCTCACGTTAATTCCATTTATATACCCTCCTTTCAAAAATCGCTATGGCACGAATGAACTTTTAAAAGGTGCATTTTTATTTTAATTTTTTGAACTAAATTTATGTTTTGAAGTGTAGAAATTTTAATTGTAACGATGCACCCCTATACTCATGTTAGCTAAGGTCATTGCAAGCAACAATGTCAACTAACCCGAAAAACAAGGATGTTGAGGAGCGAACATCTGTATTTAATAGCTTTGAATGAGTGTTAAACATGCCAAATAACGTGGTCTTACTTTTTAAATCGCAAGAGGAAATCCGACACATCTAATTCTAGTTCAAACCCACTACACAATGGGTATACACAATTCGGAAGCAATATAAAATACATAACAATGTAATTAGAGTTAGACATAGATATTCACATCACTACGATGGAAATAGATATGAATATAACACACAAGTGTACGTACAAAGATAATGGTCATACTCGATTCACTATACAACAAAGAATAGGTGCATGTTCTAGATAAAAGAATATGTATACATATATGTGTCATATTCACATAACCCAAAATTACTACAATGATTAGATAGTGCCAAAAATCAAGAAGTGGTCCCCGCTAGAAGTCATGAGAAGCATCTTTAATACCTCGGTTTGACCCAAGTATTATTTATAAGAAAATAAACAATAAACATATCATTCTAGCTGTACTTATCATAATATGCCAAGATAGAAATAGAGATATAAGTATTAAACGACAAATATACAATAACAACAATGTTCACATGTAAAATGCAAAATCTGCGAATGTCTATAAAATATGTCAAAGACATCTCAGTGCTACATAAGGATGTCTCATTCATAATTATATATCTACTCATGGGAAATGATAACATCATATCAAATGAACACGAAATTGATAACTCAATATCAAAGAAACTCCGAATAGTATAAATAAAACCTAGATTGATAACGTAGTATTAACAAAACTCAGATTGATAACATAGTACCAGTAAATTAGAAATCCATAAAATCACAAAGAGGGGGGCGCTCAATTCAAAACGGGAGCCCGAGGACTCTCCAACAGATGTATCGAAGGTGAGACGTAGTCTCAAGGTAGCTAGCCTATAAAATTGAGTCAAAGCTCCTCAGATGGTCCAAAGACCATGGTCACGACCTCACTAGGGTGGTTCAAAGATCATCAAAAGGATCTAAAGATCCACCAGAATCGAAGTTCCTAAGGTTGATTTGAATATCATTGATATAATCAAATGAACCACGTGTATCGAAGATGGGACGCGATCTCGAGGTAGCTAGCCTATAATATTGATCTAAGGCTCCTTAGATGGTCCGAAGACCACGTGTCGTGAGCCCGCAGTGACGATCCAAAGATCATCAAAAAGGATCTAAAGATCCATTGAAACCGAAGTTCCTAAGAATGATTTGAAGATCATCGATATAAAGAGATGAATCGAAGTTCTTTAAGTTGAAGAAAGGATCATCAAAGTGACCCGAAGGTCGGATTGATCCGAAGATCCATAGAATGATCAAAAGATCATCATAGTGACCCGAAGGTTGGATTGATCCGAAGATCATTAGAGTGAACCGAGGTTGGAATGATCTGAAGATGAAGCATATCATAACTACCCCAAACTAGTAAATATAAGAGTCAAGCTACATGTCCCATAACCACTTGCTCTACTCGAATCTTTACGAAAAAGTTGTATATTCCACTAGAACTACGAAATGATCATTGGCACAATTTTCAACCGAACGAGTTCAAGAATTAACCATTGAATTAAACACAATTGTGCATAGTCCTTATTTTTACTAAGACATTTAATTAGATTTCTCATACGAGTGAGGAAAAGGTATATATATAAATATATACTAGTAGATTGGAAAACAATTAATATAATAACTTCATATAAAGAAGTAGGATAAGAAACCGTTTCAGTAAAGGATTTCGTATCTGCTAATCATATAAAATCATTTATAGTTTGAAGTGACAATTCTCATCAAATATCGATCATAATAACAATTGAACTCACAAATTCATGTCTTAATAATGATAATTCGAATCCCACAAATATCGATTATAAGATTCGTTTATCACAAATAAATCGAAGGTCAAGAAAAGAAGTCATCGACTCAAAAACAACAATAGAAATCAATCCAAAGGAAGTGGGATCGATCTAACTCGAAATATCGCAAAGAAAAGGCCAGTAGGGCCTTATAAACCAGGTCAGCAGGCTGAATTGTCGATTCATTCGACTGATGAAACACCCCACCTCCGTTAAGGTCACTCTCAAAGGGAATGCCTTAACTTTGGTGGAGGTTTATAAGTACAAGTCACAGATAAACACAAGACAGATATAAACACATATATAAACATCGGAAAACCAACAGACTTTCATTTCATAAAATACATGTTCATACAAAAACATTTCCATAATTGCCTCATAATACTTCCAAAACATTACAACATCATCACTGCCTTGATTTTATAAAGAAGCATAAAAACATAAATAAAGCAACAAAAATCCCCATAGTGATATCCAAAGCCATAGTCCGAACGAAAGAGATCCAAACCATACATCTACTGTCATGAAGCTCGCAAAGAGTCTGACTAAGCTGGGTTGTTTCCTCCCTGTGAATCTTGGGGGGAGGGGGGATAGAAGAAAAGAAGGCGAAAGAAAAACAGAGTCAGACATAAAGCCTGAGTAAATCTAGTGACTCTTCAGTATGTGAATAAGGAAAATGACATGATAGTTATAAACTGAAAACAAGAAAGTATCATAAGCTAAGAGAGTGTAGTTTAGAATCGAATATACTATCGCACCCACACTATATCTCAGCACCTACTTTAACATTATTCTAACTGGCACCCCATGCTGAGGGATCAGTGATCCCCTTTTTCTAAAGGTCGGCTCCTACTTGCATAAACATAAGTGTCATACAGCCCCCAAGAATTGTAGATACCTATGCTGGTCCCACCATGGGGTGTATCCAGTCCCATGGCGGCAGCCCGACACCATTCTAGAATGCATAGGGTATACTACTGGTGTTCAGTGCCTTATTTGTCTGCTCCGAAGTGACGTACATGCCCGCACTCCGTTAGAACCTACACTGCACCACACACCGTCACTATGATCGCTTACAATTAGCCCAGTAATTGTGCCCCACCCTGCCTAGTTTCAGGGTACCATGATACCTAATTGGGTTACTGCTGAAGCGGGTCCCTCGTTACTAGAGGTTTCTAGTCAAACATGTTAAATGGTTAAGTGTTTGTATCAATCTAACCCCACCCATCAATTCTTGTTAACATGTTGAATCTAGTTAAGTGTTTTTTGGTTAACTTAACCCTACCATCTGTCCTTAGCCTCTTAAAGCACCGACCACTCACATTAGACAGATATTGTTACGGTTACTGGATGTGCCGGCCGGTTCCGAGCAGATTTACACCGTACCTCAATCTAACCTCGGGTTCTTATTGGGCTCAATACTTAACCACCCACATTGAATAGTATTATTGTGACTACTGGACAACCCGGCGGGTTCGGGCAGGTTTACGTCACAACTCAATCCAACCTCGGGTTAAGCACATCGTATTTTCTAAATTTACATATTTGTCTCTTTTTATTTTTATATGTAAATGTTTATGGCCCAATTATCCAAATTCATTATTCTTGGGTATAACAATTTATACTGCCTGAATGTCACTAGTCATTGGCATGTGCCAAATATGCCAATACATGTATTTTATTTTAAACCCAACATTTGTTTTCCCCCGCTTGTACGTACGTAACATAATAACATATGTTGGGCTTAACATTTCAGCCCAACCTATAAACATAAAGAAGGGAAAAATCAAGGCATGAAATATTCTAGAATACATAAAAGAGGTGTGGCGCGTGAACTTGCAACATATCGTTTTAACTAACATAAATTATGGGTCATGTGAGCTTGCATTCAAATCAGGGAATAACTAAATAGGTGTCACATGAAATGGCAAAATTTTTGACTTGCCTAGACGTGGGTTTAAACATATATAACTTGGCATAATGTTAAACACCAAACTAGCATGTTACATGTTCATAAAATGTCCACTATTTTAACATAAAACTAGTATAATTTGTGTAACCAAACGGTACTTATCTAAACCTAATTATACTTGCAAATAAACATAAGAATATATTCATAGGTTTTGAGTCATGTGGGCATAAAAGGTCTCAAATCTAGAACATGTTTACATAAGCCTTAATTTAGACTTAGAGAATGTATACCGTCCATGCTATCGACATAAACATAAAGGTGTCAAATTCTAGTTTTTGCCACAAACTTGCAAGTGCTATCATTTTTATATACAAATATCCAACAGGCTTGCATCAATCAATTTATGCCACAAATATCAATACACAAACCATGACGGAATCATCGCAATACACAGAATTTACATCATTATTATACAATAGAAAAACCCCAATTTCATTTACATCGAATCACATCTTAATTTCTATTCACATCGGAAAAACCACTATACTTACAACGAATGACGAATCTTGAATTCTGGATTCTGAGTTCTGAAATTGAGATGCGTTCCTTTAGGTAGATAAACGTTCTTAGAATCTTGTTTTAGAATTAGATTTTTATTAACTTTGTTCGTCTCTTAAGCGGTGGCTACTCCATGTCTCCTTCCAGCAGCATGATGGCTCCAAGCTCTAATTTTTATGTGAACTTTGGTTGGAGTCTTAGGTTGTATTTAAAGAATTTGAAATTGATTTGAGCCGTCAGATGATCACAGACGAATCTGGACCATTCACTTCGAGAGGAGCCAACCAAAATGTGACAAGTAAGCCCTAGTGACACACCAGAGCTCAGAAAATCGACCAGAACCCGACCAGGCCAGCCAGGGCCAAACCAGGTCGACTGGGTAGGTCGACCCCCTGTGTAACAACCCGTAAAATGCGAGCCAGTTTGAAATTTTTATTTTGGCAATTTTAGCGAATTTTGATTATTTAAAATGAATTATTTTAAATAATATCGACGAAAATTTATTTTGAATATAATTCGAACGTATATATTTATACGCGTCGTCGTTAGAATATAAATATTTATATATAATTATAAATAGAATTGAAAATGGCGCCGTAGTTCGATAATTCGATTTCAAACTTCAATTGAATGTACCGGGTGCAAAACAATCCGGATTTTAGTGAAACCAAAATCATTAGGATCTAATTGGTTATATCTTTCCAACGAATCCGAGAAATCGAAATTTCATCGGGAATCAAAAGATATGTCCAGTTGAAAATTCTGAATAGTCGCTATGGAATTCAGGCCCTTAAAAATGGACATTTTGCAAACGACCTCGGATTTCGACGAAACCACTTTTGTTGGGTCCGGAATGTGAAGTTATTGCTAAGTTTCAAATTTCATAATTTTTCGAAACAATATGTGAGCGTGGCATAGGAAAACGCGTTTGACCAGTTTCAGTTGATTTTAATCGACTGGAAAATGGCCATTTTTCCAATGGTCTCAGAATTCGACGAAACTAGTTTTGTTAGGACCGTATCGTCAATACGAAGCTAGAAAATATTTTTCTGGAATTTTTAAAGTTCGTATGCGACCCCGGTAATTTGAAATGTACGGTTAAAATTCAATATAGCGACTTAAATGTAAATTCAACGGAAACTGATTGAAATAGTCGAACCAGCTTACGATGCATATCCGATTGTGTTCGGAATGGGAGTGAAACGCTATGGACGACAGGCGGTGGGCCTCGTTTTGAGGTCGTATGAAAAAGTCAACTTTAAGTGGAATTAAATAATAATAAAATAAACCCCCCCTTTCCCTTATCTTCTGCCCCCCCCCCCGTTCTTCAAACAGAAAAAAAGAAAAAAAAAATCGCTCGATCGAAGACGCAGCGCCACCAGGCCAGGGGACGCCGCCGCCGCCTTGAACGGGCCCACCACCTCCGCGCTCCGTTGAGAGCCCTGGCCCTCTTCTCCAACGCGAGGACCCCAAAACCGCGCCTCCCTGAAACCCTAGGACGCCGCCGCCTCAGCCACCGGAGGGTCCACCGCAACCAGGCCGACCTCCATCAGTTCGCCAGCGGCCTCCCACTCCGACGATGAGCTCCTATTCGACCGAAAATGCTGTGAGTTTCATGATGTTCATTTTAAATTGTGTTTTATATGTAAATAAACATTGGATTAAAAACTGAGTTATATATATATACATTGAATCAAAAACTTGATTTTTACTTACTTAAAAACTTGATTTTTACTTACTTAAAGACTTGATTTTTACTTACTTAAAGACTCGATTTTTACTTACTTAAAAACTCGATTTTTACTTACTTAAAAACTCGATTTTTACTTACTTAAAAACTCGATTTTTACTTACTTAAAGACTCGATTTTTATGTCCTTGAAGACATGATTTTTAAAGTGAACATATGGTTTTTAAAAATAAAGCTAGGAGGTTTAAAATAAAATTAGAACTCTTTTGAAAATAAAATTAGAATTGGTTTTTAAATTTATATATAGCATTGGTTTTAAAATATATAAATTTGTTAAAAAAAAAAATATAAACTTTGCTAAGAAAAATATATAAACTTGTTAAAGAAAAATAAAAACTTTGCTAAGAAAAATATATAAACTTGTTAAAGAAAAATATAAACTTTGCTAAGAAAAATATATATATATACCTTGTTTAGAAAAATATATTGTGTTTAGAAATATAAAAATGTACATTGTTTTAAAATTAAATTTAGCATTGGGTTTTTATAATGAAGTAGTGATAAAAATGTGATTTTTATCCATGTAGCGGTGAAATAAAAATGTGATTTTTAATAATCAACTGCGTGAAACAGATGGCGGTGGATCAGACTGAAAATAAAACGATGTCCGAACCGTTCAGAAATAATATGGCGGAGTGGAACCCCAATGTGAGAATTTCTCACCTTTCAATTTTATTTCTATTTATATATATATATACTAGGATGCAGACGGTGCTTAGTAGCACCCGACACAATCGTCCACAGACCATGGACTTGTTTGTTTGGTTGCATAGATTAGTTATATGATTTGATTTGAATTTGGTTGTTTGGTGATTTTGATTGATGTGTGCATGGCGTGGGCCTTCACTAGACCGGGGATAAGGCTAGGCCTTGTCCCGTTTCTAGTATCGTGCCGTTATGCCGCCGAAATTTTCTAAAATGTGTTAGAAAAATAAAAATATCATTTTATTTAAAGAATGAACTTAATAGAAATTCATATGTTGGAATAAAATGTTTTATCGTTAAAAATATAATTTTTAACGTGAAGTGAATAAAATAAAATATTCATTTACAAACCGGACGGTTTGTTTATGTACACTGATTTGACTGATATTGATTGGGTCGATAAATTTCACACATCGCCCAACTACACAAATAAAATCTGTGTTTGATTGTTTGAAACCCCACACGGGTGTTGGGATGAAACTTGAAGTTCACTCATCCTGATTGATTAAATATGTCGATCGATTGATTGACAAGCTGCTATAAGCGTTAAATGTCTATATTTGATGCTTATATAGTGTAGTGCACTTTGGTTGATGGTTGATTATTTTTCAATGCTATTATATACTTGTGTTGTATGAAAATCCATATAATTAACATTATATGGTGATTGATTGGGCCTCATTCCAATTTAGAAAATAAAGAATATTATAAAATAAAAGTTCATGTGTTGACAGTACTCATCCATTGAGATTGGTCATGTGTTGAACGAAATATTTTGATAATAAAATTTACATCTTTATCAATATAAAATAACGGTTCATGTGTTGACAGTACTCATCCATTGAGATTGGTCATGTGTTGAACGAAATATTTTGATAATAAAATTTACATCTTTATCAATATAAAATAACGGTTCATGTGTTGACAGTACTCATCCTTTGAGATTGGTCATGTGTTGAACGAAATATTTTGATAATAACAACTATTTTGAAAAAAGAAATATTTGAAATAGAATATTTGAAAATAGAAATATATGAAGCCGTGTTGGTTAGATTGACGCCATTTTGACGTGAACGATATTTATATTGATTTCGAAGTGAATTGGATTGAAAACGATTTCGAAATGAATTGAATTGAATTGAAAACGATTTCGAAATGAATTGAATTGAAAACGATTTCGAAATGAATTGAATTGAAAACGTTTTCGAAATGAATGGAATTGAAAACGATTTCGAAATGAATTGAATTGAAATCTATTTCGAAATGAATTGAATTGAAAACGATTTCGAAATGAATTGAATATAAAACGAATTCAAATTGAATTGAAAGCAAATTGAAATGAATTCAAATTGAATTGAAATTTGAATTGAATAGAAATGAATTTTAAAACGAATTTATAAAGAAGAATTCAATTTTGATTTGAATTGAAATGGAAGTTGAAATTGCTTTTGAAAACGAATTTAAAACTATTTATATAATTCGTTTTGAATAGAAATCGACGAAATATATATTATATATATAATATAATGGCCTGAATAGAACGCGCCGCGCCGCGGCAGTTCGTGAATTTCGACCATTTATTTCAAATGGACATTACGGGAGATCCGACCGTCGGATTCTCCTAAAACCGGAACCGTTGGGTTCGTATCGAAAAGAGCTTTCTAACGAATATTAGAAATTTGAAATCTAACGGTTGGATTTGGAGTTACGTCCAAATCAAATTTGAAAAAGGTCGCTGTAAGTGCAGTTCGATGGCCATTGATGGAAATCGACTGTACGGACCTTGATAAAATTATTAAAAATATTAATAATTTGTGTAAAATCATAAGAAATGATTTGTGAAGGATTGGGGTGAAAAACTCCATATGTGAAAAGATAAAAATAGATTTTTATCGAAATGAACTAGTTTTGAACTAGAATTATAATTCTATTTATTTTTAAGTAAATAAATTGAATTTGAAAAGGGTTTTAAAAATAACCAGAATTTCCAATGATTGCATTGGAGTGGATTTGAATCGAAATTGTCTTCGGAATATTTCGATATTGGAATTCGTGATTATACAGATTTTGTTATGGAAATTTGAAAGATATATATTTATATCGTTATTTCTAATACGACATTTGTTAATCGTAGAATTTGATATTGAATATAAGCCGATGTATTTTCTATTCAGAACCTTGTATTGAATATCAAATGTGATTTGGGTTTGTCGTGAATGGTGTCTTCACTAACACTGTTCTTGAACCCAGTTGAGAAAAGATTAAATCTTTTTATTTAGATTTAATGAAGTGTACCAATTAAATGATATTTAATTGGAATTGAATTGGTATTGATTTTTGGGTTTATCGTGAACAGTGTTTTAAATAACACTCGTTCTTTAACCCGATAATTAATAAATGTGATTTTGGGTTTACCGTGAACCGTGTTTTAAATGACACTGATTCTTTAACCCAGTTAACGATTAAAACTAAGTGGAGTTTTAATGAATCTTTAATTAGATTGAAAAATCGAGAATGGAGTATCACCAGTTTTACTCCAGGCGATAGTTAAATCTTTAATTAGATTTGAACGTGAAATGGTAACTGAATTTACCGATAACACTGTGGTGTTAGATATGAAGTATTACCAGTTTTACTTCATGGGATTAATAGGTTGGGATTGGGAAATTAAAACCAATGATTACTACGGTAAGGTTCGCTAATTCCGACTAGTTGAATCGAAATTCAAAGAAAGATTAGAGAATAAATTCAGGAATTTATCTTGGATAAAATTTATGGGAACCTTTCCCTATGAATGTGAAATCAGAAACTAACTGTCGGATTAGCTAAGCAGAATGGTTTTCTGGATATTGATCTGATGTTGGTTTCGGCCTTCGGGGTTAATATTTGGGAAATTATTCTCTTGATTAATTTACGGTTAGTGACTGAGGAATTGGAATGAGGCGTATGTTGTGTTTGTGTAACACTTATTTAAAATATACGCGAGTTATTCGGAAAGACCGGGTTTATCCCATTCTGAATAACTGATACGACGATAAGTCGAAGATGAAGACGATGGTCGAAGACCGGAAGTCTTCACGTCGTTTGGGTGATTACTGATGATCTTGATTGGGCTGTACACCCAAGAAGTTGGAAACAGTTAGTGATCGTCCAGACGTACTTGGAGATCGATGGATATGCGGGGTACTAGGTGCCTCCGGTTTCGTTCAGACCCAGAACGGACTTGTAAATGGACTGTGTGTCTGACATTGGATTTTAGTCCGTGTGATTGATCTCTATTAAATATATATCTGTTTGGCGGCGGAGAATTTATTCTCTTGCTTAACGTCCTTCTCTGAGACGTACGAGCTCAGGGGTTATATATTGATGGATATCAAACGCATGGAGTGAATTGCCTGTGTGGCATGCCTAAGTGGCAATTGATTGAGGCTTCTGTTGAAAAGCAGAGTCTTGTGGTGATGATCAAAGCACGGCCTTTGTGTCGTAGCTTTTTGTAACGTTTACTTCGCAAGTTTCACACCCGGTATGAACCAAAAACGGGAGACGGACCTCAGGGAGGGCATGCGTTTCTTTCTAGTTAGAAGTGGCGTCAGTGGTTTTACACGCCCTGACGAGTTTGACTTATGTGGTTGTTGCTGTTGCGAGGCGCCTCGGATTGATCGGTCGTTCTCGAACCGATGGAGTCATTTAGTTGGCTCACTTACGCCCCAAAGGGTGGGGAAACGTAGTGTTTAGGCATTTTAATCCACATTGGTGGACCGGCCCTGTCGCTCCAAGGGTCACTCGAGCTCTGATCCTGTGGCTCGGGCTAGAGAGTCACGAATCGGTTGAGGACTATCTTTTGCCTCGGTTCATAGATGGAAATCCAATTTCCAAATACGTGACATTTGCGGTTTTATTTGTAAACCTATATATGGCGACATAGTGGCATGGGACGCTCTTGTCGCCTATGATTGATATTTATGATTTGAAGTTGTTTTATACACTATGCACTTATTATAGTATCAAATGATTTGTTTTAAACGTATCAAGCATTCTTTGGCTGTTATAAGGGAAAACCCTATCCCCCGGCTTGCGTTGCATTGTGTGATAGGACCTGGGTCTTATCACAGCTTCATTTTTCTTTATTTAGCATTGCGCTGTTTGTTTTATGCACTGGTATTCTTGGGAGGAAACCCGTTCCGTGTTATACGGCGTGGTCCCTTGATTTACCTAATTTTAAAATAAAGAATAACTGTTTTAGTTCTCACACCAGTCACATGACTGACCTGGAGTTTATTGTTTTAACCTAAACTCTGGGTGCCCTTATTTTGACACGGGCAGCTAGTAGTTTTGGTTTTGCAGATTTATATTCACAGGATCCTGGTTTACAGCTGGAACGATATCCGGAAAGCTTTGTATCCGTATATCTCATTCTAGTTGTGTATTGTATTATTTTTCCGCTGCTATGTATTTAAATGTAATTTAAAATCTCTGATATTTCTGTGTAATATTTATTCATACTCTGTATATTCTTGTAATCTGATGCATTGTTGTAATATACAATGAAATGTTCTTTTATATGCGTTCTGATTTGTCGTGTTCTCAAACGATAGGGCGTTTCGAACGGTCTGGGTCGGTTTAGCGACTGGTTCGGACCGAGCGAAATTCCTTGCCGTCACACCCTGGTGGACACTCTGGTCGACCTGGTTAGGGGCAGGTCGACCACGTGGTCGACCCCCTGGCTCTGGGCGGGAAATTTCCCGCATAGCCCTTCTGCGTTTAAAATTTGAATTTTCTGAAATCTGTTTGAATTTTTAAATTATTTCTGAAACTTCGGAAGGCCATATCTCCTTCATACGGAGTCCGATTTACACAAACTCGGGCTCTATCTCAAGCAAAATTTTGAGACGAACGCAATGGCATAACCCGTTTCCCTTAATTCTTTCATCTTAAATTAATTATACTTTAAATTTGTTAATTTTAATGTTAACAGAAAATTCGGGGTGTTACATTCTCCCCTCCTTAAGGGATTTCGTCCCCGAAATCTCAAGTCTAGAAAAACGTATACCCTAACATCAAATCGTCCATCTACTCAACCAACAAACACAGGCGTCCATTTTCTTTAAAAGGCTTCTAATGCTTCATGATCATATGCATAGTGTGTGTATATGTCCTTATCTAATGCAAAATCAGGCTGTCTACTGATTCATTTGACCTCCTTAATGCAAATCATGTAAGTGTCATGAATCCATTATGTATGCAAATTTTTTCCTACTCATGAGTGCGCAAACATTCATACAAATGCAACATCCATATGACAACACATCAAGTTTCAACCATATACAAACATGAATACATATATGCATATGCAATATGAAGTGATTGAGCCGATCTAAAACCTAGGTTGTGTGTGTATATGCATCCACGAGCGACCACTAGCAACCACTTGCAAACACTTGCAACCATCAACCATAACATGTTTCAATTACATGTTTACATCCAAAGGGGTTTCTACCTAAGGATAAGATCGAGGAGATATACTAAAAGGTAGATACAATCATAGCTTAAGGAAAAAGAGAGATCAAAGATGTACCCTCAAAAAGAAAAGGGTAGGCCATGCGTATTCTGTCCTCAGTTTCCCAAGTCGCGTCTTCCTCGGCATCACTCCACTGAACTTTGACAAGGTTGACTTCGTGGTTGCGTAGCTTTTTCACTTCAGTTCCTAAGATACGAGTTGGAACTTTCCTCACAGTTGCTTCACGTTCCACCTCGGCTTCTTCTAGAATGCTAGGCTCCACCACTTCCGCAGACTCGTGTAAACATTTCCGGAGGTGAGAAACATGAAAGACGTTGTGAACTCCAGCCAGTCTCTCGGGTAGCTCTAATCTATAGGCTATCTTCCCAATCTTCTCGATGATAGGAAACGACCCTACAAATCTCGATGCTAGCTTTGCTGTGGTTCCAAAGCGAACGACGTTCCTTAAAGGAGATACCTTAAGGAAAACCCTGTCCCCAACCTCAAACTCAAGGTCGGTCCTTCTCTTGTCTGCCTAGGATTTCTGTCTATCTTGGGCTGTCTTCATCCTTCTTCGTATTAAGTCCACTTTCTCTGAAGTCTCTCTAATCATGTCTGGACCAAGTATAAGCTTGTCGGTAGAATCCCACTAACAAGTTGGTGATCGGCACAGTCTTCCATATAAGGCTTCGAAGGGCGCCATGCCTATGGTGGCTTGGTAGCTATTATTGTAGGCGAATTCCGCCAAAGGTAGATGATCCTCCCATGTCCCACCAAAGTCAAGAACGCAAAGTCTCAAAAGATCTTCTAAAATTCTATTCACCCTTTCCGTCTGACCATAGGTTTGGGGGTGATAGGTCGTGCTCAAACATAACTGTGTGCCTACAGCTTCTTGCAGACTCTGCCAAAACTCGCTTGTGAAGATTGGGTCTCGGTCACTAATAATGCTGGAGGGTATCCCATGGAGTCAAACTACCTCTTTAAGGTAAAGAGACGCTAGGGATGAGGCAGTCCTTCTACTCTTGACAGTTAAAAAGTGGGCGCTTTTTGTAAGCCTGTCCACTATTACCCAAATGCTAGTATTTCCCCTTCTTGACCTAGGCAGCCCATCAATGAAGTCCATTGAAATGCTATCCCACTTTTAATGTGGGACCTCTAGAGGGTGAAGCAGACCTCCAGGCTTCTTCTGTTCTGCCTTAACTTGTTGGCAAATCATACACTTAGAAACAAAATCTGCCACGTCCTTCTTTATGCCGCTCCAAAAGAAAACCCTCTTTATGCCCTTGTAAATTTTGTCTCCGCCTGGGTGTATTGTCATCTTAGAATGATGTGCTTCCTCGAGAACCTTCTTTACCAACTCCATTGCTTGTGGGACGCATAATCTTCCATCGCGTCTCAGCCAGCCTTTATCGTCAATGGAGTACCTATTGAGGTGACTAGAAGTCACCCTTAATTAGCTTATCAACCACTTCAACTAGCTGAGGGTCTTCACGTTGTGCAGTCCCTATTGTATCCAAAAGAGTAGGGCGCACTTCAAGAGATGCTAACGAACCCGATACGAAATCAGAGGAGGGCCTAAAGTCAAAACTGGCTATATACTCTAGGCTTTGCCTTTCTACAAAGAGTGGGCTTAGGGTCAGCATCCTTCTACTCAATGCGTCTGCTACTACATTGTCCTTACCCGGAGTATAGGAAATCTCAAAGTCATACGAGGCAAGAAACTCCATCCATCTCTATTGCCTCAAGTTAAGATCTTCCTACGAGAAAAGATATTTCAACGATTTATGGTCAGTGTATAGTTCGAACTTCTCACCTAGGAGATAATGGCGTCAAGTCTTAAGTGCAAAGACGACGGCGGCTAACTCAAGATCATGGGTTGGGTAGTTCTTTTCATGAACTTTCAATTGCCTTCCACCATAAGCTGCTACCCTCCCTTCTTTCATCAGAACAGCGCCTAGCCCCGTTCCGCATGCATCCGTGTACACTGTGAACATTTTGCTTCCATCTGGCAAAGTCAGAACTGGGGCTGTTGTAAGAGCCCTTTTCAAGCATTGGAAAGCAAACTTGCAATCCAAATCCCAAGCGAAAGTCAAATTCTTCTTCGTCAGCTTTGTTAGCGGATCTGAGATTTTTGCAAAGTCTCTGATGAACTTTCGGTAAAAGCCTGCCAGTCCATGAAAACTTCAGACTTCGGTTGCGTTCTTTGGTGCCTTCCAATCTTGCACCGCAACTACTTTCACGGGGTCCACTGCCAACCCTTCTTTGGACACCACATGCCCAAGAAACCTCACTTCTTCTCTCCAAAAGTGGCACTTGGAGGACTTGGCTTTTAGCTGATGTGCACGGAAAGTATCCATGATTTCCTTCAAATGCTGAGCATGCTCTTCCTCATTCTTTGAGAAGATTAAAATATCGTCTACGAAGACAACCACGAACTTGTTGAGGAATTCTCTGAACACTCTGCTCATTTGGTCTACGAAATAAGCGGGTGCGTTTGTCAAACCAAAAGGCATGACAAGCCACTCGAAGAAACCATCTGGGGTTCGAAATGCCGTCTTATCAATGGTATCTTCCGCCACTCTGAGCTGATGAAATCCTGTAGCTAGATCAAGTTGGGGGAAAACTGATGCACCTACAAGCTGGTCAAACAAATCGTTGATTCTAGGAAGAGGGTTCCTATTCTTTTTGGTCAATTTGTTTAACTCCCTATAGTCAACGCATAGGCGAAGCGAACCGTCCACTTTGGTTGCGAACACCACTGGAGCACCCCATTCTGAAATGCTCCGTCTAATGAACCCCTTCTCGAGAAGCTCTTTAACTTGCTTACTAAGCTCCTTTCTCTCCCTTAGAGCCATGTGTCTGACAGGTAAAGCTACGGGCTTTGCATTATCAACAAGATATATGCGGGAGTCTATTTCCCGCCTTGGAGGTAAGCCCTTCACCTCTGCAAAGACATCCGGATATTCCCGAACCACCCTAACCGATTGTAAATTCTCAACAGATGCATCAAGCGATTCTAGATAGCTAAGCATAACAGCGTTCAAGGGATTACAAGAAATTTCTAGAGTGTTACCGAGCCGAGTCAAGAGTCTAACCTCTCTTTTCTCACAATCAAGAATGGCACCATTACTGGATAACCAGTCCATGCCTAAGATCAAACCATATCCCGAGAAGTCCAAAGCAAAGGCACTACAACTAAACTCAATGCTGAGAATAAAGATTTTCAAATTCAAACAAACCATTGACAAATAAGTTGAGCCCCCAATTGGATTTGAAACAACTAAGGGATCCTCTATTATACTAGTGTCTAGGTGCAGAGACTCTACTAAAGTAGATGAAATAAAGGAGTGTGATGCACCAGAATCAAAGAGAGTGTGAACTGGGTGATCATAAAGATAAACTACACTTTCTACAGAAATATTACTACCTCGTTCTTGCTAAGGTGCCACCAGCGCATGAACCTGACTCCCTGAAGTAGATCCAGTCCTTTGTCCCTGCCCTCTCTTCTTTGGGCAGTCCTTAGCCATGTGTCAAGTCTCTCCGCAATGGAAGCCATCACCATTCGCCTTAGCCTTCTTCTTTCTGCAGTCTTTTGCCAAATGTCCAACAATAACACAGAAATTACACCTTCTCTTTTCACGGGATTTGTTGTTCTTCCTGCCTTTCTTGAAGTCTGTTTTCTTAGCTTGTAAACCCTCCTTCTTTTCTTGAGTCACTTCAACCTTAGCCTCTTTCTTGCCCTTGTCTTCCTCGTGCAGCAATGCCATGTCTACCAAGCTTTCGTAAGTCGCTTCTGTGAGTACATGGGTCATAACAAGGTTGTATAGAGGCTCATTCAGACCTTTGACGAAGCGGAGAGCCTTCTTGTGCTGGGTATTGACTAAATCCAGCCCAAATCTGGCCAGCTGATTAAACTGATTGACATACTCCCTAATCGTCATACTTCCTTGCTTAAGAGTTAGGAACTTTTCCATTTGCAGACTCCTTTCAGCTTGGGAGAGGAACTTCATCTCAAACCTCGTCCGGAAGTCTTCCCAAGTCTCCACTGGCCTCTCAGCATGGGTAGTCTCCCACCAATACGAAGCTTCATCTTTAAGCAACCACAATGCTAGCTGTATCTTTTGCCTGTCATCAACTTCGAAAATAATGAACAGATCTTCGGTCTCCTTTAGCCAGTTCCTTGCTACCACAAAGGGTTCAGTTCCATTGAAGTCCTTTCCACCTATAGCCTTAAACTCTCTACATGTCTTTGCAAAAGCATTACCAAGCGGAGGAGGATGAAGAGGAACTGCTGCCACTGGGGGAGGATGAATGTCTGCCGGGCCCGCGTCATTGGCCCTAGCTTCCAAGTACCTTCGGAACCAGCCAGGTATTGGCACTCCTTTCGGGAGGTTAAGATCCCTAGACATGCTGAAACAAGAAGGAAAGATACAAAACGAAGGATAGAGAGATAGTGCTATGGCTTTGGGGATTATGCCTTCTTTAAAATATAACAATTTTTTTTAAAAAAAATGCTTCTTTAAACTTCTCTTTTGAAAATAGTTTAAAAAACTTTTATCTGATCTAGTAAATCTATGCTCTGATACCAAGTGAAACACCCCACCTCCGTTAAGGTCACTCTCAAAGGGAATGCCTTGACTTTGGTGGAGGTTTATAAATAAAAGTCATAGATAAACACAAGACAGATATAAACACATATATAAACAGCGGAAAACCAACAGACTTTCATTTCATAAAATACGTGTTCATACAAAAACATTTCCATAATTGCCTCATAATACTTCCAAAACATTACAACATCATCACTGTCTTGATTTTATTAAAGAAGCATAAAAACATAAATAAAGCAACAAAAATCCCCATAGTGATATCCAAAGCCATAGTCCGAACGAAAGAGATCCAAACCATACATCTACTGCCTTGAAGCTTGCAAAGAGCCTGACTAAGCTGGGTTGTTTCCTCCCTGTGAACCTGGGAGGGGGGAACAGAAGAAAAGAAGATGAAAGAAAAACAGAGTCAGACATAAAGCCTGAGTAAATCTAGTGACTCTTCAGTATGTGAATAAGGAAAAGGGCATGATAGGTATAAACTGAAAACATGAATATATCACAAGCTAAGGAAGTGTAGTTTAGAATCGAATATACTATTGCACCCACACTATATCTCTGCACCTACTTTAACATTATTCTAACTGGCACCCCATGCTGAGGGTGCAGTGGTCCCCTTTTTCTAAAGATCGGCTCCTACTCGCATAAACAAAAGTGTCATATGGCCCCCAAGAATTGTAGATACCTATGCTGGTCCCACCATGGGGTGTATCCAGTCCCGTGACGGCGGCCCGACACCATTCTAGAATGCATAGGGTATAGTACTGGTGTTCAGTGCCTTATTTGTCTACTCCGAAGTGACGTGCAAGCCCGCACTCCGTTAGAACCTACACTGCACCACACGCCGTCGCTTTGACCGCTTACAATCAACCTAGTAATCTTGCCCCACCCTGCCTAGTTTCAGGGTACCGTGATACCAAATTGGGTTACTGCTGAAACATGTCCCTCGTTTCTAAGGTTTTCTAGTCTAACATGTTAAATGGTTAAGTGTTTGTATCAACCTAACCCCACCCATCAATTCTTGTTATCATGTTGAATCTGGTTAAGTGTTTTTTAGTTAACTTAACCCTACCATCTGTCCTTAGCCTCTTAAAGCACTGACCACTCACATTAGACAGATATTGTTACGGTTATTGGATGTGCCGGTCGGTTCCGGGCAGATTTACACCGTAACTCAGTCTAACCTCGGGTCCTTATTGGGCTCAATACTTAACCACCCACATTGGATAGGTATTTTTGTGACTACTGGACGGTCGGGCGGGTCCGGACAGGTTTACGTCACAACTCAATCCAACCTCGGGTGAAGCATATCGTATTTTCTAAATTCACATATTTGTCTCTTTTTATTTTTATATGTAAATGTTTATGGCCCAATTATTCAAATTCATTATTCTTGGGTATAACAATTTATACAGCCTAAATGTCACTAGTCATTGGCATGTGCCAAACATGCTAATACATGTATTTTATTTTAAACCCAACGTTTGTTTTCCCCCGTTTGTACGTACGTAACATAATAACATATGTTGGGCTTAATATTTCAGCCCGACCTATAAACATAAAGAAGGGAAAAATTAAGGCATGAAATATTGTAGAATACATAAAAGAGGTGTGGCGCATGAACTTGCAACATATCGTTTTAACTAACATAAATTATGGGTCATGTGCGCTTGCATTCAAATCAGGGTATAACTAAATAGGTGTCACATGAAATGGCATAATTTTTTACTTGCCTAGACGTGGGTTTAAACATATATAACTAGGCATAATGTCAAACACCAAACTAGCATGTTACATGTTCATAAAATGTCCACTTTTTTACACAACCCAAAGGTGTAAACTCACTTCAAATCAAGTAGTCTATTTTAACATAAAACTAGTATAATTTGTGTAACCAAACGGTACTTATCTAAACCCAATTATACTTGAAAATAAACATAAGAATGTATTCATAGGTTTTGAGTCATGTAGGCATAAAAGGTCTCAAATCTATAACATGTTTACATAAGCCTTAATTTAGACTTAGAGAATGTATACGGTCCATGCTATTGACGTAAACATAAAGGTGTCAAATTCTAGTTTTGCCACAAACTTGCAAGTGCTATCATTTTTATATACAAATGTCCAATAGGCTTGCATCAATCAATTTATGCCACAAATATCAATACACAAACCATGATGGAATCATCGCAATACACAGAATTTACATCATTATTATACAATAGAAAAACCCCAATTTCATTTACATCGAATCACATCTTAATTTCTATTCACATCAGAAAAACCACTATACTTACAAGGAGTGATGAATCTTGAATTCTGGATTCTGAGTTCTAAAATTGAGATGTGTTCCTTTGGGTAGATAAACGTTGTTAGAATCTTGTTTTAGAATTAGATTTGTATTAACTTTGTTCGGCTCTTAAACGGTGGCTACTCCATGTCTCCTTCCAGCAGCATGACGGCTCCAAGCTCTAATTTTTATGTAAATTTTGGATGGAGTCTTTGGTTGTATTTATAGAATTTGAAATTGATTTGAGCCGTCAGATGATCACAGACGAATCTGTACCATTTACTTCGAGAGGAGCCTACCAAAATGTGACAAGTCATCTCTAGTGACACACCAGAGCTCAGAAAATCGACAGAACCAGACCAGGCCAGCCAGGGCCAAACCAGGTCGACTGGGCAGGTCGACCCCCAGGTCGACACTATGGTCAACCTGGTCAGGGGCAGGTCGACCACATGGTCGACCCCCTGGTCGACCTGGCTCTGGGCGGGAAATTTCCCTCCTAGCCCTTCTGCGTTTGAAATTTGAATTTTCTGAAATCTGTTTGAATTTTTAAATTAATTCTGAAACTTCGGAAGGCCATATCTCCTTCATATGGAGTCCGATTTACGCAAATTCGGGCTCTATCTCAAGCAGAATTTTGAGACGAACGCAATGGCTTAACCTGTTTCCCTTAATTCTTTCATCTTGAATTAATTATACTTTAAATTTGTTAATTTTAATGTTAACAGAAAATTTGGGGTGTTACAACTGAGCTATGCACAAATAATGTGCGCAGTTTTTCAGTAAATTCATCTGGTTAAATAATACATTCAACCGTTTGAATGATTATTCAGTCAACTGAATGGATTATTTTAGCCGACTGAATATGATTCAAATTGGACAAGAGAACAACCAAAAATTCAGCCGGCTGACTTAGAAAATTCAGCCATTTGAATTTAGGCCTGGGCACTAGTTTGCCAAGCATTGAGCACTTATTGTTTTCAGATGACTCGTGAAGTGGTTATAACACTATTCGAGGGAAAATGAGGCTTGTAAGGCTTGCTGAAATGGCTAATATCACATGAATTAAACCTACGTAAAGATTTATAGAAGAATTCATATAAAATCAAATTCAAAACTCATGAAATGAAATGTTCACAAAAGCAATCCAAATCGCACAATGGATACACAATATAAACATGCCAAGAGCACACTAGATAAGCATATAGCTTGAGTCATAGATGTAAGTTTGCAAGAACTCACCTTTGATCTTAAAGAAGGAAGTAGAGACTTCAAAATCAAGCAAGATCAACCTCTCTTCAACCAACAGTCTAGGATCTTCAATCCAAGATCATATAAATAGAATTACTAAGAGCTAGGTATTAGGAATTCATTCAAACTGAAGAGGAGTTGGGTTGGAGAAGATAGAGATAGAGCTTACCTCTCTTCTTTATGAATTTTGCACTTGATTTCCTTCACGAAATTGGATTACTAAGATTAACTAGGGCTTAGGAATTTTGATTTCCTTTTTCCTTCCCCGTTTCTATTTTTGTGGAGTGTTAGGAATGAATGAAGAAGGATTGGGGTATAGGGTTATAAGGGTAGACTAGGTTTGCTAACCCAAGCCCCACCAAAGTCCCAATTTTCATAAACTCTAAACATATCATTGTTTACAGTTTTTTATCACGTAAACGACATTTCGAACTCAATGGAAGTGGTCTCACGTCCAAATTCATCGTATGCAAAAAGTTACTTTTCGGACATTACTCGATTAACAATGTTATATTTAAATATACTGTCGTGAAATATGTGGGTTACAGACTTCCCCTATTAAAGAAATTGCGTCACTGCAATTATTTAAGGAAAAACTTAAAATAAATAACAATCAAGCATCAACAAAATCTGTATAGAAGTAAATTAACTCAAGAAAATCAATTTTGTTTTGTATTTAGTGTATCATTCTTATACTAAAATTGTAATAAACCAAAATTTTTGACATTTAAATATAGAGTTTTGATATGGAATTTAAAAGTTTACTTATTTTTGAGAAAATTATAATATATCTATATTTAAATTTCAATTTTTGTCGAATGTATTTGAATAACTTATAAAGGAATATTCTTTTGTAAATTTAATTTTCATGTAAACGTTTATCGGAGTTTCAAGTTTGAATATTTTTTGTATTTAGCTTATGTTCTTCGTTGTATTCTAGCTCTTTTGTGTTTATAATATTCTGCTTTTGATTTAATTATTTATTTTAAGAGTTACAGTATTTTTATTTTCTTTAGCTTATATTCTTATTATATTTATTTTGATTGTATACTTGAAATATTTATTTTATTCAAATTAAATTTTATTGCCTTACCTTAAATATGTTTTCTAAATCATTTATCTTTAATCATTTTATTTGAACTTGCTAAGATACATTTTTTTGTAATATGTTCTATGCATAAATTCTATTTTTGACTAAATTGTTTGCATTGAATAATTTATAGTATTTTCACTTGTATTTTACTTAATCAATTTGTATATTTAGATTTGAATTCTTTCCATGAATTGTTTCTAGCATGAACGTTATATAAAACAAATACAATTACAAAAAAAAATGGATTTTACTTGAATAATTTATAAATCGTTATAATTCGAGAACTGAAATTAATTTATTTCCAATAAGTTGAATCTTTTAGTTTAAAATAGTAAATTGATTGGTTTGAATAAACCGTTAATGTATAGTTGAAACTTAAATTATCATTTAATACGTGTTGCAATTTATAACACATAAATAACGGTATATATTTCAGCCTCACTCTGTAGCTAGTTCGCTCAAAATTATATTATTCTTTCAAACTGTTCACTAGAAATGTCCGTTCAATTCATTTCTTCCGTTCAGCCCACACCTGAATCTAACAATATCTGAGAAAATTTCCCTCAAGATTTGGGCGGTGGAGAACTTCTATCATCTGTCTTCACCAGTCTGAAGCTCTCAACACCTGTCCACTTCTCTCTGAAATCGTGTAAGACGCGCTGTCTTCTTTCTGTGGCTGGTCTCCTTCGTTAGTTTATAAAATAGCATATCCCTCTTCGCCATTGAACACAAGAACAAAACATTTCCTCCTCTATTTCTTTTATCTGCCAAACATTTTCCTTCTCAACCAAAAAATCAAATTTATCCCCAAATCGAAGAGGCACAAAATCACGGCCACCATTGGATTTCGCAATGCCTCCACCACTTCCACCGCTGCTCCATCTTTCTCCTTTAAATCCATCTCTGACAGAAGCCGCTGCAATTGGCTACACCATCACCACTAAATCGAACCACTTCCTTGAGCAATGCCCTTCCGCCAGATGGAGACCTATTCCGCCAACTTCAGTCCCTCACTGCTGCTTCGAACCAGCATCGTCTCGCAAGCCGAAAGCCACCACCTTGGCCACCGCAAACCGTATTTAAGCCCAGCGCTTTCTCCTCCACACCATTGTCGCTGTGCTGTCTCCACCGCAGGTTATTGCTATGGTGTTGGGTTTCACCATTGGCAATGTTCACTGCTGTCCTCCATTCATCAGAGCCCTGTTGCTTCATCGATTGTAAGTTTAACTTATGATTAAGGTTATTTCAAGTTAGTTACATCATTTTCACCAGATGTAATTAGTTGCAGACTGTTTTGTCACGTGTTTTACCACTGATTTGGTCATGAACTGGGTGCTCATAGAACCATAGACGTTTCCATGCATGTTTGAACCACCGTCATATTTTTGTTTGCACGATAAGGCACTTGCTATACAACGTTTTATTCCACCATTTTCATTTGCTGTGTTGACATTTCTTGGTTCCTTGTTCCATGCACACTGCATTGGCTCGTAATATGTATATATGACTTTCATTTTTACCATGTTTGCGTTCAGCATATGCATACATGCCTATGTCCCTCATTTGTATTTCACCCGTGTATTGGGTCGTTACCCTTTTTTGATCCAAAGGATTTTTCTGTCACCTTGTTGTACGAATATGTCTGCATAAAATTATTCACATGCATGTACTATTTTTCCATGTCAACCAAGTTAAGTTGTGTTATTATTCCATTTACGTTTGTAGCATTCTTTGCATGTGTCTCATACTCCTGGAAAGGGTGTCTGCCTCACACACTACCACATGTTTTGCTAATAAATAGTTGGCAGTTCACCGGTATTTTCCCAAATTAAATTTGGACAAAATTCATTTCAAGTTTTACAAGTATATATTAGCTTTTATTTTTAACTCAGCATGCATACAATATACAAATTTTGCATAGGAGCATTCAGTCATATATATAGCTTTATACATGTCCTTGCTGCCCACGTTTGGACTGGAAATTTCTATGCTAGATTCTATACGCATGCCATGACCACTATTGACATCTATATGTATATGTTGTGTTTGTTTTGGATACCATCCTGTTACCTTGTACAAATCTACCCAGTCTTGCCTCCATTGGTACTTGCGGCATACCATTGATTTAAATCACTTGCTAAATATAGTCCTATAATATATTATATATTAGATTTTACCTTGAGTCTATCCTTTCCTGTTAAATATACATATCCCTATTGGGTTTGAGCTTGAATCATGCATGCACTATCTTTTCCGATTTCCCGTAATTGCGCTGTCCATTTTGGCAAGAAATGGAAGTGAACGACTGTTTGCCGTATTCCCTGCTTTTGGCTTTTTGCCTATATGAACTTTCCAGTTTTTCTTGCATACCGCCGGATCATGTATGTATTGCACAACATATTTTCCCATAACAGCTCCTACTTTTCGGAATCCCATTAGAAACTATGTATTATGTTCGGTCATTTCATGAAAGCTACACTCTTTCTTCAGTTTTGTAAACTAATTTTGCAGATAGAAATCGGGGGTGTATTAGACAATTTGTCATCTTAAATTTGGCAAATATTTTATGCTAAGAAAAACTATGACTTTCTTTTCATTTGTATGTACTTCTACCATTTATAACACCCATGTATTGTGTCTTTTGGAGTCCACTTTGCCTTGTCAGTTCATATTCATGTTGCTGTAGAATTTTAAGGAGTACACTTTTATTTGCTTGCTTAAATAGGACCCATTTCATTATGTTACTCACGCATGAAGTTGAATGTGCATACATGGCACCTTGTTTAGTCATGCAACCTGTAACTCCTTTGACTGTCACTCACCTTATTGATGCATGCAAGAATTTTGGTCCTTACTATATTTTATTTCGTCAGTCTCAATGGGTATTACATTCAATCGAACCATCTAATACATATTTAGGATTTACAAATTATATTTGGTGTGTATCAAAGTTTGCTAACTTGAAATAAGTGTAATCCTGACTCGGGTGTTTTAAGTATTTTGCATGGGACACTTGGGTCAGGCCCTAAGTGTTCCAGGTTATGTATATCAGCTCGCTACAAACTAGAGAGGATGTGGAGACGCATGCGCGCGCCATGCCCGTAAAGAGTAAATTGGTTTAAAGACATTTATGTACAATATTACATTATCCTTCCGCTATGCAAATATTACTTTGTAAACTCTGATATTTATGAAAAAAATTATTCCGCAACAAATTATTGTACTCTGTGATTCTGTATTAATTGTGTTTAAACCATGTAAGCCAATAACAATCTGACGTTTTGAACATTTCGAGTTGGTTTAATTAACGATTTGAGACGGGTAAAATGCTAGGTCATTACAAAAATTCTCTTATGAATAATTTCATAGATTTTAACTTTGAGTTGTAAATCACTATATAACTTAAGTCTATACAGGTATAATCTTCAAATAAAACTCGTGAACATACATAAGAAACTAATTTATTCTAATCATAAGTGGTTGCAACAAATTTGAATTTTCTTACTTAAATTTTAAATATTCTAAATCTCAATTTCAATAAATATTTAAATTTAAATCACAAACTATCGCACCACGACTTTGTTGAAAACTTGGTTTGGAAACATTTCAAAATTTACAAGATGAAATTCAAATCTTTTTCTTTCATTAGAAAACTATAATCCAATAGATCCGAATAATTCTTGTTTCAAAGAATTCCAACTTATATTGGGTTATATATACTTAATTGAAGTTCAAATCAAAAAATAACGAACTATCGGTATATGATGAGCTCGTTTTAATTTAATTTAATTAGTTCATTAAACATTCTATTTGTTTATAAATTAAAAACATGTTATCTTATGTTCTCAACATAACTAATTAAACGTTAAAATTCAACTGGGAAGTATCAACTATCCAAAATCATCAAACATTCTCTATCACATTTTTAGCTAGAATGTTTATCCCTTAAAAATTTCCTAAGAATTAATCTAGCTCACATTTAAAAGAAAAGAAAAGGATGTATATGATGGTCACATATATCTCATTCACAAGGATAAGCGATCCTGTTGCGGATACAAGATCACGAAATACTACTCGGGATATACACCCTAAATTGAAATATTAGTACGTTCTCTAATAATCTATAAACAAATAAATTTTAACTTTAAATTTCCAATTAATCCATAATATCTCAAATTTTAAATATTAACACGTACTCTAATATTTCAAAAACAACTTCTAAGACATGTGAACATGATAAATGGTAAAAGTTGAACGAATTACGCAAAACTTGAAAACCCTTGGTTTTCAAATACACAGGAATATCACCAACAAAGACGAGGTCAAACCAATCGGGAGATGACCTTGAAAAATTTGGTTTACTAAGGTTAACATAATAGATTGGAATATTTGTCAACCCCAAATGAACAAAAGAGCACGAAATGGAGCCAAATGAAGTCAGTCTTTTTCAATCAAAAGTTAGTGATAACCAATTGCTTAGTCTGATAGTGAAATGACTTTAGCACAATTAATTTATTGAATAGATCACCAATCCAAGACAAGGAATTTATTAAGCTTGCCATGGTTATTGCAAAGCTAAATTGTTCCATCGGATCTCTTTACAAAAATAGCTCCCCTTTTTAGCTTTAGCGGTCAGTCACTAAGTTAGACAACCAAAAAATTTGAGCCACGGAAATGAAAATCAATTTCAAACTCAATTAGCCATTAAGGTGGTAACCTTAAAATGGGTGTAAAAGATCCTAGAAAATTCATGATTAACGTGAATTATAGAAACAAGTTTCTTAATGTCATTCTCGTTGCTATGAGAATTTTAGAAACACAAGGAAGTTAACGAATCTAAATTAAAACTGTTAAGAACAACAGAAATATGTACCACAAATTTGGGATGTTGTTGCTGGATGATACTCTATGAAAATAAAATGCGGGCCTCAGAATGGAAAGGTCAATCCATCTTGAAAATCACCAAAAAATTAGACAAGAAAGACAAGCAAATAAGCATGGAAATAATAGCCGCATAAAGGAGAGCTCATCATCCATAAAAAGACAATTTTCTTAAAAATCAACCGAAGTTAGCCTCAAAAGTAATTCACAAGGGATTATCAAAATTTTGCAAAGTTGATCAATCAAAATACTAAAACTAATTTAGTGTGCAAGCGATGAATATTAGGAATCGTACAGTATCCCCACATCATGAAAGCCTAGAGATCGGGAATCAAAATCCGAAAACATGAGAGTAAGTTCAATAAGCTAAATATAGCTTATTACCCGTCAAAATAAGATTCGAGATAATTTGAAAACTTGAATTATCCAAATTCTAGAAATCACCCAAAGAAATCTTGAAGGACATAAAATGGAAAGACACTCAAACCATAATTAGTGAGAGCGTACAAATCCATAAATCATAATGTGATTCTCAACGATAAACAAGGAGAGCGTAATTTACATTATACTATTAATTAGGCGAGTTTAGCCAAATGTCCAATAACCACGGACTTAGCTCAAGAATTTACGAACAAATTGCAAAATCCACTATAAATCATGAACAAACGCACAGCTCCAGATGAACACATAATAAATATGTATCATAAATACACATGGAAACATATATGTGGCCCATCATTAGCTACTTATCAAAGAAAGAGTTCAGACATCGATGAAACGCAAAAGTAGCTAAAAGGAAGAAATGACCGATTCAAAATCAGAAATCACCAAATCGATTAGTTGTAAACTTGGTGGAGGGATAGCAATTTCGTCTCACGATAAGGTGGCTTCACACCATACGAAGCATTCCATCCGAAGACAAAGTGGCTCTACATCATAAAGGAAAATGATCAACATCGTTGTATGTGAAGATATACAAAAAACGTTATCCCTCAAGGATGTGTGTGTGTGTATATATATATATATATATATATATAAAGATATACAACACACGAGAAAAACGAAGATCCATACAAGATCCTGAGATTTCATCCAAAAACGAAATTGAATCTCAATTGATTAAGTCCAGAAATTAATCGGCGAAGTAAACGCTAGTGTGTTGACCCGCCCGCTTTTACAAGATGTTTAATTAAATTTTCTATTCAATCGAAAGACAAAATTACTTGTTTGAAACAAATAATACTCCAAAGAAAATGAGAATACTTAAATATTACCCAAAGAAAGCTAAAATATAGTAATAGAGAAATATAAGGGTAAAGCAAAGATCAATGCATGTAAAAAATATTCACAAAACATAGGTTCGAAAAATTGACATACTTAGATAGAGAAAACACTTTATAACAGCTAAGGACATGGTGCCCCCAAGTTCCTTTAGAGAAAAAAAGGAAGATGATCAAAATTCAAAAGAACTTGAATGAGACGATCACAGAAATCATCATCATAATAAAACAGAGAGAAAGGTACTTTGATAGGCATGAGTTCCCTTTTCAATATAAGATATCCTAAATTTCATAGTTGAAATTCTAACTATGAAAGGTGTAAAGGGTATATATGATAGTCATATATATCCCATTCTCAATTCATTGTCTTATTAAAATCCCTAAGGTTGCAAATTAACAATCAATACTAATGATTTGCCTCTCCATCTGTTTATATAGAATTACTAATGCTAAGGTTCGATGTCTATGCACATCATTAATATTTAATACAAGTGTTATGTTAGAATTGTCTCATCGAAGTGTTCAGAAACTCCTATCGGCGTCGTGGCGTCCCACCTCTCGATCAGAATTCCTAACTAACTCAATCGGGCAACTCAACACAATAAAACAAATCACATCCAATTAGGGGCGCAAATTTGTAAATAAATAATCAAAGGTGCAACCATTTGTTCATGAATTAAATTTGCAACCATAAATAAATAAACAATCATTTCATAGTGCTTAGCAGAAATAATTTATTCGTTTTGCAAAGCCAAAATTATTTTATTAAACCATTTTATAAAATAATTTAGAAATCTTCACAACTAAGTCTCAAAAGTTATTCCAACACAAAAATTGGAAATAATATGATTTCATACTCAAGCAAGGGATGTAAGTCTAGGTTTTTGTAGGACAAGATTTCACAAAGATGAATTTAGATAAATTCGATTAGTCAAACAAAGGATTATAATATAAGATAGGATATGACGGGTTCTAAGACTCAAATAAAATCCTAAAACACGATTTCCTAAGAGAGGCTTAGGACAATGAACCTCGCCATAATATCTTATATTGTTCCAAACTTGGCTCTGATACAAAGTGTAATGCTCCACCTTTATACTCGCGTTAGCCAAGGTCAATGCAAGCAAAAATGTCAACTAATTTGAAGAATAAGGTTGTTGAAGAGCGACCATCTGTATAATAGCTTTGAACGAGCGTTAAACATGCCTAATAATATAGTCTTAGTTTTGAAATCCCATGTGAAAATCCGACACATCCATTTCAAGTTCAAACCCACTACACAATAGCTGTATATAATTCGAAAGCAATATAAAATACATAACAATGAATCAGAGTCAGACACAGTTATTCACGTCACTAAGGCGGAAATATATATGAATATAACACACAAGTGTATATACAAAGATAGTGATCATACTCGATCAACTTTACAACAAAAGAATTGTAACACCCCACATTTTTAATTGAAAAATAAAATAAAATTTGAAAAGCTTTTGAAATTTGGTCACAGGTTTAGCGTCATTGCGTCCGTGACAATTTTCTGATCAATTTAGACATATGGATTAGAGAAAACGGATTTAAGGTGAGAAAGGTATCTTTAAATGAAATATTACAACAAACAAGAAAAGAAGGTATAAGAAAAGAACAATGACCAATGTTGTTTTTAGTCCTATTAACAAAACCCTATGTAGCTCAGTTGGTAACGACATGTGAATCCCAAGTGAGTGGTGCAAGTTCGAGTCCCGCTAGCGCATTGTTTTTATTTTAGAGGAGAGGAACGACTAAAATAATACATGTTCTTAGAGGTAAATATGTATAAATACACATACAAGGAAAATTATACATAAATGTGAATATAAAAATATATGTAAACATGCATATGTAAATATATGCGCATGTGTGTGCAAAAATATATACATATGAAAGTGAAATCCGAAATAAACCTGAAATCAATGAAAATAGGTAAGAATTAAATGATGGTATAAAACCGTTTGAATTTTGAAAATAAAATAAAAATTGTGTGCGTGTATATATATATGTCTGTGTGTAAATTCGAATGTTGAGACAAAACGTACATACTAAGAGCAGAATGTAATCAATGCATAATAAATGGAAAATGGAGAAGAATTAAGCTGAATTTGAATTAGACTTCATAAAAGGAATTAAACAACTAACTGATAACGTTATTAATTGCATTAATTCAATGGCGATTAACATGCAAGGAAATTGAAAGATTGTATGCGCGTGCACACGCATAAATTTGAATTTCAAATGTAACCTTGATTTATAATAGGAATAAAATAAAGTAAGTAAAATAGGCAAATAAATCAATGTTTAAATAAATATGTTAGGTTCATCAATTAATGTCGCGCTTGGACCCACATACGTTGACCCAAAATGTGCCTTGGTCGACCTATGGGCCGACCCAAGGTTGCTGGGTCGACCCAGGGCGGGTCCATTTCTGATTTGTGACGTGTTTTTGCTTGGTTGCGGTTTGGATTTTAAAGGATTAAATCTGAGTTTTCAGACTTTCTTGTAGACCTATAAATAGACTAGTAGGGCCTAGCCTAAATCTCATATTTTCTAAGGTGTTGCCTAGGCTCTACCATAATTCTTTCTACTCAAATCTCTTCAAAAAATAGAATATTTAGTCTTAGGAAATTCTAATCAAAAATTTGGAGGAAAAGAATATATATACATGTCTACAAAATGGGTGTTCAGAATTCTGATCAGCGTGAGGTAAGTCCTTGAATCTGGTTTGTTTAGGTTTCTCTTCCTTTTCCCTCTTCTTTAGTATTGGATTTGCAAATCCATGGTTGCTTGGGTATAGATTCAGTTAGGAAGGCCAAGGAATAATAGATCTGGATTAGATTCTTTGATTGGAAAGCTGTTAGATGAGTGGATCTAAATTATACCATTTTAAATAACGGTATATTTTTCGTTTTTGTACTCTCCATTATAATTAATGTGCTAAACATTGGAAATTTATGGAAAATTGGGTATTAAAACTATTTAAGACATGTTATAAAGATTACTGTTGTATACAGTACCATCCTAAGAACCCGTTAATTGGATGTTGTGAATCAAATTATAACGAAATTGTGAATAATTATGGTAATTGGGGTTAAATCTACTGAGAACATTTATGTCATACAAGCCTATTTTCATTTAATCGTTCGTCTGAATGGGAAATTACTGTAAATGCTGTAAATATGGAATTTATGACAAACCTGAACATTTTCTTAAGAATATTATTATGCCAAAGGCTGTAAACAGAATTACAATAAAATTTGGAAGAATTGATATGCCTAAATTGGATGGAAAATTAACAGTAATTAAGAAATTGCACTCAGACCCGAGGTTAAATTCAACTTGTGGTAGAAGTCTGCATGGAACCGTAAGGAAAATCCAGCATCCACAAGTGGTCAATTTAATTTGAGGGGCCTGGTGCATAAACATACATATAATGGTAAATAACGGTATTGATACATGAGGTTAAGTTCAACTTATAGAGGTGTCTGCCCGGAACTGCCCGACAAATCCAACATTTATAAGTAGTTAACTTAATGTGAGAGGTCTGGTGCTTAAATATATATCTATATATAAATATATGTGGGTAAAGGGAAATAAGTAAATGACATTAATTGTAATGAATGGATGTTACAGCAATATAAGAATTGTAATGAACGGAGAATGATAATAACCTATTGTAATTAATTACATTAATGAGAATGTTATATAATAGGTAGACTTTGTCCTTGGGACAAGTGGGAATTATAATGTAGGTTAAAATAAATGGAAAAAAACTTATTGATAAACCTTAGTTAAGAGAACTAAGTAAATAACTAAAGAAAAACAAGAAGTAGAAATAAAGAAAGCCATGCTTAATGAATAAGAATGAAGTAGGCTTATTATTAGTAGACTTATAAATGGGAATTAAGAAGACTAATAATAAGCGGAAGCCCACTCAGGCGGCATAAGACTGAATGAAGTTAGGAAACTAATGAAATGAAATCAGTTGCACTTAATGATATGCATGAAGTAACATGTTAACATAAAGCATGCTGATTGAGAAAGATATACTTAATTATACATTAAGCAGAACATGTTATTGAAACCTGTAAACACTGAAATTGGACAATGAATGATAGGAGGACAACAAATGATAAGATAATAATGATTGTAGATTACAGACCTTGAATTGCAATCTAGAGGATAACATGTTATGAGATTATTATTAAACTTAGATGAGTTAAGTTATATAACTTAAATTAATAAGCGAGAGGAGTCCATTCCTTAGAGATATAAAGGGCTCAGAGGGAACTTTGTAACTTGGATAAGAAGTTAATATGATTGGAAATAACCAACTTAACTGGAAATCAGATAAGATAAAACAAGCGCGTAATTAAACGTTTAGACATAGGGTCTAATAACATGTTAGCATGATGCGCTTGGACCAGTCTGCACGTGAAGAACCAAATGAGGTAGATCATCGTGGTGTCTTGAGGCATGACAGGATCACCTCTATCTGATTACTCCGCTGATATTCTGCTTGTTAGCTCTGTAGGACTGGAATGAGGCACGCAACTTCCGAGGGACGTGATAGGGTACTCCGTGGTGGTCTTATATGCGGTGGTAGTGCTATGGCTGTATTCACAGAGGTTAGGTCTGCATGAAACCATCCAGTAGGTATACCATGTCTGCAATGGTAGTTTGGCAATTAAAAGGCTGTTGGGTGGCGTTTGGTGATTCGACAATTTTCTACGGATAGGCTGGTCGAGACCAAATCAAGTATAGTAATCGTCGGATACCTATCTTCGGCAGTCAATGTGATGCAGAAAGACTAGATCTAAACCTACAGACTATCGATCTTTCACCATCGAGACTTTGGTTGTGGGACACGCCAATTTGGATGTCGTTTGCCAGGGGCACGTCACTTAGCACTTGATGTAGTCTTTCACTAGTTGAGGGAGGGGTCGAGGTGGGACGTAGCCACCGTAGAAATACAGACCATAGTTTAGATATCTGTACTTTATGCCCCTTTAGTAGACCTATGAAAAAAAGGCACCCAACTGAGTTCCATGCATTCAGATGCAGCCCTATTACGGAACCCGGGGTACAGTAGACAATACGTGCGTGTGAGTATCTAGATACATGCACGCGGCACCGGGTGGTGTATCGTATGCGCTAGGGCATTACTCCGTGATTGACCGAGGAGTTTTGATATGGAGATATGTATGTCGCTCTAGCGTAGAATGAGAGTTACATATGTGACGTAGTTATATGGAGATCTGTACGTCGCTCTGGCATAGGATGAGAGTTGCATACACTTTTGTGGCAAGACAGCTTAGATCGTGCGAGAATGGTACAAAGGGAGGTACCTTGATATTGGTGGTATCTACATATATGTTATATTAGGTTAATATAAAGGGAGGTAGATGGGTAAGACGTTAGTGTATAGCTATGAGTGAATTAACCCAAACAACCTAATAAATAAGTAACATGACTGAACGGTATACGTAGGGTTATTTCAGATTGTGTAATTTGATCCAGCTACCAGAACCTGTGTTATCACCCCCTCGTCATAACACTCGTAGGTTAGGTTTATGGTAGAGATATTGTAACAAATGACACTAAAAGAGGATAAATTAAATAATAATTAATTTAATATTTAGAATTAAGGAAAATGGACGGTGCCATCGCGTCTGTCTCGAAATTCTGGTTAAGATATTTGGTTTGCATAAAACAGACACCGTATGGAGGAGTTATGAGGGTTTTAAGTTTGTATACGCGCAGAAAGAATATATATATATATATATATATATGTGAGTCACGTATGAGTCAGAGATGAGTCAGAATTTTATCCAGAACAGTTCAAATTCGAAAACTGAAAAGTGGCGGTAGATTTCCCGCTCTAGGGGGTCGACCCCCTAGAGGGATGTCGACACCGGGGTTGACCCCCCTTAATCGGTGTCGACCTATGGCTCGACCCACCTACAGGGGTGTCAACACCACTAGAGCTGAGGTGGCAGTCGATTTCAAGGGGTGCTCCAACTATATATATGTGTCCAATTCTCCTATTTCTTCATCGGAAATTATGGGAGCCAAATGCTGCCGGCGTACGAACTTAGACGTATTCGTTTTCTTCAACAACGTACAACATTCAACTTTGCAAATCAAATCCAGAAGTTCAAGATCCATTCCTTCTCTATTCTCTAAACCTAACGCCGTGAGTTTCTAGTTGCTTTTAGGTTTAAATGAATAAAAGTGAATTATGAAAGACTGTGAATTGGATATGATGTAAACTATGAATATATGCTATTGTTAAATCTTATACTATGTCATGATAGATCTACTCCTTTAGATCTAATGCAATTGTGGTTATTCTATTATATTGCCTATGTGGATCTTGACTTGTAACTATATTGTGGTCAATGTAAATCTGTTAATTTGGACAGTTGCAACATTGGTTAGATCTAATTCTTTATGTAAATCACGTTTCACCTATCATATTGCGATCAACTTAGATATGTTGTAAATTGGACATGTGAACCCATATTTAGATCTAAGCATGCTATTATGTCATCCTAATGGTGTTAGATCTATTTAACCTTTGGATCTAAATTATGTCATCTAATATATCCTCTTGTGTTTATCATGTTAGATCTAAACCAATTGGACATTTCAATTGCTAATTTAGATCTTACTATGCTTATTGGGACATCATAATTATGTTAGAATCAATTGACTGCCACAAGTTCACCAGTCTATGTCCATCTTGTTATGATGTTAATTACATGTCCATGCCAGTATGTATATTCACCTTATCATCATGATAGTATATGCCTATGCCAAGTTGAACAATCACTTTTGTTGCACTCCTACTATTTTTCCCATTTTATCGTTTATGGCTAGGCTATTATCTAGCCTAGGCATGCTGCCAATTTTGTGAGGATGCTAGTTAAGGAACGGGGAAAAAAGGGTTAATAATGGCATAATTTGAATATGAAAATTTTTGGACATATAATTCAAACTATTAGGTAGAATGGACATTAACACCTGTAAAGGATTAATTGATTAATTAATTAATAATGGAATGTCTAGTAATTACAATTAGGAATTGTAATTGTACTTATGACACGAGGTTAGGTTGCATTAGTGGTGGAATTCTGCCTGGACCCAACCGGCATATCCAGTAGCCACTAATATTGAATCTAATGTGGGTGGTCTAAGTACACAAATACGAATCGGGCTAAGACACGAGGTTAGGCCCAACTGTGGAATAAGACTGCCCGGACCCGTCCGGCATATCCAACATCCACACGTTGTAGGCCTAATATGGGAGGTCTAGCCCATTATAAACCATAAATGGGTACAGTAATGAATTGGACTACTTAACCAAATATAATCCATAGGGATTGTATGATTATGAAATAAAGTTAGGGTTAAGTAAATTGATTGGATAGTGGTTGGGTTAAGCAAATCTTGAGGAGGTGGGTAATATTTACATATAGGCCCACCACTTAACCCGATAAGGTTATGTAATTAAAAACACCTAGTAGTATACATAACCGGAGGAAAAAATAGAGTTATGTAATTAAAGACACCTTTTAGGGTAAGCATAACTGGTATATGGCTATGTAATTAAAGACACCTAATGGTATACATAGTCAATGAATACCTAGTGGGGGATACAAGACAAAGGGGAGAGCTTGTATCATATTGTGTGGGACCCGTTTCAGTCAGTAACCCGGAGTAGGTATCAATAAAAGTACTTCGTACTAGGCATAGAGGGGACACACTTATTGACTGACTGTAAGAGATCCAAACGTGGAGAACGGTGTAGGTGGCGCAAACTGACCAGGCCATGTGTGTGCATGCGCCGGGCAGAGGGGGATAACACGACTGTGACACTAGTAGATATGGTTGTGCACATCTTGGGAAATGAAGGGTTTCCATTTTCGGAAATGATACCTCCTACTGTGGGGCCAGCACATGGTATCTACGGAATAGGGAGACGATCGATTAGGATAGTGGTTAGGGTACATTTGGACGTGTTCCCTAAGTATACCGCCTTATAGTAGAAGGGACCATCTCATTCTGGTTGTACTAGTAATAGTGCTGAGTAATCATTAGAGAAGCGTATACACCTTATCCTGTCTACCTTGTCACACCTGCCATTTATGTAGTGATCTATCTTATCCACTTTATATCCCTATCACGTTACTTTTATTTATTTACTGGCTAAAAGTAACTAGACTCGCTAGACTTTATGTCTGATCTATTTGTTTCTCCTTCTTTCTTCCGTTTCCCCCTTAGGTTCTCAAGGAGGAAACACTCAGGCTTAGTCAGGACTCAGATATTATCTTGCTAGGAGCTGCTTCTGAAGTATAGCTCAACTTCTTGTCTCTACTATGGCTTAACTCTTTTATTTGGGGAATTATGCTTTTTATATACTTATGTACTCTGATGGTGAAAGACAAGTTATTTTATTGTAATGGTTTTCGTGATTTATGGTATTGTGGACCACGACATTATGATTTACGTTTGAAATAAAAATTTAAATTTCCGCTACTATCTTATTTATACCTGTCTTGTAATTATTCTGTGTCTGTTTACCTATAACGCTTCACGAAACTTAATGCATTCCCTTAGTGAGTGACATTAACAAACGTGCGGTGTCACACTTGGTATCAGAGCCGAAGGTTATCAGATTGGATAAAGTTTCGAAAATTATTTTCAAAAAGTTTTTAAAAGAAAAGTCTATTTTGAAAAACATTCCCCAAAAAGCCATATGTCGTATCCTTCGGTCCTTTATCTAAATCTCTTCCTTTTCCTTCTTCAGCACGTCTAGGGAACAAAACATTCCTAATATCCCAAAGGGCGTCACAATACTCGGATGGTTCCCTTGGTATTTGGAGGCCACAGTGCCTGCCGAAGGCCAGTGAAATGTTCCTCCCCCAGCTGCACCAATCATTCCTCCTCCTCCCACTCCAAGAGCAGACAACTTCACCAAGATCTACAAAGACTTCTGTGCTATGGGAGGGAAGTCATTCCATAGGAACGAGACATTCATAGAAGCTCGGAATCGGCTCAAGGAGACCAAGGACTTGTTCGTAATCTTTGAAGTAGAGGATAGAAGGAATGTTCAGTTAGTCGGCTAGCTATTGAAGGACGAAGCCTCATTTTGGTGGGAAGTCACCCAAGCTGGACGTCGGGTGGAAACTTAGGAAGATTTTAAACAGAGGTTCGAAATGAAATTTCTTTCCCAAGCTGAAAGAAGCATGCAAATGGTAAGATTCTTAGCACTTAAACAAGGAAACTTGTCAGTAAAGGAGTATGTGAATAAATTCAACCAGCTATCAAGGTTCAGTTTAGAGTTGGTGGAAATGCCGCACAAAAGAGCTTTGCGGTTTGCTAAAGGGATGAATGAGCCTCTGCATGGGTTAGCCATGTCCCATATTCCAATGGGTGCCACTTTCGAAAAGGTTGTCGATATGTCCCTAATGCATGAGGAAGACAAGGGAGAAAAGAAGGCTAAGGAGATATCAAAAAACAGGAAGGTGTGGCCCAAGAAGGGGCAGTAGCAATAGCAATAGCAACAACAACAGAAGAAAGGATGGAAAAATGATAAAGGCAAGGATAAGAGAAAATGTCACAATTGTGGGAATGAAGTTCACCTGATTAAAGACTGTAAGCGAAGGAAGAACTCTTGCTACCACTGTGGAGAGGTCGGACATTTTGCTAGAGAGTGCCCGAAGAAACAGGGATCACAGGGGCAAGGTAAAAGGACAAGGACTTATGGAGGGCAGATGCATGCTCTCGCGATCAGTGCACCTGATAGAGGCAGAAAAATTTATGTGGAAGGTTTAATTTCTCTTTCAGACCACCCAAGTCGAACACTTTTTTATTCCGGTGCCTCACATTCATTTATATCAAGTTCTGTAGTTGAATCTATGCACTTAATTACTAGTATGGTAGTGGATCCTGTAGTTGTTTCAAACCCCATTGGTGGTTCGGCACATTTATCTATGATTTGTCGGGGTTTGAAAATATCTATGTTAGGCCTCGAGTTTGAATGCGACGCGTATGTGCTCGGGTTTATGGGCTACGGGTTGATTCTAGGAGTGGATTGGCTTACCACGTATGGTGCCATTCTGGAATGTGAGAAGAGGGTTGTTAGACTTCTGACTTGTCATGGAAGGACCCTCGAGATTTCTTGTGACACATAAGGGTCGTTTATGCTTAGTTTCCTAGAGTCTCTTGATGCATCTACCGATGATCTACAATCTGTTCCAGTAGTCCGAGATTATTCCGATGTTTTTGATGAGGTTCGGGGTCTACCTTCGAGGCATGAAATCGACTTTTGTATATATTTGGTAGACAATGAAAAGCCAGTTGCATTGCTAGTGCGCCACATGGCTCCGAGGGAAAGGAGGGAGCCGAGGAAGAAAGTAGGGGAGCTACTTGAGAAGGGGTTTATTAGACGAAGCATATCTGAATGGGGTACCCCAGTAGTATTCGCGACTAAGGCGGATGGTTTGCTTCGTTTGTGTGTTTACTATAGAGAGTTGAATAAACTCACTAAGAAAAATAGGCACCTGCTTCCGAGGATTGATGATTTGTTTGATCAGCTTGTTGGTGCCTCGGTATTTTCCCAGTTAGACGTGGGCATGGGGTTCAATCAGTTGAGGGTGGCTGAGGACAGCATAGATAAGACTGCTTTTAGGACTTCGGACGGTTTCTTTGAATGGCTAGTTATGCCTTTTGTGCTGACGAATGCACCTGCCTATTTTGTCGATCTGAAGAGTAAGGTGTTTCGTGAGTTCCTAAATAAATTTGTTGTAGTCTTTGTTGATGAAATTTTGATCTTCTCCAAAAGCGAAGAAGAGCATGCCCAACATTTGAGAGAAGTTTTGAAAACTTTCTGTGACCTCAGCTTAAAGCAAAATTCTCCAAATGCCATTTTTAGAGAAAAGAGGTGAGATTTTTAGGGCATGTGGTCTCCAAAGAAGGGATAGTCATAGATCCCGCGAAGGTGGTTGTAGTGCAAGATTGGCAGGTTCCTAAAAATGTAACTGAGGTGAGAAGCTTTCTTGTGTTACCAGGTTACTGTGGGAAGTTCATTAAGGACTTCGCAAAGATATCATCCGCACTCACCAGACTAACGAAGAAGAACTTGACATTTTCATGGGATATAGACTGTGGCGTTGCTTTCCAATGACTAAAAAGGGCTCTGACAACAACCCCAGTCTTGACCTTGCCTGACAGGAGTAAGGTGTTTACCGTTATATTGATGCATGTGGTACAGGGCTTGGTGCGGTTCTAACGCAATAAGGGAAAGTAGTGTGTTATGGGGGTTGACAGTTGAGAGTTCATGAAAAGAACTACCCCACCCATGATCTAGAGCTAGCTGCCATAGTATTCACATTAAAGACGTGGCGTCATTATTTACTTGGAGAGAAGTTCGAGTTATACACCGATCATAAATCTCTCAAGTATCTGTTCTCGCAGAAGGATCTCAATTTAAGGCAACAATGGTGGATGGATTTTCTAGCTTCTTTTGATTTTGAGATTGCTTATACCCCTGGCAAGGGTAATGTGGTGGCAGATGCACTAAGTAGGCAGATGATGTCCCTGAGTCCTCTGTTTGTGGAAAGATAGAACTTGGAGTTCATATCAGCTTTTGATTTTAGACCATCCATCGAGATTTTGCCTGATTTGTTTGCATCCTTGGAGATACGACCAACTCTTTTGGACCATATAGGAGCTTTGTAACAAGGTGACCCACAGATTTTAGACATCATGGATAAGCTCAGACGAGGGGAGACTTCTAGTCACCTCAGTAGACCTACCATAGATGAAAAAGGGTGGTTGCGACGAGATGGAAGGCTTTCTGTTCCTCAAGCTGGAAGTTTGATAAAGGTAGTCCTAGAAGAATCCTCCATTCTAAGACGACCATTCATCCAGGCGGCGATAAGATGTACTGGGACATGAAGAGGGTTTTCTTTTGGGCTGGGATGAAGAAACATGTGATCAAATTTGTTTCTCAATGTTTAGTTTGGCAAACAGTCAAAGCTGAGCAAAAGAATCCTGGTGGATTACTTCATCCGTTGGAGGTTCCGCAGTGGAAATGGGAGAGCGTCTCTATGGATTTCATAGATGGTTTGCCTAGATCGAAGAAGGGCAACACCTGTATCTGGGTCGTGGTAGATAGACTCACTAAGAGCGCTCACTTTATTCCAGTTAAGTGTAAGAGGACGACATCATGGTTGGCAACAATTTATGTGCGTGAGATAGTTCGTCTTCACATAGTACCTTCTATCATCGTGGGCGATCGTGACCCCATCTTCACCAGCGAATTTTGGAGGAGCTTGCAAGAAGCATTAGGTACATAGTTGTGTTTGAGCACCGCTCATCATCCTTAGACCGATGGACAGACGGAGAGGGTGAATAGGATCCTTAAAGATCTTTTGAGGCTGTGTATCCTAGACTTCAGAGGGACTTGGGAAGAGCATCTTCCTTTAGTAGAGTTTTCCTATAATAACAGTTAACAAGCTAGCATCGGCATGGCACCCTTCAAAGCATTGTACGGGCGACCCTGTAGATCACCAATTTGAAGTAGGAGACTTAGTTTTTATCAAAGTGTCACCTCTGAGGAATGTGGTTCGCTTCGGATCGGTAGGGAAGTTGGCACCTATGTTTGTAGGACCATTTCCCGTAACCGAGAGGATTGGCCAAATGGCCTATAGAATAAAGCTCCTAGAAAATCTATCCGGCGTTCATGATGTTTTCCACGTTTCTCATCTGTGGAAGTGCCTGCATGACACCGCAGTAATCGTTGAGTCGAGTGTGTTGGAAGAAGTAAAAGTGGAACGGGTGGCCATAGTCAGACGAGTTCCTTCCCGTATTCTTGGATCAGAAGTTAGGAAGCTATGCAATAAAGAGATCAAGTTGCTAAAGGTTCGACGGGGAGATAATCCAGAGGATGCGACTTATGAAACCGAAGACAAGATTCATGCTTCGTACCCTTTTCTTTTGGAGGGTATGTTCTTAACTCCTTATTTTATGTTTTATTTGTGCTTGTTTCTATCATTTGAGTATATCTTATCCATAGTATTTTTCAACCTTTAGATAGGAATCCTATGAATGTAAACATATGTTTGAGACATGTTATGCTTGATGGATGCAAGTGGATGCAAGTGTTTGCTAGTGGTTGCATGTGGACGCATATACACACACATTAGGCCCTAAGATCGGGTCAATCACTTTCATACTTCATATGGATGTGTGTGCATTTTCTTTTCTTTTATGGATGGAAATGGATGAATTAGCATATGGATGTTGCATTTGGATGAATGATTGTGCACACATATAGAGCTTATAGGATATAATAGGTTTATTTGCATACATACTGGATTCACGGCACTAACATACATTACATTAAGGAGGTCAACTGAATCAGTAGACCGTCTGATTTTTCGCATTATTGTTGGGACATATATACACACCGTTGCATATATTCATATAAGAATTAGAAGCCTATAAGGACAATGGATGCCAGTGGTTGTTGGATGAGTAGATGGATGACGGATGGTAGGATATGCATTCTTCTCAACTTAGAGATTTCGGGGATGAAATCCTTTGAGTAGGGGAGAATGTAACACCCCGAATTTTTAATGACATTAAAAGAGGATAAATTAACTAATAATTAATTTAATATTCAAAATTAAGGAAAACGGACTGTGCCATCGCGTCCATCTTGAAATTCTGGTTAAAATAGACAATTGGTTTTCGTAAAATGGACACGGTATGGAGGAGTTACGAGGGTTTTAAATTTGTATATGCATAGAAAGAATATATATATATATATACACACACATATATATATGAGTCACGTATGAGTCAGAGATGAGTCAGAATTTTAATCAGAACAGTTCAAATTGAAAATTGAAAGTGGCGGCAGATTTCCCGCTCTAGGGGTCGACCTAGAGGGGTGTCGACAACGGGGTCGACCCACCCACGGGGGTGTCGACACCCCTAGGGCTGAGGTGGCAGTCAATTTCAAAGGGTTCTGCAGCTATATATATGTGTCCAATTCTCCTATTTCTTCATTGGAAATTATGGGAGCCAAATGTTGCCGGCGTATGAACTAAGACGAATTCGTTTTCATCAACAACGTACAACATTCTACTTTGCAAATAAAATCTACAAATTCAAGATCCATTCCTTTTCAATTCTCTAAACCTAACGCTGTGAGTTTCTAGTTGCTTTTAGGTTTAAATGAATAAAAGTGAATTATGAAAGACTGTGAATTGGATATGATGTAAACTATGAATATATGCTATTGTTAAATCTTATACTATGTCATGATGGATCTACACTTTTAGATATAATGCAATTGTAGTTATTCTATTATATTGCCTTTGTGGATCTTGACTTGTAACTATATTGTCGTGAATGTAAATCTATTAATTTGGACAGTTGCAACATTGGTTAGATCTAATTCTTTATGTAAATCACCTTTCACCTGTCATATTGCGAACAACTTAGATATGTTGTAAATTGGACATGTGAACCCATATTTAGATCTAAGCATGCTATTATGTCATCCTAATGGTGTTAGATCTATTTAACCTTTGGATCTGAATTATGTGATCTAATTTATCCCCTTGTGTTTATCATGTTAGATCTAAACCAACTGGACATCTAAATTGCTAATTTAGATCTTACTATGCTTATTGGGATATCATATTTATGTTAGAATCAATTGATTGCCACAAGTTCACCAGTCTTATGTCCATCTTGTTATGATGTTAATTACATGTCCATGCCAGTATATATATTCACCTTATCACCATGATAGTATATGCCTATGCCAAGTTGGACAATCACTTTTGTTACACTCCTAATATTTTTCCTTTTTTATCGTTTATGGCTAGGCTATTATCTATCCTAGGCATGCTGCCAATTTTGTGAGGACGCTAGTTAAGGAACGGGGAAAAAAGGGTTAATAATGGCATAATTTGAATATGAACATTTTTGGACATATAATTCAAACTATTGGGTAGAATGGACATTAAAACCTATACAGGGAAAGGTTTAATTAATTGATTAATTAATAATGGAATGTCTAGTGATTACAATTAGGAATTGTAATTGTACTTATGACACGAGGTTAGGTTGCATTAGTGGTGGAAGTCTTCCCGAACCCGACCGGCATATCTACCAGCCACTAAAGTTGAACCTAATGTGGGAGGTCTAAGTACGCAAATACGGATCAGGCTAAGACACGAAGTTAGACCCAACTGTGGAACAAGACTGCCCGGACCCGACCGGCATATCCAGTATCCACACGTTGTAGGCCTAATGTAGGAGGTCTAGCCCATTATAAACCATAAATGGACATAGTAATGAATTGGACTACTTAACCAAATCTAATCCATAGGGATTGTATGATTATGAACTAAAGTTAGGGTTAAGTAAATTGATTGGATAGTGGATGGGTTAACCAAATCTGGAGGGGGTGGGTAATATTTACGTATAGGCCGACGACTTAACCCGATAAGGCTATGTAATTAAAGACAACTAGTGGTATACATAACCGGAGGAAATAATAGAGTTATGTAATTAAAGAAACCTTTTAGGGTAAGCATAACTGGTATAAGGCTATGTTATTAAAGACACCTAATGGTATACATAGTCAGTGAAAACCTAGTGGGGGATACAAGACAAAGGGGAGAGCTTGTATCATATTGTGTGGGACCCATTTCAGTCAGTAACCCGGAGTAGGTATCAAATAAAAGTACCCCGTACTAGGCGGAGAGGGGACACGCTTATGGGCTGATTGTAAGAGATCCAAACGTGGAGGACCGTGTGGGCGGCCCAAAACGACTGGGCCATGTGCGTGCATGAGCCGGGCAGAGGGGGATAAGACGATTGTGACACCAATAGATATGGTTGTGCACATCTTGGGAAATGAAGGGTTGCACTTTAGGAAATGATACCTCCTATTGTGGGGCCAGCATAGGGTATCTACGGAATAGGGAGCCGATCGATTAGGGTAGTGGTTTGGGTACATTTGGACGTGTGCCCTAAGTCTACCACCTTATAGTTGAAGGGATCATCTCATTCTGGTTGTACTAGAAATAGTGCTGAGTAATCATTAGAGAAGCATATACACCTGATCTTGTCTTCCTTGTCACACCTTCCATTTATGTAGTGATCTCTCTTATCCACTTTATATGCCTATCATGTTACTTTTATTTATTTGCTGGCTAAAAGTAACTAGACTCACTAGACTTTATGTCTAACCCTTTTTTTCTCCTTCTTTCTTCTGTTTCCCCTAGGTTCTCAGGTAGGAAACATTCAGGCTTAGTCAGGACTCAGATATCTTCATGCTAGGAACTACTTCTGATGTATGGTTTCAAGTTCTTGTCTCTGCTGTGGCTTAACTCTTTTATTTGGGGAATTATGCTTTTTATTGTAATGGTTTTTGTGACTTATGGTATTGTGGACCACGAAATTATGATTTACGTTTGAAATAAAAATTTGAATTTCCGCTGCTATCTTGTTTATATTTGTCTCGTAATTATTCTGTGTCTGTTTACCTATAACGCTTCATGAAACTTATTGCATTCCCGTAGTGAGTGACATTAACGGACGTGGGGTGTCACATATATGATAGCTTTGGATACTGGTTAGGCATTATTATTACTATGGTAAGGCTATATTTTTATCATATTATATTTTATCCATTCCGCTGTGAGATATTTTTTGAGCTCTGATATATATTTTATATCTCTGTCTTTTCAGCAAGATACCAAACAAATCAACACAGGTTTCGATGGATTAGAATTTTGAAAAAAAAAAATCGGCCTGTCGAAATTCAGGTTGTTACTCTTGTTATTAGAGCTTAGGTTCAGGATTGCTATATTGATAGTAAGTTAACATATTTGTATTTTAAAAAATATATAAATATATTATATATACACCTAGATCCATAATGGAACCCACTAAATAGGAAGAACGGTTTATGCAAAGAATTGCGATATCTGTTATGTACACTAAAGGAATGATTATGGAAATTTGAGACCCTTAGGTGGTTTGAGGTAAAAAAAAGTGTACATTGTAATTGGTAATGAAGAAAGATGTATCCCGTATGTTAAAGCTTTGGATTAGTGTGTTTGACAGTTGAGCCTTTTAATTTGGAAAAGAGTAAAAGGGGAAAATGGATTAGGAATATATATATATATATATATATATATATATATATATATATAGTTGAGCCTTTTAAATTGGAAAAGAGTAAAAAAGGAAAATGGATTAGGAATATATATATATGTATATATTTGAGAGAAATGACTTTGTGGGATCTAGGAGAGTCTTTGTAAGTTTGAAATTCTCTTTGAGTCTAACACTCATTGTTAAATTTTTAGAACTTGAAAAATTAAAAGCTTTTGGGTGATAGTTTATGGTGTTTTTCAAGTTTTGACGTTAAAATATTATGATTTTGAAATATGTACTAGATAAATTGTGCAGAAACAATTTTTGAAACAAAAAGAGGTATTTTGATGTTTGAAAAAAAATGTAAGTAACATATTTGAAAAGTGCATATTGATTTTAAAAAGAAACGTAGAAAAGATCGCATTTTTGTTAAAAACTAAAATTTTCAATAAGGAAAATTTTGAAGTTCTCCATTCTTTTGACGAAATTTTTTGATAATAGTTTTGACATAAAATTTTGTTAGGTGGACAAAATAAGTTGTAATAATTAACAATAGAGTAGATGTTTACACCCAGTTGTAAGTAATTGATTTGGCATTATAAACATGAACGGTCGTGAAATTGACAGAGAAGTAGTGGTCCTTGTCTACTCCACTTTTTGTGATTTAAAAAAAAGATGATTCGCAATTTTTTATTGGTTTAACAAAGCAAAGTTTTAATATGGAATTTTTTTTGATAGTTTTAATTTTTGGAAGAAAAATGAAATGAGAAAGTCAAACCGCGTTTTAAAATCATGGAGTAGGTAAAGATTAGTACCTAGGGAAGACGAGAAATATTTTGAGGCTATAAAGTATATAGCAAGGACCATTTTGAAAATAATAGTAAGTTCCCGTAGAATGCTTAAGCATTATGGAGCCTAGGTTGTTGCTTAGAAAAGACTGTTAGTGCAAAGTAAGGGCTAGTGGTGACTACTAGATGGTAAAGGGTAAGTAAGTGTATAGATCCTTTGGTTTGGACTTTTCCTTGTCAGAGGGGATATGATCCTAGTGTAACATCCCATAATTTTTCGGCATATTTAAAACTTGAATTTAATTAAATAAATTGAATAACATGGGTTAAAAATCAAATTAGTTGATTTATAATGATGATGATTGTTGAATTGAAAATAAACGGTTCTTTTTATTGAGTTATAATATGAAAATGTTGTAATTTGGGTTTTTTATTTAAATGACTGAATAAAACTTAAGTGTTTAATTTATAAATAAGAGTCTCAAAATTAAATAGGTTAATGGTGAAATTTTGGATTTGATATTGAATAACTCATTTATTTGAAATTTGCAGTTCAAATTTAATTTGAGAAATAATCAAAATCGGAGAACTTTAAATTTGTGAATCGATTTATAAATTTTATTTAAATTGCAGTTGGATGAAAATGGAATTTTATGAATAGTTAAATTGAATTAAACTAGTTAAATGATTTAATTGAATATTTTATTTATTTATTTTAACTGTGGAATTTAACTGTTTTGGCGACTGTCTCGGAATTTGACGAAACTGGCGCCATTGGATCCGGAACGATGAATTATTGTAGGATTATTTGCGTTACAATCCGATGGGTATTTTGATCATACGAGAGAAAGTGTGAAAGAGATCAATGAAAATGGATAATTAGGTGTTTTAACATTTGGGCCTTCTCTAATTATATAAATAAAACCTATTCAACACCACATCAGCCCATTCTCACTACACGTATGATTTACTTCATCAAATTTTTTCTCTAAGAGCTGAAACCATTCTTACAAACCCTAACTGAGATAAATTGAATTTCAAATATCTTCAAACCTCAATGAATTATATACCATTTCAAAGAGATGGACGATACGAAGCTGATGGTGTCATTTGTTTCGACATTTAGTGCTCGTAGTTGACGGAAATCACGGTCAAAGATGCTGTCTTTCGAACTCCTAAATGCAAAATTGGGCATTTCGATTTTTGGCTTCAATCGGAGAAACTAGGACCAGGGTTTGGTAGAGCTGGTTGTAGGGAGTTGAACGAGGGTGGTCGGAGGCTCTATGGCTCAAGGGGTCATCGGATTTGGTTGTTTTAGGGTTTAGAAACCCGGATTTAGGGACCTACGGCGGAGGAACTCTGGCCAACCGGAGATGGCGGCTCCATCGCTGGCGGAAGCGGCTCGGGGTGCAGGTTCATTACACGGCGGTCCAAGGCTTTCTGGCCATCGGATATAGGAGTATGGAGTGGTCAAAGCGGTGCGTGGATAGGTTTTTCTCACGTCGGTTACTGTAGTAGAACAATAGAGGAGCGGGAAGAAAGGGTGTGTGTTAACGTGTCACAATAGGATTGGTGAGAGAATATATATAAATTATATATATATATATATAATTCAAATTGTAAAATGCTCATAACTTCTTCATATGAACTCGAATTTGAGCGCGGTTTGTTGTGTTGGGATCATGGTGAGATTGCGGACGTTTTGGCACAGGTTTCACTGCATTTTGGGATTGTGAAATTTTGGGCTTTGGTTGGATGTCCAATCCACTAAGATCCAAAGGTGAGTGATTTTCTCACTTACAAAATACTGAATGTAACACCCCGAATTTTAGTTAATACTAAAATTCACTAATTACAGGATAAATAATCACAGATGTGGGAATTGGGGGTAACGGTCTGCGTCATTGCGTTCGTCTCGGAAAAATACGCGAAATAGAGTCCGAGTTTGCGTAAAACGGGTACCGTATGAAAGAGATATGGACGAACGAAGTTAGGCAGAAAAACCAGAAACAGGCCAGAATTGCACTGGCGCACTTGTGAAGTGCGCCAGAACAAAGATGCACTGGCGCACTTGTGAAGTGCGCCAGTACAAAGATACACTGGCGCACTTGGGAAGTGCGCCCGTGCCGAGCCAAGAAACCTGCACAGTTTCTAGTGAGTTCTGTGGTTGGGTGCACCAGTTTGGGGTTTGGGCTTGGTCTTAGGGCTAGTTTCTGGAAGGTGCCGAAATCTAAGGGTCCTAATCTAATCTAGGGTTAATCTAAGGGCCTAAAACACTCTCCTAATCTATAAATACACCCTAAACCTACCCTAATCCATACTAAAAATAGAAATGATGGCCTCATGCCGCCAAATTAAATCCTAGAAGGAGCCTCCACTAATCTAAGAAGGAAGTTGCAAGCTAATCCCTCTCAAATCATTCTCTAATCATCACCATCTTAATATTTAGCAACTAATTCCACTTCATAAGTGGGTTAATCTTGGTTTTGGTGAGTTTCTATCACTTTAACATCAATTGTTAAAGTAAGTAGATTGGGTGTAATGAGACTTATGGTCTTAAATGCGGATTAATGAGTTTGAATCATTTACAATGATATGCTACTCTATGTTTTCTTATGTTTATGCATAATTAATAAGTGGGTTTATGCATGTTTGATAAGGTTGTTTATGCATGCTTAACAAGTTGGTTTGTGCATGTTTAACAAGTGGGTTTATGCATATTTAATAAGTGGATTTATGCATGTTTAACAAAGTGAGTTATGCAAGTTGTATGCAAGTTATGTATATGCTTAAATGCAAGTTTAACATGATTTGCAAGTTAGGAATGCTTATGCAAGTATATGAATGCTTATGCAAGATATGTATATGCTTAAATGCAAGTTTAACATGATATGCAAGTTATGCATGCTTATGCAAGTATGTGAATGTTTATGCAAGTATGTGAATGCTTATGCAAGTATGTAAATGCTTATGCAAGTATGTGAATGCTTATGCAAGTTATGTGTATGCTTAAATGCATGTTTAACATGTTATGCAAGTTATGAGAATGCTTATATGCAAGTTCAACATGTTATGCAAGATATGTGTATGATAATATGCAAGCTCATATGCAACATATGCAAATCATGTGTATGATAATATGCAAGTTTGGGTTATATGTAGTTGGGTTAATATATGCTCATATATGCAAGTTGACATCCTCTTAACCCATGCCAAAGTTGTATGCTAAACCCATGATATTTGTGATGATCTTCCCCTTATTTATGTCATGAAATGAGAACGATTTACGTGGGGAACGATGGGGTTGGTAATTATGTTAATAAAAATATGATTGGGTATGATTAAGCATACCATAAAAATAAATTACCATAAGTGGGAATTTACCTATTGAGTTAGGTCTACCCCATGGGAATTTACCTATTGAGTTAGGTCTACCCATGTTATGGAAAACTTGATATTAATTAGGGATAATTAATATGGGGGTGATTAATTAGGTGTAATTAATCGACTAAGACACGAGGTTGGACTCATTTGTAGTGTAAAACTGCCCGGACCCGACCGGCTTAACCAGTTGCTACAAATGTCAGCCCAATGTGAGGGGTCTTAGCCATAAATTAAATACGTGATTAAAGTAAAGACACGGGGTTAGGCTCTGTTATGACGTAAGACTGCCCGGACTCTACCGGCTTAACCAGGCGGTCATAACAGCCAGTCTAATGTGGGAGGTCTTTATGGGAGATCATGGTCTTAATTAATTAAGAAACACTTAACCATATTAGCATGTAGTGGGACATGAGGGGTTAAGTGGGTGCCTTGGGTGGCATGTGAAAATTTTGTGGTTGCCTTGGGTGGCATGTGGAATCTAGTGGGTTGCCTTGGGTGGCAATAGAAAATACGATTAGAATACTTAACCAAGTGGAAACATGTAATTAAACATAATTAAAGGGTTAAGTGGGATACACTAGATATATGACAAGCTTAGGTGGGTAGCTTATGGGGGCCCATTTCAACCAATATCCCAAACGTATCTTTGTGGGCTCGACCCATGTCGAGTGACGGGACACGCATATTGGGCTTGATTATAAGAGGCCAAAACGGGTTAGCGGTGGCAACGCAAGTCCAACGGGTTTCATATGCGTGTGTGGGCCCGGGCTGGTAGATAAGCCGTTGTTGCATCGTGTAGATATAAAGCCGTGTACCGTTGATAGTATTGGGTAGCCACTTTAGGGGTGTGATACACCCCACTGTGGGACCAACACGGGTATCTACGGTAGGGAGCCGATCGATGGGGAGTAGTGGGTACACCTAATGAAGATAGGGGCAGACGGCACCTATGTAGGGGTACACGAAACTACTGGGTAAAATTGCTAAGTACACCTAGTGGAGATAGGGGCAGACGGCACCTATGTAGTGGGCTAGGAGTACATGAAACTTCTGGGGAAATTTTCTAAGTCCTTGAGAGGGATCAACCTTTAAGTAGGAATGACTGGTGTGGTGCAGTTAGTAATTATCCTTGGGTGGGTAGATGCGTCCTTACGGTTATCTTAGTTTATCCTAAGTCTACCAAGCTGCTTAGTGTAGCCATTCATCCCCAGATATTACCGTAGGTCAAGTTTATGTCTTCTCTGGTTACTTTAATGATTGTATTGTTAAAGTTATAGGGCTCACTCAGACTTATGTCTGACCCCGTTGTTTTTATCTTTTTCCCAACCCTCAGGTCCTACGGTGGATCCTTGCGGTAGTAGAGCTTGATCGGATTGCTGTTCCAGTCTTTAGGAGCTTGGGTAGATGTAAAGCTCCAGTTATCCAGTTATCTTTTCTTTTGTTCTGGCTATTGTATGAGAGAGTGGGATTATGTACTTCTTTATTTTGATGGATATTGTACTTGACTTTTATCGTGGTTTTATGATGTAACCAGACATGTTTATTTCCGCTGTTATGAGATGGTGTTTTAAAATTTCAAGTACTATTTATATCTGTCTTGTTGTAATTTTTCTGTTCTATATCCACTAAAATACTCCACCGATGCTATGGCATTCCCTTAGTGAGTGACCATAGCGGGAGTGGGGTGTTACACGTGGTATCAGAGCAAAGGTTACCGGAACAGATAAAAATTTTAGAAAACTATTTTTCTAAAACATTTTTGGAAGAGATATTTTCAAAAACATGTCTTTAAAGAGAAAAGTTTTTGAAAGAAAAGCATAATCCCCAATAGCCATATCCATATCCTTCGAATTCTCCGTTTTGAATCTTTCCTTTTTCGTTTCAGCATGGCTGAGGATCTTAACTTTCCGGAAGGTGTGACGGTACCAGTATGGTATAGGAGATTGATGGAGGCTAGGGCCACCACTACGGGTCCAGCAAATGTTCCTCCACCAACCGTAGCACCCGATCTTCCTCCTCCCCCTCCTCCTCGCACGGATACTTTTGCTAAGACTTGCAAGGAATTTAAAGCTATGGGAGGGAAACCTTTTCAAGGATCTGAAACTTTTGTGGAGGCTAGAGATTGGCTTAAGGAGGTGGAAGAGTTGATAGATATCTTTGAGATGGAAGAAGGAAAGAAAGTCAAGTTAGCTGCTTGGTTAATGAAGGGAGAGGCCTCATTCTGGTGGGAGGTCACTAATGGAGAACGCCCCGTTGACTCTTGGGCGGATTTTAGGCAAAGATTTGTGGTCAAGTTTCTCTCAAGGGCGGAGGAAAACTTGTACATGGAAAGATTCTTAACTCTAAAGCAAGGAAATCTCTCGGTGAAGGAATATGTCAACAAGTTTAATCAATTGGCAAGGTTTGGCCTAGATATGGTGAATACACCGGAGAAGAAGGCTTTGAGGTTCGTGAAAGGCTTGAATGAACCGATGCATGGGTTGGCTATGACTCATATCCCTATGGGGGCCACCTTTGAGAAGCTAGTTGACATGGCACTCATGCATGAAGAAGAGAAGGGTCCCAATGCTAATAAGGCACCCGAGAAGAAGGGAGATCAAAAGAGACCTCAACAACAACAGCAAAATAAAGGTGGGAAAGGCAACGGTGGCAAGAGCAAGAAGAAGAAGTGTTTCAATTGTGGGACACCTGGCCACCTAAGCAAGGATTGTAGCAAGAAGAAGAAGACTGGCTGCTTCCACTGTGGCGAAGCAGGGCATTTAGTGAAGGATTGCCCTAAGAAGGGGCAAAGGACGGGATCTACCTCAGGAGGACAGGTGCAAGCTCTTATGGCACCGAGTCAGGCTAGGGGGCAAGTACAGGCTCTCGCGGTTCCACCGATTCAGGAGAGAGGTAGAACTATTTCCGTTGAAAGTCTGGTCTTTCTATTTGATCATCCTGTCCGTACATTGTTTGATTCAGGCGCATCGCATTCGTTTATCTCATCATCATTAGTTGAGTCACTGCACTTAGACACCAGTCTGGTAGATGATCCCTTGGTTGTTTCAAACCCAATTGGGGGCTCCACTTATTTGTCCATGATATGTTTGGGTTTGAAGATTTCTATACTTAGCATTGAGTTTACATGTGATGCTTTTGTGTTGGGCTTCACGGGCTATGGGTTGATTTTGGGCATGGACTGGTTATCCAGTAATGGTGCCGTTCTTGATTGCGAAAGGAGAGTTGTTAGGCTCATGACCCGCTTGGGTAACACTCTCGAGATTTCTTGTAATCCCAGGGACTCTGTTATGCTAAGTTATCTTGAATCGCTTGACGCTTCGGACGAGAGTTTGCAATCTGTTAGAGTGGTCCGGGAATATCCGGATGTGTTTGAGGAGGTGAAGGGCTTACCTCCGAAGCGGGAGATTGACTTCCGAATATTTTTGGTGGATAATGCTAAATCGGTATCTTTACCAGTGCGCCACATGGCTCCTCGTGAGAGGAGGGAACTCCATAAGCAAGTAGGGGAGTTGCTTGAGAAGGGGTTCATAAGACGAAGTATATCGGAGTGGGGTGCTCTGGTAGTATTTGCTACGAAGGCGGATGGGTCCCTCAGACTTTGTGTAGACTATAGAGAACTTAACAAGCTCACAAAGAAGAATAGACACCCATTGCCGAGGATTGATGATCTTTTCGATCAGTTGGTTGGCGCTTCGGTATTTTCTCAGTTGGACTTAGCCACGGGGTTTCATCAGTTAAGGGTGGCTGAGGATAGCATAGACAAGACTGCCTTTAGAACTCCGAATGGTTTTTATGAGTGGCTGGTGATGCCATTTGGGTTGACGAACGCCCCTGCATACTTTGTTGATTTGATGAGTAGGGTGTTCAGGGAGTTCCTTAATAAATTCGTGGTGGTCTTTGTGGATGATATCTTAGTATTTTCTAAGAGTGAAGAAGAGCATGCCCTACATCTTGGGAAGGTATTGAAGACTCTTCGAGCACATAGCCTTAATGCTAAATTCTCTAAATGTCACTTCTGGAGGAAGGAAGTACGGTTCTTGGGGCACGTGGTCTCCAAGGAAGGGATAGCTGTGGATCCCGCGAAGGTAGTATCAATTCAGGACTGGAAGGTTCCGAAGAATGCTACCGAAGTAAGAAGTTTCTTGGGGTTGGCGGGTTATTATAGGAAGTTTATCAAAGACTTCGCGAAGTTATCAGCCCCATTAACCCGCTTAACAAAGAAGAATCTTGTTTTCACATGGGACGTAGATTGTGATGATGCGTTCCGACAGTTAAAGAGAGCTTTAACCACTGCTCCAGTTTTAGTGTTGCCAGATGGGAGCAAGCCATTTGTTGTCTATACCGATGCCTGTGGGACAGGACTTGGCGCAGTCTTAATGCAAGAGGGAAGGGTAATAGCCTATGGTGGAAGGCAGTTGAGGGCACATGAGAAAAATTACCCTACCCATGATCTAGAGCTGGCCGCTATTGTTTTTGCGCTCAAGATTTGGCGCCATTATCTTCTTGGTGAGAGATTCGAATTGTTCACCGACCACAAATCAATAAAGTACTTGTTTTCTCAGAAGGATTTGAATCTGAGACAGCAAAGGTGGATGGAATTCTTAGCATCCTATGATTTCGAGATAGCGTATACCCCTGGCAAGGGTAACGTGGTGGCGGACGCCTTGAGTAGAAAGAGGTTGTCCTTGAGTCCATTGTTCGTGGAACAACGAAGCTTGGAATTTATCTCGATGTTTGATTTCAGACCTTCCGTTGATTATGTACCCGGTTTGCTAGCTTCCTTGGAAGTTAGACCTACTCTTTTGGGGCAGATTGGAGAAGCACAGAGGGACGACCCACAGTTGGTTGAGTTGGTGGAGAAGCTCATAAGGGGGGAGTCGTCCAGCCATTTGAGTAGGTACACCCTAGACGATAGGGGGTGCTTGCGTAGAGACGGTAGACTTTGTGTACCGCAAGACGAGGGTTTGAGGAAGGTTATTCTTGATGATGCACACCGTTCTAGGATGACCATTCATCCCGGTGGGGACAAGATGTATCAAGACATGAAGAGGGTTTTCTTCTGGGTCGGCATGAAGAAAGATGTGGCCGAGTATGTCGCTCGATGCTTGGTGTGCCAACAAGTGAAGGCGGAGCAAAAGAAACCTGGTGGGTTGCTTCACCCATTGGAAGTTCCGCAATGGAAGTGGGATAGCGTCTCAATGGATTTCATTGACGGGTTACCCAGATCGAGGAAGGGTAATACAGGAATTTGGGTGGTGGTAGACAGACTTACTAAGAGCGCCCATTTCATACCTGTGAAGAGCAAGAGGACTGCTCCATGGCTAGCTTCAGTATATCTTCGAGAGATAGTTCGATTACATGGGGTACCCTCTAGCATAGTAAGTGATCGAGATCCTATCTTCACTAGCGAGTTATGGAGAAGTTTGCAAGAAGCAGTGGGGACTCAATTGTGTCTGAGCACCGCATATCATCCTCAGACAGACGGCCAGACTGAGAGGGTGAATCGTGTTCTAGAAGACCTTTTGAGGCTTTGTATCTTAGATTTTGGAGGTACATGGGAAGAGCATCTTCCATTGGTAGAGTTCGCATATAATAACATCTTTCAGTCCAGTATTGGTATGGCTCCTTTCGAAGCTCTCTATGGAAGGCCTTGTCGATCACCTACATGTTGGTGGGAATCTACGGATAAGATCTTGCTTGGGCCTGATATGGTTAGGGAGACTTCTGAGAAGATTGACTTGATTCGAAGAAGGATGAAAGCAGCGCAGGATATGCAAAAATCTTATGCGGACAAGAGAAGGACGGATCTTGAGTTTGAGGTTGGGGACATGGTTTTTGTCAAAGTATCTCCGTTGAGAAATATTGTTCGCTTTGTATCCGTTGGGAAGTTAGCACCGAGGTTTGTTGGGCCGTTTCCTATTAAGGAAAGGATTGGACGGATGGCATATAGGGTGGAGTTGCCCGACAGACTTAGTGGTGTTCATGATGTATTCCATGTATCACATCTGAGGAAGTGCTTACATGAGACTGCAGAGGTGGTAGAGCCGAGCTTGCTTAGAGATGTAGAGGTAGAGCGTGATGCGACGATTCGACGAGCTCCTACTCGCATCCTTGGGTCAGAGACTAGGAAATTGAGGAATCGAGAGGTTCGGCTAGTCAAAGTGCAATGGGGAGAAGATGAGAGCAACGCCACTTGGGAGACGGAAGCGAAGATGCGTTCTTTGTATCCATTTCTTTTTGAGAGTATGTCTTTTAACTTCTCCTTTATCGTTTGACTAGTACTTATCTTATCTTTGGTATGTCCTCTCGTTAGTACCTTTGACCTTTAGATAGGGTAAACCTATGGTTGAAACATGTGTTTGAGACATGTTATGGTTGATGGATGCAAGTGGATGCAAGTGTTTGCTAGTGGTTGCTCGTGGATGCATATACACACACTCTAGGCACTAAATCGGCTCAGTCACTTCATATTGCATATTGCATAAAATTGTGTGTAGGAAGCTATATTTATGGATGTATAATGATTGTGTTATCACATGGATGATGCATTTTGGGTGGATGATTGTTCACTCATGTAGATATTGTATGTGTCGATAGGGTTTTCTCGCATACATAATGGATGCATGGCACTATCATGGTTTGCATATGTTCATACATTAGATAGGGAACATATACACACACTTTTTGCATATGCTCATACATCATTAGAAATTGTTTTAAGGACAATGGGTGCCAGTGTTTGATGGATTGAGTAGATGGTTGTTTGGATGGTAGGATATGCATTCTCCTTGGCTTAGAGATTTCGGGGACGAAATCCTTTAAGGAGGGGAGAATGTAACACCCCGAATTTTAGTTAATACTAAAATTCACTAATTACAGGATAAATAATCTCAGATGTGGGAAATGGGGGTAACGGGCTGCGTCATTGCGTTCGTCTCGGAAAAATACGCGAAATAGAGTCCGAGTTTGCGTAAAACGGGTACCGTATGAAAGAGATATGGACGAACGAAGTTAGGCAGAAAAACCAGAAACAGGCCAGAATTGCACTGGCGCACTTGTGAAGTGCGCCAGAACAAAGATGCACTGGCGCACTTGTGAAGTGCGCCAGTACAAAGATACACTGGCGCACTTGGAAAGTGCGCCCGTGCCGAGCCAAGAAACCTGCACAGTTTCTAGTGAGTTCTGTGGTTGGGTGCACCAGTTTGGGGTTTGGGCTTGGTCTTAGGGCTAGTTTCTGGAAGGTGCCGAAATCTAAGGGTCCTAATCTAATCTAGGGTTAATCTAAGGGCCTAAAACACTCTCCTAATCTATAAATACACCCTAAACCTACCCTAATCCATACTAAAAATAGAAATGATGGCCTCATGCCGCCAAATTAAATCCTAGAAGGAGCCTCCACTAATCTAAGAAGGAAGTTGCAAGCTAATCCCTCTCAAATCATTCTCTAATCATCACCATCTTAATATTTAGCAACTAATTCCACTTCATAAGTTGGTTAATCTTGGTTTTGGTGAGTTTCTATCACTTTAACATCAATTGTTAAAGTAAGTAGATTGGGTATAATGAGACTTATGGTCTTAAATGCGGATTAATGAGTTTGAATCATTTACAATGATATGCTACTCTATGTTTTCTTATGTTTATGCATAATTAATAAGTGGGTTTATGCATGTTTGATAAGTTGGTTTATGCATGCTTAACAAGTTGGTTTGTGCATGTTTAACAAGTGGGTTTATGCATATTTAATAAGTGGATTTATGCATGTTTAACAAAGTGAGTTATGCAAGTTATATGCAAGTTATGTATATGCTTAAATGCAAGTTTAACATGATTTGCAAGTTAGGAATGCTTATGCAAGTATATGAATGCTTATGCAAGATATGTATATGCTTAAATGCAAGTTTAACATGATATGCAAGTTATGCATGCTTATGCAAGTATGTGAATGTTTATGCAAGTATGTGAATTCTTATGCAAGTATGTAATTGCTTATGCAAGTATGTGAATGCTTATGCAAGTTATGTGTATGCTTAAATGCATGTTTAACATGTTATGCAAGTTATGAGAATGCTTATATGCAAGTTCAACATGTTATGCAAGATATGTGTATGATAATATGCAAGCTCATATGCAACATATGCAAATCATGTGTATGATAATATGCAAGTTTGGGTTATATGTAGTTGGGTTAATATATGCTCATATATGCAAGTTGACATCCTCTTAACCCATGACAATGTTGTATGCTAAACCCATGATATTTGTGATGATCTTCCCCTTATTTATGTCATGAAATGAGAACGATTTACGTGGGGAACGATGGGGTTGGTAAATATGTTAGTAAAAATATGATTGGGTATTATTAAGCATACCATAAAAATAAATTACCATAAGTGGGAATTTACCTATTGAGTTAGGTCTACCCCATGGGAATTTACCTATTGAGTTAGGTCTACCCATGTTATGGAAAACTTGATATTAATTAGGGATAATTAATATGGGGGTGATTAATTAGGTGTAATTAATCGACTAAGACACGAGGTTGGACTCATTTGTAGTGTAAAACTGCCCGGACCCGACCGGCTTAACCAGTTGCTACAAATGTCAGCCCAATGTGAGAGGTCTTAGCCATAAATTAAATACGTGATTAAAGTAAAGACACGAGGTTAGGCTCTGTAATGACGTAAGACTGCCCGGACTCTACCGGCTTAACCAGGCGGTCATAACAGCCAGTCTAATGTGGGAGGTCTTTATGGGAGATCACGGTCTTAATTAATTAAGAAACACTTAACCATATTAGCATGTAGTGGGACATGAGGGGTTAAGTGGGTGCCTTGGGTGGCATGTGAAAATTTTGTGGTTGCCTTGGGTGGCATGTGGAATCTAGTGGGTTGCCTTGGGTGGCAATAGAAAATACGATTAGAATACTTAACCAAGTGGAAACATGTAATTAAACATGATTAAAGGGTTAAGTGGGATACACTAGATATATGACAAGCTTAGGTGGGTAGCTTGTGGGGGCCCATTTCAACCAATATCCCAAACGTATTTTGATGGATATTGTACTTGACTTTTATCGTGGTTTTATGATGTAACCAGACATGTTTATTTCCGCTGTTATGAGATGATGTTTTAAAATTTCAAGTACTATTTATATCTGTCTTGTTGTAATTTTTCTGTTCTATATCCACTAAAATACTCCACCGATGCTATGGCATTCCCTTAGTGAGTGACCATAGCGGGAGTGGGGTGTTACACTGAATAATTCCCATATTTGTTAAATTAAAATATGAAATAAGTTTGGTTGCATGGTTGTATTTGATTTGTGATTGGCTGCTTAAAAATAACATGCAAGTGTATTAATCTGAAAATTTAGGTCGATACTTAGTTCTTTAATTTAATTAAATTACTAGTTGGGATTTCTAATCCTTGCAAACCCATAGAGCAGATTAATACTGATTAATGGGATGAATGGTTGTGATGGATGTTTTGGATTATTTTCTGAATGGGTATTGGTAGAAATGTTATTTATTTCGGTATATGGTTGTTGTGTGCTCATCATTGACGATGAATCCCAAATTTTCACCTTAGATGTTACGGGCATCGAGTAAACCCGGGACTTATCAATTTAAAATAAATTAAGAACACATAGTGAAATGATAAATCTCTGTGACCCTGATTTGGATTGAAATGATAGATCCATCTCTGAAATATCAAGAAATTAAATTTAAAAGTCACATGGCCATAGGATAGAAAATTATATATGGACATCGGGTGGTTAAATGATTTTTTTAAATATTTGAAATTCTATTTGATGAATTTCTATATAAAGGAAATTGGGTCAATTTTCGATGAATTTTATTCTTCCTTTAAAGAACTGGATCTTGAATGTATTTGAAACGGTTATGAAAATTTCTCCCAAAACCAATTGGATGTTTTGAATTAGAGTTTTTATGGTTGGGATTATTCCAATAATTGGGTAGACTAGAATTTAATAAATTCTAATTGAATTTAATTTTTGAATAAAGATAATCGAGGATACTCGGAGTTATTTTAAAGTTAATGTGAATTTGGTTTTGAATCCTTTAATTTGGAAGATGGGATTGAACTGGTGTTTGAAACAAGATATGGAGCTATGTAAACTACATCTAGACTAGAGTTAGATTCAAGTTTTTAAAGTTCGGAAGAAAGGAACAATTGTTGTTTAAAGAACTTTATTATATATATATACACTTCTTAATTTCCAAATTTACTATTCCTTCAAAAAAAAAATTATTTAAAACTTTTCCTATAAAACTATTTCGTTATAACTAAAATTTTCCTTATATTTTATTACTTAACTAATCTGTAAAACTTTTAGATTATATATATATATATATACATAGTGTTTGAAATTTCCTTATTCTACTCTAGCTAATATATTCTATATATATATATATATATATATATTATATAAAGATTTTGATTTATAAGCATCTATTTTCAAGTTATGTAAAATGAGCGTAAATTTCTTCCAAATGGAAAGTGTTTGGATCTAACTGTTGTTCAAATGAAGTTGAGATAAATTTTTATTCTATTTGAATTTGAATCGATTTCTAAACCGATTTTGATATGGAAATGTAAATTATATTCTACTCGAATATAAATGGACCTCCTAAGGGACTGAAATGAGTTGAAGTGAAAGTGTATATTCTATTTGAATATGAATGGATTTCGAATAAAAATCAATTTGGAAAAATTTGAAATCTTAGAGATAATATATATTTTATTTGAATGCAAGTCGATTTTGAAATATTATATGATTATAATTTAAAGATATGGAAGTTTATTATAATTTAGAATATAATCGGTTTGGTATGATATGACATTTTGATATGAAATTATATTCTATTTGATTATAAATTTGGTTCGAAATAGAATATGATATTTTGATATGAAGCGAACTTTTGGGAAATATAAAGAACCAACCGATGTGAAAAGATGTAAGCTTTGGTTGTTAAAGAGACCGGGGTTGACATAAGGCATACTCTCTGTCAGTGTCGATACCACTTTGACAACTATGAACGTTATAGCGTATCCAGAATGAGTATGATGATTTAGAGGCGATTATTGAATCGAAGAAGATGAACGATGACGAAATAGCCCTGACCTTCGGGTCAGAATTGAAATGACTAAAACAGGAGCTATACTGTGACTAACTAAGGTAGCACCTTTGATCGGGCACACTTCTTCGATACTATTTCTATGACTATGATGATGATTTGGGCCCATTTGTGATTTTGGGAGTGTGATCCGAGGTGGGCGGTAGTGGCTGCTATGCGTTACCACCAGTCCGAGAGTGCAATTGGTAGAATCCTACCTTGGGCATTGCCTCGAGTGCCTTCTCATATTTATCCATATCGAGCCCATACGATTTTGATTTAACATTGCCTTCTATGGTGTGCCCTCTGATAACACCAGTACGGTGAATTTACAGTAATGTATAGACTGTTGATGCCTGTAAATGGCGTAAGGGTAATATGGTAATCCCGTTCACGCTATTTTTATGATATTTACTTTAATGGATAGACACTATCATAATAGTGTATTATGCTATGTAGGTATTAGTTTAACGGATCCCCGAGAGATGGAAAAATCCTGTAACATCTCTTGAGTTACTGCACCCATGACACTGATGTTATTTCGCATTTTGATTTGACTAATATGAGAATGATTTAGTGCTGATCCGAGTGTTTGTTGTGTTTCCTTTTTATGTAATACGCTCGGGTCAGCAGATGTTTGCAGTTACCGAAGACGACTGTGCCTTGGAGATTGAAGACAAAGATTGGTATATATCTATTATATATATGTGTATTTCCGCTGCATTTTATTTTCGCTGCCATGTTATGTATATCTGCTTATGTGTAACTCTGATTTATCATTTGTACGTTATATTCAAATGTATATATTTCAATTGTTTTAACTTTTATTTGTTTATTTTATGTTGTCCTTTTACTGTGAGATTCTATGATTAGTTTTTCTCTTCTTTCTTCCTTTTCTTCTTTTCCCAATAACTACCTGTATTTGTGGTTGGTTTGGGTCGACATGTGTGGATTATTGTCGATTTGAAAGGATAAAAATATGGGTCATTACATTTGGTATTAGATCGATGGTTAGCGATAACCTTGGCTCGGTTGGGAATTAACTCATTAGAGATGGGGCTAGAAACACCCTAGAATGGGTTAGAGTGATATAAGAGAGCGTACTTGTATTTTTGATAAATTGGTTTTTCATTGTGTTGATTTGTTCTGTTGAATATTTATGGATTCTAGTCGATATATGGGACGCCATAGAATCGATAGGAATTTCTAAATAATCGAACAAAATGATCGACATAATATGGTTTTCGATTATATTATATATATATTATATATACTATTAGTGGTTTTAAGTGTGTAAGCATTGGTCGTTGGTAGGTAATAATATTAAGTTAATACCTATTACGGTTGATTCGATAATAAATTTAATAAGGAAAATTTAAATGGTCTAAGAAATATTCGAAAATGAAATAATACCATTAAGTTTAATTGGGATAAAAAGGTTTGAGATTGAAATAGAAATGAACTTGAAACTTGATCCTGAGGTACTCTTGAAATAGTTTTGTCAAATTTTGAAATAATATTGTATTATAAGTAGTTTTCTAAAGGATTTTAAGGATTAAAGTGTGTAATCCCTTCTCAGACATCAGAAATGATTTCGGTAATGAGTGCACGCATTATCGACGTTTATTCTGAAGCGTCCAAGTGGGCGAGACCACTTTGTACTTTCATTTCTAGTTGGAAAAGAATTTTGAATTTGATTTCCTGTAGTATAAAATTTTATAAGAGTATTAGAATATGTTATATAAGGTTGAAATTTAAATTCAATATACTTTGGAAAAAATCTATGTTTTTGGTAATTAAAGACTTGGATTTAAATTTTTATATGACATGTTTCCTATAAAATTTTATTAGCACATAGATTATTTCAAAAACTTGGTTTATGAATCCAAAATCAAGTATTTAAGTTCATATTAACTAATAATATTAACTCATGTACTAATGTTAATTGATTTATTAGAATTTTGATTTTGAAACCAGAAAATTTACTTGAATATTAAGGAAGAGAATGGGTCATTAAAATGCTTAAGTATGGTTGATAATAAGTTTAAAGAAATTATAAGTTGGTCGACAAGAGTGTTTGAAAAAAGAAAAGAAAAAAGAAAAACTAAGTATGAACTTAGTTCAATCGAAGTCGACCAAAACGAATTGGAGGGATTTAAGTTATTAATGAAATGTGAATGGTCCATAAATTAAAATAAGGAAATAAAAAGGCAAACTAGTGAACATGAAAAAAAAGAGGGCATTAAAATCTAAAAAGGGGGTAAGTCTCATTAGGACAAATATATCGAATGTAAATATGGGTATGAAAGATAAAATGAATGGAACGTAAATACCTTGTCGAATAGAACAGAAGTTAAGTTGAGTAGAGGAATTGAATTAAATAAAGATTTAACCTGGAAAATTTAATAATAAGAGTTGAGAACTAAATATGAAACTTAGATATATATATAACCCATCCTTAACTCAATTTATAATATGCGAGTTGAATAATGAATTGATTTAATGAAATAAACTTTAAACGACAATGGATATGCATATAAGTAAAGAAGAAAGTGGTTAAACTATTGTAAATGGTTAAATGAATAATAATTGAACATAAATAAAATGATTGAGCAATTGAATATGGGCAAAGGAAATGGAGAGTAATTCGATGTGAATAAATAGAAATGCAAAACAAGTGAAATGCGGTACAAATTTAAAATTTTGGCTTATTTGGAATAAGAGAGTGGAGTTAACCAAATTTTATTCAAAAATTGGAGATATCGAAATGAGATGTAAAATGAAGTTTGATCTGATTTGGATAGATATAATGAAATGAAATCAACTTAGGAAAAATTAAATAAGTCGATATAAAATTTATATGTATTGTTGGACTAAGTAAGTGAAATGAAATTTCAAAAACAAGAGAAATGAAATGGTTTATATAAAGGAAACCATCAAGGATCTTAACCCTTGATTTTGGATTTGGAAGTCGACCATATGGAACGACATTCTTGTAATTTGGATGGAGTAATAAGAATAAGCAATGAAATTTGGAAATTGATGTAAATGAGCTTGGTAAATGGATTCATGTTAAGAAGTTAAAGGTCTAGTGTAATCAAGTTCGTTGGATGTTTTAAAGTGATTTCAACTTTTAATCCAAATTAATGCTTGGAATGAAACGAGAAATGGAATAGATAATATATCGGAATGGAGTAAGCAAATTGGATGTGAATGCATTTCTCGAGAAATGACGTGATAACAAATTGAGGTGTTAATGATTTACAAAATTATTGGAATCAAAAGGTTTAAAACTTCTAATAAAATCAGCCGTTGTTATGAAAGAATTTGAGATAGTCAATAAGCTGAAGATAAAATGAATTGAATAACATGGGTTAAAAATCAAATTAGTTGATTTATAATGATGATGATTGTTGAAATGAAAACAAACGGTTCTTTTTACTGAGTTATAATTATAAAATGTTGTAATTTGGTTTTTTTTATTTAAATGACTGAATAAAACTTAAGTGTTTAATTTATAAATAAGAACCTCAAATTTAAATAGGTAAATGGTGATATTTTGGATTTGATATTGAATAACTCATTTGTTTGAATTTGCAGTTCAAATTTAATTTGAGAAATAATCAAAATCCGGGAACTTAAAATTTGTGAATCGATTTATAAATTATATTTGAATTGCAATTGAATGAAAATTGAATTTTATGAATAGTTAAATTGAATTAAACTAGTTAAATGATTTAATTTAATATTTTATTTATTTATTTTTACTGTGGAATTTAACTGTTTTGGCGACTATCTCAGAATTCGACGAAACTGGCGCCATTGGATCCGAAACGATGAATTATTGTAGGATTTAAATTTGCATTACAATCCAACGGGTAATTTGATCGTACGAGAGAAAGTGTGAAAGAGATCAATGTAAATGGATAATTGAGTGTTTTAACATTTGGGCCTTCTCTAATTATATAAATAAAACCTATTCAACACAACATCAGCCCATTCTCACTGCACATATGATTTACTTCATCAAATTTTTTCTCTAATGGGTGAAACCATTCTTACAAACCCTAACTGAAATAAAAATACAAGCTTGAATTTCAAATCTCTTCAAACCTCAACGAATTATATACCATTACGAAGAGCTCGACGATACGAAGCTGGTGGTGTCATTTATTTCGACAAGCAGTGCTCGTTGTTGATGGAAATCATGGTCAAAGATGCTGTCTTTCAAAATCCTAAAAGCAAAATTGGGCGTTTCGATTTTTGGCTTCAATCGGAGAAACTAGGACCCGGGTTTGGTAGAGCTGTTTGTAGAGAGTTGAACGGGGGTGGTCGGAGGCTCTATGGCTCAAGGGGTCATCGAATTTGGCTGTTTTAGGGTTTAGAAACCCGGATTTAGGAGCCTACGGCGGAGGAACTCCGGCCAACCGGAGATGGCGGCTCCACCTCTGGCGAAAGTGGCTCAGGGTGCAGGTTCATTTAACGGTGGTTCAAGGCTTTTTGGCAATCAGATATAGGAATATGGAGTGGTCAAAGCGGTGCGTGGATGGGTTTTTCTCATGTCGGTTACTGTAGTAGAACAATAGAGGAGCGGGAAGAAAGGGTGTGTGCTGACGTGTCACAGTAGGATTGGTGAGAGATTATTTATAAATTATATATACATATTTAATTCAAATAATAAAATTCTCATAACGTCTTTATATGAACTCGGATTTGAGCGCGGTTTGTTGCGTTGGGATCGTGGCGAGATTGCGGACTGGCACTGCTTTCGATGCAATTTGAGACAGTGAAATTTTGGGCTTTGGTTGGACGTCCGATCCACTAAGGATCCAAAGGTGAGTGATTTTCTCACTTACAAATACTGAATTATTTCCATATTTGTTAAATTAAAATATGAAATAAGTTTGGTTGCATGGTTGTGTTTGATTTGTGATTGGCTGCTTAAAAATAACATGCAAGTATATTAATCTGAAAATTTAGGTCGATAATTAGTTATTTAATTTAATTAAATTACTAGTTGGAATTTCTGATCCTTGCAAACCCATAGAGCAGATTAATACCGATTAATGGGATGAATGGTTGTGATGGATGTTTTGGCTGATTTTCTAAATGGGTATTGCTTGAAATGTTATTTATTTCAGTATATGGCTGTTGTGTGCTCATCATTGACGATGAATCCCGAATTTTCACCTTAGATGTTACGGGCATCGAATAAACCTGGGATTTATCGATTTAAAATAAATTAAGAACACAGAGTGAAATGATAAATCTCTGTGACCCTGATTTGGATTTAAATGATAGATTCATCCCTGAAATATCGAGAAATTAAATTTAAAAATCACATGGCCATAGGATAGAAAATTATATATGGACATCGGGTGGTTAAATGATTTTTTTTTAAATATTCGAAATTCTATTTGATGAAATTCTATGTAAAGAAAATTATGTCAATTTTCGATGAATTTTATTCTTCCTTTAAAGAACTGGATCTTGAATGTATTTGAAATGGTTAAGAAAATTTCTCCCAAAACCAATTGGACGTTTTGAATTAGAATTTTTATGGTTGGGATTATTCCAATAATTGGGTAGACTCGGATTTAATAAATTCTTATTGAATTTAATTTTTTAATAAAGATAATCGAGGATACTCGAAGTTATTTTAAACTTAATGTGAATTTGGTTTTGAATCCTTTAAATTGGAAGATGGGATTGAATTGGTGTTTGAAACAAGATATGGAGCTATGTAAACTCCATCTAGACTGGAGTTAGATTCAAGTATTTGAAGTTCGGAAGAAAGGAACGATTGCTGTTTAAAGAATTTTATTATTTATATATATACACTTCTTGATTTCCAAATTTACTATTCCTCCTTAATTTTTTTTTATTTAAAACTTTTCCTATAAAACTATTTCGTTATAACTAAAATTTTCCTTATATTTTATTACTTAACTAATCTGTAAAACTTTTAGATTATATATATATATATATACATAGTGTTTGAAATTTCCTTATTCTATTCTAGCTAATATATTCTATATATATATATATATTTTATATAAAGATTTTGATTTATAAGGATCTATTTTCAAGTTATATTAAATGAACGTAAATTTCTTCCGAATGGAAAGTGTTTGGATCTAACTGTTGTTCAAATGGAGTTGAGATAAATTTTTATTCTATTTGAATATGAATCGATTTCTAAACCGATTTTGATATGGAAATGTAAATTATATTCTACTCGAATATAAATGGACTTCCTAAGGGATTGAAATGAGTTTAAGTGAAAGTATATATTCTATTTGAATATGAACAGGTTTCGAATATAAATCAATTTGGAATAATTTGAAATCTTCGAGATAAAATATATTCTATTTGAATACAAGTCGATTTTGAAATATTATATGATTATAATATAAAGATATGAAAATTTATTCTAATTTAGAATATAATCGGTTTGGTATGATATGACATTTTGATACGAAATTATATTCTATTTGAATATAAATTTGGTTCGAAACAGAATATGATATTTTGATATGAAGCGAACCTTTGTGAAATATAAAGAACCAACCGATGTGAAAAGATGTAAGCGTTGATTGTTAAAGAGACTGGAGTTGACATAAGGCATACTCTCTGTCAGTGTTGATACCACTTTGACAACTGTGAACGTTATGACGTATCCAGAATGAGTATGATGACTTGGAGGTGATTATTGAATCGAAGAAGATGAACGATAACGAAATAGCCCTGACCTTCGGGTCAGAATTGAAATGACTAAAACAGGAGCTATACCGTGACTAACTGAGGTAGCACCTTTGATCGGACACGCTTCTTCGATACTATTTCTATAACTATGATGATGATGATTTGGGCCCATTTGTGATTTTGGGAGTGTGATCCGAGGTAGGAGGTCATGGCTGCTATGCGTTACCACCGGTCCGAGAGTGCAATTGGTATAATCCTACCCTGTGCATTGCCTCGAGTACCTTGTCATATTTATCCATCTAGAGCCCATACGATTTTGATTTAGCATTGCCTTCTATGGAGTGCCCTTTGATTACACCAGTACAGTGAATTTATGGTATTGTATAGACTGCTGATATCTGTAAACGGCGTAAGGGTAATATGGTAATCCCGCTTACGCTATTTTTATGATATTTACTTTAATGGATAGACACTATCATATTAGCATGTTATACTATGTATGTATTAGTTTAATGGACCCTCGAGAGATGGAAAAATCTCGTAACATCTCTTGAGTTACTGCACCCAAGACACTGATGTTATTTTGCATTTTGATTTGACTAATATGAGAATGATTTAGTGCTGATCCGAGTGTTTGTTGTGTTTCCTTTTTATGTAATACGCTCGGGTCAGCAGACGTTTTCAGTTACCGAAGACGACTGTGCCTTGGAGATCGAAGACAAAGATTGGTGTATATCTATTATATATGTGTATTTCCACTGCATTTTATTTCCGCTGCAATGTTATGTATATCTGCTTATGTGTAACTATGATTTATCATTTGTACGCTATAGTCAAATGTATATATTTCAATTGTTTGAACTGCTATTTGTTTATTTTATGTTGTCCTTCCGCTGTGAGATTCTGTGATTGGTTTTTCTCTTCTTTCTTCCTTTTCTTCTTTTCCTAATAACTACCTGTATTTGCGGTTGGTTTGGGTCGACATGTGTGGATTATTGTCGATTTGAACGGATAAAATATGGGTCGTTACACCTAGGATACTTAGCCCTTGGTAGTAGTTGTGTAGAATAGTTTTTTTTCCAATTTTTAGTTGAAGGATTAAAAAGATTGTTAGAAAATTAAACTTAGATCAGCGGATTAAGTTGAATAAGCTAAGTAAAGAGTAATGGCATGACAAAAACAAAAACAACAAATCCAGTAAAGCAACAAACATGATAGTTGAGAGAAAATTGGAAAATTTTGAGTCTAGATAATAAAAATGCGTTTTTACCAAGCAAGTTGAAAATGAAAATCAATAATAGAGAAAATTTCCTTATATGAATTGTGATTGGATAGGAAGATAGGAAACCTTTATGTAATCCAAGTACAGATAGAAAATGTACATAAAAGTAAAACGGGAGATGTCAAGTTTTGCATTTTCTGCCTTTTGTAACATAAGAAATCGAATTTAGAAAATTAGATTTTTGTAACAACCCGAATTCTGATAGACCAAATTTATTTTCAAAATTCTAATCCATCGAAACTCATGTTGCTTTGTCTGGTATCCTGCAGAAAAGACAGAGATGTAAAATATATCAGAGCTCAGAAAATATCTCACAGCGGAATGGATAAAATATAATATAATCAAAATATAGCCCTAACCAGATAATAATATTGCCTAACCAGTATCCAAAGCTATCGTACCTCTGCCACAAATCTAACCTGCGAGTATATTATGAGGAGGGGGTCATAACACAAGTTCTGGTGACTGGATAAAAACTACACATTTTGGATAACCATATATGTACCGTTCAATTACATTTTCTTGTTTATTAGGTTACTTGGGTTAACAACACTCAAGGCTTACACGCACGTCGTACCCATTTACTTCCCAATGGATTAACCTAACATAGTATATATGTAGTTATCCCTAATATTGAGGTACACCCATAGAACCCCCCACTCGCACGGTCTCCGCCGTAACGCAATAAAAATATATGCAGTCCCTTATCTTAGGCCATAGTGACGTACGGTTCTCTACAATACAACGGCATGTTCCGCATAGAACCACCATTTCCATGCTACGTAAGCGTACGGACTACCACCTTTGATCGAATCGGATCACAGAGTAAAGACCTAGAGTCTACGATACACCACCCGAAGCAGGCATTCATGTATCTAGGCTTTCCCACATACGTATCGTCAATCGTATTCGATGTCTTAACCGCACGTATCCTGTACTGTGCACCGAGTCCTATGGCAGGGCTGTACAAGAAATACGGATCTCGGTCAAGAGCTTTTCATATATCTGTATTCACATATGCTAAGGTCTGGATTTTCAGTGGCCATGGTCCCACATGACCCCTCCCTCAATTAGTGAAAGACGAACAAGGTTGAGAACCAGTGACATGGCCCAAGAGCAAACAACAAATCCTAATTGGCTTGTCCCTCACCCATAGCCTTGATAGCAAATAGTATATGGCCTTTTGGTTTAGCTCTCCATCTTTCTGCATCATGCATTATGTATCAAGCTGATTGTCAATGGTAGGTACCCAATGACTTGCTATCAATGAATGGTTAGACTTGTCAGTACTTAGGAGCGGTCGTAACCCATCCTAGTCAAGGCAACTTAGATCGTCGAATCACCTATACCAACCTATGGTCTTTTGGTTGCCCACTACCTTAGCAATCAAGGCATACTCACTGGGTAGAAGCGCGCAGACCTAACCTCTATGAGCACAGTAGAATGTTGTTACAGCACAGAGGACTACCAGGAGTACCCTCCACGTCCAAGGAAGTCGCGTGCTTCCCCTTCCAGTCCTTCGGAGACAGCAGAATATCAGCATAACAACAGGAAGAACAAGCAGAATAATCAGATGGACGTACGCTCCCTTTGTGTACCATGACACCACGATGATCTACCCCGCTGGGTTATTCACCATATGGACTGGTCCAACTGCCTCAGGTTAACATGTTATTATACCCTATATCTAATCACTTAATCACGCGCTTACTCTTCCCTTTCAAATTTCCATTCAACTTGGTTATTCCTATTCATATTGACTTCTTATTCAAGTTACCAAGTTCCTCTTGCTTATTAATTTCAATAATATAACTTAACCCATCTAAGTTCATTAATAAGCCTTTAACATGGTATTCTTATCAGTAGATTACAGATTCTAAAGTTTACAGATAACATGTTCTTCTTGTTAGCAAGGCTCAGATTATTAGATTTGTAAATCACTTAATTTTTAATTAAGTACAACTTATTGTATTTCATAAGTTTTCCCCATTTTCTCTACTTATTACAAACAACAGGTTTCAGGCTTCCCAATTTACAGATTACTTAATTTACAATCAAGTACAACTTATCTCATTACATAAGTTATCTCAATTCACTTATTTTCTATTTAACATGTAACTTTTTATTTATGATTAAATCTAACTTACTTTATCCTATATATTCACCTTGTTCTTTCTCATTTAATCATAATTCCATCTTACACTATCACTACAGCCTGTTGTTGTTTACTTATTGACTTAGTTTTCTTAAATAAGGTTTACTAATAAGTTTCTTTCCCATTTATCATAACTTATGTTATACCTTTCACTTGTCCCTAGGACAAGCCTACCTATTATATAACATTTCTCATTAATGTAATTAATTATAATAGGTTATTATCATTCCCCGTTCATTCTAATCCTTTTACTATTGTAACTTTCATTCAGTTCCATTCATTTCCATTAATTACATTTTAATGCCATTATACCTATTCTGTTAGTTACACACACACACACATACACACACACACATATATATGTTTATGTACCAGACCTCTCACATTAAGCCTACCACTTGTGGATGTTGGATTTGCCGGGCGGTTCCGGGCAGACTTCTACCACTAATTGACTTAACCTCGTGTCTTAGCACCGTTACATGTATATTTATGCACTAAAGCCCTCACGTTAAATTAACAACTTGTAGACATTGGAATTGCCGGGCGGTTATGGGCAGACCGCTACCACAAGTTGAATTTAACCTCTTGTCTAAGTGCGGTTATAGTTTTCTATTTACTGTAAATTTAGGCATATTCATTCTTTCAAGTTTTACTGTAATCTATATTTTACATGTCATACTTATTATCACATTAAGTCCATTTCTAATTATCATGTCGCATGTTTTTCCTAACATGTAATTAATTTTATTTTAAAATAACATGTAATCATCGAATCATGCAATTATTTCATTCTAACAAATTAACATGTAATTATCCCAATTCTTACAGTTAAGGGTTCAAGTCATAATGTGCCATAGATTAACATGTAGTTAGAACATGTACGTATACAACAGTAACCGTTTCCACGTATTTTAAAAGTTTACACATTTTCACATATTAACATTTCAACATATTAACGTTTCATCATATTAACATTCCAACATATTAACATATTAACCGTTATAGTAGATTTACATTTTAACAAATTAATCATTCTAGTATATTTACATTGCATAATAATGGGGAATGTCAAATGATAAATATGCCATTACCAAAAAGGTCTATTTTAAATCCACTCACCTAATTACTTTCCAAATATTGAATATGGTCCGGATCTAGCATTCCGTGGTTCTCCTAACTGAATTTAGAACCTAAAAAACCATGGATCCACAATTCTCAATTGAAAGAAAAAGGGAAGAAAGAGGAGAAAATTAAATAGACCAGATACAAGAATTTACCTTACTTCGAATAGAATTCCGAACACCTTCTTTATTGACCTACATTCTTTTCCTCCAAATCTTGAATCATAATTTTCATAGCCTAATTATTCTATTTATCTGAAGAGATTTGAGGAGGAAGAAGAATGACAGAGCTTAGATGGCCTCTCAAAAAATGTGAGATTTAGGTTAGGCTCTACTATACTATTCATAGGTGTTCAAGATCTTATCGTACACGCAGCGCTGAGTGAACATGGTTAAGAAAATAGTCCAGATGCATTGATAAATCTAGCCAGATCTTGGGTGGGGTCGACCCCCATGTGTTTGTGTCAACCCAAGGGTCGACCCCTCATGTTGGTGTCGACCCTTGGGTCGACCCCCTTGGTCCCGCTAGCCTTTTCGTGGCAGATGTTACCATTTTGACGTTTTTGATTTTTAAACGTTTGATTAGTATCCCGTTATACTTTCTTTGATTTATTTTAAATATTACATTATCTTCTTATATGTATACAAAACTTCAAATGACCATTTTATACATATATATACGCACAACTTATATTGCAGTTTGAAAATTGAAACGGTGTTATGCCGTTATTAATTCTTACCATATTTCTTTGATTGCAGCCTTATTTTGAGCTTTTCTCTTGTATATATATATATATATATATATATATATATATATATATATATATATATATATCTACACACACACACACACACATATATATATATATATGCATATATTTTCATATACATATATTTTTCTATACTTCCTTATATGTGCATTTATACATATTTTCTCTTTGGAGCATGCATTATCATAGCCGTTCCCTTAAAACAAAAATATGGCGCGGGATCGAATCTTGTACCTCTCACTTGAAAGCCACATGTTTTAACCAACTGGAATATTAGTCTTTTGTTAACAAGGCATAGAACAATAGTGGTCATTGTTCTTTTCTTGTTCCTCCTTTTCATGTTTGTTACAATATTTCATTTAAACCATTGCATGTACCCTTATCAATTTGCATGCATCTTTTTCCTTCATTTTTCTTTTCTTATTAATGCATAATATTTACATTAATCTTTTCTTATTTTTCAATGCATGTATTTATTACATGCAATCATAAATTATCATTATTTTATTCTTCTTTTAAATATTTATGTCTATGCATATATATACACAAATGCACTATTTAAATATTTAATTGTCATAAAATGCGGGGTGTTACATTCTCCCACCCTTAGGAAATTTCGTCCCCAAAATTGGATAAGGTTAAAAATGGATAATCCCTCGCATAATATCCATCCATCATGTGTACATCCAATTTTTGCAAACATTGTGCACTTGCGCAAGTGTAATACAACTAATAATACATGTATGCCTAAGTGGTACCACATATACATGTGCAAATTTTTCAAAAACCCTTTAGAAACATGATGCGCACATCCTAAATATACTGGCACTTCTACATGATTGCAATATTTTGAAAATCAAAATGCATTTTCATCCAAATTTTCCCATACTCTTGCGTAACCCTACCAAGCAACTTTATTTTTCGAATTTCAGAAAAATCTAATTTTCTAAATTCGATTTGTTATGTTACAAAAAGGTGGAAAACGGAAAATTTCACATTTTCTGTTTTTCTTCTTCAACCTTTTTCCATCTGTATTTGGATTTTATGAAACTATTTTATAAAGATTCCCTATTTTCCTATCCAAGCGCAACCCACATAAGAAAATTTTCTCTGTTACAGATTTTATTTTGTCATTTTATGTTGAATTTTTTTTATTCTTATCCATCTTTTCTCATAATTTTCCATTTTTTTAACTGTCATGTTTGTTTCCTTACTGAATTTGTTTTTTTTTTCATTTTAGTCATGCCATCACTATTTCCTTAGCTTATTTAACTTAATCCTCTGATCTAAATTTAGGTTGAAATAAGCCTTCTAGTCCTTCAACTAAAATAGGAAAACAGATACTCTACACAGCTACTACTAAAGGCCAACAATCTTAGGACTATGTCCCCTTCAAACAGAAAAATTCAAACAACATGATGTAAACACTTACTTGCCCGTTACTGTCTAGTAGTCACCACTAGTCCTTGCTGTGCACTAGCATAAGTTTTTAAGCAACACCCTAGGCTTTTCAATGCTTACGCATTCTATGAGAACTTACTATTATTCCAAGATAAGTCTAGCTATTTACTCCAGAGCCTCAAACTTTTTCCCATCTTCCCTACGCACTAATACTTACATATACCATACTTTTCCAAACACGGTTTGGCTTTTTCATTTCATTTTTCTTCCAAAAGTTAAAAGTAACAAAACTTTATTTTCCTCATCAAAACTTGTTTTTGCCAAACCATTAAACATGTCATTTTATAAAAAAATGTACACCATTTTTTTTCAAATCACAAAAACGGGAGTAGATAAGGATAACTATTTCTCAATCAGGTTTACAACTTGTTCTTGCCTATAAGGTTAGTTCAGTTTCTTACACAAGGTGCAAACATCTACTCTATTCTTAATTTATACAGCTTATTTTGTCCACCCAACAAAATTTTCTCTTTTAAAACAATTATAAAAAACGATTGGCAAAAGAATAGAGATTTCAAAACTTTCTTTACTGAAAATTCCAACTTTCAACAAAATGCAATATTTTCTAAGTTTTACTTTTTAATCCTTTCATGGAATATAACAAGAAAACTAGCGAGCTATATATGGCTTATAATGTGCACCTTTTACTGAGAGAATTTTATTTTAGACAAAATTTTCACATGAAATCACTATTTCCAAAATATACCCCATTTTACATTAAAACTCAATATGTACTTTTCTAATATGTTCTTTACATATTTTAAACATATAACTTTTAAGGTTAAAACGTGAAAATACCATAAACCATCTTCCGAAAGCTTTTATAATTTCAAGTTCTTAAAAGTTAACAATGGGGTTAGACTCAAAGTGGGTTTCCAATCTTAACTTGGCTTTCCTAGACACTCCCACAAAGTCAATTCTCTCAACTATATATATTCCTAATCCAAATTTCTCCTTTAAATATTTTCCAGTTTATAAAGTTTTACTGCCAAATCCACTAACCAGAAATACTATCACATGGGATTCAGCTTTTTTCCATTCAAAGTATATTGTACACTTCCACTCAAATTACCTAAGGGCCTCAGATTTCCATGTACATTCCTTTAGTGTATAAAACAAATATCCCAACTTTTACCATATTTTGCTTTTTCTATATAGTGGGTTCCTTTATGGATCTAGGTATATATATATATATTATATTTTTAAAAATACAAATATGTTCACTCACTATCTATATAGGAATCCTAAACCTAGGCTCTGATACCAGATGTAACAACCCGAATTCTGATAGACCGATTTTTTTTCAAAATTATAATCCATCGAAACTCGTGTTGATTTGTCTAGTATCCTGCAGAAAAGACAGAGATATAAAATATATATATCAGAGCTCAGAAAATATTTCACAGCTGAATGGAAAAATATAGTATAATCAAAATATAGCTTACCCAGATAACAATACTGCATAACCAGTGTCCAAAGCTATCATATCTCTATCACAAATCTAACCCGCGAGTACGTTATGAGGAGGGGGTTAGAACACAAGTTCTTGTGACTGGATTTAAACTACACATTTTGGATAACTGTACATATACCGTTCAATTACATTTTCTTGTTTATTAGGTTGCTTGGGTTAACAACACTCAAGGCTTACACACGCGTCGTACCCATTTACATCCCACTGGATTAACCTAATACAGTATATATGTATCTATGCCTAATATTAAGGTACACCCATAGAATCCCCACTCGCACGGTCTCCGCCGTAACACCATAGAAATCTACGTAGTCTGTCATCCTACGCCGGAGTGACGTACGGATCTCTATATAACAATGCTACGTTCCGCATAGAACCGCCATCGCCATGCTACGTAAGCATACAGACTGCCACATTTGGTCGAATCGAATCATAGAGTAATGCCCTAGAGTTTACGATACACCACCCGGAACAGGCATGCATGTATCTAGACTTCCCTACGTACGTATCGTCAATCATGCTCGATGTCTTAACCGCACATATCCTCTACTGTGCACCGAGTCCCATGGCAGGACTGTACAAGAAACACAGAACTCGGTCGGGAGCTTTTTAGACTTGTGTATTCACAACTGCTAAGGTCTGCATTTTCAGTGGCTATGGCCCCACCTGACCCCTCCCTCATCTAGTGAAAGACGAACAAGGTTGGGAACTAGTCACCTAGCCCAAGAGCAAACAACAAACAAAAAAAATCCTAATTGTCCTGTCCCTCACCCATAACCTTGATAGCAAAAGGTCTATGGTCTTTTGGTTTAGCTCTCCGTCATTCCACATCACGCATTACGTATAAAGCTCACTGTCCATGGTAGGTACCCAACAACTTGCTATCAACAGATGGTTAGACCTGTCAGTACTCAAGAGCGGTCGTAACCCAGCCTGGTCATGGCAACTTGGATCATCGAATCACCTATGCCACCATACTGTTTTTGATACCCCCCTATCGTGGCTATCAAGGCATACTCACCGGGTAGAAATGCATAGTCCTAACATCTGTGAGCACAGTAGAATGTTTTCATTGCACAAAGGACTACCTAGAGTACCCTCCACGTCCAATGAAGCCGCGTGCTTCCCCTTCCAGTCCTTCAGAGCTAGTAGAATATCAGTAGAACAATAGGCAGAACAAGCAGAATAATTAGATGGACGTGCTCTCCCCTTGTGTCCCTTGACACCAGGACGATCTACCTCGTTGGGTTATTCACCCTCAGACGTATGGACTGGTCCAAGCACCTCAGGTTAATGTGTTATTAGACCCTATGTCTAATCATTTAATCACGTGCTTGCTCTTCCCTTTCATATTTCCATTCAACTTCATTATTCCTAGTCGTATTGACATCTTATTCAAATTACCAAGTTCCTCTTGCTTATTAATTTAAATTATATAACTTAGCCCATTTAAGTTCATTAATAAGCCTTTAACATGTTATTCTTATTAGTAGATTTTAGATTCTCAAGTTTACAGACAACATGTTCTTCTTGTTAGCATGATGTTGACGGCAAAAAATGTCAAAAACACCAAAGATTCCAATTAGTAGGAATAATTAATTTGATTGCATAGACAAGAGCAGGAAAAAGTAAATAACATGAGAGAATTATAGTGGTTCAGCCTGGCGGGGCCTACGTTCACTTTGAAGAGGTGTTGGAATATTAGTAATGACCAAAGGTTACAAGGTGAGACTATCTTGAGATATCTCATTTCATTCACTCTCCATGATGTATGAAATCATAATTATCATATATTAAATAAGTAAGGAAAAATGTGATTTAGTCCTTCTTCTTCCTCAAATAGGAGATGCCATTAATGGAGCTCTGGAAAGGTCACAAAATCCAACCCCTTTGAAGTGTGAGGCCATGGGCTATTTAAATGAGTGGGTGTAGGTAGGGTTAGGTAGGAGTAGGTGAGAAAGGGGGACCACATGCAGATTTTCGCACCTGTCACCTGCACTAGTAGAAATTTCGCACCCGGAGCTGGGTACAAAATTTCGCACCTGATGGGTGCGAAATTTCGTACCTGCTGGGTGCGAAATTTTGCACCCTGGGCAGGTACGAAATTCACTTTCCGGGGTACTTGAGGACTGCAGATTCGGGTGTTTTTCGGGACTTGGGATTCCTCCTGGATTTGAGGCCTAGGCTTGGAAATGGGTCTTGGGTGTTGCAAGGTTATGAGCGGTGTGGTCCCTTCTCGATCCTATCTCTTTCGCTCCTAAGCGACCCTCTCGGTCTTAGCTCCATGCGATGCATTGAGTTGAATGTGTATGATGTGCTCCTGGGAACTAGACCAAAAAGCCAGTTAACATGTGCCTCCCAAAGTACGTCTTGTCTTGACATGATGTGCTTTGTGTTGGTTGAGATAATAGCCTAATTGTCGATTCTTCCTGTAAGTCAAAAGGAGACTAAGCGTTAGCTGTTGGGCTCGTTCGCACTGGTGGTGCAAATGAGTTGTCGTTGGAGGCAGCGCCATGCTCAAGTCGCTAAGTACCTATAGCGCATCACTTCCGTGGATGCACGGGAGTCAGTGCACGTGCAAGGAGTACGTATACGAGAGAGTGTGGCGAGGTGCCTCGAACCAGGGGATGAGATAAATATTTTTTTTGGATGTGAACCTTGGAACCTCTAGGGGTTCGAGATTTCAAGCCCAGGGGGTTTGAATCTTCGAACCCTTGGAGGTTCGAAATTCCGACTCCAGGAGGTTCGAATTTTCGAAATTCTCGAACTGACCCTGGCATACGAAGGGACAAACTATCATTTTATAAATAGGCCTCCCCTTTCACTTTCTTCCTTCTATTATTTTTTCCCGGACCACCATTGATGAAAAGATTCGAACCCGAGAATTTCGAACCAGAAATTTCGAACCCGAACTAGGTAAGGCCTGGGGTCGACAATGTGAGGAGGAAAGGGGTCGAAGGACCATGGTGCCATCGCAAGAGGCATACTTGTCAAGCCTTTGGAGAAGGCATGGAAGCACGAACCCAATTGGGTTTGAAGTCTCGAACCTCCATAGGTTTGAACTTTTGAACCCTTGGGTTCGAATTTTTGAAACTCGTAAGGTTCGAAACTTCGAACCTTGACAGGTTCGAGTCTTCGAACCCGGTGGGGCTCGAAATTTCGAACCTGGAGGGGTTCGAAGTTTCGAACCCTGTGGGGTTCGAGATTTCGAACCCTAAGGGATTCGAGATTTCTAACCCAGGAGTTCGAAATTTGGGTTCGAAATTTCGAACCTGGAGGAGTTCGGAAATTCGGACTTCAAGGCCTAGGGCTATGGATTCTAAAACAATTTGGCGCCTTTATCTCCCACCTAGGACTTTGACCTCCTGACTTCCCGTCTTTAGATTTACATATCAATCGTACAACAATGCGTTTAGCGCTCATGTATACACTAGTGGTTGCGAGAGCATGGTTTTGAACTTTTCACATAGGATAGAACATACATTCGGACTGGGACTTGAACTGTTGGACTATTTCGGGCTTGTCTTTTCATACTCTTCTTTTCTTAGCACTACACACACATGTTAGTTATTACCGACACGAGGGGTACAAGTCACTTTACTGCCAGTACTAACACTGATGTATTGAAGTATAGTTAGCAATGCAAACAAGATCGAAGACTGGAAAGACCTCGAAGGCCGAGGCTTCCCTGCCCTCGCCGCACACATATCCAACTCTACCCCTAGTGGTAGCTCGTCTGGCAGCGAGCTTGAGACTACAGAAGGATCGACTCCTTCTCACACAGCCAGCTCACCTGGAGCATCTTAGCGCTGAGAACAAACTGAGAGGCATCATTCCTCGGTTGTAACTGAGGAGGTTGAGAATGTGGACATTATTAGTGAGGATGTGCTTATCCCTACGGTGGCCCCGGATATGCTGCTTGACGCGGTTATCTTGGAGAATCTGGTAGATTCGGTACCATCGCGCATGGACGCCGCATCAGTTAGAAAAATGGTGGCGCGTTTCAATATACCAATGGGTGAAGCCCATGCCCCCAAGAAGGGATGACAGAGCTCATGCACCACCCGAGGGTCTCACTGCCAGGAACAGATAGACTTGCTTTGCCGAGTGCGTTCCCCCGGCCAATGACTTCATTCGGAACGTGCTATACTATTTTCGCCTTGCACCGTCGCAACTGTACCTGAATACTTATGCTTCGCTCTTGGGCACCTATGTTCTCTACCACAAGCTCTTGCAATGGGAACCAACCAGAGAAGATATCCAATACTTTTTCTGCCTAAGGAGAACGATCAACGCTGCACCTTCTCAATGGTTTCTATAAGCGACACCTACCACCAAATTTTTGATCGGGAAGTGGCCCAGGCCGTCAGTGATTAAGTACGAATGGTTCTTTGTCCGCTGCCCTTTCGGGTTTGCGAGGAGATGGATAAAAGGAAGTAAGTATTCCTATAACTTTATTCCTTGCTGTAAATTCCTGGATCTCCTATCTCATTTTCCTCTTGATCGAATCATGGCAGGGAATCCGGAAGCACCTACCGGTGATGAGTATCGGCAACGCCTTAATGATTTGCGAGCGATACCGGAGAATCTCCGCAATACCGACACTGTGACAAGCTAGGAGCGCCTTCGCCGCGCCGAGTTGCTTCCTAGTGATCGGGCTGTGATTAGGCCCGCAGTTGCAAGCAGTGCACCGAAGGAGATAGTGGCTGCTGGTTTAATCACCGTTGGGCGAAAGAGGAAGATGCCCCTTGTTGGAGGGGAACTGCAAAAGACTGCCCAATCGTAAGGAAATGTGTGCGGAGGCGAGGCCCACAGTCACGTTGAGGATACCGGAGACAAGGGGTTGTCAAGCGCTTCTGTCCTGCCTCCATCGGGAGAGGGGGAAAGAGCGTTTAATAGGCCACAATCTCCTGCGACCCACTTCGGGATCGTCGCTTCACTCGAGGATGCGGGCCAGTTTGATGAATTAAATAAACTCGACCTGGATTTAACTCCGTGCATGAATACAATGAGCGTGGAAGAGCTAACCCTCGCTGCGGAGGGGTTAACTTCTTCACGCATACCACCATCTGGTCTGTTGAGAGAACACTTAGGGCATTCACTCATATACACCGCACAGCGTAGATGTTTGCCCATGCGTGTGACTTGACTAACTTTGACTTGTTCCCTTGGCAGGTGACGTGATTAGAGGACTTGGTGGACGAGAATAAAGACATGGGGACCACCGACGCCCACTAATTTATATGATGTCCCACCCCCACCAGGAGAAGGTAGTGAACATCAGGGTAGAGACCGATCTCAACGATCTCCGACCCCTCCTCCTCCACCTCTCAATCGCGTGTCTGCAGGAGATTCTCGACTTAACATAGGCGGCCCCCGGCCTTCACATGCGACAACTTCCCTGCGTACTGCCCCTATGGCTCCCGTTCAGCCTACTAAGGGGAAGGAGTTGTTGTTCGGTAAACCAGGACCTGGTAAGGAGGCTGTGAGGGGAATGCAAGACCTGACAGAGTCCCACATTCAAGCGTTTTCTACATAGGAGAGAAGAACATTTTTGGAGCTATATTTTCCCTAGTACTACTTTGATGAGCTGGCGTCCCTTCTTGATCTTCGCCTAGCTCCAAGCAGGGAGTTGGGAGAGATATGGATGCATGTTCGGGCTGCGTATCATCAAGCCAATGGGCTTACCAAGTACTCTTTTTGCATTTCGGAGCTGATCAAAGAGAATAACTTGGAGCTCTTTAACTATAGGTCGACAATTGATGTTGGGAAGACCACTGTTGAAAATTTGAACAAGAAGATAGGTATGTCCATTCCCTGCTTTGCAAGTCTTCTTTTAAGCATTAGAAAAACCCTTGAATGCTAGCTCACGACTCTTGTTGTTGCAGCTGAGATGACGCAGGCTTACAATATACTGAAGAGGGAGTCGGAGCATTCCCTTTTGAAATTTAAAGACACCGTGGTTGACTTTACTACCGAGAACACGGCCTAAAAAAGGACAAGGCTGATCTGGTGCGAGCGTGTGGTATCTTGGCGGACAATGCGAGGGTTACTAAATTCCAGAATGATAATGCTGCTCTGAGGGCGGAGAATGAAAGGTTGCGAGCCAAGAATGTCGAGGTTGCTGAGCTAAAGAGGCAACTAGAGGCTATGAGTAAACCAAAGGTGGACGTTGAGGCTCGTAACCGGGATATGTTGAGCACAGTTGATGAGCTGATGGCTGAACATCTGGGAGAAGCAGAGCAGCTGAGGGGACTGCTGGAGGATGCGAAATTCCACGTAGGATCGTCCTTTGAGGAAAGCATCCTGAATATGTATTTCAAGATTTTGAAATTCTGTGGGCATACATAGGTCGAAGACTACTCCCATGAGCTGGCTCGAACTTGGGAGAGGTTGGTCCCATATAAGGCCGATGCGCGTCGAATGGATGTGAGCACTTTGGATGAGCACCAGCTTATGATCGACCTTCTGACCGCTGAGGAGCACGAGGAGCCGGAGGAGAGAAGGAGACTGTTGCTAGAGGATACCGAGAGAGAGAGAGAGGTTGGCCATGCTTAATGTGGAGAAAGGGAAATCCTCCATCACTGAGAATGTGACCGTGGTGGTTACATTTGCAGAGGGGAATCCTTACCGGCCCCCGGCCCTTTAGTCTGCTACGGTGAGTGGCTCTGGAGCCTTGGACCAAGCCACCACCAAATACAATCCTGATTATCTAGCTCTCGGGGACACCGGGTTTACCTTACTTGCTGTTACGAGTGCCTTTCCTTCCCTCTCTACACCGTCCATGACCATAGGTAAATTTCCTTTATCCTGCATCCTTGAGGATGACGTGATCACTGAATTTGCGGACTAAAAGGTTGCATTTTTTCCATGTAGCTCCTTCTTGGCCGTCAATGCCTAACCCCACCTCCGTGATCCCACAAGGGACCGAGTCTGGACCAGGGCCCGCGGAGATGTAGTTCGGAGGGGGTGGCCATAGACCAGAGCTTGCTGATATAGTAAACGGACCGTTGGATGCGATCTTCGAGGCGTATTAGCACCGAGCTGTTGCCTACGCAGAAACAGCCTGATAAATGTATAAGTCCTCATGGTCTATGGGCTTAGACAGGACATGTGGTCTCTCTAAGTGATCCAGGAGTTCTTTGAATGCCAAGACGCACTCGGAGGTCCATTCGAAGTTGCGTTTCCATTTTCGAAGTAAATCGAAGAAAGGAATGCATTTGTCGATGGCCTTAGAAATGAACCGACTTAAAGCGGCGACCTTTCCGTTCAGACTTTGGACATCCCTGATGCCCTTGGGGATTTGGAAGTTCCGAATTGCTTGGATTTTTTCTGGATTGGCTTCGATGCCCGGACAATTGACAACGAAACCCAAGAATTTTCCTTAGGCGACTCCGAAGGAGCATTTCAGGGGATTGTGTTTCATGTCATACCGGCGGAGGACATCGAACATTACGGAGAGGTCGTGGACGTGGTCGCTTGATATCTTAGATTTTACCAGCATATTGTCCACGTACACCTCCATAGATCTCCCAATTTGATGTTTAAAGAGACGATTGACCATTCGTTGATAAGTGGCGTCAGCGTTCTTGAGGCCGAAAGGCATGACACGGTAGCAGTAAAGTCTGAGGTCGGTGATAAAGGAAGTATGATCTTAGTCACGAAGATTCATGGAGATTTGATTGTAGCCTGAATAGGCATCCATGAAAGATAGTAGCTGGTACCCGACAATTGAGTTGACCAGTCTGTCGATCTTCGGGAGCGGGAAGCTATCCGTGGGACATGCCTTGTTTAAATCGGGGACGTCAATACACGTTCGCCATTTACCGTTGGCTTTCTTGACCAGGACTGGATTTGAAACCCACTCAGGATAGTTGGCTTCGTGAATGAAGTTATTGTTGAGTAGGCGGTCTACCTCTTTCTCGAGTGCTTTGGACTTCTCGGGTCCCAAAAAGCACTGTTTCTGCTTGTCCGGAGGCATCGTAGGATCTGGGCTTAGAAAGTGACAAGCAACAACGGGATTGATGCCTTTTATGTAGGAATGAGTCCATGCGAATACATCTAAGTTGGCCTTTAGGAAATCTATAAGATCTTCTTTGATTGCAGGGTGGAGTTGCACTCCCACCTTTAAAACCCTTATCGGGTCGTCGACGTTGACGGGAACATCCTCTGTGGATTCGACCAAGGTGACCCTTTCATGTTTAGGCTCTTCGTCCTTCCAAGGGTCGAGGCTATCAGAAAGATGGAAGTGGCGCCTGAGCCAGGGCCCAGACGCCGCTGATTGCTATGTTGAAATGTTCTTAGCACAAGAAGGTATGGGCACGGCTTTGCCCTTTTCCTTGTTGTGCGCGTTTTTCCATTCTATTGCATAACATTCTCTGGCGTTCACTTGGTCACCTTTGACTGTTCCAATCCCGTTTTCTGTCAGGAATTTTATTATGAGGGACCATGGCGCCATACAAATCTGAAACTCAATGAGAAAAGGGCGCCCTAGAAAAGCATTGTAGGGGGAATCGTTGTCTATAACCACAAAAGTGAGAATTCGGACTCAGCTCCGGTCCCCTTCGCCCAATTCCACAGGTAGCTCGATCATACCTACGAGGGAACTAGAGGCCCCGTTTAAGCCGTGGATCGCGGTGCGACATTGCTTTAAATTGTTCGTTTCCAATTTCATCTGGTCGTAAGCGGTTTTGAAGATGATGTTGATCGAGCTGCCTAAGTCAATTAATACCTTTTTGACAGAAGCGGCACCGATTTGAGCCGTGATGACTAGTGGATCGGTGGTCGAGATATCCATCCCAGTAGAATCTCTTTCGCAAAAAACGATGTCATCCCGCATGGTCTTTTGTAGCTTGGTTGGTGCGGATTCGCTGAGAGCGGAGCAGGCTTCATAAGTAGCATACTTTATGGAACTTACATACTCCTTCATTTTTCGGAAGATGTCGTTTGTGGGGTAAGGTCCGCCACATATAGTGTTGATCACAACCCCTCACTTCGGATTAGATGAACCCGGAGCTGCCTTAGCGGGCGACAGAGGAGCCATTGCCGAAGGTTGAGAGCTTGGTTCGGGAGGAAAGGGTTCTTGGACATATTGTCTGAGTCATTTCTCATGGATAAGCTTCTCAATTGCGTCCCTAAGCTGGCGGCACCCGTTGGTGTCATGCCCGAATACATCGTGGTATCGACAGCACCTCCTGGTGTTCTTCTCGCGGTCATTTTTCCCCCTAACATGCGGTTTTTTTGTATGACAAAGTGTTTCCTATTTCTAAGTAAATTGTTTCTAAGTCTTCGTTTAATGGGGTGTAGGTCTCGAAGGCACGGTGAGGGCCGGGTCTTTCTGTCTCCGTCGGGGTTTGTCTGTTGTTTCAACCACCCAGCCTACCGTTGTTCGGGTTTTGCCTATAGGGACCTGCCCGCTATTTGGATTGGGTGGTTCCCCGACTTGGCTTCCTCTAAGGATGTTATTTGTGGTGTCCGCTTGAGGGTCATTGGGACGACTAGTGGTAGGTAGCCGGTTCCGTCTTGCCTCCTCTTTGCATAAGTACTGATCCGCCTTCTCATAGAAGGCGTCAAGACTCTTTGGCTGCTTCCGATCGATCCATGCCCCGAACTCTGAAGTAGGGAGGACACCTTTTGCTAACTTAATGAGTACAGTGCAAGGATCCGGGTCTTCAACCTCGGTGAGAGCTGTTTTGAATTGGGAAAGGTATCTTTTGAGCGACTCGGCAGGCCCTTGGTATAGAATGGACAGAGTGAGGGCATTCTTCGAAGTCGAGATATGATCCCTGAATTGCTTGACTAGTTCTGTCGCTAATTGCCCAAAGTTGTTAATGGAATCAAGCGGGAGGCGAGAGAACCAAAGTAAAGTAGTTCTGGACATGAAGACAAGGAAGCATTTGCATTTGGATGGGTCATTACCCCCGCTCGAGTCCATTTGCAATTCATATCGATTTAGGAAGGCCCAAGGATCGGTAGTGCCATCGTAGAATGGTATTTGCGGCATGCTAATGAGCCGTGGCCATTCGACCTCATTCACTCCTCTAGTGAAGGGGTTACGCTAATGTGAGCCTCCGATAAGCCATGTCGACCCCTTGCATTTCTCTCATGATCCTTCATACCATGTTGGGAAGGTAAGTTGGAAGGGGATCCACCATTGGGATCCATGGGTTTTGACGAGGTTCTGGAGTTCTGTTGCGAGGGCACCTTCTATGATGGAAGTCTGGATCATCTTCCTCCATGTCCTCGACGTCTACGATTGGTTTTTGGTATGGATGGTGAGGTGGGACAGGGTGATGTGGTTCCTGTTCTAGAGGAATGTGGGTCATTGGAATAGCAGGCCCATCATCCTGATTACCCACCATCGGGTTGTCTCGAGGAAAATGTTGGTTTGTAGGACCTGGTCCATCATTGATGATCAAGCGAGAGCGATCTCGGTGCTGTTCCCCCTCGCAATATGTGACCGTAGTTCGATCGCCGTTGGCGTTCCCATTGCCGTTGGCGTAGCCATTGCCATTACCATTGTCGAGGGCATTGCTATTAGCGATGACATTGTTGATAAGGATAAACCTCCTCCTTTGATCTGGCCGCTCGACTCGAAAGAGGAGGTTTCCGAGGCAGTTGGTCGAGGTCGAGCGTTGTTGCGAACTAGTTGAAGTCGAGCGACGACGCGTTGACTTTCTTGAAGTTGTCGCATAAGGTCGATGTTATTCCTTAATGCTTGATTAAGCTCAACCGCTATGTTCTCATATTTTTCATTAAGCGCACGGATTTGAGCTTGTATTCTAGGAGCTTAGGGGCCCACAACAGGAGGGACGTGTTCATTAGCTGTTGGGATGTCCGTGGGTTAAGGTTGTTGGGATGTCCCGACCTCGGCTGCGACTGAAGAGTTGACCATCGCGGTCTTTGGTCGCTTTGCCATCGTCAGTGGACTCGGCAATAGGTTAAGCAACGAACCTCAAGCTTGTCGAAGTTCGAGATGACAATGTGCGACAAAGGCGCGAAATCCGAGTATTCACAGTGAAAGCACCAAATGTTGACGGCAAAAAATGTCGAAAACACCAAAGATTCCAATTACTAGGAATAATTAATTTGGTCGCATAGACAAGAGCAGGAAAAAGTAAATAACACGAGAGATTTATAGTGGTTTGGCCCGGAGGGGTCTACGTCCACTTTGAAGGTGTTTGAATATTATTAATGACCAAAGGTTACAAGGTGAGACTACCTTGAGATATCTCACTACATTCACTCTCCATGATATATGACATCATAATTATCATATATTAAATAAATAAGGAAAAATGTGATTTAGTCCTTCTTCTTCCTCAAATAGGAGATGCCATTAATGGAGATCTAGAAAGGTCACAAAATCCAACCCCTTTGAAGCGTGAGGCCATGGGCTGTTTATAGGAGTGGGGGTAGGAAGGATTAGGTAGGAGTAGGTGAGAAAAGGGGCCACGTGCAGATTTTCGCACTTGTCACCTGCACTAGCAGAATTTTTGCACCTGGAGCTGGGTGTGAAATTATGCACCTGCCAGGTTTCGCACCTGATGGGTGCGAAATTTTGCACCCTGGCTAGGTGGAAAATCTGCTTTCCGGGGTACGCGAGGACTGCAGATTCGGGTGTTTTTTGGGACTTGCAATTCCTCCCGGATTTGAGGCCTCAGCTCGGAAATGGGTCTTGGGTGTTACAAGGTTATGAGCGGTGCGACCCCTTCTTGATCCTATCTCTTTTGCTCCTAAGCAACCCTCTCAGTTTTAGCTTCATGCGATGCGTTGAGTCGAGCGTGTCTGATGTGCTTCTGGGAACCGGACCAAAAATCCGGTTAACACATGACACAGATTATCAAATTTGTAAATCACTTAATTTATAATTAATTACAGCTTATTGTATTTCATAAGTTTTACCCCTTTTCTCTACTTATTACAAACAACAGATTTCAGGCTTCCCAATTTACAGATTACTTAATTTACAATTAAGCACAACCAATCTCATTACATAAGTTATCTCAATTCACTTGTTTTCTGTTTAACATGTCACTTTTTATTTAGGATTAAATATAACTTACTTTATCCCATATATTCATCTTGTTCTTTCTCATTTAATCATAATTCCATCTTATACTGTAACTAGAACCTGTCGTTGTTTACTTATTGACTTAGTTCTCTTAACTAAGGTTTACTAATAAGTTTCCTTTCCATTTATCATAACTTATGTTATAACTTTCACTTGTCCCCAGGACAAGTCTACCTATTATATAACACTCTCATTAATGTAATTTATTATAATAGGTTATTATCATTCCCCGTTCATTCCAATCCTTTTACTGTCGTAACTTTCATTCAGTTCATTCATTTCCATTAATTACAATTAATGTTGTTATATCTATTCTGTTATTTACATATATTTATATATATATATATATGTTTATTTGTTAGTCCTCTCACATTAAGCCTACCGCTTGTGGATGTTGGATTTGCCGGGTGATCCCGGGCAGACTTATACCATAAGTTGACTTAACCTCGTGTCTTAGCACCGTTACATGTATATTTGCGCACTAGACCCCTCACATTAAATTAACAACTTGTGGACGCTGTATTTGCCGGGCGGTTCCTGGCAGGCTTCTACCACAAGTTGAATTTAACCTCGTGTCTACATGCGGTTACAGTTTTCTATTTACTGTAAGTTTAGGCATATTCATTCTTTCAAGTTTTACTATAATCTATATTTTACATGTCATACTTAATATCACATTAAGTCCATTTCTAATTGTCATGTCGCATGTTTTTCCTAACATGTAATTAACTTTATTTTAAAATAACAATTAATCATCAAATCATGCAATTATCCCACTCTAATAAATTAACATGTAATTATCCCAATTATTATAGTTAAGGATTCATGTACATAATATGCCATACATTAACATGTAATTCGAACATTTTTGTATATAACAGTAACTGTTTCCGCATATTTTAACAAGTTTATACAATTGCGCATATTAACATTTCAACATTTTAACATTTAATCTTGTTAACATTCCAACATATTAACATATTAACCATTCAGCAGATTTACATTTTAACAGATTGATCATTCAAGCAGATTTACATTGCATAATAATGGGGAATGTTAAACGATAAATACACCATTATCAAAAAGGTATAATTTAAATCCACTCGCCTAATTGCTTTCCAAATCCTGAATCTGGTCCAGATCTAGCATTCCATTGTTCTCCTTTCGAATAAAATTCTGAACATTTTCTTTATTAATCTACATTCTTTTCCTCCAGACCTTGAATCAGAATTTTCTTAAAATAAATATTCTATTTTTCTGAAGAGATTTGAGGAGGAAGAAGAATGGCAGAGCTTATATAGCTTCTCAGAAAATGTGAGATTTAGGCTAGGCTCTACTAGCCTATTTATAGGTGTTCAGGATCTTATCGTACACACAGCGTTGGGTAAGCAACGAACATGGCTAAGAAAACAATCCAGATTAATTAATGAATCTAGCCAGATCTGGGGTGGGGTCGACCCTTGGGTCGACCCATTGTGTTTATGTCAACCCTAGGGTCGACCCCCTATGTTGGTGTCGACCCCTGGGTCCCGCTAACCTTTTCCGGGAAAACGTAACCGTTTTGATGTTTATGATTTTTAAACATTTGATTAGTATCCCGTTATACTTTCTTTGATTTATTTTAAATATTGTATAATCTTCTTATATGTAAACAAAACTTCAAATGATCATTTTATATGTGTATATATACGCATAGCTTATATTTCAAAATCAAAATTCAAACGATGTTATGCCGTTATTAATTGTTACCATATTTCTTTGATTGCAGCATTTTGAGCGTTTCTCTTTTATATATATTTCTACACATATATATGCGCATATATTTTCATATAAATATATACATATATTTTTCTATACTTCTTTATATATGCGTTTATACATATTTTCTCTTTAGAACATGCATTATTTTAGTCGTTCCCTTAAAAAAATATGGTGCCTGCGGCGATCGAACCTTGCACCTCTCACTTGAAAGCCATATGTTATAACCAACTAGACTACTTAGGCTTTTGTTAACAAGACTAGGAACAATGGTGGTCATTGTTCATTTCTTATTCCTCTTTTTCATGTTTGTTACAATATTTCATTTAAACCATTTCATGTACCCTTATCAATTTGCATGCATCTTTTTCTTTTCTTATTAATGTATTATATTTACATTTATCTTTTCTTCTTTTTAAATGCATGTATTTATTACATGCAATCATATATTATCATTATTTTATTCTTCTTTTAAATATTTATGACTATGCATATTTATACACGTATGCACTATTTAAATACATAATTGTCATAAAATGCGGGGTGTTATAATTTTTCTGAAATTCGAAAATTTAAAGTTGTTTGATAGGGTTTGGATGCAAAAATTGGATGAACTACATTCTTGTTCTATAAGAGTGTAGGAAAAATTTGATGAAAAAGTATTTTGATTTTCAAAATATTGCATTTATACAGAAATGTCCAGTATATTTAGGGCGTGTGCATCATGTTTCTAAAAGGACATTCAAGAAAAAATTGCATTCATATAGGAGCTACGCTGAGACATTCATTTCATTCATGTATTATTTTGTTGTATTACACTTTACGCAAGTGCACAAATGCTTGCAAAATTGGATGTAAACTTGATGGTTGTGAATAATGCGAGGGATTACTTAACTTTACCCTTACCAAATTTCGGGGATGAATGTAACACCACACATTTCTAATTAAATAATAAAATATAATTTTAAAATATTTTAGAATTTGGTCATTGAATTTGCGTCATTGCGTCCGTGACAATTTTCTGATCAATTTAGACCTATGGATTGCAGAAAAGAGATTTAAGATGAGAAAGATATCTTTAAATGAAATATTACAACAAACAAGAAAAGAAGGTATAAGAAAAGAATAATGACCGCTATTGTTTTTAGTCATGTTAACAAAACCATATGTAGCTCAGTTGGTTACGACATGTGAATCCCATGTGAGTTGCGCAAGTTCAAGTCCCGCTAGCGCCATATTTTTATTTTAAAGGAATGACAAAAATAATACATGTTCTTAGAGGGAAATATGTATAAATGAACATATAAGGAAAATTATACATATATGTGAATATAAAAATATATGTAAACATGCATATGTAAATATATCTGTATGTGTGTGCAAAAATATATACATATGAAAGAAAAATCCAAAATAAACCTGCAATCAATGAAAATAGGTAAGAATTAAATAATGACATAACGCCGTTTGAATTTTGTAAATGAAATAAAAGTTGCGTGTGTATATATATATATATATATATATATATATATATACACATATACGTGTTAGTTCAAATGTTAAGATAAAATGTGCATGTTAAGAGCATAATATAATCAGTGCATAATAAAGGGAAAATAGAGAAGAATTGTGTTGAATTTGAATTAGAGTTCATAAAAGGAATTAAACAACTAATTGAAAACGATAATAACTGCATTAATAGAATGGCTATAAACATGCAAGGAATTTGAATGATTGTATGCGCATGCATACGCATGAATTTGAATTTCAAACGTAACCATGATTTATAATATGAATATAATAAATCAAAGAAAGTAAAATGGGTAAATAAATCAATGTCTAAATAAAAACGTTACGTTCAGCAACTAATGTCGCACCTGGATCCGCATAGGCCGACCTATGGGTCGACCTAAGGTGGCTGGATCGACCCGGGGAGGCTCTAGATCTGATTTGTGATGTGTTTTTACTTATGTGTGCGATTCAAATTCTAATGGATTAAATCCGACAATTCAGAGTTTCTTATACACCTATAAATTGAGTAGCAGGGCCTAGTCTAAATCTCATATTTTCTGAGGCGTTACTTCGGCTCTGCCATTCTTCCTCCTCCTCAAATCTCTTCAGAAAATAGAATAATTAGTCTTAGAAAATTCTGATTCAAAATTTGGAGGAAAAGAATATATATATATCTACAAAATGGGTGTTCATAATTCTGATTAGCGTGAGGTAAGTCTATAATCTGGTTTATTTAGGGTTCCCTTCCTTTTCCCTCTTCTTTAGTATCAGGTTTGTGAATCCATGGTAGTTTGGATTATAGATTCAGTTAGGAAGGCCATGGAATATTAGATCTGGATCAATTTCATGGATTGGAAAGCTGTTAGGTGAGTGGATCCAAATTATACCATTTTAAATAACAGTATATTTATGTTTGCATTCCCCATTTTAATTAATTTGCTAAACAATTGATATTTGTTGAAAATTGGCTATTAAAATTGTTTAGGACATGTTAAACAGATTACTGTTGTATATAGAACCATCCTAAGAACTTGTTAATTGCATGTTGTGAATCAAGTTATAATGAAATTGCGAATAACTATGATAATTGAGGTTAAACTTGGGGAGAACATTTATGTCATATAAGCCTGTTTCCATTTAAACATTCGTCTGAATTTGAAATCACTGACTGTAAATGCTGTAATTATGTAATTTATGATAAACCTGAACATGTGCTTAAGAATATTATTATGCCAAAGGTTGTAAATAGAATTACAGTAAAATTTGGAAGAATAGATATGCCTCAATTGGATGGAAAGTTTACAATAATTAAGAAATTGTATTTACACTGAGACACGAGGTTAAATTCAACTTATGGTAGAAGTCTATCCGTAATCTCCCGACAAATCCAGCATCAACAAGTGATCAATTTAATGTGAGAGTCCTGGTGCATAAACATACATATAATGGTAAATAACAGTATTGAGACACGAGGTTAAGTTTAACTTGTGGTAGAAGTCTGCACGGAACCATCCGGCAAATCCAACATCCACAAGTAGTCCACTTAATGTGAGAGGTCAGGTGCTTAAATATACATATACATATATATATATATATATATATATGAATATGTGTGTGTAATGGGAAATAAGTAAATGACATTGATTGTAATGAATGGATGTTAAACAGTATAAGAATTGGAATGAATGAGGAATGATAATAACATATTATAATTAATTACATTAATGAGAATTTTATATAATAGGAAGGCTTGTCCTAGGGACAAGTGGCAATTATAACGTAGGTTATGATAAATGGAAATAAACTTATTTATAAACCTTAGCTAAGAGAACTAATTAAATAAGTAAAGAACAACAAGAAGTTGTAATAAACAAAGTCATGTTTAATTAATAAGAAAGAAGTAGGCTTATTATTAGTTGACTTATAAATTGGAATTAAGAAGTCTAATAGAAAGTAATAATAAGTGGAAGCCCACTCAGGCGGCATAAGACTGAATGAAGTAAGGAAACTTATGAAATGAAATGAGTTGTACTTAATGATGTATATTTAGTAACATGTTAACACAGAGCCTGCTGATTGAAATAAGATATACTTAAAATATACATTAAGCAAAACATGTTATTGAAACCTGTAAATAATGAAATTGGACAATGAATGATAGGATAATAATGATTGTAGATTACAGACCTTGAATTGCAATCAAGAGGATAACATGTTATAGGATTATTAATGAACTTAAATGAGTTAAGTTATATAAATAAATTAATAAGTGAGAGGCATTCATTCCTTAGAGATATAAGGGGCACAAAGAGAACTTGGCAACTTGAATAAGAAGTTAAATATGATTTGATATAACCAAGTTAATGGGAAATCAGATAAGAAAGAGCAAGCTCGTAATAAAACGTTTAGACATAGGGTCTAATAACACGTTAGCATGATGCACTTGGACTAGTCTGCACGTGATGAACCCAACGGGGTAGATAATCGTGGTGTCTTGAGGCATGAGAGAATAACGTCTATATGATTACTTCGCTGATATTCTGCTTGCTGGCTCTGTGGGACTGGAAGAGGGCATGCGGCTTTTGAGGGACGAGGTAGGGTACTTCGTGGTGGTCCTTTGTGCGGTGGCAGCGCTAAGGCTGTACTCGCAGAGGTTAGGTCTACGCGAAACCATCCAATAGGTATACGTTGACTGCAATGGTAGTTTGGCAGTCAAAAGGCTGTTGGTACCTATCATCGACAGTCAGTGTGATGCGGTAAGACTAGAGCTAAACCTACAGACCATCGATCTTTCACTATCGAGACTTTGGTTGTGGGACACAAAAATTTGGATGTAGACTGTTTTCAAGGGGCACGTCACTTAGCTCTTGATGTAATCTTTCACAAGTTGAGGGTGTGGTCGAGGTGGGATCATAGCCACCATAAAAATGCAGACCATAGTCAAGATATCTGTACTTTAGGCTTCTTTAGCAGACCTATACATATATAGGAAAAAGTCTTCCGATCGAGTTCCATGCATTCAGATGCAGTCCTATTACGGAACTCGGAGTATGGTAGACCGTACGTACGTGTGAGGATCTAGATACATGCATGCCGCATCGGGTGGTGTATTATAGAAGCAAGGGCATTGCCCCGTGATTGACCAAGGAGTTTGGATATGGAGATATGTACGTCACTCCAGCATAGGGTGAGAGTTATATACATGGCTTAGTTTTATAGAGATTTGTACGTTGTTGTGGCGTAGGATGAGAGTTACATACGCTTCCGTGGTATGACGGCGTAGATCGTGCGAGAAGGGTACAATGGGAGGTACCTTGATATAGGGGGTAGCTACATATATGTTATATTAGGTTAATCTACTGGGATGTACATGGGTATGACGTGAGTGTAAAGCCTTGAGTGTTATTAACCCAAGCAACCTAGTAAATAAATAACATGACTGAATGGTATATGTTGGGTTATTTTAGATTGTGTAATTTAGTCCAATCACCAGAACTTGTGTTCTGACCCTGTAACAACCCGAAATTTCTAAACCAATTTAAATTTTTTATTTTAGTTTTTTAATGGATTTTGAATATTTAAAATGATTTATTTTAAATAATAACGACTAAAAATTTATTTAAGTCGAAATTAGAACGTATAAATTTATTTTAATTATAAAACGAGCTTGAAATGGCGCGGTAGTTTGAAAATTCGATTTTAGACTTCAAATGAATGCACAGAATTCAATATAAATCAGAATTGGATAAAATAAGAAATGTTGGAATATTTTGAACTGTAATTTTCTAACGAATGTAAGAAACTGGGATTTCACTTTATAAATTATAAGTTATGTCCAGATTAAAATTTGAAATAGTCGTTATAGAATTTATATATAGTTTAATATAATATATAGCCCTTAAAAATAGCCATTTTGCAAACAACCTTCGTTTTTGATGAAACCACTTTTATTGGATTCAGAATTTCAAATTTATTAAGGTTTAAAATTTCATAAATTTTGGAACTAGTATGTGAGCGTTAAACGCATTTTCAATTTCAGTTTGAATTTAAATAAGCCAATTAAAAAGGCCAATTTTCAAACAGTCTCCAAATTTGATGAAATTAATTTTGTTAGGACCATATTGTTAAAACATAGCTAGATTTTAAAATTCATGATTTTGGGAGTTAGTATGTGGCCCCAGTAAATTAAATTATACGTTCAAATTAAATGCTGACCGTTATATTAATTTATATTTTTAATTTTGATAAAAAATAATCTAAACAGTCGAATTGGCTTACGAAACATATCCCATTGTGTTCGGAGTGAGGGTATTTGGCTAGGGATGATAGTCATTGAGTTTGATTTAGGATTCTGAGCGATAAACATGTATTATTGAAATTAAATAATAATAATAATATTTTATATTTCCACTATAAAGCCTACCACATAAAACCCTAGTTCTCTTTTGCCTGCGCTGACATTCATGGTTTTAATGGCTAGAATCGTTCAAACTAGATTCCTCAACCATGCAAAATCCACTCAATAATTTCGAAAGGTTATTGAATAAAATTGTAGAGAGTTTAGTGATCTTCAAGTTGATATGGCTTTGATAAAAAATGGAGAAGTGTGGTTTTCGATTTATCACAAGGAAGTGCTGCCGTTCTGCCTTAATTTCAGGTGCCTCCACTGCTTCGAGTTGTGCGCCGTCAGTGGCGAAGGGTGGCGACGCCGCGCCCTACGGCGTCGTTGGTTCTGATCATTCTCTGGCGCAGTATTCGGTTGGCAAAGTCGAACCCTAGAAGGGAGACGACCATTTTGGAATGGGTTCATTTTTCTGGAGCCTAAAGATGGACATTGTGATGAAGAAAAGGAACGACAGCTGTTTATTTTTTAAAACCGTAATTAACTTAGTTAATTTTGCAATTAAGGAATTTAATTATTTTATTTATGTATACAATTTATAAACGGGCATATCTTATACATATGACTTCAAAATTCGATGATTTCAGGTCCGTTGGAATCGTCACAACAAACACTACAACATGGAATTGACCAAAATGGAAATTAAGCAAGTTGGATTTTTAGCTAAATTAAACGTGCATTTAATTTGGTTTGAAAATAAAATCCACCATTAAAGACTGACGGAGTGGAAACCAAAAGTGAGAATTCTCTCACTAAAATTTTTGTATAGTTATTTATTTTATAACTGAATATATATATATATATATTGCCAGTTTTGATTTTTATTAGTTTTAATTATCACAAAAATGTTATACGGTGCCTGTTAGCTCACATTCACTGTTGTTTGAAAACCCATTGATGATTTAATTGATTGTATTGTGTTGGGATGATTAAAATATTAAAAATAATGTTAACATTAATGTGGTAGTTGAAATTAAATTATAAATATCTGTTTATAATTTAAACAGTGAAAATTGGTTAAGTAGAAAAATAATTCGAATCGAATTAGAATTGGTTAAATTTATTAGCCAGTGATTAATTTGAATCGACTGTTGTTGTTTGAAAACCCCATACGGGTATTAGGTTGATGTTTGACATACACTAATCCCAACATTTAGTTGTATGTCAATCGATTGGTTGACAGACTGTGGTGAGCGTTATCTATTTATTTTAATACTTATACAGTGGTAGAATGCACTCTACATGATGGTTGAATGTTTAATGATTATTTACTATTATTGTTGAATACATGCGATGTATGAAACCTGTATAACTAAAATTATATGGCAATTGATTGAGTCAAATTCTGATTAAGAATATGAATGAATATTTTAAAATAATATTCAGTGAAGAATTAAATTAAGATTTTGATGTCTGATTTTGGATGGATACGAAAGTATTGAATTGTGAAGCGGAGTTAATAGTTAAACGCCATTTTAACTCGAACGGATTTTTAAATTGTTTTTATTAATTTTATAATGAATATCGAAAAGAATTGATTTCAAAATCTGATATTCTGAAAATATTATCATTTTAATATTATAATGATATGGAATATTAAAATTTGATTTAAAATTGAAAACGAAGTTAAAATCATTTTTAAAATGAATTTATAAATGGTTTATAAAATACGTTTTAAAAAGGAAATCGACGAAATATTATATATATATATATATATGGTTTGAATAGAACGCGCCGCGCAACAACCGTTCGTGAATTTCGTCCATTAAATTCCAATTGATGAAACGGGTGATCCGACCGTCGGATTCTCCTAAAACCAGAACCATTGGGTTCGTATCAAAAAGTGCTTTCGAATGATAATAAGAGATTTATAATCTAATTGTAAGATTTTAAAATATGTCCAAATCAGTTTTGGAAAAAGTCGATGTAAATGCAGTTCGGTAGCAGATATTGGAAACCGACTGTAAGGGCCTTAATAAAATTATTAAAAATATGAATAAATTATGTAAAATCATAATAAAAGATCTGGAAAGAATACGGATGAAATATTCCATGTCTGTAAGGATAAAAATATATTTTTATGTAAATGAACTAGTTATTAACTAGAATAACAATCCAATGATTTTTCAAATAATAAATTGGATTTGCGAATGGGTTTTGAAACAACCAGAGTTTTCAGACGAATAAATTGGAATGGAAATAACCTTCGGAATATTTTGATATTGGATTCCATGATTATATAGATATTGTTGAGGAATTTGGAAGATATAGATCCAAAACTATACCTGTTCATTTCAGAATTTGATATTAATATAAGTCGATATAATTTCTATATAAAGCCTTGTATTTAATATCAAACGGGATTTTGGGTTTGTTGTGAATGGTGTCTTTATTAACACTGTTCTTAAACCCCGTTGAGAAAAGAATAAATCTTTTAATTAAGATTAACGAAATTTTCCAATTAATACATATAATTGGATTTAAATGGAATTTGACTATGGGTTCATAGTGAACGATGTTTTAAATAACATTTGTTCTTAAAACCCAATTAATCGTGAAGATATGATTTGGAATTTATAAATCTTTTACTTAAGATTTAACGAAATTTTTCCAGGTAAAGTTTTCCAATTTAATAAAAGAAATTGGAGTTGAATATAATCCGATTTATTAATAATTGAGATGAGCTTCTATGAAGGAAGACCATTACTATCTATGGAATTTAAAAGGCCTTGCCGTTATTCCGTTTATAGTATTAGTACGATACCCAAATTTATATCGATTATACATTGATCTATTTTCCGTGAAGATTCCATAGTTAATGGAAGAAGATTCTGGGTTTATCATGAAATATGTTTTAAATGACATTTGTTATTTAACTCAAGTAATGGCAGGATTAATTTCCAAAAATTTGAATAATCATTTAGTAATGAATTTCAGAGATTAAAACAAAGAAGAGTTTTAACAAATCTTTAATTAGTTTTGAATGAATAGATGGCAGTTAAATTTACCAAAACATGAGATGCGATATAAACCAAATACACTTTGTTTTTATATTGATTATGATTGATTGATTGTTTGGACTGTGCTCGACCAGTTTATGAGCAAATATGCTTTTACATTTAGCATTGGTTTGCGTAGAAATATTGGTACACTAACAGTTTGTGAAACACTTCACGATTTGACTATGAGTTGTTAGCAAGGTTGTTGTCTATTTCAAAATTAATGAATGATTTCGAAAAGAGATTTTCTTAATTGAAAAGAAATGTTTTCCCGATTTTGGATAGGGAATGTTTTATAAAACAGAAAGGATTTCGAGGATTAGACCCAATGTTTCTGAAATGATTTAGAAAAGTATTATGTGTTTAACATTGTGGTTCATCACTTAACTAATTAGTTGCTATTGATGATGTATCTGTTTGGTGGCGGAGAATTTATTTTCTTGCTTAACACCCTTCTTTGAGACATACAAGCTCAAAGGTTATGCGATTAATAGTGACTGATCATATATGTGAATTGCTAATGTAACGTACTGTATTTTGAAAGTACTTGGGATCATTATGTTTTGAAATGATTTTCCCTACTTTAGGACATAAAATGATTTAGTATGTGGCTAAAGATTCGGGTAACCCATGCGACTAAAAGTATGGGCATCAGACAGTGTAGTTCCCCGAGGGCGTGGGAGGTGCATTGGACGGTGTAGTTTCCCCGAGGGCGTGGGAGAACTAAAACGACCCAGACTTCCCCTATCCCCGAGGAGACGGAGGAGCCCGGATTTCATTGAGAATACGACGCATCGGAACACAAACACTAGAACAATTCATTGCTATTACAATAATTACATCAGAGTACAAGAGTATATTAGAGTATGAATAAATATTATACAGAGAATTCTCACTTTTGGTTTCCACTCCGTCGATCTTTAATGAGGGATTTTATTTTCAAACTAAATTAAACACGCATTTAATTTAGCTAAAAATCCAATTTGATTTGTTTTTGTTCTGGTCAGTTCCATGTTGTAGTGTTTGTTGTGACGATTCCAATGGACCTAAATTCATTGAATTTCGACGTCGTATGTAAAAGATATGCCCGTTTATACATTGTACACATAAATAAAATAATTAAATTCCATAATTACAACATTAACTAAAGTTAATTACGTTTTTTAAAAATAAACTGCTGCAGCACCTTTTCTTCTTCACGATGTCCATCTTCAAGCTCGAGAAAAATGAACCCATTCTAAAACTATCGTCGCCCTTCTGGGGTTCGACTTTGCCATCCGAATACTGCGCCGGAGAATGATAAGAACCAACGAAGCCGTAGCATGGCGTCGCCACCCTCTGCCACTGATGGCGCACAACTCGAAGCAGCAGAGGCATCGGAAATTAAAGCGGAACGGCAGCACTTCCTCGTGATAAATCGAAAACCACACTTCTCCATTTTTGATCAAAGCCAGATCAACTTGAAGATCACTAAACTCTCTACCATTTTTGTTCAGTAACCTTTCGAAATATTGAGTGGATTTTGCATGGTCGAGTAATCAAGTTTGAACGATTCTAGCCATTAAAACCATGAATGTCGGCGAAAGCAAAAAGAGAACTAGGGTTTTACGTGGTAGGCTTTATAATGGAAATATAAATTATTTTTATTATTTAATTTTAGTAATACATGTTTATCGCTCTGAAACCCAAATCAAACCCAACGACTTTTGTCCCTAGCCAAATACCCCCATTCCAAACACAATGAGATATGTTTCATAAGCCAGTTCGACTGTTTTAGTTAGTTTATTTTATCAAAATTAAAAATATAAATTAATATAATGGCCAACATTTAATTTGAACGTACATTTTAATTTCCCTGGCCCACATACTGACTCCAAAAATCATGAATTTTGAAATATAGCTATGTTATGATGATACAGTCCTAACAAAATTAATTTCATCGAATTTGGAGACCATCTGAAAAATGGCCTTTTTAACTGGCTTATTTAAATACAAACTGAAATTGAAAACGCGTTACGCTCACATAAAAGTTCCAAAAATTATGAAAATTTAAACCTGAATATAATTTGACATTCCGGATCCAACAAAAGTGGTTTCGTCGAAAACGGAGGTCATTTGCAAAATGGCTATTTCTAAGGGCTATATATCTCGATTAATAAAGGAAATCTTTTGAGGGTGGTGAAGCTTTTTAGGTCTTCCCAATCAATCCATTCGGTTCCTTCCAATGAATTACAGAAACAAAGAAAAATGAGGGCGTATAGGTCATTTCCCCTTTCCATGTTCTGACCACGATTAAATTTCAACACGCTCTCCATTTTCTCCCCTATTTTCTTTAATGGTTCTCGGTTCTCACCATTTCTAATGCAGATATTTTCTTCCCAAATAAACGACTGCTAAAACATCGCGTCAAAAATGGAAGAAAGGCATGCAGGCTCTAGATCCGAGATGATATGACCAAATCGGCAAATCCGGCACCTATCATGCTATCAGATCTGCATCGAAATTGCGGCTATATATCTTACCACCATATCGATTACATAATTCCTGACTTCAGATCTCTTCAGTTCAAACAACCTCAAGTTATCATATATTATATATTTTCTTAGAACCTGTCGTTGATGCTTTTGAGTCATCTTCTAACAGGAAGTATCATTTTAATGTACTATTTTGTTTATTAAATCATTTCGACTATCAGTTTTTAATTTTAAATCGTTACTATTAGTTATCACTCGACTTAACAAGAGTTGAAATAATTTTCCATGGACATTGATAATTAAGATGTATTAGTTTGTTCTTTTGTATGTTAAAGATTCTTTGAGTTTGTTCTCTATGGTAGACAACGTTCAATAAGTCCTTCTCATAAATTTCTTCACTTTTTATATGTTTCAATAATATTGCATCGAGGTTTCTTATGAGTTTGTTATTTTTTCCAAAAACATTCAAGGGCCAATTGCAGTAGTTGATGGCAGATGAATTTTATGGTTTATAGGTTAATCTCAATATGCTTTTCTGTTTTTTGTCTGTGATAAATTAGAATTCTTTCCAGTAAATTCTGAATGGACAATCGATGAAACTCATTGGATTATATTATTATACTGCTTCTTAGTAAAAACTAAAATTTTATTGTGTTCTTCTTATGTATTCCAAAGAATGGACTATGGTTTCACATGTAATCCTTGCTTAATCGCGTAATTTTTTTAGAAAATCCTTTTTAGAGGATGAACTTGATGCTCATTATATTCAAAATGTTTGCAAGCATTACATTCAGAAGAAAATCACTGATGCTTAAAATGGTTAGTCTTCAACTGCAATTATTATGGTGTACTATTATTATTTCTTGACCAAAAATGAATCTAATATATGTTTTGTATAATATCAGTACAGTGTAAATTCAGCTTCTATGTTTCCTTTTTCCCACAATAAGACCTTCGAAACATACATGTAGTGGGAATTTTCTCTACCTCTCTGCCTTTCATTAATCTGCATAAATCTTTTTTATAGAGTTGGTTGTGAAATAAGATGATTTCATTGAATATCTTATGCATGTTCTTTACTTTGATCTATAGTTACAAGTATGTGGCAATCTTTAATATGTAATCTCTTTTTGGCTTATGATTACATGCTTGCATTAAATATAAGAATGCATGAAGTTTACATACAGTTTGCTAGAGTCACGAGCAGTTGCTTCACCACCTATACAAACAACAGAAGGTACAGATCTGTTAATCATAAATTGTTTGATATGATTAATGTATAATATATACATGTTGTAAAACTTTGGGCTTTTTCCTCTTTTGTTTTAGGTATTTGGCACATTTTCATAACATATAGGATGAGAGTAACTGCTTCTGTATGAGTTGTAGAGGTTGTTACAATTACTTGATTGGACAACCTTTTAGAATTGAAAGGCATTTACCCATTAGTGGAGGTATTATATCTACATTTCATTTTGGTTAAGGAAACTCCAGCTAATAATTTATGTTCGGTTATCAAACATCAAGTATTTTAGATATGTTTTTATGGCTTAAAAGAGTAAAAACAGATAGGTTTGGCGAAAGGCTGACTTCAACTCTTATTGTTATTGAAAGAGAATTAAAATTGGGAAACGTGAATATACTAAAGAAATGAAAAGGCATACTATCATGCTTTTTAAATGTTGCATACCAAAGTATATAAATCTACCTTATAATGATGAGACCATAACTATGTTGTTTGTTCCATGGAATAATTCATGGGATCTAAACTATAATTTAGTTGCATATGTTCAAAGTATGGTTTAGAGTCTTTGGACTACAGACCTGACATATTATTTATTCCCAGGTTAATCCAAAAATTTATGTTTAACCCTGAGTTTATGTTTTTATTGAGCTATTCATTGATGCAAATAACAGAGAATTGAAGCTAGCTAATCCTTTTTTAAGTTTAATTTATTATTTTCAAAGTATACTTTAGACCGTAGACCTGAAATATTTTATATTCCGAGGTTATGCCAAAAATAAATTATGTTTAGACTTAAGTTTATATTTTTATTGAGCCATTTGTTGATGCATATAACAAAGAATTGAACCTGGTTAGTCTTTATTTCAGTTTAATTATAGGATATTTTCGAAAGGTCAAAAAATGTGCGTTCCATAATTTTTACACGACCCCAGGTATTAAACATGATGCTATGATGTTAGACTGCAGTTTACACAGGAAGCACAGTGTGCTTGCTAAAATGTAGAGACACTATTTTACTGTTATTCTGTTTGACCCATGTTGTTCGCTCACATCATTGTAGACGTAGCGAATAAGGCATTTTCTCTATTTCATGATTGTCGTCGACATACTTTCCTATTGTCCAACCACTTAAAACCATGTTTTTCTTTTTTAAATTGCAAGTTATGGATTTCTTTCCACCATAATAGTAATATATTCCCAGTCATTAGTATATCATCCATTCTGCCTATAATAGTTGTTATGTTTTATTCCATTTTAAGATTGCTGGATCCAAATTTAATTATGCAGTAATGTTGTTGCCGATGTCCCCTGTTATGCTGGGTTATGGTTTGGATAATTTTTACATTCAGAAGGACACATGAATATGAATTGGACCAGTTTTTTTTTATCTTACCGTCGTACATTTTTTTTATATCAAGCACTTCTAACACATTTTTTCTATACCAACTGTTCGCTATGTCTGATTTTATTTACCGCTCTCCTTGACTCTAGAAAGCTATTTAAAGGCCCAACCTCCATATGCTGCATACTTCCTTTGTTTCTGTTTTTTGATTTAAGGTGCTGCTGTGACACATCACATTCACAAAGCTCCATCAATTTAATGACAATATCTAATCACATCGACCACAACCTTACTTTACCCTGATATGCTATCAATAAATTTAAACATTTTGTAGCTAAATTATGTAAAAGCTCTATAACCATCATTTGTTCGAACAAGTTTTCTATTACCAGTTATCCTATAATCTTTAGCACTTACATTTTGTGAAACATGAACCAATTAAAACAATATGGAAATCATGGTATATATTGTATGATAAAGTCGAGATTAGTCAATTCATAATTGCTTCAGAAACATGGTTGAAGCAATGATATTAGCATGACAATGGGATTAGAGATTCGTGTACTTATTAAGATTTATCTTTTGTTGTCCATAGGTGTAACTGTAAATGGCTCATTGAAGCATGGATTATATAAATTTAGGGTGCGTTTTTTAAAGGTCCCTATTAAGTTTCAAAATATAAAATAACCCGGTCATAAACTTATTGTAAATTAGGTCCCTATTTTTTGAAAAGTCATAAAAAAATCACGTAAATTCGTATTTAAATAAAACATGTAAACACTAAAAAATTCAGAACAAAAAACCGTCAACGAAGGCGTCAAAAAAAAAAAAAAAAAAAAAAAAAAAAAAAAAAACCGAAATTTCCAGTTAAATGCATAATAGTATGCACATATATTACTTTCCTGCATACATCCGTGCATATTTTTCACTACATACATCTTCGTTGATTTTTATTCATGCAAATAAATGCATACATGTGCGCAAAAATTTCAAATACTTGCATACATTTGTGCAGGTTTATTCTAAGATTTTAATCTGAAAACAGCTTACAGAAAAGTTGCATACATATATGCAATAATCATTAATAATTGCATAAATGTATGCAACTATTTTTTTTCGATTTCCGTAGATTCCTGACTTTATTTCCATATTTTAGAATTTTTTTTTTTATAAACGTACGCACATTTTTTAAAAAAAAATACAAAAAAGCGGAAAAAATAAAATAGGGGGCGGGTTTAAAAATTTTCAGAACTTTGTTTTTTTTTTATAAATTAGGTCCCTACTTTTTATCCTATAAAAATGTTGCACATATGTGTGCATTTTTTTGAGAAATTTGCACATTTGGATGCAAATAAAAATGAATTGAAAAATTATGTTAAATCTATCCGCTGGAAGAACTGCAATAATTGCATATATGCATGCAATAAAATCAAAAAGGTGTATAATATTATGCATTTAACTGCAGTTTTTTCTGTTTTTTTGCTGTTTTCTTCTTTCTGACATTATTTTTGTTGTTTTTTGAACTGATTTTTTTTATAATGCATAATATATTTTATTACTAATTTACGAATTTTTTTTATTTTTTTTAATTATTATTTTATAAGTTTTGAAAACATGGACCTAATTTACAATAAGTTTATGACCGGATGTGAGCCTAATTAAGTTTCAAAATAGGGACGTGAGCCTAATATTCACATAAATTTAACTCATGATGAGAAAAGGTGGCTTACATAAGATTTAATCCTGATGGTTCAGTTTTGAATCCTACAGCTTTCCAGCAACATATTTGAAATGATTCTCAGATAATGGCTCAGCTATTTCAGAACGACTCTGCACTTGCACAAGCAACCTTTGCGATAACCTCAATGATCTTTAGAAACTCCAGCGAGAACACCATGAACAGAAACTGCATTTACGTCGAAAATAAGAGGAAAAGCTAGCTTTGATGTATGCAGATCCTTTTGATGTGGAAGCACAAAGGTAAATTGAAGAAGTTATTTAACAGAAACGAATTAATGATAATTGGGAAGCTGTAATTGAATACAATCCTGGAGCATTTAGATGTGTTATAATGTTATACATGGACATGGAAGACAATGGGGTTCCTCTGAAGTCATTTGTTGATAGTGGAGCACAATCAACAATCATATCGAAGAGCTGTGCTGAGCATTGTGAAATATTGCGACTTTTGGACTAGCGCTTTAGGATATTGCTGTTTGTAACGGTTGGAAATTTCTGACTCCTCGAGAGTCGGATATTCCGCGACGTTAGTGAAAGAATTTAGAAGGTGAGAAAGAAAAGATAGAACTAATAGAATAGAAGAAGAAGAACATCAGAATCATCAGAGTAACACGAATCTCATAGCGGAACGAATAACATATAATATATAACATAACTTTGAAGTACACAGTTATATATATACAATAGCACTTATCAGAGTACAACACTTACAACACAGCGGAAATAACTATAGCTATAAAATCTTGCAGCTTCTTGCTCAAAGCTCTCCAAGTATATCTGTAAATCCCGACTACTTGACTGCCCGTACAAATTTAGGCACCCAAGAGTTTAGGGAAAACAACAAAGTAAACTCCGGGTCAGTCATGGGACTGGTATGAGTAAAATAGTTTAAAACAGGTATAGGATATCTCATAAGACCACGCCGTGAATACGGAACGGGTTTTTCCCTTATGAGTAACTGAACAACTTTGACAAGCAATATCATTGTGATATTATAATAATGTCTAAGTACAAATAGGTATCAATCTAGCAGAAACGCTTGCATCTCACGTTCTACATACATAGTATAAAATCATAAACCGCAGGGCGCTTATCGAAGACTGAATTCCAACAAACAAGGTATGGGAGCACCTTCTGAATAGTGTACTCTAGAGGTGGTACACTCAGGGTTCAACAAGAACGTCTTGCAACCCGGCCACACATGACCGCTCACTCATTTAGCATGAGTGTCGCGAATATATTGCCACCACGGTTGTAGGCCATCAAACCGTCATTCGAAGATACAGAATCAAAAAGAAGTATAAATATGGATATTCCCTAGATCGGTGACAATACACCCTGCTTGGGAATGACCCAACTAGCCATGCTGCCTAGCCCAACTTTTGTTACTTCCTGGTGTGAGGCTAGAAGCTACGTCTATCTTCAGAACATCTGATCACCATTCACTTTGAATGCCACATCGTCATACCCGCCAAATCACAAATTGACTTATCCAAAAATAACACGGGTATACAGCTAAGAGAAACGAATTCCTCCGCCACCAAACGTAAATACGTTTGAACAGATCAACTTACGCGATCCATTGGATATACTCTGTCAGACCTTCTTCCATATACGTTGTCCTGGGACTGGACAAACCGAAGGCACTATTCATTATATCCATCTTAGTCACTGTTATCTAAGACTTATACAACAGCCCTTGCACTTTACTCCGTCTTCAATTTATCTTTGGCAGATATTGCTCGCAACGCTTATGCCAATACAGAGTGGTTCTTTGGATAATAATCCAACCGGTCTCTCCATATTAACAACGTTAAAATGGTAAAAACTTTGATAGTCTGTTATTCAACTATCAAATGAAAACATGTCGGTGTACAAACAACGATTTTATTTCCAAATGGAAATTCGATCGATCAATCATCATATGTTTGTATTTCCTTATTTCATATATTTAGAAAATATATGTTATTAATCATTGGAAAACATTTCCATAGCTTATTTTCATATCACTATTATTTTGCAACTATCAGTCCCTAACTGTAACTAGTATGAGAACAATTCTCTATGTATCAATACGGAAGGTCGAAACCAACATCAGATCGTCACTTAGAAAACCGTTCAACTTACCCTCTCCAGTCAGTTTCTGAATTTGCTTAACTCTATTTCTTAAATTCTTATCATGAAAACATTTCATTTTCTATGTTTAGAAAACATATCTGACTATATTTGGAAAACGTTTCCAAAACTCATTTACGGATTTCCAATGAACGTTGTATAAAACATCGTTTCGCTTAATCCATTTATCGCTCATTACTTAACTATATTTCAAATCAACCTTTTCTATCGAACCACAACTATTCCTTTGTCAATTCTGAAGTCAATCAAGTTGGGGTATAATTACCTCTCAGACCTTAATTGAACAACGTCCTTTACTGTGAAATAGATGAAGCTCGTCACTCACTTTTTCCAATCATATGTTTACGCAAATTCTCGGATACAGGTTACGAATCCACTTCTTATATGACAACGTTTGCTTATAAGTATAACGTTATAATTCCTACCCCTAAAATATCCAACCTAAATTATGAATTTATTTCCTAACTCGAATAATTTAACAGACACCTAATTTCTAAATCAATAACTAAATCTTGATTTAAACCCTGGAAAGTAAATAGTACTTTCCCGAATTCGCTATAATCGAATTCGACGTATAACTCTCTTTCGAGTAATCTCTATTTGATTAACTCTTCTTCGAATAACCTATATTCGATTATCTCTCTTCGAATAACTCATATTCGAAATCTCTCTCTTTTGAATAAACAATATTCGATCTCTTTCTTTCGAATATGTTATATTCGAAAATCCCCTTTCGATTTACTAATCGATAACTCCTTTCGATCAAAATAAAATCGATAACTCCTTTAACTCTATTCGAATAACTAATATTCGACTAACTCCTTTGGATCAACTTATTTGATTAACTCCTTCGAATAACTAATTCGAATAACTTACCTTCGAATAACCAATATTCGATTTACTCTAACTCGATTAACTTAATTCTAATCGATTTACTCCATTTCGATTCAACTTAATTCAAATCGATTTACTTAACTCAAATTGATTAACTCCTTTCGAATAACTAAATTCGATTTAACTCTTCTCGAATAACTAAATTCGATTAACTCAAATTGAATAACTAATATTTAATTAACTCTTACGTGTTTAACTCTATTCGAATAAGTAATTTGAATCACTCTAATGTGTTTAACTCTATTCAAATATCTAATTCGAATAAATCATTTCGGATAACTAAATTCGATTAACTCTTTTAACTTTACTCGAATAACTGTATTCGATTAACACCTTCTTTCGAATAACTATATTCGATTAACTCTTCGACTAACTCCTTTGGATTAACTAACTTCGAATAACCAATATTCGATAACTACTCTTCGAATAAATAATATTCGGTAACTCTTCTCAAATGAATAACATTTGATTTCTCCACTCGAATAAACTATATTCGATTACTCTTCCCTCGAATATACTATATTCGATAACTCTACTTCGAATAAGTGATATTCGGCAACTCTACTCGATTAACTCCACTTGGATAACTCTAACTGGTCAACTCTAACTGGTCAACTTTAACTGAGTAACTCTAACTGATCAACTCTAACTGGTCAACTTTAACTGGTCAACTTTAACTGGTCAACTCTAACTGTTTATCTTTAACTGGTAAACTTTAACTGGTCAACTCTAACTGTTTATCTTTAACTGGTAAACTTTAACTGGTTAACTCAAATGGTTTAACCTAACTTGATTTACTTGTCTCGATTAACCGAACTAATCCACTTGGTTTAACTTAGTTAATTCACTTTGTTTGACGCAACTAATCCACTTTGATTTACAAATTAGTTTAACTTAACTAAGTCACTTAGTTTGACGCAACTAATTCACTTTGATTTACCAATTAGTTTAACATAACTAATTCACTTCGATTAACCGCTTAGTTTATCTTAACTAATTTACTTTGGTTAACTTAACCAATTACTTTGATTAACTCGACTAACTTGCTTTGGTTAACCTAACAACTTACTTTGTTTTAACTCTATTCGAATAAGTAATTCGAATCACTCTAATGTGTTTAACTCTATTCAAATATCTAATTCGAATAACTCATTTCGAATAACTAAATTCGATTAACTCCTTTTATTAACGTTTATTCATTTCAAAAGATTTCCTTTTTACAACGTTTATCCATTGATAAAGATTTACTTTTTACAACGTTTATCCATTTATAAAGATTTACTTTTAGTAACGGTTCTTCACTTTATAAATGTACTTTTAATAACGTTTCTACTTCTCTATATAAGTCCAGACTTATATATATTCCATTTACCAACGATAAATAATTTATTTAATTTATAAAACATTATTTATAAATTAATCTACTTCAATTTATCTGTTTAAAACAGATTTCCTATTTAATATCTCATTTAAATCCATATCGTGTTATACCGTGTGCGAAGCACGTGTTTAAATCTATCCTTGTATAATTCTATTTATTTTCCGAACAAGTGTTCCTTTATTTATTCCCTAAATAAATATTCCTTGATTCCATTTATTTATAATCTAAATAAATGTTCCTTTATTTATTTCCTAAATAAATCAATGTTTTCATTTTATAAAATCCTATCGATTTTATAAATAAGATTTATTTTCAATATAAACATTGAAAATTCCCTTTTTACATTCTAGTATCACCTACGGTGTTTAACGTGTCGTATAACAATGATCGGTATCATTCAAACATATGAAATCAATAACAGATTTCATAACACATCATATATCACAATATATGAAAAAAACGGTAAAATAAATGTTGAGGAATCTAGTCGGATCCCTCCAACCTGTTTCCCTGCATCCACAGATGTTAGACAATATAGATAACATCACGTTCAGTTCCATATGATATATTCTGTTAAACAGAATCAATATAGAAATTTAACTAACTGACTAGTAGTTCAATCAACTAATCAACACACAGTCAAACAGACAATTTTAACAGTTCTAACAATGCAACATGAAATTATAAACTGTTCAGAGTTAGTGAGATTTACTCACATTGGACAATCATCGTCAATGACGATAACCATCGCTTGATTCAGACAATTTATTTTGCTATAAATTATATCGGACTCTAATTGACTCGCGGTTGTTCCATCGTGAAGCGCTCGTCCATACGATCCCAACGTGACTGACGGTTCGTGATTCTGATATCATAAGTAGAAGATACGGCGTTACGAAGTTTGAACGCTTTTAATTTAAATACAACATAGGAATTAAATTCTGATGGGCCTCACCACTATTCTTGGCCCATTATTCCTTTTTAAACCCGCTCCTCTCTCTTTGCCTTCTCCCCCAAAACACCTGTACGCGCCTTGCTCCAGGGATCCACATCCCTTGCTGCCCCTTTGCTTGCTCCAATCCCCTCATCCTTCCACTTAAAAATCGAACTAAAATAATCACAACACTCCTCATGAACAACTCTATCTCTCCATCCCCAAAGTGATGAACTCGCACTCAAATCTTGAACTTCCGACCTCCAGTACCTTTCCGCGCAACACAGTAACAACACTGAACAAAATCAGTTCGGTCTTCTTAAAAAAATGCATACGAGATGCTAAATTATCACACGAGTACAAATCCGACACCCAAATTTCGATTCGAAGTCTAAATCTCTTGGAACCGTGCACCCTAGTTTCCAGCGAGCACTGCCGCTCTGCGTCGAGCCCAGCAAGATGATAACAGACTTGAAGACAATCCCTCAACGAACCCAAATTCACAACTCTTTTGATTTATAAAATTTCTTTTATTTTGTTTTTGATTTTAGAGAGGAGCCAAATGGGTTTTTTGCTGAAGGAATGAACGCGGCGGCTATAAAATTGATTATATAGGATATGCTATATTGTTTGTGTCCAGGGAAAATAAGTGAAAGTTTGAGGTGCACGTACTTAAAAATGACAGGGGGTGTGGCCTTGTTTTTGGCCGGAAATAGATTAGGATATTTTGTTTTGAGTTAAAAAGATTTTGGTCATCTAATTTTTCAAAACTTCGTTAATTTTGAACTGCTATCTACCGGATCAACTACACCATCGTGACGATCAATGTGCCACAATCCCAGAAATATAATAATACCGGTAGGTGGACTCATATTTTGAAACTTCAAAATGTTGATTTCAGGGTGCGAAATACTTCAAATCAAAAGTCGCATATTTAATTAATTAAAAATTACCATAAAATTCTAAAAATTAAATTAACTCTATGCCTCAAAAGAACCACGTCTAAATTCAAACCCCATATCTAGTTATATTGAAAAACCCTTTTATAACGTAAATAAAGCGTCGCAAATTATAAAGGAATTCTACAGCGACTTTTCTAAAATTTGATTTGGACATATCTCAAAATCTACACGACGAAATCCTAATTTTTCTCTTCCATTAGAAAGATATACTCCACCAGCTCCACACGTTTCTTGTTTCACAGAAATCCGGCTTAAAATGAATCATGTACATCCACTTGAAGTCTAAATCGCCAAATAACGAACTGTCGCGTCGTTACGCGCTCTATTTTAATTATAATATAATTAATACGTTTTAACGTCGATTATTAAATCGATTCGTTATTCAAATTCAATTCTAAACTGAATTCAATATTTTAACTGATCCAATTCACACAGTATTGTGAATTCGATGATTTCCGAATATTTCGACATTATAATATATTATTATATATATTATTTTAATTAAATATTCAATATTATTTAATTCAAGTCATCGATATCGCCCAATCGATATTTAATAATTAAATAAATTAATTATTCGATAGCTAACAAAAAGCGCTATTACAGACTTCCCCCCTTAAAATAATTTCGTCCTCGAAATTGCTAAGTTAGAGGTTGACCCTATATATTGGAACTCCTAAGATTGGTTTACCCCTTATTTCTGATTTCCACCGAACCACTTAATATCGACTGAAATATTTATTCTTCCGACTAATTAAAATTTTCAAAAATTCTGAAAATTTTCTAACACTTTAAATTTTCGGAAAATTTTGCCATAACCTCCTTTGTACAGCCCTATCGGTAAAACCACAACTCGCCTCTCTAGGCCTTCTCCAACCCAAAAGAAAATCAAACAGCCAAGCGGCTTTCCAATTCGGCTCATAAATCTCATGCTTATATCAAAAATAAACTTGTACCTTTTTGTCGGGCATATCAACTCTTATCACTTTCACCTGTTATCAACCCAACATATACCAACGTCATCTCAATCCAACCTTCAACTCAAACACTTGGTGCTATCCAAGTCAAATTCTATTCAAACTCCAATATCAGATTTCAAACTCTTAACCCATCAACTTAATTCCAAATCCAGATGATTCTCTAACCAAATCCCGATTTATTTAACTTGGTTCAAGTTAAATTGTAATCTACTTATTTGTTTTTTTTACCATCTTGATTCATTCAACTTAACAAGTTAAATTTTAAATTTCAAGATTTAAATTCCTGGGATTTATTTCAAATCAATTTCAAATCCTAACACCAATTCAAAACCTTTGAATTTCTAAATAACTTGTTTTCTCAACACAATTTGAAAACAAAACCCTTGGTAGTAATCCACCACTTAGAAACTCGAAAATCACACCGACGATGTATCGATCCATCCTCGGAATTATTTTCCAGTCATCCAGGTGAGTTAGATACTATATTTATTTCAAATTGAAAAACATTTTCAAAATCTCCCAGGAACTTAAAATTTCCTTATTTTAAATTCCAAATTCTGATTTAAATTCATATTTAATTCATCTATTTCATATATTATATTCATATGAATTCTGATTGGTCATTTATAACCATTTCACCCTTTTATAATCTTATTTGATTATAGTAACAACCAACACAATCAATATACTATAATAATTTCAAGATATATATTTCTTCTATAAACAAATATATATTGGGAAAAATTATTTCATTTACCCTCTTTCAAAACATACCATGACGGTTCATCGTATTCGAGTGTTTAGTAACCCTTATCGATACAGTGGATCAACTGATCGACCAGAATTCATAAGCCACTCAACCAATGAGTCTCCACAATATAAAACCATTTTATATTGAATAACAATTACGCGCTCATATATATACACTCAAACTCAATCTAGGATATTACTAATCCCATCTCTATCGAGTTATGCCACAGAGCCAAGGTAATCACTTAACTTAAGCTCTGATACCAACTGTAACGGCTGGAAATTTCCGACTCCTCGAGAGTCGTAAATTCCGCGACGTTAGTGAAAGAATTTAGAAGGTGAGAAAGAAAAGATAGAACTAATAGAATAGAAGAAGAAGAACATCAGAATCATCAGAGTAACACGAATCTCACAACGGAACGAATAACATATAATATATAACAAAACTTTGAAGTACACAGTTATATATATACAATAGCACTTATCAGAGTACAACACTTACAACACAGCGGAAATAACTATAGCTATAAAATCTTGCAACTTCCTGCTCCAAGCTCTCCAAGTATATCTGTAAATCCCGACTACTTGACTGCCCGTACAAATTTAGGCACCCAAGAGTTTAGGGAAAACAACAAAGTAAACTCCGGGTCAGTCATGGGACTGGTATGAGTAAAATAGTTTAAAACAGGTATAGGATATCTCATAAGACCACGCCGTGAATACGGAACGGGTTTTTCCCTTATGAGTAACTGAACAACTTTGACAAGCAATATCATTGTGATATTATAATAATGTCTAAGTACAAATAGGTATCAATCTAGCAGAAACGCTTGCATCTCACGTTCTACATACATAGTATAAAATCATAAACTGCAGGGCGCTTATCGAAGATTGGATTCCAACAGACAAGGTATGGGAGCACCTTCTGAATAGTATACTCTAGAGGTGATACACTCAGGGTTCAACAAGAACGTCTTGCAACCCGGCCACACATGACCGCTCACTCATTTAGCTTGAGTGTCGCGAATATATTTCCACCACGGTTGTAGGCCATCAAACCGTCATTCGAAGATACAGAATCAAAAAGAAGTATAAATATGGATATTTCCTAGATCGGTGACAATACACCCTGCTTGGGAATGACCCAACTAGCCATGCTGCCTAGCCCAACTTTTGTTACTTCCTGGTGTGAGGCTTGAAGCTACGTCTATCTTCAGAACATCTGATCACCATTCACTTTGAATGCCACATCGTCATACCCGCCAAATCACAAATTGACTTATCCAAAAATAACACGGGTATACGGCTAAGAGAAACGAATTCCTCCGCCACCAAACGTGAATACGTTTGAACAGATCAACTTACGCGATCCATTGGATATACTCTGTCAGACCTTCTTCCGTATACGTTGTCCTGGGACTGGACAAACCGAAGGCACTATTCAGTATATCCATCTTAGTCACTGTTATCTAAGACTTATACAACAGCCCTTGCACTTTACTCCGTCTTCAATTTATCTTTGGCAGATATTGCTCGCAACGCTTATGCCAATACAGAGTGGTTCTTTGGATAATAATCCAACCGGTCTCTCCATATTAACAACGTTAAAATGGTAAAAACTTTGATAGTATGTGATTCAACTATCAAATGAAAACATGTCGGTGTACAAACAACGATCTTATTTCCAAATGGAAATTCGATCAATCAATCATCATATGTTCGTATTTCCTTATTTCATATATTTAGAAAATATATGTTATTAATCATTGGAAAACATTTCCATAGCTTATTTTCATATCACTATTATTTCGCAACTATCAGTCCCTAACTGTAACTAGTATGAGAACAATTCTCTAAGTATCAATACGGAAGGTCGAAACCAACATCAGATCGTCACTTAGAAAACCGTTCAACTTACCCTCTCCAGTCAGTTTCTGAATTTGCTTAACTCTATTTCTTAAATTCTTATCATGAAAAAATTTCATTTTCTATGTTTAGAAAACATATATGACTATATTTGGAAAACGTTTCCAAAACTCATTTACAGATTTCCAATGAACGTTGTATAAAACATCGTTTCGCTTAATCCATTTATCGCTCATTACTTAACTATATTTCAAATCAACCTTTTCTATCGAACCACAACTATTCCTTTGTCAATTCTGAAGTCAATCATGTTGGGGTATGATTACCTCTCAGACCTTAATTGACCAACGTCCTTTACTGTGAAATAGATTAAGCTCGTCAATCACTTTTTCCAATCATCTGTTTACGCAAATTCTCGGATTCAGGTTACGAATCCACTTCTTATATGACAACGTTTGATTATAACTATAACGTTATAATTCCTACCCCTAAAATATCCAACCTAAATTATGAATTTATTTCCTAACTCGAATAATTTAACAGACACCTAATTTCTAAATCAATAACTAAATCTTGATTTAAACCCTGGAAAGTAAATAGTACTTTCCTGAATTCGCTATAATCGAATTCGACGTATAACTCTCTTTCGAGTAATCTCTATTTGATTAACTCTTCTTCGAATAACCTATATTCGATTATCTCTCTTCGAATAACTCATATTCGAAATCTCTCTCTTTTGAATAAACAATATTCGATCTCTTTCTTTCGAATATGTTATATTCGAAAATCCCCTTTCGATTTACTAATCGATAACTCCTTTCGATCAAAATAAAATCGATAACTCCTTTAACTCTATTCGAATAACTAATATTCGACTAACTCCTTTGGATCAACTTATTTGATTAACTCCTTCGAATAACTAATTCGAATAACTTACCTTCGAATAACCAATATTCGATTTACTCTAACTCGATTAACTTAATTCTAATCGATTTACTCCATTTCGATTCAACTTAATTCAAATCGATTAACTTAACTCAAATTGATTAACTCCTTTCGAATAACTAAATTCGATTTAACTCTTCTCGAATAAATAAATTCGATTAACTCAAATTGAATAACTAATATTCAATTAACTCTTACGTGTTTAACTCTATTCGAATAAGTAATTTGAATCACTCTAATGTGTTTAACCCTATTCAAATATCTAATTCGAATAACTCATTTCGGATAACTAAATTCGATTAACTCTTTTAACTTTACTCGAATAACTGTATTCGATTAACACCTTCTTTCGAATAACTATATTCGATTAACTCTTCGACTAACTCCTTTGGATTAACTAACTTCGAATAACTCCTTTGGATTAACTAACTTCGAATAACCAATATTCGATAACTACTCTTCGAATAAATAATATTCGGTAACTCTTCTCAAATGAATAACATTTGATTTCTCCACTCAAATAAACTATATTCGATTACTCTTCCCTCGAATATACTATATTCGATAACTCTACTTCGAATAAGTGATATTCGGTAACTCTACTCGATTAACTCCACTTGGATAACTCTAACTGGTCAACTCTTACTGGTCAACTTTAACTGAGTAACTCTAACTGATCAACTCTAACTGGTCAACTGGTCAACTTTAACAGGTCAACTGTAACTGTTTATCTTTAACTGGTAAACTTTAACGGGTCAACTCTAACGGTTTATCTTTAACGGGTAAACTTTAACTGGTTAACTCAAATGGTTTAACCTAACTTGATTTACTTGTCTCGATTAACCGAACTAATCCACTTGGTTTAACTTAGTTAATTCACTTTGTTTGACGCAACTAATCCACTTTGATTTACAAATTAGTTTAACTTAACTAAGTCACTTAGTTTGACGCAACTAATTCACTTTAATTTACCAATTAGTTTAACTTAACTAATTCACTTCGATTAACCGCTTAGTTTATCTTAACTAATTTACTTTGGTTAACTTAACCAATTACTTTGATTAACTCGACTAACTTGCTTTGGTTAACCTAACAAATTACTTTGTTTTAACTCTATTCGAATAAGTAATTCGAATCACTCTAATGTGTTTAACTCTATTCAAATATCTAATTCGAATAACTCATTTCGAATAACTAAATTCGATTAACTCCTTTTATTAACGTTTATTCATTTCAAAAGATTTCCTTTTTACAACGTTTATCCATTGATAAAGATTTACTTTTTACAACGTTTATCCATTTATAAAGATTTACTTTTAGTAACGGTTCTTCACTTTATAAATGTCCTTTTAATAACGTTTCTACTTCTCTATATAAGTCCAGACTTATATATATTCCATTTACCAACGATAAATAATTTATTTAATTTATAAAACATTATTTATAAATTAATCTACTTCAATTTATCTGTTTAAAACAGATTTCCTATTTAATATCTCATTTAAATCCATATCGTGTTATACCGTGTGCGAAGCACGTGTTTAAATCTATCCTTGTATAATTCTATTTATTTTCCGAACAAGTGTTCCTTTATTTATTCCCTAAATAAATATTCCTTGATTCCATTTATTTAAAATCTAAATAAATGTTCCTTTATTTATTTCCTAAATAAATCAATGTTTTCATTTTATAAAATCCTATCGATTTTATAAATAAGATTTCTTTTCAATATAAACATTGAAAATTCCCTTTTTACATTCTAGTATCACCTACGGTGTTTAACGTGTCGTATAACAATGATCGGTATCATTCAAACATATGAAATCAATAACAGATTTCATAACACATCATATATCACAATATATGAAAAAAACGGTAAAATAAATGTTGAGGAATCTAGTCGGATCCCTCCAACCTGTTTCCCTGCATCCACAGATGTTAGACAATATAGATAACATCACGTTCAGTTCCATATGATATATTCTGTTAAACAGAATCAATATAGAAATTAACTAACTGACTAGTAGTTCAATCAACTAATCAACACACAGTCAAACAGACAATTTTAACAGTTCTAACAATGCAACATGAAATTATAAACTGTTCAGAGTTAGTGAGATTTACTCACATTGGACAATCATCGTCAATGACGATAACCATCGCTTGATTCAGACAATTTATTTTGCTATAAATTGTATCGGACTCTAATTGACTCGCGGTTGTTCCATCGTGAAGCGTTCGTCCGTACGATCCCAACGTGACTGACGGTTCGTGATTCTGATATCGTAAGTAGAAGATACGGCGTTACGAAGTTTGAACGCTTTTAATTTAAATACAACATAGGAATTAAATTCTGATGGGCCTCACCACTATTCTTGGCCCATTATTCCTTTTTAAACCCGCTCCTCTCTCTTTGCCTTCTCCCCCAAAACACCTGTACGCGCCTTGCTCCAGGGATCCACATCCCTTGCTGCCCCTTTGCTTGCTCCAATCCCCTCATCCTTCCACTTAAAAATCGAACTAAAATAATCACAACACTCCTCATGAACAACTCTATCTCTCCATCCCCAAAGTGATGAACTCGCACTCAAATCTTGAACTTCCGACCTCCAGTACCTTTCCGCGCAACACAGTAACAACACCGAACAAAATCAGTTCGGTCTTCTTAAAAAAATGCATACGAGATGCTAAATTATCACACGAGTACAAATCCGACACCCAAATTTCGATTCGAAGTCTAAATCTCTTGGAACCGTGCACCCTAGTTTCCAGCGAGCACTGCCGCTCTGCGTCGAGCCCAACAAGATGATAACAGACTTGAAGACAATCCCTCAACGAACCCAAATTCACAACTCTTTTGATTTATAAAATTTCTTTTATTTTGTTTTTGATTTTAGAGAGGAGCCAAATGGGTTTTTTGCTGAAGGAATGAACGCGGCGGCTATAAAATTGATTATATAGGATGTGCTATATTGTTTGTGTCCAGGGAAAATAAGTGAAAGTTTGAGGTGCACGTACTTAAAAATGACGGGGGGTGTAGCCTTGTTTTTGGCCGGAAATAGATTAGGATATTTTGTTTTGAGTTAAAAAGATTTTGGTCATCTAATTTTTCAAAACTTCGTTAATTTCGAACTGCTATCTACCGGATCAACTACACCATCGTGACGATCAATGTGCCACAATCCCAGAAATATAATAATACCGGTAGGTGGACTCATATTTTGAAACTTCAAAATGTTGATTTCAGGGTGCGAAATACTTCAAATCAAAAGTCGCATATTTAATTAATTAAAAATTACCATAAAATTCTAAAAATTAAATTAACTCTACGCCTCAAAAGAACCACGTCTAAATTCAAACCCCATATCTAGTTATATTGAAAAACCCTTTTATAACGTAAATAAAGCGTCGCAAATTATAAAGGAATTCTACAGCGACTTTTCTAAAATTTGATTTGGACATATCTCAAAATCTACACGACGAAATCCTAATTTTTCTCTTCCATTAGAAAGATATACTCCACCAGCTCCACACGTTTCTTGTTTCACAGAAATCCGGCTTAAAATGAATCATGTACATCCACTTGAAGTCTAAATCGCCAAATAACGAATTGTCGCGTCGTTACGCGCTCTATTTTAATTATAATATAATTAATACATTTTAACGTCGATTATTAAATCGATTCGTTATTCAAATTCAATTCTAAACTGAATTAAATATTTTAGCTGATCCAATTCACACAGTATTGTGAATTCGGTGATTTCCGATTATTTCGACATTATAATATATTATTATATATATTATTTTAATTAAATATTCAATATTATTTAATTCAAGTCATCGATATCGCCCAATCGATATTTAATAATTAAATAAATAAATTATTCGACAGCTAACAAAACGCGCCATTACACTGTTGGTGTTGGCAAATCAGAGATATTCGGCCGGATTCATGCTGCTCAAATCAAGATTGGTAATACATTTTAAATGTGCTCTTTCGCTGTTCTGGATGCTTCCAATTTGGAGATCCTATTTTGATTGGACATGCTGCACAAACATCAATACATGATTGTCTTGAAAGATAATGTCCTAAGAGTTGGTGGCAGAGAGGTTTCGGTTCCATTTTTGCAAGAAAAAGATATTCCTTCACACATCCCCACAATGAAGCTTCGTTAGGCCAAGAATCAACATGATTTTTTTTCCTTTTCCAAATTTACAAGCCTAGTGCTTGCTCATCCAACTTTCTGCAATCATGTTCTTAGTTTTTTCTGCTATTATGCCTATTATGGATTAGTGCACATTCATGATTTACTGTGTAATTTATCTTCTATACATTTTTATCTTTCAATCTTTTCCATGCAAAATGGTACATGTTTTTTACTGCATACAACAATAATTACTGCTCACTCTGAACTTTATTTGCAGCTTTGGTCTAATTCATCTATGCACACGCCCATCGGGCGTGCCTTAGTTCTGGTTATATTAATATATATATATATATATATATATTCTATAGAGACTATTTCAAATTTTAATTTGGACATAATTTACAATTTATAAAGTGAAATCTCAGTTTCTTACATTCGTTAGAAAATTACAGTTCAAAATATTCCAATGTTTCTTGTTTTATCCAATTCTAATTTATATTGAATATTGTGCATTCATTTGAAGTTTAAAGTCGAATTTTCAAACTACCACGCCATTTCAAGCTCGTTTTATAATTAAAATAAATTTATATGTTATAACTTCGATTTAAATAAATTTTTAGTCGTTATTGTTTAAAATAAATCATTTTAAATATTCAAAACCCATTAAAATAGCTAAAATAAAATTTTTAAATTGGTTCAGAAATTCCGGGTTGTTTCAGGCATATAATCGCTTTGGGTACTGGTTAGGCAGTATTATTACTACGGTAAGGCTATATTTGGTTGTATTATATTTTATCCATTCCATTGTATGATGTTTTCTGAGCTCTAATATATTTTATGTCTCTGTTCTTTCTATAGAAACCAAACAATCCAACTCGGGTTTTGATAGATTGGGATTTTTGGAAAAAAATTGGTCTGTCAGAATTCGGGTTTTACAAGTATAGGTACATATTCTAGCCAAAAGAATATGTATACATAGATATGTCACATTCACATAACCCAAAATTACTACAATGATAAGGTAGTGGCCAAAAGAAAAGAAGTGGTCCCTGCTAGAAGTCACGAGAAGCAACAATAATACCTTGGTCTGACCCAAGTATTATTTATAAGAAAATAAATAATAAAAGGTTTAGTCTAGCTGTACTTATCATAATAAACCAAGATAGAAATAAAGATGTAAGCAGTAAACGACAAATAAACAATAACAACAAGTTCACATGTAAAATGTAAAGGCTCAGAATGTCCATAAAATATGTCAAAGACATCTCAATGCTACATAAGGATATCTCATTTATAATTATATAGCTACACACAGGAAATGATAACATCATATCAAATCAACACGAAATTGATAACTTAGTATTCGAAGAAACTCGAATTGATAACATAGTATCAAAAAAGTCCAAATTGATAAATTATATCAATAAAACTCATATTAATAAAATAGTATCAATAAATTAGAAATCTAGAAAATCATAAAGACGGGATTCTCAGTTCAAGATGGGAGTCCGAAGACTCTCCATCATGTGTATCGAAGGTGAGACGCGGCCTCAAAGTAATTAGTCTATACTATGAGCCGAAGTTCCTGAGATGGTTCAAAGACCATGGGTCGCAGGCCTGTTAGAATGATCCGAAGATCATCCAAAGGATTCGAAGATCCTTCGGAATCAAAGATCCCAAGGATGATTCAAAGATCATCGATAAAATCAAATGAACCAAGTGTATCGAAGATGAGATGCGATCTCAAGGTAGCTAGCCTATGACATTGAGCCGAGGCTCCTCAGATGGTCCGAAGACCGAGGGTCGTGACCTCGCTTGGATGATCTTAAGATCATCAAAATGGATCCGAAAATCCACTGGAACCAAAGTTCCAAAGGATATATTTGAAGATCATCGATATAAAGAGATGGACCAAAGTTCCTTAAGATTATTAGAAGATCGTCAGAGTGACCTGAAGGTCGGGTTGATCTGAAGTTCCACAGGATGATTAGAAGATCATTAGAGTGACCAAAAAGTCAGATTAATCCGAAGATCCAATGGATGATAACAAGATCATCAGAGTGACCCGAAGGTCCGATTGATCCGAAGACTTGTAAGACGATCAGAAGATCATCAAAGTGACCCAAAGGTCGAATTGATCCGAAGATCAAGCATAGCGTAACTACAACAAGCTAGTAAATGTAAGAGCCAAGCTATATGCCCCATAACCACTTGCTTTACTCGAATATTTACAAACAAGTTGTATACTCAAATAAAATTATGAAACGATCATTGCCACAGTTTTCAACCGAACGATTACAAGAATTAATCGTCGAGGCAAATGCAAGCGTTCGTAGTCCTTGTTTTTACAGAGGCGTTTAATTTGATTACTCATACAAGTAAGGAAAAGGTTTATATAAATATACACTAGTAGATTGGAAAATAATTTATAAAATAACTTTAGTAAAGGAATTGGTATCTACTAGTAATATAAAACCCTTTATAAATTGAAGTGGCAATTCTCATTAGATATCGATCGTAATAATAATATATCTCAAAATTCACATTTTAATAACGACAAATCGAACCTCACGAATATCGATTATAAGATTCATTGATCATAAATAAATCAAAGGTCAAGGAAAGAATTCATCGACTCATAAACGGTGGTAGAAATCAATTTGTCGATATAGTTTGAAACATCGCAAAGAAAAGGCCAACAATGCCATATAAGCCAGGTCAGACTGCTGAATTATCGATTCAGTCGACTGATCTGTCACAAATAATGTGCACAGTGTATCAGTAAATTTAGCCAGTTGAATAATCCATTCAGCCGTCTAAATGATTATTCACTTTACTGAATGGATTATTTCAGCCAACTGGATATGATTCAAATTGAACCAAAAAACAAACAAAAATTCAACCGGCTGACTTAGAAAATTAATACATTTGAATTTAGGCCTGGGTACTGGTTTGCTAAGGCATTGTGAACTTATTGATTTCAAATGTCTCATAAAGGCTTATAACACTATTCAAGGGAAATTGAGGCTTCTAAGACTCTCTACAATGATTAATATCACACGAATTAAGCCTACTTAAAGATTTATACTAGAATTCATAATAAATCGAATTCTAAACTTATGAAATGAAATGTTCACAAAAAGCAATACAAATCACACGATGCATACACAATACAAACGTGCCAAGGGCACACTATCCAAGCATATAGCTTGAGCCATAGATTTGAGTATGCAAGAACTCACATTTGGTTTGTAGGAAGGAAGTAGAGGCTTCAAAATCAAGCAAGATCAACCTCTCTTTAACAACACTTTAGAATCTTCAATCTAAGATCATATAAATGTAATTCCTAAGAGTAAGGTGTTAGGAATTCAGACAATCGTAGAGGAGTTGCGTTGTAGAAGATAGAGATGGAGCTTACCTCTCTTCTCTATGAATTTTGCACTTAATTTCCTTTAAGAATTTGGATTCCTTAGATTAAATAGGGCTAAGGAGTTTTGATCTCATTTTTCCTTCCTAATTTCTATTTTTGTGGAGTGTTAAGAATGAAAGAAGAGGGATTTGGGATGTAGGGTTATATGGGTAGGCTAGGTTCACTAACTTAAGCCTCATTCAAAGTCCTAATTTTCACAAACTCTAAACATTTGTTTACAGTTCTTGATCATGTAACCGACATTTTGAACTTAATGGAAGTGGCCTAGAGTCCAAATTCATCTGTATGCAAAAAATGATTTTTCGTACATAACTCGATTAACGATGTTATATTTAAACAAAATATTTAAATGTACCTATGAAGGAAGGATACATGAAACATGTTGTGCACCCTTGCTTGTTTCTCTGGCAACTCAACATGAAACATCAAGGAGCCACCCCTCTCAAAAATACGTAATAGGCCGGCAAATCTCATAGTCGGCTTCCTTCTTCAACCAAATTGAATCATGTTCTTCAGTGGTGAGATCTTTAAAAAAAGCTGATTATTAATTGAGAACTCCAAATTTCTGCTTCTTCTATCAACATACTTCTTCTAACAGTCCTGCGCAATCCTCATCTTATTTCTAATATCTACAACATCATATGAAGCATCCAATATAATATCCGGCCCACGAACAAGATGATCCCCTGATTCAATTCAACTTGAAGGAGATCTACATGGTCACTCGTACAATGCCTCAAACGCGGACATCTTGACGCATGCCTAGATTCAAAAGAATGGATTTAGAAGATATAATTCAAAGATTGTTACTCAAGCTAACTTCAAATTTGAAATCAAAGAATTTATTTGATAACTACTGTTACAAGTGAATTCGATTAGATGGAGGGGATCTTCCCAAGATCCTCTATAATCAAAGATGAAAACACAAAAGAGATTTTCTAAAATCTGATTCAACCTTTCCGTCTGACCATCTATCTGCAGATGGTAAGCTATACTAAGGCTCAACCGAGTGCCTAAAGCTTCCTGAAATGCCCTCAAACACTCATAAAGACGTGATCGCAATCACAGACGGTGCTAGAAGGAACATCATGTAATCTAATGATATCTTTCATATAAAGCTCAGTCAACTTTGAAGTTGTAGGATTATATCTGACAAGGAGAAAATGAGCTGACTTAGTTAATTTGTGGACTATCACCTATGTGCTCTTTTCACCATTTCATACCCTCAAAAGACCGCTAATAAAATCCATGGAAACCTGATCTCATATCTAACTTGGGATCTCGATAGGTTGTAATAATTGAGCTAACTTTTGATGATCGGCTTTAATCTGCTGGTACATAGTATATCTGCTAACATAACGAGAAATAACTCGCTTAACATTACTCGACCAGTATATATTTTTTATATTCTGGATCATCCTAGTTATACCAAGATGAATGAAGAGTCTGGACTAATGATTTTCTCTCAACACTTCCTATCTCAAGCCATTGACATTTGGGACACATATCATGTTCCTAATCTACAAGACTCCATCTTGTTGATTGTGCATCCCCCTCACTATGATCACTGCTTCCACTATCGTAGATGTTATCTTACATAAGCTTGAGCTTTGGGTCTTCATCATGTTTTACTGCTATAAGATCCATAAGAGGTAATGAAGCCAAAATCGAGCACCACCTCGCCTTTTTGCGACTTAGTGCGTAATCTACTACATTTTTCTTCCTAGAAGTGTAATTAATGTCAATATCATAGGAAATGAGAAACTCGAGCCACCTGACTTGTCTTTGATTTAGATCTATCTGGGATAATAGGTACTTAAGAGATCTGTGATCAGTAAATAACACGAATTTGGTTCCCCTAAGATGATGTCTCCGCAAATGTAGAACAAATACCACAACAAGCAATTCCAAGTCATGTGTTGCTTAATTAACTTAATGATTCTTCAATTGGCGGCTGTCACATAAGCGATCACCTTTCATTCTGCATCAGCATGGCTCTTAAAGTATAACGACCTTCCTTTTTGATAGCTTCAAGTCAATAATTAAACCAACTCGGACCATTCAAAACAACACATTTTTATTGCTTGTTGGGTTTAGACATAATTAAACACAGAATAATGTCTCATAGTGGAGATTTTAATTCAAAAATGTCAGAGTTCATACAATATATATTATACAATGGAAGATATATATATATATATATACATTTTAAATAAAATAAAATTTTTGATCTGACGAACCTAAAGCGAGCGTCTTTGGCACTCTAACTTTGATAGCTGAAGTTTTAAATCAACAACACTCAGGTCTGACCCAAGCCTTTTATGTAAAACACAAAACACTTGAGTCAGGATTAACTTTATTCAAGTGAATATACTTCAATAAAACACTAAAATATAATAGTTAACCCTAACTACAAGTATATGTCATATGCAAAATATATAGTTATGTAGTGTTTGTTCATATTAGCTTTATTTCAAAGACAAGTAGTCATGAGAGCATGCATGTACAAAAGTGTACATGTACACATGTGCGTTGCCACACCTTCAGAAAACAACACATAGTTTAACTTAAATATGGAAAGTGAAAGCATAAAATCCAAGGATAATATGAATTTAGTGTGGAATTAATACACTGCAACTTTCAGAGATTCGGAACAGGTTGATCGATGTACAAAAGATAGAGGTGAGTTCCCATGCACAGGTCACCCAGGAATTTGGCAACCACAAAATACATGTATGCAGACACTTATCCAAAACACATTTTTACTTAGAGACACAATGATGGTACCTAATAAATGGAATTAGCATTCAACAGGTTTCAAGACAACAAGATGTGGCATTACAGATATATATATGAAAATTTAGCATGCAACAACTGCATATATAGAAGATTTAGCATGCAACAACTATTTATATACATGATCCAACTACAAAACTCAGGTACATCCTACTTCATGGCATGACATAAATAAATATATTCTAGATTTATGACTGACAACATAGGATTAAGATAGCATGCGGCAAAACATGAATTTCAAAAACAACAAGGTAAACGGCCAAAACAGTAAGTACAAAATGGACCAATACAGCATGCATTCAAAAGTAAAGGGGTGAAATCAGGTCAAACATCAGTACTAAAAGGGGTAATAACTAACAACAATAATGTTTAATGTATTGAACACAACATGTCAACCCTATAATCTTTGTTAATATAAATTTGTTGCATGCGCTATATCATCTCAATTTCAACTAAATACTAAGAAATATATTACAGTTCCACAATTTAAGGTGGTATGAATGTGTAATAAGAGCATACACCTATCGTATAAGCATATACTTACCCATGCTATCACCACTTATACATATAACACCATAGTCTATTTCATAAGCAGTTTAGAACATGTTTAAGTTCTGAATATACTAACCCAACAACGTATTTTCAAACATCATAACTAAGTTTAGAGAATAATATACAGTGTTTGTGAACATTATGTTTCAACATAAAATATTAACACAATAAGACGAACTTGTATGGATATTCCCAGTTCAAGTCAAAGCACAGGCTAACAAAGCCGCAACCAAGATAGCACAAATGGCCAATAAATGAACAGGGCTAGCAGCATGTATCCAAGGCTAGGGAATGCACAAGTGACAATTGGAATAGACCAGCACACGTCTAGTACATGTATACACATACATGTATATGTAGATACATATATATATGTAATGAATATGTGCATGGGCATGTAGAAAGGATTTCAGGTCAGACATAGAAAAGGGCATGCTCATAGCAAATTTAAACCAAAGGCAGTATCAATGCAAGTTTTGACCAATAGCAACCCAGTAGTGCAGAAGCACAAAATGACATAGGCCAAAACTTATTGAATGATGATCGACAAACAACAATATCATAGTCATTGAAATACCAACTATATACATATGCAAATGTAGGTAAACATGTTTGAACATTCAAGGATAGCATGTTTTACACAAAAAGCCAAGATGCTTGACTAAAGTAAACAAGGCTTAAGATGAATCACCTACATTTCAAAATTTTCCTTTCCAGGAAACAACATGGCAACAAGAATGAATAAGTCAAACATGTATTTCACACTTAAAATGGACCAAACATAAGTGGTTCAAGTTAATAAATTCAGAGTCCAATGTATAGAATTTTATGTTAAATTCTCAAGAACTGTATATTTAGATGTTAAGCCAGTGCATAACAAGTGAGCCAACTTCAAGTGCATAACTACAGGGCAGTGATAAGACATGTGTCAGAGTAACCAAGAAATACATGGCAGTAACTACAAGTACCAAGTTAAGAAAAATAATAAGTGCAAATATGGAAATGAACTGGCAAAACTCAACCATGTTTGACACAACAAGTTGTAAAAAAAGCAGCAAATAGGGGGTTACTCTTTCTTTTCTTGCTCAAAATTCAATGCATGGAAACATACATGTATATAAAAAAGAGTATGCATACAAATCAAAGGCAAGGCAAGCTAAAGTCAAAAAGGATTGGCTACACAACATCAAAATTGGCCATTGATCATGGCAAATGTAGTAAGGACAACAATGCTAAATTCCAACAAAGAAAGGGAACATGCAACCTGGGATCCCTAACAAGGAAACCAATTTCAAAATTAACATAAAATAACGACATTGAAAGCGATTTCCATTTCAAATTCAAGTTAGAGTCCAACCAAACTATTTGTTCAAAACTATGTGTGTGTGTTTATATATATATATATATATATATATATATATATTCCAGGGAGTAACCTTCATCTTAAACTTTGTTGTAACCAAAATTTATCCAACATTGACTGTTACTATCGGATTTCGACAGTAAAACTAGTTAAAGGTGAAGGATTATCGAGGCACAGCTAACACCAAGAGATTGCTTTGGAAGCACTTAATCGACACCAAGACACCTAATACCGAAAGCAAGAAGAGAAAGATCTGGCTAATATGCTACCGGTACCAACGAAGGAAGAAAAGTTTGGTATCGACACATGGAAAATAATGGCAGGGTGATACCGAAGCCAACATGGGTGCAATAAACAATCAGGGGTGGTTACAGTACTGACACAAAAGGCAATCAGCCTGGCTTCGATTCTGAAAGCATATGCTTCGACACCGAAACCTAGAGTCATGGACACGGGAGCACGAGACCAAGCTGGGATGAAGTAGAGAGCTATCGATACTAATATACTCTGTATCAATTCCGACACCAGAAAGCAGCTTAGAAGTCATCATAGAAGATCCCAAGCAACGCTGTCTCACAGCCGACATCGTAACCTAAGACCGTTAAAATAAGTCAAAACATATTAGAAATAAATATTATACATATTAACATGCTTAGTGTTGATACCAATACAAAGGAGGATGCTAAAGTAGAGACAACGCTCAGAAGTCACTAAAGCAAGGCAAAGGTTAGAATTAGCTATCAGAATAAATGCATACAACCGAAATTGAAAGCAACCAAAAGAAGCTCTCTATACCAATGTGCTTTGTATCGATACAATGTGAGGAGGCTACACCAACTTCATGAACAAGGTGGAGCTGGTACCAACATTCAAAGGAGAAAAGAAGACCGAAACTCAATAGCTGACATTGAAAGCCACTGGTCCTATCGACACCGACACCATATATCATTGCCGAATCTGAAAGCAGGCTTCTATTGATCATCACCAAAAGAGGGCCCAATTTATCTATGAATATGACCCTTGGGGTCTTATTTTAGGGGACTTTTCCTCATTCTACAATCTTGTATCCATTTCTTAGGGAGAAAACCCTAATTTGTAAATCAATTTGGGGATTGTACTTGTAATCACCTATGTACTTATAACAATGATCAATAAAGCGAGAATCAACACTAGTGATATATCTCATGAATTTCCTTATCACTTATGTCACTTATTTTCCTATTGCTACCCTACGACAAAACCTTACACCGCAGATTAATTATCGGAATACCCTTCCTTAAGCCAATTAGCTTCCTAACTTGCATTGCGCTTAGGGAAACCTTATCCTAAGGTAACTATTGGTCATTGAGTCTCGTAAGCATGATATTAACCTCTTGAAGAAAGAATAACCCCTTTAATCTCCCTAGGTCCACAACCTAAACCTTAATTCTAATGCTGACAAAAAATATCGTTAACATTTTAGCACTAGAAGGAGGGGGTTGAACTTCCGCTCCTTTAGATAACCAACTACATACCTGGTTGTATCCCGATTGCACTCAACTTTGAAGAAAGAAGATCATGGCTAAATGGAACCATCAAGGATCTTCCGAATCTCAAATGGCTATGTCAGATTTTACTAACCCAAAAGTGATGGAAGAAAAAAGGTTAAGAACAAATGCATTACAAATGATGAATAAGAAAAAGGAGATGGAGCCATAAAATCCTGATTGTTGGAGCACTAATCCTTTCCATGTTGGAACAATCCTTATCTTCACTTTAATTGGTTCGGTAGCAACGGAGTATAACTTGTTTTCCCACCTTAGAGAAGCCATCCATGCACAGGCTAGAGGAACTATATTTGGACAAGGAGTAATGGAAAATTTTAATTACTTCACCTCAAAATGGATTAAAAGAATTGCGCTTCGATCCCAAGATACCTTGAGAAGGAGGTTCAAAAGTATGGATGAAGCAACAAAACTGGGTAACAAATGGGCTAAGTTCCAACAATGAAAGAGAATCTTTGAATCAAGAATACCTAAGGAGTGCAATCTTAATACATAAATTTAGAATATCTACTTCCTAACCATACATGAGCTTATCTTTTGGCCATTAGCAAAGAAGAAACCCAAATACGAAAGAAAATTCGGAGGGCCTTACTACCACTACCATATGATGAATGGGCAAGAAACCAACCAATGCAGAATCCTCGAAGGGATGATTATCAAGTTCTTTAATCAAGGCCAACTATATGGATATGTAAAGAAGACTTAATCGATTACGAAAAAGGATTTGTCGAGGAAAGAGTGTCTACATGGTTAGGGGTACGATCTCCTTAAATTTTGGGAACCATCCGAAATGGGTGAAGCTACCAATGATGGTAGAAAACCCTTATCACCGCCAAGATGGCTAGGGCAAGGCACCCTCGGGGGGGGGGGGGTGGGGGTGGGGGGGTGTAAGCCTTTATCTACGCCCAAGTCGGAAAAGGCCAGATTAAAGCATCAAAAGTGTAAGCCTCCCACCATAACAGAGCAGCTAAAACCCTTGCTCCCGCCAATGATGGTCTGGGTAAGGCACCCCTTGGAAGGGGTTAGTGAAAGCCTTTATCTGCATCCAAATCGGATAGGGCAAATTTAAAGCATCAAAAACCCTTATCCACGCCTACGATGGCTAGGTTATGCCACCCCTTGGGGGGGGCCTACGATGACTAGGGTAGACATCAAAAAAGCGAGCCTTTAGTCGCGCCTACGATGGCCAGGTTAAAGCATTTAAGCCCTTATCACTGCCTACAATGGCCAGGCTAGCCTAGTTCACTGGACGCATTAGTCCAGAGAGTGGCAAACAAAGCACGTACATCCTCTGCTTTGATGATCACAAGCCCAAAGAGTGGCTAACAAAGCACGTACATCCTCTTCTTTGCAAATCAAACCCAAATGGGGTAACAAAACAAAAAATTGGCAAAAGCGGATTTTTGGTCTTCTGTCAAATAACTAAATCTTGGTTATGGTTCGGGACTTATATTAGTTCCAGATGTGGATATTTGGTATTCTATCAAATACCCGAATCAGGGTTATGGTTCCGGAATTTTATTATTTACAGATTTAGATATCTGGTCTTCTATCAAATACCTGAATTTGGGTTACAATTCAGCGCTTCTATTATTTCTAGATGTGGGTACTTGGTCTTCTATCAAATACCTAAATTTGCGTTATGATTGGGACTTCTATTATTTCTAGATATGGATATCTGGTCTTCGATCAAATACCTGAATCCGGGTTATGGTTCAGTACTTCAATTAATAACTTAAGTGGATTTCTAGTCTTTTATCATTAATACCCGAATCTGGGTTTTGAAGCTTCTAGCTGCTATTGCTAGATATGGATTTCTAGTTTTCTTTTGTGAGATTCATGAATATGGGTTTCGGTGGTTCTATCTACACTTCTAGGAAAGAGATTTGGGACTTTTGACTTAGTGCCTTAATCTGGGTCAAGATACATATCCCTGGAAAAGGATCAACTATCGATACTCGGAATGGTAGCTTGAGTCTACTAGCTGAAAGCCTTCAAACGAAGATCGTGGTCTTCCTCATCTAACATGGAGTTCTTTTAGACTCATATACACAAATTATTATTAGCCATATAAAGTACAAATGATTCCAAACCGAATTCATTTGTTATTGGGTTACAACCTAGACACTTCCTTGCATAGGTCGAGTAAATCACCACATACATTTAACAAGTTAATACCAATGTGTTGTGTGTTAAATGTTATGCAAAATAATATAGCGGGACTCCTAAAGGACGTTCTAAATACAAACAAAGATCACACATGAGATGATACTTAAACAATTTACAAATTTTCTTACAATGTTGTTTCATTGACTATGCAAGTAAAGAAGTTAGGCATTAATAATACAAATACATCAAGTATTCTATGGCTCCTTATCATCGAGTAAAGGACGAGTAATGGAATGACGAATCGCAATACATAAAAGCTCGTTGATCTTTCACCTCTTTTCTCTAACCATGTTGGGGCTATCTAGGGGTTTAATCTGAAGTTTCAGAGCCCTGTTATAAGCTCTACTCATAGCTCGAAGGGTCTTATTATCTTTCTCCAAATCAAAATGCTTTTTTGTAAATCATGTCTTTACTTTCGTAATTTCTTAAATTCAGAAATGTAATAGCCAATGCGTTGAAGCGTGCCCTCATTATACTCTTTATCATAAAAACTCTTTATGTCAGCTTTGACCTTCCGACACCACTTACTGACAATTGAATCTTCTAACCAGCTAGGGGGGTTCCTCATATGATGATGCATTTCAGACAATGATGCCTTGAATTTATTCGTGGCTTGAGGGAATTTAGAAAGAAGAAATATTGGTAGTACACCCAAAAGTAAGTTCCCTAGTTTTATAGCTCACTAGCGCATTGTCGCGCTCGATTTTAAAATCATAATTCTGCCGATGTAATCTTACTTTTCTTCCTCAAAATCAATGGAGGTATTTGTTTTTATTTCTCTCCTTATCTCAAGGATAGTTTTATCTGTTTCTTTCAGTTGACCCTCTAGGATAGTCGCTTGCTTATTCAAACGCTTCATAGCCAATTTCTAAGTAAAATAGTCCTATCTCGAGCGCCAGTAGAAGCGTCTTTAGAAGCATCTAGCTGATCTATAACTTGTAATTTTTAACGATAATATTCGTCAACACTGGAGCTATGTCTAAGGATGTGGACCTAACAGAACCAAAAGGATTATTTAGTTCCTACGAGCTTGTGTTAGTTCACCGTTTCCTAGATATCAAGGTCTTAAGCCCAAATATTAGTTAGTCTTCCTTCAAGAGATGGGTATCACACTTACGAGACTCAAGGACCAACTGTTACCTTAAGATAATGTTCCCTAAGCGCAATGCAAGTCAGATTGCTAAACGAATTGTAGAAGGGTACTTCAGTAATTAAGCTTATGCATTAGGCTTAGGCATGGGAAAGAAATAAGGAAATAAGTGGTATAAGCATTCAGGAAATTCATGAAGTTAATCACAAGTGTCGATTCTCTCTTTATTGATCACTTTGTTGAGTACATAGAAGTTTCTAAGTAAAATCCCCAAATCAATTTTCAAATTAGGGTTTCCTCTCGAAGAAAAGAATTACAAGATTTGAGAATGAGAAAAGCCCCCTAAAATGAAAACCTTGGAGTCTTATTTATATATAAATTGGGCCCCCTTTCAGTACCGATTAGTAGAAGCTCACTTTCATATTCGACAATAATTATTATTCTCGGTGTCTCCTCGCTTTAGCGGCTTTCGATGTCAAATTTCAAGTTTTGGTCTTCCATTCACTTCTGAGTGTTTTCATTGGCTCCTCCTTTCTCACGATGTTGGTGTCGCCTCCCCACAATGTGTTGATACAAAGCAAATTGGTATATATAACTTCTTTTGGTTGATTTCGGTTTCAGTAGTAATCTTTGATTACGATAGCTAATTCTAACATTTGCCTTGCTTTAGAGACTTATGAGCATTGTCTTTACTTTAGCATTCTCCATGGTATCAGTATCGATACTAAGCATGTTAGTGTGGATGTCTTTTCTTTCCTCGGCTTATTTCAGTGTCTTTAGCTCCGGTATCAGCTATGCGACAACATTGCTTATGGATCTTTTATGATGACTTCTAAGTTGCTTCCTGGTGTCGGTATCGATACTAAGTACATTAATATCGATATCCCCTTGCTCCATCCCAGCTTGGTTCTATGCTTTCCCTTTCATGGCCATGGGTTTTAGTGTCAGATCATGTGCTTTCGGAATTGAAACCATTTGGCTGCCTTCGGTGTCAGTACCATAACCACTCTTGGTTGTTCCTTGCTCCCATGGATGTTTTAGTATCGCCCTGATGTTATTTCCCATGTATCAGTATCAATCTTTGCCTCCTTCATAGGTACCGATAGTATTATGGCCAAATGTTTCTTTTCTTGCTTTCATTATCGACTGTCTCAATGGTTTGGTGTTGGTTGTGTGCTTCCAAGGTATTCTTTTGCTGCTAGCTGTGCTCTGATATCCCTTCATCACCAACTGGTTTCGATATTGAAATCTGGTAGTAAAATTTCCCCTCTAGTGAAGGGTATTTTCGACTTTTCATGTCAAACTTTGTCTTTCATTCCTGTACTTTGGTTTCCCGCCTTTTAGTATTCTTGAATTGAACTGGTTCATTGATCTGTGACTATTTTTATGGTTAGGATTATGAGACGCTTTCAATATAAAAGTTGTTTTTCTCCTTCATTTCGTCACCTAAAAGTAATCATTTCCAAACATTATCACCGCTCTTTAAAAAAATTACAAGCTTGTTGGACTTTCAGATTCAACCCTTTCTCTGTAAGTATTTTGTAACAACCCAAATTCCAAAAGACCGATTTTTTTTCAAAATTCTAATCCATTGAAACTTGTGTTGGTTTATCTGGTATCCTATAGAAAAGACAGAGATATAAAATATATCAGAGATCAGAAAACATCTCACAGTGGAATGGATAAAATATAGTATAATCAAAATATAGCCCTACCCAGATAACAATACTGCCTAGCCAGTATCCAAAGTTATCATATCTCTACCACAAATCTAACCTGCGAGTATGACATGAGGAGGGCATCAGAACACAAGTTCGGGTGACTAGATTTAAACTACAAATTTTGGATAATCCTAGATATACCATTCATTTAATAGCCCGCAACTCCGCACTATCTGAGTTGACTAAATACACAACACGTCCAACCCAAATTGCACTGAAGTACGAACCATTAATAGAAATAAGTTAGAGGATGAGAAATAGAAAGAAAAGAAACTTAGAATAGAAGAAGAAGAACAGAAACACAACAAAGAATCTCACATCGTAGTGGAATAAAATATGATATATAATAGCTTTTGAAATACAAAGTTTGACTATATATACATAACATTATCATCAGAGTACAACACTTACAATATAGCGGAAATAACACTAGATAACTAACGTTGAAGCCTCCTGCTCCAAGCTCCTCCAAATATCTGTAAACACTTGAACTACTTGACTGCTCGTTCAAATTTGAGCACCCAAGAGTTTAGGGAAAACATAGAAAATAAACTCTGTGTCAGTCATGGGACTGGTATGAGTAAACAGTTTAAAACAGCTTGAGGAAATAAACGATAAATCATAAGACCACGCCGTATAACACGGAACGGGTTTTTCCCTTATGAGAATCCGAAATATCTTTATATCAAAAACCTTTTGATATTATAATAATGTCTATCAACCATAATATAATAATCATCTAGCAGAAACGCTTTCATCTCACGTTCTACATATATAGTATACAATCAAAACTGCAAGCACGTATTGGGTACTGGATTTCCAACTATGACAAGGTATGGAACCACTTGCCGCTGGTGTATCTCTAGAGGAGAATACACCGAGTTCAACAAGAACATCTTGCAACTCAGCCACACATGACCGACCACTCATTTCACTTGAGTGTATCGAATGTATATCACCAACGGTTGGGATCAGCAACCGTTTCCCGAATGGGACAGCATCGACAATAGATTTTTAGAAGTAAATGAAACTCTAGATCAGGTGATTATACACCCTAATAGGTGCGACCTATATAGCCATGCTGCCTGCCCGATTTTTGTTATTTCCCGGTTGTTGAGGCCAGAGGCTACGATTTCTTTCCATTCATTTATAACACGATCACTTTGATTGCCACATTATATGATCCGTTAATCACTAATTGATCTGCAGAAATATTCTGGATATTATGCTAAGGGAATAAATCCGTTGCCACCATATATATTTATACAGACCAACATATTCGATCATTGGAAATACTCTATCAGACACTTGTCCATATACGTTCGTTCTGGGACGGAACGAAACCGAAGGCACTATTCAGTACATCCATCCTAGGAAAATCTCTACCTAGGACTTATACAACAGCCCTTGTACTTTACTCTGTCTTCAATATATTCAGCATACTTGGTTTGCAATGCTTATATCAATACGGAGTGGTTCTTTGGATTAAGAATCCAACCAGTCTCTCCATATTAACAACGTTAAAATGGTCAAAACTTTGATAGTCGGTGATTTAACTATCAAATGAAAAATGTCCATGTACACACAGTGATCTTATTTCCAAATGGAATTATCGATCACATCATCAAACATATATATATACATACATATATATATATATATATATTCATATTTCCTTATTTTCTGTATTAAGAAAATATATGTTATTAACTCTGGGAAACATTCCCATTGCATATTTACATATCACAATTCTTCCATATCTATCAGACTCTAACTGTAAACTAGTAAGATAACAATTCCTAAGTATAAACCCCGAAGGACGAAACCAACATCAGATCGATACCCAAAAAGTCGTTCAACTCAACTAATTTCCAGTCAGCTTCTAATTCTGCTTAACTCTATTTCTTTAACTCCATTTGATTAATTTATTATCAAAACGATCAATTTAAATCTGCAAATCATTTTCTTTTAAATCATCGTACACATTAAAACGTATATCTCCCAGGATTTTATTTATAAAATTCCATTTCGTTTATAATATTCTACTTTAAGTTCGTTTCATTATCGAATTCTATATATATCGATTTCTAGTTTATCAAATCTTCGTAAAAATATTCTAACTCCTTAAATTCCCGGAAAAATTCGCCATAACCTCCTTTGTACCGGGAGCATCGGGAAAATCCCCAAACCGCCACACAGGCCTCTATAATAAAAAAGGAAAAAGGAAAAGCCAAGCGTCTAGCCGATACGGCGCATAAATCTCATATACGAATTAATACATACCTTTTTGTTGGGCTTTCTATTTATATTTCTTCTAATACTTTATTCCAAACCTGTTTAACATACTTATCTAATTCCAATTTATTCTAACTCAAACCAATCGTTTTAACTCAATTTGTTAATTAAGTTGCTAGTTAACTCTTTTGCTTATTTCACCTGATTCGTAAACATCATTTATAAATTTACTTGTTCATTACCTATCTTAACCCAAGTCTTCATTTCAACCCTATTTGAAACTTAATCCTTTTTATTTACAAACACCATTTATTTTACTTGTTAATATATTTAACAAGTTTCGGTTTCGAATTCCTTTGAAATAAATACTTCTACTTTGGAAAAATATATTTCCCTTTCAAATTCACACTTGTATTTATATTTCTGAATTTATCAAATGATAATTCTTTTCACTTCATTTATAAACTTCGTTTATAAATGAACTACTTGTTTTCAATATTCAAAATAAGTTAGTATTTTTATTCTATTTGAATTTCAAATTCTATTTTAGAAAAATAGAATTTCCCCTTTTAAATCTCAAATATCCTTTTAAATCTCTTTTCATGGTATTTTTAAATATCAATATTTAGGCCCAGTGATATTTTAAACACACAAACATCCAATTATTTATTTCAGGGTTTCTAACACATCATATATTACAATATATTTGCTAACAAATAAACAAATAGATAATATATTTTTGAGGAATCCAGTTGGATCCCTCCAACCTATTTTCCTGCATCCACAGATGCTAGCCAACTTAAATAATACCCATCCTGCTTCGAGGTAGGATATCGTGGTATGAAGGTCATCCACTAACATATATTTGTGGGGCACAAAGGGAAATCATCCGTTATGAAACTTGGGGCATACGCTAATGAGACTGCGGGAATCAATACAACCATCAACCCAATATATATATATATATATAATAGTCGACCCTAAATAACTAATATATTTAAAGCAACCAGAAAAATCCAAATAAACAACAACAATTATTTTTAACGGATAAAAATAATTCTAAATAACAGGTGAGTGAGATTTACGCACCGTGATTTCTATTTTCGAAATAAATCGAAGACATTTGATTTGTGTTCCATCCGTCTTTGGAAAAATCCTTTTTCCCGCTAAGTGTCCAACTCGGCTTGCAATAGCAATTTGAACCTTGTATAATTTAAATATAATATTTAAAATTATGTGAATCATCTGGGTTATATATATATGCGTATTTATTTCCTTTCTTCTCTCTAAACAAAAATTGGGCCTTTCCCATGTAAAAATAAAATCATACGCCTTACTTCCATACTCAACCAATATGTTTTATAATGTAATCACTTTTCTATCTAATTAAATTGGTTTATACTAATTAATTAGGTCAGCTACAAATTTTTATAATTTAATCTTCATATAAATTATAAATCTCAAAAATCAAAGATGTACCATATTGGAAGTATCATGTTTCTCCCTTCTATACCCCATGCTTTTCAAAACTGAGCCGACCATCAGCCTTCCTAACTCAAGCACCATGAAATACCAACTGAAATCACCTTCTAACCCATCAGTTTCGGACCAAAATCTTGATACAACAGCGGATCATCGAACCCAACGATGCTACAAACCCAAACTGATCTTCCCATATTTGCCAACTATTGAAGTCCACCAATTCGCACCATTCACAATACCCGAACCCCTCACCTCAAATCGGTATCGCGTTCATTTCCTCCATCGCGACCCCCAACGCGGCGTCTTCCATCATACCTCATCCTTTAGAATATGCCCAAATCGAAAATGTAAATCCTTTTTAACAAGGCCAATAAACCCTTAGAAGATATGCGTTGGTCCCAACGCCAACCCTAGCTCATCGCGGCTTCGAACTACGCTCCTTGTTTTGAGAACGATCATCATAAGTTGCTGTTAACGAGAGCTCCACAACAACCCCTTGTTATTCGCAATTTCCACTTTCCCTTTTAAATGGGTGTCGGCCATTTTTGTTTTAATCAAACTGAAGCTTTTCGAATTGATTTGTAAACGATGGAGGAGGGCTACAGTTTAATATAGGAAAAGGTGCTGTTTTGAAATCGAACAGCAAGGCCAAATGAATGAGGAGGAGAGAAGGCCACCATTCCTTTTTTTTTTGCCCTGTTTTTTTATTCATGTCCACTAACCAAGATATTGTATTTTAATTAGTTTTTAATTGTATCCTTTTATTTAAATACCCCATGACTCCGAACTCCTTTCTGAACCCAACAAATGACATTCCTAGGGTTTAACCACTATTCTGAACCCACTAGGATAAGTATCGAAGTCCAATTTTATCATCCGGGATAGATATTAATTTAAATTAATATAAATTAAATAAAACACAATTTATTCTGTGAAAATAAATTAATATTATTGTTCGAATTCAAACAGAAGTCTGAACTGTATTTAATTAAGTTGTAAATCTTGAACTGAATTATTTTTCGTATTACGATGGTTTAATATATTCGATATTAAATCGAAATTGATTATTAAATTAATAACTTAATATAAAAAAAGTCACTTATATTATCAAATCAATATTTAAATTAAATATTAAATATTCAAAATTAACCCATAAGAATCCGGGTCATTACAATCTTCCCCTCTTAAAAGAATTTCTTCCCCGAAATTACTAAGGTAGGAAAAATAGTACGAAACCATTACTTTTCAAACTCCACTTATGATGATACTCAACTCTTTATATTTCAACAAATTTTAGTTCAACCAAAATTTATGGTTTTCTTTCTTTTTATTTGAACAATCAATATATTTACTTCATAAAATATTTTCCAACTTCCTAGGATTAAATTCCAAATTCTAGTTCTGAATCAAATTTTAATTCATCTCATTTGTATAATTAATTCATATACAAATTTTATTTTGGTTATATATAACCATTCTAATTTGACTATAATAACATCCAACACATCGACATAATGTAATAATTTCAGAAAATTATTCTTTTCAATCAAAATAGAATTTTGGATAAAATTATTTCATTTACCCACTTTAAAACAATATCGTGTCGAATTCTCTATTCAAGTGTTTATAAATTTCTACCGACTTTGTGGCGTCCCATGATTCGACCAAAATTTATAATCCACTCAACAGACTAGCCAACAAAATATAAAACAACTTTTATATCAAATAACAAAAACGCGCTCTCGTATATATATATATATATATATATATATATACACACACACACACACACACACACACACATACACACACACACGCTCCACTCATTCTAGGGTACTACTGACCCTATCTCTATTGATCACAACTCCACAAAGCCTAGGTATTCGCTCAACCTAAGCTCTGATACCAATTGTAACAGCCCGCAAATCCGCATTATTTGAGTTGACGAAATACACCACACGTCCAACCCAAATTGCACAGAAATACGAATCATTAATAAAAAGAAGTTAGAGGATGAGAAATAGAAAGAAAAGAAACTTAGAATAGAAGAAGAAGAACAGAAACAAAACACAGAATCTCACATCGCTGCGAAATAAAATATAATATATAACAACTTTTGAAATACAAAATTTGACTGTATATACATAACATTATCATCAGAGTACAACACTTACAATATAGCGGAAATAACACTAGATAACTAACGTTGAAGCCTCCTGCTCCAAGCTCCTCCAAATATCTGTAAACACCTGAACTACTTGACTGCTCGTTCAAATTTGAGCACCCAAGAGTTTAGGGAAAACATAGAAAATAAACTCCGGGTCACTCATGGGACTGGTATGAGTAAACAGTTTAAAACAGCTTGAGGAAATAAACGATAACTCATAAGACCACGTCGTATAACACGGAACGAGTTTTTCCCTTATGAGAATCCAAAATATCTTTATATCAAAAACCATTTGATATTATAATAATGTCTATCAACCACAATATAATAATCATCTAGCAGAAATGCTTTCATCTCACGTTCTACATATATAGTATATGATCAAAACCGCAAGCACGTATTTGGTAATGGATTTCCAACTATGACAAGGTATGGAACCACCTACCGCTGGTGTATCTCTAGAGGAGAATACACCGAGTTCAACAAGAACGTCTTGCAACTCAGCCACACATGACCGACCACTCATTTCGCTTGAGTGTATCGAATGTATATCACCAACAGTTGGGATCAGCAACCATTTCCCAAATGGACAGCATCGACAATAGATTTTTAGAAGTAAATGAAACTCTAGATCAGGTGATTATACACCCTAATAGGTGCGACCTACGTGGCCATGCTGCTTGCCTGATTTTTGTCATTTCCCGGTTGTTGAGGCCAGAGGCTTCGATTTCTTTCCATTCATTTATAACACGATCACTTTGAATGCCACATTATCAGATCCGTTAATCACTAATTGATCTGCACAAATATTCTGGATATTACGCTAAGGGAATAAATCCGTTGCCACCATATATATTTATACAGACCAACATATTCGATCATTGGAAATACTCTGTCAGACACTCGTCCATATACGTTCGTTCTGGGACGGAACGAATCCGAAGGCACTATTCAGTACATCCATCCTAGGCAAATCTCTACCTAGGACTTATAAAATAGCCCTTTTACTTTAATCCATCTTCAATATATTCCGTATACTTGGTTTGTAATGCTTATGCCAATACGGAGTGGTTCTTTGGATTAAGAATCCAACCGGTCTATCCATATTAACAACGTTAAAATGGTCAAAAATTGGATAGTCGATGATTTAACTATCAAATGAAAAATGTCTGTGTACACACAACGATCTTATTTCCAAATGGAATTATCGATCACATCATCAAACATATATATATATACACACATATATATATATTCATATTTCCTTATTTTCTATATTAAGAAAATATATATTATTAACTCTGCAAAACATTCCCATTGCATATTTACATATCACTATTCTTCCACATCTATCAGACTCTAACTGTAAACTAGTAAGATAACAATTCCTAAGTATAAACCCTGAAGGCCGAAACCAACACCAGATCGATACTCAAAAAGTCGTTTAATTCAACTAATTTCCAGTCAGTTTTTAATTCTGCTTAACTCTATTTCTTTAACTCCATTTGATTAACTTCTTATCAACACGATCAATTTAAATCTGCAAATCATTTGCTTTTAAATCATCGCTCACTTTAAAATGTATATCTCCCAGGATTTTATTTATAAAATTCCTTTTCGTTTATAATATTCTACTTTAAGTTCGTTTAATTATCGAATTCTATATATATCGATTTCTAGTTTATCAAATCTTCTTAAAAATATTCTAACTCCTTAAATTCTCGGAAAAATTCGCCATAACCTCCTTTGTACCGGAAGCATCGGGAAAATCCCCAAACCGCCACACAGGCCTCTCTAATAAAAAAGAGAAAAAGGAAAAGCCAAGAGACTAGTCCATACGGCGCATAAATCTCATATACGAATTAAATACATACCTTTTTGTCGGGCATTCTGTTTATATTTCTTCTAATACTTTATTCCAAACCTGTTTAACATACTTATCTAATTCCAATTTATTCTAACTCAAACCAATCGTTTTACCTCAATTTGTTATTTAAGTTGCTAGTTAACTCTTTTGCCTATTTCACCTGATTCGTAAACATCATTTATAAATTTACTTGTTCATTACCTATCTTAACCCAAGTCTTCATTTCAACCCTATTTGAAACTTAATCCTTTTTATTTACAAACACCATTTATTTTACTTGTTTATATATTTAACAAGTTTCGCTTTCAAATTCGTTTGAAATAAATATTTCTAGTTTGGAAAAATAAATTTCCCTTTCAAATTCACACTTGTATTTATATTTCTGAATTTATCAAATGATAGTTCTTTTCACTTCATTTATAAACTTCGTTTATAAATAAACTGCTTGTTTAAATGTTCAAAACAAGTTAGTATTTTTATTCTATTCGAAATTCGAATTCTATTTTAGAAAAATAGAATTTTCTCTTTTAAATCTCAAATATCCTTTTAAATCTCTTTTCATGGTATTTTTATATATCAATATTTAGGCCCAGTGATATTTTAAACACACAAACATCCAATTATTTATTTCAGGGTTTCTAAAACATCATAATGACAGTATATATGCAAACAACTAAACAAACATATAATATATTTTTGAGGAATCCAGTTGGATCCCTCTAACCTGTTTTCCTGCATGCTAGCCAACATAAATAATACCCATTCTGCTTCGAGGTAGGATATCGCGGTATGAAGGCCATCCACTGATATATATTTGTGGAGCGCATAGGGAAATCATCCACTATGAAATTGCGGCCACCCGCTAATGAGACTGCGGGAATCAATCCAACCATCAACTCAATATATATATATATATAATAGTCAACCCTAAATAACTAATATATTTAAAGCAACCAGAAAAATACAAATAAACAACAACAATTATTTTTAATGAACAAAAATAATTCTAAATAACAGGTGAGTGAGATTTACTCACCGTGATTTCTATTGTCCGAATAAATCGAAGACATTTGATTTGTGTTCCATTCGTCTTTGGAAAAATCCATTTTCCCGCTAAGCGTCCAACTCTGCTTACATTAGCAATTTGAACCTTGTATAATTTAAATATAATATTTAAAATTATGAGAATCATCTGGGTTATATATATATACGTATTTATTTCCTTTCTCCTCTCTAAACAAAAATTGGGCCTTTCCCATGTAAAAATAAAATCATACGCCGTACCTCCATACTCAACCAATATGTTTTATAATGTAATCACTTCTCTATCTAATTAAATTGGTTTATACTAATTAATTGGGTCAGCTACAAATTTTTATAATTTAATCTTCATATAAATTATAAATTTCAAAAATCAAAGATGTACCATATTGGAAGTATCATGTTTCTCCCTTCTATACCCCATGCTTTTCAAAACCGAGCCTACCATCAGCCTTCCCTTCCTAACTCACACACCATGAAATCCTAACTGAAATCACCTTCTAACTCATCAGCTTCGGACCAAAATCTTGATACAACAGCGGATCATCGAACCCAACGATGCTACAAACCCAAACTGATTTTCCTATATTTCCAACTACTGAAGTCCACCAATTCGCACCTTTCACAATACCCGAACCCCTCACCTCAGATCGATATCGTGTTCATTTCCTCCATCGCAACCCTTAACGCAGCGTCTTCCATCGTACCTCGTCCTCTAGAATATGCCCAAATCGAAAATGTAAATCATTTTTAACAAGGCCAATAAACCCTCAGAAGATCTGCGTTGGTTCCAACGCCAACCCTAGCTCATCGCGGCTTCGAACTGCGCCCCTTGTTTCGAGAACGATCATCATAGGTTGCTGTTAATGAGAGCTCCACAACAACCCCTCGTTATTCGCGATTTCCACATTCCCTTTTAAATGGGTGTCAGCCATATATTTTTTAATCAAACTGAAGCTTTTCGAATTGATTTGTAAACGATGGAGGAGGGATACGGTTTAATATAGGAAAAGGTACGGTTTTGAAATCGAACAGCAAGGCCGAATGAATGAGGAGGAGAGAAGGCCACCGTTCCTTTTTGTTTTTGCCCTGTTATTTTTATTCATGTCCACTAACCAAGATATTTTATTTTAATTAGTTTTTAATTGTATCCTTTTATTTAAATACCCCATGACTCCGAACTCCTTTCTGAACCCAACAAATGACATTCCTAGGGTTTAACCACTATTCCGAACCCCCTAGGATAAGTATCGAAGTCCAATTCGATCATCCGGGACAGATATTAATTTAAATTGATATAAATTAAATTCAACACAATTTATTCTGCGAAAATGAATTAATATTATTGTTCGAATTCAAACAGAAGTCTGAACTGTATTTAATTCAGTTGTAAATCTCGAACTGAATTATTTTTCGTATTACGATGGTTTAATATATTCGATATTAAATCGAAATTGATTATTAAATTAATAACTTAATATTAAAAAAAATCACTTATATTATCAAATCAATATTTAAATTAAATATTAAATATTCAAAATTAACCCATAAGAATCTGGGTCATTACAATTCAGTTACATTTTCTTATTATTAGGTTACTTGGGTTAACAATACTCAAGGCTTACATACATGTCGTACCCACCTACTTCCTAGTGGATTAACCTAATATAGTATATGTAACTACCCCCAATATAAAGGTACCTCCCATGGTACCCTTCTCGCATGGTCTACGCTGTCATGCCATGTAAGCGTATACAACTCTTTGTCATACGCCAGAGTGACGTATGGATGTCCATATACAAACTTCTCGGTAAAGCTCGATCTTGACAAGAAATAATGTTCTATCGTCTACGATACACCACCCAGAGCAGACATGCATGTATCTAGACTTTCTCATGTACTTATCGTCAATCGTACTCGATGTCTTAACCGTTACGATACACCATCCGGAAGAGGTATGCATCTATCCGCACATATGCACCGAGTTCCGCAATAGGGTCGTATTATAAACACGGAACTCGGTCGGGAGCTTTTCAGATATTTTTACATGCCCACCTTTAAGGATGTAACACCCCACATCCGTTAGTGTCACTCACAAAGGGAATGCACTAAGTTCTGTGGAGCATTTAGGGTAAAAGATGCAGATAAATTACAAGACAGACAGAAATTAAACAGCGGAAGAAAAAACTTTGCTTTATTGATAAAATAATTTGTACAATGATTTCTTTACAATATCAGAGTATCATCTGTCTTACAAAATAAAGAAGCATAAAACAACATTTATATTCCCCAATTTTTGCATGAGCCAGCCATAGCATCTGATAAGAGAATCCAAGCAGACTTCGATAAATCTTCAAGCTGGGAAAGAGTGACAGTCCAACTTAACCTGAGCTATACTACTCCCTCCTCTACTACCTGGGGGGGGAACGGAAGAAAAGAAGACGAAAGAAAAACAGAGTCAGACATAAAGCCTGAGTAAGTTCAGTAACTTCTAGCATGTGAACATGGAAAACAAAACGACATGAATTAACTGAATACAAGATTACACCATGACGATAGGGTCAACAAGATTGGACAAGGTAATCACAAGATATGCTAAGATAAGATAAACTGGATACGCTCTAATACTTTTGCCGCTTCGCTCTAATACTTCGCCGCTTCGCTATTTCCTTGTTATACTGATTTCTATATCTCTGCACCACCTACCTAGTGTCCCAACTAGTAACGATAACGTGATCCCAATCCCTGTATTTTCCATTGCCTTCCGGCATACATTCATTATTTATTACCTAGATTAAATCTAGGGTTTTCTATCAGGTGCTTTCTAGATTTAACTAGAGTTTACGCTATCTGCTAAACGCTTCTCGGATTTATGCCACCTAGTCCAACTAGGGATTACGCTACCTGTCGAACGATGCCCCCAAGTCTAAGACACACTACCTAGAGTGGTATATGTTCCTATACTTCCCCACGCATGTATCGTGAATCGTTATCGCTTGTCTAGATGCACATGTCCTGTAATGTGCGGTCCGAGTCCTGTGACAGGGCAAATCAAGGAATACAGAACTCGGTCGGGAGCTTTCAGATATCTGCCGATGCAGATGCTAAGGTCTGTTTTTATTCCAGTGGTTATGGTCCCACTTGACCCCTCCCTCAACTAATGAAAGGCACACCTTGTAAAATGAGAACTATACGCCGGCCCCCGGTGCCCCACTATCCTATGGCCATCCGCAACCATAACTAGATAGCAAGTATATGGTCTTTTAGAGTTCTCCGCCTTTCCGCTTCACGTATCTCGATTGACTCAAGATGGATGGTAGACGACGAGTTGCTAACACAGGGCTACCGTCTTCTCGCCGAATCACGCTGGTCCATCCTAGTCTTTAGGTTGCCATATATATATATTGCAACCAAGGCATACCCTCGGTTCTTCTAACGCAGACCTTAACCTCTGTGAGCCCAGGATGATCATCTGCATCCTCACAGAGGGATACCAAGAGTACCCTCACGTCCCCCCCCGAAGCCTCGGGCTTCGTAACCCAATTCGTTGGAGCCTTCTTAAAACCATATGGATGTCCGCTCCTTCGTGTTATACTAAGAATTACTACTTAGTTCTACTAACTAAGGTTTACCACTTAGTTTCCAAATTCCTTGTTTTCTTAACTAAGTTTACTACTTAGTCCCTTTTTCAACTGAGGTTTACTATTTAGTTTTCTTTCTCACCAGGTTGGGTTGGTTAAGTGTCTTTAGTCGATTGAAGCTATCTTAACCCTCTTCCCTTATCCTATTACACTGGTTAAGTGTTATCCCTTTATGCTTTTTACTTAACCCTATTCATTTATCATATTCTGATGGTTAAGCATTCAAGTTTACTTAACCCTATGGTCTAGTCGAGCTAACATATTAATTTGGCTAAGTGTATAACTTAACCCCAACCTCTAGTCTAATTAACATGTTAAATTGGCTAAGTGTATTAACTTTACTTAACCCCACCTTCTAGTCTAGTCAACATGTTAATTTGGCTGAGTATTCCCATGGACTTAATCCTCCCATTCTAGCTTTAACTGTGCTAAGTTGGTTAAGTGTTCCTTAACCTTCCCATTCTAGCTTTAATTAATAAATTAAAGCCGCAACCTCTCACATTAGACAGATATTGCTGCGGTTACTGGATGTGCCGGTCGGTTCCGGGTAGGTTTACACCGCAACTCAGTCTAACCTCGGGTTAGGCATATTCATGTTTTCTAAGTTCAAAGGGTTTTTGATTAATTTCCAAATCTGGTCTTGAAAACAACCATCCCGTCCTTCGGATCAGTTAGGGATAGCCAGGGAGGGCAGGAAACTTGTATTTTCCAAACCCAAGCCTAGACACTATCCTCTCTGTCACCCTAGAACCTTCTGGTCTATGTGTTATAAAAAGGTTTGTTATCAAAATACTTTTCTTTTGTTTATAAATTGTTAACAATTTATTTCAAAAGCCCATTTCCCCTTTTTAGACAAATTTGGCCTATATTTATTTGTTAAGCCTACTAGTATACTTATATTCTAGGCCCAAGTCCTAACCCAACATGCAGTTTAAGCCATTTCCTATTTCATTGCCGAAACTAGATTAAATATCCTAGTTTATAATTTATGGCCAAAACTTAACCAAGTTACATATTTTGTGGTAAATGAACAATTTAACATTTATGAGGAATTCTATAAGTAAATTACTCCTAATTTACTTATTTCATTACTACTCTTTTAATGTACATTGTCACATTTATTATTATGGCCCATTCTCTCTTATTTATCATATTTATACTTTTTGGTATGTAAATTATACCAATTTTAGTGTCGCTAACCATAATTTATTCCAAACATGACAATTGCTCACAATTATGAATAAATTCAAAATTGTGCTAATATACTTATTCCAAATCAACCTTAATTAACCCAATATTGGTTTAACATCCTAATTCACAATTTATGGCAAAACTAGAATTATTTTTCTAGTTTACATTTTATGCCTAAAATTTAGCTTACTTACTAACGCTAAATTTAATATGTCAAAATCACATATTCCCTAATCCATGTCAAATTTCCCCATTTTCATTTTAATATGCATGTCATAATACATATTCCAAATTATGCCAATTTCCAAGTTTACAATTACGTTCATATTCATTTCCATGTTTTTCCCCAAATCGCATTCCCACCGTTTGAATAATCGTGATTCAACCTAGATTATAAATAAATCTAGATTCGTAGATAAAAAGGGAATGAATCAAAATGACAAGAAGGAATAATTGGCATAAAAAGGTTTGGATAACAATGTAGGTTCAAGAATATGGGTAGACCTAACTAAATAGGTAAATTCCCACTGTCTTAAAACCAAAGAATGGGCAAAATAGGTTCAAGAACGTGGGTAGACCTAACTTAATAGGTAAATTCCCACTGTCTTAAAACCAAAGAAAAACCAAGGAACAGGTAGAATAAATAATTGGGTTTAGACCCAACTTCTCAATCACAAAACTAAAGCAATATTTTCCTAATCATAAATCATGGGTGTCAAAATCACAGTTGTCCTCATTATGTCATAAGTAATAGTTTATGTCCAAATCAAAGGTATAGGCCTAGTCAAGGAAATAATCCTTGTAGTCACAGTCACAGTCATAGGAAATGTCCATAGTCATATGCGATGTTCATAGTCCAAAAGAAAAATAATTCCCATAGTCATAAGTCATTGTCATAGGCAATGTTTATATGTCCCAAAATCAAAGGCTTATGTCATAGTCCAAAGGCATCTGCTTTCAAAGGCCACAGTTCTATAGTCATAGTCACGGTTACAGTCTTATTTGTCCTCGAATCATAACAGTTCTTAATTCAGTCCAAGAGTATAAACACAAATTCGAAGAGAGAGAGAGAGAGAGAGATTTGGCATATTCCTTTATTCCTTTAATTTCATGTCACAAATAAAACAAAATATTCAGATCTAGAAATAACCTACTTACAGAAAATAGATCTAGAAAAGAAGGAAAGCATGGCTATGATTCGTGCGTCGTTGCTTGAAACTTGTTTGAGCTAGCCTTTGAATTCTTCACTTGAAACTTTGATTTTGAATCCCTCCTTAAAAGTCTTTTAGCAGCATCTCCTCATCTTGAATCATATTTTATTTTATTTATTTAAGAAAATTTAGAGGAGGGGAAGAAGCCATGAATCTTAGCAGCATAAGGATAGAAGAGAATTGGTGCAAAGAGAATGAAGACTAGGGCTGTTTATATAGCTGCTCAAGACCTTATCGTACACGCAGCGCTGAGTCAGCATTGAACCTAGTTAAGAAAATAGTCCAGGTACGTAGATGAATCTAGCCAAACCTTATCATACACACAGTGCTGAGTCAGCATTGGGTCCCACAAGCTATTTTGGCGTAAAAGTTTGATTTTCAAACTTTTGAATTTCTGGAATTTATTTAACTGTTTTATTCACATGAAATATTCTTATATGTATACAATTCCTCTAACGACCATTTTACGCGTATATATATACGCACAACTTTCATTTTATTTTCAAAATTCAAATCATGTTGCTATATTTCATTGACTGTAGCCTTATCTTGAATTTTATCTTTCGTATACATATATTTTTGTGTATATATATATATATATATTTATATTTCTCATATGTATATATATATATATATTTTCTTTATTTCCTTATACGTACGTTCTTATCCTTTCAAATTTTGAATTTGTATACGTACATATATTTGCATGTTTAGTTGGCCCTCTCTAAAACAATGATAAAAAATTATGCTGCCGCCGGGGTTCGAACCCCCGACCTCCATGCTACCAATCCAATGCCTTAACCAACTGAGCTACAGAGGCTTTTGTTAATAAGTCTTAGAACAATAATAATTATTGTTCTCTCCTTACATCTTTTTTTCATGTTAGTTACAATACTTAAATTAAACAACTGCATGGATCTTTTTCTTTTAATTTTTCTTTTAAAAATTAATTATACTTTAATTTGAGAATCTTAATGTCACAGAATTACAGGGTGTTACATTCTCCCCCACTTAAAAGGATTTCGTCCCCGAAATCTTCAAGTTAGGAAGAATGTGTCCTACCATCCAATCACCCATCTACTCAACCATTCAATCACAGGCATTCATTGTCCTTAAAAGATTTCTAATGCTTTCATGTTCATATGCATAGTGTGTGTATATGTCTCTATCTAATGCAAAATCAGGCGGTCTACTGATTCAGTTGACCTCCTTAATGCAAATCATGTTAGTGCCATGCGTCCAATCATGCATGCAAACATCCCTAGTCATGTAAATACTACATGCGTGCACAGCCATTCATCCATATGCAACGTCCATATGATATCATAACAAGTTCAACTTATAAACAAATGCATATATGTAAATGCAATATGAGAGCGTCCGAACTTGATCTAGTGCCTAATACGTATGCATATGCATCCACAAGCAACCATTTGCAACCACTTGCAACCATTCAACCATAACATGTTTCAAATACATGTTTACATCCATTGGCTTCTACCTAAGGATTGCAAATACGACCTAGAGGATATACTTTGGAAAGAGAGAAACAACTACGCGTAAAGCTCCTAAACAGAGAAATCAAGAATGCACCCTTAAGGAAAAAGGGCATGTTGCTAGTATCTAGCCTTCTTGAGCTTTACTCCACTGTATCTTAACCAATTTAGCTTCACGATTGTGAAGTTTCCGACCTCCAATTCCAAAATAAACAGATGTCAATCACGGTACCAAGTATACGTACTAAGATGATTAGAGGTTTCCCTCTTATCCGTCATGCCATAACTATAAGAGTCGAAAGGTCACTACATGCTCTTTAGGGTGCCTACCACAACTATTCATCTCTCCCGCAAACCATCCAAACCGAACTCGACATTCCTCAAGTACAAGCCCCAAAGGCCTAAACCAATATCAGACAAGCACCCAAGGAATATCTCCCTGAATTTAGACGATCTACGTGAGATGATATAAGAAAACTCGATAGCTATTCTCAAATCCCTACTAAAAAAAAAAAAAACTGGTCGGACCACCAATTGGATTTGAGACTCTAGTGGGATCTTTCTACTATACAAGTACTATGGTGCAGAGACCCAACTATGGAAGTGGATATGAACAAATGAGAAGCGCTAGAACCTAAGGAAATAGCACGAACAGAAAACTAGACTCTTCCAACCGAACTACCTTTCTCCTAGGTGCGCTTCGTGGCGAAAGCATGTAATTGTCCTTCTGAAAATCTTGTCCTCGTTCTTGCCCTTGTCCTTAAGTATATGCCCTATCATACCCTAGTAAAAATACTTCCTCTTGTCTTAGGTTTTATAATTTCTTCCTCCTTCGTGTGCCAAGTCTACATCCATGAATTCCTCATCCTAGGGTTATGCTCCTTAGCCAAACTCCTCATCCCCTTCCGTGTGTAGTCATGTTGACAAATCTCTCGAAAACTGCCTCCATCATCCGGAAAACCTTATAAGCTTTGAAAGAAAACTGCCCGTAGATGAAACAACTACGGCTATGGATGGAAGCCGGGCACTACTTTGCCCTTCGATGAGGTTACCTCCCAGAAAGCCAGGAGCCCCAGAGACTCAAGAAAGAAGGAGACAAGAATTTAAACAGAGGAAGAGAAGATAGTGCGTATGGCTTTGGGGAATATGCCTTTAAAACAAATCTCTTCTTTTGAAAATACCACTTTTAAAACCGTTTGAAAATAATTTTTCAAATCCTTTATCTGATCTGGTAACCTTCAGCTCTGATACCACGTGTAACACCCCACATCCGTTAGTGTCACTCACAAAGGGAATGCACTAAGTTCTGTGGAGCATTTAGGGTAAAAGATGCAGATAAATTACAAGACAGACAGAAATTAAACAGCGGAAGAAAAAACTTTGCTTTATTGATAAAATAATTTGTACAATGATTTCTTTACAATATCAGAGTATCATCTGTCTTACAAAATAAAGAAGCATAAAACAACATTTATATTCCCCAATTTTTGCATGAGCCAGCCATAGCATCTGATAAGAGAATCCAAGCAGACTTCGATAAATCTTCAAGCTGGGAAAGAGTGACAGTCCAACTTAACCTGAGCTATACTACTCCCTCCTCTACTACCTGGGGGGGGGGAAACGGAAGAAAAGAAGACGAAAGAAAAACAGAGTCAGACATAAAGCCTGAGTAAGTTCAGTAACTTCTAGCATGTGAACATGGAAAACAAAACGACATGAATTAACTGAATACAAGATTACACCATGACGATAGGGTCAACAAGATTGGACAAGGTAATCACAAGATATGCTAAGATAAGATAAACTGGATACACTCTAATACTTTTGCCGCTTCGCTCTAATACTTCGCCGCTTCGCTATTTCCTTGTTATACTGATTTCTATATCTCTGCACCACCTACCTAGTGTCCCAACTAGTAACGATAACGTGATCCCAATCCCTGTATTTTCCATTGCCTTCCGGCATACATTCATTATTTATTACCTAGATCAAATCTAGGGTTTTCTATCAGGTGCTTTCTATATTTAACTAGAGTTTACGCTATCTGCTGAACGCTTCTCGGATTTATGCCACCTAGTCCAACTAGGGATTACGCTACCTGTCGAACGATGCCCCCAAGTCTAAGACACACTACCTAGAGTGGTATATGTTCCTATACTTCCCCACGCATGTATCGCGAATCGTTATCGCTTGTCTAGATGCACATGTCCTGTAATGTGCGGTCCGAGTCCTGTGACAGGGCAAATCAAGGAATACAGAACTCGGTCGGGAGCTTTCAGATATCTGCCGATGCAGATGCTAAGGTCTGTTTTTATTCCAGTGGCTATGGTCCCACTTGACCCCTCCCTCAACTAATGAAAGGCACACCTTGTAAAATGAGAACTATACGCCGGCCCCCGGTGCCCCACTATCCTATGGCCATCCGCAACCATAACTAGATAGCAAGTATATGGTCTTTTGGAGTTCTCCGCCTTTCCGCTTCACGTATCTCGATTGACTCAAGATGGATGGTAGACGACGAGTTGCTATCACAGGGCTACCGTCTTCTCGCCGAATCACGCTGGTCCATCCTAGTCTTTAGGTTGCCACATATATATATTGCAACCAAGGCATACCCTCGGTTCTTCTAACGCAGACCTTAACCTCTGTGAGCCCAGGATGATCATCTGCATCCTCACAGAGGGATACCAAGAGTACCCTCACGTCCCCCCCGAAGCCTCGGGCTTCGTAACCCAATTCGTTGGAGCCTTCTTAAAACCATATGGATGTCCGCTTAAGGTTTACCACTTAGTTTCCAAATTCCTTGTTTTCTTAACTAAGTTTACTACTTAGTCCCTTTTTCAACTGAGGTTTACTATTTAGTTTTCTTTCTCACCAGGTTGGGTTGGTTAAATGTCTTTAGTCGATTGAAGCTATCTTAACCCTCTTCCCTTATCCTATTACACTGGTTAAGTGTTATCCCTTTATGCTTTTTACTTAACCCTATTCATTTATCATATTCTGATGGTTAAGCATTCAAGTTTACTTAACCCTATGGTCTAGTCCAGCTAACATATTAATTTGGCTAAGTGTATAACTTAACCCCAACCTCTAGTCTAATTAACATGTTAAATTGGCTAAGTGTATTAACTTTACTTAACCCCACCTTCTAGTCTAGTCAACATGTTAATTTGGCTGAGTATTCCCATGGACTTAATCCTCCCATTCTAGCTTTAACTGTGCTAAGTTGGTTAAGTGTTCCTTAACCTTCCCATTCTAGCTTTAATTAATAAATTAAAGCCGCAACCTCTCACATTAGACAGATATTGCTGCGGTTACTGGATGTGCCGGTCGGTTCCGGGCAGGTTTACACCGCAACTCAGTCTAACCTCGGGTTAGGCATATTCATGTTTTCTAAGTTCAAAGGGTTTTTGATTAATTTCCAAATCTGGTCTTGAAAACAACCATCCCGTCCTTCGGATCAGTTAGGGATAGCCAGGGAGGGCAGGAAACTTGTATTTTCCAAACCCAAGCCTAGACACTATCCTCTCTGTCACCCTAGAACCTTCTGGTCTATGTGTTATAAAAAGGGGTGTTATCAAAATACTTTTCTTTTGTTTATAAATTGTTAACAATTTATTTCAAAAGCCCATTTCCCCTTTTTAGACAAATTTGGCCTATATTTATTTGTCAAGCCTACTAGTATACTTATATTCTAGGCCCAAGTCCTAACCCAACATGCAGTTTAAGCCATTTCCTATTTCATTGCCGAAACTAGATTAAATATCCTAGTTTATAATTTATGGCCAAAACTTAACCAAGTTACATATTTTGTGGTAAATGAACAATTTAACATTTATGACGAATTCTATAAGTAAATTACTCCTAATTTACTTATTTCATTACTACTCTTTTAATGTACATTGTCACATTTATTATTATGGCCCATTCTCTCTTATTTATCATATTTATACTTTTTGGTATGTAAATTATACCAAATTTAGTGTCGCTAACCATAATTTATTCCAAACATGACAATTGCTCACAATTATGAATAAATTCAAAATTGTGCTAATATACTTATTCCAAATCAACCTTAATTAACCCAATCTTGGTTTAACATCCTAATTCACAATTTATGGCAAAACTAAAATTATTTTTCTAGTTTACATTTTATGCCTAAAATTTAGCTTACTTACTAACGCTAAATTTAATTTGTCAAAATCACATATTCCCTAATCCATGTCAAATTTCCCCATTTTCATTTTAATATGCATGTCATAATACATATTCCAAATTATGCCAATTTCCAAGTTTACAATTACGTTCATATTCATTTCCATGTTTTTCCCCAAATCGCATTCCCACCGTTTGAATAATCGTGATTCAACCTAGATTATAAATAAATCTAGATTCGTAGATAAAAAGGGAATGAATCAAAATGACAAGAAGGAATAATTGGCATAAAAAGGTTTGGATAACAATGTAGGTTCAAGAATATGGGTAGACCTAACTAAATAGGTAAATTCCCACTGTCTTAAAACCAAAGAATGGGCAAAATAGGTTCAAGAACGTGGGTAGACCTAACTTAATAGGTAAATTCCCACTGTCTTAAAACCAAAGAAAAACCAAGGAACAGGTAGAATAAATAATTGGGTTTAGACCCAACTTCTCAATCACAAAACTAAAGCAATATTTTCCTAATCATAAATCATGGGTGTCAAAATCACAGTTGTCCTCATTATGTCATAAGTAATAGTTTATGTCCAAATCAAAGGTATAGGCCTAGTCAAGGAAATAATCCTTGTAGTCACAGTCACAGTCAAAGGAAATGTCCATAGTCATATGCGATGTTCATAGTCCAAAAGAAAAATAATTCCCATAGTCATAAGTCATTGTCATAGGCAATGTTTATATGTCCCAAAATCAAAGGCTTATGTCATAGTCCAAAGGCATATGCTTTCAAAGGCCACAGTTCTATAGTCATAGTCACGGTTACAGTCTTATTTGTCCTCGAATCATAACAGTTCTTAATTCAGTCCAAGAGTATAAACACAAATTCGAAGAGAGAGAGAGAGAGAGAGATTTGGCATATTCCTTTATTCCTTTAATTTCATGTCACAAATAAAACAAAATATTCAGATCTAGAAATAACCAACTTACAGAAAATAGATCTAGAAAAGAAGGAAAGCATGGCTATGATTCTTGCGTCGTTGCTTGAAACTTGTTTGAGCTAGCCTTTGAATTCTTCACTTGAAACTTTGATTTGAATCCTTCCTTAAAAGTCTTTTAGCAGCATCTCCTCGTCTTGAATCATATTTTATTTTATTTATTTAAGAAAATTTAGAGGAGGGGAAGAAGCCATGAATCTTAGCAGCATAAGGATAGAAGAGAATTGGTGCAAAGAGAATGAAGACTAGGGCTGTTTATATAGCTGCTCAAGACCTTATCGTACACGCAGCGCTGAGTCAGCATTGAACCTAGTTAAGAAAATAGTCCAGGTACGTAGATGAATCTAGCCAAACCTTATCATACACACAGTGCTGAGTCAGCATTGGGTCCCACAAGCTATTTTGGCGTAAAAGTTTGATTTTCAAACTTTTGAATTTCTGGAATTTATTTAACTGTTTTATTCACATGAAATATTCTTATATGTATACAATTCCTCTAACGACCATTTTACGCGTATATATATACGCACAACTTTCATTTTATTTTCAAAATTCAAATGATGTTGCCATATTTCATTGACTGTAGCCTTATCTTGAATTTTATCTTTCGTATACATATATTTTTGTATATATATATATATATATATGTTTATATTTCTCATATGTATATATATATTTTTTCTTTATTTCCTTATACATACGTTCTTATCCTTTCAAATTTTGAATTTGTATACGTACATATATTTGCATGTTTAGTTGGCCCTCTCTAAAACAATGATAAAAAATTATGCCGCCGCCGGGGTTCGAACCCCCGACCTCCATGCTACCAATCCAATGCCTTAACCAACTGAGCTACAGAGGCTTTTGTTAATAAGTCTTAGAACAATAATAATTATTGTTCTCTCCTTACCTCTTTTTTTCATGTTAGCTACAATACTTAAATTAAACAACTGCATGGATCTTTTTCTTTTATTTTTTCTTTTAAAAATTAATTATACTTTAATTTGAGAATCTTAATGTCACAGAATTACAGGGTGTTACAAAGGACCTCAAAATATAAATATTTAGCATGGTCTGCTTTTCACGGTGGCTATGGCCCCATCCAGGCCCCTCCCTCAACTAGTAAAGACTATAAGAGCTAAGTGACGTGCCCCTAACAAACAATTTAAACATCCAATTGGCGTGACCCTCAACCACCTTACCACGATAGTGAAAGGTTGATGGTTTCTTAGTTTTAGCTCCAGTCTTTCGGCATCCCTCTTGCTGCTGGTGATGGGTACCTAACGATCAACTATCCTGTATTGGTCCTAACTCAGCCTCCCGTTGAGGCGATCGACGAATCACCCTAGTGTCATCTCGTCATAGCCTTCTGACTACAAAGCTACGTTTGCAGTCAAGGCATACTCATCGGTTAGTAACGCGCAAACCCAACCTCTGCGAGCACAGCCTAAACATCTGCACCCGAACAGAGGACTACCCGGAGCACCTTACATATCTCAGGAAGCCGCGTGCTTCCCCTTCCAGTCCTTCGGAGTCAGCAGAATAATCAGATGAACATGCGCTTCACTCATGCCTCCTGACACCATGATGATTCACCCCTTTGGGTTATTCACCCTCAAACGTGCGGTCTAGTCCAAGCGCCTCATTTTAATATATTATTAGACCTGTGTCTAAACATTCCGTTATGCGATTTCTTTACCTCATCAGGTTTCTATTTAACTTGGTTATACCCATTCACGTTGACTTCTTATTTAAGTTACCAATTTCCTCTTGTGTATTAATTTCAGTCATATAACTTAACCCATTTAAGTTTATTAATAAGCCAACAACATGTTATTTCCTAGATTGTTATCCAAGGTCTATAATCCACAATCCCTTTATATTCTTGTTTGATTTCATAGTCACAATAACATGTTCTACTTAATATGTAATTAAGTATATCTCAATTCACACGTTTTCTGTTTAACATGCCAGTCATTATTTATGATTAGATATAACTTGTTTCATTTCATAAGTTTGCCTCATTCTTTCTTATTTAATAATAATTCCATCTTATATTGTCACTACAACTTATCGTTGTTTACTTATTAACTTAGTTCTCTTAACTAAGGTTTATTAATAAGTTCCCTTTCCATTTATTATAACCTATGTTATATTTCCTCGTGCCCCGAGGACAAGCCTAAACATGTTATTCTTATCAGTAGATTTCAGACTTCCATGTTTACATATTACTTAATTTATAATTAAGTATAACATCTTACATTTCATAAAATTTCCCCCTTTTCTCTACTTGTTACAAACAACTGGTTTTAGATTTCCCCATTTACTAATTACTTAATTTACTATTAAGTACCACTTATCTCATTACACAAGTTATCTCATTTTCTTACTAGTTTATTATAACTTAAGTTATAATCTCCACTTGTCCCTAGGACAAGTCTACCTATTATATAACATTCTCATTAATTTAATTAATTTACAATAGGTTATTATCATTCCTTGTTCATTCAATTCTTTTTACGTTGTAACTTTCATTCAATTCCCATTCATTTCCATTAATTAATGTTATTTATCAATCCTTCTATTTATATATATTTATATATGTGTTTATGCACTTGACATCTCACATTAAGCCTACACTTGTGGATGCTGGATTTGCCGGGTGGTTCCAAGAAAACTTCTTCCATAAGTTGGCTTAACCTCATGTCTTAGCACTGTTACATGTATTATTTACGCACTAGACCTCTCACATTAAATTAACAACTTGTGGACGCTGGATTTGCCAGGCGGTTCTGGGCAGTCTTCTACCACAAGTTGAATTTAGCCTCGTGTCTAAGTGCAGTTACAGTTTTCTATTTATTGTAAATTTAGGCATATTATTCTTTCCATATTTTTACTGCAACTTATTTTACATGTCATTATATTAATCCCATTTTATGTTATATGTTTTTCCTAACATATAATTAATTTCATCTCAAAATAACATGTGATCGTCAAATCTTGTAATTATTCTAATTTAACATGTAATCATTTAATCATGTAACTATTCAAATCTAACAAATTAACATGTCATTTTCTCAATTCCATAGCTAAGAATTCAAGTAAATAATATTCCATAAGTGAATTATGTAATTACAACAGTAATTGTTACACATATTTTAACAAGACTGCATTTCAACAGATGAACATTTCAGCATATTAAACGTTTCAACATATGAATTTTCCAAAATATTAATATTTTAACATATTAACATTTCAACATGTTGTATTAACAATTCATCACTTTATATTGCATAATAACGGGGAATGTTAAATGATAATATATCATTATCAAAAATGATATAACTTAAATCCACTCACCTAAATTTCTTTCCAATTCCTGAACCTGTTCCAGATCTAGCATTCTGTGGTTTTCCGTAACTAGATTTAGAACCTAACAACCATGGATCCGCAAATCTTACTAAAAGAAAAAGGGAAGAAAGAGGAAGAAAATTGAATAGACCAGGTCTAAGAATTTACCTTACTTTGCATATGATTTTGAACACCTTCTTATTAATTTTCATTCTTTCCCTCCAGATCTTGATTCAGAATTTTCCTAAACTAATTATTTTATTTTCTAAAGAGATTTTAGGAGGAGGAAGAATGGAAGAGCTTAGACATTGTCACAGAGAATGTGAGATTTAGGCTAGGCTGTACTAGCCTATTTATAGGTGTTCAAGATCTTATCGTACACGCAGCGCTGAGTCAGCAATGAACGTCGTTAAGAAAACAGTCCAAATTCATCGATGAACCTGGCTGGATTTAGGGATATTGACCCCTTTATCGGTCCCACGATCTGTTTTGGTGCATAAATTCAATTTTCGAATGTTTGAATTTCTAGAATTTATTTATCTGTTATATTCACATGTAATCTTCTTATATGTATACAAATTTTCTATTGACCATTTTACACGTATATATACGCACAACTTTTGTTTCGTTTTCAAAATTCAAACGGTGTTGCATCGTTATTTGATTCTTGTTATATTTCTTTAATTGCAGCCTTATCCAAAAATTTATCTCTTGTATATATATATATATATATATATATTTACACATATATACATATATATTCTCATATATATACATATTTTCTTTACTTCCTTATATGTATATCTTTCCTTATATGTGCGTTTATACATATTTTCTCTCATGAACATGTGTTATTTTGGCCGTTCTTTTAAAACAAAAATATGACGGCGGCGGGTGTGACGGTCGGGAATTTCGCTCGATCCGAATCAGTCGTTAAACCGATCTAGACCGTTCGAAACCCCTGATCGTTTTGAGAACATGACAAATTAGAACGCAGACGGAAGAACATTTCATTGTTATTACAACAATTCCATTAGAATACAAGAATATACAGAGTATAAATGAATAAATTACATTTGATAAATATCAGATATTACAATAAATTACATAGCTGCGGAAAATAATACAAAGCACAACTGAAGGTGATATACGGATACAGAGCTTTCCGGATATCATTCCAGCTGTAAACCAGGATCCTGTGAATATATATCTGCAAAAACCAAAATTACTAGCTACCCGTGTCGAAAATAGGGGCACTCATAGTTTAGGTTAAAACAATAAACTCCAGGTCAGTCATGTGACTAGTGTGAGAACTAAAACAATTATTTAAAACTTTACTTTAAAAGAGAGTAATTCAAGGGACCACGCCGTATAACACGGAATGGGTTTCCTCCCAAGAATACCAGTGCATATAGAATAAACAGCGCAATGCTTTTTCGAAAAATGAAGCTATTATAAGACCCAGGTCCCATCACATAATGCAACGCAAGCCGGAGGATAGGGTTTTACCTTATAACAGCCAAACATGCTTGGTACGTTTAAAACAAATCATTTGATACTATAATAAGTGTATAGTGTCAAAACAATTTCAATCATAAATATAAATCATAGACGACATAAGTGCCCCATACCACTATGTCGCCATACTAGTTCTATAATTAAAGCCGAAATACACGTATTGGAATTTGGATTTCCGTCATGAGTCGAGGCAAGGGGCAAGCTCCTCTCCGCTTCGAGACACTCTAGCAAATGCCTTGGGACTATACACTCTGGGTAACCCCTAGATGCTTCAGGGCCGGTCCTCACTTACGTTAGAGGATTAGTGATGCCTGAACACACGTTTCCCGGTCCTTACAGACCTAAAATCGAGGCGCCTCATCCAACAACCACATAGGTGAAAAGTATATAAATGTCAGGGCTGGTAGGTCACTGACACCACCAAAGCTAGAAAGAAACGTCGTGCTCTCCCTGCAGTCCTTATCCCGTTTTTGACTCATACCGAGGTATGAGACTCGCGAATTCACGTTATACACAAAGCTGCCATGTAGGCCGTGCTTTGATCATCAACCACAAGACTTTGATTTTCAACAGAAGCCTTGATCCATGAAACTCAGCATGCCACACAGGCAATTCATGCCATGCGATTGATATCTATCGATATATAACCTCTAAGCTCGTACGTCTCAGAGAAGGGCGTTAAGCAAAAGAATAAATTCTCTGCTGCCAAACAGATGTATATTTAATAGAAATCAATCAACACAGAATAAAATCCAATGTCAGACACACAATCCATTTACAAGTCCGTTCTGGGTCTGAATGAAACCGGAGGCACTTTCCTCGCAGATCCATCCATCTCCAAGTACGTTTGGACGACCACCAACTATTTCCATCCTCTTGGGTGTACAGCCCAATCAGGATCATCAGTAATTATCCAAACGATGTGAAGACTTCCGGTCTTCAACCACCGTCTTCATATTCGACATATCGTCGAATCGGTTATTCAGAATGGGTATAAACCCGGCCTTTCCGAACAACCCGCGTATATTAAAACAAATGCTACACAAGCACAACATACGCCTCATTCCAATTCATATTCTCAGGGAAAGGTTCCCGTTAATTTTATCCATGATAAATTCTGTAAAATTTATCCTTTAATCTTACTTTGGATGTCGTTTCAAACCAAATTATGGTTTTCTAAACTAGTTGAGATTAGCAAACCACACCGAGGTAATTATTTATTTTATTTCCCAATCCCAACCTATTCATCCCATGAAGCAAAACTGGTAATACTCCATATCTAACACCGTGGTGTTATCGGTAAAATTAATTACCATTTCACGTTCAAATCTAATTAAAGATTTAACTATCGCTTTGGAGCAAAACTGGTAATACTCCATCCTCGCTCACTTTCTAAATTTGATAATTGAATTTATCAATTCACATTCCAAATTAATTGCAGATTCATTAAAACTCCTTTTACTGGGTTAAAGAATTAGTGTTATTTAAAACAAAGTTCACGATAAACCCAAATCACATTCTATTTATTATCGGGTTAAAGAACTGGTGTTATTTAAAACACAGTTCACGATAAACCCACAAATCAATTCTATTTAAAATTCATTTCAAATCCAATTTATTTATTTGAAAATAAATGGGTTTTAATTTTAATTCAAAACTAGTTCATTTTGATAGAAATCTATTTTTATCTTTTCAAATATGGAGTTTTTCATCCCAATTTTTCCCAAATCCTTTCTTATGATTTTACACAAATTACTAGTATTTTTAATAATTTTATCAAGGCCCGTACAGTCGATTTCCATCAACGGCCATCGAACTACACTTACAACGACCTTTTCCAAATTTGATTTGGACGTATCTCCAAATCCAACCGTTAGATTTCAAATTTCTAATATTCGTTAGAAAGCTCTTTTCGATACGAACCCAACGGTTCCGGTTTTAGGAGAATCCGACGGTCGGATCTCCCGTAATGTCCGTATGAAATAAATGGTCGAAATTCACGAACTACCGCGGCGCGGCGCGTTCTATTCAGGCCATTATATTATATATATAATATATATTTCGTCAATTACTACTTAAAACGAATTTTATAAATAGTTTTGAATTCATTTCAAAAACATTTTCGACTTCCATTTCAATTCAAATCAAAATTGAATTTTTCCTTATAAATTCCTTTTAAAATTTATTTCAATTCAAATTTAAATTCAATTTGAATTCGTTATATATTCAATTCAATTTAAATTCGTTATAAATTCAATTCAATTCAAATTCGTTTTATATTCAATTCATTTTGAAATCGTTTTATTTTCAATTCATTTCGAAATCGTTACATATTCAATTCATTTCGAAATCATTTCATATTCAATTCATTTCGAAATCGTTTCATATTCAATTAATTTCGAAATCGTTTCATATTCAATTAATTTCGAAATCGCTTCATATTCAATTCATTTCGAAATTGTTTCATATTCAATTCATTTCGAAATCGTTTCATATTCAATTCATTTCGAAATCGTTTCGTATTCAATTCATTTCGAAATCGCTTCATATTAAATTCAAATTTGTTTTAAATTCAAAAACGAATATAATCGATATAAATATCGTTCACGTCAAAATAGCGCATCACTAATCAACACGGCTTTATATTCAACAAATGGATCTATATTTCTTTCAATACATGACTCTATATCTTTGTCAACACACGACTAATCTCAGCGAATGAGTACTGTCCACGTGTGACTATTTTTGTTATTTAATATATTTTATGAAAATTAAGGTATCTATCGTTTGATATTGAATCAGACTCCAACCGTAAATTAGTAAGAGAACGATTTCCTGAATATTAACCCCGAAGGCTGAAACCAACATCAGATTAATATCCAGGACACCACTCATCTCATCTATTTTTCAGTTGATTTCTAATTCTATATATGATAAAGATGTAAATTTTATTGTTAAAATATTTGGTTCAACTCATGACTAATCTCAACGGATGAGTACAGTCAACACATGAACCTTTACTTTATAGTGATAAAGATATAAATTTTATTGTTAAAATATTTCGTTCAACTCATGACTAATCTCAACGGATGAGTACAGTCAACACATGAATCTTTATTTTATAATATTCTTTATCATCTAAATTGGAATGAGGCCCAATCAATTACCATATAGCGTTAACTATATGGATTTCCTTACAACACATGTATATAATAGCATTGAGAAATAATCAACCATCAACCAAAGTGCACTACACTGTATAAGCATCAAATATAGATATCTAACGCTTATAACAGCCTGTCAATCAATCGATCGACATATTTAATCAATCAGGATGAGTGAACTTCAAATTTCATCCCAAAACCCGTGTGGGGTTTCAAACAATCAAACACAGATTTTATTTGTGCAGTTGGGTGATGTGTAAAATTTATCGTCCCAATCAATGTCCTTCAAATAGGTGTACATAAACAAACCTTCCGGTTTGTAAATGAATATTTATTTATTCACATTCACGTTAAAAATTATTTTTAACGATCAAATATTTTATTTTAACACATGAATTTCTATTCAGTTCATTCTTTAAATAAAATGATATTTTTATTTTTCTAACTTATTTTAGAAAATTTCGGCGGCATAACGGCACGATACTAGAAATGGGACGAGGCCTACCCTTATCCCCGGTCTAGTGAAGGCCCACGCCATTCACACATCAATCAAATCCATTCATTTCACCAAACAATTCAATTCAAACCAAATAAACCAACCAACTACACATCCAAACAATTTAACAAACAAGCCATCCATGGTCTGTGGACGACAGGTGTCGGGTGCTACTAAACACCGTCTGCATCCTAGTATATTTATATAACTAGAAAAAGAAATTGAAGAGTGAGAAGTTCTCACTGATAGCTATCCAACTTCACGACACTTCCTTTATAGAAATCTTCGTCGTTCTCGCCTCTTATCACTTTCGTCGCCCGTAGCCACTACATATATAAAAATCGAATTTTTACTTTGCTATTCAATATATAAAAAATCCTATTTTTACAACGCTACTATATAGATAAAAATTCTATTTTATCACGCTATTCTCTATATAAAGTTTCCGCCTTTTCAAAAATAAATCTTTCACATTTTATAAAATAAAGATTTCTCCTTTTCAAATTTATCATTATAAAAATCACATTTTTATTTTGCTATACATATAAAGATGATATTTCTAATATTCCTATCATGTAAAAATTTTATTTTTAATTCTCTACCTAAACAAAAATCATATTTTTAACCTTCTACTTTCATGGAAATTATATTTCTTACTTCATGCTTGTATAAAAATTATATTTTTATACCCCCCCATTATATAGAGATCATATTTTTATAATAAAAAACTTATCTTTCCTATTTTTAAAAATCATACCTTCTTGTATTTTAAAAATTATTACTTTCTATAAATTAAAAACCAAAGCTTTTCCTAATATAAAGATCAGTTTTTTTCTTCTATAAAGTAAACCAGTTAGAAAATAAATTATTTAATTAAATAAGAAAAATTACCGTGATTGGTTCAACGTGAGAGGGGGCTTCACTGGCCGGAGGGGAGCTGGATTCAGGCGGGGGCTCGAGGCGGGGGGGGGGGGGGAAGGTGGAGGAAGGGAAGAAGAGGAGGGGGAAGTCACAGCGAAGGGGGGAGGACGGTCGAAGTCGATGCTGGAGGGGGGGTGCTCTCGTCGGTCTACTTCGAGGAGGGGGGGCTCTCATGGCGGGCGATCCATCGAGGGAGGGGGGAGGCTCTCGTGGCGGGCGATCCATCGGGGTGGGGGGGGGGGCTCTCGTGGCGGGCGCGCCACCTGGGGGGCGCGATACGGTGGCGACGGCGGTTAATCCCCCGTCGCCCCTTCGTCATTTTTTCTTTATCGTTTTTCTGATTTAGGTTTTCAACGGGGGGGGGGGGGCAGAATGAATATAGAGGGGAGAGAGAAAGTTTAACTTTCTTATTTAATTATTTTATTTTAAACCAAAAAGCAACTTTTATTTTTGACCTCAAAACGAGGCCCACCGCCTGTCGTCCGTAGCGTTTTACCCCCATTCCGAACACAATGGGATATGTATCGTAGGCTGTTTCGGTCGTTACAATCAGTTTTCCGTCAAAATCAACATATATCTCTATATATTGAATTTGAACGCGCATTTCAATTTACCGGGGTCACATACGAACTTTAAAAATTCCAAGAAAATATTTTCTAGCTTCGTGTTGACGATACGGTCCTAATAAAACTAGTTTCGTCAAATTCCGAGACCGTTAGAAAAATGGTCATTTTCCAGTCGATTAAAATCAACTGAAACCGGTCAAACGTGTTTTCCTTTGCCACACTCACATATTGATTCGAAAAATTATGAAATTTGGAATCTAGCAATAATTTGACATCACGGATCCAACAAAAGTGGTTTCGTCGAAATCCGAGGTCATTTGCAAAATTTCCATTTTTAAGGACCTGAATTCCATAGCGACTATTCAGAATTTTCAATTGGTCATATCTTTTGATTCCCGCTATGAAATTTTGATTTTTCGGATTCGTTGGAAAGATATTATCAATTAGATCCTAATGTTTTTGGTTTCACTAAAATCCGGATTGTTTTGCACCCGGTACATTCAATTGAAGTTTGAAATCGAATTATCGAACTACCGCGCCATTTTCAATTCTATTTATAATTATATATAATTATTTATATTCTAACGACGGCGTATATAATATATACGTTCTAATTATATTCAAAATAAATTTCTCGTCAGTATTATTTAAAATAATCTATTTTAAATATTCAAAATTTGCTAAAATTGCCAAAATAAAAATTTTAAACTGGCCCAGAATTTCCGGGTTATTACAATCACCCCACTTAAAACTTTTCGTCCCCGAAAAGGAACGAAGTCGAAAGTGGTTTGATTAGTCAGCTCTACGTTCGATCTGGCTTCCATTCTCCAACTTTTCAGTTTCTGAGAATTTTCAAATTTTCAAAAATTTGGCAAACACCCTAAATTTTCGAAAAATTTCGCCATAACCTCCCCTGCACCGGGAGCCACGGGAAAATCCCGAAATTGCCATGTAGGCCTTCTGATCTCAAAAAGAAAAAGAAAAAGAAAAAGCCAAGCGGCTAGCCAATAGGCTCATAAAATCATCATCACCCAAACAAAACAGTAAATTATGTTGTAAACATGTACCTATTTGTCGGGCAAACAAATTTTATTCTCTGCTCTAGCCTCCTTGCTTTGACCTGTTCAATGTAAGTACATGTATATGCAAGCAAATGCGACCAATTTTCAATATAATTCAATATTCGGTTCAATTAGGCATAATGGTTCAAAATTATCAAATAAATAAACAAACAACGCAAACATCAATCAATTAGTGAATTAGAGTTTCAAATTCATAATTTTGATATATATACAGAAAATCATGTTTTTGATGCCAATTCCCAACAATGTGTTCTAGCTATATAAGTTTTGGTTCTCACACCAGTCTAATGGAAATATATAGATATCACACCTTCGTCACTCGAATATAAATTCTGACGACGAGTACTCAACCATCAGAATCATCTTCGGGCCACTAGGGTATGATTCTGTATCTATCCAGTATATTAAAACTTCGAATATACGTTCATGACGCGTATATGCAAAATCTTTATATAGTGGATTGTCCATATTCAAAATAAATAAATATTCAGATACGTATAAAACGATTTAAATTTCAAAACAAAATTGTTTTCAATTGAAAAATGTACTCTTCACACTCGTTCTAGGGTAATACTGATCCTATCTCTAACGAGTCATTCTAATTGGATTTTGCAAATCAAAAATCTGATGAATTATTTTGTACGGTTCTAATGTGTCTTGTTCTCGAGCTCTGTAAACCAAAGCTCTGATACCAAATGTGACGGCCGGGAATTTCGCTCGATCCGAATCAGTCGTTAAACCGATCTAGACCGTTCGAAACCCCTGATCGTTTTGAGAATAGGACAAATTAGAACGCAGACGGAAGAACATTTCATTGTTATTACAACAATTCCATCAGAATACAAGAATATACAGAGTATAAATGAATAAATTACATTCGATAAATATCAGAGATTACAATAAATTACATAGCAGCGGAAAATAATACAAAGCACAACTGAAGGTGATATACGGATACAGAGCTTTCCGGATATCATTCCAGCTGTAAACCAGGATCCTGTGAATATAAATCTGCAAAAACCAAAACTACTAGCTGCCCATGTCGAAAATACGGGCACCCAGAGTTTAGGTTAAAACAATAAACTCCAGGTCAGTCATGTGACTGGTGTGAGAACTAAAACAATTATTTAAAACTTTACTTTAAAAGAGAGTAATTCAAGGGACCACGCCGTATAACACAGAACGGGTTTCCTCCCAAGAATACCAGTGCATATAGAATAAACAGCGCAATGCTTTTTCGAAAAATGAAGCTATTATAAGACCCAGGTCCCATCACACAACGCAACGCAAGCCGGAGGATAGGGTTTTACCTTATAACAGCCAAACATGCTTGGTACGTTTAAAACAAATCATTTGATACTATAATAAGTGTATAGTGTCAAAACAATTTCAATCATAAATATAAATCATAGATGGATAAGTGCCCCATACCACTATGTCGCCATACTAGTTCTACAATTAAAGCCGAAATACACGTATTGGAAATTGGATTTCCGTCATGAGTCGAGGCAAGGGGCAAGCTCCTCTCCGCTTCGAGACACTCTAGCAAATGCCTCAGGACTACACACTCTAGGTAACCCCTGGATGCTTCAGGGCCGGTCCACACTTACGTTAGAGGATTAGTTATGCCTAAACACACGTTTCCCGGTCCTTACAGACCTAAAATCGAGGCGCCTCATCCAACAACCACATAGGTGAAAAGTATATAAATGTCAGGGCTGGTAAGTCACTGACACCACCAAAGCTAGAAAGAAACGACGTGCTCTCGCTACGGTCCTTATCCCGTTTTTGACTCATACCGAGGTGTGAGGCTCGCGAATTCACGTTATACACAAAGCTGCCACGTAGGCCGTGCTTTGATCATCAACCACAAGACTTTGCTTTTCAACAGAAGCCTTGATCCATGCAACTCAGCATGCCACACAGGCAATTCATGCCATGCGATTGATATCTATCGATATATAACCTCTAAGCTCGTACGTCTCAGAGAAGGGCGTTAAGCAAAAGAATAAATTCTCCGCCGCCAAACAGATGTATATTTAATAGAAATCAATTAACACAGAATAAAATCCAATGTCAGACACACAATCCATTTACAAGTCCGTTCTGGGTCTGAACGAAACCGGAGGCACTTTCCTCGCATATCCATCCATCTCCAAGTACGTCTGGACGACCACCAACTATTTCCATCTTCTTGGGTGTACAGCCCAATCAAGATCATCAGTAATTATCCAAACGATGTGAAGACTTCCGGTCTTCAACCACCATCTTCATCTTCGACATATCGTCGAATCGGCTATTCAGAATGGGTACAAACCCGGCCTTTCCGAACAACCCACGTATATTAAAACAAATGCTACACAAACACAACATACGCCTCATTCCAATTCATATTCTCAGGGAAAGGTTCCCATTAATTTTATCCAAGATAAATTCTGTAAAATTTATCCTTTAATCTTACTTTGGATGTCGTTTCAAACCAAATTATGGTTTTCTAAACTAGTCGAGATTAGTGAACCACACCGAGGTAATTATTTATTTTGTTTCCCAATCCCAACCTATTCATCCCATGAAGCAAAACTGGTAATACTCCATATCTAACACCGTGGTGTTATCGGTAAAATTAATTACCATTTCACGTTCAAATCTAATTAAAGATTTAACTATCGCTTTGGAGCAAAACTGGTAATACTCCATCCTCGCTCACTTTCTAAATTTGATAATTGAAATTATCAATTCACATTCCAAATTAATTGCAGATTCATTAAAACTCCTTTTACTGGGTTAAAGAATTAGTGTTATTTAAAACACAGTTCACGATAAACCCAAATCACATTCTATTTATTATCGGGTTAAAGAACTAGTGTTATTTAAAACACAGTTCACGATAAACCCACAAATCAATTCTATTTAAAATTCATTTCAAATCCAATTTATTTATTTGAAAATAAATGGGTTTTAATTTTAATTCAAAACTAGTTCATTTTGATAGAAATCTATTTTTATCTTTTCAAATATGGAGTTTTTCATCCCAATTTTTCCCAAATCCTTTCTTATGATTTTACACAAATTACTAGTATTTTTAATAATTTTATCAAGGCCCGTACAGTCGATTTCCATCAACGGCCATCGAACTGCACTTACAACGACCTTTTCCAAATTTGATTTGGACGTATCTCCAAATCCAACCGTTAGATTTCAAATTTCTAAAATTCTTTAGAAATCTCTTTTCGATACGAACCCAACGGTTCCGGTTTTAGGAGAATCCGACGGTGGGATCTCCCGTAATGTCCGTATGAAATAAATGGTCGAAATTCACAAACTGCCGCGGCGCGGCGCGTTCTATTCAGGCCATTATATTATATATATAATATATATATTTCGTCGATTACTACTTAAAACGAATTTTATAAATAGTTTTGAATTCGTTTCAAAAACATTTTCGACTTCCATTTCAATTCAAATCAAAATTGAATTTTTCCTTATAAATTTCTTTTAAAATTCATTTCAATTCAATTCAAATTTAAATTCAATTTGAATTCATTATATATTCAATTCAATTTAAATTCATTATATATTCAATTTAATTCAAATTCGTTTTATATTCAATTCATTTCAAAATCGTTTTATATTCAATTCATTTCGAAATCGTTTCATATTCAATTCATTTCGAAATCGTTTCATATTCAATTCATTTCGAAATCGTTTCATATTCAATTCATTTCGAAATCGTTTCATATTCAATTCATTTCGAAATCGCTTCATATTCAATTCATTTCAAAATCGTTTCATATTCAATTCATTTCGAAATCGTTTCATATTCAATTCATTTCGAAATCGTTTCATATTCAATTCATTTCGAAATCGTTTCATATTCAATTCATTTCGAAATCGCTTCATATTCAATTCAAATTTGTTTTAAATTCAAAAACGAATATAATCGATATAAATATCGTTCACGTCAAAATAGCGCATCACTAATCAACACGGCTTTATATTCAACAAATGGATCTATATTTCTTTCAATACACGACTCTATATCTTTGTCAACACACGACTAATCTCAGCGAATGAGTACTGTCCACGTGTGACTATTTTTGTTATTTAATATATTTTATGAAAATTAAGGTATCTATCGTTTGATATTGAATCAGACTCCAACCGTAAATTAGTAAGAGAACGATTTCCTGAATATTAACCCCGAAGGCTGAAACCAACATCAGATTAATATCCAGGACACCACTCATCTCATCTATTTTTCAGTTGATTTTTAATTCTATATATGATAAAGATGTATATTTTATTGTTAAAATATTTCGTTCAACTCATGACTAATCTCAACGGATGAGTACAGTCAACACATGAACCTTTACTTTATAGTGATAAAGATATAAATTTTATTGTTAAAATATTTCGTTCAACTCATGACTAATCTCAACGGATGAGTACAGTCAACACATGAACCTTTATTTTATAATATTCTTTATCATCTAAATTGGAATGAGGCCCAATCAATTACCATATAGCGTTAACTATATGGATTTCCTTACAACACATGTATATAATAGCATTGAGAAATAATCAACCATCAACCAAAGTGCACTACACTGTATAAGCATCAAATATAGATATCTAACTCTTATAACAGCCTGTCAATCTATCGATCGACATATTTAATCAATCTGGATGAGTGAACTTCAAATTTCATCCCAACACCCGTGTGGGGTTTCAAACAATCAAACACAGATTTTATTTGTGCAGTTCGGCGATGTGTAAAATTTATCGTCCCAATCAATGTCCTTCAAATAGGTGTACATAAACAAACCGTCATGTTTGTAAATGAATATTTATTTATTCACATTCACGTTAAAAATTATTTTTAACGATCAAATATTTTATTTTAACACATGAATTTCTATTCAGTTCATTCTTTAAATAAAATGATATTTTTATTTTTCTAACTTATTTTAGAAAATTTCGGCGGCATAACGGCACGATACTAGAAACGGGACGAGGCCTAGCCTTATCCCCGGTCTAGTGAAGGCCCACGCCATTCACACATCAATCAAATCCATTCATTTCACCAAACAATTCAATTCAAACCAAATAAACTAACCAACTACACATCCAAACAATTTAACAAACAAGCCATACGTGGTCTGTGGATGACGGGTGTCGGGTCCTACTAAACACCGTCTGCATCCTAGTATATTTATATAACTAGAAAAAGAAATTGAAGAGTGAGAAGTTCTCACCGATAGCTATCCAACTTCACGACACTTCCTTTATAGAAATCTTCGTCGTTCTAGCCTCTTATCACTTTCGTCGCCCGTAGCCACTACATATATAAAAATCGAATTTTTACTTTGCTATTCAATATATAAAAAATCCTATTTTTACAACGCTACTATATAGATAAAAATTCTATTTTATCACGCTATTCTCTATATAAAGTTTCCGCCTTTTCAAAAATAAATCTTTCACATTTTATAAAATAAAGATTTCTCCTTTTCAAATTTATCATTATAAAAATCACATTTTTATTTTGCTATACATATAAAGATGATATTTCTAATATTCCTATCATGTAAAAATTATATTTTTAATTCTCTACCTAAACAAAAATCATATTTTTAACCTTCTACTTTCATGGAAATTATATTTCTGACTTCATGCTTGTATAAAAATTATATTTTTATACTCCCCCATTATATAGAGATCATATTTTTATAATAAAAATCTAATCTTTCCTATTTTTAATAATCATACCTTCTTGTATTTTAAAAATTATTACTTTCTATAAATTAAAAACCAAAGCTTTTCCTAATATAAAGATCAGTTTTTTTCTTCTATAAAATAAAATCAATTAGAAAATAAATTATTTAATTAAATAAGAAAACTTACTGTGACTGGTTCAACACGAGAGGGGGCTTCACTGGCCGGAGGGGAGCTGGATTCAGGCGGGGGCTCGAGGCGGGGGGGAAAGGTGGAGGAAGGGAAGAAGAGGAGGGGGAAGGACGGTCGAAGTCGATGCTGGAGGGGGGGTGCTCTCGTCGGTCGACTTCGAGGAGGGGTGCTCTCGTGGTGGGCGATCCATCGTGGGGGGGGGGGGGGCTCTCGTGGAGGGCGATCCATCGGGGGGGCTCTCGTGGCGGGCGCGCCACCTGGGGGGCTCGATACGGTGGCAGCGGCGGTTAATCCCCCGTCGCCCCATCATCATTTTTTTTTTTTCGTTTTTCTGATTTAGGTTTTCAACGGGGGGGGGGGGGGGGTGGGGGGGGCAGAGTGAATATAGAGGGGAGAGAGAAAGTTTAACTTTATTATTTAATTATTTTATTTTAAACCAAAAAGCAACTTTTATTTTTGACCTCAAAACGAGGCCCACCGCCTGTCGTCCATAACGTTTTACCCCCATTCCGAACACAATGTGATATGTATCGTAGGCTGATTCGGTCGTTACAATCAGTTTTCCGTCAAAATCAACATATATCTCTATATATTGAATTTGAACGCGCATTTCAATTTACCGGGGTCACATACGAACTTTAAAACTTCCAGAAAAATATTTTCTAGCTTCGTGTTGACGATACGGTCCTAACAAAACTAGTTTCGTCGAATTCCGAGACCGTTGGAAAAATGGCCATTTTCCAGTCGATTAAAATCAACTAAAACCGGTCAAACGCGTTTTCCTTTGCCACGCTCACATATTGATTCGAAAAATTATGAAATTTGGAATCTAGCAATAATTTGACATCACGGATCCAACAAAAGTGGTTTCGTCGAAATCCGAGGACGTTTGCAAAATTTCCATTTTTAAGGGCTTGAATTCCATAGCGACTATTCAGAATTTTCAACTGGACATCTTTTGATTCCCGCTATGAAATTTTGATTTTTTAGATTCATTGGAAAGATATTATCAATTAGATCCTAATGTTTTTGGTTTCACTAAAATCCGGATTGTTTTGCACCCGGTACATTCAATTGAAGTTTGAAATCGAATTATCGAACTACCGCGCCATTTTCAATTCTATTTATAATTATATATAATTATTTATATTCTAACGACGACGTATATAATATATACATTCGAATTATATTCAAAATAAATTTCTCGTCAATATTATTTAAAATAATATATTTTAAATATTCAAAATTCGCTAAAATTGCCAAAATAAAAATTTTAAACTGGCCCAGAATTTCCGGGTTATTACAGCGGGGATCAAACTCAGTACCTCTTGTATGCAAGTCACATGCTCTAACCAACTGGACTACTAAGGCTATTGTTAACAAGGCTTAGAACAATGGTAGTGGTTGTTCTCGTCTTATTCCTCTTTTTCATGTTTGTTATAATATTTTATTTAACCCATCACATGAATCTTTTTCTTTTAATTCTCTTTTATTATTAATGCATAATCAGTGCATGTAACATATTTAGACTGCATGCAACCAATCCTTTCTTTTAATGCATGCATTACGTTTTTATTTACAATAATCTTTATTTTATTCTTCATATATAGATTTATGTTTGTGCATATACATACATAGATATATATATATGCATTATTTAATTATCAAATTATCATATAATGCGGGTGTTATTAACACCGAGCTCCGTAATAGGGTCGTATAAGAAACATGAAACTCCGTCTGGAGCTTGTCAGATATCTGTACAGGCCTGCCTTTAAGGCCTCAAAGTACAAATATTCAGTATTGTCTGCTTTTCACGGTGGCTACGGCCCCACCTAGGCCCCTCCCTCAACTAGCAAAGACTACCAGAACTAAGTGACATGCCCCTAACAAACAATCTAAACATCCAATAAGCATGTCCTTCAACCACCTTGTCTCAATAGTGAAAGGTTGATGGTTTCTTGGTTTTATCTCTAGACTTTTCGCATCCCTCTTGTTGCCGATGACCGGTACCCGACGATCTACTATCCTGTGTTGGTCCTGACCCAGCCTCCCATCGAGGCAATCGCCGAATCACCCTAGTGTCATCTCACGGGGAATGTCAAACGATAAATATACTATTATCAAAATGGTAAAACTTAAATCCACTCACCTAATTGATTTCCAGTTCATGAATCTGATTCAGATCTAACATTCCACGGTTCTCCTAACTGAATTTAGAACCTAAACAACCATTGATCCACAATTCTCAACAAAAATAAAAAGGGAAGAAAGAGGAGAAAATAAAATTGACCAGATCCAAGAATTTACATTACTTCGAATAGAATCCCGAACACATTCTTTATTAAATTGACCAGATCCAAGAACTAGTAAACTCATTTTACCCTCATGATTATTTATTTGATAGTTAAATAACCGACTACCAAAATCTGGCCCATACGATTGTTGGTATGGAAGGACCGGGATCGAATTTATATTCGAAAACCATTATGAACTAGCAAATACGTGAAGATGCTGATTCAGGATGGAGCAATTGAGGACCACGTATCTTCCTAATTGGAAGGTTTGCTTCTCGAATATTCTTTGGATGTACAGCCAGAGGTATTCTAACGTGATTCAGTCGTAAGTGAGATTTTACGGGTTTGCAAGGACTACTCGATACTGATTCATGGGTTGACTCCTAGGATGTGGTAGGAAGGTGCCTTCGGTTCATCCTATTCCTGGATGACTCGTATGGATGAGTGTCTGACAAAGTATTTCCAATGGGGTCACATACGTTGATTTCTTCAAACATATTTTTGTTGATGGCGGAGAAAAGGGCACTTCTGATAGCTTAACGACTAGATATTTTTGTGGACGTCAATTACTGATTTGACAGATCTGAGGATATGACATTCAAAATGAATGATGGTACGATGTTCTAAAGCAAATGTTGACCTCAAACCTCATCAACTGGGAAATGGCAAAAATTGGGTAGGTAGCATGGCTATGTGGGTCGCACCCATCAAAAGGTTATATCATTACCTGATCTGGTGAAATCGAATGACTTTGGTTGTCCCTTTATTTTATTTTATGCTATCGGTTCGGTTGGCTGGCCCCCAACCGTGGTAATGATATATTCGGTACTCTCAAGCGAAGTGAGAGGTTGGTCGTGTTTAGCCTGGGTTGCAAGATGTTCTTGTTGAACCCCAATGTATTCATCTCCAGAGGTACATTGTCGGAAAGGTGGTTACCCATACCTTGCCATGGAAATCCATTCTCCAATAAGAGCCCGCTGTTTTGGTTGTATACTATGTATGTAGAGCGTGAGATGCAAGCGTTCAGCTAGACTGATATTTACTTGTATTTAGACACTATTACAATATCAGAAAAGATATTGATTTCAGTAACGTTTTGGGTTATCGTAAGGTAAAAACCGTCCGCATTTATGTGTGGATTTGGTCTTACGATTATCCTTTTCTTTCAAAAAGATTTTGACTTTAAAATCAAGTTGTGTGATACCTTTAAACTAAGTGTGTTTTTCTCTCTGGTTCACCAGACTGATCCGACGTTTGTAATGCTCTAGGTAGTCCGGGTTGTATAGGTTTAGGTTATCGGATACTATGAAGAGACTGGCTGGATGGGTTCAGAAGTATGGTATTATATTATTCCGCTATGTGGTCTGTATGAGGACAAATTATTATAACTGTCCAGATGTGTTGATGTGCTCTGATGATTGTAAGTATTTTTAAAGCCTCAATAAAGATTTATTTCTATATTATATTTTGTACCGCTGCGATGTGAGACTTTGTGTTGTGTTCTTCTTCTTGTATTCTAATATTTATTTATTTCTTATCTCACTATCTAATCTCTTTCCATTAATTATCTGGTGTTTATGATACTTGGGTTCTGGAAAATGATACAAAATCTGGATTATTGTCGAATTTCGGGCGTCGAATTCCTACTGGGTCGTTACAGTGGTATCAGAGCTATTAGTTTAGTAATAATCTTGGCTCTGTGGTGTAACTCAATAGAGTAGGGTTTGTAATACCCTAGATTGAGTTGAGTGTATATATATGAGAGCATATCTGTTAATTTTATATACAAATGTTTTGTATTGTTTTATTTGATCGGTTCAAGTGTTGAGAAGCCTTTGAACTGGAAATGCATACAATTTTGTTTTGTAAAGAGGGTAAATGAAATATTTTTACCCAATTTATATTTTTGTGCAGAAAAGAAATAATTTTATCAAATTATTGAGATATGGTGTGTTTGATTGATTTGAATGAATTCAAATTGGATTAAAAGTTTGAATTGGAACCTAACTTGGTTAAGAGAAATTAAATTAATAAATGGTTTTAAAATTAAATAAAGTAGATTTGGATTTGGAAACTAAATAAATAATAATTAAATAGAAATCAATCGAATATTAACCGATTATTGTTCAACTATGTTAAACCAAAGTAAATGTTAATATTGAATGTGAATACAATTGATTGATTGAGTTGGTTGTGGACTGTTGTTGATTGTTTGATAAATTGTTTGAATAAAATTTATCAACAGCTCAATGAAATTAAATAAATTAAAGCCAAGAAAATTAATTCCAGTGTAAGAAATAGGAATGAAACCACTTATGAATGTGAATTTAATGATTTATCCCTATATTTGCAAAGGGATGATGTTCTTGTATGATTTTGGGAATTGGTATAGTTGACATGTTAATTAATGAAATATTATTTAAGAATTACATGTAATTGTTACTTACATGTTGAACTGAGTTAAGTTAATGTGCCAGAAGGCTACGAGGATTAATTTTGGTTGCGTAGATTGCACGTAAATTGAGTAGTATGCTCAATAACGCTCGTTAAAGGTACGCCTGTGGAAAAATATAAAATTTTGGTTTTTGAATTTTGTTTTCCGACCGTGTGAGTCGATGTATATATATTATTTGTTCCTGCAACATCGCAGATGTCACTTCGTGCTGGCGAAAATCTACCGAATTTTTCCGAGAATTTAAAGAATTAGAAAATATTCGCTGTTTTTGAAAATTTATATTGGTAATAATAAATTGGTTTTTGATTTAAAATAAATTGGATTGTGAAATTAACGGATTTGTAAGGTTCTTTCCACCTTAGTAATTTTGGGGACAAAATTCTTTTAAGGAAGGAAGAATGTAATATCCCATATTTTTGGTAGTCAAATATTTAATTTAATTTATTATTTTAAATATTATATTTGAAATATTATTGGATTTTAATATTGAATTCGTTTATTTAAAACGAAGTTATAACATTAAATTTATATTTAATTTAAAACGAGCTCGAAATGGTGCGGCATTTCATAATATTGAGTTTTGAACTTCAATTGAATATACAGGATCCGATATAAGTTGGAATTCTATGAAACAAGAAACATTTGAATCTTATTGATAATCATTTTCATATAAAAGAGAAAATTCTAGATTTCGTGTTATATATTGTTATTTATGTCCAAATCAAATTTTAAAATAGTCCATATGAAAATCATTATTAAAATGTAACGTTTAAAAAGGGTTTTAATATAATTTCGATACAGTTTTAACTTGAAATTGATGATATTGAGTTGTATAATTTATGTTTGAAGCTATATGATATTTCCAGTGGGTATTTATGATTATAATAATTTATTATTATTTATTTCGATTATTTTGGTATTTATATAATATTTTATTAATATTATATAAGCCTTAAAAATGAACATTTTGCAAACGAGTTCAGTTTTCAATGAAATTAGTTTCATTTGAGCCGTAACGTTAAATTACTGTACGGTGTCAAATTTCATGGAAAACCGATGTCGTATGCGACAACAGGATTCGTAAATGCCCAATCATTTTCTATAACACGTAATTAAATTAATAGGGGAGTATTTGTGTATAACTTGAGTAGACGATCGAACTAAGCCACGAAACCAAATCCGTTTAGTTTGTATCGACGTTTAGAGTCAGGATAGGTAGGTAGTTTGTTATTTTTGGACATCGAGTATTTCGGCGTCCAAAATAGCGTTGCTTGGCGTATGAAATAGCGTACCGGGAAATAGTCTCGAAATGCGACGAAACTTGTTCCTTTCGATTCGTATTAATTAATTACTAAAAGACGTCAGTTTTTGGATAAGTCGGACTTACCGTTTGATCGTGGCAGCGTTAAACGTCCTTGTTTTTATTTAATCGGTTATATCTTTAAACACGGGTAACTTTAAAGGAATAAACGACTGGCTAAATGAACTCAAACAAATTTCACTGGATCCGTAAGAAACAGGTCTAGTATAATTTCAAAGTTTCAAGTTGGTTGGATATATTTTTTGATCATGGGAAATTTGAACGCTTCATTTTTAGCCTGTGATTTATAAAGGACTTTTACAAACGACTTCGGAATTCGACGAAACCCGTCCCATCGCGTTTGGAATATTTTTCTATGCTAGGACTAGGTGTTTCATCTTCAATGAATGTCATATGTGCTTATTTTAACTTGTTACTTCCCCAGGAAGATTACTCTATTAAAATAATAACAAAATTATACCTCAACTCTTATAAATACTTAACGTGTAACCTAAAACCGGTCAAAACCCTTGGTTTCCTTCTGCGTCGTCAGCAGGAGTTGTGGCCGCCATCTTTAACAAAATGAACGGGCCAAATTTCATTTCTTTCTCCACCAAATCTCATACAAACCGTTCACCGATCCCTAAAGGGTTCAACTACAATTTTGAAGAGGACTTCGAGCTCGATGTTGTCAACCGTGGTGATCGTGTAATCTGCGTGGAGGCGGCCGGAATTGAAATCGAAGCTGTCGTCGGTTTTGGGATTTTTGAAGATGATGTTTTGGAGCAGCTTGTTCCAGGTGGTGTTAGAGGAGATGGAGCCGGTCGTGGGGGATCCTTTTGATTGGGGTCGGATCGCCGGTGTTAGGCACAACGGTGGATACTTGCGAACGTGGAAGCTTATCTAGAATGAAGTGGACAAGTGAAATAAGATCGGCCATGTTTTTTTGGAACGTATTAGTTTAATTAAATTTTTAATTAGTGTTAATTATTACATTTAATCATTTACACTTAAAACGTATAACTAGAACGGTTATATTACTTATATGCGTTGTTTCAGGACCTAAGAACAGTACGAAGGGATAAACAGTTTTCGTGAAAGGAAGAAACCAATATACGGGTCGGCCTACCTTTGTTTTTAAAGTAATTAGTTTCAAATTAAACTATGGTTAAATAAGTAATTATATTCTTCTTTAAATGATTTTATTATGACAGGACTTAAGCAAAACTTGGCTAGAGTTCTGAAATGGGTAATCGCGATGTGCATATCTGAAAATAAAGCGGCCTGTTATCATTTGCAACAATGTAATTGATTAAACTAATAGTTTAATTAAAGAAGTTAACTACTATAATTAAATCGTATAAACTTATATTATTTATAATTCAGGACTATGTTATCAGAATTGAACCAAATGAGGTGCGATGGAACCGTAATTGAGAACGCGACAGTTTGGAATAGTTGGGACGGAGTCCGAAGCTATTGGATTTTTTTTAACTAAATTAAACATTAGTTTAATTTAATTAAAATGAACCACTTTAGGAATAAATCAGATCAAGATGAGTTAAAATCACTCAGTTTTTCCCACTTATATTTTATATAAGTTGGGTTTTACAATTGTATGCTATGGTTACTAATTATTGACTGATGGATTGTTTGTAAATACATCTTTATATACTTACTGAACTGATGAAATTAAACGGTTGTTTAATTTCAATGAATAAACAAATCGTTATTCTAACGATTGGTTCAAATGAAGGTAATTAACCTTGTTGGTCACATTTATAAAATAAACTTGTTAAATTTAACAAACTGTTTGAATTGTTTGGTTGATGTTAAATAGTCGTTATTTACTATTATTAAAATTATCAGTTAAATTGAATTGAATAATATTATTTGAAGTAACCTATGTGAATACAGGGAAGAACGGGTTGGAGGGATCCAACTGGATTCCTCAAATATATTAGACGTTACTTACTCTCAAATTATCATCATATGAACTGTTCTGATTGGATGATTGATTTGGTTGTTAACTGTTGACCAGAAATTCGGTATTTTTTTTATTTACACCAATGGGTGATATTGGTTGAGTAATTGGCAGTATATGGCCTGTAAATCTATCATTTTATAAATATTGATTTACCATGAGGTGAATCGATAGAACTGAAGTTATATAATTTATTTTATAACTGCAGATAGATTTTTTGAAATATATTATTTTGAATAGAGGTTATTAAAAGGAAATAAATATTTATTATTATTTGAGTATATAATTCATTATTAAGTTATTTTATAAAGAAATTTATATTGTTAAATAGATTTATAAGTAATAGCGTAGAAATTAACCAACGGTTAAGAGTTGGAAAATCGTTTTAAAGAAAACAATTAAAATGGAATTATTTAATTAATTATATTATTAATTAATTTAAAGTGTGAACTAATTGGAGTTAGATAATGAAATAACTATGTTTTGGGTTGACTAAGTCAATCATTTTAAGTGAGAATGATTATTAATTAATTTGTTTTTGAATTAATCCGATGAAATAATTTAACAAATATTTGTTTTAATTTTAATAAACTTTAAAAAAGAATGTACTATTTATTTTAGTTAATTAAGAAGTTAACTACTGCTATTGTAGTTAATGATTAAAGTAAATTATTATTTTAATTAATAATAATTTAGGAGATTACTTTTTATTTGAATCATTTAAAAGGTGATCGAAGTTGAAATGAAAATTAATTGAATTGTGAAAGGAGTTGGTGAACGGGTTTTATATTAAAACCCAAGTTTTTAAAACGAAGTTATAAAAGGGATTTTAAGCGAATAAAATAGCTTAAAATAAATGTTTACTTAATAATTGAATTAAGTAAAGGAAATAAAGATAAAAAGGGTTTTACATTAAACCTGAGTTTTATAAATAAGGTTTAATCAAAAGAGATGTGAAGTAAAAAGTGTTAATTCTAAATTAACGTTACTAAATGGTAGAACAGAGAGAAAATGAATGGAATCGAATTGGGAATTTCAGAAAGGGATGATTAAAAGAGATTTGTGATTGAATTTGATAAAGGATTTAGTAATTGAATTTGGTAATAATAACTCGAGTTATAAAATGAATTCTTGAAAGGAGTCAAGGTTAAGAAGTGGGTTTTATTAAGGAATTACTTAATCAACATATTAAATAATACTAGATTATATTTGAAAAGAGATATTTCAAAAGTAAGAAGGTTTTATGAACCGTATTTTAAATAAAATAGTTTAATGAGATTTTTTTGATATTAAAATAAATATCGGTTTTTGAATTACGACTCATATTTATCTTAAGATAAGAACGTTGTTGATCAAAGTCTAAGAGGTAAATAAATACCCTAACTTGAACGACTTTAGCATTATCTGAGGATGATATTAGTTTGTAATGGGATAAAGGTTAAGAATAATTTATTATTTCCATATGTGAAATAATAACGCAATGTTAATCGCAAGAATTGAGAATATATATATTGAGATTTCCAATGTAACTGAAATAAAAAGGATTTGAGAATATATATACTATAATTTCCAAGGTAACGGAAATGAGAAGAACCAAGAATATATATAATAATATTTTCGAAGTAAAGGAAATAAAAGGAGGTGGTGTGAAACTATAACGGTACTTTCGCCATAAAAGGAAACGACATGTGCTATTTTGGAATAAGTTTATTCTAAAAGAATAAGGGTTGGTTATTGTTTTTAAATAATAAAACAAAAGGGATTTCGTAATGAGCGATAATATGAATTGATTTCCAATTAAAGATAATAAGAAATGATGTAGCAAATGTTTTGAAATAATAGAATATAGAAAATTGGATAAATTATAAAATATTATCCTAAGTATATAAGTAAAATAGTTTTGAAATTAATGTTATGTTAAATAAGTAGTGAAAGGCTTTATCCGAAATATTGAAAGATTTAAAGAATTTTAAATTGACATTCGTTAATAGGTTTTAAGTAAAAAGGCCATGTAATGCTGGTACTAAACCAGTAAACTCATTTTATCCTCATGATTGTTGTAACAGCCCGCATTTTACGTATCGGAAGATCATAAAATAATTTTATTTTATTCTCTGAGGGTTGGATCATTCTCATCTTTTAATATGTTGCTTATGGGGATGTGTGACATGTCCATAATTTTTACCGATTTTGTTTGTGACCATTTTGCCCCTGTCAATCTTGTACTGGGCATAACTTTTGACTCAGGTCGAATCAGAGGGTGAGACCTGTGCCATTGGAAAGGAATTGATGATTCTCTTTCCGTAGAGTGATTACATTAAGGATTTGGTTCAGCGGTTTGGGAGAAATCGCTGTTTTAAGGTTTTTCAGTTGGCTGTTCAGGTTTTGGAAGGCTAATGGGCTGATTTGGAGAAGGCCCATTAAGGGCTTGGTGGAAGTTATAAATAGAGGGTGAGAGTTGTGGAGAATACTTTACTTTCTCCATTCCCTCATTTAGAGGCCTTGTGCTCCTCCTTCCTCTAACACCTGTCCACGATTAAAATCTAAGATCTACATAGAAGGATCTTAGATCTACACCATAAGAGGCTAGATCTACATCGATTGAAAGGGGATTTCATCGGATCTAAGGGTTTTGTGCAAGGTGCTTGCTGATTGGAATCATATTTCATTGTTTTTGCATTGATTTGAAGAATTGGTGAGTGATTTACATCTCTCATTCGGATTCATGAAAGTATGTGAGTTATAGAATGTTAATTTCGTCATTTTCATGTTATTTTCTTTAGATCTACACCATGCTAAGTCCATTTTACATATGAATCACCTTAGGATCTGATCTAGATAATTTAAATGGTTAATTTCATGATTTTTCACAAGTGTATGCAAGTTAGATCCGTTTTTATGTTCATATGATTCACTTATCATGTTTTGGGAAATTTATGTGTTTTGATGGAAATTGTTAGATTGATGATATTGTTGGTTGCATAACATGTTTGTGGTTGCGTTTGTATGAATCGGATAACCTGGTTTCGTCGGATTCGTCGTTTGGCGAAGTTTTGGTCGAAATCGAAGTCGAAAAGGAGCTGTGCAGGTTTCTGGTCGGTCCAGTAGGACCAGAAAAGGTTCTGGTCGGTCCGGAAGGACCAGAAAAGGTTCTGGTCGGTCCAGAAGGAGCAGAGAAGGCTCTGGTCGGTCCAGAAGAACCAGAAGGGAGTCTGGGTGGTTCAGAAGGATTCTGGTCGATTCGGAAGGACCAGAAGATGGTCTGGTCGGTCCAGAAGGACCAGAAAGGGGTCTTCCCAAGAAGGGTCGGTTTTGGGTCTTCCCCGGAAGGGTTGGTTTTGGGTCTTCCTAGGAAGAGTAGGTTTTGGGTCTTCCTAGGAAGGGTCGGTTTTGGGCTGCCCAAGAAGGGCAGGTTTTGGGTCTTCCCAGGAAGAGCAAGTTTAGGGTCTTCCCAGGAAGGGTCGGTTTTGGGTCTTCCCAGGAAGGGTAGGTTTTGGGTCTTCCCAGGAAGGGTCGGTTTTGAGTCTTCCCAGGAAGAGCAGGTTTTGGGTCTTCCCAGGAAGGGTCGGTTTTGGGTCTTCCCAGGAAGGGTCGGTTTTGGGCCTTCCCAAGAAGAGCTGGTTTTGGGTCTTCCCAGGAAGAGCAGGTTTTGGGTCTTCCCAGGAGGGGTCGATTTTGGGGTCCTCCCAGAGGGCTCGGTGATGGTGTAGCTTCGAGATGGTTCAAGTAGGAAGGCTCGAAGTGATGAATGTGTTCGGTGACAACTCAAAGGTCGTGAGTTAATGGATAATGGCTGCTCGAGAAGGTTTCCTGAGCTATGAAACATCGTCAAGGTTGGACGACTATAGATGCGAAGGCCGAGAGGACATCGTTGTCGTAAGTTCTAGCAGGCTCAAAGCAGGGGTACGATGGGGGCACCCAAAAGACTAGAAGGTTGTTGGTCGAGTACCCTGGGTCTTGGGGAAAGGCCTAGTGTCAAGGTTGGACATTGTCAAGGTTGGACATATGGAGTTCATGCTAGAACTGGGGTTACCATTAGCCCTTGACATATGGCAAGGTTGGCCGTCATACGATTAACGATGGTTTCAAACCAGGATTGGCGGTGATAGCCAAAATCTTTCATGTATGCAGGATGTTTTGCATGAGATATATAATCTTGATCCCATGATTGCTATTGTTGATTGTTTCTGTTTGCTATGAACAAATGGTTGTTCTGGTTTCTATGGATTAATGGTTGAAATGCTTGGTGTAAAGGCTATCACTGTCCGATGTAGGGAAGATAAGGTTGAGTTCTTCTCTGGTGTTGTGGGTAAACAAGTTGTTCATTTACCCATTCTCATATACTTTCTTGTTGAAGTTTGTTAGCTGTTTTATCACTCACTAAGACTATTGTCTGACTCAAGGTTTTATGTTCCCTCTTATTACCTTGGGCTGTTCATCCGGTTGTGGATGGGTAGACTAAGTAGCAGGTTACAGGTAATGGAGCTTAGTGAGACGAGGAAGCTGAGCGATGACGAGCAGGAGGCTGGCGTACCAGTTTTATTACTATCTAGTATTTCTGTTTCCACTGTTTGAGTTGCTTGAGAGTTATAGTGAGGCCTTATGTACAAACTTTGATATCAGTTGGATAATCTTTCTGGATGTTGAGAAAGTTTCAAAAGTTTGTTATATGATACCTCATTGCTATTACCTGTTGTATATGTTCTATTAAATTTATCCTTGCGTTGTGAGCTCTACGATAGGTTTCGATGTGTTTACCTACTCTGATGATCGTTCATAGCAGCCTGGCACACCTTTCAGCGCATTTTCCACTTGTTTAGTGCGGGGGTTATGGGCGGTCGTCACATTTGGCATCAGAGCTCTGGTCAACGATTTTGGACAAAGTTCGAAGACGTAATCACGTATGAGGGACGTATTTGTAGATTTCAATTGGATGTTTACTATATATATATTAGCATATATAGTAGTAGCGGTTGTATCTCTTTGGCAGTTTATCTTGTAAGTGGGCTAATCATTCTATTGTAGATTTAGAATGAGTCGTCAAATCTCTAGGAGTGAGCCTGAGATGGGAAGAGTAGGAGATGGAAGAAGTCAATTGGGAGTCTTAGCAGATGCACCGGAATACCTGGTTATGTTTGGGGCAGCCATGATGGCAGTAGCCATGCTAGGGATGCCTGTTCCAGAAGCATCAATAGGACGTGGCGTTCCAGTGCAAGAACCCTTGAGGAATTTTGCTAAGTGACAGAGGGACTGCTCTCCAATGGATGAGGAAGTTTCTATTGGTCCTAGTGTTTCACCGAATGAGAATGGTAATCAAAGGAAGAAATCTAAGAAGAATGTGCTCTGCTTTAATTGTCAATTAGAAGGCCATTATTCTTGGGATTGTAAGGAATAATGGAAGTGCTTTCGATGCGGCAAGCCTGGACATAAGAAGAAAGACTGTCCGAACCTTCCAAAGAATAAGCAACTGGAGGAAGCATGTGTTGTGGAAGCTATTCCAATTTCTTATTGTATTCCTGAAGAGAACTAGGAGAAGTTGTTGTCTGGATGTACTTCCAGCTAGTGAAGTTGTTTGAGTTCTATTTGGTACTAGAGAATCGTCACCTTTTACCTATAATAAATTGTATATTGAATGGGATTGGAACCCGAGAATTGTGATAGACCATTGGTTGTGACTAATCCAGTTGGGGGTTCGTCCAGTTTGTGCATGATTTGCCGTGGTCTAGTGTTATCGAGTCATGGTTGCTCTTTTTGTGTGATTGCATTGTTCTTAACTTCGCTGGGTATGGGATCATCTTGGGCATGGATTGACTCAAGAGATATGCGGCAAGGGTGAATTGCGAGAAGCTAGAGGTGAGGGTCGGGGATGTGGAAGGGCGAAAGGTGTTGATTAGATGCAAGCGCGAAGACGGGGTCTTCGTGAGTTATCTATATTCGCTTGGGATTCCACAGGAAGACCTGTCATAAGTGCTGAACGCTAATGAGTATGTAGATGTCTTTGACGAGGTCAAAGGGTTGCTGCCGCATCGTGAGATCGAGTTTAGGATCGATTTGGTTGAAGGTGCTAGACCAATTGTTATGCCCCTTAAGCGGATGGCGCCTAGGGAACAATGAGAGTTAGAGGTGCAAGTTCGTGACCTTTTGGAAAAAGGATTCATTTGGAGGAGTGTTTTCGAGTGGGGCGCACCAGTCGTGTTTACAACTAAGGCAGATGGCTCGTTAAGATTGTGTGTGGACTATCGTGAGCTGAACAAGGTGACTAAGAAGAACAAGTATCCGTTGCCAAGGATTGATGACTTGTTCGATCAGCTTCACGAAGCCAAAGTGTTTTCTCAGATGGATTTGGCAACGGGATTTCACCAATGAGAGTGGCTAAGGATAGTGTGCCAATTACTTCTTTTAGGACACCTTCCGGGTTTTTCGAGTGGTTGGTGATGCCATTCGGGTTGACTAACGCGCCAGCGTATTTTGTGGATCTTATGAATAGAGTGTTCAGAGATCAGTTGAGTAAGTTCGTGCTGGTATTCATGGATGATATACTGGTTTACTCCAGAAATGTGGAAGAACATAAGACGCACTTGAGAGTTGTGTTAGAGATCTTGCGAAAGCATCAGCTTAAGGCTAAGTTCTTAAAGTTTCACTTCTGGAGGATGAAGTGAGGTTCTTAGGTCATGTTGTTTCTGGAAAAGGTATAGCGGTTGACCCTGCTAAAGTTGCAGCAATCTAGAATTGGGATAGACCTAAGAATGCTACGGATGTTCGGAGTTTCCTTGGGTTGGCTGGTTATTACCGAAGGTTTATCAAGGATTTCTCCAAGATAGCTGCACCATTAACAAGATTGACGAAGAAGAATCAAGTATTCGCATGGGATGCGAAGAGTGAACAAGCGTTCAGAATTTTGAAAGAGAGATTGACGAGTGCACCTGTGTTGACCATTCCAAGTGGGAATGAAGAGATGGTGGTATATATTGATGCGTGTGGTACTGGACTTGGAGCACTGCCAATGTAGAAGGATAAAGTAGTGGCTTACGCAAGTCGACAGCTAAAGCCACATGAGAGAAAATATCTGGTTCATGATTTGGAGTTGGCAGCGATTGTGTTTGCTTTGAAGATGTGGAGACATTACCTGTTGGGAGTACGATTCGAGTTGTTTATGGATCATAAGTCATTGAAGTATCTTTTCTCCCAAAAGGACTTGAATCTTCGGCAGAAACGATGGTTAGAGTTTCTGGCATCGTATGATTTTGGGATAGCCTATACTCCTGGCAAAGGCAATGCAGTTGCAGATGCATTGAGTCGAAGACACGCAAGTTTGGGAGCGATGTTTTCGGAATGAAAGGGCCTCGAGTACTTGGCAAGGTTCGATTTTAGGCCAAGGTGTGAGTTGGAACCTGAGATATTGGCAAGCTTGTCGATAAGGCCTACTCTTATCGAAAGGATTGGCAAGGGCCAAAAGAAAGATACGAAGCTTGTCAAGTTTACTCAGAAACTGAAACCAGAGGATAAAGAGTTCGAGGTCGACCGAGAAGGTTGGCTTCGAAAGCAAGGACGATTAGTTGTTCCTGATGTCGACGGATTGAGGGATGAGGTTCTGAGAGAATGTCATCACTCGAAGCTAACGATTCATCCTGGTGGTAATAAAATGTATCAGGACATGAAGCGAGCCTACTACTTGGAAGGGATGAAAAGAGATATTGGAAAATTCATTTCCAAGTGTATGAACTCTCAGTTAGTGAAAGCTGAACAGAAGAAGCCGAGTGGTTTACTTCAGCCATTAGAGGTTCCTACATGGAAGTGGGAGAAGATATCGATGGATTTTATCGATGGACTACCTAGAACTAGGACATGGAATGAAGGGATTTGGGTCATTGTGGATCGTTTGACCAAAAGTGCAAGGTTCATTTCTATCAAGACGACTAGGACAGCATCAAAATTGGCTGAGCTTTATGTGAAATGGATAGTTCGATTCCATGGTGTTCCAAAGAGTATAGTAAGTGACCGGGATCCATTGTTCACGAGTGGATTTTGGAAAAGTTTACAAGAAGCTTTGGGAACCGAATTGTGTTTAAGTACGGCATATCATCCCCAAACTGATGGTCAGACCGAGAGAGTCAACCGAGTTTTAGAAGATCTCCTGAGGGCTTGTGTGTTAGACTTCGTAGGATCATGGGAGGACCATCTACATCTAGTTGAGTTTGCGTATAATAATAGCTTCCAGTCGAGTATTGGGATGGCACCATACGAGGCGTTGTATGGAAGACCGTGCAATTCCCCAGCTTGTTGGTTAGAAACTGGAGATAAGTTGGTACTTGGGCCTGAAATGATTAGAGAAACCTCGGGTTGTATCAAGATTGTTCGACAACGAATGAAGGCGGCCCAAGATCGTCAGAAAAGTTACGCCGATAAGCGTCGTAAGGATTTGGAATTCGACGTAGGAGATATGGTTTTCGTGAAGATTTCAACGTTGAAGCATGTGGTTCGATTCGGAAGTAAAGGGAAGTTGGCTCCTAGGTTTGTCAGACCATTTCCGATAGTCGAGCGAATAGGAAAGCTCGCATATAGGTTGGAGTTACCCGAGAAGATGTCGAGTGTGCATAATATTTTCCATGTGTCGTTTCTACGGAAGTTTGTGCACGACTTGAATGTGGTGATATCTCCAGAACAGTATAAAGATTTAGAAGTCGAGACCGCAGTTGCGAAATCTCATAGGCCACTTCGTGTTGTGGGGAATGACACGAAACAGCTTAAGAGGAAGACGGTTAAGCTAGTCAAGGTACAACGGAGTGAAGATGGCGAAGATTGTACATGGGAGACGGAAGAGAGCATGAGGGCGACTCATCCAGAACTTTTCATCGGTAGAACCCTTAGATTGTATCGTCGTTACATCGTTGTATCTTGTTGTTGTTTGATAGAATTCCGCGTGCTAGGATAAGGCTATGGATGCATGGCTTGATGGTTGCTAGTTTGGATGATAGGATTGGCTTCTCATGGATGACAGGCATTTGCAATTGTTGTGGTTGCTTGGAATTTCGGGGGCGAAATTCTTAAGGGGGGGAGAATGTAACTGCCTGCATTTTACGTATCGGAAGATCGTAAAATAATTTTATTTTATTCTCTGAGGGTTGGATCATTCTCATCTTTTAATATGTTTCTTATGGGGATGTGTGACATGTCTATAATTTTTACCGATTTTGTTTGTGACCATTTTGCCCCTGTCAGTCTTGTATTGGGCATAACTTTTGACTCAGGTCGAATCATAGGGTGAGACCTGTGCCATTGGAAAGGAATTGATGATTCTCTTTCCGTAGAGTGGTTACATTATGGATTTGGTTTAGCGGTTTGGGAGAAATCGCTGTTTTAAGGTTTTTCAGTTGGCTGTTCAGGTTTTGGAAGGCTAATGGGCTGATTTGGAGAAGGCCCGTTAAGGACTTGGTGGAAGCTATTAATAGAGGGTGAGAGTTGTGGAGAATACTTTACTTTCTCCATTCCCTCATATAGAGGCCTTGTGCTCCTCCTTCCTCTAACACCTTTCCACCACTAAAATCTAAGATTTACATAGAAGGATCTTAGATCTACACCATAAGAGGCTAGATCTACATCGATTGAAAGGGGATTTCATCGGATCTAAGGGTTTTGTGCAAGGTGCTTGCTGATCGGAATCATATTTCATTGTTTTTGCATTGATTTGATGAATTAATGAGTGATTTACATCTCTCATTCGGATTCATGAAAGTATGTGAGTTATAGAATGTTAATTTCATCATTTTCATGTTATTTTCTTTAGATCTACACCATGCTAAGTCCATTTTACATATGAATCACCATAGGACTTGATCTAGATAATTTAAATGGTTAATTTCATGATTTTTCACAAGTGTATGCAAGTTAGATCCGTTTTTATGTTCATATGATTCAGTCATCATGTTTTGGGAAATTTATGTGTTTTGATGGAAATTGTTAGATTGATGATATTGTTGGTTGCATAACATGTTTGTGGTTGCGTTTGGATGAATCGGATAAGCTGGTTTCGTTGGATTCGTCGTTTGGCGAAGTTTGTTCGAAATCGAAGTCGAAGAGGAGCTGTGCAGGTTTTTGGTTGGTCAAGAAGGACCAGAAAAGGTTCGTGTCAGTCCAGAAGGACCAGAAAAGGTTCTGGTCGGTCCAGAAGGAGCAGAGAAGGTTCTGGTAGTTCCAGAAGGACCAGAAGGGAGTCTGGGTGGTTCAGAAGGATTCTGGTCGGTCCGGAAGGACCAGAAGAGGGTCTGGTCGGTCCAGAAGGACCAGAAGGGGTCTTCCCAGGAAGGGTCGGTTTTGGGTCTTCCCAGGAAGGGTCGGTTTTGGGTCTTCCCAGGAAGAGCAGGTTTTAGGTCTTCCCAGGAAGGGTCAGTTTTGGGTATTCCCAGGAAGGGCAGGTTTTGGGTCTTCCCAGGAAGAGCAGGTTTTGGGTCTTCCCAGGAAGGGTCTGTTTTGGGTCTTCCCAGGAAGGGTCGGTTTTGGGTCTTCCCAGGAAGAGCAGGTTTTGGGTCTTCCCAGGAAGTGTCAGTTTTGGGTCTTCCCAGGAAGGGTCAGTTTAGGGTCTTCCCAGGAAGAGCAGGTTTTGGGTATTCCCAAGAGGGTCGGTTTTGGGGTCCTCCCAGAGGGCTCGATGATGGTGTAGCTTCGAGATGGTTCAAGTAGGAAGGCTCGAAGTGATGAATGTGTTCGGTGACAACTCAAAGGTTGTGAGTTGATGGATAATGGCTGCTCGAGAAGGTTGCTTGAGCTATGAAACAATGTCAAGGTTGGACGACTAGAGATGCGAAGGCCGAGAGGTCATCGTTGTCGTAAGTTCTAGCAGGCTCAAAGCAGGGGTAAGATGGGGCACCCAAAAGACTAGAAGGTTGCTGGTTGAGTACCCTGGGTCTTGGGGAAAGGCCTAGTGTCAAGGTTGGACATTGTCAAGGTTGGACATATGGAGTTCATGCTAGAACTAGGGTTACCATTAGCCCTTGACATATGGCAAGGTTGGCCGTCATACGATTAACGATGGTTTCAAAGCAGGATTGGCGGTGATAGCCAGAGTCTGTCATGTATGCAGGATGTTTTGCATGAGATATAATCTTGATCCCATGATTGCTATTGTTGATTGTTTCTGTTTGCTATGAACAAATGGTTGTTCTGGTTTCTATGGATTAATGGTTGAAATGCTTGGTGTAAAGGCTATCACCGTCCGATGTGGGGAAGATAAGGTTGAGTTCTTCTCTGGTGTTGTGGGTAAACAAGTTGTTCATTTACCCATTCTCATATACTTTCTTGTTGAAGTTTGTTAGCTGTTTTATCGCTCACTAAGACTATTGTCTGACTCAAGGTTTTATGTTCCCTCTTATTAACTTGGGTTGTTCATCCGGTTGTGGATGGGCAGACTAAGTAGTAGGTTACAGGTAATGGAGCTTAGTGAGACGAGGAGGCTGAGCGATGACGAGCAGGAGGCTGGCGTACCAGTTTTATTACTATCTAGTATTTCTGTTTCCGCTGTTTGAGTTGCTTGAGAGTTATAGTGAGGCCTTATGTACAAACTTTGATATCAGTTGGATAATCTTTCTGGATGTTGAGAAAGTTTCAAAAGTTTGTTATATGATACCTCATTGCTATTACCTATTGTATATGTTCTATTATATTTTATCCTTGCGCTGTGAGCTCTACGACAGGTTTCGATGTGTTTGCCTACTCTGATGATCGTCCATAGCAGCCTGGCATACCTTTCAGCGCATTTTCCACTTGTTTAGTGCGGGGGTTATGGGTGGTCGTCACAATTATTTATTTGATAGTTAAATAACCGACTATCAAAATCTGGCCCATACGATTATTGGTACGGAAAGACTGGGATCAAATATATATTCGAAAACTATTCTGAACCAGCAAATACGTGAAGATGCTGATTCAAGGTGGAGCAATTGAAGACCCTGGATCTTCATAAGCGGAAGGATTACTTGTCGAATATACTCTGGATGTACAACCAGAGGTATTCTAACGTGATTTAGTCGTAAGTTAGATTTTACGGGTTTGTAAGGACTACTCGCTACTGATCCATGGGTTGACTCATAGGATGTGGTAGGAGGGTGCCTTCGGTTCAACCTGTTCCAAGATGACTCATACGGACGAGTCTCTGGCAGAGTATTTCCAAAGGGTTCACATACGTTGATTTCTTCAAATGTTTTTTTGTTGATGGAGAAGAAGAGTGCACTTCTCATAGGTTAGCAACTAGATATTTTTATTGACGTCAATTAGTGATTTGACGGATCTTACGATGTGACATTCAAGGTGAATGTTGATATGATGTTCTAAAGGTAATGTTGACCTCAAGCCTCATCAACCGGAAAATGACAAAAACCGGGTAGGTCGCATGGCTATGTGGGTCGCACCCATCAAAAGGGTATATCATTACCCGATCTAGTGAAATTAATTTCCTTCGGTTGTCCCTTTATTTTATTTGTATGTTATCGGTTCAGTTGGCTGGCCCCCAACTGTGGTAATGATATATTCGATACTCTCAAGCAAAGTGAGGGGACGGTCATATTTAGCCTAGGTTGCAAGATGTTCTTGTTGAACCCCATTGTATTCATCTCCAGAGGTACATTGTCGGAAAGGTGGTTACCCATACCTTTCCATGGAAAACCATTATCAATAAGAGCCCATGATTTTGATTGTGTACTATGTATGTAGAGCGTGAGATGCAAGTGTTCAGCTAGATTGATATTTACTTGTATTTAGACACTATTATAATATTAGAAAATATATTGATTTCAAAAACGTTTTGGGTTGTCACATGGCAAAAATCGTCTGTATTTATGTATGGATTTGATCTTACGATTATCCTTTTCTTTCGAAAAAAAATTGACTTTAAAATCAAGTTGTGTGATACCTTTTAACTTAGTGTTTTTTCTCACTCTTGTTCACCAGAATGATCTGGCGTTTGTAATGCTCGGGTTAGACCGGGTTGTACAAGTTTAGGTTATCAGATACTATGAAGAGACGAGCTAGATGGATTCAGATGTATGATATTATATTATTCTGTTGTGTGTTGTATATAAGGACAGGTTTTTATAACTGTTTAGATGTGTTGATGTACTCTGATGAGTGTAAGTATTTCTAAAGCTCTCATTAAAGATTTATTTCTATATTATATTTTGTTACGCTACGATGTGAGACTTTGTGTTGTGTTCTTCTTCTTCGATTCTAATATTTATTTATTTCTTATCTCACCCTCTAATCTCTTTCCATTAATTATCTGGTGTTTCCGATACTTGGGTTCTGGCAAGTGATACAAGGTCTGTATTATTGTTGGAATTTGGGTGTTGAACTCCTACTGGGTCGTTACATCCTTGATGTCAATTAAGTTTTAGTATTGATAACTACTGTTACTACTAAATTCTACACTGAAACTAGAGATTTGCAAAAGGGTATCAGAGTACGACAAGTAAAAAGAGTCGGTCTCGAAAGCATGAAACCGACACCGAATCACCAAAAGGCCCTATGACGAAAGAAAGAAGAGGTAAAATCGGGGTCACATGCTATTGGCGCTGACACAAGCTGTACAACTCAGTGCCAGCACAAAGAAGACAATAGCAGGGTGATTCCGAAAACAACATGTGAAAAGCGAACGATTAAGAGTGGGTACAACCCTAGAACTGCAAGGTATCAGACTAGTATTGATTCCAAAAGCTGTTAGTCCAACTTCAACTCCGAAAGCACATAATTCGACATCAAACTACTAAAATAGCTGATACCGGAAGAAAACAATGGGAGATAGCCGAAACCGAATGATTCAACATCAGAATATGGAACCAAGCCAAGATAAAGCAAAAAGGGCTATCGATACTAACATGTTTTGTATCGATACCGATGCCAGAAGGCACTCAGAAGCTATTAAAGCAAGGCTTTCTAGCGAGACTATCCACCCCAATCTACTTGATACATAATCGAAAGCAGAGCTTGGATTACGAATCACTAAGGATCGAAAGTCGTGCTTCAAAAGCCAGTAAGATTTGATAACAAAGCGTAGAGGAGGAAAGAAAATCCATACCGAAGGTCGAAGTCCGATAGTGATTTCCATCAGATGGCAAAGCAAGATAAAGTCCAGAGTTGCCTATCGAAATTAGATCTATCACCAGGTCCAAAAGCTAATAGCGGTGTTCTGAATGTTAGAGGCTGAAACTTAATAATCAACACCAAAAGCTGGTAAAGCTGCTGAAACCAAGCAATTTTCCCAGTACGAAAGGCGAAAGCCCTCCAAACGGGCTTCTGTTGAATTGACACCAAAAGGGGTCCAATTTGTGTATAAATAAGACCCTAAGGGTCTCATTTTAAGGGGATTTTCTCATTCTCAATTCTTGTAATCATTTTATTAGAGAGTAAACCCTAATTTCTAGATCTGTTTTGGGATTTTACTTAGAAACCTCTATGTACTCAAACAAATGATCAATAAAGAGAGAATCGACACTTGAGATTAATTTAATGGATTTCTTTAATACTTATGCTAGTGATTTCTTCAATGTTTCTTCATGGAAATGCTTTCTAGCTAAGTCAAATTGTCCAAAGTACCATTCTACAAGCCTTTTAGCTTTCTAAATTGCCTTATGCTTAGGGATCCCTCATCCCAAGGTAACTGTTGGTTTTTGAATTTCGTAAGCGTGATACTCACCCGTTGAGGGAAGAGTAACTAATCATCGGGCTCAAAACCTTGATATCTAGGAAACGGTGAACTAACTTAAGCTTGTAGAAGTAAAATAACCCCTTTCCTTTCCCTAAGTCCACATCCTTAGACATAATTCTAGTGCTGACTGAAAATATCATTAACATTATGGCACTAGAGGGAGGGGTCGAACCTTCACTCCTGTGGTTTACCTTACCAAATTTTTAACTATGTTGTTCCATCCTAGATTGGACTAAATCTTTGAAGAAGCAAGAAAAATGGGTAAAGGGTTCAAAATAAAGTCTTCTGGATCTCAAATATCTATGTCAGATATTTTTGATTCGAGAGAGATGGAAGAACAAAGGTTAAGAATGGAAGCCTTGTGAATCATCAATTGGAAAAAGGTAATGGAACAATATGATCCAGATTGCGGAAGCAACAACCCTTCCAACGTAGGACAAATTCCAACCTTTGTCCTAAGTAGCTTTACATCAAAGGAGTATAACCGATTCTCTTACATAAGAAAAACCATCAATGAACAAACTAAAGGAACGATATTCGAACAAGGAATAATGAGAAACTTCAGTCATTTTACTTCCAAATAAACTAAAAGAATAACACTTCAATCTCAAGACACTTTGAAAAGAAGGATTGAAGATATGGATGAAGCAACAAGACTAAGTAACAAAAGGTATAAGTTCCAACGATTGTGAGAAAACTTTTTGTCAAGGCTACCAAAAGAATGCAACCTTACCACTTTGATGGAAAATATCCACTTCGTCACCAAACATGAGCTTAATTTCTGGTCGTCTGTTAAAAAGAAGCCCAAATACGAAAGGAAAATGGGAGGGCCTTATTGTCATTATCATATGATGAATGGACACAAAACCGACCACTACAGAGTTCTTGGAGGGATGATTATTAAGTCTATAATCATACCCAATTGCAAGACTTTGAAAAAGAATCAAACTAGGTCTAGCAAAGGTCTTCCCGAGAAAAAGAATTGCCTACAAAGATCAGGGTAAGGAAACCCACTTAAAGTTTGGGAATAACCCAAGATGGGTCAAACTGCAATGGATAAAAACCCTTTTCACTCCCAAGATGGCCAGGGAAAGGAACCCCTCAGAGGGGGTGGTGTGTAAGCCTTTCTTCGTGCCCAAACCACAAAGGGCCAGGTTAAAGCATCAAAAGCATAAGCCTCTGATTCACGCCCGAAATGGTTGGGACGGTGCATCTGATTTAGCACGCTTTGCCTCTATTTATAGAAGAGTACACCCTACCTCTGCTATGAACTAAGCACGTCGTACCTTTGCTCGTAGAAGAGCACGTCCTACCTCTTCTTATGTTCTTCGTATCCTACAGAAAGGAACGAAAAACCCGTATCACCGCCTATAATGTCCAGGGAAAGGCACCCCTTTGAGGGAAGGTGGAGTGTGAACCTCTATCACCGCCTACAATGGCCAAGATAGAGCATTAAAATAGTGAGCCATTAAGCCGCATCTACGATATCTCGATTAAAGAATCTAAGCCCTTGTCATCGCCTACAATACCCGGGGTAAGGCACCTCCTGGAGGGAGTTCGGGTAAGTCCTTGGACCCTGCTTGAGAATAAGCTAGCCAAGTGCACCAGACACACAGGCCCAGAGAGTGGCCAACAAATAATGTACATCCTCTGCTTTGCTTTAAAAAAAGCCTAGAGAGTGGCTAAGTAAGCATGTCCACATTCTACTTACATTTAATCCCGTGGAAAGGTAACGAAAGCTCTAGTGGAGCATTCTAAGCACGTAGTCGCCTCTACTAACGCAAATCCCATAATCTGGGTTGGTTCGGGAATTATGTTATTAACAAATATGGATTTCTGGTTTTCTCTTAAATACCCAAATATGGGTTACGGTTAGGACCTTCTACCTAATCGCCAGAGGAGGATTCCCGGCCTACTATCAAATATCTGAATTGGGGTTATGGTTCAGGACTTCTAATCATTCCCAAAGGAGAAATTTTGTCTTCCTGTCATCAATACTTGAATCTGGGTTATACTTCGGGCCTTCTAATTAAATACCAGATGTGGATATCTGGTCTACTGTCCAACACCCGAATATGGGTTATGGTTGAGGACTCCTATTAATAACCGATGTGGATATGTAGTCTCCTATCAAATACCCGAACCTGGGTTTCAGAGTTTGCAACTGTTATTGTTAGACATGGGATTTTAGCCTGCTTACGTGGGATTCCAAGTTTGGGATCCGACGATCTTGTTTATGACTCCAGAAAAGAGATTCCGGACTTTCAACCAAGTACCCTAATTCGGGTCAAGAAGCTTCAATTCTTATTCCTAGAGATGGAGTCTGCTATCAGTATTAGAAGTGGTAACGTGAGCTTATGATCTAAAAGCCTTCAAACGAAAATTATGATCTTCCACATCTCACACAAGGAGATATTCTAAACCTAAATGCAAAGGGTTGCATTCACATACTACAGAAGATTTACTCATTACTTTGTCATAACCCCAGTAAGGGTTCATAGGAATTGACTAACTATAATGTTTTATCTAGCCCTTGGTAAGAGATTAACGCAAAGCATTGTATGTTAAGTCTTATGCAGAAAAATAAAAGGGAAGTATCAGGTAATTACATTTAAAACATAGAAAGATTAATCTTCATGAAATATCTACACAATTAGTATAGTTAACTTCACAGTGACATTTATACGATCACCTTATAAACAATCCAGTACATCCGTGGGATCCAAGCATTGCCTTTATTAAAGTTTTTTTTTTCATTCCACCACATATTTGTGTACAATGATTACCATGGCATAGGCAAAGGGTTAAAACATTACATAAGTAGTTACATCCGAAAGGCAAACAACTAAATAACATTGGTCCCAAAACTTGAGTGTCTCCAGGACCAAACCATCGGAAACACGATTACGAGTTATTGAAGTAACCCTTAGGGCAGGAGACGCCTCTCTTTACCTTATTCAACGAATTAGCACTAAGAGTAAGTATAGAGTCGAATGGAATTCCGAATTCTTCAGGAGTATAAACAAAGGGACATTTATGATAAACCCATTTTCCAATCAGTAGGCCATCGTAACCCCGGACCAACTTCAAATGCTATGATCGAATCTCTTTTCAGAAATTATCCTTCTCGTCCCCCAGGAAATCAAGACGAAGTCGAGGATGTTCTCAAGAACTCTAGTAAAATTGTATCTTGCTGACTTAGAGGATTTAATAATAGGATACTTCTCGTGGTAACCTCTCTTCAATCTAATGTAGCTTCCTAGGAAGTCCCTAGAAAGCGAGCCTATTATAGGCAGAGAACTCTGTAAGGGTATAAAAAAACCTCAAGAAAAAGTAAACTTATTACAATAAAACTAGCAATAGAGAAGTTACACATATTACAAACATTCCTCCTTTTCATAAAAAATGGATGTGTTAAAGGTTTCAGATGCAAATATATTTTTGTTAAATTTAAGTTTGTCTGAAGGTCAATTTCTGGGTATGGAATTAACTCGTGGGAGATTCCAGCAAGCTCCTGGGTGAAGGTCAACTCCACGATCATTTAAGCATCTCCGGTGAAGGTGTCTAAGCAAACCTCCACTACGGTCACCTAAAAAGGAAAAATATACTATTTTGTACCTATTATAAACTTCATATAGAAAATCCACTAGAATATCCATGTCTTTAATCAACGTCCAGAATAAGGAAAATAATTCAGCATTCTATTTAAAGAATATTTCACGGTGCTGTTGAGCAGCCCTTAACCTAGGCGACACTTTTTTCCTTTAATGGATAATAGTTTGGCAGCATGCTTATCTAGCCGATGATATTTATCCGATAAGGCAGTGTACTTGTTTGTTTGCTTATTTAGCTCTCTAGTATGACGAACCACCTCCGATCGTGCTCTTTCAAGCCTTACATGTTTTAAAGCCTAATTTTTTCCTCTTCAAAGGGAAGGAAGAGAATAATTATTGAAAGCATGAATAAAGGAAGACACTATGGAAGTTATCATACCTTGGAAACCGAGGAAGAAGTTTCAAGTGCCTTGGCATCATTATCTGTAACACCCCACCTCCGCCAGGGTGACTCTTGCAAGCACTCTGACTTTGGAGGGGCGTTTGAATCAGGTAAACATGCATAATGATATATCAAGGCAGAACAAGAACATATGTATATATGTAAACAAAGTAAATAACATAGATAAAACAGCGGAAGATTTCAAACCATTTCAAAACAAGTCTGGTACAACATAATGTCAATTTTCCAAATACACAAGTCTAGATAAAAACAACATTACTGAAAAACTGAGATACATACGTACTATCCCCAAAATAAGTGATAACCATAGCTAGCTTCATGTCAAGACCGTACATGAGCTAAAATCCCACAAGCAAGCGATCAGAAATCCAAGCTAAGCTCCAATATTCCCTCCCTGCGAACCTGGGGGGGGGGGGGAACGGAAGAAAAGAGGCGAAAGAAAACAGGTCAGTCAAAAGACTGAGTAAGCCCTACTACAATCAATGTAAACTAATAAAGTTAACTGGCATGAGAAGCAGGGATGAACATAAGGATAACAACATACTAGCATGATGATTAACTAACAAGGTAGATAAAGGTGTCATCGCATAATCAGGATTAAGGTTTTGCACCACAGGTGTACTAGTAAACTAACATGACTTGAATAAACAAGTATTGATCCCTTGGCCCAAGCTTTGGCCCAATAACATGAAATGACCCTAATACAAGGTCTAACCAAACGGTCTAGTCGATCGGCTCCCTATAAGCCTAACTCGTCACGTGTTGGTGTCAATACGGCCCAAACATAATTGTAGTCGAACTGTGCCGGGTCCACCCTTCGGGTGTATCAAGCCCTAGGGTGTCAACCCCTGGACACCATAAACATGAGTGCACAGTCTCGATCTACTGGTACCCATGGGTGACTTCTCCAAATACGGAATACGTGCACGACCATAGTCCGTCCGGAACTACATCGGCGTACCACCCGGCCGTCGTTTATTGGTCGCTTACCTCCAGCCCAGTAATTCGTGCCCCACACCCCAACCTAGACCCTAGGGCCATGATGATACAAACTTGGGATTACTGCTGGAGTGGACCCCCATTACTAGGATTTTCTAGTGGGTTAAGTACGGTTTAACCCTCTTGCTAATCATGGATTAACTTGGTTAAGTGTAACGATGAGTTCACGACTTAACCCTGATTAATCTACCAAGCCCAAATTGGTTAAGTATTAAGTGGACCATGACTTAACCCTAATCACGAGGCATTAATTAATTTAATGCACCTTAACCTCTCACATTAGACCTTGTTGTGGTTACTAGTTAAGCCGGGCGGGTCCGGGTAGCTTTACACCACAACTTGGTCTAACCTCGGGTTCAAGGTACAACATGGCCAACTTCTCACATTGGGTCCTATTGTTTGTAGCAACTAGTTAAGCCGGTCGGTTCCGGGTAGGTTTACGCTACAAACTCAACCCAACCTCGAGTTGGTCACACTTATCTTTTTCTAAGTGTCATGTCCATCATGTTCCCGAAACATGTTACAAGTTTTCAAGCATTTGGGTAGACCTAACTTAATAGGTAAATTCCCAAAGGGTAGACCTAACTTAATAGGTAAATTCCCAAGCTTATGTTTTTATGTCTTTTAAGTTTACCCAACCCCAAACGCAATCCCATCGCTTACATATCGCCACAGCGCATAATGGATAGAAAGAGGGAACTTGGCATAATCACGACATAAAGGTGTTGAAGCCACAAGTTCAACATGGTGGCATATGAAATGGACATATGTTCATATACTTGCATATTACATTTTTAGGCCTCAAAAGCATGCATAAAACCAAGCTTGGCATATTGGTGGTACATGGTGCTAAATGACATGTAGAAATGGCCATAAGTTCGCATCTAGCCTCACATGCAAGTTATCATAAGAGATATGATAACTTACATGTTGCCAAAATGCAACCTTTGGCATAAAGCTTGAAGCTTTATGTTCATAAACCCAAGATAAGCTTGCATAACATGATAGCATGAACAAAATGTTCAACCCAAACTTGCATAACATAACTTGCATATCATATGACAAACTTGCATATCAAACTTGCATAACATAACACGATAAACTTGCATATCATGACATGGCTTACTTGCATAACATAACATGATGAACTTGCATATCATAACATGGCATACTTGCATATAAACTTGTAGCATAGCAAACTTGCATATCACAACATGATAAACTTGCATATCATAGCATAGTAAACTTGCATATAAACTTGCATATCACAACATGATAAACTTGCATATCATAGCATAGTAAACTTGCATATAAACTTGCATATCATACATGATAAACTTGCATATCATACATTTAACTTTAGAGTTTAAGTATGAAAGTAGAATAGGGCTTACAATACTTATGAAGGCACAAAAGATATGACAAAGCCCTTATGCAATCAAATAGACCCAAAATGCAAGCTCTAACATAAAAACCCTTGAGCCAAAATGATCAAAACCCTTTCTTTATGATGCAAATATAGAAACTTGACTTGAATGCAAGCTAATGATGCTCATACAAGCTTGAAAACACTTTTATGCATGGAAAATCTCATAGAAATTTATTTAGCAATTTTATGAAGAGAGTGAAGGCCATGAGAGGATTGATTTTGCCATAGTTTAGTTACTAGAATGAATAATGATGATTTAGGGTTAGGTTAGGGACTTATTTATAGAGATTAGGATTAGTTCTAGCCTTAGGATTAAACCCTAGTTCCAATCTCAGCCCTCAAAACCGAATCTGGCCCCCAAACTCAACACAATCTCAAAATAGTGCACCAGGCTAAACAGCCCGGCTGGACCAAGTCAACAGCCAAGTCGACAGGGCTGTCGACTTGGGTCCAACCAAGTCGACTCCCAAGTCGACAGGGCTGTCGACTTGGGTGCTCTGGCGGGATTTTTCCCGCCTAGCCCAATCTGACCAAAATTTCAAATTCAAACTTGAATTTGAAATCTGTTTTTACTTTGAAATTTTCTGAAACTTCGTTGGGCCTTAATCGGGTCATACGGACTGCGATTTTCGAAAACTCGGACTCTATTTCGCGTATTTTTCCGAGACGAACGCAATGGCATAGCCCGTTTCCCTTGATTCAGATTTTAGAATTAAATTCTGCCTCGATTTACATTATTACAGGTTATTGAAAATACGGGTTGTTACATTCTCCCCTCCTTAAAGGATTTCGTCCCCGAAATCTTCAAGTTAGGAAGAACGTATCCTACCATCCAACATCCATCTACTCAAATCATCATCCATGAGCAATCATTGTCCTTACAAGATTCTAAATGTTGTATGAACATATGCAAAGGGGTGTGTATATGTACTTATCTAATGCAAATATCATCAATGCAAATTATGTTAGTGAAATGAATCCATATGTATGCAATTCCTAACATAATGTATAACATCTACATGTGTGCACATAACATACATCCATATGTAACATCCATGTGATAACACAAAAATTTTCATCCATGAATAAGCATAAACACTCATGCATATGCAATATGAGGAGTGTGTGAGCCGATCTAGTGCCTAACGTGTATAATGCATCCACGAGTAACCACTTGCAAACACTTGCAACCACTTGCAACCATCAAGCATAACATGTTTCAAACACATGTTTCATCCAAAGGGTTTCTACCTAAGGTTCTCATGACAAGATTAACACGATAAACTAGATAATCAAGACAAACATGGATAGCAAAAGATATGCTACAAAGAGATCGGGAAGATAAGCAGGATATACCCCTTTCGGATTACAAGAAATACCTTCCTAACCCAATCCATATTCTATAAAAGCCCAAAAGGTTTAGTCAACCTAACGGACCCCTTCAAACCCTGACATGGTATTACTAGCCAATAAGTCATACCTCCCGATAGAAATAGGACCGAGAATGGGACCGAGAGGATATACATAAAAAAGATAACATGCGAGCAAGTTCCACAGGAAAACAAGGATCAAGGATATACTCTTAGAAAGAGATATGATGCGCGTATCTAGCCTTCAATCTTCTAAGTCACGTTTCCTTGAGCTTAACTCCACTGTGCTTTGACCGTCTTTTACCTCATGATTTCTTAGCTTCTTAACTCTTATTTCCAAATATGAGTTGGAACCCATTTCATTGTCGTCTCTCGTCTTCCTTTTTCACTTACTCTTCTAACATTCTTGGCTTAAACATAACTATGACCTCATGGTTTCATGCAAGCTCTCCAAAATTCACTAGTGAATCCTGGATCTCGTTAACTTACTATAAAGTATTCCACGCAGCAGAACTTTTCTCGAAAATACCAATCCACTTTGCCAATGAACCATCCGCCTGCGAATGATAGGCCGTGCTTAGATTCAGTTGCTTGCCCATGACTTCCCGTAGACTATCCCAAAACTGGCTAGTGAAGATTAAGTCATGGTTACTAACTATACTTTAGGGAACCCCGTGCAATTGCTTTATTTCTTCAAAGTAAACTGTCGCTAGCTAGGATGCAGTCCTTTCGCTCTTTACCGGAGTGAAATGAGCACTCTTCGTGAGTCTACCTACTATGACCCACATGCTCGTATTCTCTTTCCTTGACCTAGGCAGTCCATCCACGAAATCCTTCGTGACGCTTTACTACTTCCATTGCGGGGACCTCCGGTGGATATAATAGCCCACCGGGCTTCTATGACTCGGCCTTTAACCTGTTGGCACAACATGTACCTTGGGACAAACTCGGCCACCTCCTCGGGTGAGGCGCATCTTCAAGAACCTTCTTTCTCTCATCGCGTCTTAGCCATCCCTTGTCATCTATAGCGAGGTGACTTATCATCTCGCCTCGAATCAACTTGTCCATGATCTCGACTAACTGCGGGTCTTCTTTCTGTGAAGTCCCTACTTGATCCAGAAGGGTAGGTCTAAACTCAAGGGACGCTAACTAACTAATTAAACTGAGAGAACTTCTTACTTCGGTTGCATTCCTTGGAGTCTTCCAATCCTGAACTGCAACTACCTTAGCGGAATCCACCGCTAAGCCTTGCTTAGAAACTATGTGCCCAAGAAATCCAACCTCTTTTCTCCAAAATGTCATTTGGAGGACTTGACTTTCAACTGATGCACTCTAAGCGTATCTATCACCTCCTTGAGATGTTTAGCATGTTCTTCCTCGTTCTTTAAGAAAGTCAGGATATCGTCTACAAAGAGTACCACAAACTCGTTCAGGAACACCTTAGACACCCTACTTATCAAGTCCACGAAGTATGCGGGTGCATTAGTCAAGCCGAACGGCATGACCAGCCATTCTAAGAATCCATCTGGAGTTCTGAACGCAGTCTTGTCTATACTATCTTCAGCTACCCTGAGCTGATGGAATCCAGTAGCAAGATTAAGCTGAGAGAAAACAGAAGCACCGACAAGCTGGTCAAAGAGATCATCAATCCTTGGTAACGGGTGTCTGTTCTTCTTAGTCAGCTTATTCAACTCTCGATAATCAACACAAAGTCGGAGAGAACCATCTGCCTTGGTAGCAAATACCATAGGCGCTCCCCATTCAGATATACTTCGTCTAATGAAGTTCTTCTCAAGCAACTCCTTGACCTGCTTACTTAGCTCTCATCTTGCGGGGCCATGTGCTTAACCGGCCACGAAACTATCTTGGCATTATCAACCAGATAAATGCGGAAATCTATCTCTCATTTAGGGGTAACCCCTTCACTTCACCCAAGATATCAGGATATTCTCGGACCACCCTCACCGATTACAAACTATCGATAGACGAGTTGAGGGATTCAAGATAACACAACATGACGGGACTCATAGGGTTACTAGAAATTTTTAGGGTATTACCGAGGCAAGTCATGAGCCTCACAACCCTATGCTCAAAAATCAAGGATGGCTCCACAACTGGACAACCCATCCATGCCCAAAATCAACCCATACCCCATGAAACCGAGAATATAAGCATCACACGAGAATTCAAATCCACCTAGATAATAGACAAATGGGCGGAACCCCCAATTGGATTTGAAACACACACGGGATTATTAACTTGACTAGTACTTAGGTGCAAACTTTCAACTAGATCAGACGAGATAAACTATGCGATGCACCACAATCAAACAAGGTACGAACTGGGAAAATCAGAAATATATACAAGACTTTCAACAGAAATACTACCTCGATCGGGAACTGGAGCGGCATTGAGAACATGAACTTGCCCTCCTGAAGGACCAGCACGCTGAGTCTGACCCTGGTCTTGCCCTCGCTTCTTCGGGCAATCCCTAGTGAAGTGTCCCATTTCCCCACAGTTAAAGCAAGTGCCCTTCCTTTTTCTGCAATCCTTGTTTAGATGAGTCGAGCTTCCAGAAGTAAAGAACCTCTTTTCCTTCTTATCTTTAGACTTCTCCTCCTTCTTGTCACTCCTATTCTCTTCATTGAGTAGGGCCATATTCACCAAGCTCTCGAAAGTTGCCCACAAGGGTATATGAGTCATGGCTAAACCATGTAATGGCTCGTTTAATCCTAGAGCAAAGTATAGGGCCTTCTTCTGAGCTGTGTTAACCAAGTCTAAACCGACCCGAGCCAGTTGATTAAACTTATCTATGTATTCCCTAATAGTCATGTCCCCTTGCTTCAGTGATAGGAACATTAGTCCAAACTTTCCCCGAAAGTCATCCCAAGTCTCAATTGGCCTAGTAGCGGTGGTGACCACCCACCAACGTGCAGCTTCTTCCTTTAGCAACCACACTGCTAATAAAACCTTCCTACAGTCACCTATATCAAAGAAGGCAAAAAGATCTTCGGTTTCTTTCAACCAATTCCTTGCCTCTACATAAGTCTCGGTTCCAAAGAAATTCTTGCAACCCATCGCCCTAAAGTCTTTGCAAATCTCCGCGAAATCCTTTTGTGGATGCTGAGGGGGAGGAGGAAGAGGAACCTCAGCAACAGGAGGAGGAGGAACATTAACTACCGGAGGAGGGGTAACATTTGCGGGGCCGGCTTCGGTCGCCGTAGCCTCCAAAAGTCTCCTATACCAAACAGGTACGTGTACTCCCTCCGGAATGGCAAAGTTATTGGCCATACTGAAAACGAAGAAAAAGATAGATTCAGAATGGAAAAAAACGAAGGAATTTTGCTAATGGCTTTTTGGGGAATAGCCTTTAAAATAAACTAGACTTTTCTTTGGAAAATACTTTATACTTGGTTTTGAAAATAGTTTTCCAAAAGTTTTCTAAAAACCTTTTTGTTCCTTCTCGTAAACCATATGCTTTGATACCAAATGTAACACCCCACCTCCGCCAGGGTGACTCTTGCAAGCACTCTGACTTTGGAGGGGCGTTTGAATCAGGTAAACATGCATAATGATATATCAAGGCAGAACAAGAACATATGTACATATGTAAACAAAGTAAATAACATAGATAAAACAGCGGAAGATTTCAAACCATTTCAAAGCAAGTCTGGTACAACATAATGTCAATTTTCCAAATACACAAGTCTAGATAAAAACAACATTACTGAAAAACTGAGATACATAAGTACTATCCCCAAAATAAGTGATAACCATAGCTAGCTTCATGTCAAGACCGTACATGAGCTAAAATCCCACAAGCAAACGATCAGAAATCCAAGCTAAGCTCCAATATTCCCTCCCTGAGAACCTTGGGGGGGGGGGAAACTGAAGAAAAGAGGCGAAAGAAAACGGGTCAGTCAAAAGACTGAGTAAGCCCTACTACAATCAATGTAAACTAATAAAGTTAACTGGCATGAGAAGCATGGATGAACATAAGGATAACAACATACTAGCATGATGATTAACTAACAAGGTAGATAAAGGTGTCATCGCATAATCAGGATTAAGGTTTTGCACCACAGGTGTACTAGTAAACTAACATGACTTAAATAAACAAGTATTGATCCCTTGGCCCAAGCTTTGGCCCAATAACATGAAATGACCCTAATACAAGGTCTAACCAAACGGTCTAGTCGATCGGCTCCCTATAAGCCTAACTCGTCACGTGTTGGTGTCAATACGGGCCAAACATAATTGTAGTCGAACTGTGCCGGGTCCACCCTTCGGGTGTATCAAGGCCTAGGGTGCCAACCCCTGGACACCATAAACATGAGTGCACAGTCTCGATCTACTGGTACCCATGGGTGACTTCTCCAAATACGGACTACGTGCACGACCATAGTCCGTCCGGAACTACATCGGCGTACCACCCGGCCGTCGTTTATTGGTCGCTTACCTCCAGCCCAGTAATTCGTGCCCCACACCCTAACCTAGACCCTAGGGCCATGATGATACAAACTTGGGATTACTGCTGGAGTGGACCCCCATTACTAGGATTTTCTAGTGGGTTAAGTACGGTTTAACCCTCTTGCTAATCATGGATTAACTTGGTTAAGTGTAACGATGAGTTCACGACTTAACCCTGATTAATCTACCAAGCCCAAATTGGTTAATTATTAAGTGGACCATGACTTAACCTTAATCACGAGGCATTAATTAATTTAATGCGCCTTAACCTCTCACATTAGACCTTGTTGTGGTTACTAGTTAAGCCGGGCGGGTCCGGGTAGCTTTACACCACAACTTGGTCTAACCTCGGGTTCAAGGTACAACATGGCCAACTTCTCACATTTAGTCCTATTGTTTGTAGAAACTAGTTAAGCCGGTCGGTTCCGGGTAGGTTTACGCTACAAACTCAACCCAACCTCGAGTTGGTCACACTTATCTTTTCTAAGTGTCATGACCATCATGTTCCCGAAACATGTTACAAGTTTTCAAGCATTTGGGTAGACCTAACTTAATAGGTAAATTCCCAAAGGGTAGACCTAACTTAATAGGTAAATTCCCAAGCTTATGTTTTTATGTCTTTTTAGTTTACCCAACCCCAAACGCAATCCCATCGCTTACATATCGCCATAGCGCATAAAGGATAGAAAGAGGGAACTTGGCATAATCACGACATAAAGGTGTTGAAGCCACAAGTTCAACATGGTGGCATATGAATTGGACAAATGTTCATATACTTGCATATTACATTTTTAGGCCTCAAAAGCATGCATAAAACCAAATTGGCATATTGGTGATACATGGTGCTAAATGACATGTAGAAATGGCCATAAGTTCGCATCTAGCCTCACATGCAAGTTATCATAAGAGATATGATAACTTACATGTTGCCAAAATGCAACCTTTGGCATAAAGCTTGAAGCTTTATGTTCACAAACCCAAGATAAGCTTGCATAACATGATAGCATGAACAAAATGTTCAACCCAAACTTGCATAACATAAATTGCATATCATATGACAAACTTGCATATCAAACTTGCATAACATAACACGATAAACTTGCATATCATGACATGGCATACTTGCATAACATAACATGATGAACTTGCATATCATAACATGGCATACTTGCATATAAACTTGTAGCATAGCAAACTTGCATATAAACTTGCATATCACAACATGATAAACTTGCATATCATAACATAGTAAACTTGCATATAAACTTGCATATCACAACATGATAAACTTGCATATCATAGCATAGTAAACTTGCATATCATACATGATAAACTTGCATATCATACATTTAACTTTAGAGTTTAAGTATGAAAGTAGAATAGGGCTTACAATACTTATGAAGGCACAAAAGATATGACAAAGCCCTTATGCAATCAAATAGACCCAAAATGCAAGCTCTAACATAAAAACCCTTGAGCCAAAATGATCAAAACCCTTTCTTTATGATGCAAATATAGAAACTTGACTTGAATGCAAGCTAATGATGCTCATACAAGCTTGAAAACACTTGTATGCATGGAAAATCTCATAGAAATTTATTTAGCAATTTTATGAAGAGAGTGGAGGCCATGAGAGGATTGATTTTGCCATAGTTTAGTTACTAGAATGAATAATGATGATTTAGGGTTGGGTTAGGGCCTTATTTATAGAGATTAGGATTAGTTCTAGCCTTATGATTAAACCCTAGTTCCAATCTCAGCCCTCAAAACCGAATCTGGCCCCCAAACTCAACACAATCTCAAAATGGTGCACCAGGCTAAACAGCCCGGCTGGACCAAGTCGACAGCCAAGTCGACAGGGCTGTCGACTTGGGTCCAACCAAGTCGACTCCCAAGTCGACAGGGCTGTCGACTTGGGTGCTCTGGCGGGATTTTTCCCGCCTAGCCCAATCTGACCAAATTTTCAAATTCAAACTTGAATTTGAAATCTGTTTTTACTTTGAAATTTTCTGAAAACTTCGTTGGGCCTTAATCGGGTCATACGGACTGCGATTTTCGAAAACTCGGACTCTATTTCGCGTATTTTTCCGAGACGAACGCAATGGCATAGCCCGTTTCCCTTGATTCATATTTTAGAATTAAATTCTGCCTCGATTTACATTATTACAGGTTATTGAAAATACGGGTTGTTACATTATCAGTTGTTGAGTTTGAGCTTTCCTTCACTTCATGAATTGCTAAAGATTCAAGAGTGATAGATGGTAAAGAATTAGGATTAGAAATATCGAAATTATTATTCCTTGGAAATCTGTCTTAGCCATTAGGGGTTTGAATGATATTATCAGTACCAGTTAAGTTGTTTCCACAATCGCCTTCATCTCCCTAGATATCCTCAGGACCATGGTTGTCACACTCAACACAGTCAGTCTTCGATACAGAAATAGTGCCTTCTTCCTCGTATACACCTGGCCCCTCCATAGGAAGATCTTCTATGAACAAAATTTTTGACACATCCAATTCTTCCCTTTCATAAACAACATTTCTATCTTTTATGGAAGTTATCTTTGACAAATTGGAGAACTGAGGAAAAAGGAGTACTCTTCCTCAGCAACAATGATAGGATTCCTTTATGAGAAGAAGTTAGCGAAGGTTGCCCAATTATATTTTGACCAGTCAGTAGAATAGAATGTTTGCGAAGGGCTCTAGGGGTCAATAAGGAAGATCTGTTACCCGACTTTTCAAAAGAAAAAGTGAGAAGGTCTACTACCTCCTTATCCACAAAGCTTGGAGGCTTAGGAGCTGCATCTGCAAATAAAAAATAAGGAGTAAGCAAATTAGTAGGATTGAAAAAAAAAGTAAAGGGAAATAAATAAAGGAAGCCCTCAAATCCCATAATTGGAGCGTTGAAATTTCCAGAATTACCTGTAGGATTGAAAAAAAGTAAAGGGAAATAAATAAAGGAGGCCCTCAAATCCCATACTTGGAGTGTTGAAATTTCCAGAAATACCAGATCGACATCGTATAAAGAAAAATTGACTCTCCCAATCTTTAAATCTCATTGTTCCTTCGGATAACAACTTCTTTGTACGATTCGCACGGAAAATATGATGGTTCAACTCATTGAGCTTGGAAGGAAGAACAAGGTAATCGAGAAGGGAAGGACTTAAGGAAGGGTTTCTTGACTCCAAAGACAAAAGCACAAGGCCTAAAAGATAAGTGTACATGTTCGGGGAAAGCTGTATGGGACAATCTTTAAGTATTGCGGAAATCAAGAAATAAAGGCTGGGGAAGGAATGAAACCCCCGTGCCAAATATGAATAGAAGAATAATCAAAGTATCCTTCTAGAGAGGAGGAAATAGTGTCATTCTTGCGTGGAGGGGTGGCTTCCACACCATAAATGTTAAAGACTCGGAGGATGTCATCAACCTCCTCTTGTGAGGTAATTAAAGAATGCTATTCAGTAGCACCGATCTTCTTAGGGAGAAGAGTCAAGTAATAAGACAGGGTTGTTAACACATTTAGTCGCAACATATTTCTTCCCATGATGCCAGGTTGAATCTATTTCCTTTCCTAAATCAAAATAATATTATGTCAAAATAAGGGAAAATTTTATCCTTTCGAGAACACTTTCAAGGAAGCAACATTTGCATCAAGTTTGTAGTATACTTTCGAAAGGACAATGATTGACGAAGGGACCCAATTGTGCAATCGACCAGCTCATGCATAAATAATAAAATCTGATGTTGATTTACATTAAATTCTCTAATCAAATAAGGTCAATTAATAGACAAATGGGGAACTTAATTACATAATTAGGTCAATGCAAATTAACAACTCTCTCTTGTCATCAAAAGCTGAATTCAATCAAATAAGATTGACATGCTTTAATCCAAATTATGTGATTGAGATTATTACAATATTAAAAAAGGTGCTTGCGAAATCGTGCTAATGAAAGCATTCCAAATGATTTCGAAATGAAGAAGATAACTTACCTCGATTGAATATTAGGAAAAGAAATTATTTGTGCTAGAAAGTTTTGAAATGCAGGAAAATGAGGAGGAATGCAAAGGAAACCAACAAAAGGGAAATGAAGCAAGTATTTATGGGCAAGAAAGGGCGGCAACCTCAAAGTCCGACTTGAAAAGTCAAAATACTCCATCACAAGGGGGAAAATGTTACTACCAAATTCTACAGTGAAACTAGAGATTAGTGAAGGGGTATAAGAGCACAATAAGCAATAAGAGTCGGTATCGAAAGCACGAAACCGGCATCAAATCACCAAAAGGCCCTATGACGAAAGCAAGAGGAGGTAAAATTGGGTTCACATGTTATTAGCGTCTACACTGTTAGGAAATTTCCTAGGATCTCTACACAATTAGATTTAGAAGAGATATGAAGTGAAGAAAATAATGACAAAAAAATTCCTCCAAACAAATTTTTTGTTAATTCACCAAAATGATTACAAGAGAAAGCCTAAAAAATTGAGAAGATATCTCAATCCCAAACAAAAAGAAAATAACTTTTTCCCTTACAATGCAAATAATTCAAACCTGTAAGCTGTATATATAGGCAAATAGAAGACCGAATCAAATATTCTAAATGGGCCTTAAAAATCTCCAAAATATACATTCTATTACTTTCCATTATAAAATCAATCAATTAAAAATAGATATCTTTCCTCTTTTTTACCTCATTGATTAATTAATTGGTTGACACTATAATTAATATCTTTCCTCCCATACAAATCAAATTAATTAATAGATGAAATCAATTAATTGATTACTTTCCTCTTCAAACAATATTTGAATCTACAATTTCAACACTCCACCTTGATTCAAATATCATATATTTCCAACGATCATTAATCTCAAAATAAAACCACATTACAAACCCAACTACCGCCTACAAAATTGCACCTTCCTCATTAGATGTACCACAAAAAAAATGGTCTCAAAAATGTTTGTAATACCGCAATGGCCTCCATGCAGGCTTTGTGGCTTTACGTTGTCGGCACCACCTTAATTCGGACGAATTTCTCCCTTTATCTATAAAATGAGAACTTTCTTTATTCTCCACCGTCTTTTCAAGTATTTTGCAAATATTATTGCTGTCTCTCTTAGCGTGCAGCACCTCCGTATTATCTTTCCAAACCCTTGTGTTCCCACCTCAAGTTGAAAAATTGTAGCCTTTTGCTTCCTATTGGCCTGTAGAAATAAGATTCTTTGTAGTTTCTGGAATATACCTAACTTCCGCGAGTTTCATCACTCTTCCATCATGTATCTTCAATTTAACAGAACCTACCCCTTTAACAAATAATTTTTCACCACTAGCAGATTCAACATTAGCATCTTGCTCTTTATGTTCAATGAATGCATTTTTTTATTGCATATATGGAAGAATGCACTAGAATCAAAGACCCAATTTTTGCTTTTGCCTTTATTAACACATAAAACATTGCATTCAAGTTCCTCACCAAAATTCATCTCATCATTGTTATTATTATTATTATTTTGTTCATCTTGCTCTTCTTCCAATGTCTTTATCTTCTCCTTGTCCCTTTTAAGCTTATGACAAAATCGCAGCTGATGATCAGGTTTATCGCAGTAAAAGCAAATGTATTCCCTTTTCATGTCTGGTTTATTTGATTGTCTTTCCATGTTTCATTGAGTAACCCTCCTTGCAATATAAGCCTTTTCAATTGGAGTTCCAATTTCCGTTGCCTCCTCATCTTTACTTTTCATAAGGCTCGTCCTCCGCATCTCCTCATTAATTAAGCTACTAACCACCGAACTCATTGAAACGACTCCATCTAAATTTGAGTTGTTCAATGCAACAACAAGCGTTTCCCAACTTTCCGGTAATGATCTCATCGACATTAAAGCTTGTGTTTCATCTTCAACCTTGAAATTCACGGCAGCCAATTGATTTACAATTTCCTGAAAATCATTAAGATGTTCTCCAATTAATCAACCTTCCTTAAGCTTCAGATTCACCAATCTTCTCATAAGAAGAGCCTTATTTGTTGCAGGGTTTTTTGCATAAATTCCTTCCAATTTCTTCCATATTGCATAAGAAGATGTTTCATTAGCAACAATGTGAAACACTGAATTATCCAAAAAACATCGAATAGACGCAACAACCTTCTTATCCAAAGTTTCCCATTTCGCTTCAGATAAGTTGCTACGTTTCTCCCGATTGTTCTCTAATGGTTGATGAAGATCATTAAGATAAAGAAAATCTTCCATCTTCGCCTTCCATTATCCCCAGTTTCTCCCATTAAGCTTTTCAACAATTATATTCTCCATGTTCAAACCTCTTCAAAAAAATTGTGTAGAAGGCTCTGATACCAATTGTTATGAAATTTCCTAGGATCTCTACACAATTAGATTTAGAAGAGATATGAAGTGAAGAAAATAATGACAAAAAAATTCCTTCAAACAATTTTTTATTAATTCACCAAAATGATTACAAGAGAGAGCCTAAAAATTGAGAAGATATCTCAATCCCAAACAAAAAGAAAATAACTTTTTCCCTTACAATGCAAATAATTCAAACCTATAAGTTGTTTATATAGGCAAATAGAAGACCTAATCAAATATTCTAATTGGGCCTTAAAAATCTCCAAAATATACCTTCTATTTCTTTCCATATAAAATCAATCAATTAAAAATAGATATCTTTCCTCTTTTGTACATCATTGATTAAGTGACACTATAATTAATATCTTTTGTCCCATACAAACCAAATTAATTGATAGATGAAATCAATTAATTGATTAGTTTCCTCTTCAAACAATATTTGAATCTACAATTTCAACATACACAAGCCGTATAAACTTGGTGCCGATACAAGGAAGACGATAGCAAGGTGATTCCGGAAGCAACATGTGAAAAGTAAACGATTAAGTGTGGTTACAACAATACAACTGTAACAACCCATATTTTTCGACTATTTAAATTATTAAACTTAATATGCTTTTTGAATATTTTACAGTTATAAATAAAGCTTAGTGATTTAATTATGAAATTTACTAATTTTAACAATAAAGCATTAGGTTTTTGAAATATATTTTTATTCACATGATAGTTGATCTAGAAAATTTGTAATTAAAATCACAACGTTCGCGTCATAAGATATCGATATTTCTATCTCTTTTAAAATCAATTTATACAAACATTTAATAGACAGTAGTGTATGTAACGAACATAATAAAATATTACATGAACATTTTATTTAAAACTTTGAATGTATTATTTTGTTTGTATCGGTGCAACAAGGAAAACGACATTTGATTTTGTGTGGTTGGACGACCGGTTTTGAATGGTAGAGCAGGTTGAAATTTGATTTTTGGTATTCTCAGTTAATTGTATTTTACCCGTAACTAATGAACCCAATGTAAAACAAGTAAATTTAAATTTAAGTAATGTTGAACGGTTCTTGTGATATGGGTGGACATGAAAAGTGGAAACTGTTACACACGCTTACTCATTCCTTCTTTGTCTATTTAAAACCACATCCAACTCTTTTTTATTTACCTGATCGTGCCACTTCTTCATTTTAGCTCCCAAACAAATGAAAGAAAATTAGATCTACCGCAACAAAAAATAAAATAAAATGTTGGTGTTTCCTCCATCTCGCATCATTCACTTCCACCCTTGCGACTGTGATCAGCACCAACACCATTCTCATCGCCGCCTTACACCAAGCTAGCGATATAGCCTTCGAACCCATCCCCACTACTGAAACTTCGCCCACCACTATTGCTCATTGCCATCTCCACCACATATCCCTCCAGATCTGAACCTACTGAGATCTTGCGCCAGCTCAGCCTCGTCGGTCAACACCTCCGCCAATCGCCACACAACTGGTCCTCTACTCCTTGCTATAAAACCAGATTGGATTGCTTAACGCAAAAGTGTTTGAATTTAAGTACCTAGCTTGGTTTATAAATCTAGGAAGAGCTGTAAAGGTTGGAATATTTGATGGGGTTTACACGTTTCTCGACAACTGCAGTGAGAATATATTTGATGCTGGAGTCGTAACATGGCTAGATTAAGGACGAAGAAGGATGTAATCTTGCTGACCGTGTTCTAATAATATAAGTTAGTGGTGTGTTTTACATAATTACAAGTTTTAAAATAAATAAATAAACTTGCGTGAGTACATAAATTTGTAGATAAAAAGCATTAAGCACTTGATTGGTAAGTTGGAAGTGGTAGGGAAACTTAATCACAATTCTCCTTTGTTGACTGCTATAGTGTTATGCACATGCGATGACAATTCTACATTGCATGTAAACTGGAGAGTCAATAGGAAATTGTTTGTTTTCTTTTCTGATCTATTTTAAAAAATGTATAAGCTTTAAGTATTGGGTACTGGAAAGTTGGAAAATGTGGTCAAACTTGATGTCATTGCTATGTTGTTCACTGTTGTAAACCGTAAAGGCATTTCTTGGTTGCAACTATACTGGATAGTCAATGAGAAATTTTTTTGTTTTTCTTTTTTTTCTCTTTTTCTGGTCTATTTTCAAATTAAATGGAGGTAACGATTCAGTAACTGGTCCATGCATGAGTGTTCTAGTTCCTGGGCGTGTGAGTATGAGGGAGTAGAAAGATTAGAATAGGGTATGGCGTGGATGCTAGAATATGTTAGCTTGGTTTTATTATTTTTATAATTCATTTAAAATTCTTATGTTCGAACAATAACAACCCTTTCATACGAATTCAAATTCACACGTGTTTTTCTCCATTTCCATCATATCAAAATTTCGGATGACATGGAGCTGTAGCGGACTGATTTTGAGACTGTTGATTTTGAGCATCAAAATGGATTTCAAACGCATTAGAAATCAAAGGTGAGTGATTAAACCCACTCAAACCTAACTAAAATATTCGATTGTTTGTTAAATTAAAATCATGTTATGATATGATTGTACTGATTGATGTTTGGTAGTTTAAATAGAATATTTATACTGATTGGGTTTGATTTATTTGACATATTGATGTTTATTATATGAATTTATCCGTTATTCACCTTGATTTTGATATGACCATTGTTTATGTTGATCAAACCAAATCATTTACCCTAGATGTTACGAGCATCGAATAAACCCAATATTTATCATTAAAATGAATTACGAACATAATTTGAAATGATAAATGCCTATGACCCTTATTTTGATTGATATGATATATATCCTTCCCAAAGTACTAAAATTAAATTTTAAGTGTCACTTGGCCATAGCATAGAAAATTATATACGGACACCGTTTGGTTAAACAAAATTTGTTTTAACAATGAATCTTGAAATATTGTTTAAAGATGATATAGATGGTGTTTTATATATTCATTTCCTTTGAATTTGGACTTTGGATTTGGATATAAAACCAAAGGAAATTGTTTAATGTTGTAAACTGGAGTTAAAATGAAATCGAAAGTGAACTGGATCTATTGAAATTTAATTGTTTTATCCACGTTAAAATTTACTTAAATTTAACTTGATTTTAAAATAATATTCGAATTGGGATGTCAAGACTTTATAAACGGAAATAATTCATTGTAAGAATCATAATTGAAGCTTCAAATATTTGAACCGAATTGTTTGAATTGAATTGAAATTTATATTGAATGTTGATGTAATGTTCCGTAAATTTCACAATATAATAATTAATTTATTAAATTATTTAAATAGTGAATTTGAAATATAAATGGCTGTTGAATTAAATTATATTGAATATTTAATTAATATAATAATTAAATAACATATTTAATTCTGAAATAATCAGAATTAACAACATTCACATTACTGTGTGAATTGGACCATTTAAAAAATATAATTCAGTTTAGAGTTGAATTATATTAACGAATATATTATATAAATGGCAGTTGAATGTATAATTATATTATAATTATAATCGAGCTCGAAATGGCGTTGCAGTTTATAATTTGGCGATTCGAACTTCAATTGAATACAAAGAATCCGTTTTTAAGCCGGATTTATGTGAAAAAAGAAACGTTAGGAGCTGGTGAAGTATATTTTTCGAATGGAGGAGAAAAATCGGGATTTCATTGTGTAGATTTTGATTTATGTCCAAATCAAATTTTCAAATAGTTGCTATGGAATTCCTTTATAATTTATAATGATTTATTTATATTATTAATGGATTTTTAATATAAATTGAATATCGATTCAACCGGGATTTGAATATCGAGTTATAAATCCAACTGGAGCTATACGATATTCTGTGTGAATATATATACGATAATATATATTTATTATAGTTTAATTGTTTTTGAGTATATTTATATATTTAAATGGGTTATTTAGAGCGTTAATAAAAGCCAGTTTTGCAAACAACCTCCATTTTCGACGAAACTAATTTTGTTGGATCCGTAATATTAAATTATTGTTAGGTTTCAAGTTTCGTGATTTTTAGAGTTAGTATGTGGCCGTACCGATTTTTAATATGAAAAACAATCAATATTTTGATGGTTAAAAATACGCTGTGTGAGCAAACGGAGTCGGAATTCGACGAAACCAGTTTCGTTGGGTCCGTAATGTCAACCTGTAGCTGCGTGTCCATTTTCGTGATTTATGGATATCATGTGCGATTATAGGAATTTTTAATAACAAAAACAAACAGCGTTGGAATATAAACACATAAAATAATCGAATATAAAAATATTATCTTACTCCTATAAATACTTTTTAACACCCTCTAACCTAGACATTTTCGTTCCTCAGTCAAAACACTACGCCGCAGTGTTGTTCAGCATAAACCCAAAATGTGTGATCTTCATAAATCAATATCAATTCAAATAAAATCTAATAAATCATCAAACCATTTCATTAGAACTCCTGCTATCATCCTCTTCAATACTATATATATAACATTGAACTCAATGGATTTTCTGGCTCGCGGTGTTCTCGAGGAAAGCTAGGGTTACAGATTGATCTACGTACGAGCATCGATGAGCGATTCGAAGTAGATATTTGTGAAGTGAAATGAGGTTTGTTGGCATGATTTTTGTGGTCTTCGGTGGAAGTGAAGGTCACGATATGTCTGGGATGCATGTAGAAGAAGAGCTCGACGGGTTTCCACTGAAGCCATCGAGGTTGGGTTTGAGGGTATAAAAGGATAGAGTGTTCGACGAGAATGTCAATGATAATTCCTGCATGAAGATTCATGAAGTATTGGAGTTGCGGTGGCCTTTAAAGAAGTAGAAATGGCTTTACTGGAGAAATTTGTGATCGGGGAAGAAGATCCGTTCGGTAATGGGCTGCCATAGGGTAGATGGGCCGGTTTTTATAATTGGGTGAGGCCCAATTTAATTCAAATCAAGTTAGTCTATAGTTTAAATACTCGTATAACTTGAAATTTCCATATCTTACTCATATATTAGCAGAATTCAACAAAACTAGATCCGTTGGGATCGTATGGATGAGCCCTACGCAATGGAACTGACTAGGAGTGATTTGGAGTCCGCTACAATTTATGGTAAAGTAAATTGTCTGTCTGAATCAAGTGATGGTTATCGTTATTAATGATGATCGTCCAATGTGAGTAAAACTCACCAACTCTACCAGTTCATATTTTTATAACGTATTTTTAGAACTGATAAATGATGATTGATTGCTGTGTATTGACTATTTGGTTGAACTGCTAATTGATTGGTTGAAAATATCGATATTGCTATATATATATATCGTTAATCGAATATTGATTCTATTATCAGAATATTTCATATTGAAATGAAATTGATGTGAATTATTTTGTGTAACATCTGTGGATGCAGGAAAACATGTTAGAGGGATCCAACTGGATCCTCAACATTTATAATATTGTTCTTTTCATATATTGTAATATAAGATGTGATATATAATATGTTGTTGATTATGTGTGTTTGAATGATATCGATCATTGTTATCTGGTATTTTAAAAACTATAAGAAATACTGGGATGTAGAAAAGGGGATTTTCAAAGTGTATTTTGTAAATAAATTATTTATATAAAATCAATGGATTTTATATATATAAGGAAAAGGATTTTATAAAAGAAAATAATTATAAAATCAAAGGAGATTATAAGAAAAGGGAAATATTTGTAAAACATTTACAAATAGAATTGAAAGGGAAATATTTGTAAAACATTTACAAATAGAATTGTAAAGGGAAATATTTGTAAAACATTTACAAATAGAATTGAAAAGGGATTGAAAAGGAAATATTTATTTGTTAAATAAATAAAATTATAAAAGGAATATTTATTTGGAAAATAAATAGGATTATAAAAGGGAATTAACGAGATATAAAAGATTTTTCGATTAGAGTTAAAGGATAGAGTTAACTGAATAAAATTAATAGAATAGAGTTATTGATTAGAGTTAATCGAACAGTGTTAATCAATTAGAGTTATCGATTAGAGTTAATCGAATAGAGTAAATAAATTAGTGTTATCGATTAGAGTTATTAAATATAGTTTATTCGAATAGAGTTAAAAGAGTTATCGAATATTGGTTATTCGAAAGAGAGTAAATCGAATATTGGTTATTCGAAAGAGAGTTAATCGAATATTAGTTATTCGAAGAGAGTTAATAGAATATTAGTTATTCGAATAAGAGTTAGTCGAATATTAGTTAATCGAATAAGAGTTAACCGAATAGAGTTTATTCGAATAGAGTTAAAGGAGTTATTCGAATATAGTTTATTCGAATAGAGTTAAAGGAGTTATCGAATATAGTTTATTCGAAAGGAGTTAATCGAATATAGTTTATCCGAAAGGAGTTAAGTGATAAGAGTTAATGAATTAAAGTTAATCGAGTTAAAGTTAATGGAGTTAGGGTTAATTGATTTGAGTTAATCGAGTTATATTTTGGAGTTAGATATTTCAGAAGTAGGGATTATAACGCTATAGTTATAATCATTGTTTTTCAATAAAGAAGTGGATTCGTAAATAGAATCCGAAAATTACGTAAGGAAGTTTGTTAAAGATTTAAAGGGTGAACTTTGTCTATTTCGGGGTTAGAAATGTTGTTCAGTTAAGGTCTGAGAGGTAGTTATACCCCGACTTGGTTGACTTCATTTTTTTAACTAAGGAATGGTTAAGGTTCGATGGTGAAGGAGTTAATTAAATTTTGTTAATAAGTGTTAATGGTTTGAGTGGCATGGCAATGTTTTATTTAAACATCTGTTTAAATCCGATGAATGAGTTTTGGAAACGTTTTTCAAATATAATCAGAGATATTTTCTAATCATAGAAAATGAAATGTTTGATGATAAAGAATACTGAAATGATAGGGATACGTGGAAAAGAGATGGAAATGTTTTTCAATGATTAATAACGTATATTTTCAAAATTTAGAAAATAGGAAATGTTGAATATATGGAACAGAAAATGAATAAATTTATTAACTAAAGAGATAATGTTAAATGATGATTGATCGATATAATTTCCATTTGGAAATAATATCGTTGTTTGCACACATTTTTTCTTTGATAGTTAACTCACCGACTATTGAAGTTTTTGACCCTTTCCGTTGTCAATACGGAGAGACCGGGATCCGATATATTATCTGAAAACCACTTCGTATGGAATTAGCGTTGCGAATCAAATATGATGAAGATAATTGAAGACGGAGTTATGCAAGGGCTGTCCTGTTTACAGAATAGTGCCTTCAGTTTGTCCCATCCCAGGACAACCTGTATGGAAGAATGTTTGACAGAGTATATTTAATGGATCACGTAAGTTGATCTCTTCAAACGTATGTACATTTGGTGGTGGAGGAATTCGTTTCTCTTAGCTGTATACCCGTTGTATTTTTGGGGAAATCAATTTGTGATTTGGCGGGTATGACGATGTGACATTCGAAGTGAATAATTGCGTGATCTGTCAGAGATAAGCGTGGCCTCTAGCCTCACAACCGGGAAATGACAAAAATCGGGCAGGCAACATGGCTAAGTGGTTAGCGGCCAATTTGGGTGTATTATAACCTATCTAGAGATATTCATTTCATTCTTTAATCTATTCGATGTTGTCCCATTCGGGAAACGGTTGTTGATCCCAACCGTTGGTGATATACATTCGATACACTAAAGCGAAATGAGTGGTCGGTCATGTGTGGCCGGGTTGCAAGATGTTCTTGTTGAACCCAGTATATTCCTCTCTAAAGGTACACTATCGGAAGGTGGTTCCATATCTTGTCATAGTTGGTAATCCATTACCCAATAAGTGCTCGCGGTTTTGATTGTATACTATATATGTAGAATGTAAGATGAAAGCGTTTCTGCTAGACGAATATTTAGTTGTGGTTGATAGACATTATTATAATATCAAAAGAGTTTTGATATGAAGTCTATCGTTTCTTTCAAGATGATTTGAAAGTTAAATCAAATTGATGTGGGTTCTCATAAGGGAAAAACCCATTCCGTTATATGGCGTGGTCTTATGAGATATCGTTTAATTACTCAAACTGTTTTAAATTGTTTTTACTCACACCAATCCCATGACTTTCCCAGTGTTTATTTTGTTTTGTTTTCCCTAAAGTCTTGGGTGCCCATTTTTGTACGGGCAGTCAAGTAGTCAGGATTTTACAGATATATTAGAAGAGATGGAGCAGGAGGCTTCAAGATTATATAGCTATAGTTATTTCTGCTGTGTTATAAGTGTTGTACTCTTGTAATGTTACTGTATACATATATTGGTTCTATTTTAAAGTTATGTATTCTTTCCACTGTGAGATTCGCGTTACTCTGATGTCGTAGGTTCTTCTTCTTCTATTCTAAGTTTCTATCTTATCTATTCTCACCCTCTAATTTCTTTCATGGACTATCCGGTGTTTTCGATGCTTGAATAGTCGACATAATGTTGTATGTCGATATCCAGGATCGCGAAAACTCGGGTCGTTACAGTGGTATCAGAGCTGAAGGTTAAGTGATTACCTTCGTTCTATGGTGTGACTCAGTAGAAATAGGGTTAGCAATACCCTAGATTGAGCTTGGGTGTATATATACGAGTGAACGTATCTGTTATTTGATATAAAATGGTTTTATATTGTGGAGATTTATTGATTGAGTTGTTTATGGGTTCTGGTCGATCAGTTTGATCCACTGTATCGGTAGGGATTTATAAACACTTGAATACGATGAACCGATATGGTATGTTTGAAAAGAGGGTAAATGAAGTAATTTTACGCAAAATATATTTTGATATAAACAAAGTATAGATATTTGATATATTATAGTATATTGGATATGTTGGTTGTTGTTATAGTTGATAAGATTATAATTGGAATGGTTGTAGAAAAACCAACAAGAATTCAGATAAGTGTAATATATGAATTGAAATGAATTAAATCTAAATTTAAATCAGAATTGAAATTCAACCCAGTAAAAGTTGCAAAAGTGTTTGTAAATGGATTTGAATTAAATATATGAGAATTTTAAAATCCTGGGAGATTTTAAATTATTTTACAAGCATTGGGAATAGTATTTTGAAAATGAATTTCAAAATGGAAGTGTTTAGAACGGTTTTGAAAGTGATATAGTATTGAATTCACTTTGGTCGCTGGAAAATAATTCCAATGTTGACTGCGCAGCATCATCGGTATTCATTTTCGAGTTCTAAGTGATGGATTACTACAAAAGATATTCATTTTGAACTGTTTCGGGAAAAACAAGTTGTTTTGATTTCCGTAAAGGAATATTTGATGTTTGAAAAGGATAAGTTGTTTAAAACTCCCTGGAAGATTGTTTTGAGTTAAAAACAATTTTAAAGAAAATTTGAAAAAGCAAATTGAAATTGATTTGAATTAGAATAATATCGAGAAAATTGGATTTGTGACCTAGGAATCCGAAATTGTATTGGATTGATGAGTTAAGAATTTGAAAATTGAGAATGATACTTGAGATTAATGATGGAATTTGGCTTGGATAAACAAATAATTGTGTTGAGGATGCACTGGTTGCAATTTGATTGGAATGACATTGGTATATGTTGAATTCATAGCAGGTGGAAGTGATATAATGATATGCTGTAACGTCTCGCATTTTTGTCGGTTGGTATTTGAATATTTAAATCAGTTTAAATATTGAATTCAGAATATAAATGGATTTATATATTAATTAAAACGAAGTTGAACGTGTATAAATATATATTAATTATAATCGAGCTCAGAACGACCCTGCAGTTCGTAATTTAACGTTCTGAACTTCAACTGAGTATACCGGACTCGTTTTGAATCGGATTGCTTCGAAACGAGAAACGTTGGAATCTGTTGAACTGTATCTTTCCAACGGAAGTGGAAAATGGATATTTCGTCGTACAGACTGCAGGATATGTCCAAATCAAATATTCAGAAAGTCGCTGTAAAATCGTATATCGACCGTAACGGTTATTTGAATATAACTTGACATCGGTGGCAAATCGGGATAAGGTTCTTTTGAGGCGCAGCGATAATTTAATTTTTAGAATTTTACTGTAATTTTTAATTAATTAAATAAGCTACTTTTTATTTGGAGTATTTCGCACCCTGTATCGATATTTCGGGGTTTCAAAATATGAGTTAATCTACCGATATTATTTTATTTTTGGGATCGTGACACCTCGTTGAGTACGACTGTACTCTTATTTCTGTCTATAGTTTTCAGAGATGAACGGGATTCCACGTAGCGAATACTCTATAAAATCTAATGAAAACAAAACAAAACATAAAATCAAATCCATTAAAAATCGTTCTAAGCCATTCCCTACGGCAAACTCCATGCTACACCTATCTTTTCAAGACAGGGACAAAACATGCTATTCTATGTTCAAGACCATACTTACTTAATGACAATGGATACCTCAGACTCTAATGCTATCGCCTACCTCAAATCCTATGATAAGAAAAGTCGGCACACACCTACCTACCTTCCTAAGCTTTGTAGCTATTATATTTCGGAGCTAAGCAAGTTCTCCGCGTATAAAGTAATCACCAAGGCTTCGTCGTTTTATAGTTTTTACCAACAGCAAATCTAGCAACAATGACAGCTCGTTCGAAATGGTTAATATATATATAATATCTATAACATAAACATTTCCTTCACGATTAAGTATTATGACCCATTCCTTCAACCAGCTCCTCTAGCCGCTAATCACATGGCTACTGGAAGGAACAGTGTATTTCAAATCAAAACCTTACCCGATCATTTCAAATTAAATGAAGGTGTATGGCGAAATATCACTTCAAATTAATGAAAGCATGGCTACCTTAAAAATATCAGTGCCTACCTATATATTACCCTATTACTTAATATCTAAGGAAGGGAAAAGTCCTCACACCTATCCTAAGACGCTACAGACCCCATACTCCTATTCCTTACATATGAAGGAACTAAAGCCTATATATATATCTCTGCAAATATCTTTCTTCCCAAACTAGAAAACACTTCTTCCTTTTCTGACGAGGTTCCTTCTAAATGATTATAAAAACAAATCGAAACAAGTAAGTTAATCCACAGAAAATCTTGGCGTTGGAAACAAATGAAGTATTCATGAAGTGGTGGAGAATTGATGGAGTTTCGGTGCACCATGCACTGCATGGGAAGGCTACTGTACGTGTTCAAGGACAGGTGAGAACTTGCATGTGTGTGTGACGGTGGATTTGCGTGCGTGGTGAGGAGATTCGATGGTGAAGGTTTGGGAGGGTTCGAGGCTGAAACTGCCGCATGTTTTGGAAGGGGAGGCCGTCGAAATCTCAGCTGGGAGGACATGCAAATGACTGGAAATGGTTTTAGCTGAACGTGTGGGTTTATAGCCATCGAGCTTGGGTATGTTTGCATGTAACTTGCGTGAACTGTATGGTGCAAGTTGTGTGAAGGGGCTTGCTAAGTGAAATACTGAAGTGGACGGGAGATAAACGCAACGCAAGAAAAGGATTAAAGTAAATACGGGGTGATGAACGGCGCATGGTGGGAGCGTAAGGCATGTAAGCACAGTGGGGAGTTTGGTATGCAAATCATGTTATAGGTTACGTGTATATATATATATATATATATATATATATATATATATATATATATATATATATATATATATGTAGAAAAGGGAAATGGAAGAACTAAGTTGAAACAAGAATAAGGGACTTGGCACAATAAGGAAGGGGGCGCATGAATTTATACAGAAGAAAGAAGAAGGTAGTAGCAGCAAATGAACAAGGAGAAGAATGGAAAACAAAACAAATGCAGATCGTAGAAAATGCAATGGAGAAGTAGAGAAGCAAACAAAATAAAGAATAGAAGAGCAGTTAAGATCCAAAGCATAGCAAATGGGTGCGTGTTTTCGGGGGATGCAGCGTTTTCAAAAATGAAAAGGGATCAAGAATCACATGAGGGGTCTTCGTTGTCTGCAGGTTATAATCCACGACATAGAGAGCCTTCTTATGGCAAATGCCGACCATGCAAGTTGGTGGGAATTAACAGTCTTAGCTTCACATGTACACCTATCTGTTGCAACAATGGCACCGACCCTACTTTCTGGAGCACATATAGTTTATAATGGAGATCCTTTGAATGACTTGTCCCTAGCCGCCTTCCTTGATAAGTTAATGGAGAAGAAACCAAAGCCCAACAAGAAAGCAGAGGGCAGATGGCATGGTGGATCGCAAATTGCCCCTGTCGAAAAGTTGGAAATGAGCCATAGCTTAATAGGGGAAGAAATCCTAAGCCTAGCAGAAGAGGACGTGCCCCTAGAAGACATAGCGTTCCACAGATTCTACGGTAACAAGACCACACAAAAGAAAAAGCACTGTTGCATTGTGCGTTGAGGTTAATTGGGCTGAAGCAAATAAGAAAGGACAAGGCCCAATAGTAAATAAAATAAATAGAAGGAGAGCTCAAAAGAAAAGGGGTTGAACACAATTCAATGGTGTGGTTCGGACGAGTTCTGGTGATGCGGATGTGGTGGAGATTTCTTCGGGAAGGTCGATGGAGTTGCTAATTCAAAGAACGCGTGATTTAATCGATTGACGCAAATCGTTATTTAATGGTTAACGCGCCAAGGTGAGTAAAATCACTAACTCTGATCTATTTTAATATATTTTAATGTTGTTTGAATGCTGTGTGAATGGTCGATTAGGTAGATTACAGTTAATTTGGTTGAATATTATATACCGTTACATATGCACACATCATCGGTTGGACACTGATTCCATCGATTAGATTATCCCCTATTATAGAGTTAGTGTAAATTGTGTTGACTGACATTTGTGGATGCGGAAACCGGTTGGAGGAATCCGACCGGATTCCTTGATAATTATATGTACTGTTTGTTTTGTATGAACCCGAATTATATTTAAAACCCCATGTGAATATTGATGTTGAACGGAAAATTCAACATCTGTTTCGATAAATAAATAAACGATATCAATTTAGAAAGTGATAACAGTCGACCGTAAAACCATCGTTTTGTTAAGGAGTTGATTGGCCGTCAGGCAAATCAACGAGGTTAATTATAAAAATTATATTTTTATAATTAAAAAGAAGATTTAAATTTATAATAGAAGTTCTATTATAAACCAGTATTTTAGAGTTTGTTTTTATAAAAACGATTGTTGACATTTTATTGAGTTTATAAAGCAGAAATTATCCGACGATTAAATCTTTGGATAATAATATTATTAGATTAATTATATTAATCTAATGTTAAGAAGTAATTAAAATCAGTTAACGAATTTACTGATGGAATGAAGTTGATTAAATCAACTGTTATTTGGGAAAATAATTATTAGGTTAATTGGTCTTTAATTAATCTAATGAAACAGTTTAGAAATAAATTAATTCAAAGTAATAAGATTTAATTAGAACTGTGGAATGGAGAAAGCGAAGAGTAAATGTTTAATATAAATAACCAAACACCAGAGATTTCAAAGTAAGGATATGGTGTTATAAAATCATAGTTAAAAATAAACATGAAAATACGATCTGATAGATATTATAAGTAATAAAGGATTAGAGTACAAACTTATATCTGTCTAAGGTAAGAACGTTGTCGATCAAGGTCTGAGAGGTAAATAGAATACCCCAACTTGAACGGCTTCACTATTATCGAGGAACGATAACAGTTTGAAATGGAAAGAGATGTCAAGATGTGTATAAAAGGAATACGGCAGCATATTGCCAGTCTTAGAACTATAGCAATAAAATAACGTTGTTGATAAGATAAGTGTGACTGTTATGTCAAGATTAGTTATAACAAAGAATATTACAGCGTATGACAAGTTGAACTATAGCAATAAAATAACGCTGTTGATAAGGTAAGTGTGACTGTAATGTTGAGATTAGTTATAAGGAGAATATTACAGCATATGACAAGTTTAGAACTATAGCGACAAATTAACTGCTGTTGATTTGACGTAAGCATGACTTTTATATATAGCAGCACTTCCTAGGAACTGTAACAGTTTGGTTTGAAATCCAATTATTCTAGAGTAATAAGTAACGACGTTTGTTCAAAGAAATATAAGAAAGAGTTTAGAAAAAGAATTGGGGAATCGTATTAGAAACTGATGACAGCATTTCGATGTACGAAATGTGATTAGAATTAAACCATTAGGATTTGGAACTAGAATTCGACGATGCCGAATGTATTAAAAGTAAACTATTTTTAGGGATTATAATCTGATAGAATAATTAACATTTAGTTTAAACAAATAAATGTTAATAGGATAGGAGTCAATATTTAGTTATCAACTTGATATCGATTAGATAAGAAGTTGACATAGAAACAGAGTTTATAAAGTGGATTGGGAATATAAAGTATGAAAGAGGTTTCGGTAAACGAGATAAGTATTACTTGAATAAAGAGTTAATTGATGAAGGTATTCAGATTTCTATAACAGGAATGGTATTCACATTTTAAAGTGAATTATGTTTTAAAAGTAGACGGTTGGCCGATTAAAATATTTATAATGAAATTGGAAATATTTTCCAATGAAGATAGGGTATACGATCCAAGTGTAGAAACCAAGGAATGTGAAAAGAATGAAAATGTTTCGAACGTTAATAACGTATGTTTCTGGAACATGAAAGAATAAGAGTTTATAATAACTGGAAATGTTTTCCAAGAAGTATGAAAAGGCTAAAACATGATTTGAGAAATATCTGGTAAGATATGGGAATTCGAAAAATAAAACGAATGTCAAATAAAAGTGCTCGTGGTTGTGTGGTGTTTAGTTATACATTAGAATGGATGTTTGTTTCTACTTCGATGGTTAAATAACCGACTATCGAAGTGTTTTGACCATCGTTGTCAATACGGAGAGACCGGTTGGATATATTATCCGGAAACCACTCCGTATAGGCATAATCGTTGCGAATTAGATATGCTGAAGATAATTGAAGACGGAGTTAAATGCAAGGATCGACCAGTTATAGAATGGTGTGTTTTTGTTTGTCCAGTCCCAGGACAGCTTGTATGGACGAGTGTCTGACAGAGTATTTCCAACGGTCACGCCGTTGATTTGACGAATATACCAAGTTGGTGGGGAGAAGATAACTTCTCTTTATTCTACACCCAGTGTGCATTTGTGTAATCAATGTGTGATTACGGATTTGACGATGTGACATTCAAAGTGAATGGTGATCAGATGTTCTGAAGATAGACGTAGCCTCTAGGCTCACAACCAAGAAGTGACAGAAGTTGGGCTAGGCAGCATGGCTAGTTGGGTCACCCACAAGCAGGGTGTATTGTCACCGATCTAGAGAAAATTCATATTTATACTTCTTTTCGATTCTGTATCTTCGGATGACGGTTGGATGGCCTGCAACCGTGGTGGCAATATATTCGCGACACTCAAGCTAAATGAGTGAGCGGTCATGTGTGGCCGAGTTGCAAGACGTTCTTGTTGAACCCTGAGTGTATCCCCTCTAGAGTACACTATTCAGAAGGTGCTCCCATACCTTGTTTGTTGAAATTCAATCTCCAATAAGTGCCCTACGGTTTATGATTTTATACTATATATATGTGGAGCGTGAGATGCAAGCGTTCTGCTACTTGATGATTTAATTGAGTAGACATTATTATAATATCACTGAAGTTTGATATAAAAATATGTTGGGTTATAGTAAGGTAAAAACCGTCCATGTTTATGTGTGGGTTGGTCTTACTATTACCTTCTTGTTTGGAAAAGGATTTTCAAAGTTAAACAGTATGGTTGGAATTTACTCACACCAGTCCCATGAATGACCCAGAGTTTATTTTGTTTGTTTTCCCTAAACTCTTGGGTGCCCAAATTTGTACGGGCAGTCAAGTGTTTCAGGCTTTGCAGATTCACTTGGAGGAGCTCAAAAGCAGGAAGCTTCACCATTAGTTATGTAGAGTTATTTCCGCTGTGATATGATGTATTGTACTCTGATAATGGTATGTATATACAATACAGTTTTGTATTCAAAGTTATGTTATATAATACATCTTATTTTGTTCCGCTGCGAGTTTCGTGTTACTCTGATTCCGTTCAGTTGTGATCTTCTTCTTCTTTTATTCTATTAGTTCTATCTTTTCTTTCTCACCCTCTAAATTCTTCTATTAATGTCCTGGTGTTTTCGATGCTTGAATAGTCAACAGTGTGTTTTTATGTTGATTTTCTGGGTCGAAAAATCCAGCCATTACAGATGGTATCAGAGCATAAGGTTAAGTGATTACCTTGGCTCTGTGGCGTAACTCAATAGAGATGGAGTTAGTAGTACTCAAGATTGAGTATGAGTGTAAATATATGAGTGCGTATTTGTAAATTAATATAAAAATATTTTATATTGTGTTGACTGGTCAGTCGAGTAGTTTATGAATTCTGGTCGAGACAGTAATGCAAACTGCGTCGATAGGTGTTTCTAAACTCTTGAACAGAGTAATTCGACACAGTATGTTTTGAAAAGAGGGTAAATGAAATAATTTTACCCAAAGTATATTTTGATATAAAAAGAAGTGTATATCTTGATATTAATATAATGTACTGGATATGTGATCATTATTATGATCGAACAGGATTATAATTGAGTTGGTTATATAAACTACCAATCGAAATATGATATAAGTATGATATGCAAAATCAGATGAGATGAATCTGAATTAAAACCAGAATTGAAATAAAACTCTAAAAATTTGGAAAAGAGTTGGAAATAATGTTTGGATTGAACATATGGGAATTTTAAAATCCTGGGAGATTTGAAATTTTGTTTTCCAAGTGCTGTGAATGATATTTTGAAGTAATATTCAAAATGAAAATGTTTGAAAAATGAGTTTTGAAAAATGATATAGTATTGAACTCACTTCGATCGCTGGAAAATAAATTCCGATGGTGAAGCGCGCCATTATCGGTGTTCATTTTCGAGTTGGTAAGTGATGGATTACTACCAAAGGTTTTGATTTGGATTGTTTAAAGAAACAAGTAGTCAGAAATTTAAATGTTTTGAGTAATATATGATTTCAAACTGATTTGAAATATATCCCAGGAATTTGAATTCTGAAATAAAAATTTAACTTATGAAGTTCAAGTGGTAAAAGTAGAATTTAAACTAAGATAACAATATTAGACTGAATTAGGAACGATCCAGAATGGAGATTGTAAAAGAGAAATATTGGAAAATTCGAGTTATAAAAATGAATTGATTCTTGGAGAATAAGAATCGAATTTTGAATTCGGAAACGAAGATAACTGAATTGAGAAATAAATCAGTAAATGGAATTGGAGGTGAAATAGAAATTTGGCTGAGTAAAAACGAGTGATTGGATTGGAAAATAAATTGATTGGAGATCAGTTGGAAATGTTTGGATATATGCTAGTTTGATAGCAGATGGCAGAGATAGAGTTGAATGCCCAACAGAGAAGGTACACGTTTATATACGAGTATGAGATTTTTTATGAGTCAGTTTGGGCAAGCCGTTTGGCTGTTTGATTTTCTTTTGGATTGAAGAAGTCCTGGAGTGGCAAGTTGTTGTAGTACCGAGTGAGCCGTGCAGAGGAGATGCTGGCGAGATTCTCTGAAAATTTAAGCTGTTAGGAAGTTTTCAGAAATTTTGAAAATATTCGAAATAATTAGGAATTAATATTTTAATTGGAAATAATCAGTTCAGTGGAAACTGGAATTATGAAGTAAACCAAAAAGATTTTTAACTAGGTTATAACAGAGATTGTAGCATTTTTCCTATCTTAGCAATTTCGAGGACGAAATTATTTTAAGGGGGAAGGTCTGTAACGTCTCGCATTTTTGTCGGTTGGTATTTGAATATTTAAATCAGTTTAAATATTGAATTCAGAATATAAATGGATTTATATATTAATTAAAACGAAGTTGAACGTGTATAAATATATATTAATTATAATCGAGCTCAGAACGACCCTGCAGTTCATAATTTAACGTTCTGAACTTCAACTGAGTATACCGGACTCGTTTTGAATCGGATTGCTTCGAAACGAGAAACGTTGGAATCTGTTGAACTGTATCTTTCCAACGGAAGTGGAAAATGGATATTTCGTCGTACAGACTGCAGGATATGTCCAAATCAAATATTCAGAAAGTCGCTGTAAAATCGTATATCGACCGTAACGGTTATTTGAATATAACTTGACATCGGTGGCAAATCGGGATAAGGTTCTTTTGAGGCGCAGCGATAATTTAATTTTTAGAATTTTACTGTAATTTTTAATTAATTAAATAAGCTACTTTTTATTTGGAGTATTTCGCACCCTGTATCGATATTTCGGGGTTTCAAAATATGAGTTAATCTACCGATATTATTTTATTTTTGGGATCGTGACACCTCGTTGAGTACGACTGTACTATTATTTCTGTCCATAGTTTTCAGAGATGAACGGGATTCCACGTAGTGAATACTCTATAAAATCTAATGAAAACAAAACAAAACATAAAATCAAATCCATTAAAAATCGTTCTAAGCCATTCCCTACGGCAAACTCCACGCTACACCTATCTTTTCAAGTCAGGGACAAAACATGCTATTCTATGTTCAAGACCATACTTACTTAATGACAATGGATACCTCAGACTCTAATGCTATCGCCTACCTCAAGTCCTATGATAAGAAAAGTCGGCACACACCTACCTACCTTCCTAAGCTTTGTAGCTATTATATTTCAGAGCTAAGCAAGTTCTCCGCGTATAAAGTAATCACCAAGGCTTCGTCGTTTTATAGTTTTTACCAACAGCAAATCTAGCAACAATGACAGCTCGTTCGAAATGGTTAATATATATAATATCTATAACATAAACATTTCCATCACGATTAAGTATTATGACCCATTCCTTCAACCAGCTCCTCTAGCCGCTAATCACATGGCTACTGGAAGGAACAGTGTATTTCAAATCAAAACCTTACTCGATCATTTCAAATTAAATGAAGGCGTATGGCGAAATATCACTTCAAATTAATGAAAGCATGGCTACCTTAAAAATATCAGTGCCTACCTATATATTACCCTATTACTTAATATCTAAGGAAGGGAAAAGTCCTCACACCTATCCTAAGACGCTACAGACCCCATACTCCTATTCCTTACATATGAAGGAACTAAAGCCTATATATATATCTCTCCAAATATCTTTCTTCCCAAACTGGAAAACACTTCTTCCTTTTCTGACGAGGTTCCTTCTAAATGATTATAAAAACAAATCGAAACAAGTAAGATAATCCACAGAAAATCTCGGCGTTGGAAACAAATGAAGTATTCATGAAGTGGTGGAGAAATGATGGAGTTTCGGTGCACCGTGCACTGCATGGGAAGGCTACTGCACGTGTTCAAGGACAGGTGAGAACTTGCATGTGTGTGTGACGGTGGATTTGCGTGCGTGGTGAGGAGATTCGATGGTGAAGGTTTGGGAGGGTTCGAGGCTGAAACTGCCGCATGTTTTGGAAGGGGAGGCCGTCGAAATCTCAGCTGGGAGGACATGCAAATGACTGGAAATGGTTTTAGCTGAACGTGTGGGTTTATAGCCATCGAGCTTGGGTATGTTTGCATGTAACTTGCGTGAACTGTATGGTGCAAGTTGTGTGAAGGGGCTTGCTAAGTGAAATACTGAAGTGGACGGGAGATAAACGCAACGCAAGAAAAGGATTAAAGTAAATACGGGGTGATGAACGGCGCATGGTGGGAGCGTAAGGCATGTAAGCACAGTGGGGAGTTTGGTATGCAAATCATGTTATAGGTTACGTGTATATATATATATGTAGAAAAGGGAAATGGAAGAACTAAGTTGAAACAAGAATAAGGGACTTGGCACAATAAGGAAGGGGGCGCATGAATTTATACAGAAGAAAGAAGAGGGTAGTAGCAGCAAATGAACAAGGAGAAGAATGGAAAACAAAACAAACGCAGATCGTAGAAAAATGCAATGGAGAAGTAGAGAAGCAAACAAAATAAAGAATAGAAGAGCAGTTAAGATCCAAAGCATAGCAAATGGGTGCGTGTTTTCGGGGGATGCAGCGTTTTCAAAAATGAAAAGGGATCAAGAATCACATGAGGGGTCTTCGTTGTCTGCAGGTTATAATCCACGACATAGAGAGCCTTCTTATGGCAAATGCCGACCATGCAAGTTGGTGGGAATTAACAGTCTTAGCTTCACATGTACACCCATCTGTTGCAACAATGGCACCGACCCTACTTTCTGGAGCACATATAGTTTATAATGGAGATCCTTTGAATGACTTGTCCCTAGCCGCCTTCCTTGATAAGTTAATGGAGAAGAAACCAAAGCCCAACAAGAAAGCAGAGGGCAGATGGCATGGTGGATCGCAAATTGCCCCTATCGAAAAGTTGGAAATGAGCCATAGCTTAATAGGGGAAGAAATCCTAAGCCTAGCAGAAGAGGACGTGCCCCTAGAAGACATAGCGTTCCACAGATTCTACGGTAACAAGACCACACAAAAGAAAAAGCACTGTTGCATTGTGCGTTAAGGTTAATTGGGCTGAAGCAAATAAGAAAGGACAAGGCCCAATATTAAATAAAATAAATAGAAGGAGAGCTCAAAAGAAAAGGGGTTGAACACAGTTCAATGGTGCGGTTCGGACGAGTTCTGGTGATGCGGATGTGGTGGAGATTTCTTCGGGAAGGTCGATGGAGTTACTAATTCAAAGAACGCGTGATTTAATCGACTGACGCAAATTGTTATTTAACGGTTAACGCGCCAAGGTGAGTAAAATCACTAATTCTGATCTATTTTAATATATTTTAATGTTGTTTGAATGCTGTGTGAATGGTCGATTAGGTAGATTACAGTTAATTTGGTTGAATATTATATACCGTTACATATGCACACATCATCGGTTGGACACTGATTCCATCGATTAGATTATCCCCTATTATAGAGTTAGTGTAAATTGTGTTGACTGACATTTGTGGATGCGGAAACCGGTTGGAGGAATCCGACCGGATTCCTTGATAATTATATGTACTGTTTGTTTTGTATGAACCCGAATTATATTTAAAACCCCATGTGAATATTGATGTTGAACGGAAAATTCAACATCTGTTTCGATAAATAAATAAACGATATCAATTTAGAAAGTGATAACAGTCGACCGTAAAACCATCGTTTTGTTAAGAGTTGATTGGCCGTCAGGCAAATCAACGAGGTTAATTATAAAAATTATATTTTTATAATTAAAAAGAAGATTTAAATTTATAATAGAAGTTCTATTATAAACCAGTATTTTAGAGTTTGTTTTTATAAAAACGATTGTTGACATTTTATTGAGTTTATAAAGCAGAAATTATCCGACGATTAAATCTTTGGATAATAATATTATTAGATTAATTATATTAATCTAATGTTAAGAAGTAATTAAAATCAGTTAACGAATTTACTGATGGAATGAAGTTGATTAAATCAACTGTTATTTGGGAAAATAATTATTAGGTTAATTGGTCTTTAATTAATCTAATGAAACAGTTTAGAAATAAATTAATTCAAAGTAATAAGATTTAATTAGAACTGTGGAATGGAGAAAGCGAAGAGTAAATGTTTAATATAAATAACCAAACACCAGAGATTTCAAAGTAAGGATATGGTGTTATAAAATCATAGTTAAAAATAAACATGAAAATACGATCTGATAGATATTATAAGTAATAAAGGATTAGAGTACAAACTTATATCTGTCTAAGGTAAGAACGTTGGTGATCAAGGTCTGAGAGGTAAATAGAATACCCCAACTTGAACGGCTTCACTATTATCGAGGAACGATAACAGTTTGAAATGGAAAGAGATGTCAAGATGTGTATAAAAGGAATACGGCAGCGTATTGCCAGTCTTAGAACTATAGCAATAAAATAACGCTGTTGATAAGATAAGTGTGACTGTTATGTCAAGATTAGTTATAACAAAGAATATTACAGCGTATGACAAGTTGAACTATAGCAATAAAATAACGTTGTTGATAAGGTAAGTGTGACTGTAATGTTGAGATTAGTTATAAGGAGAATATTACAGCATATGACAAGTTTAGAACTATAGCGACAAATTAACTGCTGTTGATTTGACGTAAGCATGACTTTTATATATAGCAGCACTTCCTAGGAACTGTAACAGTTTGGTTTGAAATCCAATTATTCTAGAGTAATAAGTAACGACGTTTGTTCAAAGAAATATAAGAAAGAGTTTAGAAAAAGAATTGGGGAATCGTATTAGAAACTGATGACAGCATTTCGATGTACGAAATGTGATTAGAATTAAACCATTAGGATTTGGAACTAGAATTCGACGATGCCGAATGTATTAAAAGTAAATTATTTTTAGGGATTATAATCTGATAGAATAATTAACATTTAGTTTAAACAAATAAATGTTAATAGGATAGGAGTCAGTATTTAGTTATAAACTTGATATCGATTAGATAAGAAGTTGACTTAGAAACAGAGTTTATAAAGTGGATTGGGAATATAAAGTATGAAAGAGGTTTCGGTAAACGAGATAAGTATTACTTGAATAAAGAGTTAATTGATGAAGGTATTCAGATTTCTATAACAGGAATGGTATTCACATTTTAAAGTGAATTATGTTTTAAAAGTAGACGGTTGGCCGATTAAAATATTTATAATGAAATTGGAAATATTTTCCAATGAAGATAGGGTATACGATCCAAGTGTAGAAACCAAGGAATGTGAAAAGAATGAAAATGTTTCGAACGTTAATAATGTATGTTTCTGGAACATGAAAGAATAAGAGTTTATAATAACTGGAAATGTTTTCCAAGAAGTATGAAAAGGCTAAAACGGGATTTGAGAAATATCTGGTAAGATATGGGAATTCGAAAAATAAAACGAATGTCAAATAAAAGTGCTCGTGGTTGTGTGGTGTTTAGTTATACATTAGAATGGATGTTTGTTTCTACTTCGATGGTTAAATAATCGACTATCGAAGTGTTTTGACCATCGTTGTCAATACGGAGAGACCGGTTGGATATATTATCCGGAAACCACTCCGTATAGGCATAATCGTTGCGAATTAGATATGCTGAAGATAATTGAAGACGGAGTTAAATGCAAGGATCGACCAGTTATAGAATGGTGTGTTTTTGTTTGTCCAGTCCCAGGACAGCTTGTATGGACGAGTGTCTGACAGAGTATTTCCAACGGTCACGCCGTTGATTTGACGAATATACCAAGTTGGTGGGGAGAAGATAACTTCTCTTTATTCTACACCCAGTGTGCATTTGTGTAATCAATGTGTGATTATGGATTTGACGATGTGACATTCAAAGTGAATGGTGATCAGATGTTCTGAAGATAGACGTAGCCTCTAGCCTCACAACCAAGAAGTGACAGAAGTTGGGCTAGGCAGCATGGCTAGTTGGGTCATCCCCAAGCAGGGTGTATTGTCACCGATCTAGAGAAAATTCATATTTATACTTCTTTTCGATTCTGTATCTTCGGATGACGGTTGGATGGCCTGCAACCGTGGTGGCAATATATTCGCGACACTCAAGCTAAATGAGTGAGCGGTCATGTGTGGCCGGGTTGCAAGACGTTCTTGTTGAACCCTGAGTGTATCCCCTCTAGAGTACACTATTCAGAAGGTGCTCCCATGCCTTGTTTGTTGAAATTCAATCTCCAATAAGTGCCCTGCGGTTTATGATTTTATACTATATATATGTGGAGCGTGAGATGCAAGCGTTCTGCTACTTGATGATTTAATTGAGTAGACATTATTATAATATCACCGAAGTTTGATATAAAAATATGTTGGGTTATAGTAAGGTAAAAACCGTCCATGTTTATGTGTGGATTGGTCTTACTATTACCTTCTTGTTTGGAAAAGGATTTTCAAAGTTAAACAGTATGGTTGGAATTTACTCACACCAGTCCCATGACTGACCCAGAGTTTATTTTGTTTGTTTTCCCTAAACTCTTGGGTGCCCAAATTTGTACGGGCAGTCAAGTGTTTCAGGCTTTGCAGATTCACTTGGAGGAGCTCAAAAGCAGGAAGCTTCACCATTAGTTATGTAGAGTTATTTCCGCTGTGATATGATGTATTGTACTCTGATAATGGTATGTATATACAATACAGTTTTGTATTCAAAGTTATGTTATATAATACATCTTATTTTGTTCAGCTGCGAGTTTCGTGTTACTCTGATTCTGTTCAGTTGTGATCTTCTTCTTCTTCTATTCTATTAGTTCTATCTTTTCTTTCTCACCCTCTAAATTCTTCTATTAATGTCCTAGTGTTTTCGATGCTTGAATAGTCAACAGTGTGTTTTTATGTTGATTTTCTGGGTCGAAAAATCCAGCCATTACATATGCCCGACAAAAAGGTACAAGTTTATATTTCATATCAGTTTGAAATTTTGATGAGCCGAATTGGCAAGCCGCTTGGTTGTTTGATTTTCTTTTGGGTTGGAGAAGGCCCAGAGAGGCGAGTTGGAGTTTGCTATTGACCAGTACAAAGGAGGCGCTGGCGAAATTTTTCGAAAAGTTAGGGTGTTAGAAAATTTTCAGAGTTTATGGAAATTTTCGTTAGTAGAAATAAAAAAAAATTAATTGAAATTAAATTAGTTCATTTGGAACTGAAAAAGATGTAAACAAATAATTTGTAACTCAGTTAATAGGGTTTGTTTCCTACCTTAGCAATTTCGAGGATGAAATTATTTTAAGGGGGAAAGAATGTAATGTCCCGTAATTTTCACAATATAATAATTAATTTATTTAATTATTTAAATAGTGAATTTGAAATTTAAATGGTTGTTGAATTAAATTATATTGAATATTTAATTAATATAATAATTAAATAATATATTCAATTATGAAATAAACAGAATTGACAAAATTCACAATACTGTGTGAATTGGGCCATTTAAAATGTATAATTCAGTTTAGAGTTGAATTATATTAACGAATATATTATATAAACAAAAGTAGAACGTATAATTATGTTATAATTATAATCGAGCTCGAAATGGCGCTGCAGTTTGTAATTTGGCGATTCGAACTTCAATTGAATATACAAAATCCGTTTTAAGCTAGATTTCTGTGAAACAAGAAACGTTATGAGCTGGTAAAGTATATTTTTCTAATAGAGGAGAAAAATCGGGATTTCATTGTGTATATTTTTATTTATGTCCAAATCAAATTTTCAAATAGTCGCTATGGAATTCCTTTATAATTTATAACGATTTATTCATATTATAAATGGAATTTTAATATAAATTGAATATCGATTCAACCGGGATTTGAATATTGAGTTATAAATCCAATTGGAGCTAAACGATATTCTGTGTGAATATAAATACGATAACATATATTTATTTATATTAATTTAATTGTTTTTAAATATATTTATATATTTAAATGGGTTATGTAGAACATTAAAAATAGCCACTTTTGCAAACGACCTCCGTTTTCGATGAAAGTAATTTTGTTGGATCCGTAATATTAAATTATTGTTAGGTTTCAAGTTTCATGATTTTTAGAGTCGGTATGTGGCCGTACCGATTTTTAATGTGAAAAAACAGTTAGTATTTTGACGGTTAAAATAAACTGTGTGAGAAAACGGAGTCGGAATTCAACGAAACCAGTTTCGTTGGGTCCGTAATGTCAAGCTGTAGCTTCGTGTCCATTTTTGTGATTTGTGGATATCATGTGTGATTATAGGAATTTTTAACAACAAATGCAAACATCGTTGGAATATAAACACATAAAATAATCGAATATAAAAATATTATCTTACTCCTATAAATACTCTTTAACACTCTCTAACCTAGACATTTCCACTCCTCAGTCAAAACTCTGCACCGCAGTGTTGTTCAGCATAAACCCAAAATGTGTAATCTTCATAAATCAATATCAATTCAAATAAAATCTAATAAATCATAAAACCATTTCATTAGAACTCCTGCTATCATTATCTTCAATCCTATATATATAACGTTGAACTCGATGGATTTTCTGGCTCGTGGTGTTCTTGAGGAAAGCTAGTGTTACAGATTGATCTACCTACGAGCATCGATGAGCGATTCGAAGTAGATATTTGGGTTTGTGAAGTGAAATGAGTTTTGTTGGCATGATTTTTGTGGTCTTCAATGGAAGTGAAGGTCGCGTGATGTCTGGGATGCGTGTGGAAGAAGAGCTCGACGGGTTTCCACTGGAGCCATCGAGGTTGGGTTTGAAGGTATAAAAGGATAGAGTGTTCGATGAGAATGTCAATGATAATTCCCGCGTGAAGATTCATGAAGTATTGGACTTGCGGTGGTGTTTAAAGAAGTAGAAATGGCTTTACTGGAGAAATTCGTGATCGGGGAAGAAGATCCGTTGGGGTATGGGCTGCCATAGGGTAGATGGGCCGGTTTTTATAATTGGGTGAGGCCCAATTTAATTTAAATCAAGTTAGTCTATAGTTTAAATACTCATATAACTTGAAATTTTCGTATCTTACTCATATGTTAACAAAATTCAACAAAACTGGATCTGTTGGGATCGTATGGACGAACACTACACAATGGAACTGATTGGGAGTGGATTGGAGTCCGTTACAACTTATAGTAAAATAAATTGTCCGTCTGAATCAAGCGATGGTTATCGTTATTAATGATGATCGTCCAATGTGAGTAAAACTCACCAACTCTATCAGTTCATATTTTTATAACATATTTTTAGAACTGATAAGTGATGATTGATTGTTGTGTGTTGAATGTTTGGTTGAACTGCTAATTGATTGGTCGAAAATATCGATATAGTTATAGTTATATATATATATATATCGTTAATCGAATATTGATTCAGTTATCAGAATATTTCGTATTGAAATGAAATTGATGTGAATTATACCGTGTAACATCTGTGGATGCAGGAAAACAGGTTGGAGGGATCCAACTAGATTCCTCAATATTTATAATACTGTTCTTTTCATATATTGTAATATATGATGTGATATATAATATGTTGTTGATTATGTGTGTTTGAATGATATCGATCATTGTTCTCTAGTATTTTAAATACCGTAAGAAATACTGTGATGTAGAATAGGGGATTTTCAAAGTGTATTTTGAAAATAAATTATTTATATAAAATCAATGGATTTTATATATAAAAGGAAAAGAATTTTATAAAAGAAAATAATCATAGGAGATTATAAGAAAAGGGAAATATTTGTAAAACATTTACAAATTGAATTGAAAGGGAAATATTTGTAAAACATTAACAAATAGAATTGAAAAGGGAAATATAATTGAAAGGGAAATATTTGTAAAACATTTACAAATAGAATTGAAAAGGGAAATATTTGTAAAACATTTAAAATAGAATTGAAAAGGGAAATATTTGTAAAACATTTACAAATAGAATTGAAAGGGAAATATTTGTAAAACATTGAAAAATAGAATTATAAGGGAAATATTTGTAAAACATTTACAAATAGAATTGAAAACGGAAATATTTGTAAAACATTTACAAATAGAATTGAAAAGGGAAATATTTGTAAAACATTTACGAATAGAATTGAAAGGGAAATATTTGCAAAACATTTACAAATAGAATTGAAAAGGGATTGAAAAGGAAATATTTATTTGTTAAATAAATAAAAGTATAAAAGGAATATTTATTTGGAAAATAAATAGGATTATAAAAGGGAATTAACGAGATATAAAAGAGTTATCGATTAGAGTTAAAGGATAGAGTTAATTGAATAGAGTTATCGATTAGAGTTAATCGAATAGTGTTTATCAATTAGATTATCGATTAGAGTTAATCGAGTAGAGTAAATCAATTAGAGTTATCGATTAGACTTATTGAATATAGTTTATTCGAGTAGAGTTAAAAGAGTTATCGAATATTGGTTATTCAAAAGAGAGTTAATCGAATATTGGTTATTCGAAAGAGAGTTAATCGAATATTGGTTATTCGAATATTAGTTATTCAAATAAGAGTTAGTCGAATATTAGTTAATCGAATAAGAGTTAATCGAATAGAGTTTATTCGAATAGAGTTAAAGGAGTTAATTGAATATAGTTTATTCCAATAGAGTTAAAGAAGTTATCGAATATAGTTTATTCGAAAAGAGTTAATCAAATATAGTTTATTCGAAAGGAGTTAAGTGATAAGAGTTAATGAATTAAAGTTAATCGGGTTAAAGTTAATGGAGTTATGGTTAATTGATTTGAGTTAATTGAGTTATATTTTGGAGTTAGATATTTCAGAAGTAGGGATTATAATGCTATAGTTATAATCAATGTTTTTCAATAAAGAAGTGGATTCGTAAATAGAATCTGAGAGTTACGTAAGGAAGTTTGTTAAAGATTTAAAGGGTGAACTTTGTCTATTTCGAGGTTAGAAATGTTGTTCAGTTAAGGTCTGAGAGGTAGTTATACCCCAACTTGATTGACTTCGTTTTTTTAAACTAAGGAATGGTTAAGGTTCAATAGTGAAGGAGTTAATTGAATTTAGTTAATAAGTGTTAATGATTTGAGTGGCATAGCGAAGTTTTATTTAAACATCTATTCAACTCCGATGAATGAGTTTTGGAAACATTTTCCAAATATAATCAGAGATATTTTCTAATCATAGAAAATGAAATGTTTGATGATAAAGAATACTGGAATGACAGGTATACGTGGAAATGCGATGGAAATGTTTTCCAATGATTAATAACGTATATTTTCTAAATTTAGAAAATAGGAAATGTTTAATATACGGAAACAGGAAATGAATAAATTTATGAACTAAAGAGATAATGTTAAATGATGATTGATCGATATAATTTCCATTTGGAAATAATATCGTTGTTTGCACACGTGTTTTCTTTGATAGTTAACTCATCGACTATTAAAGTTTTCGACCCTTTCCGTTTTCAATACGGAGAGATCGGGATCAGATATATTATCTGAAAACCACTCCGTATGGTATTAGCATTGCGAATCAAATATGATGAAGATAATTGAAGATGGAGTTATGCAAGGGCTGTCCTGTTTACAGAATAGTGCCTTCGGTTTGTCCAGTCCCAGGACAACCTGTATGGAAGAATGTCTAACAGAGTATATTTAACGGATCATATAAGTTGATCTCTTCAAACGTATGTACGTTTGATGGCGAAGGAATTCGTTTCTCTTAGCTGTATACCCGTTGTATTTTTTGGGAAATCAATTTGTGATTTGGCGGGTATGACGATGTGACATTCAAAGTGAATAATTTTGTGATCTGTTAGAGATAAGCGTGGCCTCTAGCCTAACAACCGGGAAATGACACAAATCGGCCAGGCAGCATGGCTAAGTGGTTGGCTGCCAATTTGGGTGTATTATCACCTATGTAGAGATATTCATTTCATTCTTTAATCTATTCGATGATGTCCCATTCAGGAAACGGTTGTTGATCCCAACCGTTGGTGATATACATTCGATACACTCAAGCGAAATGAGTGGTCGGTCATGTGTGGCTGGGTTGCAAGATGTTCTTGTTGAACCCAGTGTATTCCTCTCTAGAGGTACACTATCGGAAGGTGCTTCCATACCTTGTCATAGTGTGTAATCCATTATCCAATAAGTGCTCGCGGTTTTGATTGTAAACTATGTATGTAGAACGTGAGATGGAAGCGTTTCTACTAGATGAATATTTAGTTGTGGTTGATAGACATTATTATAATATCAAAAGAGTTTTGATATAAAGTCTATCGTTTCTTTCAAGATGATTTGAAAGTTAAATCAAATTGATTTGGATTCTCATAAAGGAAAAACCCGTTCCGTTATACGTCGTGGTCTTATGAGATATCGTTTAATTACTCAAACTGTTTTAAATTGTTTTTACTTACACCAGTCCCATGACTGACCTAGAGTTTATTTTGTTTTGTTTTCCCTAAACTCTTGGGTGCCCAATTTTTGTACGGGCAGTCAAGTATTCAGGATCTTACAGATATACTGGAAGAGCTGGAGCAGGAGGCTTCAGGATTATATAGCTATAGTTATTTCCGCTGTGTTATAAGTGTTGTACTCTGATAATGTTACTGTATACATATACTGGTTCTATTTCAAAGTTATGTATCTATTATATATTGTTCGTTCCGCTGTGTGATTCGTGCTACTCTGATGTTGTAGGTTCTTCTTCTTCTTCTATTCTAAGTTTCAATCTTATCTATTATCACCCTCTAATTTCTTCCATGGACTATCCGGTGTTTCTGATGCTTGAATAGTTGACATAATGTTGTATGCCGATATCCAGGATCGCGAAAACCCGGGTCGTTACTGTTGAATCGATTAGAGATATCGAAGTTGAAATTGTTTGATTTGAAATTTGAAGTACAACTTCAAGTTTAATTGAAATTTAGAAGAAACGATTCGAATTCCGACTATATTATTTTAAACCATTTAGAAACTATTTTAGTTCCTAACTATTTTACTTTACAAACTGTTTTACTTTATAACTATTATTTTTCTTATGTATATTAATTTTCTTTAATAAACTATTTTAATAATCAACTATTTATTTAAAAACTAATTTAATATTTTAACTATAGATTTTACTAATTTTTGATAATTTTATTTTATATACAAACTAATTATTTTCAAACTTTTCAAAAACATATATATATATATATATATATATATATATATAATTGTGACACCCACGTCCGTTAATGCCACTCACTAAGGGAACGCATTAAGTTTCGTGAGGCGTTATAGGTAAACAGAACAGAAACATTACAAGACAGATAAAAAACAGCAGCGGAATTAAAAACTTTTATTAATCATAAAGCATAGTTACACCATATGTCTGAAAATACATAAACTTGGTTCATCATTAAAACTTCTGTCTTGTACTTTAAAATATCAGAGTACAATAATAAAGAAAGCATAATCCCCAAATCATAAGCCATAGTAGTAAGAATAGAAGCTTGAGCAATACATCTAGAAGCTCCAAACAAGACGATAGCAGAATCCTGACTAAGCCTGAGAATTCCCTCCCATGAAAACATGGGGGGAACAGAAGAAAGAAGGAGAAACAAAAAGGGTCAGACATAAAGTCTGGCGAGTCTAGTTACTTTTAGACAGTAAATAAATAAAAGTAAGATGATAGGCGTATAAAGTGGATAAAAGAGATCACTACATAAATGGCAGATGTGATAAGGTAGACAGGATAAGGTGTATTTACCTCACTAATGATTACTCTGCGCTATTACTAGTATAACTAAAATGAGATGATCTCTTCCACTAAAAGTTCGTAAGCTTAGGGCATATGTCCGAGTGTACCCTAACCACTACCCTAATTGATCGGCTTCCTACTCTGTAGATATCATGTGCTGGCCCTATAGTAGGAGGTATCAAACCCTAAAGTGGCAACCCTTTATTTCCAAGATGTGCACAACCATATCTACTGGTGTCACGGTTGTCTTATCCCCTTCTGCCCGGCTCATGCATGCATATGGCCCAGTCGGTTTGCGCCGCCCACACCATTCATCTCGTTTGGATCTCTTATATTCAATCAGTAAGCGTGCCCCTTCTCCGCCTAGTATGGAGTTCTTTATGTGATACCTACTCTGGGTTACTGAATTGAAATGGGTCCCACACAATATGATACAAGCTCTCCCCTTTGTCTTGTATCCCCACTTGATTTTCCACTGACTATGTATACCCTTAGGTGTCTTTAATTACATTGCCCTATATTAGTTATGCTTACCCTAAAGGATGTCTTTAATTACATAACTCCAATCTTTCTACCGGTTATGCTTACCTATCGGTGTCTATAATACATAACCCTCAATCTTTCTACCGGTTATGCTTACTTATCAGTGGCTTTAATACATAACCCTCAATCTTTCTACCGGTTGTTCTTACCTATAGGTGTATTTAATACATAACCCTCAATCTTTCTACCGATTATGCTTACCTATAGGTGCCTTTAATACATAACCCTATCATTTCTACAAGTTATGCTTACCCTAAAAGGTGTCTTTAATTACATAACTTTTATATTTTCCATCGGTTATGTATACCACCGGGTGTATTTATTCACATAACCTTATTAGGCTAAGTTTGTGGGTCTATATGTAAATATTACCCACCCCCTTAAATCTACTTAATCCACCCACTGATTCAAGCATGTTTATTTAACGGTTAAGTTTATGGGCCTATATATATATATATATATATATTAATATTACCCACTTACCCAAGATTTACTTAGCCTTCCCAATAATCCAAGCATGTTTATTTAATGGTTAAGTTTGTGGGCCTATATATACTAATATTACCCACTTACCCAAAATTTACTTAACCCTCCCACTGATCCAAGCATGTTTATTTAATGGTTAAGTTTGTGGTCCTATATATACTAATATTACCCACCTACCCAAGATTTACTTAACCCTCCCACTGATCCAAGCAATTTTACTTAAACCTAACTTCAGTTCTTATTCATACAATCCCTTATGGATTAGTTTAGATTAAGTAGTCAAATTCATTACCATGTCCATTTATGGTTTATAGTGGGCTAGACCTCCCACATTAGGCCTACAACGTGTGGATGCTGGATATGCCAGTCGGGTCCGGGCAGTCTTATTCCACAGTTGGGGCGAACCTTGTGTCTTAGACCGATTCGTATTTGTGTACTTAAACCTCCCACATTAGGTTCAACATTAGTGGTTGCTGGATATGTCGGTCGGGTCCGGGAAGACTTCCACCACCGATGCAACCTAACCTCGTGTCATAAGTACAATTACAATTCCTAATTGTAATTACTAGACATTCCATTTTCAATTAATTTACCAATTAATTAATCCTTTCCTTTTATAGGTGTCAATACCTATTTTACCCAATAATTTGAACTATATGTCCAAAAATGTTCATATTCAAATCATGCCATTTTTAACCCTTTTTCCCCCGTTCCTTAACTAGCGCCCTCACAAAATTGGAAACATGCATAGGCTAGATAATAGCCTAGTCATAAACAATAATAGGGAAAATAATAGGAATATAACTAAAATGATCATCTTGGCATAAACATAAATAAGGTGAACATACATACTGGCATGGACATGAAATTGTCATCGTAACAAGGTGGACATAAAACTGATGTAACGGTTGGCAGTCAATAACTATGATGTCACAATAAGCATAGTAAGATCTAAATTAGCAGTTTAGATGGCCAATCAGTTTAGATAAAACATGATAACACAAGGTGATAAATTAGATCACATAAAATAGATCTAACATGATAACACAAGGTGATAAATTAGATCACATAAAATAGATCTAACATGATAACACAAGGTGATAATTAGATCACATAAAATAGATCTAACATGATAACATAAGGTGACAATCTAGATCTGACTAACAGTTTCAGTGTCCACATAAATCAGATCTACTAGTTTAGAAATAGTTATACATAAATCCACATCATAACATGTCGTAGAAGTTACAATTAAGACAAAGATTTAGATCCAATCCTAACCAAATTCAAGGTGACATATGTTCATGATTTGCATAAATGATTAGATCTATCCAATGATGTACCTGTCTAAATTAACAGATTTATATTAATCATAATATAGTTACAAACCAATATCCACCATAATAACATACTAGAATAATCACAACTGAATTGGATCTAGAGAAATAGATCTATCATGACATAGCATAAGATATGATAATAACATAGATTCAAGGTTTACACATGTCCAAGTCACAGTCTTTCATAATTTACTCTTATTTATCTAAACCTAAAAGCAACTAGAACTCACAATGTTAGGTTTAGAGAATAGAGTAAGAACAGATCTTGAATTTACAAATTTGATTTGCAAAGTGTGTTGTTGTTGAAAACGGTTCTGTTCGCACTCCAATAGCATATGGCCTCCATGACTTCCAATGAAGAAAATATGAGAAATAGCCACATATTTATAGCTGTAGAACCCTCTGAAACTGACTGCCACTGTAACGACCCGCATTCTACATATCGAAGGATCATATAATATTTATTTCTTTCACATACGAAGTCGTATGGTCATGTAACTTTGGGAGACGACTATTGTGGTCATTTCCCATGTTTATGATTTTTCCTGATTTTAATATGACCGTTTTTCCTCTAGCTGATCTTGTTTCGGCCATAACTTTTGATTGGAAAGAAGTTTTGACCTGAAACCACCGCCATTTGATTTGGATGATGGTTTACCTTTCCGTAGAGTGGTCACATTAACCAAATAGACTCACCGTTTGGGAGAAATGGCTAAAACAAGGTTTAAAAGGTGAAAAAAAGCTTAATTGGGCACCGGGTGATTAGCAGCTAGGCCCATTGGGAGATTTCGGGATTAGGGTATTTAAAGGCTGATTAGGGTTATAAAACATTTCTTTTGTCATTTTCCAACCGCCACTTATCATTTCTTCAACCCTAGTAATGGCCTTCAACATCTAGAACACCCCAAATCACTTTCTAATTGAAGATTAGGCTAGTCAACATCAAATCAAGGAGAAGTAGCACCAAAGCAAGGTTAGAGCTGCTGTTAGATATCAGTATTCGCCCAAATCAGTGGAGTTTTAGTTCTGAAATTTTTAATTTATGGCCAAGGTGAGTGATTTGCATAGTTTCTCACTAATTACGGTTAATTAGGGGTAATTATTGTTAATTAGCGAATTTATGCATTAATAAATTCTGGAAAAATATTCATAAATTCTAAAATGTTGTTTTAGATCTCTGTTAGAAAATTTGGTTTATTTGGTTAAGTTTTGTTAATCACACTGTTAGTTATGCCTAAACACGCTTAAGGGGAAAATAAGGGTTTTTGGCTATGTTTGATCCAATTTACATGCTATGGTTGTTGTTTTGATATTTATGGTTGATTCTCTATGTTGCTATGACTGTATGGTATGCTTTGTGATTGATTAGAACAGTTAGAATGGTCGAAAACGCCGTCGTATGGCGTGAAACAGTCGCTGGAAAGTTGCAGGAAATGTGCAGGGTTTCAAACCGGATCGGATCGGATTATTTGGCTCGGATCGGATAGGAGAACTGGGCAAGTGAACTTGATTCGGATTGGAACTTAGCATATGGGGCTTGGTGATAAGGAAGGCCATTTGCTTAGAGTTGGAGTTGGGCAGGGGATCGGATCGGAGAGACCAAAAGGGGATAGGATCGGAGCTAAGAGGGGAAGACCGGAACGAATCTGGAGACATGAGGAAGCACATCCGAACTGAACCGCTTAAGGGTATCAAACCGTTTGAGGAGTATCGAACTGAGGCAGAAGGGGAGCACCGAACCGGACCACACCTTGAGAGACCGAACCGAACCGGAGCATTGAATCATCAAACTGAAGTATTTCGAACTAAAAGTTCTATATGCCTGAACCGAACCAGATGGCCGAACCGAACCGGTGTTGGGCTTGGGACTGCTTCATCTGACGACTTCTTCTAAAGACCAGCTCCAAATCGACCAAAACCCGAGATGGAAAGGAAGTCCAAATGAGGAATTTTGGCTTAGGATCCAGATGGGAACCAATGAGTGAACTTCATGATTGGGCTTTGCTGCGGGATGTATGCTAAGGGGTTGTAGATGTCTTTAAATTTGGATCACTATGTGTAGGGGGTACGTGAACGGATTCAGGGCCACAGTGGCCTAGGTACGACTAAAAGGGCTATAGACCAATGAAGTGGGGTCGTTTGTAAAAATTTAGTCATGACTCCACGGGCTAAGCTTGGTGGTAGCAGTAGTGGTACAAGTCGAACTCCGTCACTACTTCGATGGGTCTAATGATTGACAGTGGTGGACATCGTATGCTTTACGCACTGAGTAAGAGATGCGAGGATGGTTGTTATGCTTGATTGTTTTCCTTCACTATGACATGCACACCCCCTCTCCCGCATCTTTGTACTTTATGTTCAGTGGCACCTTAGAGTATTGTACGGTGTGTAGTGCTAACTCTTTGATTGCAGGTCCAGGTCCAGGTATGGTTTAGTATACCTGTTATTGTTTTGTTTAGATGCTTATCGCTCACACAAGACTTTCGTCTAACCCAGAGTTTTATGTCTCTTCTTATTACTCTGGGTGCTCTCACGAGCAGACTAGAGACAGGTTAGCTGGTTATGCACGAGTAGCTGTGCCAGAGACGAGCAGGAGGCTTCCACGTATGATATATATATATATATATATATATATATATATATATATATATATATATATATATATATTGTCCCTGTGTTGCTGCGGTCACTACTTTGGGCATTAGTGGTTTACTTTTCCTTTCTTTTGCTTTAGAGACATTTTTAAAGTTGTAATAATGATGATGTGGAACATAAGCTATATTTGGATTTTCCGCTGTTATGATGTTTAGTTTTCAGCTTATGCACTGTCTCGCCTGTTTTATGTCAAAGTAGGTTACTATTATATTTTATTCCATGCGCTGTGAGACATTCTACAGGTTCCTTATCAGTTTTCATCTTCTTTCTTTTCTTCTGACGACTGTCCCGTGCTGGTTGGACAATGCCACAACGCATTTTGAGGGAAATGTCGGCTGGTGCGGGGCGGGCCGTCACACTTGGTATCAGAGCTCTAGGCTGCGTCGTTAACCTAGGGATAAACACCAGGGAGGAATAATACGTATATGAGAGCGCGTATTTGTGATTATTTTGGTTTCCAAAAGCAATATATATACTATTAGTATAGCTAAGGATGAAGTCGCATTGCACTGACACCACAGAGGATTGTTAATCGTTTCTCTTTACAGATTGAATGATGAGCCGACATACGAGTGGTGCTGGTAGAGGAGCCAATAATGGGAATGCTCCTGACATGAGGACTATGTTCACTGACTTCATGAGAGAGAAGCTTAGGGATGTTCAGAGGGCAGCTCCTAATACTGCTAATGATGGTGGTGCAGCGGTGCAGGCGCCTAGGGCCGATTTCGCCAAGCTATGTAAGGATTACACTAGCCTTAGTGGGAAGTCATTCCACGGAACGGAGTAGGCCACGGATGTTCAAGATTGGTTGGATAGCTGTGAATGCATCTTTGAAGATTTGGGTATCGAGGATGCGATGAAGAGAAGGCTAGCATCCCGTCAGCTACAAGGGCGGGCGATGAATTGGTGGAATGCTATTAAGGTAGCTACTCCAGAGGATTAAGTTACTTGGGATCAGTTCAAGGTTCGCTTTAGTGATAAGTTCATCCCAGCTTCTCAGAAATCAGAGTTGTTTAGAAAATTTTTGAGCTTTAGCAGAATGGTAGAGCAGTCTCGGAGTATACTGCTGAGTTCGATACTTTATCGAAGTATGGGTTATCCCTTATTGACACTCCCGATAAGAAGAATAAGAAGTTCATAAAAGGCTTGGATCAGTACATGGGGGAAAGGCTTATTAACCACATCGATTAGACGTTTGAATCGACTGTGGGGAAAACTTTGAGATCAGAGAGCCTATACTCTAAGTCAAAGACTGAAGTTGCATATGCAAAAGAGCCAAAGCCGCAAGCAAGCGGTGGAGGCAAGAATGGTTCTCAGAATAAGAGAAAGCAGAATTAGACCAAGAATGGCAAAAAAAGAAAAATAACAAAGTTGTTGAGTGCTTCAACTGTGGTAAGAAGGGCCACTATGCCAAAGAGTGTCGGGCCAAGCCAGCAGATAGGAAGTGCTTCAACTGTGGCCAATTTGGACATCAAAAGGATAAGTGTCCACAACCTTTGAAAGAGAAGCGGATGGTGAAAGCATATGCCCTTAATGCTATTCCTTCTTCGTCAGATGCCCCAATTGCGGCGGAGAAAGGAAAGAATGTCATCATTCAAGGCATGCTTTCTGTTTATGATGTTCCTGTTCAAGTATTGTTTGATACCAGAGCTTCCAGTTCCTTCATATCTAGTGACCTGGTAAATAGGTTGGGATTGGAACCCAAGATAGTCGATAGACCTTTAGAGGTGACGAACCCGATTGGTGGTTCGACTAACATTAGTATGATTTATCGTAATGTGGTCTTATCGAGTCATGGATGCATGTTTGTTTGTGATTGCTTTGTTTTGGGCTTTACTGGGTTTGGCATTATTTTGGGAGTCGATTGGCTCCAAAGATACGGGGTGGTGGTAGACTGTAAGGGCTTATTGGTGACAGTTAGAGCGGATGATGGGCGGAGGGTAGTGTTTAGTATTCCCTCGACATCCCGCATGATGAGTTGTCAGATGTGCCCGTGGTTGGCCAGTATCCGGACGTCTTCGAGGAAGTGACCGGACTTCCACCACACCGAGAGATTGAGTTCCGTATTGATTTAGTGAAAGATGCCAGACCTATATTGATGCCACTTCGTCATATGGCACCAAGAGAGCAGCGAGAGCTCGGGGTGCAAGTGAACGATCTTTTGATGAAGGGGTTTATCAGAAGAAGTGTTTCTGAGTGGGGAGCATCAGCTGTGTTTGCTACTAAGGCCGATGGTTCCCTTCGATTGTGTGTAGACTACCGCGAGTTGAATAAGGTGACGAGAAAGAATAAGTATCCTCTACCGCGGATAAATGATTTGTTTGATCAGTTGAGTGGCGCGAGTGTGTTCTCCCAGTTGGATCTCGCGACAGGTTTTCATCAGCTTACGGTGGAAGCTGAGAGTATAGCTAAAATGGCATTTCGGACGCCGTTTCGATTTTATGGGTGGTTGGTCATGCTATTCCGGTTGACCAATGCGCCAGCATATTTTGTGGATCTTATGAATAATGTATTCAGAGATCAGTCGAATAAGTTTGTCCTTGTGTTCGTGGATGATATTTTGGTCTACTCGAGGACAGAAGAAGAACACAAGAAGCATTTGAGAGTAGTGATGGAGGTGTTGAGAAAACACCAATTGAAAGCGAAATTTTATAAGTGTCACTTCTGGAGGAGGGAAGTGAGATTCTTGGGCCATGTTGTTTCAGAGAATGGTATCGCCGTAGACCCTGTGAAGGTGGCTACGGTACAAGATTGGTCTACACCCAAGAATTCAAAAGACATAAGAAGTTTCTTGGGGTTAGCGGGGCATTATCATATGTTTATCCAAGACTTCTCCAAGATAGCAGCACCGTTGACTCAGTTGACCAAGAAGAATCAAGCTTTCGTCTAGGATCAAAGGCGTGAAAATGCATTTAAGATTCTAAAGGAAAAGTTGATATGTGCACCAGTGTTAGTCATTCCTAAGGGGAATGAAGAGATGACAGTATATACGGATGCATGTGGTACCGGACTAGGTACTGTATTGATGCAAGGAGGTAGGGTTGTAGCTTATGCAAGTTGGCAATTGAAACCACATGAGAGAAGATACCCTACCCATGATTTGGAATTGGCTGCGATCGTGTTCGCATTGAAGATGTGGAGACATTACCTCTTGGGAGAAAGATTCGAGTTGTCTACTGATCATAAGTCACTAAAGTATCTTTTCTCTCAGAGAGATCTAAATCTCCGTCAGCGAAGATGGTTAGAGTTTTTGGCTTCATATGATTTCGATATCGCATATACACCAGGAAAGGGCAATGCGGTAGCTGATGTATTGAGTAGAAGACATGCTAGTTTAGGGGCTATGTTTCTTGAATGGAAGCAATTGGAGTACATCACTGGGTATGATTTCAGACCAAAGTGCGAATTGGATTCAGAGATGTTAGCAATTTTGACGATCAGACCCACTTTGATTGAGCGGATTGGTTCCACTCAGATGAACGATCCTAACCTATTGGAAATCATCTCAAAGTTAGAGATGGGAATCGACGAAGAGATGAACAAGTATGGTCTTGATCGAGACGGATGGCTTAGAAAGAATGGAAGACCGGTTGTACCCAATGTCAATGGATTGAGAGATGAAGTGCTTAGAGACTGTCGTCACTCAAAACTGACTATACATCCCGGTAGTAACAAAATATATCGAGACATGAAGTAGACCTACTACTGGGAAGGAATGAAAAGAGACGTTGGGAAGTTTATATCCAAATGCATGAATTGCCAGCTAGTTAAAGCTAAGCAAAAGAAGCCTAGTGGCTTGTTACAACCATTAGAAATTCCAGAATGGAAATGGGAACTAGTCTCAATGGATTTCATTGATGGGTTACCAAGGACTAGATCGGGCCATGATAGAATTTGGGTGATTGTGGACCGATTGACCAAGAGTACAAGATTTATACCCGTCAAGTCGAATAGAACGGCAGCTAAGTTGGCGGAACTATATGTAAAGTGGGTAGTGAGATTTCATGGAATACCCAAAGGCATTGTGAGTGACCGTGATCCGTTGTTCACTAGTGGATTTTGGAAGAGGTTACAAGAGGCGTTAGGATCGAAATTACATCTCAGTACTGCGTATCATCCTTAAACCGATGGTCAAACAGAGAGGGTGAATCGAGTATTAGAAGACCTCTTGAGAGCCTGTGTATTGGCACTACAACAAAATGAGGCTTTCATAGCGTTTGAAAAACGCTATTACTACCTAAGATAGCGTTTCAGAGAACGCCATGTAACGACATGCTATCTTAGACCACTTACTTTGAATAGCAGGAAAAAAAACGCTATGAAAGATGACTTTTATATAGCGTTTTTGTGTGCTATCAAACAGAAACGCTATAAAATGTACTAGCTGATATTGACTTCTTATAGCGTTTGTGTGTTTGTTTCTGTAGCGTTTATTGTGATAATTTAATAGCATTTCTGACGTGTTTCTATAGCGTTTATTTTGTTATGCTATAGTATTTCAAATGGCTCTTTCTATAGCGTTTTTTATTCAATAGCGTTTCTTAAACTCTATTCTTTATATTATTAATTTACCAATTTTAGTCATTTCAGCTTTTTACATGTATACACACATATTTAAACATTTCTTATCCATGTATAAAAATAACTAATTTTCACAAAGAAACATATATATTACAACATAATATTCATACATATCATTCAAACAACTTAGTATTTCATACATACTATTTTATCAACTTTTCCATGTCCATTCATAATGTCATACATTTTTACATTAACAAGTTACTTACAAAAAAAGACAAACGATAGAATTAGTCTTGCTTTTCTTTTGATATTTTCTGCTTAATATGAACAATAGTGGTCCTGTTAATGTCAAATAAATAGTCAATATATTAGTAATTGTTATATCATATATAGACAAAGTTAGAAGAAACCAAAAGGAAAAAAATGCAAATAGAACACACACAAATACATACATACATACATACATACATACATACATACATACATATATATATATATATATATATATATATATATGTATGTATGTATGTATGTATGCATGTATAGGCAAGCATTCAAGAGAACCCCAAAAATTGAGCACCCCAATAGCACCCCTGTTTTCCACCTCTCATTTATGTTAAAAAAGTGAGTGGGAAGTGAGAGAGTTAGTGGAAGGAGAGAGAAGGGGAGTTAGTGGGAAATGAGTGGTGGAAAAGTGGGAGGCTAAAAGGGTTCTCACTATTTGGGGTGCCATTGAACCTGCCTCATATATATATATATATATATATATATATATATATATATATATATATATATATAGGGAAAGTCTATAGAGATACAAAATTTTGACACAAAATCTGGACCACTAGATCTTCTCATGATTTGCACATTTCATGTAAAGACAAAATAATCCAATGGTCAAGATTCTATGTTTAAAGTTGTGTGTTTTATTTTGTGTCCCAATAGCCGCTCCCATATATATATATATATATATATATATATATATATATATTGCTGTTATTATGCATTTGAACATGCAGTAACTTTCTAGCTGCCATCCTCTCTGCAGAATGGTTACCAGCCAAAAATTTCCCGACAAAGAGCTCTACCTGTTCATCCTTAAGTGATGGGGCCCTTCACTCCGGTGACACTTCTAAACACCTTTGTGATGCATAATTAGAATGCGATGTAGGCAGCGAAGAAGCAAAATCGAGTGCACTTTCAAATCTCCATTCACTGATAGTTCCCTAGTAGCTTCGAGAAGAATAAATCCCTGTAACATGCATATGACATTATCCTAAATTGTAAATTTAATTCACACATATTGACATGAATGGTACAAACAGATTATTACACAAATAATAATATCTCGACAAATCCAAGAAAACATTTTATAGAAGAATAACTGCGGTTTTATCAGTTAGTGAACTATGATGCATATGATTCATATATCATTAAAAAAAATAGGCCTTGTAAGGTTTCTTTTTGTCATATTTGTATACAAATGCTAAGTGAAGGGAAAGACACAGTACCTCAAGTCCGTTTGTTTGATATTTGGTCAAATCAATGATCAGGATAATGGAAAATGCCCAACATATTTTCAAATTAAAAAAGAATATATAATATAACCTTATAGCATACATGTATAACTAGCTAAAACAAGCATAAATCGGAGGAGATGATCTTAATGCGCACTGAATAAATGAGAGACTTTGACCAGAATGATAGATATTAGTATGGATGTTGATCTTAAAATATTTGTGAAATGTGAACCAGATTATGTTGTGCTGCTCTCGTTTGTTGTGGATATATACACTTATACAGCATAACTGACATCACACAAAACATAATTTTTCAAAGGATACAAGTTCTTTTTTTAATAAACAAATAATGCGAAGGAAAAATAGCATGAGCATATACCAAAACAAAGTGATATGAATTATGTATAAATATCTGCATGTTCATAATAGTTTTACCTAAATTTAGTGTCATAGACTAGAAATGATACTGCATTGTTATTTGAAAAGCTAAAATATACAAGGCAGATTTGGCATCCCAGACGAATAGGTGTTAAGAAGATAAAAGGCAACTTGAGCAAACCATTTTGAATGGATTAACACCCAAGGGTTATCATGCTAATCTGGGTAGTCGGACATAATTGAATGGCCTGCAGGATCAGACTGAAAGTGGACCTACATTCACAGCAAGATACAATATGCATCAATGTTACTGTTTCTAGAACAAATGCATACCATAAAGTACATACACATATAACTGTTAACCTGTTTAACTGGGGAAGAGGCAAAAGTGAAACAGAGCAGAACCCAATACAGAAGTAACATGACATAGATTTGCCATTTCCATTATCTTTGGTTGCAAAGACTCATCTAAGAGGTACAGTTCTCTGTTTGAAACTTTTTATATTCTATTTAATATCACTAAGTTTTCCTGACCAAATTTTGGCAATGCAGAACCTTTTAGTTTCTGACAGTTCCTACAAACTCATGTTACTAGTTTTGAGAAAACTTAAATTGACAAGTTAACATTCAACGCTGCAGCAGAAATGTAGACAATCTAACACACTTAAATCAACCTTCCTTGTTGCAACCATAAATTGACATACTGACCTCCAAAAGTTTGATCAATAAACATTTAACTTGAACCTTATGGCTTCAAAAACCATGCATATGTCATCAACGCATTCTTAAATTCCTATGTGGCATTCAATTCATTCATAAACTTTCTACCCTCAACTAATCTTATTATCACCTACTATAATGCAAAAATTCCTAAGACCAGTTCAATTAATGCACAGTATTAACGAGGAATATGTGTTCCAAGGTTCCCTATACAAAAGGTGATTACTCCCCCTTACATTTTCATTCAAAAACTCAATATCAAAATCTTAGTGCATGCTCTATTGATTCTACAAGTCAAAAAATGATGTCCAAATTCATCATAATTTCCTCTTGTTATTTGATCATTTTTCTTCTCATTAATGGAAAGGAAAACCGATATTGAAGCAGTTTTTTTGGCTAAATATTCTGATTTTTTATATATTGAGACTGCTTACCAAAACCGATATTTTGGATGGTTTCAGTCCAGTCTTGGCCGACCGTCTGGCTGAAACCTCGTACCTTGCTGTATAAAAACATTTTATTTTCAACCTACGCCGCAAAAGGCATTATTTTATACTAGCACTGTTTCAAATAACGATTTCGTTCTTCAGTAAAAGACTGTTTTTTGGGCCCCCATTGGCAGAAAATGTAACACCCCGAATTTCAGTTAGCACTGATATTCACTAATTTCAGAATTAATAATCTCAGATGTGAGAATCAAGGGAAACGGGTTACGTCATTGTGTTCGCCTCGGAAAAATACGCGAAATAGAGTCCGAAATTTTGTAAATCGGAGTCCGTATGACCCGGTTAAGGCCCAAAGAAGTTTTCGGGAAATTTAAATTTCGAAACATGCAGAAATGGAGGCCAGGAGGGAAAACTCCCGCCCAGCCAAGTCGACTTGGCAGTCGACAGGGCTGTCGACTTGCCTGTCGACATGCCTGTCGACTTGGCAGTCGACAGGGCTGTCGACTTGCCCTGTCGGCTGATTCTGGCCTGGGTGCACCTGGTTGAGTTTTGGGCTGGGTTGGAGGGCTTGGGACGAAATCTGACGGACCTAAACTAACCTAGGGTTAATCTAAGGGTCTAAAACACAACCTAATCCTATAAATACACCCTAAGACTACCCTAATTCATACTAAAAATAGAATCTATGCCATCATGCCGCCAAAATGCAACTTAGAAGGAGCCTCCACTAATTTGAGAAGAGGATTGCAAGCTAATCAACTACTAATCCACCTCTACTTCAACTCTAGCAACTATCTAAGGAGCTAATCTTGGAGTTTGTGAGTTTCTATCACTTTAATAACCAATTGCTAAACTAAGTAGATGAGATGTGATGAGATCATATGGTTTTGCTTGCGGATCAATAAGTTTTAGGTCATATGTTATGATGCTAGTTTGCTAATCACTATGTTTAACACTTATTCATGATGACACTATGTTTATGCAGGTTAAGTGTTTGGGTTTATGCATGTTAAGTGGTGGGTTTTATGCATGCTAAGTATTCGGTTTTATGCATGCAAAGTGTTTGGTTTTATGCAAGTTAAATGCTTGGTTTTATGTTAGAATCATATGTGAAATAAGTGACATGACATGCCAGTTTAACCTATGAGTTTGGATCTATAATATGCATAATCTATGCAAGTTGTTTGGATTAGTGATATGCATAACATATGCGAGTTTACCTTTGTATGTCATACATACATATGCTAGTTCATATGTAACATGTAATGCAAGTTATGTGCATGATTATATGCAAGTTCATATGTAACATGTTATGCAAGTTATGTGTTTGGTTATATGCAAGTTATGTGCATGATTATATGCAAGTTCATATGTAACATGTTATGCAAGTTATGTGTTTGGTTATATGCAAGTTAACATGTGACATGCTATGCAAGTTTACCCCTTTGTATGACATAAGTACATGTGCAAGTTCATCCCTTTTAGACCTATGACATGTATGCAAGTTGACACCTTTATGATATGTCTATGACATGAACATTTATGCAAGTTACCATTTTATGACATATGTGATTCATGCAAGTTTGGGTTGGTTATTTATGCAAGTTGGGTTTATGGTCATATATGCAAGTTGACACCTTTTAAACCCATGATAATGCTAATGATATGCTAAGTTGAACTCATTGTGTGTATGATGAATCTTCTCTTTTGAAGTATGTCATGGTAACGTATTTACGTGGGGACGATGGGGTAAAAACTAATGAACACATAAAATTGTGTGAAGTGGGTATGATTAAACATACCATAAAGTGGATGGACATAATTGGGAATTTACCTATTAAGTTAGGTCTACCCATATTATGGAATTGGGAATTTACCTATTGAGTTAGGTCTACCCATATTCTTAAATATTTGTAATTAATTAGGGACAATTAATACAAATTATAGGTGTGATTAATTAGGTGTAATTAATCGACTAAGACACGAGGTTGGACCCTTTTTGTAGCATAAGACTGCCCGGAACCGACCGGCAAATCCAGCGGCTACAAATGATTGGCCCAATGTGAGAGGTCTTAGTCATAAACTAAATACGTGACAAGTGTAAAGACACGAGGTTAGACTCTGTTATGGTGTAAGGCTGCCCGGAACCAACCGGCATATCCAGCTGCCATAAAGACAGTCTAATGTGAGAGGTCTTTACAAAAGGTTACGATCTTAATTAATTAAGAAACACTTAAACCAAATTAGCATGTAGTGAGGCATGAGGGGTTAAGTGGGTGCCTTGGGTGGCATGTAGTAACTAGTGGGGTGCCTTGAGTGGCATGAGGAAACTAGTGGGTTGCCTTGGGTGGCAATAGAAAATACGATTAGAATACTTAACCAAAGTGGAACATGTAATTAAACATGATTAAAGGGTTAAGTAAGTGCCTTGGGTGGCATGTGGGAATCAAGTAAGTGCCTTGGGTGGCATGTGGAAATCTAGTGGGTGCCTTAATTGGCAATTGATATATGATTAAATGACAAGCTTAAGTAGTAGCTTGTGGGGGCCTTAAGTGGCAATTGAAATATGATTAAATGACAAGCTTAAGTAGTAGCTTGTGGGGGCCTTGAGTGGCAATTGAAATATGATTAGATGACTTAACCAAACCTTAACATGTAAGTGGGCATGATTATAAAAAGGGGTTAAGTGGGATGCACTAGATAAAATGACAAGCTTAAGCAGTAGCTTGTGGGGGCCCATTTCAACCAGTAACCCATATGTATCTTATTGGGCTCGACCCATGTCGAGGACGGGACACGCGTACTGGGCTTGACTATAAGAGGCCAAAACGGGGTAGCGGTGGCAACGCGAGTCCAACGGGTTTCATATGCGTGTGTGGACCCGGGCAGGTAGGTAAGACGTTGTTGCATCGTGTAGGTATAAGCCGTGCACCATTGATTATCGGGTTGCCACTTTGGGGAGTGATACACCCCACTGTGGGGCCAGCACGGGTATCTACGTTAGGGAGCCGATCGCTTGGGAAGTAGTGGGTACACCTAGTGGAGATAGGGGCAGACGGCACCTATGTAGTCAGCTAGGGGTACAAGAAGCTACTGGGTAAAATTACTAAGTACACTTAGTGGGATCAACCTTTAAGTAGGAATTACCCTTGGTGGGTAGAACTGGTGTGGTGCAGTGTAGGAATTACCCTTGGGTGGGTAGATCTGGGGTGGTGCAGTGTAGAAATTATCCTTGGGTGGGGAAATGCGTCTTTACGGTTATCTTAGTTCATCCTAAGTCTAGTTGGCTGCTTAGTGTAGCCATTTATCCCCAGTCGTTACCGTATATCAAGCTCATGTCTTACTCTGATTACTTTAATGATTGTATTGTTAAAGTTATAGGACTCGCTCAGACTTATGTCTGACCCCGTTGTTTTTATCTTTTTCCCAACCCTCAGGTTATCAGAGTGGGCCTAGCACTAGTGGGCTTTGATCAGACTGCTTTATCTATCTTTTGGAGCTTGGACCGTGGATGTAAAGCTCAGTTTATCTTTTATATTATGGCTATTAATTTATGAAGTGGGATTATGTACTTTTGTTTTATCAGGATGGATATTATGTACTTGACTCTTGTTTATTGTTTTGGTGTAACCAAACATGTTCTACTTTACGCTGCAATGAAATGATGTTTTAAATTCTCAAGTATTACTTATATCTGTCTTGTTGTAATTTTTCTGTTCTATATTCACTTAAAAATACTCCACCGATGTTATGGCATTCCCTTAGTGAGTGACCGTAGCGGGTGTGGGGTGTTACACGTGGTATCAGAGCTTAAGGTTACCAGAACAGATAAATTTTTTAGAAAAACTATTTTCTAAGAATATTTTTGAAAGGAGTATTTTCAAAAACATGTCTTTTAAGAGAAAAGTTTTTGAAAGAAAAGCATAATCCCCAATAGCCATATCTATATCTTTCAAATTCTCCGTTTTGAATCTCTTCCTCTCTCGTTTTGAGTTTCCCCTCCGCGTATAGATGATCTTTCTAAGATAGATGAGAACGGAAAACCATTTCAAGGGACTTAGACATTAGTCGGACTAGAAGTTGGTTCAAGAAGGAGGAGGACTTGTAGGTACCTATTGGATAGACGATGGGAGGAAGGCTCAAATAGTTGTTTTGATGGGAGGTTACGAGTGGAGAATGGGAAGGAGAGGGCTAGTAGTTATCCTTTTGAGAGGAATAGGACACCTTATTAGGATTGTCCAAAGGGGCATGGGCAAGGTATGGAATCTCCTGGAGGGTAGTTGTATTCCCTCACTGCTAGTGTACCAGATGGGGATAGGACCGTCTAGGTTGGAATTTGGATTTCTTTACTATCCAGTTCGAACTTTATTTGATTCTGACGCATCGAGTTCGTTTATCTCATCATTGTTAGTTGAGTCACTGCACTTAGACACCAGTTTAGTAGATGATCCCTTAGTTGTTTCAAACCCAATTGGGGCTCCATGATGTGTTTGGGTTTGAAAGTTTCTATTCTTAGCGTTGAGTTTAGATGTGATGCTTTTTGGGCTTCACGGGCTATGGGTTAGTTTTGGGCATGGATTGGTTATCCAGTAGGGGTGTCGTTCTTGATTTTGAAGGGAGAGTTGTTAGGCTTATGACCCGCTTGGGTAACACTCTCGAGATCTCTTGTAATCCCATGGAATCTGTTATGCTAAGTTATCTAGAATCGCTTGACACGTCGGTCGAGAGTTTGCGATCTGTTAGAGTGGTCCGGGAGTACTCGGATGTGTTTGAGGAGGTGAAGGGCTTACCTCCGGAGCGGGAGATTGACTTCCGAATATATCGGGTAGACAATGCCAAACCAGTATCTTGGCCAGTGTGCCACATGGCTCCTCTTGGGAGGAGGGAACTCCATAAGCAAGTAGGCGATTTGCTTGAAAAGGGGTTTATAAGACGAAATATATCGGAGTGGGGTGCTCCAGTAGTTTTTGCCACGAAGGCGGATGGGTCCCTCAGACTTTGTGTAGGCTAAAGAGAACTAAATAAACTCACAAAGAAGAATAGACACCCATTGCCGAGGATTGATGATCTCTTTGATCAGTTAGTTGGCGCCTCAGTATTTTCGCAGTTGGACTTGGCCACGGGGTTTCGTCAGTTGAGAGTGGCTGAGGATAGTATAGAGAAGACTGCCTTTTGGACTCCGGATGGTTTTTTTTATGAGTGGCTGGTGATGCCATTTGGTTTGACGAACGCCCCCGCATACTTTATTGATTTGATGAGAAGGGTGTTTAGGGAGTACCTAAATAAGTTCGTGATGGTCTTTGTAAATGACATCTTGGTCTTTTCTAGGAGCGAATTAAGTTTTCGTATGTGCTCAATAGGTTGAGCAAAGCCAGTTATGGGATAAACGGTGGTTTTGGAGCGAGACTGGCGAGGACATCCAGAGTTGGACAAGGGCTTAATTAGTTAGCCGTTTTTACTAGTATCATCTCACGTAGGACGTCTGAATTCGAAGGAGGTATCCCTTGGGTGTTTGTCTGATATTGGTTTAGGCCTTTGGGGCTTGCATTTGGGGGATGTCAAGTTCGACTAGGATGGCCTGCGTGAGAGATGGATAGTTGTGATGATTTTGGATGGGATTCTTAGCATCCTATGAGTTTGAGATAGCGTATACCCATGGCAAGGGTAACGTGGTAGCGGACGCCTTAAGTAGAAAAAGGTTGTCCTCGAGTTCATTGTTCGTTGAACGACGGAGCTTAGAGTTTATTTCTATGTTTGACTTTAGACCTTCCGTTGACTTTGTACCCAGTTTGCTAGCCTCCTTGGAGGTTAGGCCTACTCTTTTGGGACGGATTAGCGAGGCACAGCGAGACGACCCACAGTTGGTTGAGTTAGTAGTGAAGCTCATAAGGGGGGAGTCGTCCAGCCATTTGAGTAGGTACACCCTAGATGGTAAGGGGTGGTTGCGTAGAGACGGTAGACTTTGTGTACCGCAAGACGAGGGTTTGAGGAAGGATATACTTGATGATGCACATCGGTCGAAGATGACCATTCATCCCGATGGGGACAAGATGAACCAAGACGTGAAGCGAGTTTTCTTTTGGGCCGGTATGAAGAAAGATGTGGCCGAGTATGTCGCTAGATGCTTGGTGTGCTAGCAAGTGAAAGCGGAGCAGAAGAAACCCGGTGGGTTGCTTTCACCCATTGGAGGTTCCGCTATGGAAGTGGGATAGTGTCTCGATGGATTACCGAGATCGAGGAAGGGTAATACGGGAATTTGGGTTGTGGTAGACAGACTTACTAAAAGCGCCCATTTTATACCCGTGAAGAGTAAGAGAACTGCTCCATGGCTAGCTTTAGTTTACATTCGAGAGATTATTAGATTGCATGGTGTACCTTCCTGTATAGTGAGCGATCGAGATCCTATCTTCACTAGAGAGTTTTGGAAGAGTTTGCAAGAGGCGGTAGGGACTCAGTTGCGTTTGAGTACCGCATATCATCCTCAGACGGACGGCCAGACCGAGAGGGTGAACTGTATTTTAGAAGACCTTTTGAGGCTATGTATCTTGGATTTTGGAGGTACATTGGAAGAGCATCTTCCATTGGTGGAGTTCGCATATAATAACAGCTTTCAGTCTAGTATTGCCATGGCTCCTTTCGAAGCCTTTTATGGAAGGCCTTGTCGATCACCTACATGTTGGTAGGAATCTACGGATAAGATCTTGCCTGGGCCCGATATGGTTAGGAAGACTTCGGAAAAGATTGATTCGATTCAAAGAAGGATGAAAGCGGCGCAAGACAGACAGAAATCTTATGCGGACAAGAGGAGAACAGAGCTTGAGTTTGATGTTGGGGACATGGTCTTTGTCAAAGTGTCTCCGTTACGGAATGTGGTTCGCTTTGGATCTGTTTGGGAAGTTAGCACCAAGGTTTGTTGGACCGTTTCCTATTAAGGAAAGGATTGGACAGATGGCCTATAGAGTGGAGTTGCCCGACAGACTTAGTGGTGTACATGATGTATTCCCTGTGTCACATTTGAGGAAGTGCCTACATGAGACCGCAGAGGTGGTAGAGCCGAGCTTGCTTAGAGAAGTAGAGATAGAGCATGATGCGACTATTCGACGAGCTCCTACACGCATCCTTGGGTCAGAAATTAAGAGGTTGAGAAACAGGGAGGTTCAACTAGTCAAAGTGCAATGGGGAGAAGATGAGAGCAACGCTACTTGGGAGACGGAAGCGAAAATGCGTTCATTATACCCATTCCTTTTTGAGGGTATGTCTTTTAACTTCTCCTTTATCGTTTGTCTAGTACTTATCTTATCTTTAGTATGTCCTCTTGTTAGTGCCTTTGACCTTTAGATAGGGTAAACCTATGGTTGAAACATGTTTTTGAGACATGTTATGATTGATGGATGCAAGTGGATGCAAGTGTTTGCTAGTGGTTGCTCATGGATGCATATACACACACTCTAGACACTAGATCGGCTCAATCACTTCATATTGCATATTGCATATTGCATATAATTGTGTGTAGGTAACTATATTTATGGATGTATAATGGTTGTGTTATCAAATGGATGATGCATTTTGGTGAATGATTGTGCACTCATGTAGATATAGTATGTGTCGATAGGGTTCTTTCGCATACATATTGGATGCATGGTACTATCACGGTTTGCATATGTTCATACATTAGATAGGAACATATACACACACTTTTTGCATATGCTCATACATCAGTAGAAATTGTTTTAAGGACAATGGATGCTCGTGTTTGATGGATTGAGTAGATGGTTGTTTGGATGGTAGGATATGCATTCTCCTTAACTTGGAGATTTCGGGGACGAAATCCTTTAAGGAGGGGAGAATGTAACACCCCGAATTTCAGTTAACACTGATATTCACTAATTTCAGAATTAATATCTCAGATGTGAGAATCTGGGGAAACGGGTTAAGTCATTGTGTTCGTCTCAGAAAAATACGCGAAATAGAGTCCGAAATTTTGTAAATCGGAGTCCGTATGACCCGGTTAAGGCCCAAAGAAGTTTTCAGGAAATTTGAATTTCGAAACATGCAGAAATGGAGGCCAGGCGGGAAAACTCCCGCCCAGCCAAGTCGACTTGGCAGTCGACAGGGCTGTCGACTTGCCCTGTCGGCTGATTCTGGCCTAGGTGCACCTGGTTGAGTTTTGGGCTGGGTTGGAGGGCTTGGGACGAAATCTGACGGACCTAAACTAACCTAGGGTTAATCTAAGGGTCTAAAACACAACCTAATCCTATAAATACACCCTAAGACTACCCTAATTCATACTAAAAATAGAATCTATGCCATCATGCCGCCAAAATGCAACTTAGAAGGAGCCTCCACTAATTTGAGAAGAGGATTGCAAGCTAATCAACTACTAATCCACCTCTACTTCAACTCTATCAACTATCTAAGGGGCTAATCTTGGAGTTTGTGAGTTTCTATCACTTTAATAACCAATTGCTAAACTAAGTAGATGAGATGTGATGAGATCATATGGTTTTGCTTGCGGATCAATGGGTTTTAGGTCATATGTTATGATGCTAGTTTGCTAATCACTATGTTTAACACTTATTCATGATGACACTATGTTTATGCAAGTTAAGTGTTTGGGTTTATGCATGTTAAGTGGTGGGTTTTATGCATGCTAAGTATTCGGTTTTATGCATGCTAAGTGTTTGGTTTTATGCAAGTTAAATGCTTGGTTTTATGTTAGAATCATATGTGAAATAAGTGACATGACATGCAAGTTTAACCTATGAGTTTGGATCTATAATATGCATAATCTATGCAAGTTGTTTGGATTAGTGATATGCATAACATATGCGAGTTTACCTTTGTATGTCATACATACATATGCAAGTTCATATGTAACATGTAATGCCAGTTATGTGCATGATTATATGCAAGTTCATATGTAACATGTTATGCAAGTTATGTGTTTGGTTATATGCAAGTTATGTGCATGATTATATGCAAGTTCATATGTAACATGTTATGCAAGTTATGTGTTTGGTTATATGCAAGTTAACATGTGACATGCTATGCAAGTTTACCCCTTTGTATGAGATAAGTACATGTGCAAGTTCATCCCTTTTAGACCTATGACATGTATGCAAGCTGACACCTTTATGATAGGTCTATGACATGAACATTTATGCAAGTTACCAGCTTTATGACATATGTGATTCATGCAAGTTTGAGTTGGTTATTTATGCAAGTTGGGTTTATGGTCATATATGCAAGTTGACACCTTTTAAACCCATGATAATGCTAATGATATGCTAAGTTGAACCCATTGTGTGTATGATGAATCTTCTCTTTTGAAGTATGTCATGTTAACGTATTTACGTGGGGACGATGGGGTAAAAACTAATGAACACATAAAATTGTGTGAAGTGGGTATGATTAAACATACCATAAAGTGGATGGACATAATTGGGAATTTACCTATTAAGTTAGGTCTACCCATATTATGGAATTGGGAATTTACCTATTGAGTTAGGTCTACCCATATTCTTAAATATTTGTAATTAATTAGGGACAATTAATACAAATTATAGGGGTGATTAATTAGGTGTAATTAATCGACTAAGACACGAGGTTGGACCCTTTTTGTAGCATAAGACTGCCCGGAACCGACCGGCAAATCCAGCGGCTACAAATGATTGGCCCAATGTGAGAGGTCTTAGTCATAAACTAAATACGTGACAAGTGTAAAGACACGAGGTTAGACTCTGTTATGGTGTAAGGCTGCCCGGAACCAACCGGCATATCCAGCTGCCATAAAAGACAGTCTAATGTGAGAGGTCTTTACAAAAGGTTACGATCTTAATTAATTAAGAAACACTTAACCAAATTAGCATGTAGTGAGGCATGAGGGGTTAAGTGGGTGCCTTGGGTGGCATGTAGTAACTAGTGGGGGTGCCTTGAGTGGCATGAGGAAACTAGTGGGTTGCCTTGGGTGGCAATAGAAAATACGATTAGAATATTTAACCAAAGTGGAACATGTAATTAAACATGATTAAAGGGTTAAGTAAGTGCCTTGGGTGGCATGTGGGAATCAAGTAAGTGCCTTGGGTGGCATGTGGAAATCTAGTGGGGGCCTTAAGTGGCAATTGAAATATGATTAAATGACAAGCTTAAGTAGTAGCTTGTGGGGCCTTAAGTGGCAATTGAAATATGATTAAATGACAAGCTTAAGTAGTAGCTTGTGGGGGCCTTGAGTGGCAATTGAAATATGATTAGATGACTTAACCAAACCTTAACATGTAAGTGGGCATGATTATAAAAAGGGGTTAAGTGGGATGCACTAGATAAAATGACAAGCTTAAATAGTAGCTTGTGGGGGCCCATTTCAACCAGTAACCCATATGTATCTTATTTGGGTCGACCCATGTCGAGGACGGGACACGCGTACTGGGCTTGACTATAAGAGGCCAAAACGGGGTAGCGGTGGCAACGCGAGTCCAACGGGTTTCATATGCGTGTGTGGACCCGGGCTGGTAGGTAAGACGTTGTTGCATCGTGTAGGTATAAGCCGTGTACCATTGATTATCGGGTTGCCACTTTGGGGAGTGATACACCCCACTGTAGGGCCAGCACGGGTATCTACGTTAGGGAGCCGATCGCTTGGGAAGTAGTGGGTACACCTAGCGGAGATAGGGGCAGACGGCACCTATGTAGTCATCTAGGGGTACAAGAAGCTACTGAGTAAAATTACTAAGTACACTTAGTGGGATCAACCTTTAAGTAGGAATTACCCTTGGTGGGTAGAACTGGTGTGGTGCAGTGTAGGAATTACCCTTGGGTGGGTAGATCTGGGGTGGTGCAGTGTAGTAATTATCCTTGGGTGGGGAAATGCGTCTTTACGGTTATCATAGTTCATCCTAAGTCTAGTTGGCTGCTTAGTGTAGCCATTTATCCCCAGTCGTTACCGTATATCAAACTCATGTCTTACTCTGGTTACTTTAATGATTGTATTGTTAAAGTTATAGGACTCGCTCAGACTTATGTCTGACCCCGTTGTTTTTATCTTTTTCCCAACCCTCAGGTTATCAGAGTGGGCCTAGCACTAGTGGGCTTTGATCAGACTGCTTTATCTATCTTTTGGTGCTTGGACCGTGGATGTAAAGCTCAGTTTATCTTTTATATTATGGCTATTAAGTTATGTAGTGGGATTATGTACTTTTGTTTTATCAGGATGGATATTATGTACTTGACTCTTGTTTATGGTTTTGGTGTAACCAAACATGTTCTACTTTCCGCTGCAATGAAATGATGTTTTAAATTCTCAAGTATTACTTATATCTGTCTTGTTGTAATTTTTCTGTTCTATATTCACTTAAAAATACTCCACCGATGTTATGGCATTCCCTTAGTGAGAGACCGTAGCGGGTGTGGGGTGTTACAGAAAATGTTTTTGTAAATAATTTTCAAATGTGGGACATGTTTGTGAAAGCAGTCTAAAAAAAGTAAAGAGTCCACATGTGCATGTTCTTTTGCTTAAGAGGAAAATAACCATAGTAATCTGTGTACCTGTAACACCCCGTATGTTGAATAACTTGCTATAATATAAAACAGGGTAGAATTAAACTTTAAAATCTGAATCAGGGGAAACGGGCTATGCCATTGCGTTCGTCTCAGAAAAATACGCGAAATAGAGTCCGAGTTTTCGAAAATCGGAGTCCGTATGACCCAGATATGGCCCGAAGAAGTTTCAGGAAATTTAAAAACAGATTTAAAAACGGAAATTTCAAATTTCAGAAGTGGCGGGAAAATCCCCGCCAGACCCAGGGGGTCGACCTGGGGGTCGACTGGGGAGTCGACCTGCCCACCAGGTCGACTGGGGAGTCGACCCTAGTGTCGACCTGGGGGTCGACCTCCCTGGTCGAGCCCAGGTGACCTGGGTGCACCAGTTTGGCTTTTGGGCTGTGTCTGGTGGCTTGTGACGAGATCTGACGGCTCTAACCTAATCTAGGGTTAATCTAAGGGCCTAAACTACATCCTAATTCTATAAATACACCCTAAGACTACCCTAATTCATACTAAAATTGGAGACAACGTCGTTATGCCGTCAAAATGCAACTAGGAGGAGCCACCAACAAATTAAAGAGGAGGAAAGCTTCTCAAATCAACTTCTAATCAACTCTAGCAACTTAATCTTCTTCATTAAAGTGCTAATCAACAAGTTGTGAGTTTTCTATAGCCTTAATAACCAATTGTTGAAATGATTATGATAGGATATAATGAGGTTATGGCTATGAATGTGGATCAATGCAAGATTATGTTATCATATGCTATGTGTTTGTGATGTTATGCAAGTTATGCAAGTTATGTGCTATATGTTCATGAAGTTATGCAAGTTATGCAAGTCATATGATACATGTTCATGATGTTATGCAAGTTATGCAAGTCATATGCTATGTGATCATGATGTTATGCAAGTTATGCAAGTCATATGCTATGTGATTATGATGTTATGCATGTTATGCAAGTCATATGCTATGTGTTTGTGGTGTTATGCAAGTTATGCAAGTCATATGCTATGTGTTTATGATGTTATGCAAGATATGCAAGTCATATGGGAAACATTGATCCATTATGACACCATGATATGCAAGTTTGGTGTATGATTATATGCTAGTTCATACATGATATGTTATGCAAGTTTGGTGTTTGATTATATGCTAGTTCATACATGATATGTTATGCAAGTTTTGTGTATGATTACATGGAAGTTCATATATGACATGTTATGCAAGTTTGGTGTTTGATTATATGCAAGTAACATGTGCAAGTTTACACCTTATTATGATATGCATACATATGCAAATTGACCCCTTTGTATGTCATACATACATATGCAAGTTTACCCCTTTGTATGACATAAATAACTTATGCAAGTTAACCTCTTTATGACATATGTGATTCATGCAAGTTTGGGTTGATTATTTATGCTAGTTGGGTTGATGCTATATGCATGTTGACACCTTTAAACCCATGTTGATGTTAATGTTATGCAAGTTGAACCCATTGTATTCGTGATGAATCTTCCCTTTTATGTCATGTTGGCGAATTACGTGGGGAGCGATGGGGTTAATATACATGTTAATGAAATGGTGTGTAATTGGTATGATTATACATACCATAAAATGGATGGACATAATTGAGTCAATTATGTACATCGTTAAAATTGGAATTAATTAGGGAAAATTAATTCGAAATATGGGGGAGATTAATTAGGTGTAATTAATCGACTAAGACACGAGGTTGGACCCTTTTGTAGCGTAAGACTGCCCGGAACCGACCGGCAAATCCAGCGGCTACAAATGATTAGCCCAATGTGAGGGGTCTTAGGCACAAACCTAATACGTGACAAGTGTAAAGACACGAGGTTAGACTCGGTTATGGCGTAAGGCTGCCCGTACCCGACCGGCAAATCCAGCTGCCATAAGAGATAGTCTAATGTGAGAGGTCTTTACAACGGTTACGTTCTTAATCAATTAAGAAACACTTAACCATATTAGCATGTAGAGGACATGAGGGGTTAAGTGGGTGCCTTGGGTGGCATGTGGAAAAATCTAGTAGTTGCCTTGGGTGGCAATAGATAATACGATTAGAATACTTAACCGAAGTGGAACATGTAATTAAACATGATTAAAGGGTTAAGTAAGTGCCTTGGGTGGCATGGGAAAAATCTAGTGGTTGCCTTGGGTGGCAATGGAAGATAAGATTAAAATACTTAACCAAAGTGGAACATGTAATTAAACATGATTAAAGGGTTAAGTAAGTGCCTTGGGTGGCATGGGGAATATCTAGTGGTTGCCTTGGGTGGCAATGGAAGATAAGATTAAAATACTTAACCAAAGTGGAACATGTAATTAAACATGATTAAAGGGTTAAGTAAGTGCCTTGGGTGGCATGTGGAAATCAAGTAAGTGCCTTGGGTGGCATGGGGAAATCTAGTGGGTGCCTTGAGTGGCAATTGATATATGATTAGATGACTTAACCAAACTTCAAACATGTAAGTGGACATGATTATTAAAAAGGGTTAAGTGGGATGCACTAGAAACAAATGACAAGCTTAGGTGGTAGCTTGTGGGGGCCTATTTCAACCAGTAACCCATATGTATCTTATTGGGCTCGACCCATGTCGAGGACGGGACACGCGTACTGGGCTTGACTATAAGAGGCCAAAACGGGTTAGCGGTGGCAACGCAAGTCCAACGGGTTTCATATGCGTGTGTGGACCCGGGCTGGTAGGTTAGACGTTGTTGCATCGTGTAGGTATAAGCCGTGCACCATTGATTATCGGGTTGCCACTTTGGGGAGTGATACACCCCACTGTGGGGCCAGCACGGGTATCTACGTTAGGGAGCCGATCGAATGGGAGTAGTGGGTACACCTAGTGGAGATAGGGGCAGGCGGCACCTATGTAGTCAGCTAGGGGTACACGAGACTACTATTAAAATTACTAAGTTGTGGGTACACCTAGTGGAGATAGGGGCAGACGGCACCTATGTAGTCAGCTAGGGGTACACGAAACTATTATTAAAAATTACTAAGTACACTTAGTGGGATCAACCTTTAAGTAGGAATTACCCTTAGGTGGGTAGATCTGGTGTGGTGCAGTGTAGGAATTACCCTTGGGTGGGTAGATCTAGTGTGGTGCAGTGTAGTATTTATCCTTGGGTGGATAGGCGCGTCTTTACCGTTATCTTAGTTTATCCTAAGTCTAGTTGGCTACTTAGTGTAGCCATTTATCCCCAGTCGTACCATACCAGGTTTATATCATACCCTAATTACTTTAATGATTGTATTGTTAAGGTTATAGGGCTCACTCAGACTTATGTCTGACCCCGTTGATTTTATTTTTTCCCCAACCCTCATGTTCTCAGAGTGGGCCTAGCACTAGTGGGCTTTGATCAGATTGCTTTATCTATCTTTTGGAGCTTGGACTCTTGAAGAAAAGCTCGGTTATCTTTTCTATTATGGCTATTAGTATGTAGTGGGATTATGTACTTATGTTTTAACGAGATGGATATTTTGTACTTGACTCTTGTTAGTTTTTGAGATGTAACCAAACATGTTTACCTTCTGCTGCAATGAAATGATGTTTTAAATTTCAAGTATTACTTATATCTGTCTTGTTGTAATTTTTCAGTTCTATATTCACTTAAATACTCCACCGAAGCTAAGGCATTCCCTTTGTGAGTGACCTTAGCGGGTGTGGGGTATTACACGTGGTATCAGAGCTTAAGGTTACCAGAATAGATAAAATTTTTAGAAAACTATTTTTCTAAAAACATTTTCGGAAGAGGTATTTTCAAAAACATGTCTTTTAAGAGAAAAGTTTTTGAAAGAAAAGCATAATCCCCAAATATTCATATCTTTATCCTTCGGATTCTCCGTTTTGAATCTCTTCCTCTTTCTCTTTTTGAATTTCCCCTCCGCGTATAGAAGTCTTTTTAAGATAAATAAGGACTTTCGTATGAAGGACAGAAGAACCACTTCAAGGGACTAAGACGTTTGTCGGGCTAAAAAGTTAGTCCAAGGAGGTGGAGGGCTTATGGGTACCTTTAAGATGGACGAGAGAGGAAGGTTCAAATATCTATTAGGTATATAAAGGACGAAACCTCATCGTGGTAAGAAGGCCACGAAAGGAGAATGTGAAGGGGAAGGCTAGTTGTTTTGGAGAAATAGGACACCTTGGGGTTGTTCAAAAAGGTAAGGACGAAGTTCAGGATCTTCTGGAGGGTAGATGTATTCCCTCACGACGGGTATACCTGATGGGGGTAGGACCGTCTAAGTTGAAATTTGGCTCTCTCGATCATCCTGTTCGAACTTTATTCGACTCTGGCGCACCACATTCGTTTATCTCATCATCATTAGTCGAGTCACTGCACCTAGACACCAGTTTAGTAGATGATCCTGTGGTTGTTTCAAACCCAATTGGGGGGCTCCACTTATTTGTCCATGATATGTTTTGTTTTGAAGAACCTCATACTTAGCGTTTAGTTTAGGGGTGATGCTTTTGTTTGGGCTTCACGGGCTATGGGTTGATTTTGGGCATGGACTGGTTATCCAGTAATGGTGTCGTTCTTGATTGCGAAAGGAGAGTTGTTAGGCTCATGACCCGCTTGGGTAACACTCTCGAGATCTCTTGTAATCCCATAGATTTTGTTATGCTAAGTTATCTTGAATCGCTTGACGCTTCGGTCAAGAGTTTGCGATCTGTTAGAGTGGTCCGGGAGTACTCGGATAAGTTTGAGGAGATGAAGGGCTTACCTCCGAAGCGGGAGATAGACTTCCGAATATATCTGGTGGAAAATGCAAAGCAAGTATCTTTGTCAGTGCGCCACATGGCTCCTCGTGAGAGGAGGGAACTCCATAAGCAATTAAGGGAGCTGCTTGGGAAGGGGTTCATAAGACGAAGTATATCAGAGTGGGCTGCTCCAGTAGTTTTTGCCACGAAGGCGAATGGGTCCCTCAGACTTTGTGCAGACTATGGAGAGCTTAACAAGCTCACAAAGAAGAATAGACACCCATTACCAAGGATTGATGATCTTTTTGATCGGTTGGTTGGCGCCTCAGTGTTTCACAGTTGGACTTAGCCACGGGGTTTCATCAGTTGAGAGTGACTGAGGATAGTATAGATAAGACTGCCTTTAGGACTCCGGATGGTTTCTATGAGTGGCTGGTGATGCCATTTGGTTTGGCAAACGCCCCTGCATACTTTGTTGATTTGATGAGGAGGGTGTTTAGGGAGTTCCTTAATAAGTTCGTGGTGGTCTTTGTGGATGAAATCTTAGTATTTTCTAAGAGTGAAGAAGAGCGAAATAAGTTTTCGTATGTGCTTAATAGGTTAAGCAAAGCCAGTTATTTGATCAACGGTGGTTTTGGAGCGAGACTGGCAAGGACATCCAGAGTTGGACAAGGGCTTAATCATTTAGCCGTTTTACTAGTATCATCTCACGTAGGTCGTCTGAATTCGAAGGAGGTATCCCTTGGGTGTTTGTCTGATATTGGTTTAGGCCTTTGGGGCTTTCACTTGGGGGATGTCGAGTTCGACTAGGATGGTCTGCGTGAGAGATGGATAGTTGTGACGATTTTGTATGGGAGAATATCCTGGTTTTCTCCAGAAGTGGATAAAACCATACCCTACATCTTAGGGAAGTGTTGAAGACTCTTCGAGCGCATAGTCTTGAGACAGCAAAGGTGGATGGAGTTCTTAGCATCCTATGATTTCGAGATAGCGTACACCCCAGTAAGGGTAACGTGGTGGCAGACACCTTGAGCAGAAAAAGGTTGTCCTTGAGTCCATTGTTCGTGGAACAACGAAGCATGGAATTTATCTCGATGTTTGATTTCAGACCTTCCGTTGACTTTATACCCGGTTTGCTAGCATCCTTGGAGGTCAGACCAACTCTTTTGAGACGAATTGGCAAGGCACAGAGGGACGACCCACAGTTGGTTGAGTTGGTATAGAGGCTCATAAAAGGAGAGTCGTCCAGCCATTTGAGTAGGTATACCTTAGACGATAGGGGGTGCTCGCGTAGAGACGGTAGACTTTGTGTACCGCAAGACGAGGGTTTAAGGAAGGCTATTCTTGATGATGCACACCGTTCTAGGATGACCATTTATCCCGGTGGGGACAAGATGTACCAAAACATGAAGTGAGTTTTCATTTGGGCCGGTATGAAGAAAGATGTGGCCGAGTATGTCGCTAGATGCTTGGTGTGCCAACAGGTGAAAGCGGAGCAAAAGAAACCCGGTGGGTTGCTTCACCCATTGGAAGTTCCGCAATGGAAGTGGGATAGCATCTCGATGGATTTTATTGATGGGTTACCTAGATCGAGAAAGGGTAATACGGGAATTTGGGTTGTGGTAGACAGACTTACTAAGAGTGCCAATTTCATACCCATGAAGAGCAAGAAGACAGCTCCATGGCTAGCTTCAGTTTATCTTCGAGAGATAGTTCGGTTGCATAGGGAACATGACGTATTCCATGTGTCACATTTGAGGAAGTGCCTACATGAGATCACAGAGGTGGTAGAGCCGAGCTTGCTTAGAGAAGTAGAGGTGGAGCGTGATGCGACTATTCGACGAGCTCCTACCCGCATCCTTGGGTCAGAGATTAGGAAGTTGAGAAACAGAGAGGTTCGACTAGTCAAAGTGAAAAGGGGAGAAGATGAGAGCAATGCTACTTGGGAGACAGAAGCGAAGATGTGTTTATTGTACCCATTTCTTTTTGAGGGTATGTCTTTTAACTTCTCCTTTATCGTTTGTCTAGTACTTATCTTATCTTTAGTATGTCCTCTCATTAGTACCTTTGACCTTTAGATAGGGAAAACCTATGGTTGAAACATGTGTTTGAGACATGTTATGATTGATGGATGCAAGTGGTATCTAGTGGTTGCTCGTGGATGCATATACACACACTTTAGGCACTAGATCGGCTCAATCACTTCATATTGCATATTGCATAAAATTGTGTGTAGGTAGCTATATTAATGGATGTATAATGGTTGTGTTATCACATGGATGATGCATTTTGGTGAATGATTGTGCACTCATGTAGAGATAGTATGTGTCGATAAGGTTCTTTCGCATACATATTGGATGCATGGCACTATCATGGTTTGCATTAAGGAGGTCAACTAAATCAGTAGACCGCCTAATTTTGCATTAGACAGGGAACATATACACACACTTTTTGCATATGTTCATACAGCATTAGAAACTTTAAGGACAATGGATGCCAGTGTTTGATGGTTTGAGTAGATGGTTGTTTGGATGGTAGGATACGTTCTTCTTGACTTAGAGATTTCGGGGACGAAATCCTTTAAGTAGGGGAGAATGTAACACCCCGTATGTTGAATAACTTGCTATAATATAAAACAGGGTAGAATTAAACTTTAAAATCTGAATCAGGAGAAACGGGCTATGTCATTGCGTTCGTCTCGGAAAAATACGCGAAATAGAGTCTGAGTTTTCGAAAATCGGAGTCCCTATGACCCAGATATGGCCCGAAGAAGTTTCAGGAAATTTAAAAACAGAATTAAAAACAGAAATTTCAAATTTCAGAAGTGGCGGGAAAATTCCTGCCAGACCCAGGGGGTCGACCTGGGGGTCGACTGGGGAGTCGACCTGCCCACCAGGTCGACTGGGGAGTCGACCCTAGTGTCGACCTGGGGGTCGACCTCCCTGGTCGAGCCCAGGTGACCTGGGTGCACCAGTTTGGCTTTTGGGCTATGTCTGGTGGCTTGTGACGAGATCTGACGGCTCTAACCTAATCTAGGGTTAATCTAAGGGCCTAAACTACATCCTAATTCTATAAATACACCCTAAGACTACCCTAATTCATACTAAAATTGGAGACAACGTCGTTATGCCGTCAAAATGCAACTAGGAGGAGCCACCAACAAATTAAAGAGGAGGAAAGCTTCTCAAATCAACTTCTAATCAACTCTTGCAATTTAATCTTCTTCATTAAATTGCTAATCAACAAGTTGTGAGTTTTCTATAGCCTTAATAACCAATTGTTGAAATGATTATGATAGGATATAATGAGGTTATGGCTATAAATGTGGATCAATGCAAGATTATGTTATCATATGCTATGTGTTTGTGATGTTATGCAAGTTATGCAAGTTATGTGCTATATGTTCATGAAGTTATGCAAGTTATGCAAGTCATATGATACATGTTCATGATGTTATGCAAGTTATGCAAGTCATATGCTATGTGATCATGATGTTATGCAAGTTATGCAAGTCATATGCTATGTGATTATGATGTTATGCAAGTTATGCAAGTCATATGCTATGTGTTTGTGGTGTTATGCAAGTTATGCAAGTCATATGCTATGTGTTTATGATGTTATGCAAGATATGCAAGTCATATGAGAAACATTGATCCATTATGACACCATGATATGCAAGTTTGGTGTATGATTATATGCTAGTTCATACATGATATGCTATGCAAGTTTGGTGTTTGATTGTATGCTAGTTCATACATGATATGTTATGCAAGTTTGGTGTATGATTACATGCAAGTTCATATATGACATGTTATGCAAGTTTGGTGTTTGATTATATGCAAGTAACATGTGCAAGTTTACACCTTATTATGATATGCATACATATGCAAGTTAACCCCTTTGTATGTCATACATACATATGCAAGTTTACCCCTTTGTATGACATAAATAACTTATGCAAGTTAACCTCTTTATGACATATGTGATTCATGCAAGTTTGGGTTGATTATTTATGCTAGTTGGGTTGATGCAATATGCATGTTGACACCTCTAAACCCATGTTGATGTTAATGTTATGCAAGTTGAACCCATTGTATTCGTGATGAATCTTCCCTTTTATGTCATGTTGGCGAATTACGTGGGGAACAATGGGGTTAATATATATGTTAATGAAATGGGGTGAAGTTGGTATGATTATACATACCATAAAATGGATGGACATAATTGAGTCAATTATGTACATTAAAATTGGAATTAATTAGGGAAAATTAATTCGAAATATGGGGGTGATTAATTAGGTGTAATTAATCGACTAAGACACGAGGTTGGACCCTTTTGTAGCGTAAGACTGCCCGGAACCGACCGGCAAATCCAGCGGCTACAAATGATTGGCCCAATGTGAGGGGTCTTAGTCACAAACCTAATACGTGACAAGTGTAAAGACACGAGGTTAGACTCGGTTATGGCGTAAGGCTGCCCGGACCCGACCGGCAAATCCAGCTGCCATAAGAGATAGTCTAATGTGAGAGGTCTTTACAACGGTTACGTTCTTAATCAATTAAGAAACACTTAACCATATTAGCATGTAGAGGACATGAGGGGTTAAGTGGGTGCCTTGGGTGGCATGTGGAAAAATCTAGTAGTTGCCTTGGGTGGCAATAGAAAATACGATTAGAATACTTAACCGAAGTGGAACATGTAATTAAACATTATCAAAGGGTTAAGTAAGTGCCTTGGGTGGCATGGGAAAAATCTAGTGGTTGCCTTGGGTGGCAATGGAAGATAAGATTAAAATACTTAACCAAAGTGGAACATGTAATTAAACATGATTAAAGGGTTAAGTAAGTGCCTTGGGTGGCATGGGGAATATCTAGTGGTTGCCTTGGGTGGCAATGGAAGATAAGATTAAAATACTTAACCAAAGTGGAACATGTAATTGGACATGATTAAAGGGTTAAGTAAGTGCCATGGGTGGCATGTGGAAATCAAGTAAGTGCCTTGGGTGGCATGGGGAAATCTAGTGGGTGCCTTGAGTGGCAATTGATATATGATTAGATGACTTAACCAAACTTCAAACATGTAAGTGGACATGATTATTAAAAAGGGTTAAGTGGGATGCACTATAAACAAATGACAAGCTTAGGTGGTAGCTTGTGGGGGCCCATTTCAACCAGTAACCCATATGTATCTTATTGGGCTCGACCCATGTCGAGGATGGGACACGCGTACTGGGCTTGACTATAAGAGGCCAAAATGGGTTAGCGGTGGCAACGCAAGTCCAATGGGTTTCATATGCGTGTGTGGACCCGGGCTGGTAGGTAAGACGTTGTTGCATCGTGTAGGTATAAGCCGTGCACCATTGATTATCGGGTTGCCACTTTGGGGAGTGATACACCCCACTGTGGGGCCAGCACGGGTATCTACGTTAGGGAGCCGATCGAATGGGAGTAGTGGGTACACCTAGTGGAGATAGGGGCAGACGACACCTATGTAGTCAGTTAGGGGTAAACGAGACTGCTATTAAAATTACTAAGTTGTGGGTACACCTAGTGGAGATAGGGGCAGACGGCACCTATGTAGTCAGCTAGGGGTACACGAAACTATTATTAAAAATTACTAAGTACACTTAGTGGGATCGACCTTTAAGTAGGAATTACCCTTGGGTGGGTAGATCTGGTGTGGTGCAGTGTAGGAATTACCCTTGGGTGGGTAGATCTAGTGTGGTGCAGTGTAGTATTTATCCTTGGGTGGATAGGCGCGTCTTTACCGTTATCTTAGTTTATCTTAAGTCTAGTTGGCTACTTAGTGTTGTCATTTATCTCCAGTCGTACCGTACCAGGTTTATATCATACCCTAATTACTTTAATGATTGTATTGTTAAGGTTATAGGGCTCACTCAGACTTATGTCTGACCCCGTTGTTTTTATCTTTTTCCCCAACCCTCAGGTTCTCAGAGTGGGCCTAGCACTAGTGGGCTTTGATCAGATTGCTTTATCTATCTTTTGGAGCTTGGACTCTTGAAGAAAAGCTCGGTTATCTTTTCTATTATGGCTATTAGTATGTTGTGGGATTATGTACTTATGTTTTAACGAGATGGATACTTTGTACTTGACTCTTGTTGGTTTTTGAGATGTAACCAAACATGTTTACCTTCTGCTGCAATGAAATGATGTTTTAAATTTCAAGTATTACTTATATCTGTCTTGTTGTAATTTTTCAGTTCTATATTCACTTAAATACTCCACCGAAGCTAAGGCATTCCCTTTGTGAGTGACCTTAGCGGGTGTGGGGTGTTACAGTACCTCCTACGCTTTTTGGTAGTACAAAATGTGTGATCATCTACTGAGTGGCAATTTAACTCTTTCCCAAAATGTGAACAGATCAGCAATTCGCTGAAATAAACCTAAACAAATTAATTTTGAAAGGAACAATGGAATGGAGTTGTTATTCAAGTAAGATCATCACTTTCTTTCATTTGCCATAAGGAGTTTAGGATATGTTGAGATTTAAAAATTACTTTCTGTTGACCATTGAAATCAAATTAGCTAACAAATGTCTTGCCTACTGTAAATAAGACACTGTAGTGTGCCTGCATGTTCTTATAGTTAAACAATCACCATAAATACACTCTCATTAGAACACAAAAGCTCTGATAAATATAATTAAATTTTAGTACCACGAAATTACATTCATATGTTTCAGTAAATGAAGCTTTTATTCCCCTAAAAACTACTAAAAATTTTCCAATAATTTTCCGTTGTCCTGTATTTTCAATTTTACGTCGAACCGGTAATCTGTAACCGTAAAACTCCAAACTCTTAGAGCCTCAATTAAACTTATGTTGGTATACAAAAATATATTGTGGTGTTTGTTATAGTTACTTCATCATATATTAAAAGTTTCCAATATACAAGCATAATACCAAACTTTTGAACTAATCCAAAGTTACATAAGTTATGTCTATGATAACAGGATTTTGATGAAACTTCTGTTCAATAACGCTTGAAGTTTTCACTCTTTTGTTTATATGATTAAAAACTAAGTTTGCTTTTATTTATGAATTTCTCAGTTATTTGTACCAAAAAATGAATACTTAACCAACGCTCCAATGCAATTGTTATTTGGATTAAATACGTATGTGCAAATAAATAACACATTTGGTTGGATCATCAAATGGGCCGGGCCGGATCATAAATGATGATCTGATCTATTTAAGCATAAACAATCCCCACCCCTTGAACAAACTTATCAACCCGATCCAACCAATTTAATAAAATGGTCAATCCGATTTGATCCGTTTAATTTTTTTGCATTGTGAACATCAAAACATGCACCAAAAAAAGAAACTCTACACTACTATATTATCAATACTGCTTTAAAAAAAAACTGCACCACTAGAAAGTGAAAAATCGCATCCTATTGTCAGAAAACTGCACCACCAGAAAATGAAAGACTAAAGCATACCTAAAACTGCAACACAACTGAAAATGAGATCCAAGGGATAGCCTAAAAAAGCAACATGTTATAAACTGAACTAAAATAACCAAATACTGAAGTACATCTACATCATATATGTCATATATAAGCAGTTCTACATTATTTGTGGCATACAAAGAACAGCAATCTGGGAGCCATCAGCCTGAAACAGGCAGATTTTTCAAGCAAACAAATTTAAGTTGAAGTATGCTAGAAAAGAAAATACACAACCTATAACATATGTTAGATGAAAAACTAACCTTAACCAGCTTAATATTCACAAGGCAGTGAAGTTGAGAAGTTCGCCATTACTTCAGGGAATATGCTGCAGACCAATCAAACCATTAACATAAATGAAGAATCAGTCACTCCTACTAAGGTACTAACTAACTAGCCTCTGCTTATAACGTGTATGCAAGTTCCTCTGCTTATAATGTTTGTGCAAGTTTAATTAAGTGTACAGTGCAGTTGTATGATGTTTTTGTTCAAAGCATACTTGAATAATTCGTAAAATCATTTGTAGAGGGGCTAAAATCTCAGAAGAGTGCACTCAAAAACATCATCAATGGAGAATTATTTATTTTGGTATTTGAATAAAAGTTTGCTTTGGCAGTTTTTCACCTTACCTTTTTCCTACGGAATCAATCAAGGTGTATAACAACCACCATGGCAGCTATAACATGTATTAAAGTAAACAAGTTTAAGAGAACGTTCCAAATTTACATATTAAAATCTGCAGTGTAATTTTTCATAAAATAAACTAATCTCTCTATATTGATATTTGGACTCATTAGTTTTGATCAAATAAGTGTATTCTTACTGAACTTTTTTGAAAACTCACGTATAATTGACCTAATCAAACGTTATTTTTTCCACTGGAACAAGCACAAACGCTAGCAAATAACAAGTCCCCTTAGTAGCATCACTTTTATACTTATACTTCAATCGCTTATGCTTTTTCCTAGTTTAATAACCATCATTGTTTTTCTTTATCCTATGTATTTCCAGTAACTAATGTTTATTAACAGTTATGTTCTTGAAGTTGTACGTCGATTTAGTGAGTTGTGATTCAAAGAATGGCAGTTTATTGAACTTATATGCTTAATTTATCATCATCAATTCATCATGAACTTGATCGGACACAAATAAAAATCGGTTTTTTTTAAACATGGAAAGTCAATTCTATATAGAATTTCACATTTATTTTAGTAGTCCGTTACCATGGTTTTACAAAAGCTATTCCATCTAAGGTTAGCTTTCTACCGAAACTTACAACTTTAAGCCTGTTTGAAATTAACATTATAGGTTACATACCCTATGAGCTCGGTATGCAAAAAAATTTGAACATTCTAGATTTATCTAATAATGAGCTTATTGGCAGTGTTGCTTCTAGTTTATGAAAAATGAGTCAAATTAATGTTATAACACTTGCCAATTGTAATCTTACTGGATATATTCCTACTGAGGTCGGAAGCATTGAGTTTTTCATTTAACTAGCTTTATGCTGAAATTATCTTAGTGATCCTTTTCCTGCATCGACAGGAAATCTTACGCATTTACGTTTCTTATATTTATATGGAAATCAATTATCTAACCACCTCCCTTATGAGTTTGGTGGTTTAACTAGCCTTTGGGTGTTGAACTTTTTAATAATTACCTTGCGGGGTCTATTCCTACTATAAGCAATTTGACCTAACTACAAAGGTTAGAAATTCATCGAAATTTTATAACTGGTTCACTTCCTACATCTGTCGTGAATTTAACTAGCCTTACACTTTTAATGTTATTTGAAAATCAATTTGTTGGGTCCTTGCCTCCAGGTATATCAAATATAACCAGCTTGATTTCCCATCAGTTGTGAGGAAGTAATTTTATGGGTCAGTAGCCCAATGAAGCATTCAATGGAGGAGCTCCTCAATTTTTTGCAGTGGCAGATAACAAATTTTCTGGTCCAATCCCATCGAGATTGTAATTTGTTATTAAAGATTACATGGTTGCCTCATGTAAGCTTTTTCCTTTACCTCACATAGTAAAGCCCAACCAGTTTGCTACTAAGTTATCTTACTGTTTGCCTTTATTTAGGTGCATCAATTTTATAAAAGAGGTATTTTGAAAAATCATGTATATCAGCACAAAACATTCATAAAGATCCATCATTTGAGTGTGATGAATATACACAAACTTGTTTCCTGCAACAATTTTATTTACCCAAAAAATTTAACCATCATGTTCATGTTTGCTAAAGTTTTATATTTATTCATTTTAGTGAATTAACAACCTAAAAACCAAGAACAAATCATCTTCACTGAATTTTGATTTATGATCTGGCTTGTACATGATAGGCACTGAATGACTAACATCTAAATATAGGTAATTGGTTCTTTGTCTTAATCAATTTAAACTAGCCAAACAACTCCTTTAAATTAAATTCAATTCAAACAGGTTGGAGCCAAAGTATCGGTTAAACAATACTAATAAGAAAAAACAGGAACATAGGAATGAACGATAAAAATATATATAATAAAGCTTGTGAATACCTATAGTTCCCTTCACGATTTTCGATTTCCAATCCACAAATTTGGTGAAGAACAACAATAGCGGTTCAAGGAGATGCGGGATCAACCAGAGCAACAAAAGTTTGAAGCTTGTTGGGACTTGGCGAATTTGGTTCTTATTATGGGGGAATGACAGCAGCGGTTTTGGGAATGGCAATTTAGGGAGATGTGGAAATGATAGAAGCGATTTAGGAATGAACGATTTCGAAAGGAAATTGGGGAAAGGAGTATTTTTCTTCCCGCACAAAATTTATTTCCCGCTTATTGCGAATAGAGTTGAGCATGCGAAGATTCATTCGGAAATAGCGTTCAAACCCAAAGCTTTTGAAAGACGTAGATGTCCAGCGCGGCAACGCTGTAAAATATTGCTATCCAAAATCCATTTTGTTGTAGTGTGGTTTTTGGTGGATCATGGGATGACCATTTGCATCTAATAGAGTTTGCATATAATAATAGTTATCAATCCAGTATTGGTATGGCTCCATTTGAAGCTTTGTACAGAAGACCGTGCAACTCACCGTCATGTTGGTTAGAAATCGGTGAGAAGTATGTGCTTGGACCAGACGTAATAAGAGATACCTCAGACAAGATTAAAATCATCCGACAACGAATGAAGGCTGCCCAAGATAGGCAAAAGAGTTATGCCGATAAGAAGAGAAGAGATTTAAAGTTCTCCATTGGCGACTCGGTGTTTGTCAAGATTTCTCCGTTGAAGAGCGTGATACGATTTTGCTGGAGAGGCAAGTTAGCACGGTAGCACCAAGATTCATTGGTCCATTCCCAGTTCTTGAGCAAATTGGGAATTTGGCATATAAAGTAGAATTACCAGAGAAGATGGCAGGAGTTCATAACGTATTTCATGTTTCCCAGTTAAGGAAATTCGTGCACGACCCCGATATGGTTGTTTCACCTGATCAGTTGGATGATGTCGAGGTTGAACCCGAGGCGGTTGGGAACCGCAGGCCTATGCGTATTGTTGGGAACGATACGAAGCAGCTTCGAAGGAAGACGGTGAAATTAGTCAAAGTTTAGTGGGGCGAGAATGAGAATGACTGTACTTAGGAGACAAAAGAGAGCATTAGGAAGACATATCCAGAACTCTTCGCCAGGTAAGATTTCAGTTTCGATTTAGTCTTTCCGCATGCTAGGATAGGCTTGTATTTTTTGTTTTGCATGTTTGATTGTTGTATATGGATGGTAGGCATGCGGGATCCTTTGTAAGTTTGGGGTTAAGGAATTTCGGGGACAAACTTTCTTAAGGGGGGAGAATGTAACGACCCATATTCTACGTACCGAAGGATCGTAGAATATTTATTTCTTTCACATACGAAGCCGTATGGTCATGTAACTTTGGGAGACGACTACTGGGGTCATTTCCCATGTTCATGATTTTTGCTGATTTTTATATGACCGTTTTGCCCCTAGCTGATCTTGTTTCGGCCATAACTTTTGATTGGAAAGAAGTTTGTACCTGAAACCACTTTCATTAGATCCTGATGATGGTTTCCCTTTCCGTAGAATGGTCACATTAGCCAAAATGACTCACCGTTAGGGAGATATGGCTGAAACAAGGTTTAAAAGGTGAAAACGGTTTAATTGGGCTTAACTGGGTGATTAGCAGCTAGGCTCATTGGGGGTTTTCGGGATTAGGGTATTCAAAGGCTGATTAGGGTTAGAAAACATTTCTTTTGTCATTTTCCAGCCGCCACTTATCATTTCTTCAACCCTAATAATGGCCTCCAACATCTAGAACACCCCTAATCACTTTCGAATTGAAGATTAGGCTAATCAACATCAGATTAAGGAGAAATAGCACCAAAGCAAGGTTAGAGCTGCTGTTAGATATCAGTATTCACCCAAATCAGTGGAGTTTCAGTTCTGTCTAATTTGTGGCCAAGATGCATGATTTGCATAGTTTCTCACTAATTACGTTTAATTAGGGGCAATTAGTGTTAATTAGCGAATTTATGCATTAATAAATTCTGGAAAAATATTCATAAATTCTAAAACGTAGTTTTAGACCTTTGTTAGAAAATTTTGTTAATTTGGTTAAGTTTTGTTAATCACACTGTTAGTTATGCCTAAACACACTTAAGGGGGAAATAATTGATTTTGGCTATGTTTGATCCAATTTACATGCTATGGTTGTTGTTTTGATGTTTATGGTTGATTCTCTATGTTGCTATGACTATATGGTATGCTTTGTGATTGATTAAAACAGTTAGAATGGTCGAAAACGCCGTCGTATGGCGTGAAACAGTCGCTGGAAAGTTGCAGGAAATATGCAGGGTTTCAAACTGGATTGGATCGGATTATTGGGCTTGGATCGGATAGGAGAACCAGGCAAGTGGAGTTGATTCGGATTGGAACTTAGCATAAGGGGCTTGGCGAGAAGGAAGGCCATTTGCTTAGAGTTGGAGTTGGGCAGAGGATCGGATCGGAGAGACCAAAAGGGGATAGGATAGAAGCTAAGAGGGGAAGACCGGAACGGATTTGGAGACATGAGGAAGATCATCCGAACCGAACCGCTTCAGGGTATCGAACCGTTTGAGGAGTATCGAACTGAGGCAGAAGGGGGAGCACCGAACCGGACCACACCTTGAGAGACCGAACCGAACCAGAGCATTGAATCATCAAACTGAAGTATTTCGAACTAAAACTTCTATATGCCCGAACCGAACCAGATGGCCGAACCGAACCGGTGTTGGGCTTAGGACTGCTTCATCGTGACGACTTCTTCTGAAGACCAGCTTCAATTTGACCAAAACCCGAGATGCAAAGGAAGTCTAAATGAGGAGTTTTGACTCAAGATCCAGATGAGAACCAATGAGTCAACTTCATGATTGGGCTTTGTTGCGGGATGTGTGTTAAGTGGTTGTCGATGTCTATAACTTTGGATCACTATGTATAGGGGGGTACATGATCGGATTCAGGGCCATAGTGGCCTAGGTACGACTAAAAGGGCTATAGACCAGTGAAATGGGCTCATTTGTAAAGATTTAGTCATGACTCCATGGGGTAAGCTTGGTGGTAGCAGTAGTCGTACAAGTCGAACTCCGTCACTACTTCGATGGGTCTAGTGATTGATAGTGGGGGACATCGTATGCTTTACGCACTGAGTAAGAGACGTGATGATGGTTGCTATGCTTGATTGTTTGCCTTCACTATGACATGCACACCCCCTCTCCCGCATCTTTGTACTTTATGTTCAGTGGCACCTTAGAGTATTGTACGGTGTGTAGTGCTAACTCTTTGATTGCAGGTCCAGGTCCAGGTATGGTTTAGTATACCTGTTATTGTTTTGTTTAGCTGCTTATCGCTCACACCAGACTTTCGTCTGACCCAGAGTTTTATGTCTCTTCTTATTACTCTGGGTGCTCTCACGAGCAGACTAAAGACAGGTTAGCTGGTTATGCCGAGTAATTGTGGCAGAGACGAGCAGGAGGCTTCCACGTATGATATATATAGATATTCTCCCTGTGTTGTTGCGGTCACTACTTTGGGCATTAGTGGTGTACTTTTCCTTTCTTTTGCTTTAGAGACAGTTTTAAAGTTGTAATAATGATGATGTGGAACATAAGCTGTATTTGGATTTTCCGTTGCTATGATGTTTAGTTTTCAGCTTATGCACTGTCTCGCCTGTTTTATGTCAAAGTATGTTACTATTATATTTTATTCCATGCACTGTGAGACATTCTACAGGTTCCTTGTTAGTTTTCATCTTCTTTCTTTGCTTCTGATGACTGTCCCGTGCTGGTTGGACATCGGCACAACGCATTTCGAGGGAAATGTCGGCTGGTGCGGGGAGGGCCGTCACAGCCACCTCAGCCCTAGGGGTGTCAACACCCTTGTGGGTGGGTCGACCACTAGGTCGACACCCCTTTAGGGGGGGTCGAACCCTAGGTTGACGTCCCTTTAGGGGGGTCGAGCCCCTAGAGCGGGAATTTTGCCGCTCTGACGAATTTTTCGAATTCGAATCTTCTGGATAAAATTATGACTCACCTCTGACTCATGCATATATATATATATACATATAAATATATACATATATATATATATATAATTCTTCTGCGCGTGTACAAACTTAAAACCCTCATAACTTCCTCATACGGTGTCCGTTTTACGGAAACCAAATGTCTATCTTGACCAAAATTTCGAGATGGATGCAATGGTGTAGTCCGTTACCTATAATTCTGAATATTAAATTAATTATCATTTAATTTATTCCCTTTAATGTCGTTAAAAATTCGGGGTGTTACAATAATACTTTTCAACTATTTTAAATATTCAAATCATTTTAAGATATTAATAGTTTCAAGTTTTTAAATTGGTAAATCTAGATTTTATTACGAATAATATTCTATCTTGAATATTGAAATGATATTTTGATATAAAGTACGAACCCTTTGAAATATAAAAAACTGACCGGTGTGAAAAATGTAAATGTTTGGTTGGTAAAGAGACCAGGATTAGATATTGTCATACTCTCTGCCAATACCGAAAATCAATTTAACAACTGTGTACGCGGTGAAGTTACAGAAAGAAGTAGGATAATTTGGAGGCAGTAATTGGATTTGAAAAAAGAGAACGATGATGGATAGCCTTGACCTTCGGGTCATAATTGAAATGACTAAAATAGGAGCCAAACCCAGGCCAATGTGAGTTTGCCAGTCTTAGCAGACATGCTTCTTCGATACCATATATATTACTTTGTGACTGATTTTGTCACCTTTGAATTTGGGAGTATTGTCTAAGGTGGGCGGCAGTCGCGGCTATGCGTTACCACCAACATGGGACCTCAATCCGGTAGAATCCTACTGATGGGTATTGCCTTGATGCCTTGTCATATTTATCCTGATCGATCTCCTATGGTTTTGAGTTAACGTTGTCGTATCATGGCGCATCCTTATCCATCGACGTACTCCTGTGTTATATGCAAAATGTACGACAATGGTATAAACGGTGTAAGGGTAATAATGGTAATCCCGCTTATGCTATTTTAATATTATGTATTTAACCATAGACACTATTATAATAGCGTATTGTATTATATAGTACCTCGTTTGATGGATCCTTAGGAGATGAAAATTCCCATAACATCTCTTAAGTTATTGCACTCATTTTATCATATGAATTTAATTTTACTAATATGAGAATATTTTAGTTCTCATCCAAGTGTTTTTGTCTTTTCATTTGTGCTCGGGTCAGCCTGAGTTTTCAGTTATTGAAGACATTATTACGAAGATGAAGATGGAGCTAGACAAACGTATTATTATTATTATTCTACCACAAATATTAGTATGTTGTATAATAGTTAACTTTGATAATTATTGTAAAATATAATCAAATGTATGTTTTAACAATATCATGAACTGTTATTTATTTATTATATTTTGTCCTTCTGCTGTGAGATTCTATGATTGTTTTTCTTATTTTTTCTTTTTCTTATATAAATCCCAATAACTATCTGTATTTTTGACTTGTTTAATTCAATATTTGAGGATCATTGTCGATTTGAATGGTAAAAAAAGCGGGTTGTTACAGTTGGTATCAGAGCTTTGGTTTAGTGATAACTTTGGCTCGATTTGGGAGTAACTCATTAGAGATATGGTAATTGTACCCTTGAATGAGTTTGAGTGTATATGAGAGAGCGTACTTGTAATTTTGATATGGAAATGATTTTGTATTGTGTTAATTTGTCTTGTTGAGTATTTATGAATTTTGGTCGGTACTTGGGAGGCCAAAGCATCAACACAGATTTCTAAACACTCGAATATGACCGATCGTCACAATATCATTTTGAATTATATTTATATATAATGATTATATTGGTTGTTTGATTAGAAATTATTCGATTTTCATCATTTATTGTTTGATTTGTCAATATATTTAAACTACTTACAACTGAATGATCTTGAGAAAATGAATCATTGAAAATTAATTGATAATGAAATAAGATAAATTTAAATATGATATTGATAATTTAAATTTAGGTGTTTTTGAAATATTGATTTACAAATGGTTTTGAAATAATATAACTATATTTTAAAAGTTGTTTCATATAGAAATGGTCGTTAAATGATTTAAAGGAAATAAGTTTGCTTTCCCCTCTTGGTTTTGGAAATGTTTTCGGTGATGAGTGCATGCACCATTGACGTTTATTTTCGAGAATTTGATTTGGGGAGACCACTTAGAACAATTATACTTTCTTTGGAGAAAATAAATTTCATTTAAATCTTTTATAGTACGTTTTGATATAAAGGATACAATATATAAATATTTCAAAGTTGATTTCGAAATGAACCCGAAATTGGATTCTTAAGTTCTCAAATAATGAATGCATTTCAACTACTTGAAATGAACTGAAACTTGAAATTTTAGAAACTTCTGAATTGTATAATGAGAAAATGAACCTAAGAGTGATAAATTAAATTAGAAACTCTTAATAATTTAAAATAGTAAATTGAAACGGATGGAAACTATTGAACTTGTAAAGTAATTAATCTTTTTCTATAGCATGTATAACTTACCCAAAATATATAATAAGTTAAAATGTTATAGGAATAAGCAACTGAATGATATACAAGTATTGGTATGAATAATAATGGTAAAATAAATTGATTGTTTATATATACGAGTGAAAATTAAGTTGTGAAATAAATGATATACACTTAGTTATGTTTGAAATTGAATTCAACTAAGGCAAATAAACCAAATAAATGAATGAGCTAACTAAGTGAACTGTTTGGTAATAAATTAAACGTATTGATATTAAAGGGTTGGATGTTTGACAATTTAAAATAGTCGATATTTCCAAGTCGAATATGAAAGTTTAATTAGTTTTTATAAAAAAAATGTGAATAGGTTTACAATTTAAAAATCTGGGAAAGTTTAAATTAATTAAATACATTTAATTAAAACGAGCTCTTCGCATTGCGGCAGTTCGTAATTTTCCGAACTGAAGTTTAAATGAATGTTGAATCCAAATTAAGACAGAATTCCTTAAAATTAGAATTTTTCGGATTTATTGGAATATAATTTTCATATGAAAGAGAAAATTTAAGATTTAACTTGTAAATTTTAAGATATGTGCAAACCGAATTTCCAGATAATCGCGGCTTTGGTAATTCACGATTTAAAAACTAAAATAAATAAAATGGATGTTTATAAGAATATAAAATTGAGAAATAACAAGCTAAATGTTTTCCAAGTTGATAAGGAACTTATGTTATATATATATATGTATGTATGTATAAATTGACAACTTTCTTACCACGCCTTTTCGAGAACGAAAAGTTTTAAGTGGCGGAGAGTGTAACAACCCATTTTTTCGACTATTTAAATTATTAAACTTAATATGGTTTTTGAATATTTTACGGTTATAAATAAAGCTTAGTGATTTAATTATGAAATTTACTAATTTTAACAATAAAGCATTTGGTTTTTGAAATATATTTTTATTCACATGACAGTTGATTTAGAAAATTTGTACTTAAAATCACAACGTTCGCGTCACAAGATATCGATATTTCTATCTTCGTTAAAACCGATTTATACAAACATTTATTAGACGACAGCGCATGTAACGAACATAAAAAATATTGCGCGAACATTTTATTTAAAATTTTGAATGTATTATTTTGTTTGTATCGGTGTAATAAGGAAAACGATATTTGATTTCATGTGGTTGGACGAACCGTTTTGAATGGCAACGCAGGTTGAAATTTGATTTCGTTATTCTTAGTTGATTGTATTTTGCTGGTAACTAATAAACCCAATGTAAAACGAATAAATTAAAATTTAAGTAATGTTGAACGGTTCTTGTGATATGTGCGGACGTGAAAAGTGGAAACAGTTGCTCACGTTTACTCAGTCCTTCTTTGTCTATTTAAAACCACATCCAACTCTTTATCCCTTCCCTGATCGTGCCACTTCTTCATTTTAGATCCCAAACAAATGAAAAAAAATTAGATCTTCCGCATCAAAAAATAAAATAAAATGTTGATCATTCCTCGATCTTGCATCGTTCAGTTCCACCCTTGCGACCGTGATCAGCACTGACACCATTCTCATCGCCGCCTTCCTCCAAGCTAGCGCCATTGCCTTCGAACCCATCCCCACCACTGGAACTTCGCCCACCGCTTCTTGTAACGACCCAGAAAATCTGAACCAATTTAAAAATTTTAAATTGGCTAAAATAATGGATTTTAAATATTTAAAATAAATATTTTAAATAATAGCGATGAAAAGTGAGTTGAAATCGACAATTGAAAACGAATATAATTAATTCTAATTATAAACAAGGCTTGAAAAGGCGCTGCAGTTTCAAAAATTGAATTCAAACTTTGTCGGTCTGTACCGGGTGCAAAACAAAACGGATTTCAGTGAAACCAAAAATATTTAAATCTGTTAGTGAATACCTTTCTAACGAATCTGAAAAATCGAATTTTCATAGCGGAAAGCAAAAGTTATGGCCAAATGAATTTTCAGAAAGGTCGCTATGGAATTTATATAGCCCGTGAAATTGGCCATTTTGCATACGACCTCGGAATTCGACGAAACCACTTTTGTTGGATCCGGGATGTGAAGTTATTGCTAGGTTTCAAATTTCATAATTTTTGAAGCTAGTATGTGAGCATGGAAAAAGAAAACGTGTTTTGGTCAATTGTAGTTAAATTGGATCGACCAGAAATGAGCTTTTTTGCAAACGGTCTCATAATTCAATGAAACTAGTTTTGTTGGGACCGTATCATCAAAACATAGTCAGATTTATTTTTCTGGAATTTTTCGAATCAGTTTGTGGCCCTGGCAAATTGAAATGTATGTTCAAATTAAATATTGAATGTTTTATACTTTAATTTGAAGGAAAACTGACTGAAACACTCGAAACATATCTCATTGTGTTCGAAATGGAGGTAAAACGCTAGGGACGACAGTCGTTGGGTTTGGATTGGTGGTCGTGTCAGAAAACCCCTTTAAAACTCCACCGGCCTATCAGAATTTTTATAAAAAAAAAAGAAAATCCTTTTTTTCTCTCTCTCCCCGCTGAAGCGATATACGGCAGAAGTTGTTCCAAACTTCTCTCTTCTTTTCCCGCCGCCACAACCACTTCCAGCCTCCGCCACCACCCGGACTTTGTTCGCCTCCTCCTCCTCTTCAAATCAACCCCAGCCTCACTCCGCCTCATGCCCCCATCGATAAGAACAAGCCCCGAGAAGTTCGACGCTTCAACCCGCCGCCCCGCCTCGCTCCGACCACCGAACCACCTCCGACCACCACCCCTGGACGTGCCTCACTCCCCTTGTCGACGTCCAACTCCCTGATCGTCATCTAGGTCAGCGGATTTCGCGATAAATCCATACCTAGTTTTGAACAACTTTTGAAAGGTACGACCTTGTTTATTTTCAACTGGTTTTCACACTTTAAAGTGTTGCAAACTTTAAAAAATCATATCTTTTTGCTGTTTTGACGAAATTCAGTGAAACAAGAGACAGTGGACTCGTGTGGACGTCTTCTATATTTTAGAAGAGACCGCATATTTTTCTGAGTCTTCTGCTATTTTTGGTGGAGTGGAACGCAATGTGAGATTTCTAATTTATAAACGATATGGAAAACGACGATGTATAAATTATATAGTCGATGTATGAGTTATATAAGCGTTGTACACCTCTTGTTTAAGCGTTGTATAAGTCATACGTTCGATGTATAAGTTGTATATGCATTGTAAAAATTATATATGTGTAGAAATAGAAGTGAATTGCTATATATATATATATATATATATATATATATATATATATATATATATACGCCCCAAAGGGCGGGGAGACGTAGTGTTCAGGCATAATAATCCACATCGGTGGACCGGCCCTGACGATCCAAGAGGCAGTTGCGGCTATTCCTGAGACATGGGCTAGATTGTCACGAATTCGGTAAGGACTATCATTTGCCTTGGTTCATGACGGAAATCCGACTTCCAAATACGTGACTATGCGGTTTTGATTGTATACCTATATATGGCGACATAGTGGTATGAGGAATTAATGCCGCCTACGATTGATAGTTATGATTTGAAATTGTTTTCAAAACATATAAACACTAGCAATAATATCAAATGCCTTTGTTTTATTCGTATCAAGCATATTTTGGCCGTTATAAGGTAAAAATTCTATCCTCCGGTTTGCGTTGCATTGTGTGATGGGAACTGAGTCTTATAATGGCTTCATTTTTATAAAAAGCATTGCGATGATTAAAAGAACGATTTGTTTTAAAGCACTGGCAATCCAATGGAGTAAACCCGTTCCACGAAAGTGGCGTGGTCCTGTGATTAGCCATATATTAAATGTGTTGAATAGATTCCTCATACCAGTCCCATGACTGACTCGTAGTTAGTCTCACTTTCAAACTCGGGTGCCCCCTTTTTCTACACGGACAGCCTTGTATTCAGGTTTAGCTGGTTCTTTCTGGATAGCTGGAGCTGAAGATGGATTTTATTATTTATCTCTTTTTATGCTGTTCAGCTCCTATTGTACATATTTTGTTTATTTCCGCTGTAGTTATGTATAGCTGAACTGTATTTGTACTAAGTAAGATCCTGTATACTGTGCAACTCTGATGATTACGTTTATCCAGTATATTCTATTGTTCATTATCTGATATATTTATTTATTTCTGTTCTGCTACTATCTGTTTCTGTGTTATATTCCAAAGATAACCCTTGTCTCCATCAGAACGGGATTTGGGGCCGTCACACTACTGCTCGTTGCCATCTCCACAACGTAACCCTCCAGTTCTGAACCTACTGAGATCTTGCACCAGTTCAGCCTCGTCAGTCAGCATCTCCGCCTATCTCCACACAACTGGTCCCCCACTCCTTGCTGTAAAACCAGATTGGTTTGCTTAACGCAATTATTTTTTATTCAAGTTCCTAGCTCGGTTCAGAAATCTAGGAAGAGCTGTAAAGGTTGGAATATTTGATGGGGTTCACACGTTCTTCAACTACTGCAGTGAGCATCGATTGATGCTGGAGTCGTAGCATGGCAAGATTAAGGACGAAGAAGGATGTAGTCTTGTTGACTGCGTTTTAACTATATAGGTTAGCAGTGTGTTTTACATACCTACAAGTTTTAAAATAAATAAATAAACTTGCATGAGTGCATAAGTTTATAGATAAAAAGCATTAAGTACTGTATTGGTAAGTTGGAAGTGGTAAGGAAACTGAATCACAATTCTCCTTTGTTGATTGCTATAGTGCTATGCACATGCGAAGGCAATTCTATACTGCAAGTATACTGGAGAGTCAATAGGAAATTGTTTTTTTTTTCTTTTTTGATCAATTTAAAAAAAAAATGCTTTAAGTATTGGGTACTGGAAAGTTGGAACTTGTGGTGAAACTTGATGTCATTGCTCTGTTGTTCACTGTTGTACACCGTAAAGGAATTTCTAGGTTGCAACTATACTGGATAGTCAATGAGAAATTTGTTTTATTTTCTTTTTTCTTTTTTTTCCTTTCTCCGATCTATTTTCAAATTAAAGGGAGGTAACGATTCAGTAACTGGTCCACGCATGAGTGTTTTAGTTCCTGGGCGTGTGCGTATGAGGGAGTAAAAGGTTAGAATAGGGTGTGGCGTTGATGCTAGAATAGGTTAGTTTGGTTTTATTATTTTTACAATTCGTTTAAAATTCTTATGTTCAAACGTTAATAACTCTTTCATACGAATTCAGATTCTCACGTGCTTTTCTCCATTGCGATCGTATCAAAATTTCAGATGACATGGAGCTAGCGCAGACTAATTCTGTAGCTGTTGATTTTTGAGCTTCAAATTGGATTTTAGACGCATTCGAAATCAAAGGTGAGTGATTAAACCCACTCACACCTAAATAAATATTTGAATTTTAGTTAAATTAAAATCATGTTATGGTATGATTGTACTGATTGATGTTTGGTAGTTTAAATTGCATATTTATATTAATTTGCATCGATAGTGTAGTTTAATTTAACTGTTAGATTTAATTTTATAGTTAAGTTAAAATTTGATATTTAATTAAGGTTTAAAACCTGAAATCTGATAATTACTAAATTTATACGATTTTGGACTGTTTGTATGTATTGATGTGATGAATGGTTTGGGTTTGATTTATTTGACATATGGATGTTTATTTTGTGAATTTATCGGTTATTCACCTTGATTTTGATATGACCATTGTTTATGTTGATTAATCCCAATCATTTACCCTAGATTTTACGGACATCGAATAAACTTGGGACTAATCATTAAAATGAATAAAGAACGAAGGTCGAAATGATAAATACCTATGGCCCTGATTTGGATTGATATGATATATATCCTTCCCAAAGTACTAAAATTAAATTTTAAGTATCACTTGGCCATAGGATAGAAAATTATATACGGACACAGGTTGGTTAAATAAAATTTATTTTAACCATGAATCTTGAAATATTGTTTTAAAGACGATACAGATGATGTTTTATAAATTTATTTCCTTTGAATTTGAACTTTGGATTTAGATATAAAACCAAAGGAATTTGTTTAATATTGTAAACTGAAGTTAAAAATGAAATCGAAAGTGAATTGGATTTATTGAAATTGAATTTTTTTATCCACGTTAAAATTTACTTAAATTTAACTTGATTTTAAAATAATGTTTGAATTGGGAACCCGAGATTTTATAAATGTAAATAATTCAAAGTAAGAATTATAATTGAAGCTTCAAATATTTGAACTGAATTGTTTGAATTGAATTGAAATTTATATTGAATGTTGAATCGATTCGAGATATCGTAGTTGAATTGGTTTGATTTGAAATTTGAAGTGCGACTTCAAGTTTAATTGAAATTTAGAAGAAACGATTCGCATTTCAACTATATTATTTTAAAGCATTTTAGAAACTATTTTAGTAGTTAACTATTTTACTTTACAACCTGTTTTACTTTATAGCTATTATTTTTCTAATATATATTAATTATCTTTAATAAACTATTTTAATAATCAACTATTTATTTAAAAGCTACTTTAATATTTTAACTAGAGATTTTACTAAATTTTGATAATTTTATTTTATATACAAACTAATTATTTTCAAACTTTTCAAAAACACACATATATAATACTTTTCAACTATGTTAAATATTCAAATTATTTTAAGATTGGAACTGTTTGAAGATATTAAATTGGTAAATGGAGATTTTATTACGAATAATATTCTATCTTGAATATTGAAATGATATTTTGATACGAAGTTCGAACCCTTTGATATATAAAAGAACCGACCGGTGTGAAAAATGTAAACGTTTGAGTGTTAAAGAGACCGAGATCGGATATTGTCATACTCTATTTCAATACCGAATATCACTTTAACAACTATGTATGTGGTGAAGTTCCAGAATGAAGTAGGACGATTTGGAGGAAGTTACTGGATTTGAAGAATGAGAAGGACGATGGATAGCTTGACCTTCAGGTTGTAATTAAAATGACTAATATAGGAGCCATAACCAGGCCAATGTGAGTTAGCCACTCTTAGCTGGCATGCTTCTTTGATACCATATATATTACGTTGTGACTGATTTTAGCACCTTTGAATTTGGGAGTATTGTTTGAGGTGGGCGGTAGTCGCGGCTTTACACTACCACCAGCCTGTGTCCGTAATCCGGTAGAATCCTACTGATGGATATTGCCTTGATGCCTTGTCATATTTATCCTGATCGATCCCCTACGATTTTGATTTAACGTTGTCTAATCATGGAACATCCCTATTCATCGACGTACTGGTTTGTTATATGCAAACTGCATGAAAAAAGTATAAACGGTGTAAAGGTAATAATGGTAACTCCGCTTACGCTATTTTAATATTTTGTATTTAACCATAGACACTATTATCATAGTGTATTGTATTATATAGTATCTAGTTTGACGGATCCTTAGAAGATGGAAATTCCCATAACATCTCTTAAGTTATTGCACTCATATTATGACATGAATTTGATTTAACTGATATGAGAATATTTTAGTTCTGATCCAAGTGTTTTTGTCTTTACATTTGTTCTCGGGTCAGCCTGAGTTTTCAGTTATTGAAGACATTGTTACGAAGATGAAGATGGAGCTAGACAGACGTATTATTATTATTATTCCACTGCAAATATTGTTATGTTGTATAACAGTTAACTCTGATAATTGTTGTAAAATATAATCAAATGTATGTTTTTACTGCTTCATGAACTGTATATAAATCTAAATAACTATATGTATTTTTGATTTGTTTAAGTCAACATTTGAGGACCATTGTCGATTTGAATGATAAAAAAAGCGAGTTGTTACAACAAGCGAATGGCATCAACCTGGTATTGACTCTGAAAGTTGTTAGTGCAGCTTTAACCCCGAAAGCACACAATTCGATATCAAACTACTAAAATAGCTAATACCGGAAGTAAACAATGAGAAATAGACGAAACCGAATGATTAAACACCAGAATATGGAATCAAGCTAAGATAGAGTGAAAGGGGCTATCGATACTAACATGCTTAGTACAAATATCGACATTAGAAGGCAAATAAAAACTAGTAAAGCAAGGCTAGCTATCGAGGCTATCCATACGAATCTACTTGGTACTGATACACAATCAAAGGTAGAGCTTGAATCACGAATCACTAAGGATCGAAACCCATGGTCCAAAAGCCAGGAAGAACTGATAACAAAGCTTAGAGATGGAAAGAAAGTAGACAACAAAGGTCGAAGTCAGAAAGTGATTTTCAAAAGATGTTAAAGAAAGATAAAGTACAGAGTTGGCTATCGAACTAGATCTATCACCAGTCCGAAAGCCGATAGCGGTGTTCAGAATGTGAGAGACCGAAACTCAATGATTGGTAGTGAAAGCCGGTGAAGCGACCGAAACCAAGCTCTTTTCCTACCACCGAAGCCAAAAAGCACTCTAAATGGGCTTATGTTAAATCAGCACCAAAATGGGGTTCAATTTGTTTACAAATAAGATCCCAAGGGTCTCATTTTAGGGGGACTTTTCTCGTTCTTAATTCTTGTAATCATTTCCTTAGAGAGTAAACCATAATTTCTAATTCGATTTGGAGATTTTACTTATAAACCTATATGTACTCAAACAAATGATCAATAAAGAGAGAATCGACACTTGAGATTAATTTCATGGATTTCTATAATACTTATGCTAGTGGTTTCTTTAATGTTTCTTCATGGAAGTGCTTTCTACCTAAGTCGAATTGCCCAAGGTACCCTTCTACAGGCTTTTTAGCTTTCTAAGTTGCCTTGCGCTTAGGGATCCCTCGTCCTAAGGTAACTGTTGCATTTTGAGTTTCGTAAGCGTGATATTCACCCTTTGAGGGAAGAGTAACTAATCTTCAGGCCCAAAACGTTGATATGTAGGAAACGTTGAACTAACTCTAGCTTGTTGAAGTTAAATAATCCCTTTCCTTTCCCAAAGTCCACATCCTTAGACCTAATTCTGGTGTCGAAGAAAAATATCGTTAACAACTACAATCTTGGTTTTGGTCAAGCCAATACCCAAAATTCGAGCTATCTCAAGTTTGACTACCCAACACTGGAACCTCTTATCCTTTTTTTGGTTTCGTTGTTTTTTATGAAAATATAGACAATGCATGATTATATAAGAACCATGTTAAAGATCTAATTTTAATGACTTATGATGTGCTCAAGTTTTCATAAGAATATAGGGAGATTAATGTCATTAAGGTTATATGATGGTTTTAAAATCATGAATGATCCATGTTTTCTTATATGAGATTGTTATGCTTTACGAAATAATAGTAGCATAATGTCCAGAAAGCAAAGTGTTGGAGGGCTGAACCTAGGCAGTTCTCCTATCCCTTAATCAAGGTCGGAAAACATCTCGCGACGTTCTCCCATCTGTACCCAGCATGAGGTACAGGCTATCCTTGAATGTTTTGGCATGGTCGGAGCTAATACCATCCCCACCACTGAGAAAGATAACATTGAGAATCCACTCGAAGAATTCTTTGCATATTCATCCATCCACATTTGGCACAGTCGTTTCTTCTCATTTCCAGACTTCATTCTGCAATAGCCCGCCATTTTGACTGCCCCTAGTCGGTGATTAACCAAACTCGAAGCGTTCAAAACGACGGATTATGATAGGTTTACATGGTTTAAAAAAATGGAGTTCAATACAGAATCACATATGCAGAAGACGATAATATGTCACAAACAAATTTATAAAAAAAATAACAGAGTTTACAATTTTTATTCAACGAAAAAATAATACATACATACACTTCATTTAATAAATTATAGTTTTTGTCGAGCGTCGCTCACGCATTTGAAATGAGCTGGGTGGTAAGAAATGCATGTGCTTGTTTCACTAAAAGATACAACCAAGCATTTGTGTTTGTGAGACATAAATAATTTTGGAAAACATAACAAAACTATTTTGAACGAACAGTGCAAATGAAACAAGTAATAGTAACTGTTATAAGGCAAACAAAATTTTATAAGTCCAAGTATAAAGAAGTTTAAATAAAAGACATGAATTGTTCTAATTATTAGCAACCATCTGCTGCTTCTTTCTTATAATTAAAGATACTTGCCACTTTATTTATTTGTAGATTAAGGTGCAGAAAACATGGGTACTTGTTATATGTAACTGTAAAATAATTGACATAAGTACCACAATTTTGATAATAAACTAGAGCGAAACTGTGCTACGCACACGGGTATTTTCTAAACAACTAGCGCATGGCGGATGCTAAATATTTGGAGTTGTGTGTAGTAGGAGGTACAACATGTTCACGTTACAAACAAAATTGAAGTATTAAAAAGAAAACATATTTTGGAGAAAAAAAATCAAACTAAAAAGCCGTGGCAATAGCTTTCCATTGAACTCTTATGTTTTCCAAGATAAGTCTATTGTTAATCAAAGCTTAACAACGAAAAAACAGGAACAGTGAAAATAGGTATTTAATACATGTAAATATGTATATTAAAAGAAAGGTTCAATACATGTAAAAATGGCACTTTCGCCATTCATGCACTTTTCTTTTAACACCCTGCTAGCCTGCACTATGAGCTTTCAAACATACATGAATATGAAACAAACAAAAACTAATTAATGTTTTTCTCAAATTTACAGTTGTCCTCACCGCAATACAGACGAAGATAATGCAGTTCATGCACATCAACTTAAGCTGTAAGCAATCAAAGAAAGTGGTCTCAAGTACATCTTTCAATGCATGGCTCTATTGACATGTAACGTTCTAACATCTATACACAAATAGTTTCAAATGAAGGTGGTAGTTGAATTTATCAGTAAACCATATGTAACTGTGTAAAATATGTGAAATGGGATCTTTACTAACCAGGCCCGGTTCTGCTTGTTGGGTTGCCCTAGGCTACACAATTGACTAACAGTAGAGAAGAAAAAGGTAAAAAAATTAGGTTGCCTTGACCAGTACCATATATTAGCAGGTCAAGAAATAACATTAAGTAGCAGTCAATAGTTGAAGTGCAAAATAGCTTTAAGCTTGTTGCAGCTTGGCATGTAATAGCAGATCAAGAAATTAGATTAAAAAGTAGCCAACAGTTGAAGTGCAAAATAGTTTTAAGTTTGCTGCAGCGACACAATTAACTAATAGTGGGGAACAAAACGGCAAAAAAAATTGGGTTGCCTTGACCAGTACCATATATTATCAGATCAAGAAAAAGTTGAAGTGCAAAATAGATTTAAGCTTGCTGCAGCATGGCATACACCACCAGCAGAAGAAGAAATTAGATTAAGTAGGAGCCAGCACTTGAAGTACAAACCATTTATAAACTTGCTGCAGTGGGATTTGAAGCATAGACCTAAATGTTTGCCAATTAACCAACTGCACTTCAAGACCAGCAATGCAAAAAGTGCATAAACATTATTTATATTCAAATTAATTTGATGTTCACCTATCAACAGCTTTGCTGATGATCTTTGCCCCATTCCGGGGGGTTGCCCAAGGCGGGAGGCTGGCTTGTCTAGCCCTGGAGCCGGCCCTGTTACTAACCAAACACCAAAGCAAGTACCCAACAAATTTCAAACCAATAAGACAAGATAGTAACATATATAGTTACACGTGCATAGAAACCAGGTTTGTACTACTTTTTATATTAAAATAGTTGAAATAATTAAATGTGTTTTTACATATTTGTATCTGCCCAAAACTATTTTCAAGTCGTCAGAATCAAATAAAAAACTACATCCACATATTTCCCTATTTATTCCTCTATATGTGACTTATGAAATGATATGCACAAGAATGCCCTTTATAATAAAACCAAATCCAATATGAACAAGTTCTTACTTCATATCATGATCATCACTTCCATTTTTATCTAAGACATGTATAAATAAAATTCAAAATACAGTACAATTATAATTTTTCTCCATATACGTATGTATATGCAGAAATATCTTCTCTTATTTCTAGGTATAATAACATGATAATTAAAATGATATAAAAGACATTAAGCACGATAGCAGCTGGATAGAAAACATACCAGTAATCTTGTTTTAAATTAGACCAATTACCTGGATCATTCACTAACAAAACGGAAGTTGAAGGAACAAGTTCGACTAGCTTCTTAATAGCGTCAGATGCTCTACCCTTTCCAACAAACTTCCAAATACTGAAGTTCTCATAGCAACCAAAATGTCATATTTATGGAACCATTTTTCAGTGCTCCACATGCTGCTTGATAAAATAATCTGCCAATAAAACATAGTCGACGATGAGAGCAGGAAGCGGTCGACGACTATAGACAGGCACACGACTGAAGTCGCAGTACTAGTTGAGGGGCATTGTCAAAGTCGTTGAGGAGGAAGACAGTGGCTTTCCTGGGTAGCTGAGGCGGAGTTGGGTGGCTAAAAGGGGAAAACCGAACTGATTTTAGGTTGGAAGGGGAAGCGATTGGTTTGCGGTTTCAGTTGAGATGTGGTGGAGCTTGCTGAGGAGGAGACTACTGGAAGAGGTACAGGGAGGTGCTGGTCACGAGCGACGGTTCAGGCGACTGGCGTACGGTGCATGGGTGATGGAGCCAGTTCCCATCGGTGGTCATCATTCGGTTGTTTTTGATTTGGGAATTTATAATTTAGGGGAAAAGAAAGCATCCCCTAACAAAAGGAAAATAAAATATCTCCCCCTCGAGAAATAATGGGACACAAATTCATAAGAAGAAGGACGCATAAAAGGAAAAAACAGGACATGTGTATATTTTTCCAGCAAAACTCAACCAAGTGCAACCTAATTTTGGCTAAATTAACAAGCGGCAACATAAATTATTTTAAAGAGGGTATACCAACTACAATATCATGACTATACAATCATATATTTTATACTTTTAAAACCAAAATTAAAAAATAGATAAAATTAAATTAATTGAGAAATCAAATTTATAATTCTCATATCAATTTGTTTTAGAATATTAGCATCGTTTAATTTAACAAACAACTTAAATTCGAATATTAAATATTACATTTCTAATTTAAACTTACAAAGTTTAATTCACTCTTGAAAAAAATAAACTAGATTCAAAATCATTATCAAATATGAAATATATATATAGAAACACATTTTCAAGACTAAATTTCTTGATTAAATTACAGGATCCTTATTTCAAACTTTAGATTTATTTTCAAGGTTACATTTTTTGAATATTCAAATAAATTCACAATAATAATATTTATTTTTAAACGCCAAAATATTCTAAGCTACTACAACCCCCTTCCTAAAATTCCGGTTGTTATAGACTCCCCTCATAAAGAAATTGCGTCCTTGTAGTTTACTTATTCAACATTACAAAAATTCCAACATGTAGAACTTGAAACTTTAATGACCTTTCCAATTTGATTACTTAATTATAGGAATTTCAACTCATCTCCCAAATATAATTCATATTTTGGGATGTCCACTCTCCATTTTCAATTTAAAGGTATCGTACATAAATCAATATGATTATATTCATAACAATTTTAGAAAATAGAACCAATATGATATTCATAACAAATATCACATATAATATGATGATAAATTAAGTCAAAACAAATAAAATCTTCACATTTATCATATATAAGAACAATATGATAAAATAAATTAGTGAGGGGCCAGTAAAATCTTTGTGCCAGTTACAAAATGATAACATAAATCAATGTGATACTCATCATTCACTACCTTCTTATCAAAAATATAATACAAATCATATATAATTAATATGATACCCGATCAGGTTAGAGTATCATATAATGAAATCTTCATTTGTAAAGATAATAAAAAAATTAGAGTATCATACATAAATCAATATGATACTCGTAATATTATATATGATCGAGTCAGAGTACCATATATGTAAGACCCCACACCCGCTATGGTCACTCTCTAAGGGAATGCCATAACATCGGTGGAGTATTTTAAGTGAATATAGAACAGAAAAATTACAACAAGACAGATATAAGTAATACTTGAAAATTTCAAACATCATTTCAATGCAGCGGAAAGTAAAACATGTTTGGTTACATCACAAAACCAAATAAGAGTCAAGTACAAAAATATCCATCCTGATAAACAAAAGTACATAATCCCAATACATGAACTGATAGCCATAAAAGAAAAGGGTAAGCTGATCTCTACACCTATGGTCCAAGCTCCAAAAGAGAATAAAGCAGCCTGATCAAAGCCCACTCGTACCGGGCCCACTCTGATAACCTGAGGGTTGGGAAAAAGATAAAAACAACGGGGTCAGACATAAGTCTGAGTGAGTCCTATAACTTTAACAATACAATCATTAAAGTAACCAGAGAAGACATAAGCTTGATATACGGTGACGTCTGGGGATGAATGGCTACACTAAGCAGCTTGGTAGACTTAGGATAAACTAAGATAACCGTAAAGACGCATCCACCCACCCAAGGATAATTACTACACTGCATCACACCAGTCATTCCTACTTAAAGGTTGATCCCCCTAAATGTACTTAATAATTTAGTAGTTTCGTGTACCCCTATCTGACTACATAGGTGTACCCACTACTCCCCAAGCGATCGGCTCCCCTACATAGATACCCGTGCTGGTCCCACGATTGGGGTGTATCATTCCCCTAAAGTGGCTACCAGGTAATATCAACAGTGCACGGCTTTATATCTACACGATGCAACAACGACTTACCAACCAGCCCGGGTCCACACACGCATATGAAACCCGTTGGTCCCGCGTTGCCACCGCTAACCCGGTTTGGCCTCTTATAGTCAAGCCCAATATGCGTGTCCCGTCACTCGACTAGAATCGAGCCCACAAAGATACGTTTGGGATATTGGTTGAAATGGGCCCTCACAAGCTACCACCTAAGCTTGCTATTTCTAGTGAATCCCACTTAACCCTTTAACCATGTCCCCTTACATGTTATAAACTTTGGTTAAGTCCTTTAATCATATTCTAATTGTCATACAAGGTACCCACTAGATTTTCACATGCCACCCATGGCACTTACTTAACCCTTTAATCATGTTTAATTACATGTTTCACCTTGGTTAAGTATTCTAATCGTATTCTCACATGCCACCCATGGCACTTACTTAACCCTTTAATCATGTTTAATTACATGTTCTACTTTGGTTAAGTATTCTAATCGTATTTTTCTATTGCCACCCAAGGCAACCCACTAGTCTCATCATGCCACCCCAAGGCACCCACTTAACCCCTCATGTCCCACTACATGCTAATATGGTTAAGTGTTTCTTAATTCATTAATTAAGATCATGACCTCATAAAGACCTCTCATATTAGACCGTCTTTTATGACTGCTGGATATGCCGGTTGGTTCCGGGCAGACTTCTGTCATCAAAAGGGTCTAACCTCGTGTCTTTACTTTAATCATGTATTTAATTTATGACTAAGACCTCTCACATTGGGCCAATCATTTGTAGTCGCTGGATAGCCGGTCGGTTCCGGGCAGACTTCCGCTACAAAAGGGTCCAACCTCGTGTCTTAGTTGATTAATTACACCTAATTAATCACCCCTATATTAATTATCCCTAATTAATATCAAGTTTTTCATAACATGGGTAGACCTAACTCAATAGGTAAATTCCCATGGGGTAGACCTAACTCAATAGGTAAATTCCCACTTATGCTTATTCATTTTATGGTATGCTTAATCATAACCATTTCACACCATTTCATTAACATGTCTGTTAACCCCATCGTTTTCCCCACGTACTTATGCTAACACGACATATTTCCAAGAGAAGTTTCTTTCATAATTAACATGGGTTTCACTTAGCATATATTAGCATTAACACGGGTTAAAAGGTGTTCACTTACATCATGATATTAACCCAACTAGCATTACTAAATAACCCAACTTGCATGAACATACATATGTCATGTATAAAGGCAACTTGCATAAGTGTTCATAGGTTATATGAAGGTGAACTTGCATGTGTCTTAAAGGTGTGAACTCGCACAACATGTTACATGTTAACTTGCATAACATCATACACATAAACTTGCATAATATTCTAAACATAACTTGCATATCAACATACACATAACTTACATAACATCATGCACATAACTTGCATAATATCATACACATAACTTGCATATGAACTTGCATAACAACATGCACATAACTTACATAACATCATACACATAAACTTGCATAACATGTTGAGCTTGCATATAAGCATACACATAACTTGTATAACATGTTGAACTTGCATATAAGCTTACACATAACTTGTATAACATGTTGAACTTGCATATATGACTTGCATCTTAAAGGAGGGTAAACATGCATACACATATATATTCATAGCATATAAAGGTGCCATCTTGCATATGTATGCATCACATTTAAAAGGGTAAACTTGCATGTCATGATTTATGCATAATACCAAACACTTAGCATGCATAAAACCACCTACTTAGCATGCATAAAATCAACTACTTATTATGCATAAACCCACCACTTAACTTGCATAAACCCACAAATCCGACTTGCATAAACTCACATTTTCAACATGCATAAACTCACATATTTAACATGCATAAACTCACATATTCAACATGCATAAACTTACATATTCAACATGCATAAACTTACATATGCATAAACTCACATATTCAACATGCATAAACATAGGATTAATATTAAACATAGATTAGCATATTCACATCATATCATATGACTTGAAAACCCATTAATCCTCATGCAAAACCATAGATCTCATCATATCTCATCTACTTAATTTGACAATTGATCATCAAAGTGATAGAAACTCACCAAAACCTAGATTAGCAAACTTATGAAGTGGAATTAGTTGAAGAAGATGTTGATTTGGAGGTTGATTAGCTTGCAACTCTCTTCATTGATTTGTGGAGGCCATGATCAAGTTTCATTTTGCCATAGTTTAGTTACAAGATCTAATTATGAATGAATTAGGGTAGGGTTAGGGTCTTATTTATAGGATTAGGTTGTGTTTAAGGCCCTTAGATTAACCCTATATTAGATTAGGTCCGTTAGATTTAGGAAATCTCTAGAACACAGCCCAAGACTTAGCCAAAAACCAGATCTGGTGCACCCAGACCATCAGGGCCGACACCCTGTGTCGACAGGCAAGTCGACAGGCAAGTCGACTCCCCCTGTCGACAGGCCTGTCGACAGCCCTGTCGACATGGTCAAGGCGGGAATTTTCCCGCCTGGCCCCGCTGGTTCTAATTTAAAATCTGAATTTAAATTTCTGAATCTGTTTTTAACTTTGAATTTTCTGCAAACTTCATTGGGCCTTAACTGGGCTATACAGACTCCGATTTTCGAAAACTCGGACTCTATTTCGCGTATTTTTCCGAGACGAACGCAATGACGCAGCCCGTTACCCCCAATTCCCACATCTGAGATTATTTATCCTATAATTAGTGAATTTTAGTATTAACTAAAATTCGGGGTGTTACATTCTCCCCTCCTTAAAGGATTTCGTCCCCGAAATCTCTAAGCTAAGGAGAATGCATATCCTACCATCCAAACAACCATCTACTCAATCCATCAAACACGGGCATCCATTGTCCTTAAAACAATTTCTAATGATGTATGAGCATATGCAAAGAGTGTGTGTATATGTTCCCTATCTAATGTATGAACATATGCAAACCATGATAGTGCCATGCATCCATTATGTATGCGAGAGAACCCTATCGACACATACAATATCTACATGAGTGCACAATCATTCACCAAAATGCATCATCCATATGATAACGCAATCATTATACATCCATAAATATAGCTTCCTACATACAATTTTATGCAATATGCAACATGAAGTGATGGAGCCGATCTAGTGCCTAGAGTGTGTGTATATGCATCCACGAGCAACCGCTAGCAAACACTTGCATCCACTTGCATCCATCAAACATAACATGTCTCAAACACATGTTTCAACCATAGGTTTACCCTATCTAAAGGTCAAAGGTACTAACGAGAGGGCATACTAAGGATAAGATAAGCACAGGATATGCGATGAAGGAGAAGCAAAAGGACATACCCTCCGAAAGAAAAGGGTACCTCAAACGCATCTTCGCTTCCATCTCCCAGGTAGCGTCGCTCTCTTCATCTCCCCATTGTACTTTGACTAGTTGAACCTCTCTGTTTCTCAACTCCCTAATCTCTGACCCAAGGATGCGGGTAGGAGCTCGTCGAATAATCACATCACGCTCTACCTTACTTCTTTAAGCAAGCTTGGCTCTATCGCCTCCACGATCTTCTGTAGGCCCTTCCTCGCATGGAATACATCATGTACACTACTAAGTCTGTCGGGCAACCCCACCAATGGAAGTTGCTCTTCCCATGTACCTCCTAAATCCATGATACATAGCCTCAAAAGGTCTTCTAAAATACGATTCACCCTCTCGGTCTGGCCGTCTATCTGAGGATGATATGCGGTACTCAAATACAACTGAGTCTCTACCGCCTCTTGCAAACTTTTCCAAAACTCTTTAGTGAAGATAGGATCTCGATCGCTCACTATACTGGAAGGTACATCATGTAATCTAATAATCTCTCGAATGTAAACTGAAGCTAGCCATGGAGCAGTTCTCTTACTCTTCACGGGTATACAATGGGCGCTCTTAGTAAGCCTGTCTACTACCTCCCAAATTACCCTTCCTTGATTTTGGTAATCCTTCGAGACACTATCCCACTTCCTTAGAGGGACTTCCAATGGGTGAAGCAACCCACTTGGTTTCTTTTACTCCGCTTTCACTAAGCATCTAGCGACATATTCGGCCAAAAAGAAAACTCGCTTCATGTCTTGGTACATTTCGCCCCATGAGAAAACCAGATTCTTCTTCGTCAAGCAGGTTAATGGGGCTGATATCTTTGCGAAGTCTTTGATGAACTTCCTATTATGCCCTGCCAACCCCAAGAAACTTCTTACTTCGGTAGCATTCCTAGGAACTTTCCAATCCTGGATAGATACTATCTTTGCGGGACCCACAGCTATCCCTCCCTTAAAGACCACATGCCCTAAGAATCGCACTTCTCTTCTCCACTTCTAGAGAAAATCAGGATATTCTCCTATGAAAAATCGTCACAACTATCCATCTCCCACGCAGACCACCTTAGTCGAACTCGACATCCCCCAAATGCATGCCCCAGAGGCCTAAACCAATATCAGACAAATACCCAAGGGATACCTCCTTCGAATTCAGACGACCTACGTGAGATGATACTAGTAAAAACGGCTAAATAATTAAGCCCTTGTCCAACTCTGGATGTCCTCGCCAGTCTCGCTCCAAAACCACTGTTTATCGCATAACTGGCTTTGCTCATCCTATTGAGCACATACGAAAACTTATTCCGCTCCTAGAAAAGACCAAGATGTCATTTACAAAGACCATCACGAAATTATTTAGGTACTCCCTGAACACCCTTCTCATCATATGCGGGGGCGTTCGTCAAACCAAATGGCATCTCCAGCCACTCATAAAAAAAACATTCGGAGTCCTAAAGGTAGTCTTCTCTATACTATCCTCAGTCACTCTCAACTGACGAAACATCGTGGTTAAGTCCAACTGCGAAAATACTGAGGCGCCCACTAACTGATCAAAGAGATCATCAATCCTCGACAATGGGTGTCTATTCTTCTTTGTGAGTTTATTTAGCTCTCTTTAGCCTACACAAAGTCTGAGGGACCCATCCGCCTTTGTGGCAAAAACTACCGGAGCACCCTACTCCGATATACTTCGTCTTCTAAACCCCTTCTCAAGCAAATTGCCTACTTGCTTATGGAGTTCCCTCCTCTCACGAGGAGCCACGTGGCACACTGGTTTGGCATTGTCTACCAGATATATTTGGAAGTCAATCTCCCGCTCCGGAGGTAAGCCCTTCACCTCCTCAAAACACATCCGAGTATTCCCGGACCACTCTATAGATTGCAAACTCTCGACCGACGTGTCAAGCGATTTTAGCATAACAGATTCCATGGGATTACAAGAGATCTCGAGAGTGTTACCCTAGCGGGTCATAAGCCTAACAACTCTCCCTCTGCAATAAGAACGGCACCATTACTGGATAACCAGTCCATGCCCAAAACTAACCCCTAGCCCGTGAAGCCCAAAAAGCATCACATCTAAACTCAACGCTAAGTATAGCAACTTTCAAACCCAAACACATCATGGAGCCCAATTGGGTTTGAAACAACTAAGGGATCATCTACCAACTGGTGTCTCAGTGCAGTGACTCTACTAATAATGATGAGATAAACGAACTCAATGCGTCAAAATCAAATAAAGTACGTACAGGATGATCAATCAGAAAAACTAGACTTTCAATAGAAATAGTTCTACCTCTTTCCCGAATCGCGAGAGCCTGTACTTGCCCCCTAGCCTGACCTGGTGCCACAAGAGCTTGCACCTGTCCTCCTGAGGTAGACCCCGTCCTTTGCTCCTTCTTTGGACAGTCTTTCATCAGATGCCCTGCTTCGCCACAGTGGAAGCAGCCAGTCTTAGTCTTCTTGCGACAATCTTTGTTTAGGTGGCCTAGTGTCCCACAATTGAAGCACCTCTTCTTTCCCTTGCCACCGTTGCCTTTCCCACCCTTGTTTTGCTGTTGCGGTTTCTTCTGATCTCCTTTCTTCTCGTGTGCTTTATTAGCATTGGGACCCTTCTCTTCCTCATGCATAAGTGCCATGTCCACTAGCTTCTCGAAAGTGGCCCCCATAGGGATGTGAGACATAGCCAATCCGTGCATCGGTTCGTTCAAGCCTTTAACGAACCTCAAAGCTTTCTCTTCCGGTGTGTTTACCAAGTCTATATTGAACTTCGCTAACTGGTTAAACTTGTTAACATATTCTTTCACTGACAAGTTCCCTTGCTTTAAGTTCAAGAACCTTTCCACGTGCATATTTTCTTCCGCTTTTGAGAGAAACTTTGCCTCAAACCTTTGCCTGAAATCCTCCCAAGAGTCAATAGGGCGTTCTCCATTAGTAACCTCCCACCAGAACGAGGCCTCTCCTTCCATTAACCAAGCGGCTAACTTGACTTTCTTTCCCTCTTCCACTTCCACGATTTCCATCAATTCTTCCGTCTCATTAATCCAATCCCTAGCTCCCACAAAAGGTTTTCCTCCTATAGCCTTAAACTTCCTACAAGTCATAGCAAAAGTATCCGCGCGAGGAGGAACGAGTGCAACGGGTGGAGGAGGAACATTTGCTGGACCTGCAGCGGCGGCCCTAGCCTCTAACAACCTTCTATACCATACTGGTACCGCTACATCGTCCGGAAGATAAAGATCTTCAGCCATGCTGAGACGAAAAAGGAAAGATTCAAAACAGAGAATTCGAAAGATAAAGATATGGCTATCTGGGATTATGCTTTTCTTTCAAAAACTTTTCTCTTTAAAGACATGTTTTTGAAAATATTTCTTCCAAAAATGTTTTTAGAAAAATAGTTTTCTAAAAATTTTATCTGTTCCGGTAACCTTTGCTCTGATACCACGTGTAACACCCGACACCCGCTATGGTCACTCTCTAAGGGAATGCCATAACATCGGTGGAGTATTTTAAGTGAATATAGAACAGAAAAATTACAACAAGACAGATATAAGTAATACTTGAAAATTTCAAACATCATTTCAATGCAGCGGAAAGTAAAACATGTTTGGTTACATCACAAAACCAAATAAGAGTCAAGTACAAAAATATCCATCCTGATAAACAAAAGTACATAATCCCAATACATGAACTGATAGCCATAAAAGAAAAGGGTAAGCTGATCTCTACACCTATGGTCCAAGCTCCAAAAGAGAATAAAGCAGCCTGATCAAAGCCCACTCGTACCGGGCCCACTCTGATAACCTGAGGGTTGGGAAAAAGATAAAAACAACGGGGTCAGACATAAGTCTGAGTGAGTCCTATAACTTTAACAATACAATCATTAAAGTAACCAGAGAAGACATAAGCTTGATAAACGGTGACGTCTGGGGATGAATGGCTACACTAAGCAGCTTGGTAGACTTAGGATAAACTAAGATAACCGTAAAGACGCATCCACCCACCCAAGGATAATTACTACACTGCACCACACCAGTCATTCCTACTTAAAGGTTGATCCCCCTAAATGTACTTAATAATTTAGTAGTTTCGTGTACCCCTATCTGACTACATAGGTGTACCCACTACTCCCCAAGCGATCGGCTCCCCTACGTAGATACCCGTGCTGGTCCCACGATTGGGGTGTATCATTCCCCTAAAGTGGCTACCAGGTAATATCAACAGTGCACGGCTTTATATCTACACGATGCAACAACGACTTACCAACCAGCCCGGGTCCACACACGCATATGAAACCCGTTGGTCCCGCGTTGCCACCGCTAACCCGGTTTGGCCTCTTATAGTCAAGCCCAATATGCGTGTCCCGTCACTCGACTAGAATCGAGCCCACAAAGATACGTTTGGGATATTGGTTGAAATGGGCCCTCACAAGCTACCACCTAAGCTTGCTATTTCTAGTGAATCCCACTTAACCCTTTAACCATGTCCCCTTACATGTTATAAACTTTGGTTAAGTCCTTTAATCATATTCTAATTGTCATACAAGGTACCCACTAGATTTTCACATGCCACCCATGGCACTTACTTAACCCTTTAATCATGTTTAATTACATGTTCCACCTTGGTTAAGTATTCTAATCGTATTCTCACATGCCACCCATGGCACTTACTTAACCCTTTAATCATGTTTAATTACATGTTCTACTTTGGTTAAGTATTCTAATCGTATTTTTCTATTGCCACCCAAGGCAACCCACTAGTCTCATCATGCCACCCCAAGGCACCCACTTAACCCCTCATGTCCCACTACATGCTAATATGGTTAAGTGTTTCTTAATTCATTAATTAAGATCATGACCTCATAAAGACCTCTCACATTAGACCGTCTTTTATGACTGCTGGATATGCCGGTTGGTTCCGGGCAGACTTCTGTCATCAAAAGGTTCTAACCTCGTGTCTTTACTTTAATCATGTATTTAATTTATGACTAAGACCTCTCACATTGGGCCAATCATTTGTAGCCGCTGGATAGCCGGTCGGTTCCGGGCAGACTTCCGCTACAAAAGGGTCCAACCTCGTGTCTTAGTTGATTAATTACACCTAATTAATCACCCCCATATTAATTATCCCTAATTAATATCAAGTTTTTCATAACATGGGTAGACCTAACTCAATAGGTAAATTCCCATGGGGTAGACCTAACTCAATAGGTAAATTCCCACTTATGCTTATTCATTTTATGGTATGCTTAATCATAACCATTTCGCACCATTTCATTAACATGTCTGTTAACCCCATCGTTTTCCCCACGTACTTATGCTAACACGACATATTTCCAAGAGAAGTTTCTTTCACAATTAACATGGGTTTCACTTAGCATATATTAGCATTAACATGGGTTAAAAGGTGTTCACTTACATCATGATATTAACCCAACTAGCATTACTAAATAACCCAACTTGCATGAACATACATATGTCATGTATAAAGGCAACTTGCATAAGTGTTCATAGGTTATATGAAGGTGAACTTGCATGTGTCTTAAAGGTGTGAACTCGCACAACATGTTACATGTTAACTTGCATAACATCATACACATAAACTTGCATAATATTCTAAACATAACTTGCATATCAACATACACATAACTTACATAACATCATGCACATAACTTGCATAATATCATACACATAACTTGCATATGAACTTGCATAACAACATGCACATAACTTACATAACATCATACACATAAACTTGCATAACATGTTGAGCTTGCATATAAGCATACACATAACTTGTATAACATGTTGAACTTGCATATAAGCTTACACATAACTTGTATAACATGTTGAACTTGCATATATGACTTGCATCTTAAAGGAGGGTAAACATGCATACACATATATATTCATAGCATATAAAGGTGCCATCTTGCATATGTATGCATCACATTTAAAAGGGTAAACTTGCATGTCATGATTTATGCATAATACCAAACACTTAGCATGCATAAAACCACCTACTTAGCATGCATAAAATCAACTACTTATTATGCATAAACCCACCACTTAACTTGCATAAACCCACAAATCCGACTTGCATAAACTCACATTTTCAACATGCATAAACTCACATATTTAACATGCATAAACTCACATATTCAACATGCATAAACTTACATATTCAACATGCATAAACTTACATATGCATAAACTCACATATTCAACATGCATAAACATAGGATTAATATTAAACATAGATTAGCATGTTCACATCATATCATATGACTTGAAAACCCATTAATCCTCATGCAAAACCATAGATCTCATCATATCTCATCTACTTAATTTGACAATTGATCATCAAAGTGATAGAAACTCACCAAAACCTAGATTAGCAAACTTATGAAGTGGAATTAGTTGAAGAAGATGTTGATTTGGAGGTTGATTATCTTGCAACTCTCTTCATTGATTTGTGGAGGCCATGATCAAGTTTCATTTTGCCATAGTTTAGTTACAAGATCTAATTATGAATGAATTAGGGTAGGGTTAGGGTCTTATTTATAGGATTAGGTTGTGTTTAAGGCCCTTAGATTAACCCTAGATTAGATTAGGTCCGTTAGATTTAGGAAATCTCTAGAACACAGCCCAAGACTTAGCCAAAAACCAGATCTGGTGCACCCAGACCATCAGGGCCGACACCCTGTGTCGACAGGCAAGTCGACAGGCAAGTCGACTCCCCTTGTCGACAGGCCTGTCGACAGCCCTGTCGACATGGTCAAGGCGGGAATTTTCCCGCCTGGCCCCGCTGGTTCTAATTTAAAATCTGAATTTAAATTTCTGAATCTGTTTTTAACTTTGAATTTTCTGCAAACTTCATTGGGCCTTAACTGGGCCATACGGACTCCGATTTTCGAAAACTCGGACTCTATTTCGCGTATTTTTCCGAGACGAAAGCAATGACGCAGCCCGTTACCCCCAATTCCCACATCTGAGATTATTTATCCTATAATTAGTGAATTTTAGTATTAACTAAAATTCGGGGTGTTACAATATATAAATCAATATGATATGCATAACAAATATTATGGTAACAAATTGAGTCGGAGTATCATTTTCAAACCAGACGGATATTCATAACATTTATCTTATATATAAAACCCTATACCAAAATAAATCAATTTAGAGTGTCATATATGAACCAGGATGGTAAATAAATCGAGTAGTGTATCACATAATAAAATCTTCTTGGCATTTATCATATGTAAAACAATATGATAAAATGAATCAAATCAGAGTATCATATATAAAGCAACACGATACTCGTAACACTTATAAAATAATATGATAAAATGAATTAGATCAAAGTATCATTTATAAATCAAAACGATACTCATAACAGATGCAACAAGGTGGTAAGAATAAACTATAATAGAATAGCATACTTAAACACTTTATGACATTTATCATATATAAAGACAATATGATAAAATAACCCAAAACATAGTACCATATATAATCAATACGATACTCATAACAAATACATATACAAAACAATAAGAAGCTTATAAATATCTTATGATAATTAATCAAGTCAACAAAATCTTCAAGGCATATAACGTTTGTAAAACCAAATCAGAGTATTATATATAAATCAATGCGATACTCATAACAATTATCATATATAAATCAATATGATAAAATAAATCAAATAAGAGTATCATATATAAATCAATATGATACTCGTAATTATCAAATGTAAACCAATAAATCAAATCAGAGTATCCTATATAAAATCAAAATGATACTCGTAACAATTATCATATATGAATCAATATGATAATATAAATCAAATCAGAGTATCATATATAAATCAATACGATACTCATAACAATTATCATATATAGACCAATATGATAATAAAATTAGTTAATTACAATAATGTAATATTAGGGAATTATGGGATAAATATAACCCGATTCAAAATATACCAAATAATAAAACATATGCTAATTTGTAAATCACAGTGTTAGAGCTCGAGCGCGCATCGAGACATCAACACCGTAATCCACTCATAGCGCCATAACACACCTGGCGATCAACCTAGGATAACTAAGACGGTCTAAGGCGAAGGCCGTAAGGTACCCGTTCGTGACACTACATGTGAGACCCCTACGCCTCCATCTAATATAGTCCGTGAACTGCCGATCGGGAATCCCGATCGAAATAATTAAATTGCCCAATGTAGCAGACCGTTGACCTTTGGTGGTAGATGGGCGAAATTTAAAACCATCGATTCAGGTAGCGATTTTGAATCAGGTCGACCAAGATGGAGTGTTGGTCCATTGGTACAGCAGAATCCACTCTATCCTAATCCCGAAATCAAAATTATTTTTGTAATGCTATTTTGTAATAAATATGCCATGAAGTTCAAAGTGTTTATAACGTCAAAACACTTTGAAAACATAACCATGTCTTGAAGAAATAATTCATCACATATAAAACAAGATAATAATCACAACCCGAATTAAACAAAAATGATATTCAACTTTATCATTTATAAGAACAATATGATAAATCAAGTCAGAGTATCATATATAAATCAATATGATACTCATAATAAATATCATATGTAAAACAATATGACAAAATGAATTGATTCATACTAGTTGCAATATAGGACAAGAATTATACGAATGACATAAAAACATGTAAACTAAAAATGTCCAAAATTACTCCAAATCAGAAATGTATACTTTCAAATAGTAGTTATTCAAATATAACACATGCTCCTATATCACATTATGTTACCAGTATATTTCACAACCGAGAATACAAAAATAATCGAATATTCCATATGAGAAGTCAAAAGAGTAATCAAAAAAGTATTACCAGACGTCCCATACCGCTTGGTATTACTAATCCATTTACTCAAAATCCTCATCATACACAATTTCACACAAATGTCAAGGGAAATTGTGCTTAGTTCAATATATATATATATATATATATCAAAATATTGATAAAATAACTAGTTTATACGAGGTTGTTTTATTATTTATTATCGTTGATGTTCAATAAATAACCTAACACTAGGTTAAAGTGGTTAGTACAAATCCCGATCTGATTTTCAAACTAATTTAGCTCCTGTTTTCCGCAACCGTTCTCAAATCGAGCATCGTTCGGGCTCCGCTCGTCAAGTTTCTAAGTACTTTTCAAACCCCACACTTATCCATCTTATCTTTTGGCCAAAATTCTCCTTTTTAAATTCACTTGACGAAAATTTATTTCATGGATCACTTAAATTCTCTTGACGATAAACCCCAGATATTCTCGCCACAAAGGGGCTTTAGGTAGAAATCCCAAAAGGAAACATAATTTTCGAAAGTATTTCCTTCTAAATATTCATTATATTTTATTTATCTATTTATTCTAATTTTTTTCATAAAAAGACTCTCTCTCCCGAGTGATTCTAATATCAATTCTGCTCATTCTAGAGTATTTCCACCCTATCTCTAATGAGTTTTTAAACCCAATAAGCCAAGTTTTAGAAGAACCACAGCTCTGATACCAAATGTAATAGCCTGCCATTTTGACCGCCCCAAGTCGGCGGTTGAACCAACTCAAAGCATTCAAAACGATGAATTATTATTGGCTTACAAGGTTTAAAAAAATGAATTCAATATAGAATCACATATGCAGAAGACGACAATATCTCACAAACGAATATATAAAAAAATTAACAGAGTTTACAATTTTTATTCAATGGAAAAATAATACATACATAAACTTCATTTAATAAATTACAGCTTTTGTCGAGTGTCGCACGTGCATGCGTCTCTTATTGAAAATGAGCTGGGTGGTATGAAATGCATGTACTTGTTTCACTAAAAGATACAACCAAGCATTTGTGTTTGTGAGACATAAATAATTATGGAAAACATAACACAACTATTTTGAACGAACAGTGCAAACGAAACAAGTAATAGTAACATTGTTATAAGGCAGACAAAATTTTATAAGTCCAAGTATAAAGAAGTTTAAATAAATGACATGAATTGTTCCAATTATTAGCAACCATCTGCTGCTTCTTTCTTGCATTTAAAGATACTTGCCAGTTTATATATCTGTAGATTAAGGTGCAAAAAACATGGGTACTTGTTATACGTAACTATAAAATAATAGACATAAATACCACAATTTTGATAATAAACTAGAGAGAACCCGTGCTATGTACACAGGAATTTTCTAAACAATTAACGCATAGTGGATGTTAAATATTTGCAGTTGTGTGTAGTAGGAGGAACAACATGTTCACGTTACAAACAAAATGGAAGTATTAAAAAGAAAACATATTTTGGAGAAAAAAATCAAACTAAAAATCTGTGGCATTAGTTTTCCATTGAACTCTTATGGTTTCCAAGATTAGTCTATTGTTAATTAAAGCTTAACAATGAAAAAAAAACAGGAACAGTAAAATAGTTATTTAATACATGTAAATATGTATATTAAAAGAAAGGTTCAATACATGTAAAAATGGTACTTTCGTCATTCATGCACTTTTCTTTTAACACCCTGCTAGCCTGCACTATGAACTTTAAAACATACATGAATATGAAGCTAACAAAAACTAATAAATGTTGTTTTCAAATTTATAGTTGTCCTCTCCATAATACAAGCGAAGATAATGTAGTTCATGCATATTAGCTTAAGTTGTAAGCAATCAAAGAAAGTAGTCCCAAGTACGTCTTTCAATGCAGGGCTCTACTGACATGTAATGTTCCATCTATACACAAATAGTTTCAAATGAAGGTGGTAGTTGAATTTATCAGTAAACCATGTGTAACTGTGTAAAATATGTGAAATGAGATCTTCACTAACCAAACACCAAGCAGTAAAGCAAGAACTCAACAAATTTCAAACCAATAAGACAAGATACTAACATATATAGTGTAACACCCAAAAAATTTTGTAACATTAAAGAGGATAAATTAAAGAATAAATAATTAAATATTAAGAATTAAGGGAAACTGATTACGTCATTACGTCCATCTTGAAATTCTGGTCAGGATAGACACCTAGTTTGCGTAAAACGGATAACATATGAAGAAGTTATGGATGATAAAAAGTTGAAAATTAGAACCAGGTATAATTGGCGCACTTGCCAAGTGCGCCAAGGCAATTTTGCACTGGCGCGCCTGTAAAGCGCGCCCAGGACAGTTTTTGGTTATTTGGGCCTTTTTCAAGTGGGTGGTGACCCGTGACCTAACCCAATTCCTTTGGGGCTGAGGTGGCATCCGAATTCTGTAACGTAGCAGCAATAAATATACCTCAATCCCTTTGCTTTCTTCACTAAGAATTATGGCGGCCAAACTCTACTGGAGTCCGAACTGGACTAGGGTCTCTCATCTCCTTCTATCAACTAAAGCATATCAAATTCTGAGATTCAGGCATAACCTCAGCACCTACTTCTTTTCTATCATCTTAGCAATCCAATCACAGTGAGTTCTAGTTGCTTTTAGGTTTAGATAAATAATAGTGAATTATGAAAGACTGTGATTTGGATACATTGTAAGCCTTGAATTTATATTATTGTCAGATCTTATACTATGTCATGATTGATCTATTTCTCTAGATCCAATTCAATTGTGATTGTTCTACTATGTTATTATTATGGATCTTGGTTTGTAACTTTTATGATATGCTATGACGCGGATGTGTGTAGATGTATTTCTAAACTAGTAGATCTGATTTATGTGGACATTGAAACTATTAGACAGATCTAGATTATCACCTTATGTTATCATGTTTGATCTATTTTATGCGATCTAAATTGTCACCTAATGTTATCATGCTAGATCTATTTTATGTGATCTAGATTGTTACCTTATGTTAACATTTTAGATCTATTTTATGTAATCTAAAATTTCACCTAATGCTATCATGTTAGATCTATTTTATGTGATCTAGATTATCACCTTATGTTAACACGTTAGATCTATTTTATATGATCTAGATTATCACCTTATGTTAACATGTTAGATCTATTTTATGTGATCTAAATTGTCATCTATGTTATCATGTTAGATCTAAATAGATTAGACATCTAAATTGCTAATTTAGATATTGTGACATCATAGTTCATCAGTTTTATGTTCACCTTGTTATGATGACAATTTCATGTCCATGCTAGTATGTATGTTCACCGTATTATCATACTTGTTTATGTTTATGCCAAGATGATAATTTTAGTTATATTCCCATTATTTTCCCTATTATCATTTACGACTAGGCTATTGTCTAGCCTAGGCATGTTGCCAATTTTGTGAGGGCGCTAGTTAAGAATCGTGGGAAAAAGGGTTAAAAATGGCATAATTTGAATATGAACATTTTTGGACATGTAATTAAAATTATTGGGTAAAATAGGTATTGACACCTATTAAAGGAAAGGTTTAATTAATTAATTAATTAATTAAAAATGGAATGTCTAGTAATTACAAATAGGAATTGTAATTGTACTTACGACGCGAGGTTAGGTTGCATTAGTGGTGTGAGTCTGCCCGAACTCGACCGGCATATCCAACATCCATTAATGTTTAACCTAATGTGGGTGGTCTAAGTATGTAAATAAGAATCGGCTATGACACGATGTTAGGCCCAACTGTGGAATAAGTCTTCCCGGGCCGATCGACATATCCAGCATCCACATGTCGTAGGCCTAATGTGGGAGGTCTGGCCCATTATGAAACTATAAATGGACATGGTAAAGAATTGGACTACTTAACCTAAGTTAATCCATAGGGATTGTATGAACTTAAATTTAAGTTGGGGTTAAAGTAAACATGGTTGACGGGTGGGTTAAGTAAATATGAAGAGGGGATGGGTAATATTCACATATAGGCCCACAAACTTAACCCGTTAAGGTTATGTAATTAAAGACACATAGTGGTATACATAATTGGTGGAAATAATAAAGTTATGTAATTAAAGACACCTATAGGTAAGCATAACCAGTTGGAAGATTAGGGTTTACGTATTAATGACACCTGTAGGTAAGCATAACCGATAGAAATAAATAAGGCTGTGTAATTAAGGACACCTTGTGTATACATAGTCAGTAAAAACCTAGTGGGGGACACAAGACAAAGGGGAGAGCTTGTATCATATTGCGTGGTTCCCATTTTAGTCAGTAACCCGGAGTAGGTATCAAACAAAGTACTCCGTACTAGGCAGAGAAGGGGCATGCTTTCTCACTGATTATAAGAGATCCAAACATGGAGCACGGTGTGGGCGGCGCAAACTGATCGGGCTATGTGCGTGCATGAGCCGAGCAGAGGGGGATAAGACGACCGTGACACATGTCGATATGGTTGTGCACATTATTACGACAAGGGGTTGCCACTTTACGAAGTGATACCTCCTACTGTGGGGCCAGCACAAGGTATCTACGAGGGTTAGGGAGCCAATCAATCAGGGTAGTAGTTAGGATACATTTGGACGTATACCTAAGTCTACCACCTTATAGTTAAAGGGATCATCTCTTTCTGGATATACTAGTAATAGTGCAGAGTAATCATTAATGAGGCATGTATACCTTATCTTACTTACTTTATCGCACCTTCCATTTATGTAGTGATCTCTCTCTTATCCACTTTATATGCCTATCATGTTACTTTTATTTATCTACTGGCTAAAAGTAACTAGACTTGCCAGACTTTATGTCTGACCCTTTTTGTTTCTAATTCTTTCTTCCATTACCCCCAGGTTCTCAGGGAGGAAACATTCAGGCTTAGTCAGGACTCAGATATCATCTCGTTAGGGGCTACTTTTGAAGTAATCTCAAGTTCTTGCCTCTACTATGGCTTAACTCTTTATTTGGGAAATATTCTTTTTATTTACTTACGTACTCTAATGGTGCAAGACAGAAGTTATTTTCTTGTAATGGTTTTGTGACTTATGGAATTGTGGACCATGGTATTATGATTGAAATAAAATAAATAAATTTCCGCTGCTGTCTTATTTATATTTGTCTTGTAATTATATTGTCTCTATTTACCTATAGCGCTTTACGAAACTTAATGCATTCCCTTAGTGAGCGACATTAACGGACGTGGGTTGTCACACTTTGTATCAGAGGTGAAGGTTACCAGATTAGATAAAAGTTTTTGAAAATTATTTTCAAAAAGGTTTTAAAAGAAAGCATTTTCAAAAAGAAATGTCTGTTTTGAAAAACATTCCCCAAAAAGCCATGTGTAGTATCCTTCGGTCCTTTATCTAAATTTCTTCCTTTTCCCTTTTTCAGCATGTCTGGGGAACAAAACATCCCTAATATCCCAAAGAGCGTCACTATACCCAGATGGTTCCGTAGGTATTTGGAGGCCATGGCACTGGCCGAAGGCCAAAGAGATGTTCCTCCCCCAGTTGCACCAGTCATTCCTCCTCCTCCCCCTCCAAGAGTAGATAACTTCGCCAAGATCTTCAAGGAATTCCGTTTTATGGTAGGGAAGCCATTCCATGAGAACAAGACATTCGTGGAAGCCCGAAATTGGCTTATGGGGACTGTGGACTTATTCGTAATCTTTGAATTGGAGGACCGATGAAAGATTCAGTTAGCTTCTGGGTTATTGAAGGATGAAGCCTCATTTTGGTGAAAGTCACCTAAGTTGGACGTATGGTGGAAACTTGGGAAGATTTTAGACCGAGGTTCGAAATGAAATTTCTTTCCCAAGAATAAAGCAGCATGCAGATGTAGAGATTCTTAGAACTCAAACAAGGAAAGTTGATGGTGAAAGAATATGTGAACAAATTCAACCAGCTAGCAAGATTCGGGTTAGAGTTGGTGGATACGTCGCACAAAAAGGCTTTGCAGTTTGCTAAAGGGATGAATAAACCTCTTCATGGGTTAGCCATGTCCCATATTCCAATGGGGGACACTTTTGAAAAACTTGTCGATATGGCCTTGATGCATGAGGAGGACAAGGGAGAGAAGAAGGAGGTAAAGGCTGAGGGGGCATCACAAAATAGGAAGGTGTGGCCGAAGAAGGGGTAGTAGCAACAACAGAAGAAAGGAGGGAAAAATGATAAAGGCAAGGATAACAGAAAATGTCACCATTGTGGAAAGGAGGGTCATCTAGTTAAAGAATGTAAGCAAAGGAAGAATTCTTGCTACCACTGTGGAGAGGCCGGACACTTTGCTAAAGAGTGCCTGAAGAAATAGGGATCACAGGGACAAGGTCAAAGGGCAGGAAATTCTGGAGGGCAGGTGCATGCTCTCGTGACCAGTGCTCCTGATAGAGGTATAAAAATTTCAGTGGAAGGTTTAATTTCTCTTTCAAACCATCTTATTAGAACACCTTTTGATTCTGGTGCCTCACATTCATTTATATCAAGTGCTGTAGTTGAATCTCTGCACGTAATCACTAGTATGGTAATAGATCCCGTAGTTGTTTCAAACCCCATTGATGGTTCGCCTCATTTATCTATGATTTGTCGGGGTTTGAAAATATCTGTGTTAGGCATCAAGTTTGAATGCGACGGTATATGCTCGGGTTTATGGGCTATGGGTTGATTCTAGGAATGGATTGGCTTACCATGTACGGTGCCATTCTGGATTATGAAAAGAGGGATGTTAGGCTTCTGACTTGTCATGGGAGGACCCTCAAGATTTCGTGTGACCCAAAAGGGTTGGTTATGTTGAGTATCCTAGAGTCTCTTGATGCATCTATCGATGATCTGCAATCTGTTCCAGTAGTCCGAGATTTTTCCGATGTTTTTGATGAGCTACCGGGTTTACCTCCAAGGCGCGAGATTGACTTCCGCATATATCTGGTGGACAATGCAAAGCCAGTAGCATTACCAGTGTGCCACATGGCTCCAAGGGAAAGGAGGGAGCTAAGTAAGCAAGTAGGGGAGCTACTTGAGAAAGGGTTTATCAGACGAAGCATATCTGAATGGGGTGCTCCAGTAGTATTCACAACTAAGGCGGATGGTTCGCTTTGTTTGTGTGTTGATTATAAGGAGCTGAATAAATTCACTAAGAAGAATAGGCACCCGCTACCAAGGATTGATGATTTATTTGATCATCTTATTGGTGCCTCAGTATTTTCTCAGTTAGACTTGGCCACGGGGTTCCATCAGTTGAGGGTGGCTGAGGACAGCATAGATAAGACTGCATTTAGGACTCCAGACGGTTTCTTTGAATGTCTAGTTATGCCTTTTGGGTTGACAAATGCACTAGCATATTTTGTCGATCTTATGAGTTGGGTGTTTCGGGAGTTCCTAAATAAGTTTGTGGTAGTCTTTGTCGATGATATTTTGATCTTCTCCAAAAGCGAAGAAGAGCATGCCCAATATATTTAAGAGAAGTTTTGAAAACTCTCCGTGACCATCAGCCTAAAGCAAAGTTCTCCAAATGCCATTTTTGGAGAAAAGAGGTGAGATTCTTAGGGCATGTGGTCTCCAAAGAAGGGATAACTGTAGATTGCACGAAGGTGGTTGCAGTGAAAGATTGGCAGGTTCCTAAAAATGCAACCGAGGTAAGAAGCCTTCTTGGGTTAGCAGGTTACAATAGGATGTTAATTAAGGACTTTGCAAAGATATCAGCCTCACTCACTAGGCCGATGAAGAAGAATTTGGCATTCTCATGGGATATAGACTATGACATTGCTTTCCAACGAATGAAGAGGGCTCTGACAACAGCCCCAATATTGACGTTACCTGACGGGAATAAAGTGTTTACCGTTTACACTGATGCATGTGGTACAGGGCTTGGTGCGGTTCTAATGCAAGAAGGGAAAGTAGTGTGTTATGGGGGTAGACAGCTGAGAGTTCATGAAAAGAGCTACCCCACCCATGATCTAGAGCTAGCTGCCATAGTGTTTGCGTTAAATATGTGGTGTCATTATTTACTTGGAGAGAAGTTCTAGTTATACACTGATCATAAATCTCTCAAGTATCTGTTTTCGCAGAAGGATCTCAACTTAAGTCAACAGCGGTGGATGGAGTTTCTAGCTTCTTATGATTTTGAGATTTCTTATACCCCTGGCAAGGGTAATGTGGTGGCAGACACACTAAGTAGGCAGAGGGTGGCCCTGAGTCCTCTATTTGTGGAAAGAAAGAAGTTGGAGTTCATATCAGCTTTTGATTTTAGACCCTCCATCGAGATTTTGCCTGATTTGTTTGCATCCTTGGAGATACGACCGACTCTTATGGACCATATAGAAGCTTCGCAACAAGGTGACCCATAGATTCTAGACATCAAAGATAAGCTCAGAAGAGGGGAGACTTCTAGTCACCTCAGCAGATATATCATAGATGAAAAGGGGTGGTTGTGACGAGATGGAAGGCTTTGTGTTCCTCAAACTGGAAGCTTGATTAAGGCAGTCCTAGAAGAAGCCGGCCATTCTAAGATGACCATTCATCCAGGTGGTGATAAGATGCATAGGGACATGAAGAGGTTTTTCTTTTGGGATAGGATGAAGAAAGAAGAGGCCGAATTTGTTTCCCAATGTTTAGTTTGCCAGCAAGTCAAAGCTAAGCAAAAGAAGCCCAGTGGCTTACTTCATCCTTTGGAGGTTCCTTAGTGGAAATGGGAGAGCGTCTCTATGGATTTCATTGATGGTTTGCCTAGGTCGAAGAAAGGCAACACCGGTATCTGGGTTGTGGTAGATAGACTCACTAAGAGTGCTCACTTTATTCCAGTTAAGAGTAAGAGGACGACATCATGGTTGGCAGCAATTTATGTCCAAGAGATAGTTCGTCTTCATGGAGTTCCTTCCAGCATCGTGAGCGATCGTGATCCCATCTTTACCAGCGAATTTTGGAAGAGCTTTCAAGAAGCATTACGTACACAGTTGTGTTGGAGCACAGCTTATCATCCTCAGACCGATGGGCAAACGGAGAGGGTGAACAGAATTCTAGAAGATCTTTTAAGCCTGTGTATCCTAGACTTTGGAGGGACTTGGGAAGAGCATCTTCCTTTAGTAGAGTTTGCCTATAACAACAACTATCAGGCCAGCATCGGCATGGCACCCTTCGAAGCTTTGTACGGACGACCCTGTAGATCACCAACTTGTTGGTGGGAATCTGCAGAAAGATTATTACTTGGACCAAATATGGTTAGAGAAACGTCCGAAAAGATTGACCTTATTCGACGGCGGATGAAGACAGCTCAAGATAGGAAGAAATCGTATGCAGACAAGAGATGGACTGACCTCGAATTTGAAGTAGGAGACATGGTCTTTATCAAAGCGTCACCTTTGAGGAATGTGGTTCGCTTCGAATCGGTTGGGAAGTTGGCACCTAGGTTTGTGGGACCATTTCCCGTAACCGAGAGGATTGGCCAAATGGCCTATAGAGTAAAGCTTCCAGAAAATCTATCATGTGTTCATGATGTTTTCCATGTTTCTCATCTGCGGAAGTGCTTGCATGACACCACAGAAGTTGTTGAGCCGAGTATATTGGAAGAGGTAGAAGTGGAACGGGAGGTGACAGTCAGGCTCCTTCCCGTATTCTAGGATCAGAAGTTAGGAAGCTATGCAATAAAATGATCAAGTTGCTAAAGTTTCAATGGGGAGATAACCCAGAGGATGCGACTTGGGAGACCGAAGACAAGATTCATGCTTCATACCCTTTTCTCTTCGAAGGTATGTTCTTAACTCGTTTTTCCAAAATCTTTATCAGTACTTGTTTCTATCATTTTAATATACCTTATCCATAGTATTTTTCGACCTTTATATAGGAATCCTATGGATGTAAACATGTGTTTGAAACAAGTTATGTTTGATGGATGCAAGTGGATGCAAGTGTTTGCTAGTGGTTGCCTATGGACGCATATACACACACATTAGTCACTAAGATCGGTTCAATCACTCTCATACTGCATATGGATGTGTGTGTATTTTCTTATCTTTTATGGATAAAAATGGAAGAACTATCGTATGGATGTTGCAATTGGACGAATGAGTGTGCACACATGTAGAGCTTACATGTTAAATAGGCTTATTTGCGTACATATTGGATTCATGGCACTACCGCACATTGCATTAAGGAAATCAACTGAATCAGTAGACCACCTGATCTTCGCATTAGTGTTGGACATACACACACACTTTTGCACATATTCATGAAAGCATTATAAATCCTTAAGGACAATGGATGTCAGTGATTGATGGATGAGCAGATGAATGATGGATGGTAGGATATGCATTCTTCTCAACTTGGACATTTCGGGGACGAAATCCCTTAAAGTGGGGGGGGGGGGGGGAATGTAACACCCCAAAATTTTGGTAACATTAAAGAGGATAAATTAAAGAATAAATAATTTAATATTAAGAATTAAGGGAAACTGATTACGTCATTACGTCCATCTCAAAATTCTGGTCAGGATAGACACCTAGTTTGCGTAAAACGGATAACATATGAAGAAGTTACGGACGATAAAAAGTTGAAAATCAGAACCAGGTATAACTGGCGCATTTGCCAAGTGCGCCAAGGCAATTTTGCACTAGCGCACCTGTAAAGTGTGCCCAAGACAGTTTTTGGGTATTCGAGCCTTTTTCAAGTGGGTGGTGACCCGTGACCTGACCCAATTACTTTAGGGATGAGGTGGCGTCCGAATTCTGTAACCTAGCAGCTATAAATATACCTCAATCCCTTTGTTTTTCTTCACTAAGAATCATGGCGGCCATACACTGCCGGAGTCTGAACTGAACTAGGGTCTCTCATCTCCTTCCATCAATTAAAGCATATCAAATTCTGAGATTAAAGCATAGACTCAGCACCTACTTCTTTTTTATCATCTTAGCGATCCAATCATAGTGAGTTCAAGTTGCTTTTAGGTTTAGATAAATAATAGTGAATTATGAAAGACTGTGATTTGGATCATTGTAAATCTTGAATTTATATTATTGTTAGATCTTATGCTATGTCATGAAAGATCTATTTCTCTAGATCCAATTCAATTGTGATTGTTCTACTATGTTATTATGGATCTTGGTTTGCAACTTTTATGATACGCTATGATATGGATGTGTGTAGATCTATTTCTAAACTAGTAGATCTGATTTATGTGGACATTGAAACTATTAGACAGATCTAGATTATCACCTTATGTTATCATGTTAGATCTATTTTATGCGATCTAAATTGTCACCGAATGTTATCATGCTAGATCTATTTTATGTGATCTAGATTGTTACCTTATGTTAACATTTTAGATCTATTTTATGTAATCTAAAATTTCACCTAATGCTATCATGTTAGATCCATTTTATGTGATCTAGATTATCACCTTATGTTAACACGTTAGATCTATTTTATATGATCTAGATTATCACCTTATGTTAACATGTTAGATCTATTTTATGTGATCTAAATTGCCATCTATGTTATCATGTTAGATCTAAATAGATTAGACATATAAATTGCTAATTTAGATATTGTGACATCATAATTCATCAGTTTTATGTTCACCTTGTTATGATGACAATTTCATGTCCATGCTAGTATGTATGTTCACTGTATTATCATACTTGTTTATGTTTATGCCAAGATGATAATTTTAGTTATATTCCCATTATTTTCCCTATTATCGTTTACGACTAGGCTATTGTCTAGCCTAGGCATGTTGCCAATTTTGTGAGGGCGCTAGTTAAGAATCGTGGGAAAAAGGGTTATAAATGGCATAATTTGAATATGAACATTTTTGGACGTGTAATTCAAATTATTGGGTAAAATAGGTATTGACACCTATAAAAGGAAAGGTTTAATTAATTGATTAATTAATTAAAAATGGAATGTCTAGTAATTACAAATAGGAATTGTAATTGTACTTACAACGCGAGGTTAGGTTGCATTAGTGGTGTGAGTCTGCCCGAACTCGACCGGCATATCCAACATCCGTTAATGTTTAACCTAATGTGGGAGGTCTAAGTATGTAAATAAGAATCGGCTATGACACGATGTTAGGCCCAACTGTGGAATAAGTCTTCCCGGCCCGATCGACATATCCAGCATCCACATGTCGTAGGCCTAATGTGGGAGGTCTGGCCCATTATGAAACTATAAATGGACATGGTAAAGAATTGGACTACTTAACCTAAGTTAATCCATAGGGATTGTATGAACTTAAATTTAAGTTGGGGGTAAAGTAAACATGGTTGACGGGTGGGTTAAGTAAATATGAAGAGGGGATGGGTAATATTCACATATAGGCCCACAAACTTAACCCGTTAAGGTTATGTAATTAAAGACACATAGTGGTATACATAATTGGTGGAAATAATAAAGTTATGTAATTAAAGACACCTATAGGTAAGCATAACCAGTTGGAAGATTAGGGTTTACGTATTAAAGACACCTGTAGGTAAGCATAACCGATAGAAATAAATAAGGCTGTGTAATTAAGGACACCTTGTGTATACATAGTCAGTAAAAACCTAGTGGGGGACACAAGACAAAGGGGAGAGCTTGTATCATATTGCGTGGTTCCCATTTTAGTCAGTAACCCGGAGTAGGTATCAAACAAAGTACTCCGTACTAGGCAGAGAAGGGGCATGCTTTCTCACTGATTATAAGAGATCCAAACATGGAGCACGGTGTGGGCGGCGCAAACTGATCGGGCTATGTGCGTGCATGAGCCGGGCAGAGGGGGATAAGACGACCGTGACACATGTCGATATGGTTGTGCACATTATTACGACAAGGGGTTGCCACTTTAGGAAGTGATACCTCCTACTGTGGGGCCAGCACAAGGTATCTACGAGGGTTAAGGAGCCAATCAATCAGGGTAGTAGTTAGGATACATTTGGACGTATACCTAAGTCTACCACCTTATAGTTAAAGCGATCATCTCTTTCTGGATATACTAGTAATAGTGCAGAGTAATCATTAATGAGGCATGTATACCTTATCTTACTTACTTTATCGCACCTTCCATTTATGTAGTAATCTCTCTCTTATCCACTTTATATGCCTATCATGTTACTTTTATTTATCTACTGGCTAAAAGTAACTAGACTTGCCAGACTTTATGTCTGACCCTTTTTGTTTCTAATTCTTTCTTCCATTACCCCCAGGTTCTCAGGATGGAAACATTCAGGCTTAGTCAGGACTCAGATATCATCTCGTTAGGGGCTACTTTTGAAGTATGCTCAAGTTCATGCCTCTACTATGGCTTAACTCTTTATTTGGGAAATATGCTTTTTATTTACTTACGTACTCTAATGGTGCAAGACAGAAGTTATTTTGTTGTATTGGTTTTTGTGACTTATGGAATTGTGGACCATGGTATTATGATTGAAATTAAAAAAAAAAAATTCCGCTGCTGTCTTATTTATATTTATCTTGTAATTATATTGTCTCTATTTACCTATAGCGCTTTACGAAACTTAATGCATTCCCTTAGTGAGCGACATTAACGGACGTGGGATGTCACACTTTGTATCAGAGGTGAAGGTTACCAGATTAGATAAAAGTTTTTGAAAATTATTTTCAAAAAGGTTTTAAAAGAAAGCATTTTCAAAAAGAAATGTCTGTTTTGAAAAACATTCCCCAAAAAGCCATGTGTAGTATCCTTCGGTCCTTTATCTAAATTTCTTCCTTTTCCCTTTTTCAGCATGTCTGGGGAACAAAACATCCCTAATATCCCAAAGAGCGTCACTATACCCAGATGGTTCCGTAGGTATTTGGAGGCCACGGCACTGGCCGAAGGCCAAAGAGATGTTCCTCCCCCAGTTGCACCAGTCATTCCTCCCCCTCCCCCTCCAAGAGTAGATAACTTCGCCAAGATCTTCAAGGAATTCTGTGCTATGGTAGGGAAGCCATTCCATGAGAACGAGACATTCGTGGAAGCCCGAAATTGGCTTAAGGGGACTGAGGACTTATTCGTAATCTTTGAAGTGGAGGACCGATGAAAGATTCAGTTAGCTTCTTGGCTATTGAAGGATGAAGCCTCATTTTGGTGGAAGTCACCTAAGCTGGACGTCTGGTGGAAACTTGGGAAGATTTTAGACCGAGGTTCGAAATGAAATTTCTTTCCCAAGAATAAAGCAACATGCAGATGTAGAGATTCTTAGAACTCAAACAAGGAAACTTGATGGTGAAAGAATATGTGAACAAATTCAACCAGCTAGCAAGATTCGGGTTAGAGTTGGTGGATACGCCGCACAAAAAGGCTTTGCAGTTTGCTAAAGGGATGAATAAACCTCTTCATGGGTTAGCCATGTCCCATATTCCAATGGGGGACACTTTTGAAAAACTTGTCGATATGGCCTTAATGCATGAGGAGGACAAGGGAGAGAAGAAGGAGGTAAAGGCTGAGGGGGCATCGCAAAATAGGAAGGTGTGGCCGAAGAAGGGGTAGCAGCAACAACAGAAGAAAGGAGGGAAAAATGATAAAGGCAAGGATAACAGAAAATGTCACCATTGTGGAAAGGAGGGTCATCTGGTTAAAGAATGTAAGCGAAGGAAGAATTCTTGCTACCACTGTGGAGAGGCCGGACACTTTGCTAAAGAGTGCCCGAAGAAATGGGGATCACAGGGACAAGGTCAAAGGGCAGGAAATTCTGGAGGGCAGGTGCTTGCTCTCGTGACCAGTGCTCCTGATAGAGATATAAAAATTTCAGTGGAAGGTTTAATTTCTCTTTCAAACCATCTTATTAGAACACTTTTTGATTCTTGTGCCTCACATTCATTTATATCAAGTTCTGTAGTTGAATCTCTGCACTTAATCACTATTATGGTAGTAGATCCCGTAGTTGTTTCAAACCCCATTGATGGTTCGCCTCATTTATCTATGATTTGTCGGGGTTTGAAAATATCTGTGTTAGGCATCAAGTTTGAATGCGACGGTATATGCTCGGGTTTATGGGCTATGGGTTGATTCTAGGAATGGATTGGCTTACCATGTACGGTGCCATTCTGGATTATGAAAAGAGGGATGTTAGGCTTCTGACTTGTCATGGGAGGACCCTCAAGATTTCGTGTGACCCAAAAGGGTTGGTTATGTTGAGTATCCTAGAGTCTCTTGATGCATCTATCGATGATCTGCAATCTGTTCCAGTAGTCCGAGATTTTTCTGATGTTTTTGATGAGCTACCGGGTTTACCTCCAAGGCGCGAGATTGACTTCCGCATATATCTGGTGGACAATGCAAAGCCAGTAGCATTACCAGTGTGCCACATGGCTCCAAGGGAAAGGAGGGAGCTAAGTAAGCAAGTAGGGGAGCTACTTGAGAAAGGGTTTATCAGACGAAGCATATCTGAATGGGGTGCTCCAGTAGTATTCACAACTAAGGCGGATGGTTCGCTTTGTTTGTGTGTTGATTATAAGGAGCTGAATAAATTCACTAAGAAGAATAGGCACCCGCTACCAAGGATTGATGATTTATTTGATCATCTTATTGGTGCCTCAGTATTTTCTCAGTTAGACTTGGCCACGGGGTTCCATCAGTTGATGGTGGCTGAGGACAGCATAGATAAGACTGCATTTAGGACTCCAGACGGTTTCTTTGAATGTCTAGTTATGCCTTTTGGGTTGACAAATGCACTAGCATATTTTGTCGATCTTATGAGTAGGGTGTTTCGGGAGTTCCTAAATAAGTTTGTGGTAGTCTTTGTCGATGATATTTTGATCTTCTCCAAAAGCGAAGAAGAGCATGTCCAATATATTTAAGAGAAGTTTTGAAAACTCTCCGTGACCATCAGCATAAAGCAAAGTTCTCCAAATGCCATTTTTGGAGAAAAGAGGTGAGATTCTTAGGGCATGTGGTCTTCAAAGAAGGGATAACTGTAGATTGCACGAAGGTGGTTGCAGTGAAAGATTGGCAGGTTCCTAAAAATGCAACCGAGGTAAGAAGCCTTCTTGGGTTAGCAGGTTACAATAGGAAGTTAATTAAGGACTTTGCAAAGATATCAGCCTCACTCACTAGGCCGATGAAGAAGAATTTAGCATTCTCATGGGATATAGACTATGACGTTGCTTTCCAACGAATGAAGAGAGCTCTGACAACAGCCCCAATATTGACCTTACTTGACGGGAATAAAGTGTTTACCATTTACACTGATGCATGTGGTACAGGGCTTGGTGCGGTTCTAATGCAAGAAGGGAAAGTAGTGTGTTATGGGGGTAGACAGCTGAGAGTTCATGAAAAGAGCTACCCCACCCATGATCTAGAGCTAGCTGCCATAGTGTTTGCGTTAAACATGTGGTGTCATTATTTACTTGGAGAGAAGTTCGAGTTATACACTGATCATAAATCTCTCAAGTATCTGTTCTCGCAGAAGGATCTCAACTTAAGTCAACAGCGGTGGATGGAGTTTCTAGCTTCTTATGATTTTGAGATTTCTTATACCCCTGGCAAGGGTAATGTGGTGGCAGACACACTAAGTAGGCAGAGGGTGGCCCTGAGTCCTCTATTTGTGGAAAGAAAGAAGTTGGAGTTCATATCAGCTTTTGATTTTAGACCCTCCATCGAGATTTTGCCTGATTTGTTTGCATCCTTGGAGATACGACCGACTCTTATGGACCATATAGAAGCTTCGCAACAAGGTGACCCACAGATTCTAGACATCAAAGATAAGCTCAGAAGAGGGGAGACTTCTAGTCACCTCAGCAGATATATCATAGATGAAAAGGGGTGGTTGCGACGAGATGGAAGGCTTTGTGTTCCTCAAACTGGAAGCTTGGTAAAGGCAGTCCTAGAAGAAGCCGACCATTCTAAGATGACCATTCATCCAGGTGGTGATAAGATGCATAGGGACATGAAGAGGTTTTTCTTTTGGGATGGGATGAAGAAAGAAGAGGCCAAATTTGTTTCCCAATGTTTAGTTTGCCAGCAAGTCAAAGCTAAGCAAAAGAAGCCCAGTGGCTTACTTCATCCTTTGGAGGTTCCTTAGTGGAAATGGGAGAGCGTCTCTATGGATTTCATTGTTGGTTTGCCTAGGTCGAAGAAAGGCAACACCGATATCTGGGTTGTGGTAGATAGACTCACTAAGAGTGCTCACTTTATTCCAGTTAAGAGTAAGAGGACGACATCATGGTTGGCAGCAATTTATGTCCAAGAGATAGTTCGTCTTCATGGAGTTCCTTCCAGCATCATGAGCGATCGTGATCCCATCTTTACCAGCGAATTTTGGAAGAGCTTTCAAGAAGCATTAGGTACACAGTTGTGTTGGAGCACAGCTTATCATCCTCAGACCGATGGGCAAACAGAGAGGGTGAACAGAATTCTAGAAGATCTTTTAAGCCTGTGTATCCTAGACTTCGGAGGGACTTGGGAAGAGCATCTTCCTTTAGTAGAGTTTGCCTATAACAACAACTATCAGGCCAGCATCGGCATGGCACCCTTCGAAGCATTGTACGGACGACCCTGTAGATCACCAACTTGTTGGTGGGAATCTGCAGAAAGATTATTACATGGACCAAATATGGTTAGAGAAACATCCGAAAAGATTGACCTTATTCGACGGCGGATGAAGACAGCTCAAGATAGGAAGAAATCGTATGCAGACAAGAGATGGACTGACCTCGAATTTGAAGTAGGAGACTTGGTCTTTATCAAAGCGTCACCTTTGAGGAATGTGGTTCGCTTCGGATCGGTTGGGAAGTTGGCACCTATGTTTGTGGGACCATTTCCCGTAACTGAGAGGATTGGCCAAATGGCCTATAGAGTAAAGCTTCCAGAAAATCTATCATGTGTTCATGATGTTTTCCATGTTTCTCATCTGCGGAAGTGCTTGCATGACACCACAGAAGTTGTTGAGCCGAGTATATTGGAAGAGGTAGAAGTGGAACGGGAGGCGACAGTCAGGCTCCTTCCCGTATTCTAGGATCAAAAGTTAGGAAGCTACGCAATAAAATGATCAAGTTGCTAAAGTTTCAATGGGGAGATAACCCAGAGGATGCGACTTGGGAGACCGAAGACAAGATTCATGCTTCATACCCTTCTCTCTTCGAAGGTATGTTCTTAACTCGTTTTTCCAAAATCTTTATCAGTACTTGTTTCTATCATTTTAATATACCTTATCCATAGTATTTTTCGACCTTTATATAGGAATCCTATGGATGTAAACATGTGTTTGAAACAAGTTATGTTTGATGGATGCAAGTGGATGCTAGTGTTTGCTAGTGGTTGCCTATGGACGCATATACACACACATTAGTCACTAAGATCGGTTCAATCACTCTCATACTGCATATGGATGTGTGTGCATTTTCTTATCTTTTATGGATAAAAATGGAAGAACTATCATATGGATGTTGCAATTGGACGAATGAGTGTGCACACATGTAGAGCTTACATGTTAAATAGGCTTATTTGCGTACATATTGGATTCATGGCACTACCAGACATTGCATTAAGGATGTCAACTGAATCAGTAGACCACCTGATCTTCGCATTAGTGTTGGACATACACACACACTTTTGCACATATTCATGAAAGCATTATAAATCCTTAAGGACAATGGATGTCAGTGATTGATGGATGAGCGGATGAATGATGGATGGTAGGATATGCATTCTTCTCAACTTGGACATTTCGGGGACGAAATACCTTTAAAGGGGGGGGGGGGAATGTAACACCCCAAAATTTTGGTAACATTAAAGAGGATAAATTAAAGAATAAATAATTTTATATTAAGAATTAAGGGAAACTGATTACGTCATTACGTCCGTCTCAAAATTCTGGTTAGGATAGACACCTAGTTTGCGTAAAACGGATAACATATGAAGAAGTTACGGACGATAAAAAGTTGAAAATCATAACCAGGTATAACTGGCGCATTTGCCAAGAGCGCCAAGGCAATTTTGCACTAGCGCACCTGTAAAGTGTGCCCAAGACAGTTTTTGGGTATTCGAGCCTTTTTCAAGTGGGTGGTGACCCGTGACCTGACCCAATTCCTTTAGGGATGAGGTGGCGTCCGAAATCTGTAACCTAGCAGCTATAAATATACCTCAATCCCTTTGTTTTTCTTCACTAAGAATCATGGCGGCCATAATCTGCCGGAGTCTGAACTGAACTAGGGTCTCTCATCTCCTTCCATCAATTAAAGCATATCAAATTCTGAGATTCCAGCATAGACTCAACACCTACTTCTTTTTTATCATCTTAGCGATCCAATCATAGTGAGTTCAAGTTGCTTTTAGGTTTAGATAAATAATAGTGAATTATGAAAGACTGTGATTTGGATACATTGTAAATCTTGAATTTATATTATTGTTAGATCTTATGCTATGTCATGATAGATCTATTTCTCTAGATCCAATTCAATTGTGATTGTTCTACTATGTTATTATTATGGATCTTGGTTTGCAACTTTTATGATACGCTATGATGCGGATGTGTGTAGATCTATTTCTAAACTAGTAGATCTGATTTACGTGGACACTGAAACTGTTGGACAGATCTAGATTATCACCTTATGTTATCATGTTAGATCTATTCTATGTGATCTAAATTGTCACCCTATGTTATCATGATAGATCTATTTTATGTGATCTAGATTGTCACCTTTTGTTATCATGTTAGATCTAATTTATGTGATCTAAATTGTCAGCCTATGTTATCATGTTAGATCTACTTTATGTGATCTAGATTATCACCATATGTTAACACGTTAGATCTATTTTATGTGATCTAGATTACCACCTTATGTTAACACGTTAGATCTATTTTATGTGATCTAGATTATCACCTTATGTTAACATATTAGATCTATTTCATGTGATCTAAATTATCACCTTATGTTAACATGTTAGATCTATTTTATGTGATCTAAATTGTCGCCTTATGTTATCATGTTAGATCTAAATCGATTGGACATCTTAATTGCTAATTTAGATATTGTGACATCATAGTTCATCAGTTTTATGTCCACCTTGTTATGATGACAATTTCGTGTCCATGCTAGTATGTGTGTTCACCTTATTATCATACTTGTTTATGTATATGCCAAGATGATCATTTTAGTTATATTCCCATTAGTTTCCCTATTATCGTTTATGTCTAGGCTATTGTCTAGCCTAGGCATGTTGCCAATTTTGTGAGGCACTAGCTAAGGAATGGGGGAAAAAGGGTTAAAAATGACGTAATTTGAATATGAACATTTTTTGGACATGTAATTCAAATTATCGGGTAAAATAGGTATTGACACCTATAAAAGGAAAAGTTTAATTAATTGATTAATTAATTAAAAATGGAATGTCTAGTAATTACAAATAGGAATTGGAATTGAACATAGGACACAAGGTTATGTTGCATTAGTCGTGGAAGTCTGCCCGGACACGACCGGCATATCCAGCAACCACTAATGTTGAACCTAATGTGGGAGGTCTAAGTACATAAATACGAATCGTGATATGACACGAGGTTAGGCCCAACTGTGGAATAAGTCTACCCGGACCCGACCAGAATATCCAGCATCCATATGTTGTAGGCCTAATATAGGAGGTCTAGCCCGTTATGAAACCATAAATGGACATGGTAAAGAATTGGACTACTTAACCTAATTTGATCCATATGAATTGTATGAACTTAAATTTAAGTTGGGGCTTAAGTAAACATGGTTGAGGGGTGGGTTAAGTAAATCCGAAGAGGGGATGGGTAATATTCACATATAGGCTCACAAACTTAACTGTTAAGGTTATGTAACTAAAGACACCTAGTGGTAAACATAACCGAGGGAAATAATAAAGTTATGTAATTAAAGACACCTATAGGTAAGCATAACCGGTTGGAAGATTAGGGGTTATGTATCAAAGACACCTGTAGGTAAGCATAACCGGTAGAAATAAATAAGGCTATGTAACTAAAGACACCTAGTGGTATATATAGCCAGTAAAAACCTAGTGGGGGATACAAGACAAAGGGGAGAGCTTGTATCATATTGTGTGGGACCTATTTCAGTCAGTAACCCAGACTAGGTATCAAACAAAGTACTCTGTACTAGGCGGAGAAGGGGCACGCTTACTCACTGATTGTAAGAGATCCAAACATAGAGGACGGTGTAGGCGGCGCAAACCGACCGGGCAATGTGCGTGCATGAGCCGGGTAGAGGGGGATAAGATGACCGTGACACCTGTAGATATGGTTGTGCACATTATTACAACGAGGGGTTGCCACTTTAGGAAGTGATACCTCCTACTGTGGGGCCAGAACACGGTATCCACGAGGGTTAGGGAATTGATCGATCAGGGTAGTAGTTATGATATATTTGGACTTATACCTAAGTCTACCACCTTATAGTTAAAGGGATCAACTCTTTCTGGATATACTAGTAGTAGTGCAGACTAATCATTAGTGAGGCATGTACACCTTATCTTGCTTACTTTGTCACACCTACCATCTATGTAGTGATCTCTATCTTATCCACTTTATATGCCTATCATGTTACTTTTATTTATCTACTAGATAAAAGTAACTAGACTCGCCAAACTTTATCTCTGACCCTTTTTATTTCTCCTTCTTTCTTCCGTTCCCCTCCCCCCAGGTTCTCAGGGAGGACACACTCAGGCTTAGTTAGGACTCAGATATCATCTCGCTAGGGGCTACTTCTGAAGTATGGCTCAAGTTCATGCCTCTGCTGTGGCCTAACTCTTTTAATTGGAGAATTATGCTTTTTATTTACTTATGTACTCTGATGGTGCAAGACAGAAGTTATTTTCTTGTAATGGTTTTTGTGACTTATGGAATTGTGGACCATAGTATTATGATTTATGATTGAAATAAAAAATTTAAATTTCCGCTGCTGTCTTATTTATATTTGTCTTGTAATTATTCTGTGTCTGTTTACCTATAGCGCTTCACGAAACTTAATGCATTCCCTTAGTGAGTGACAATAACGGACGTGGGGTGTCACATATAGTTACACATGCATAGAGACTAGGTTTGTACTATTTTTTATATTAAAATAGTTGAAACAATTAAATATGTTTTTACATATTTGTATCCGGCCAAAACTATTTTCAAGTCGTTAGAATCAACTAAAAAACTACATCCCTAGATTTTCCTTTTTATTCCTCTATATGTGATTTATGAAAAGATATACACAAGAATCCCCTCAATAATAAAAGTAAATCCAGTAGGAGCAAGTTCTTACTTCATATCATGATCATCACTTCTATTTTTATCTAAGACATGTATAAAAAAAATTCAAAATACTATACAATTATAATTTATCTCCATATACGTATGTATATGCAGAAATATATTCTCTTATTTCTAGGTATAATAACATGATAATTAAAATGATATAAAAGACATTAAGCACGATAGCAATTGGATAGAAAACATACCATTAATCTTGTTTTAAATCAAACCAATTACCTAGATCATTCACCAACAAAACAGAAGTTGAAGGAACAAGTTCGACTAGCTTCTTACTAGTGTCAGATGCTCTACGCATTACAACAAACTTCCAAACACCAAAGTTCTCAAAGCAACCATAATGTCATATTTATGGAACCATTTTTTAGTGCTCCACATGCTGCTTGATAAAATAATTTGCCAATAAAAAATAGTCAATGATGAGAGCAGGAAGCGGTCGATGACTATAGACTGGCAAACGACTGAAGTCATGGTACTTGTTGAGGGGCGTTGTCGAAGTCGTTGAAGAGGAAGAGAGTGGCTTTACTGCATAGCCAAGGCGGAGTCGGGTGGCTAAAAGGGGAAAGCCGAACTGATTTTAGGTTGGAAGGGGAAGCGATTGGTGTGCGGTTTCGGTTGAGACGTGGTGGAGCTTGCCGAGGAGGTGACTGCTCGAAGAGGCGCAGAGAGGTGCTGGTCACGAGAAGCGGTTCAGGCGACTAGCATACGGTGCTTGGGTGATGGAGCCAATTCCAATCGGTGGTCATCATTTGGTTGTTTTTGATTTGGGAATTTATAATTTAGGGGAAAAGAAAGCATCCCCTAGTAAAGGAAAATACACTACAAAAAAAAACACATTTCGCAACAGGCAAAATCTGTTGCAGTAGAACTATTACAACATGTAAAGGCCTGTCTGTATATCCGAAGTTGCAATAGGTCGGTCCCTTTTTGCAATGGTTATTTCCTGTTGCAGTAGCCTTTTTTTCAACAGGCTTTTGCTGTTGTAACAGACCATTGTGCAACAGTATATGCCCATTGCAATAGATTCATAGATCTGTAAAAAAAAATTACGTCTTATAGATATTACATATTAAATGTATTAATTTTAGTAATAGTGTATATCACAAAATGAAATAAACAAATAAAAATTTTATTTTAACAAAGTTTTAATAGTACAAACAATTACAATAAAAGTTTCTACAATTTTCATACATCATTCATGTATAACAATTTCTTCTCACACACAACACATTTTTTTTGAATAGTATTTCTATTTCTACTTTATCATACATATACTGTAATAAGAGAATAAACATCATCAGTTCACTGGAACAAATCTGCAGTTCATGCTCCAAGTTTGCTGTAGATCATGAACATGCACATGCCTATTGTACAATAACCTGGCAGCAACAAAATGGAATACAATTAATTATCAAATCAGAAACAACGTATAATTGGAGTCATATGAAATAAATTTCATCGTAATAAGGTTGAAACTTGAAGCAATGAATGAGAAAACTGAAGAAAATAGGATGCAATGTACCACTATAAAAATTGCAGTTAGATGCGTTTGTCAGCACAAACCTACTCAACAATTGTTAATAAAACACATTCCTGATTGACGTTTATGAATATGTTTTTCAGTAGTATATCCACCAATATATTTCTCAAGCAATAGTAGTAAAAATAAAGGAAACATTAAAGCATATGGATAAGGTTGCATAATATGAAAGAGTATCCACAATAGAAGAGACACCGAACTTATGTTAACTGGTTCACAAATATAATATACAACATCTACGAAATAATTATTCTGAATAAATTGTTGTACCTTAATGAGTTGATCTCTATGATGACATTATCTTGATCAACACCGGTAAGTGCAATTCCAAAAGTTGCTTCCACCTTCAAAAATAAATAACTTAGATCAGACATGATGGAAGTGTCAATAAGTTAAGGTGCTTGACAAACTAGCAGGCTTTAAAAGTTCGCAGCAATTATTCAAAATTGGTAGTCACTTGTCAAAATGGCCGCAACTTACAATAACTTGCAAAACTGAAATGGTTTTGATATCTTACCAATGTTCAGCGCTCTAACACTGGACAAGTTATTGGCTTATCACATCAAATGTATTTCAATGACTGTAAAATATGTATTTACTTGTTCGTGGTAATAGAAATGTAACAAATTATTTACTGTACTACTAAAGGCGTAGCGTCCTCAACTTAAACAATGAAGATAGATGTAAAAGACCACCATAAAATTTCCAAGAAATGAGGAATTGACCACATATTACATGGCTGAAAATTGAAATAGAAGGGTATCAATGCTTGGTGGTTCCTACACAGAGTCGAATCTTTTCTGATTAGGATCCTAACTGTTCATAGAATCTCTATCTTGGACACCAAATTGCAGTGGAACCTTTGCATTGTTTAGTTGACTTGTGGGGCCTATCCTTAATATGGACCCTAACCTTAAACATCTAATAAAGAGAATTATTTTAGTAATTGCTTTAAATATTTGAAGAGGGTTTTGTTGTGATAAAGATGTTTAGTAACCAGGATTTGATATCGTGAACTAACACAAAGTTTGACTGGTGAGAGCCAATCAGCATAGTATTTTTACGTTCATCTTCTATTCTGATATATTTGTATAGTATTTCAAACTATCATTTTGATTATACGAAGTGCATTCTCAGAAAACAGATACTGGTTTGAAAGTTCACACTATCATATTAATCAATCTGGCTATTGTTGAACATGGAAATTTGAATATTTTGGATTATGAAATTAAAATATCATACATATACATACATGAATTTAGTTATCAACTTTTACAGCCTTACATTCTTATGAACCTTGTTATAACCAGCTAAAAGAGAGAGAGATTACAAAAGGCATTTAATTATTAAAGATACGATATCATTTGGCATACTTGTCTATTTATATCACTAAAACTGACGATTTCAATTTGTTGATTTTAAAGGTAAGGGATGACAATTGTTGAGTTGTATCATGGTATCTTCTTTTGATATATCATTTTATTCTATGAAGAAATCGTAGTTATTTTAAAATTTTAATTTCATTTCCAACTTCATAGGATCTGCTTTCCATTAACAGCATAGCTTAGGGGACACGTTAAAGCATTAACGAAATGCTCATCAATTTTCTAAATGTACTGCACATGATAACTTGAATTCTCAGTTGCCCCAAGGCATTAGATGTGTTTGCGATTGTTGATCAACCCCTCTAACTAAAAACTTAATTTTCTATATATATGGTCCTGGATTAATTATCTATTTTTTTTTCTTGCACTCTCTCTATGTGTGTGTGGGGTATCTCGGTATTTTACTTGTTAGCTGATCCTATAGGTAGATAGTTATAAATCGTATATTGATACATAATGTGTAGCCACTGGTTTTTTCTTTTTCTTTAGGCACACAAGTGCAGTCTCTACATTATATGATATCTTACTACGATACATGAATTATGATTGTCCTAGGTTAATTTGGATACTGGAATGAGGTTTGAATTCTTTGCCTGATGCATTCTGCGGAAATTGCAGCACAATGCAAAATGGAGTTCTCGGTCTCGTTGAACGCCCACTAATTTGAAAAGAGTCATTATGCATGGTGATGCAGAATTTGGGATTTAGATGGCATACGCACATATCTCTGTGAGTAAACCTATCTAGACATGTCTTGTTATATATATATATATATATATATATATATATATATATATATATATATAGAACGTGTTAATTTAGTACGAACCAGCACTGGACTGTATAATTACTTTGATTCATTCAACATGAGTGTATGCATTTAGCTGGTATTCGCATAAATGATTAGTTGGTATTTTTTTTTGCGACATAAATTTATGCTCCATAACTTTCACCATGTCACATTTCTTTAAAGTCAGTGTAATTCTAAGTACAGCAATTGAGTGGTATTAAATGCCGCACCATACTATTTTTAAGTTACATAAAGGCATTCACTTTTATCATTCATTCTTGACACATACAATTTTCTAAGTCTTATTAAAGCATGAAGATTTCAGTCAGATACACTGCTTCTCAAGGAACTCAGCAGCTAACTTATTACTTTCTTTAAAAACCATTTCCATGCTTGACCTTTCAATATCCTAAATGCATCCTGTCAATGAGCTGCTAATTAATTACAGTCCGAAAAGCATATTATCTGCGTATAATGCACATAGATTATAGTTAAACCAGCCGCTGCCTATACTCATTATATGTTTGTTTTCTTAATTGACAATTGGAACGCTTATGTTTAGACTCACATTTGTCTCTTAATCTATACTATACTATTAAAGCTGAGTTGGTTTTAGATGACTCACAAGCCTCCCGGGTTTTTATTTGGATAGAACGTGAGTGTGACACGTGTAATGTGCACTCAACCGTCTTTTCCTTCTAAGCGTCTATCATTCTCTTTCCCCACCGCGTTTTCATTCTCATCCATCTAATCCCTCCCCCTTCTATGCTGCTAGCCTTCCCCTTCCCCGTCGCCTTATTCCTCGCCATCATATTTGCGGTATTTTCCCCAGCATCTGCCTTCTCCATTCGCTCCCCCCTTCCTCTCTAGCGCCCCACTGGATTTCTATTCTAAACCCTAATTTAAGTTGGGCCTACTAGGTTTCGGCCTACACCCTTGATCAACAGGCATGCTTGCTCTCGGCAATTTCTTCCTTTGCATTTCTTCCACCTCTCCGCCTGATCTACTTATCGAAATATCACCAGGTAATGGCCGTTTTCTCTTTGTTCCGTCCTTTCTTCTGTTCTTTTCCTGCCTGGTTTGTTACAAACCGGGAATATTGAGATTATTTACTTTATATTGGGGGAATAAGAAGTATTTTGCGTCTCACACACGTTATACTTCAAATATGAAATTTATAGTACACACTGTCATTTGTGTTGTCCTTTTTGCTATACAACTTGCAAGTTATGCTTATCCATTAACTGTTGAAGGAAGTTACACTATTTATTTGTTTATGTTCGTTCTTTTCGTTTGTTTTTGCCGTCGACAACCCTGATTTTTGCTATGATGGTGTTTGCTGCATCGTTGTTACAGATGTCGGCTTTATTACCAATATAGACTTTTTTATTTGCTTACTGCATCATTCTGTCGTTCACGGCATAGAGAGGTAGTGAATATAGGTGTTTGCTTTGTGTTTTCTAAATTTCATAGGTCCTCTGGAATCAAGGTGGAACTAAACATCAGTAACTGGTATTCCTTCATGAATTCACTGCGCAAGTACATTGTTCCTCTATTGAAAAGTTCCACTGTTTTGTCTAAGTTTTTTTCTATATACATTCAGTTAATACTTCACTTTCACTGTTACTATCAATGATTGGTTGTTCATGATGTGTGATGTGCCTAACATGGAATGAAATATAGGACCTTATACCTCAGCTCATCTTTTGTACCATCTGTTTCTTTCATTTATTTACTAAAAAAGCAACTTTTAGTAAGAGTTTAATATACTAGAGTTTTAATAATCTTTTTTCTTGGGAACTATTTAACAATGTGCGCTTGCTCATTTCCGACAAGATATAGATAGCGTACTGCTATATTATACGCTAGAGGGCCAGAGATGCACGCACACACACTTATATGTGTGTATCTGTGTATATATATTCGTGTACATGTATATATGTGTGTGCATATGTATATATTAGAAACAAAGGGAATTTTAGATCTAATTACTCAACTTAAAAATTAAATTTCGTGCCTGTCCAAATTGAAGTTCTCCTGATCTATCTTTCGTGTATCATAGTTTTTTCCCTGTTCGTTAAATAAGTAGTTGTAGTTCAGAAATTAGGATAATCATTCTAGATACCATTTGCTATTTTATACAAGCAAAAATCATAATTATTTTACAACATTTGAATACTTACGTCATGCTAGGTTTACATATGCGTAAAATATAGTAATTACAATTTACATACCATGTTTGATCGTTATCCTGCAAATAAATTGGGTTTCTATGTTTCATATAATGCAATAAACCAATAACCTGAGTTATTTGTTTACCAATTTCATATGCTTTTTATAAACTGCTAAACGAGAAGAGTTTGGTGTTAATGATGCATAGGCGGAATTATCAACTGTAGACAATGCTAGGTTTAATGAGAAAATTTATGTTGCAAATCAAATAAAGGGTGTAATGTTTTGGTATATTTATTGTTGGAACTAAGATTTCGACTCTTGATAATATATAACAATTTCACCTTTACACTTATTTCCAAACATAAACATACCATGATCATTCAATTAGAACAGAGTCGCGAACAATAGGTGTATATAATCCATGTCATGAAAATATTAAATATATGATAGAAATAGTTTTCCTAGAACTAATATTTTTTTGTGTCTTCAAAACAAAAATATGTATTCTCATTATTTCCTTATAAATATCTCGATTAAACTTGGATTTGAATTATGTGAAAGAATTTGTAAACATAATGGGTTCATTGTTAAATTAGCATACTTATGTCTCATAACAACAAGGTTCAACGGTATCCCTGTAAATTTACTTGCATGTGTGTTTATTTACTATACAACGCGATGCAATGTTTGGAGAGCATGTAATACACACGAAAACGAAAATTGTTTTCGACTTGCTAACTCATATGAACTTATCGATAAATAATACTGCAAAATATGAATGAATTAAAAAGGATCCCAAAGAAAATGCTACCAAATAGCAAGCTCTATTGGGACGTGCATTATTAAACTAAGAGGAATTAATTGCCACATATTGTGTGCATGCCTGGTACAAGGTCTGCGCAAATTGAGTAATTGTACTTCGATCAAATTCATTTTGTTTTGTTAGAAAACAATAATTTGCCGCTTCTACTGTTAATGCTATACGGTTGAATGTTACTTCCTTTTTTATACGCCTTCTTTCTTACAAACGATACTAACTGCAATACATACTTTGCGAACTCAATTCAGTTTTAAGCAGTACATTTTTTTTTTCATGTGTATATTATTGTTTCACAACCATGTGGGATATGGTCATACTTATTTCATTAACATAGGTCATGCTATTTTATTTATGCCATAATGTAAATTATATGTGAACAAAGTCTCATTGCATCTAGGTTATAAAAACCAAAGTATTGTCTTCTAAAATATCTGTTTGCGAGAGAATTCTCCTTTGGCACATACATAAATATTCATCGTTGTTGATTTTATGCTAAATTGGTACGTTGAATTTTATTCATATAAGAGATAAACGGTTCATATCTATTTCGGCCGAGTATAATGTCTTCAATGTTTTTTCTCTAATTAATTTTGGTGCGGTATATCCGTTTTCATACCATATCAGGTTTATTTTTCCACTTTGTCCATTACAGTTTGCCATGGTTTATATGTGATCATGGATTATTTTACAACTGTTTACAAAAGCCAAAATTTCTATTGCTTATTTATTGCTTCCAGTACGGATAGTCTTCCTGATGGCAAACGAACTTATGATGGATAATTTATGGTTTGAAGTTTTCATTGTCCAGTTTCAACATTAGATTGTTTTGCACAGATTGACATTATCATATTATTTTAAATAAATTGGTTACTCAACACTGTATGCGGATCTTAAATGTATTAATGAGTAGGAAATACTCTGCTCTCAACGGCTCATTATAAGAACATTTTCGATGTATATTTAAATAACAGTGTTGATTAATTTTACAGTTGGATATGGGGTTAAATGTATATTTAGCAAATCATAATAATAAATTGGTAATTGAATTTCTTATTAATTAACCGAGTTATCCATTCACGTGAAGTGTGAACCACAATTAATAACTGGGAATATATAGTCCATTTTACGTGGACAGACTTCTACCTGCTTTTCCTGCATTATTTGCTAAAACTTCTGCACATTAAATTGCATGATTATGTTTAGTATCCCACCTCCCATTTTTTGCATCTAACAATTTATTTCACAAAGATGTAAATACATTGTCACCTTTTTCTCCTATTTGGTAAGATTTTTGAAGATGATTTTCCACCTGTTCTATAACTCAGGAAAAAAAATTGTCTCAAACAAACATGTTGAGTATTCTTAGTAATATAATTTTATTGTTGTATGCTGATCATACAAAGAAATTCAGTACACTCTTTATGTATATCCATTGAATCTTTAATGCTCTTCATTTGTTCCCGCTGTAGTTTTTTTTTTTCTTTACAAATTTGCTTATGTTTTCAATTGATATTGCAACTATATTTGTTTGTTTACGATTATTTGGACTAATTCATATATGCGTTCATTGTTTATATATTTTTTAATAAAGCATTAAGCCAATAATAGTGCATTGGAACTTTGTATTGATATTTGTTTAATTATTGAGAAACCCAAATTTTTACTATTCAATGGGAGGACAATCCTAATTAATGATTCTAATGGTTTTATTTATATTTTTTAACTTGAAAATAACTATATAAAAAATCAATTTGGTAGCATTTGAACATATACATGTATTATTAGTGGTGAATCATTCGTTACAATTAGATATGTCAGTATTTAGTTAGATTTGTAAACAATCGTACTCCAAATCCAATTTATACCCTTAGAATTCGTTTTCTTTCCTGTTAACCACCAAGATAAGTAACAAGTTAATTTGAGCATTAATCAAAATATTCGTTAAATGATATTGATTTAACTTTAAATCGCCACCATTTGATAGCATTATTTTGATTGTTTAAAGACACTTTGCTTAATCGATATATTTTATTGTAAACTGAAATTTTAGTGGAGACATGTACTGTACATGCACTTTGCGTCTATTGTTATTACAGCGTGGTTTTTATTTTCATGTAATATGTACTAAATTCTCAGGTGTACGATGACCTTGTGCACAATTTGAGAGGTTATTATTGAAATACACGATAATTTAAGGATATGACAGTTTACTAATTAGGGGAATTGAGTAACACATTAATTATCAGGATTGTTTAAAGAGGCAGAAACTAATGATGTACTTATGTATGCATGAAATACAAGCAAATGCATTCATAAGCATTCTAAATTTTGTTTGTTGGCCAATGAACACCTTCCTCTTCCTTTTTTGTTAGGTGGAAAGTTCATGTGTTAAAACTACATCAGAAGTCATTGGATAATTAATGTGTTTAATTGCAAGAAGGAAGAATCAAATTAGTATTGATTTTCAAAATGGTATTAATTTTCAAAACTAGCCTTTATTAACTTAATAGGATACCATGAATATTTTAAGTTAATTTTCAAAATGGTATTAATTTTCAAAACTAGCATTTATTAACTTAATAGGATACTATGAATATTTTAAGTTACTAAAAATATGTACTAAATCAGTTCTTATATCTAATAGGATAATTGAAGTCAAATCAGTTAATAGGATAATTAATGATATTCAAATCAGTATCATTTTTTTCCTAATTCAGCTATTGGATATCCAAAATTAAAATAGCTTGATTGAACTTTCATTAAACCGATTAAAGCATGATCTGTTAAAGCAGTATTAAATCAGCTCCATCCGTTAAATCAGGGATGTGGTATTAACACATGAACTGTTGGAAACCTATATGTAGATGTACGTTGCTAAATAAGACAGCTTACTCGATTGAAATAGTATTAAATCAGTTTGATAGGGTAAACTAATGATAATCATATCAGAATTACTGCTATGCTTCAATTAAGATGTTGGATATCTTGAGTTAAAAAAGCTTAATTGGTGAAAATTTCTCTTCCTTTGTTGCCAAATAAAACAAGGATACTATATACATCAGCTATCTATCTGTATTAAATGAAACAAGGATATTGTATACACCTTTTCCTAATTGGTGAAAATTTTCTTTGCTTTCTTGCTAAATAAAACAAGAACATTGTATACATTAATCGCTTTATGACTTAATCAGTATTAAATCATTTTAATAGGGTTTGTATGCATCAGCAGACATATGTTGCTAAATAAAACAGTCTAAATAGGTAAATTAGTATTAAATCGATTTAATACGGTAATTGATGATAATCAAATCAGTACTGATTTTCTCCTTCAGTTAAGCTGTTGGATATCCGGAGTGAAAACAACTTAATTAGTGAAAATTTCCCTTGCTTTATGTTGTACTATAAACATTTTAAGTTAATTCAAGCAAATTGTAAGAAAATTAGCGAGAATTGGATTACAAAAATAGTAATAATGATTTGATTATCATGTTTGTTTAATTTGTGTTTAATTGTATTTTCTTGCGATGACCTGTTGGATCAGAAACATGCTAAGCCTACAAATATTGTCGAAAATGTGGATTTGGATAACCGAACAGTACATACTTTAAGTTCAAGTGTTGTTACAAGCAATGCCAACTAATTGAAAGAACATAATTTAAGCTCTTCGTGGATTAGCCACATTTGATTGTTTTTTGTAGACTGCCATTCTATGTAGATGGATTCTGTGTAGATGGTGATTCTAAATATCTTACCATTGTCTTTGTTCATTTTTATTTACTTGCACCATTCCATGAAAATTTCAGCGTTTACATATTTTTATAAGTTACGCATATGTATGAGCAGATAAGCCATTTACAAAAAAGAATAATCAATAGTTGAGGTAGTATATAGATTGTATGATTTTATTTATTGCATCTTTTTTTGGGTTAGGAAGTAATAAATTTATTATTATTTAGTAACAAATTAGCTTTCAATTTTTTTACTTCTTTGCTAGATCATTTGAATATTTTCGCCAATGGACATGAATGAATTTCTTTTGCACCATATGTAGATTTTATGACTGAACATGTTTAACACCATTTCTGCTACATGTTCCCTATTTGTCATAATTGCATGTGATGTATTACTGATTTTGCGTTTACATAGTGGATCTATGACTATAATTGAAAAACATTCTGCATGCTATGTTGAAACAATGTTTGCTATATCGAACCTTCTTTGGCATGGTATGAATTAAACATTGTATAAAAAACATTGTGCTCTTATATTTTTCCAGGGAAAATAATAAAATTTGTTAGATAATTAAAATTTACTCCAAACGTCCCCTCTGTTTTTGCTGAGTGTGTGCCTAGAACAAAATATTATATCACTCACCATCATTAATAATTGTAATTATTCAGAAATCTGTCGAAATTTAAATTGTGGATAGTGTTACTTCCTGGTCACTTGAATGAAAGCAAGTTTAAATAGCTAAACAAAACCTAATGTTAACATAAAGATCATAATATAAACCTATATTTCTTTTATGTATACTTTCTATTTTTCTCTCTTTGAAAGTTCGACTATTATTCTCATATGCATATCTAATTTTAGCTCAACATAATAAACTAATGCCACAAAATCCTGTTTCAAAGTATGAGAATAAGAATATACTTCTCTTTAAACTTCCTCTCTATTTTTTTACTTCCTCCCTAAGTTGCAAAAGAAGAAGCACAAATTAGAAGTTAATGTAGTTTACTGTCTACAATCTCAAAGGGCGTCATGTATATCAAAAAAGCTTTCATACTTACCTTTTTGGTTTCATTGGTATTATTGCATGCATGCACATTTTCTGGTTACATTAATAATTTCATTGGTACTTTTTGTAATCATTTGTTTTTCTATTTCTCTATTTGTAATTTTATGGTTCAGGTATGAAATGGAATAAGATATACTTTCTTCTGCATTTATATATGGTAGATACACAAGTATGTTCATTTTTATTCATTTTGACAATAATCTTATGGGTCATTTTAGGATTCACTGGTGTTATATAAAGAAACTATCCAATTAATTCGTCAAGAATAGTATGGCTGATATCAGCTTTGCTGATTCGGGAAAGGTACAGTAGTTTGCATATTTAACCACTGTTCTTATTTTAACAACAAAGCATGCTGCACAAAAAATTCAAAGCATTGTGGCTGCAATTGTAATTATACACATCTGTTTGAACTTGCATCTGTTTGAACATATACCATCAGTTACATTGGGGATGAATATAAAGTTAGTTAAGTATAAACTGTTGCGCTCATTAATTTTATACGCTCAAGCAATATTATTCATAGATTCATTTTTTTTATTATGTGCTTTAAGTCCATGATTACTAACATTTTGCCAAAAATCATAATAGATACCATTTATTGACCTATTTTTTGTCCTAGCCTTTTCTATCAATTTTTTGCATTTTGGACTTCTTTACCCACTCTTTTAAGTGGTTTTACATATACTAAAAGTATTTATGATCCACATAAATGTACACTATATTTAACTGGTTATGATTTTGCAAGGGTTGAATTGTATGCATATGATTTTTGTGTCCTTGATATATCCTGAATTTGCAGTTATCTTTTAACTATTTGATTTTTGTAACTTATTCTCCCATCTACTCCATTATTTTTAATATTTTTAAAACTTTAAAGTTGGGGTTACTGGTATGTACCACTTTTCATATGTATTCTCAAGATTTATTATGATAATATTGCATTGAGTAACATCCATAATTAGCCATGAAATTCTTTTAAAGTTTAACTGCTAGAAAGACAATTGTTGGTTTTTTAAAGTTGTGTAAATGTTGCTTACTGTACTTTTAGTTTTTCTGCCAAAACTACATTTATGATCTGTACTATTTTTATGGACCAAGAACTATGTATAGATTTTCTTGTTCATAATATTTGTGTATTTATATTATTTTAATATATAATTTTTAATTCACATTATTACTACCATATTTTAAATTCAAGAACTACATATGATTGTAAATTCACATTATTTTAATATATATAATATATGCGTTTGATTTTTGCTATTCCATCACCGGCAACATTTGTATTAGCCATATAACAAAGCAGTGGTCGACAACCGTAACTTCCTATTTTATAGTCTATATTGTATGTTTAGTTTCGGCTATAACTCTTTCCCCTTTTATATATTTTCTTACATGATAGAACATGTTATCTTCCATGTAGAACCCATAAGTCTGTTAGCAGTCGAACATGAGATCTTAGAATTCCTTCGACATAATTTTCTTTTCCCTAAAATTCAGATTAGATTTCATTTTCAAGCTATTTTAGTGCTACTGATTGTTGTGAGATATCATAACTACTAGGTTGTATTTTTTGGCCAGGGTATCATAGGTATTAAGCTGGTTTTTTTTTTTTTTTTTTTGATTGAAAATATACATGTATAGTTATTGGAAGTTATATATTTTTACTGTAGTTTTTAAGTTATGATTTATTTATAACAATTGTAAGCAAATATTTAGTTAAACTTACTGTAAATAAAGATTTAAGTATATGGTATTATGTGGTACGAATGTTCAAATTCATGTTTAAATATAGAGTTATTTTTCATAGAAATTTTACATGTTCTTGAATATGGTAAACACGACAAACAGTCTAATCATTTGCAGATGGTGAGTTGATGTTGAATTGTTTCTTGGTCGAAAAATTGCAATAATATTATGATTTATTCCGTCATATTCAGGATTACATGCTAGCATATGTTGCAGGTTTATAAAACCTTCTATTTGTAACAATGAGATGGTGCTTTAGTTTCTCAAACATAAGATTCTCATGTGTTGTAAGTTTCACCTGCTTATATACATTAATTTAAGATATCTATGCCACATTTTTATCATAATCAAAACATAGGAAACCTACTTAGAAAGCCTAAGATAATAACTAGAGTTTTATTTTTCTTGATTTCTGCCTTTTCTTATTTCATTTGATCAAGTTGTAACAAAAAGTTGAGCTTTCGGGTCAACTTATATTCAGTTAGAACAAACGATGGCAGTTTAGGTGTTCAGTTTTAAAACCAGATCATATTGTGGAGATGTACCAGATCATATCCTGAAGATGTATATTAAATTGGGAAGATAATTATATAATATATAACTGCCAAGTAAATCATAATTAGACTATTAACAGTATGTAATTGCTATCGTTAGTTTATTTGATAGCTTCTTCTAATGTTTTTATTTAATATACAGGTTTTGAAGGATGCAACAATGAGAATCAAACAAATTATTTAGACTATACATGGTGAGACATTGATTTATGGTTCACTTTCTCTAAACGATTTGTTTTTAGATATGATATTTTGCACTTCCATAAATGAATGATTGCTTAACCTATGGGTAATGAGTTTGTTAAATCCATCTTCTAACAATGAAATTTTTGCAATTTCATATTACATATTTTTTAGTTGAAAGTTCATACGAGTTAACAAGTAGAAAAATGTTTTTCTCGATTTTGTTGTTGTTGTTTGTAAGCTTTAGACGTAAATGACTTGCATTTTATTGTATGACTCATCTAAATATATATATATGCGGGCATCACTGTTGCTCAACGATGGTTAAATTCTGCTGGATTAGTTAAGAAATTACAATTTAATGCTTATATGACTCCATTCCAAACATGTGAACAATGGCATATTTTACCTTTTCAGATATGTTTTGTTACACACTTCCCGTCGGTTTCAAAATTCATTTCCATCCATATGAAAAAAAATGTTTATAAAAAATCGCTATATTTTTTTCAGTACAAATGTGTTGTTTACATGGAGAACGCTTGAAACTTACCTTTCAACTACTTATTTTATAAAAAATTGTTGTCAGAACATAGTTTTTTCCTCCAATCATTCGTAGATTATCACATATGGATCTTCACTCATTACAGTCAATACATGTGTGTCTAATTTTTCCTCTACAGTTCGTTATTTGATACAGCTAAATTTTTAATGTCTACTTACTGATATTTGTCTGCTTTGGCATTGTGATGATATATCTCAATGTAAATCTTATTAAACAGTGTATATCATTGCTAATTTGAAGATAAGTTCTTCCGTTAGTTCAGAGGCACTGTTTTTTTCTTCCTTTTCCTTATAATATATATTAAGTGTCATTATTTCACTATGTTATAACTTATAAGTAGCATCAATAATGCTCCGATATTTTCTGTCATATGCTGTTGCAAGCATCAGTAACTGGTATGAACAACCAAGCATTTATATTTTCCATAAAACCATATTTGCAGCTGTTCATATTTATTTATGATTTCCTTTTCCACATAAACAGAAAATAATACATTTTTTAGTACAAATATTGTCGATTAACATTGATCCTTCTGATGAAACCTGAATCTTATCATCAAATATTGACATGTGTCGTGTTGATGTCATATAATTTTCTTTATGTATATTACTATCAAAGATTTTAATTAAGGATCGAACGATTAACAGATGTATTTTAGGATTAAAAAAATGATTTAGCTTATGTGAATTGCAGCGGTTGGTTTGTTCCGATTTTTGTTGAACTGAAAATCAACATTCCAATTTATATCATGTTAGTTTTAACTGAAAGTTCATTCATTCTTACTCATTTACCTATTATGTAAAGTTATCACTTCCGTTTTATACATTCATGCTGATAATTGTTGTACATATTTTTGGTTAGATTTCCACATTATTTGATTAATCTTCTACACATAGAGTAATGTGTAGACTTTTTCCCTAATCGAGGAATATAAATCACAACATTCAAGGTAATATATACTTAATACATGATAATACTTTATAGTTAACCATTTTTTTAGACCAGCTGTGTCATAAAATAATCAAACGCCTATCTGCCAATCTGGTTGCATGTATTTTATGTATGATAATTACTATATTCATATCATTTAAATGCTTATCATCAATTTTGTTTCTGCGTAATAAAGTAGACTAAACTTTACCGATTAAGGTGTAATCATCACCATATAGGTTTCATAATAATGGTGTACATCAAAATGAAATGGTCGTGTTCTGCTCATTTTCTTTAAAGTTTTGAAATTTATTTTCTACTCTATTGTTGATGTTCTTGCTTATTTTGGCCTATTTACAGAGCAATGAGACCATTTTATTTTTCAATTCAACCATCGCTTTCACTATCCTTAAATGGGCATCTGTCAAAACTTTTCATTCCAATTAACCACCCTAACCTAATATCATTCATTATGCAGCTTCATTTTCTTCCCCAGTTTGAATAATTTATTCATTTACATGTTCATTAATTTAAATTTTTTACCCCTTAATTTTCTCGACTTATTTTTAAAAGTCTTTCCTTTTCCCATATTTAAGATGCTCCTTAGTTTTAGTCATTTTCGATACTTTTTCTTCGTGTTTTGAAGGATCTTTAAAGAATACAGAATTAGTTGTCTACATGCAAATAATATTTACTTATAACTTATAATTATCATAATGATTTTAGTTGATATCTTGCATATTTTAATATAATCCTTTAACTATAACCAACTATGTGTGTCATCGTATTTACCGGAACTCATTTTGGTATAATCTTTTAAAATAATAATTTAGTATTTGATATTTTGTTCTGTTGGATGCATTTATTTTGTCCTACATAAGTATGTGATATGGTTTGTCTTTGAGTTTCGATTAGATATTATCATCTATATTACTAACTATTCCACACAATCCCTCTGATTATATTTTTGTTTCTGCATCTTTTCAGATTCTTAATTATTACAAGCTGCAAAAAGACTAAAGCACCGATCCAATCTGGATTCGATGGTGTAGATTGAATAGAAGGGTGGTTGAAGTAGGATGAGCCAAATTCAAGAGAGTTGTAGACTAGAGAAATGTTACTGTACTGTGCGCAGGTAGGCTAACCTGGTGTTGATGATTTGCATAGCGAATTTATGTACACGAAGAAATAACCAAGCTTCTATTATATTACTATATACAGTCAGACGCTCTTTTGGCATAGAGTACCCAAATCCTTTATCGTGTGTATATAATAATAAACATTACCAAGTATCAATGCATTAGATATATCAAGGTTTAGGAGTGCGTTGTATCTACTTGATTATACGGATTAGCCTATTGTATTTATGTGTAAATAATCATCCACATTCTGTAACTTGGATATAGTGTTTGATAATCTGTGTTGCTACCTGTTATACGAATCTATAGGAAGGCCTCCGACAAACATTCACACTGTATTAGAGCAAACAAGTTTTGCACACCATAATTTCAAGCGTGTACGACTGTAATGGAAAATTTGGTAATGCACATGAATCAAAAGTAACCATTATAAATAGATGAATAAAATATGACGTTAGCTTGGTTAAATTTCACGCCAAACTTGGTTAGATTTGGGAAATAGGTGGGATTTATGTTTCCAGAGAGGCAGAACACGTAATTTGTCCATAAAAATTAGTGCGGGCATTGGTTTTCGACGACATTGTGATATTAACTTAAATTGTGATGTTAGCTTGGTTAGATTTGACACCAAACATTGAGAAACAGTTGGGACTTTTTTTTCCAGAGAGTCAAAACACGTAATTTTTCCATAAATATTAGTGCGAGCATTGGTTTTCGACGACTTTGTGATATTAAGTTGATTGTATGAAGTAGAAATTGTATTGCTGTTTGTTGATGGTTGGTTATTGTTTTCAATTTTTGAAAATACAATAACCAAATCAATATCATTTTACTACTAATTGTTTTTCACTCTACTTTAAGATTTAAATTTTAAACTACCCGTGTGCGAAGCACGGGTTCATACTAGTTACTACTTGATTACGCAGGTCAATCTACTATTTAGGGAGTTAGCCGAGTGCAGTGTTGTTCACATTTATTTGAAAAGGGTTGATATGACACTAGCATTTAGTTTTTGTAGAACAAATAAAAAATGGAAGAACATTCAAATCTAAATATATATACCGATCACTTGAAAGCATACTTAACGATCGCATGGGAGTACAAATAAAATTGTCTTCAGTTAGCTTTAGCCACTCCCTCAGTACAGCCAGTGAATTATTAGATGAACAAATTTTATCTATAATCTCAGAGAAGAAAAACAAAACTACCGTAAGCCTCGCTGAAAACTTATTATAGAAATATGCCTCTTTTTCACCATGTCAGCATTTAGTATCTGCGCAATTTGAAATTACACAAGAACACTTTTAAAAATATAAATTATACTTATGAAATTTCAAAGTTTGCAAGTACGAATTGTAAATTTATGCCTACTTCAAGATTGTATAAACACAAATTTCTGCCAAGTGAAAACCAACTAGTTTTTGTAGTAAGTTTGTAAAGAGGTTTAAAAGTGAGATATGTTTTTTTTTTTGTTGGTCCTATAAATTAAATCTTTCCTTATTAAATATATCAACATGTTTGTAAGCAGGTTTTTGAAAATATATTAATGAAAAATGATGTAAATTTGTACAATTTGAACAATTGCAACGTCGCTTGATGATATGACCATATAACAGAATTGTTTGTATAATCCGGAGGTTTGTTGACAAATGAAATATCAACATGTATCTTCCATACAAAATAACAGCGTTTTGACTATTTTCATCGATACCTCACTTTGAATTTGTGTCCAGCATTTTCAAAATATATTTTTAAATGCACAATAAAGAAAGGGTTGAAAAAACAATTGATTTTGGAAATGGTTCTAACATATATATTGAAAATGATTTTTTTTCCATGTTTTCTGTCTTTTGAATTTTTTTTTTTTTTGGGGGCAAAAACTATGTTCTTTCTTTCCCTTCTCTCTTTTGTTGTAATGACTAGGATTTTACATCCTCTCATTTTCCTTCTTCCATTTGAAATAGACGTTTGAAAAACCTAAAATTAAAAATTCATTTTCAATCTAGACAGGCCTTTGAATTTTTGGTTCATTCAGAAAATAAAATCTCAATTTTAATATTTTAAAGAATATGTCATCAGTTTTATCAGAAATTATATCGAGTACTCTATCTATAAACTCCCACTTGTAATATATAATTTAGGGAATAACTGAAGGATTTACCATGGAATTTGACATTTGAAAATTGCATAAATCGAAACACGTTTATACCCACTTTTTGAAAATAAAAAGGCATAAATCAACAAATATAAAGTCGTAAACAGTAATTAGAAACCAAAATGATACCAAATTCAAATCTACAACACTAAGGTTATCTATTACCAAGGTTCCTATTTTTCATGGTGACCTTTTAGGAGATCTCGTAAAAATAGCAATAGTGGAAAAGATAAACAAACATAACACTTAGTGATTTATAATGCACGATAATTAAAAAAATCAATATGCAAAGGTGGTATATTGTCTATGTTTTTTTATTTCAATAATCAACATGTATGAAACTGTAATCAAACAACTGAATTCAACATAAGTACTCAGTGTTAGCAATCGCATTTCAAAATTCAACATTAAGCTTACACAACCTTAATGGATCCAATTTGGACAAGTAATTATTGATTCTAGCACAAAGATAACAAGACATTACTAATATATCTATCTATACGCAGGATTAACTGAAATGAAATCAGAGGATTCAATATAAAATTGTACCTGCTGCTTTCTCTTTCTTTTTCCCTAATCTCACTTTCCAATTCCTTCTCTCTCCTCTCTATTTCCCTCTACCTGTCCCTGCTCATATCTCTTTCCCTCTCATGCTGGATCTACTTCTACTCCTCCTCGACCTCTCTCTTTCATTTTTGTCTCGCCTCGATCTGTTGCTTCCTCTGTAATTCCTATCCTTATCACAGCTTCTTCGTTCTTGATCCTTATCCCTATCTCTATCTCGATCTCTATTCTTCTCGCGCTTTTTATCAAGATTACGGTCACGGTCCCGACTTTTCTCACGCTCTAAATCACAATCGCGACTCTTTTCACGCTCTCGATTGCGTTCGCGACTCCTTTCACGCTCTCGATCTTGATCTCTGCTGCGTTCAGAACAATCACATTCCTCGCGCTTATGGACGTTGGCAGCGTCATCTGACCTCGATTTCATTTCATGATTGGATTTCTGCTCTTCGACCGCCTCTTCGAGCTTTCTCCAACACCACCTTGGATCGAGGTCGTCAGATCGCTCGATCCGCAGAGTGGCTGTATGGAATTTTGCCTTCTAGGATTAGGGTTTATGGTATAAGTTAGCCTCACCGCCATTATTATTTTTTGCGGTTGAATCGGGCACGGGTCTATTACCATTGCACGTGAAAATTTTTAAACAGGCATGCCGTTCTGTAGGATCAGCGTGTCATCGCGTCTGTTAGTTGTAGCATTCTTAGTTACAAAAAGATTGGTTCAAACATGTTATGTATTACTTTCAACTTTTAAAATTATTAGATATTGATTATTACTTATTCTTAATGTAACTGAATATTGATTATGAAGTGTAAATTATATTGTATATATATTATTAGTAATTAATAGTAATTGTTAATTATAAACTAACAATTACCATATGTACATTATCAGTTATAAATTATTACCAATTATACTTATTAACTGTTAAATATAATTAAAACATGTTAACTATAATTTACAAATGACTACTAAATATTAAGTATATATTATTACTTATGCATTATTATTCGGAAACTATCAATAAATTAGTTAAGTATTAATCATTATAATATTATTAATTATTAAAAATAATTATAAATTGTTAAAATATTGCTTAATAATTATTAAAAATAATTATAAACCATTAAAATAATACTTATTTATTATTAAAAATATTAGTTATAAATCATAATATAATATAAAATAATTTAAAATTGTTAATCATTATTTATGAATTTTCAAGTGTAATAAATTATTAAATTATATAGTTAATATTCATTATTTTTTATACCTTATTACTACAAATTATTAATTAATTACTTGTACAATACTAATAATTTCTAAAAGTAAACATAAACAATTGATTGTTAAAAATATCAGATATTATTTTTAAATATTGATTATTTATTATTTAATTACAATTACTAATAATTATAATTTATCTTATTAATTACTTCATGACTAAAACTGAATATCAGTGTTAAATGTTGATCATTATATATATGTTATTGATTATTAATAATTATTATTAAATATTACATATTTAGTTTTAATTATTAAAACTTGTTAAAAATATGATTTTTCCAATTGGTGAGGAAAAGTAATTGTTAAAAATAAATTTTTCGTAACTAGCAGGAAATGTCTTTTGTACAAATTATACTTATTACAACTAGCAAAAAGAAATAGTTGCTAAATATATGTCTTTTGCAACGGATAACAAAAGGCAGTTGCGGAAAGTAAGATTTCGGCTACTGACATGGAAGCGTAGTTGCAAAAAGTAAGTTTTCCGCAGTTGGCATAAAAGTGTTGTTGCTGAAAATCTGTTTTCGCAACTGGCTGATAATGTTAGTTGTTAAATCATATTTATTGCAACGGCTAAAAAAAAGTTAGCTGCAAAATATCATTTATTGCAACTGTCATATAACGCCTATTGCAAATATCTAGTTGCAATAGGGTATTTTTCTTGTAGTGATAGAATATCTCACCCCTTGAGAAAGAAGGGGACACAAATTTATAAGAGGAAGGACGCATAGAAGGAAAAATCAGGACAAGTGTAGATTTTTCCAACATAATTCAACCAAGTGTCACCAAATTTTAGCTAAATTAACAAGTGGCAACATAAATTATTTTAAAGAGTGTATACCAACTACAATACCGTGGCTATACAACCATATATTTTATACTTTTAAAACCAAAATTTAAAACTAGATAAAATTAAATTATTTGAGAAATCAAATTTATAATTCTCATATCAATTAGTTTTAAAATATTAGCATCGTTTAATTTAACAAACAACTTAAATTCTAATATTAAATGTTAGATTTCAAATTTAAACTTACAAAATTTAATTCAGTCTTGAAAAAAATAAACTAGATTCAAAATCAGAATCAAATATCAAATATATTTAGAAACACGTTTTCAGGACTAAAATTTCTTGATTAAATTACAGGATCCATATTTCAAACTTTAGATTTATTTTCAAGGTTATATTTTTTGAATATTCAAATAAATTCACAATAATAACATTTATTTTTAAATGCCAAAATTTTCTAAGTTACTACAACCCCTTCCAAAAATCCGGGTTGTTACACATTTCAAGGTTCTTAAAATTTTTGAGGTTGGCCCCCATCGAAACAGACTCCAAACACATACACTTGCCTTCTATGCCTTGATCTCCTAGCTCTCGAATTGGAACAACATCCCTCGGATTCTACATCTTTTGTTACGACTATCAGTAGTTCAGGGGACAAATCTACTTATTCTTCATGTGAACCCTTCAAAGAAGCTGATTGTTGACACCTCTACCAATTCTCGGATTTGGATATACAATTCTTATACATTAGATGCCCCCGGGGTATCATAGACATTTTTTTTACTCTTGCTAAGTTTTATTCTTCAGTATCCATTATGCCATTTTTTAAGCTTTGTTTAACCTTTGTTCCATTTCAGTTTCTGCTCCTACAAGAAAAGACCTAAGTAATAAGGAAGCTCGTGCTGTTAATGTTATTGTTACTGCCAAAAATCAACAAGGAGTGAGCAGGTGGTGAAGGAGTATCGGGTGATCAAAGGCTCGCAGGAGGCCCAATAGAAAATAGGAGCTAGATACCAAGAAGGACAGGAACAAGAAGAAATAGTACAAAAAGCCGCATCACCCGAAGTTTTCTTTCCTCTCTCTCTCTCTAAGGGGAAAGATTGTAAAGAACTATTAGGTATAACCGACAGGGTCTATCCTCCAGGGTTAATTCGACAAGTCCCTTCCGACAGTATCAGCTCAACGGAAGATTCCGTTTGAGGAACCACCCATCTCCTAAAGCCAAGTAAGCCAGAAGTGATAAACTCGATAAACGAAGCCCAAAGAAATCTTCAGTAACGACCAACCCGAATGCTGACACACCCGAAGACAGATGCATCAAAAGCACTAAGTCAAAAGAATGTGAAGGCCATCCAGAACCAACTTCCGGAGCACCTACTGCATGGAGACCGAAGGCCTAACCGAGACCCAAGCGGATATACAGGCTACCCGGAGTAATTCACTTAGTACCCAAACACGTGGCGGCTTCGAACAGGCAGTTATCAACATACAACATGAGAGCAAGCCTCTCTAAGTATTTACGATAAGGCCAGAGGCCTACATCCGAGAGCTCATAGCTGAAAGCTTATATCCAAGGACCAGGGCTGGCACTCCTAAAATGGCCGAAAAGCAAGCGCCCGAAACTCAGGAAAAAAGCAACCGGCAAGGACTTCCGTAGGCCCTATAGCCCGTCAACGGAAGGAGCACCAAATCGCTATAAATAAGACTCCAGAGGTCACATCAGAGGGAGATTCTTTGGCTTCCAAAACAATTATACTCTTAAAATTAACTTAGAAAAGAAATCAATGGGGATATCCCCCTATGACATTCATGTACTCTCAGTGAAAATTGAACAAAAGGGAATCTATCAGAAGAAAGTTGCTCTGTAAGTGTGTATTTCCATTTTCTGATCATCACCATTGTAGTTTCTTATTTTCCTTTTTAGATTTTAGTTGGATTTCCTCTTCAATATACCCTTGATTAGGAAAACGCGCTTTGTTCCCTAGGTCGAAACCCATTTTGATTGCCCTTAGCAAACCCCTTTTCCCCTAATTCCACTTCCAGGGCAGTAACCCGATTTGACCCATAAAACAACCTACCAACCATTCCCTCCTCTAGATCCACCCCAGTCGACCTGTCTCTGGTGTTGACGAAAAATATTGTTAACATTTTGGTGCTAGAAGGAGGGCCTGAACCTTTGACCTTGTGGTTAACCCTACCCCGTACCTACCTGTGATTGTTCCGTCCTGGGCTGAGTTCTTGAAGAGGCAAACATTATGAGTAAATGTCTCCACTGATGACTGAGAGATTTACCATAGCTGAAGCGAACATCGAAGGGCCATGGGCGATTGAAAGATTCAATTTGGAAAACCTCCATATTCAAGAGAAAGACGTAGAGCCTTATGACCCCGATCGATGGAGCATTAACCCCTTCCACATAGGATCAACCCCGATTTTTGCCCTTTACCAGCCCTCGACTGAGAGACACGACTCCTTTCTCCTCGCCAAAGAAGCCATCCTCACAAAAGCTAGGGAAACCATATCCGGATGAAACATAAAGGAAACACCTGTCCCTTTGACCGATGGAAAGTCTGAAGTAGATATACTCCCACATCGGAGGGTAGTAAAAAGGAAGTGTAGAGATAGTGAAGGAATACCAAAATTGAGTAACAAAAGACCAAAATGCAGCAACGGAAGAAGAATTTCGAGTCAAGATTACCAAAGTGTTACAAGCTCACTATATCGATCGAGGGTATCTATTTCCTGACTAGACATGAATTAAATTTCTGGTCGTCGCCCAAAAAAGAAACCCAAGAACAAAGCTAAGAGAGAAAGGTCGTATTGTTACTACCAAATGGTAAATGGACATGAAACCAACCATTGCAGAGTGCTGGAAGGGATGATCATCAAATTTTTGAACTAAGGTAAATTACAAAATTATGTAAGGAAAGTATAGGAGTTCACATCATCGAAATCCTCTCGAAATAATAAGAAAAGGATTATTCCCCCCTATTACAAAGGAGAAAAACTCTACAAACAAAATGACCAAGGAAAGGTCAGACCAAAAATGGATAATGAGAAGAAAAACCCTTGTCGACGCTAAATTAGTCTGGGCAAGGCATCCCCCGGAGGGGGATGGTGTGTTAGTCTTTCTCCATGCCCAAACCAAAGGGTGTAGGGTTAAAGCATCGAAAGCGTAAGCCGCTGTTACACACCAGAAATGGTCGTGGTGGTGCATCTAAAATTAGCACGCCCTGCCTCTGCTCGTAGAAGAGTACGCCCTGCCTCTGCTAGAACTAAGCACGTCCTACCTCTGCTTATGTCCTGCGTTACCCGCAGAAGGGAACGCAAACCCCTATCACCGCCTACGATGGTCAGGACAGGGCAACCCTCGTAGGGGGTGGCATATATGCCTCTATCAGTGCCTACAATGGCCCGTATAGAGTGTCAAAAGAGTAAACCTTAGTTTTGTGCCTACGAGGGCCCCGTCTAAGTTTCTAAGCCCTTATCATCGCCTATGATGGTCAGGATAAGGCGCTTCCTAGAGGGAGGTCGGGTAAGTCCTTGGGCCCAGCTTGTGGATAAGCTAGCCAAGTGCACCGGACGCACATGCCTAAAGAGTGGCCAACAAAGCACGTACATCCTCTGCTTTGGCATCAAAATCCCAAGGGGAGGCTCAAGAAGCACGTAAAACCTCTTCTTCTCAAATCAAATCCGAAAGGGTTACTCACTTCATTAATACTGGAGGGGTTTCCGGTCTTCAATGCTACTACACGAATTTGGGTCGATTCGGCAATCTACCAATACCGGAAGAGGTTCCGGTCTTCAAATGCTACCACTCGAATCTGGGTGAATCCGGCACTTCATTAATACTGAAGGAGGCTCTGATCTCAATGCTACCACCCGAATCTGGGTCGATTTGGCGTTTCATAGATACCGGAGGGGGTTCCGGTCTATTATTATCAACATTCGAATTTGGGTCGACCCAGCTCTGTACAAATACCAGAGGATGTCCCGGTACACTATTGTTAATGCCTGAATCTAGGCAAGACTCAGTGTTTCTCGGTGCCGAAGAAGATCTCAGTCTACTACTATCTATACCTGAATCCGGATCGATTCGGCTCTGAACCAATGCCAGGGGGAGGAAAGTTTTCCACATATTGATATCCGAAATTGGGTGGAAGAAACCCTTTTGTAAGTATTGAAAGAGGGTTCCAACCATCAAAATGACGGCCCTAAGACTTCCAAGATAATTATCCCAGATCAAGGCAACTGCAGGTATGCCTATGAAGAAAGACCCACAAAATTCGGAAAGTGACGGAAAGCTCATTATCAGAAATGAAGCCAGGTGAAAAAAAGAGGTTGTATTTTCTCATACTCAAAGGAAACCTCTTAAGTCATTCATCCTAGGAGCAATCCTCACTCATGTCTCATACGAGCCGTTATTTACATAATAAATGTTATTAATGCGTAAGTTTATTCCCAAAAAAATTACATTATCAGTACCCTTATTATAAGCAAAATTATGTTTCATATTCACAAAATATCACTGAATATATGGATCCTCTCAATCCTCAGGTAAAAGGGAGTTGATGGCATGGCGAAGTGCCACACCAAGTAACTTGTTAAGTTTTTGAACTTTCCTACTTGTTTGTGTCTCATTCAAGTGATCGGAAGGTTTGGGCTGGAGTTTCAAAGCTCTGTTGTAAGCCTTGCACATTCTGAGAGACTTGTTTTCCTTTTCCAAATCAAAAACGCTTATACGCAATTCGTGATTTTCTTCTTGCAAATGTCTGATGTGGCCGACATATCTAACGACATGATCATGAGAATCCTTGATTAATCTGGTATCATAGATTCCTTTCATCTAGGCTACCACTCTTTTACACCACTTAGAAATAACTGTTTCCTTTAAATCCGGTGGAGGGTTATTCAAGTAATAACATTTCTGAAGAGCAGAGGCCTTACGTGATGTCGCGACGGCAGGGGGAGAAGGTCCCGTCATTGTAGGGATATTCTCAAAGTAATGTTCCCACGTCTCACACTTTGTAGTAGCATTATTTAAATCGATTTCCAAGTCAACGACACGTTGACGGAGATTCTTTAGCTCGTCCTTGAACTTGACAGAGGGTTTGGTCATTATGTAGGTCCTTAAACCAAGAATGGTTCTAACGTTCTCTTCTAGCTGTCTTTTCAGAACGCTCATCTTCTCATTCAAGTGTTTAATGGATAAATCCTGATGTAAGATCTTCTTTTCATAAGACACAGGGAGGACCTCTCTTATCGGCGGCGTTCCGCTACAGAAGGAAGGGATCTAGCGTTGATCAACTTACCCATAGACATACAAGAAACTAATTATGATTCTATTTTCTCTTTTTTGGATGTTCGAAGGTTATATCCCCCTCGTTTTCTTATACATCACTACAGGGGTCAAACCCAGAGCCTACCAACTATAACATATGGGAAGAAAGACAAATTATAAATACATCACTTTTTCACATGTCTGTTGTTTACATAGTGCTTCAGCATGTTTAATCTTAAGATTCCTTAACATAGCTTCATGATCCCCACTCCACAAGTTAAAGAAGAGCTGAGGAAATGCAGTATAAATGCACTCAAGTCCTTCGAGGAGATGCGTTTCCTTGAATGTATGGATAGGCGTCGTGCGAAACTCTTTTCTCAGCCTACAAACCAAACGTAATGCCTGCTGATAGTAAATCAAACAATTTATGATGCAAATAAACACATTAGCCCTCGCTGATAGCAAAGAGGGACCCCATATAAGTGTTGCGTAGGTTGTGGAACTATATATACAAGTGTACTATCTGTCCAACATAAAAATGGTTTGAACTTTTGTCACCTAACGCTGCTCAAGGAAGGAAAACAATTTTTCTTTTTGTCTATTATAACAATAGGAAATTATTCAAAAATCAAGAATCCAGAAAAAAGGAAGATATATCCAAAGAAAAAGTTATACCTGACGGGAGGGAACTTCGTGATCAACAACTTTCTTCCCTCTTAGAAAGCCAGAAGGACCGCCTTCTCTGGGTGATGACGGTTTAGAATTATGGATAATACATTCGCCTAAGCAGCCATCTTCTTTGGAACCGATCCCCTCTCTCCTTATCACCGCCAAAGGAGGCGGGAGCCATCCCCTCCTCGCTTAAATCATCTGAAAATATGTCCATGTATAAAAGGTCCTAGACTATAGGGTCACTCCTTCGTGATGCCTCAACTCCTCCCTCACTCAACTTAATCCCTTTCATAACCTGTTCTAGGGTATAGGAAGGAATGAGGAAGGTTCGAAATTCAGAAAGATTCTGAAGGTTGTCAGAAAAAGATGGAATAGGGCATCTTCACAGCAGTCAAACTTAATATGTGGAAGGTAGACTTGCAAGAAACTAGAAATCCTATCTTAGGCTGCATAAATGATCTGGGCGGCACGAGAAAGTTTTTCATTCTTCTTCCAAAGCTCATCATCATGGGTAAGCACATCCTCTGCCATCTGATGCTCTAAGGCCGATACCCTATCGAGGGTTACATCCCTAGCCCGCCTCTCCTTTTTTAAGGCCAACTCATCATATTCTAAGGTAGCCTTCAGCCTCTCACACTCTTCGCTCAAAATTGCGTTATCCTGCCGAAGCTGAGTAATTTCAGTGATAGAAGAAGAAGGGATGAGCTGAGACACATGCCAGTTCTTAAAATCCTGGGAAAGTATAAACACTCGGCATATGGTAGCGGTAGGCGGGAAGCCCAGGAGTAAAAATAAAAGGCCATACCTTAAGTTTTTGAGCAATCAGACATCTGTAAAAATCCGTCATGTCAGAGGAAGTGGGAGGCGACGAAATATCAGAAAATTCGGGTATCGAAAGAATAAGTTTCATGAGATTAGTAAAATCTGATGGGAGATCAAGGGGTCTCGAAGGACCGATAGCATGAGAAGTAGAAGTAGGCGGCATGGTACTTACGCCCTCCCTGGATGTGCTTGAAGAAAACGATAAGAGGACCCCACTTCTCATCTCCTTACCGAAAACACTTCCGGAAATCCCGGAGGTAGAGGTGTCAAACCTCAATCTCTTAGTTGACGAATCGGTAGGAGATTCAGCTAACCTCTTAAGGGCAGCTGCGGTAGTCTGGTTCAAGGCACTAATAAGGGTTCAGGCTTCCGAAGCCAGAACCCCTAGCCAAAAGGAAAGTTGGGAAAAGGTCAAAAGCATGAAGTGTTAGTATCAAAAAGAGATCTCAACGCAGAAACTGTAGAATCGATAATATATAGTTGGGGATAAAGGATTTGAAGGAGCAAATACCTCCGAACCTGCCAACAAGTGATTAGTACGGGGAAGACAGATAGGTGTGCACCCCAGTATCATTTGTCCATGAGGGAGGAGGCTGTAAAGACGCAGCTTATCCTGGATTAGTAGAGCGGACCGACTCGGCGGCTTTTCGACCAATCCTAAGATAAGCTTATACACGCGAGATTCACTCTCGGTTAAGGACACTTTCTCAGAGGTAAGATCTGAAAGAAAGGAATTAAGGATACACTACAAATAAGAAGATAAACAACTACGAATGGTTAAAGGGGCTTACTAAGATCAGCAATTTGACAAGAAATGTTGGTAGGACATTTAAAGAAAAAGAATTGGTCTTCCCAAGGCATAACCTTGCCTGCACCATCATTAACAATCTTCCGCAAAGGGGTAGCATGGAATAACGGAAAATCATCATCCCTTGAAAAGCGCATCAAGTGACACGCGAGATTCGACATAAGAGAGACCTGACCCAATTCCAGAGCAAGAACTTTCAAGCATAAGAGTAATGTGTAGGTGCTCAAGGGTAATTGAATTGGTGCGACTCCCAAATCCTGCAGAAGCCGAAGCATAAAGGGTGGAACAGGAAAGAAGCCCCTATGCCAGACATGAATGGCTGAGTAGGCAAAATATCCCTCAAGAGGATGCATGATATCATTATGGTCAGTAGTAGAAATAGCCTCCACATCGTCGATTCCAAAGCTGGCAAGAATGGAACTAATGTCATCCTGAGAATTAACCAGTGATTTCTTCAAGAAAAGAGATATTCCCCTCCGAGAAAGACCACAAGCATCAACGGGTGACAAATCGAAACTCATCTCATCAAACATGACACTGTCAGGTTATATCATTTCGTGACACATATAAAGTTTATATCTCATTAATTAGAACATTTGGAAGAGATTACGCTTAAGTCTAAAAAAAGCGTAAGTAAAGCAGGGCATTTATCAAAGGCTTAAGTAGAGAGCGTTCTACGATAAGCTTCAAATCCTCAATGAACGAATAATCTGGCTCGAGAAATTAATATTGCAGGTAAAAGTGAAGAAGAAGCAATGGTAGTTGTGCAAGGATATTTACCTAAATCACCACCGCATAAACGAAGGCCAATCTACATTCCTCTGCCAAGGAAGATCAAAGGACTCCAATATGATGCCTCGGAAAAGACAAAGAGTTTGACTTGAAAACTCAAAAACATCCCTTCACAAAAGGGGACGACAAATGTTAATACCAAAAATCAACAGCGGAGTGAGCTGGCGGTGTAGGGGTATCGGGTGATCAAAGGCTCCCAAGAGGCCCAATAGAAAGTGGGAGCTAGATACCAAGAAGGACAAGAACAAGAAGAAATAGTCAAAAAAGTCATATCACCCGAATTTTTCTTTCCTCTCTCCCTCTAAGGGGAAAGATTGTAAAAAACTATGAGGTATAACAAACAGGGTCTATCCGCTAGGGTTAATCCGACAAGACCCTTATATCAATATCAGCTCAACGGAAGACTCCGTGTGAGGAACCACCCATCTCATAAAGCCAAGTTAGCTAGAATTGATAAACTTGATAAACGAAGCCCAAAGGAATCTTAAGTAATGACCAACCCGAATGCCGACACATCCAAAGATGGAAGCATCGAAAGTGCTAAGTCGGAAGAACGTAAAGGCCATTTAGATCTAACTTCCGGAGCACCTACTACATGGAGACTGAATGGCTAACTGAGACCCAAGCGGATATACAGACAACTCATAATAATTCACTTTGTACTGAAACCCATGCCATCTTCGAACCGGCAGTTATCAACATACAACATGTGAGCAAGCCTCTCTAAGTATTTACGATAAGGCTGGAGGCCTACATCCGAGAGCTTGTAAGTAAAAGCCTATATCCAAGGACTAGGGATGGCACTCTAAGAATGGCCAAAAAGCAGGCGCCCGAAACTCAGGAAAAAAACAACTGGCAAGGAATTCCGTAGGCCCAATTGTCCGTCAACGGAAGGAGCATCGAACCACTATAAATAAGACCCCAGGGGTTACATTTAGAGGAAGATTCTTTGGCTTCCAAAACAATTGTACTCTTAAAATTAACTTAGAAAATAAATCAATGGGGAAATCCCCCTATGACATTCATGTAATTTAAGTGAAAATTGAAACAAGAAATTTGCTCTGTAAGTGTGTATTTCCAATTTTTGGTCATCACCATTGCGGTTGATTGTTTTCCTTTTTAGATTTGAATTGGATGTCCTCTTCAATATGCCCTTGATTAGGAAAACGGTTTTCGTCCCTTGGGTCGAAACCCATTTTGATTGCCCTTGGCATACTCCTTTGCCCATAATTCCACTTCCAAGGCCGTAACCCGATTTGACCCGTAAAATAACCCACCAACCATTCCCTCCTCTAGATCCACCCCAGTCAACATGTCTCCGATGTTGACGAAAAATATCATTAACAATTATTCATAAGGCTTATGAGAGATTGGGAAAACGATCCTTCTTGTTGACTCTAGGTAACCTTTATAAGTATGGTTTTCTTCCCCCTAGACAAAAGATGTGGGAAGACCACCCATTCATTTTCCTGGTACAAAGCACTTATTTTTTGGCTCAAATGTGTTCACATACTTAACCCCTTTATTTCTCGAAACTTAAAGTAAGGACTCTCTTCCATTTTATTTGTGAAGACTTGTTCCATATTTATCCTTTCTAATTAAATTTCCCCTGATGATTGTTTTAATCAGCTTCTCAAGCTTTTGATGGGGAATCCACTTTGGATGCCTTGGCCTGACCTAATGTTGCCCGATCTAATGTTGCGGCCGAAAGAAGACTTGCCACTATTAGTGGTAAACCGGCCTCTAAAATACATAATGACGGATCTTCAACTCCTTCTTCTTTTTCCAGATGTGTCGTTGTAGAATCTGATGAGCATCATAGTCTTGATACTGTTGCCCTTCCTACTGGTATGGCCCCTGGTGCCACTTCTTCACAAAATACGACTTTGGGTAGTGACTTTCTTGATCATATATGGATACCTAATTCTTCCGGATCTTTAAATTTAGTGGAACAAGAACTAAAGACGCAGTCTTCACCCAGACATGCCAGTTCTTCCAGACCTCCTCCAACAACACAAGATTTCACTGAAATCGTAATGCTTACTCTTTCTACTGATGAAGTTGCCAACATTTCATTGTAGTCCTGGTCTTCATACTTAATGAATTTGCGACGATTACTTGTTGAACAACAACTATTATTATAGCCCTATTTCACTTTATTTCTTTATTTTTTCACTCTTACATGAAAATTGATCTTATTTTCTTTTCCCAAATAACCAAGAAATGGTTCTCACTTATGGAGATGGCTACATCGCTTTCTTCAGAAGTTACAACAATTAAATAAGAGAAGGTTTCATTAGATTCCAAGATTAAATCCCTGATGGAGGAGCAAAAGAAAGAGTGTGTGGAATTAAAGACCTCTCTTGAGAAGATTGAATTGGAGCTTAAGGATGAAAAGAAAACTAAGTTCCTATTGAATGACCCGGTATTGGGACTTAAGTTGTTTAAATAGGAAGTTGAATACGAGAAGGCCACGATGGTAGCTAATCATACTAGAAGGCTAAAAGAGAAAGATGACCAACTTTCCAATGCCCAGAAAGCGCTTTCCAATTTCAGGTGCGTAATTTATGAGGCCAAAAATAGAATTTCTTCATTTCTGTAAACTCATTACCCGAAGGAAATGTTAAAATCTTTTGAAGATGCTCTTTTGTTGGCGTATTCTAAATTTTTTTAAAAGTATCCAACGACTGAATTTCCTTCTGTTCATCATTTTATTACAGGCCGAGTTATGCAAAAAATTGAGTAGCTCAAGTTAGGTATTGATGTTCTTGAGGAGGCACTAGTGAAGCCCGGAGACCTTTTATATATTATGGACATTTCGATTGACTGTGACCCATATGAGGGAGAGGGCGAAACTACTCATATTGACGGTGAACGGGATGATGATGGTGGTGATCATAGCCCCAAATGCAAAGAGTTTCCTAATTATCTAAGTGGACCGATAGGTTTGTCTCATTTTGGTCAGACTGCAGCCTCTATTGCTCAGGGATGACCTTTGTTTTTGGCAGTGTTTTCTTATCACTTTAGTTCTGGATAAATGTTTCCCTGTAACAACATATGTATAGGAGAAAACATTGTTTACTAATATAATGGGTTAGATAATAACCAGAAGGATATAACTTAGGCTTGTTTGAGTAGGTGAAGCTACTAATAAATTTAATATGCTTCTGATGATAACTTCTTATATCATCAATCTTTTATTTTGTTTTGTGTTATGACAAAATCTTACCCTACTTGAAGATGCATTTTCAAGAGATGCTTTACGCTCATATTCAATGAAGAAATATTCATTGCAGACCATTTCTCCAACAACAGTCGAACTTGAAAAAGTCACTTTAATATGTGACCTTTGATGTATCTGTATGAAGTATAGGATTCCCCTAGATTTTCTAGGTGATGAACAGGAAGTCATTTCAAAAGAAACTTAAAACCCAGCTTATCAAGCTTAATCATATACAAGATATGTTTTGACCAACAAGGTTATTGTTGTAACTCTTAATATGTGTAGTAAACTCCTTTGTTAATGAAAGTTATAATTTATCAATAACATTCTTTTGAAGTAGGATTTGTAAATAATTGTGTTTTGATTTTTCTTGTGAATAAGGGAGTCAACCTAAAGTTTCACCTTCTCGATGTAGAGATGAATCTTTAGAAATCATAATGCCAAGGGATATTTAAAGATGTTCCCTCTACAAGTCAGAAAAGGACATACTATCTCCAAAAGGTGATAATTAGGAATCATAATGAACAAATATCCATTCTGGAAGGCCAATTGAAAGAAAAAGATTAAACAGTTCTTGAGTTGAAAAGGCAACTAAAGGCCAATCCTTCTACTAATTCGAATGAAGAGATAAGAAGACTCCTTCAACGAATCAAGGAGTTAGAGGTTAAATTGGAGGATACTAAAGCAAGTTGTAAATCTTGGGAATATGCCTTAAAGTATCCCGACCAAGATAAAAAAAGCATGGTTATTATGAAACTTATTTATTTTATAACTCGTGGTAAGGTGCTAGAATGATAGAAATGTAAAATATTTGATGTAATTACATTTTGTACGTGGTAACTTGTGAAATGATTTTGTAAACAAGTTTGTAGATTGTGTGGATATCACCTGATATGTGATCTTTACTCTTGATGAAAATACCCTCTTCTAGTAGTCTTATTGCACTATTCTACACAAACTTAACACATAACATTTGGTGTTAATCTTATAGGACATATATGACAATTTGTTCGTTCTACGCGGAACAGTATTTTAATTGCAACCAAACAATAAATGAATGGGTGACGAGTTGGTATGTTTAGTCATGTTTTATGTTTTGGGAATAGTAATTCTGCATAATAGGAAGTTTAAAGAACCTCCTTTTGTGAGCTATTAAGAAAAATGCAACCCTTGTTAAAAGGTTCCAACCGGAAGCCTCAAGGTACCTGCTCGAGAACTTATTGAGAAACACTTTTCGGGAATAAGGTAATAGATTCGAGCCGCTTACAGGGGCAAAGTAGAGGAAGTGTAAAAACCTGTATTTCTTTGAGACACGGACAGGAAAATTATCAACTAAATTTAGGTGTTTGGATTATACAGATCAAGTAGTAACCTCAATAATATTTATCTCGAAATAGAAGCTCATCATTTTAACTTGAGTCTGTGTTTAAAGAATCCACCTGTGAGATGTGGAATATTACGCTTTTTATTTGAAGTCTTTCAGATAGTAGACTCGTTTTACCATTCTAAGTATCAATAGTAGATCCCTGTTTCAGGGATAAGAATCAAAGTCTCTTGACTCAAATTAGGGTACTAAGTTAGAAATCTAGAATCTATCTTCTGGAAATGTAAATAGAATCACTGAAATTCATATTCGGGAATTTCACAAGAGAAAACTAGAAATCCATATCTAGCAATAGCAGTTAGAAGCTTCGAAACCCAGATTCGTGTATTAATGATAGAAACCAGAAATTCACTTTTGGTAATTAATAGAAATCTTAAACCAAACCCAAGTTCGGGTATTTGATAGAAGACAAGAAATCCACATCTGGTATTTAATAGAAGCGCCGAACAAAACCCAGATTTGGGTATTTGATAGAAGAACAGAAATCCTCCTCTGGCATTTAATAGAAGACCCGAACCAAACCCAGATTCTTGTGTTTGATAGAAGACCAGAAATCCACTTCTGGTATAACGGAAGTCTCGAACCAAACAAAGATTTGGGTATTTGATAGAAGACCTGAAATCCACTTATGTTATTTAATAGAAGTGCCAAACCAAACCCAGATTTGGGTATTTGATAAAAGACCAGAAATACACTTTTGGTATTCAATAGGAGTCTAGAACCAAAACTAGATTCGGTTATTTGATAGAAGACATGAAATCCACCTTTGATATTTAAAAGAAGTCCCGAACAAAACCCAGATTTGGGTATTTGATAAAAGACCAGAAATCCATTTGTGGTATTTAATGGAAGTCCCGAACCATACCCAAATTCGAGTATTTGTTTTCATCTGTGCCAATTCTAGGATTATTCTTGAAAGTAGAGGTTATATGTGCTTTAAGCGCTTTTCCTTTGAACTTTTGTTCCCTTCCTACAGAATATTTCCGCAAGCAGAGGAGAATGCACGCTTATAGTGCTCCTCCAAAGATTTTGTTCCCTTTTGTGGGATTTGATGTGTAAGCAAAAGATGTACATGCTTACCGAGCCACTCTCTGAGCTCTTATTTGTCAATGTGTAGGATGTATGTGCTTTGTTAGACAATCTTTGGGATTGTGTGTCCGATGCACTTGGCTAGCTTATTCTCAAGCAGGGCCCAAGTGTTGGGTTTTTCTGATCTACTCAAAACCTAATTGAATAGTTTAGCAATTTAAACTTAAGATCTAATTGCAAAATAGTAAATCAAAATCAATTTAGGTTGAAAATTTTATACCTGTAGCGATGAAGAATCAATTGAATCGCTGCCTCAAAAACTAGAATCGATCGAACCACAAAGCTCGACACATCGCCAGCCCTTTATAAATATCCATAAGAACGCATCCAATTTTACTCGAGTCAACATTGTAATAAAGGGGCTTGGTGTTAGCCACCATTCTTAGATTAATTAGGTTTTGGAGTTTTCCTATTTTTGTTCTGATCTTATCCATCTAAATGGTTCACGCGTGTTATGTGTGTGTGTATATATATAAATATAAGTAACAGTTCCCTTTATATATTTCAAACGTGTACCCAAAATAAGGGAACCCCCCTGTATACTAATTCAACGCCAAATAAATTATCAACAGATTTGATATTTTATTTATCCAATGAATGGTTTTTCCCATTATTACATTCTATTTGGGTGACGTTATAGGTTATTACAACGTTGGCAATGATTTTAAATCGTATTTAAAGTCATAAACAGTGATTGGCATCTAGCAGTACGTCGCTGCTACCTAAGTTATAATAAAGTCAATGATTCGATACAACCTTTCTGTGACACGCGTATCAATGTAATATAATCCTTTAAACCATTATATTCAAGTTTAACTCAAGGCATGAATCATATCATCCTCTTTATTATTTAATCCATTTATCTTGATCGATGAGTAGACTGTTCAAAACAAATCAATATTTGAGCACGACCATGCATTTCACGGTCTCACTCAATCAAGAGGCATATGGATATCACCACGAATATATTATGGGGTTAAATTCCATCTACATCATTCATAATTTCCATTCGATTCGAGATGTATCCAACAATCACCGTTCTCGTATACTCTGTCACAAGTAACTTTAGATTATATCAAAACACAAATATCCTCGAATAAAATTGTATTGATTTAAGGTCTGAGGACCATTACATCACTGTCAGTATGAGAATAACTTATGATACTCTTAATTATATTCCATTTAGTTATCTCACGATGGGTCAGCCCAATACGCTATTCCCCAATATGTATTTATGTCTTGACTTTAATATCATGTATAGTAATGATCAACGAGATGTGATCATCGATCCATAAACATACTAGTCTCCGTGTTTTATTGTTGTCCTATACATAAACAATGAAACTTGAGTAGGAACATTTAAGAATTATAATACTCAATATATTATATACCAAGTTCAAGAAACTTACTTAAACTATATAATTCCATATAATAGTTCTAAGGACTTCTATTATGTTAATATTTAAATTACGTAGTAAATACGACAAAACAGTATATAATTTTATTCCAAATAAAATAATAACATCAACGGTGTTATCAATCTCATCAAATGAATTGCCTCTAGGGAATAAACTCTAACAATCTCCCACTTGCACTAGAGTCAATCATTCACGTATCGTATACTCATGAAACTAATGTGACTAATAAACTTCTAGTGCGACAGAGTTTAACTCACTAGGTTTGCAACATTACAACTTTTGCAACTTCGTAAATATGTTTATTTTCTCTGTGAACAACGTCACACAAGAAATATATTTCGTAAATATATGTTTGGATTGATAATGAGATTATTTAGGCCTGAGCAATAGCCACATTGTTATCTTAATGTATATCAATGGATCAACAATGAATTAAGTTCAATTATGTATTTCTTAATCCAAACATTTCTTTCTTAGAACCAATATTTATTTCTTGTTTTAAAACAAACATTATTTACAATAATTAATGTGTTATCAAATAACACTAGAATTATTGTGTAACTCCCACTCAATTTCTTTTCCATACAAGATTCAATGGCACTTTGTGGTTTTCGAGACATTTCGAATTCTATTTCATTCCATTGGTATCTTAGAGACTGGCTCTCCTTTAAAAGGATACCACTCCGAGAAATAAACATTTTATTCTCAAGCGATTTATAGAAATAATATTCATTTGTTTCTTTTGAATATTCCACAAAGCAGGTATCCGATTTGGGTCTGATCTCACCAAAGGAAGGACGTTTAGCAAACGTCTAGTATCCCAAATCCTCGTGTTAGACATACTAGGACATTTCCTAGTCCATATCTTATATGGTGTCTTTAAACTCGTTTTTAGTATGATTAAATGCAGTGTTCTGGATTTAATTTATTTAAACATCTATAAGACTTATTAATAATCGTACCATATATTATAAGGTATGATTTCTCCTTTCAGACACAACATAGGTGGAGTAAGTTATGAAACAATTCCAAACTCGTCTGGATAGTCATTAAATAATTATCTTAAATATTGTCTTTCGGTCTGTCCGAAAAGTATTTATTTTGTATTAAAATTGGTTTCTAACTTCTCTTTGAATTTATTTATTTTTGAATTTTTCAAAAGATTCTGATATGTGTTTCATAAGATACACATATCTATATTGTAACACCTCACATTTTTAATATAATTAAAAATGTACAAATATGTATATATATATATATATATATATATATATATATGCATAGATAGGTAAATAATGGTGATGTATAATGAAGATTAGTTAAGAGAAGGAAAAATTAATTCGATAACAGTGTGCATATCGGAAAAGATAATAAAATAAGGATACTTAATTTAAATATTAGAAATTAAGTAAAATGGACATCACCATTGTGTTTATCTCGGAATTCTTCTTGGAATAGAGTCCAAGTTTGCATAAATCGAACTCCGTATGAAAGAGTTATGGCCCTTAGAAGATTCAGCTAAAATTCAAAACAGTTCGAAATTCGACTCAGGCAGCTGGGCGGGAAATTTCCTGCCATCAACCAGGCAGGTCGACCTGGGGGTCAGGTCGACTAAAGGGTCGTCCTTGGGGTCGACCTACCCCTAGGGAGGTAGACCTAACCCCCCTTCCCAAATCTGGGCAGTTTTGTTCCCGTGACGTGTTTGAATGTGTTGTATAGATCTGATGGCTTCTAGGTCAATCTAAGGGCTCTAAAACACTCTCTACACCTTTAAATACATAGCAAGAACTAACCCTAGTTCATAACAATTCCTTAAGACGCCTCTATGCCTCCAAAGTTCAACCAAACATGGCCACCGCCCCAAAACTCTAAATTAAATTGCAAGTTCTTCATCAACTTTGGAGTTTAATCAAATCAAGTAGCAAAGTTCTTCATCAACAATTCATGCTCTTCACCAACAATCAAATAAGAAGATTAAAGCAGCGTTCTACATCAACAAATCGTTTATTTTTCCCAATCCAGTCAAGGTGAGTGGAATTATAATAAACTTGTTGTATAATAGCATTATTATCGTTCATCATTCCACAGTTATAAATTCAATTCAAGATTCATGTTATAATAATTGTTCTTTTATTCTCCTTCCCCTTTTTATTTTTGGATCTATGTTATCTCGAACCTAGACGAAATCTTATTGTACATACGTATGGTTAGAATATGGGAATATTGGGCATATTCTATTTTATTCAGTCGAGGAATATAATCTGTAATTTGGGGTTTGTGGCATAACAATTGTTATTGCAAATATTGAGCATAATCTATTTTATGCAGTCGAGGAATGTAATCTGTAATTTGGGGTTTGTGGCATAATGATTATTAATGCAAATATTGGGGAAATTGGTAAAGTATAATATTGATATTATTCAAGGAAATAAGGGGAAAGGATCGTGAAATTGGTAATTTGGAGTAACTTACGCTAAAGGTAAATAAAGTTTGAATATGGGATTTGGGGAAAAATGATTTAAAGATAAAAATCCTAATTTGGTGAAGAAATAGGTAAACTAGAAACCTAGTCGGAGTTGGATAAGTTTGGGTTTAATCTGTCTTATGTAATTGTGAAATCTAATTCGAAAACCTGAAATTTGAGGCATGAGTGTTTTAATTAAATTTGGGTTTGATTGGTTAAACAAATGGAATGTTTAGAAATATAACATGAAAATTGACACTAGTGGCATAACAAGAACATGAACATATTTGTGAATTTGTTAATAGGCTAAAGATGAAACATGGCTAACTCGAGGTTATAATGAGTTTGCGGCGTAATTCTGCCAAGAGCCGCCCGGCATATCCGGTGGCCGCAAACAATAGGGTCTAATGTGAGAAGTTAGTCATAACGCGCTTAAACCCGAGGTTAGATTGAGTTGTGATGTAAGACTGCCCGGAACCGCCCGGCGCATCCAGTAACCGCAACAATAGGTCTAATGTGAGAGGTTGGCACATTAATAATCAATTAAGGCTAATGGCGCATGCTAGTATGGTAAGGTTAGGTTAAAAACACTTAACCAATTTGACATGATGCGTGGGTGGGTTAAGTCAGTATGAACTGATTGATAACACTTAACCAAATTTATGGAATTTACGAGTAATGCATGAGCGGGAACGTAGGGTTAAGTAAAACTTGACATATGGACAAACTTAACCAACACAGTAATGGGGAATGATAACTACTTATTATAAACCAGAGTTGCGGTAATGTAAAATTAAATAATAGGTAAACTTGTCCTAGGGACAAGGAAAGATTATGAATTAAGATGTAATACAAGACTTGAAGGGTGGGACGACTTATACTATGAAATAAGTTAATCTAAGCTGAAAATGTGGGAAAGCACCCGTACGCTATCGTTTGATAAAGAAAACTTAAGTCATGTTTGAGTTCATTGGTAAACCTTAGTTAGTGAATTAAGTAAATAACGATAAAGGTAACCAAGTGTTGAACCTTAGTTAGAGAACTAAGTAAATAAAGATGAAGTTAACTAAGTGTTGAACCTTAGTTAGAGAACTAAGTAAATAATGATAATGGCAGCTGAGTAATGAACCTTAGTTAGAGAACTTAGTAAAATGGCAAACGTTATGTAACGAACCTTAGTTAGAGAACTAAGTACGCAACGGTAAAGGTAACTAAGTAAGTAAACCTTAGTTGAAGAGGACTAAGTAATAAAACTTAGTTAAACAAAAACTTGGTAATTAGAATTCAAGGACAACGTAAATGAGAATAACCAAGTTAATAAGACAAAGCAAGCGCATAATCAGAAGTTTAGACATAAGGTCTAATAGTACGAAAAAATAAGGTGCTTGGACCAGTCCATACGATAGGGGGTGAATAACCAAAATCGGTAGATCATCATGGCGCCGTAGGGCACGAGGAGGAGCGTACGTCCGTCTGATCATATAGAAGGCTCCCAGGGAATGGGTTACGAAGAATGCGGCTTCGAGGGGACGTGAGGATACTCTTGGTATCCCTCTGTGAGAATGCAGATGATCCACCTGGGCTCACAGAGGTTAAGGTCTGCGTAAGAAGAACCAAGAGTATGCCTTGGTTGCAATAATAAGGCAACCTAAAGACTAGGATGGACCAGCGTGAGTCGGCGATAACTAGTTGGCCCTGTGATAGCACGTCGTCTGCTACCTACCATCTTGAGTCAGTCGAGCACGAAGAACGAAAAGGTGGATAACTCCAAAAGACCATATACTTGCTATCTAGTTATGGGTGAGGTTGGCTAATAGGTTTGTGGGGGCATAGAGAGCCTATGTACAGTTCTCATTCTTGATATTCTTGGGTGCCTTTCATTAGTTGAGGGAGGGGTCAAGTGGGACCATAGCCACAGTAAAAATAGACCTTAGCATCTGCATGGCAGGTAACTTAAAGCTCCCGACCGAGTTTCGTGTTTATTTATTAGCCCTGCCACAGGACTCGGGTCGCACATATAGAGGACATGTGCAACTAGATATCTAGCACATTTAACGATACGATTGGGACAAAAATCCTAGGAACACATATCGCTCTGGGTAGTGTGTCCTAGACTAGAGGGCATTGTTCGATAGGTAGCATAAACCCTAGTTGTACCTAGGTCGCGTAAACCCTGGTTGAATCTGGAAAGCGTTCGATAAGTAAACCCTAGTTGGACCTAGGAAACACTCGATGGTACCTAGTTGGATCTAGGTAGTATTCGGCAACAGAACCTAGTAAGACCTAGGTTGGCAGTCCAAACGCTTACGTAACACTGGAATGGTGGACGTAGTGAATATATATATATATATATATATATATATATACATGAAAGCCCGTACAACATACGACATTGGATAAGGAACTGCGTACATATGACAAGATGACACGAGTTGGATAAGGCACTGCGTACACATAAAAAGAGGACACGAGTAAGGGGTAACTACATATACATTGTATTAGGTTAATCTACTAGCGGGTGGATAAGTATAGCTTAAAGAGCTAACATTGTTAACAACCTAATAACCAAGAAAATGTAACTGAACGGTATATGTAGGATTATACAGAAGTTTATTCTTAGTCCACTCACATAGAACTTATGTTTTGACCCCCTCCTCATTACATACTTCCAGGTTAGGTTCATGACAGAGATGGTATAGCTTTGGATACTGGTTTAGCATTATTGTTAATAAGGAAAAGCCATATTTGAATATTATACTTTATTTCCTTCCGCTGTGAGATGCTTTACGAGTTCTGACATGTTTCTTTATCTCTGTCTTTTTCTGCAGGATACCAGAGCACCCAACTCGGGTTTCGATAGATTGGATTTTTGAAAAAAAATCGGTCTGTCGGAATCCGGGTTGTTACATATATCTACTGATATCATCAATAAATATAATAAAGTAATAAAATATAATAAAATAATAAAACCTGCATCTAGCTTATGTATTCATTGCTCCATATACATCATTATGTACGAGACCCGATACTTACCACTCATTCACTTTGTTAAGTGAAAGGTGATTCAGTTATTTTGCCTAATAAACAAAATTTGCATTCTTCATATGATTCGAAATCAAATGATTTCAAAATTCCATTATAATAGAGTTTTGAATTTTTGTTTCTTGTTCATATGGGCTAACTTATAGTGCTAAAGGTAAGTTGGATTTAAATCACTAATTTTAATCCATTTAGTATTTATGTCAAGAACATTGTAGTTAATGATCTATAAAGATCATTAACTATTTGTGAAATTCCAAAAGATATTTCATTTAAATAAAATGAATAACAGTTCTTCTTTTATTTTAAATGAAATTCAAAATTATCTAAACAAAATCTCTTATAACATTTATTTTAAGTGGAATTTCATAATAACAATTATTTATTTATTTAATTAAGTTAGTATATGAACAAGAATCAACTTCCTATGGATAATCCAGCAACATTTGCTTTATTTCCAATCGTAAGTCCACTTGTCCTTTTATCAGATTTCTTCTTATTTTGCAATTACTTTTATTTATATATATATTTATGTTATTCACATCTAGGATCTAACACTAGAAATGTATAAGTAGATTATTATAACATTTATAACTTATTCAGTTAAGGTCACACTTCAACTTTTATTTTAGAACTTTAGTATCTGTAAACTAATTACGTTTAATTTGTTTGAGGACAATCCTCAAATTTCAATGCTAGTTAAATATTTGATTTAATTCAATTTATCTTTCTCAAGGGTTAAAAAAATTATCGGAGTTATTTATTATTTAATATCTACACTAGATAATAAATAATAATTGATTCTTTAAAATTTATTTAATATAAATTTTTGACAATCAAAATTTATATTGACATAAATGTACAATTCAAACTAAAATATGCTCCCACTCAAATTAACATCCCTCTATTTATATATATACATATATATATATATATGTATGTATCAATATATATGTATATAGATATAATTGTGTTTCAAGATACATATCTAGTCATGCCTTGACCTAGCTTTGGCTAATCCCCAAAACACAACCTTTTAGGTAGACATCTTATGTCAATTATATCATATATAATTCTTCGATCGCAGGTTCGGTATTATTCATTTTCTCATAATATAGAATAATTCATGATGTTGTCACTAAGCCATAATCTTATTATGCAGCTTAGTTAAATCAGACCCAATAATACAATTCAAGTATCACATTTATTCCGTCACATATAACCAAAATAAAAGGATGCACAATGTTTTAGCATTACCTACATCCAATGATATTGGAAATTGATGAGTGTATTATTGGAAGACATCACCATGACTTAATATAACAAAATTTGCTTTAAAGAGAATTTTATAACTCGTAGTGGGAAACAATATTTGAGTTATTCACATATATCAAAATATATGTGATTTATATTCATAATATAAATAGGATTTAAATAAAATATGTGAAATACATATATGAATTTAAATTAATATAAGAACCAAGTTCATTTTATTTGAGCGTTTCAAAAAAAATGGTAACTTTGTGTAACATCCCAGAATCTTTACTAAGTTGATTGGATTTTTAATATATAAATTTGGATTTTACTGAATATAAATTGATTTTTATAAGCTTTGAATATGAATTTTACTTTATATGATTTTTGTATAAGAAAACTTATTTTTTAAAGTTATATTTAATTTGTAAGATTTTTGTTTAAGTAATGATATTTTCTGATTTTGATAATATTAATGACAAAGGATAATTTATTTTTAAGATTTTATAAGAATGATTTTTTTAATGATATTTATAAATATATTAAGCATTTGTTTTAAACCATTTTTGTATAAATTTTTGGTAAAGTGTATATATATAAATATATTTGATGAATAATATAGATAAACATTTTAAAATTTTATATAAGTTATATTATATATTTTAAAAATCTTAAGTGATAAGGTGTTACGTTTATTTGGCGACATTAATAAGTGTTACAACCTATGTTACTAAAACAAATATACTAATTTAATGCATAGGAATGATGTGTCCTCCTACTTGTCATCATGCATGAAAGAGTTCATGTTGTAAAACCAAGTGTCCATTGAGTTGTCCTCATGCATGTCATTAGCATCATGAATTGACCCATGTGTCCCTCTTATGTGTTTGAATGCATGTTAGTAGCTTCATGAAGTGAGCCATGTGTCCATGAATATAATGACCATAAAGCCCTTGAATCATCCCTATATAAAGGGGATCATGGCTCCTTTTCCTCCACACTTCATCCATTAACCACTTCAGATGAATTTCCTCACGTCAATTCTCTTCTTGCTCTTTGTTTTTAATTTGCTGTACACGAAAATTCACATTTCTCTTCATTCAAAAATCAACATCTCTTAAACCATTTAATTTTTGTGGAAATGATATACACGGATATTGTCTGGATCATCATTACGGATTTTTAGAAACTGACGGATCCTGTTTTCATCAAAGATCGACAGAGAAATTTCATTTTCACTGAAAAAATCAAAAATTGCAAAGGAAACTTCGAAAAATATAATCTCCCAATCTAAGATGAATCGCTCGATGCAGTCACCACCATTACGATCAGTGGAGGGTGTAGGATTTTTCATGAAAGTTTGGTACGATTCTGTTTCGACGATTGGAATTGTTCAAAACTAGGGTTTGGGATCGTCGGAGAATCAGGCGTCGATTGGAAGAACAGAGTGTGGCGTGATGATGAGAATGGAGAAGGCTTTGATACGGCAGAAATTGGTGAAGTTCGGGCCAGAGTTTGAAGGTGCGACATACAGTAGGCACGCACCTTTTTGGTTTCCAGGTCACGGCATTGGAGGTTGCGGATTTTTATGTAGGGGGTCGTGGTAGTGGAAATGTGGTGCAGATGAACGAGGGTGCGAAGAGAAGTTGGTGTGTGCTCTCAGATTTGGGATCGGTGGAGTGATTGGGGTGTACACGTGCACGGTATGCCCGGTGGAAATGGGTTCAGGGAATTAACGCAAGGAGGAAAGAAGAAGGAGAAGAGAGAAGCACGGGTTTGGTTGTAGAGCAATTGGGCCGGGCGTTTTTGATATGGGTATGCTTTATTTTGTTTTATCGATATTAGTTAAAACTTCAAACACCAATATCTCACTCGTTTTAAAACTGATTTACTCACCGTTGGATCCGTTAGGATCGTATCGGAAAATAGAACGCAATAATATATAAATTTGATAATTTTTGTTAAGTATAAATCTAGAAAAAATAAAATTAAAGGTCCTTATATATGAACCTATATATATATCGTAATTAATTTAAATTTCGATATAAAATCAGCAGAAAAATTACCAGCTGCTGATGAAGAGATCGTACGAGTAGCAGTGACAGTATTCGTTGGTATGTTCGCTCTGGTAATGAAGATTCGGAGCTATAGTGGTGAGAACCTCTAATTTAAAATATTCCTTTAAATTATATAATTATAATTAGCTGAGATAATTATAAATTGTTGATGATAATTGTGAGATGGATGTAAATGGATGTGCACGTAGTAGGATAACACACTGAACACTGGAAAGCGTTATCGACAGTAACGCTTGTGCACAACTGAATTGTTTGTTGTTGATGATAACGTTAATTCATTATCATCTGATGTATATGGTTGATTGAATCTGTTTGTATGATGCACACACAATACCATGGTTATGGGATTATACAGGTGATTGATTTTATTCCCCTTCCATATAAATGAAGTTCGATTTTCTAATATTAAAATATTAGCATGTTTAGTTTATTTCAAATAAAATTTTGAAAATTTGAATATGGTGTTATATGTTTTTTGAAGAAAAAACATAATATGATAATATATAGATACCAGAACGTTTTAGGATGACAGAGAAGATGGTGTCTAGGCTTGGGTTTGGAGATTCAGTTTCCTGCTCTCCCTGGCTATCCCTAACTGGTCCGATAACGGGATGGAAAATTCGAAATCTAATTTGAAATATAATTTGAAACTGTTTTCCAAATGATTTGGAAATATAAATTAGATTGAAAAGGATGCGGAAATTTATAATCATTATATGGTTGAATAGAACGCACTATGATGCGACAATTCGTAAATATCGATTTCAAACTATAAATGGCTATGACTTGATTATTTTATTTTGACTTGACTTGAAATAAGGCGCGTTGGATTTCAAATAATAATAGTATTTGAATAAAAGGAAAATTTCGATTTTCAACATATGATTTCAAGTTATATGTAAAACAAATTTGAAATACATGCAGTTGGCAATCATAACGAAAAGTCGAATAAAACAAGTTTATTAAATTGGAGAATTTATGATAATTCCTATTTTTAAATTTCAAAGGTGAATAGAAATTGGAATAACTGAATTTCGAATAAATTATAAATCTGTTTGATTTAAATGGATATTTTAACAGTAGTGCTCTTGGTAACACTCCACATGTTGTTATTGGTTTTGAAATTTATAAGCGTGAACTATTAGTTGACTATAAGAATAGTTTCGAAGATTATTTAGGTATTGGAAATATTTATATGGAATTGAAATGGGTTTTTCCAAAGTAAAAAATTTGGATATGGTTGGAGATAAATCTTCGGATGTTTGATATTAATTTGGTAAATGAGAACTTTTATTATTTGAGGAATTTAAAAGGTAATTCATCGTTATTCCGCTTATAATATGAGTTGGATTCGGTAATTAATATTAAAGATAAGTTGATGGTATTTCTATCCAGATCTAATGTTGAAGAGTTGAATAAATCTTTCAATTAAGATACAGATTCTCGACCCGATTGAAATAGGTTAGATAGAAATAATCTTCAATATTTAGTATAAAATTTCATGGTGTAAATGAAAACTATCTGGGGAATTTGGAAGATATTATTATATCGCTATTCCACTTATAGTATTCGTTGGTTATGAGAAATTATATCGAATATAAGTGGATAAAAATTTCTGTGTAATTTATGATTCAATATCGATTGATTTGGGTTTTGTCGTGAATCGTATCTTTAATAGTATCATTCTTGAAACCCGATGAGATTGAATGGTGGAAATTCATATCGTAATTGGGGATTTAATCAAATCTTTGATTCGAGGGAATTAAAGGTAAGAAATAAAAGTGAAGGTATAATCTTTGATTTCAAAGAAGAGATAAGATGATAATATGTATGAAATTAAAATAATTCAAATCTTGATTTATATATGAATTGATAATCGTTTGGAAGGAGATTTGAATCGAAAAGCCTGTGCAAACCATAACTACTGTTTTAAAGTACGCTCATTACTTGGAAAGACCGGGATCGAATATATGTTCGAAAAACATTCCAAGTAATAATACGACATTATGAAGCAATTCAAGACTCGGTAAACGACGAATGAAGACTGGGAATGTTTAAATTTGTTTAGATTGATTGTGATTAATGTCTCGGTTAGGTAGGCCACTGATACGAGGTATAAGTTACATGAGACCTGAACATATTTAAGTATTTTCGGGTTGTTGTTCCATTCATTCCCATAACGGATTCGTATGGATGGTGTGTCTGACGTTGAAATTGACCGCATAGCACTGATTTCCGTTAATGTATATCGGATTTGTGGCAATATATTATCCTCGTCTCTAAGTCATATGAACTTAGAGGGTATGCATTGATTGAAATCAGTGATATGTCGTGAATTGTCAATGTGGCATACCCGAGTTATGGAATGAGCTAATGATAATCAAAAAATGGCTTATCGAAGCATCGCTTTGTGTATGACGTGACATCAACAAACCTCACACCCCGGATTGATGAGAAACTGGCGGTTAGATTTTATACTTATATATGAATTGATGATGAAGCTGTGCAGCAGTGGGAAACCACTTATGAACCTAGGGAAGTTGGGTATGTTCGGGGGTTCGTGTCTAATCGAAAACCGTTGATCTGCCCTGACGATGTGTAGTCGGTGTCCGCATGATGGATGAAAAAGCCGTTAAGGCACTGCGTTTTGTATTCCTGATTGATCTTTCGTGCCAGGAATCATCAAGTTGGAAATTAAATCTCCAATACGAGCCATACGGTTTTGGTTTGTATATATGGCGAGATAATATTAATGGTATTATGTCGTCTAGGATTAATACATTTATTTGCGAAATTGCTTTTCACACTGTATGATAATATTATAAGAGGATTTTCACGTATGAAAGCACGTTTGGTTATCATAAGATAAAACTCGCACATTTGGTGTGTGCTTGCATTGTGTGATATGGGACGAGCTTATGATAGCTTCATTTTTCTAAAGTCATTGAGAATTCATATGCACTGGTGTTCACATGGAGTAAACCCATTCCACGTTAGCGGCGTGGTGCGGTGAATTTCCTAACTTTAAAATAAGTCCTAAAAACAACTGTTTTGAGTTCTCACACCAGTCCCACGACTGACCTGGAGTTTATTGTTCCCCACCTAAACTCTGGGTGCCCATAATTTTTGCACGAACAGGCAGCAGTTTAGTTTTGCAGTTTTAGTTCGTTGGAGCAAGGATCGGAGCGCTTTCTGAGTTGGACTCCACGATAGAGTTGAAGCTTCCGCTGTGTTTTGTTCTTCCGCTGAGAGCATGGTTATATGTTTTCTTCCGCTGTTTATATATGTGTAACTCTGATATATTCCTGATAACTCTGATGTAACATCGTATTTTGCAATAAAAAGTTCAGTTATTTTGTTCAATATATGTATGTACCCATAACAATTCGTCTTTATGAACGGTTTGAGTCGGTTTAATTACCGGCGAGAATCGGGCAAAAAGGCGAGTCGTTACAAGTGGTATCAGGGCTTTGGTAATACAAAGCTATAGGGTACGTACATATTTGGACAAAAGAATAGGACTCCTCAGAGTTATAATATCTCATTAGAGATAGGATTAGAAATACCCTAGAATGAGATTTTTGAATATTATGACGAGAGAGCGTATTTTTTTGAAACCTATATAAGGTCTTTTTGAACAGGTAAATCATTTTAAAACGATGATTATTTGATATATATTTTGAAATATAATTGGAAATAATAATCTCGAGTGTTTTTCGACGTCACGATTGGACTATCGAGTATGTAAGAGTTTTAAATATACGTCTGATCAACGTATATGCGAAACCAATATATACTAGATAGATATAGAGTCACACTCTAGTCGCCCGGCGATGATCTGATGATGATTGCAACATCATCAGTACTCATTTTCGAGTTTCGAAAGTGGGATGACTATATGGCTCCAGTTAAGACGTGTAACAACCTGAAAATCTGGGCCAGATTAAAAATTTTATTTTGGCAATTTTAGCGAATTTTGAATATTTAAAATGAATTATTTTAAATAAAAACGACGATAAATTTATTTTGAATATGGAATTCGAAGGTATATATTATACACGTTGTTGTTAGAATATGAATATTTATATATAATTATAAAAGGAATTGAAAATGGCGCGGTAGTTCGATAATTCGATTTCAAACTTCAGTTGAATGTACCGGGTGCAAAACAATCCGGATTTTAGTGAAACCAAAACATTAGGATCTAATTGGTAATATCTTTCCAACGAATCCGAAAAATCGAAATTTCATTACGGGAATCAAAAGATATGTTCAGTTGAAAATTTTGAATAGTCGCTATGGAATTCAGGCCCTTAAAAATAGACATTTTGCAAACGACCTCGGATTTCGACGAAACCACTTTTTTTGGGTCCGTGATGTCAAATTATTGCTAGATTCCAAATTTCATAATTTTTCGAATCAATATGTGAGTGGCCATTTTTCCAACGGTCTTGGAATTCGATGAAACTAGTTTTGTTAGGACCGTATCGTCAAAACGAAGCTAGAAAATATTTTTCTGGAATTTTTAAAGTTCGTACGTGACCCCAGTAAATTGAAATGCGCGTTCAAATTCAATATATAGAGTTATATGTTGATTTTGACGAAAACTGATCGAAACAGTCGAATCAGCTTATGGTACATATCCCATTGTGTTCGGAATGGGGGTAATACGCTAGGGACGACAGTCGCTGGGCGTTTTTTCGAGTTTGATATTAAAAGTTGTTTTTTTGAAATTTAAATATAATAAAATATAAATAAAAGGGGCCCTCCCTTTTCTCCTTAACCACAGACCCCCCCCCCCCCCCCCCGCTCTTTATTCTCTCTCCCCGACGCCTGTAATAAAAAAAAGGAAACCCTAGCTAAACGGAGCTGCCGCTCCTCGAGATCACCGCGTCGTGGGCCCACCTCCGCCATAGCCTGGCGCGCACACCCCCTCGCCGACCTGCAACCCCCTCCTCTACCTCCAAGCTCCGCCGCTTCTATTATCTCTCCCCCTCTATTCAGCCCAAAATCGCACTTCAGGCCCCCCCAAGCCTCCACCGCCGCTCCCCCCCTCTGGCGTCCGCATCTCTGTCTAACCCAGCCCCCTCCAGCCGCTTCAGACCCCCCTCGCCACTAGCTGTAAGTCCTTTTCTTTTTATTATTTTTGTTTATATAAAACTGATTTTTAATGATAATAAAAAAAATGATTTTTAGTGATGATAAAATATATATATATAATTTTTACTAATGAAAAGGTATAATCTTTAATATGAATAAAGTTGAATTTGTATATAAAGAGAAGCTATGATTTACAGTTTAGAAGTTAGGATTTTTATCATGTCGAAGTATAAATTTTTATCATGTCGAAGTAAAAATTCGATTTTTATATATTGAATAGCAAAGTAAAAATTCGATTTTTATATATTGGATAGTAAAGTAAAAATTAGATTTTTATATATTGAATAGCGAAGAAAAAATAGGATTTTTATATATTGAATAACAAAATAAAAATGTGATTTTATATATGTAGTGGCTACGGGCAACGAAAGTGACAAAAGGCGAGAACGACGAAGATTTCTATAAATGAAGTGCCGTGGAGTTAGGATAGCTATCGGTGAGAACTTATCACTCTTCAATTTCTTTTTCTAGTTATATATATATATACTAGGATGCAGACGGTGCTTAGCAGCACCCGACACCCGTCATCCACAGACCATGGATGGCTTGTTTGTTTAATTGTTTGGTTGTGTAGTTGGTTAGATTATTTGGTTTGAATTGAATTGTTTGGTGAAATGAAATTGATTTGATTGATGTGTGAATGGCGTGCGCCTTCACTAGACCGGGGATAAGGCTAAGCCTTGTCCCGTTTCTAGTATCGTGTCGTTATGCCACCGAAATTTTCTAAAATATGTTAGAAAATAAAAATATCATTTTTATTTTGTAAATGAACTGAATAAAAATTCATGTGTTTAAATAAAATATTTTATCGTTAAAAATATAATTTTTAACGTGAATGTGAACAAATAAATATTCATTTACAAACCGGACGGTTTGTTTATGTGCACCTATTTGAAGGACATTGATTGGGACGATAAATTTTACACATCGCCCAACTGCACGAATAAAATCGGTGTTTGATTGTTTGAAACCCCACACGGGTATTGGGATAAAATACGGCATACACTAATCCCAATAATTAGTTGTATGTCGATCGATTGATTGACAGGCTGTTATAAGCGTTAGATATCGATATTTGATGCTTATACAGTGTAGTGCACTTTGGATGATGGTTGATTATTTATCGTTGCTATTATATACATGTGTTGTATGGAATCCATATAATTAACTTTATATGGTGATTGATTGGGCCTCATTCCAATTTAGAAAATAAAGAATAGTATAAAATGAAGGTTCATGTGTTGACTGTACTCATCCGTTGAGACTAGTCATGTGTTGAACGAAATATTTTAACAATAAAATCTATATCTTTATCATATATAAAATTAGAAACTAACTGGAAAATAGATGAGATGAGTGGTCTCCTGGATATGGATCTGATGTTGGTTTCGGCCTCCGGGGTTAATATTTAGGGAATCGTTCTCTTACTAGTTTACGGTTGGAGTCTGATTTTAAATCAAACGATAGATACCATAATTTTTATAAAATATATTAAATAAAAAAAATAGTCACATATGGATAGTACTAATTCGTTGAGATTAGTCGTATGTTGACAAAAATATAGATTTAGGTATTGAATAGAATAAATATTCATTTGTTGAATAGAATAACGGAATTATTGAAATATATAAAGCCGTATTGATTAGAGATGCGCTATTTTGATGCAGACGATATTTATATCAATTATATTCGTTTTTGAACTGAATTGAATAGAAAATGAATTTGAATTTGATTTGAATGTAAAATGAATTGAATTTGATTTGAATATAAAATGAATTGAATTTGATTTGAATAGAAAACGAATTGAATTTTGATTTGAATATAAAACGAATTTGATTTGAATCGAATAGAAAAACCAATTTGAATTGAATCGAATATATAACGAGTTCGAATTGAACTGAATATGAACCGAATTCAAATTGAATTGAAATTTGAATTGAATAGAAATGAATTTTAAAAACGAATTTATAAGGAAGAATTCAATTTTGATTTGAATTGAAATGGAAGTTGAAAATGTTTTTGAAACGAATTTAAAATGATTTATAAAATTCGTTTTAAATAGAAATCGCCGAAATATATATTATATATATATATTATATAATGGCCTGAGTAGAACTCGCCGCGCAGCGGCAGTTCGTGAATTTCGACCATTTATTTCAAATGGACATTACGGGAGATCCGACCGTCGGATTCTCCTAAAACCGGAACCGCTGGGTTCGTATCGAAAAGAGCTTTCTAACGAATATTAGAAATTTGAAATCTAACGGTTGGATTTGGAGTTATGTCCAAATCAAATTCGAAAAAGGTCGCTGTAAGTGCAGTTCGATGGCCGTTGATGGAAATCGACTGTACGGGCCTTGATAAAATTATTAAAAATAATAATAATTTGTGTAAAATCATAAGAAGTGATTTGGGGGAAATTGGAATGAAAAACTCCATATTTGAAAAGATAAAAATAGATTTTTATCGAAATGAACTAGTTTTGAACTAAAATTAAACCCGTTTATTTTTAAATAAATAAACTGGATTTGAAATGGGTTTTAAACAGAATTGATTTGTGGGTTTATCATGAACGGTGTTTTAAATAACATTTGTTCTCTAACCCGAAAATAAATAGATTATGATTTGGGTTTATCGTGAATGGTGTTTTAAATAACATTAGTTCTTTAACCCAGTAAAAGGAGTTTTTATGAATCTGCAATTAAATTGAAATGTGAATTGATAATTTAAATTATCAAATTTAGGAAGTGAGCGAGGATGGAGTATCACCAGTTTTGCTCCAAAGCGATAGTTAAATCTTTAATCAGATTTGAACATGAAATGATAATTAATTTTACCGATAATACTATGGTGTTAGATATGGAGTATTACCAGTTTTGCTTCATGGGATGAATAGGTTGGGATTAGGGAATAAAATAAATAATTACTTCGGTGTGGTTCGCTAATCTCGACTAGTTTGGGAAAAACCATAATTTGGTTTGAAATGACATCCAAAGGAAGATTAAAGGATAAATTTCAAAGAATTTATCTTGGATAAAATTAATGGGAACCTTTCCCTAAGAATTGAGATTTAGAAACTAACTGTAGGTTAGTTAAGAAGAATGGTTTCCTGGATATTGATCTGATGTTGGTTTCGGCCATCGGGGTTAATATTTGAGAAATTGTTCTCTTGCTAATTTGCGGTTAGTGGCTGCTGAATTGGAATGAGGCATATGTTGTGTTTGTGTAACATTTGTTTTTAATATACGCGGGTTGTTCGGAAAGGCCGGGTTTATACCCATTCTGAATAACCGATTCGACGATATGTCGAAGATGAAGACGGTGGTTGAAGACCGGAAGTCTTCACATCGTTTGGGTGATTACTGATGATCTTGATTGGGCTGTACACCCAAGATGAGGGAATCAGTTGGTGGTATTCCAGAAGTACTTGGAGATGGATGGATATGCGAGGAAAGTGCCTCCGGTTTTGTTCAGACCTAGAACGAACTTGTAAATGGATTGTGTGTCTGGCATTGGATTTTATTCTGTGTTGATTGATTTCTGTTAAATATATATATCTGTTTGGCGGAGGAGAATTTATTCTCTTGCTTAACGCCCTTCTCTGAGACGTACGAGCTTAGAGGTTATATATCGATAGATATCAATCGCGTGGCATGAATTGCCTGTGTGGCACGCTGAGTTGCATGGATCAAGGCTTCTGTTGAAAAGCAAAGTCTTGTGGTTGATGATCAAAGCACAGCCTACATGGCAGCTTTGTGTATAACATGAATTCGCGAGCCTCACACCTCGGTATGAGTCAAAAACGGGATGAGGACCCAAGGAGTGCACGAACGTTTCTTTCTAGCTATGGGTGGTGTCAGTGACCTACCAGCCCTGACATTTATATACTTTTCACCTTTGTGGTTTGGATGCGAGGCGCCTTGATTATAGGTCCTATAGGGTCGGGAAACGTGTGTTCATGAATAATTAATCCTCAAACGTAAGAGAGGACCGGTCTTGGAGGATCCCAGGGTTACCCAGAGTGTGTAGTCCTGAGGCATTTGCTCGAGTGTCTCGAAGCGGAGAGGAGCTTGCCCCTTGCCTCGGCTCATGACGGAATCCAATTTCCAATACGTGATATTGCGGTTTTAATTGTAGAACTAGTATGGCGACATAGTAGATGGTAGCTATGCCGCCTATGATTGATATTTATGATTGAAAATGTTTTGACACTATACACTTATTATAGTATCAAATGATTTGTTTTAAACGTACCAAGCATGTTTGGCTATTATAAGGGAAAACCCTATCCTCCGGCTTGCGTTGCATTGTGTGATGGGACCTGGGTCTTCTAATAGCTTCATTTTTTTGAAAAAGCATTGCGTTGTTTATTCTAGGCACTGGTATTCTTGGGAGGAAACCCGTTCCGTGTTATACGGCGTGGTCCCTTGAATTACTCTCTTTTAAAGTAAAGTTTTAAATAACTGTTTTAGTTCTCACACCAGTCACATGACTGACCTGGAGTTTATTGTTTTAACCTAAACTCTGGGTGCCCCTATTTTCCGCACGGGCAGCTAGTAGTTTTGGTTTTGCAGATTTATATTCACAGTATCCTGGTTTCAGCTGGAATGATATCCGGAAAGCTCTGTATCTGTATATCACCTTCAGTTGTGCTTTGTATTATTTTCCGCTGCTATGTAATTTATTGTAATCTCTGATATTTGTCGAATGTAATTTATTCATTTATAGTCTGTATATTCTTGCATCTGATGGAATTGTTGTAATAACAATGAAATGTTCTTCCGTCTGCGTTCTATTTTGTCATATTCTCAAAACGATCAGGGGTTTCGAACGGTCTAGATCGGTTTAACGACTGATTCGGATCGAGCGAAATTCCCGGCCATCACATTTGGTATCGAAGCTTTGGTTTACAGAGCTCGAGAACAAGACACATTAGAACCATACGAAAAAATTCATCAGATATTGGATTAGTAATATCCAATTAGAAGGACTCGTTAGAGATAGGATCAGTAGTATCCTAGAACGAGTGTGAAGAGTATATTTTTCAAATGAAAACAATTTTTGTTTTGAAAATTTAAGCCATTTTATACGTATTTTAATATTTATTTATTTTGCATATGGGCAATCCAATATATAAAGATTTTGCATATACGCGTCATGAACGTATATTCGAAGTTTTAATATACTGGATAGATATGGAATCACATTCTAGTCGCCCGGAGATGGTTCTGATGATTGATCGATCATCATCAGAACTTATGTTCGTGTTTCGAAGGTGTGGTATCTATATATTTCCATTAGGCTGGTGTGAGAACCAAAACTAATATAGCTAGAACACATTATTGTGAATTGGCATCAAAAACATGATTTTTGACTATATATCAAAATTATGAATTTGAAACGTTAATCCACTTATTGATTGATGTTTGTGTTGTTCATTTATTTGTTTGATAATATTGAACCATTTAGCCTAATTGAATCAAATATTGAATTATATTGGAAATTAGTTGCATTTGCTTGCATATACATGTACTTACATTGAACAGGTCATAGCACGGAGGCTAGAGCAGAGAATAAAATTTGTTTGCCCGACAAATAGGTACATATTTACTATAATTTACTGTTTTGTTTGGGTGATGATGATTTTATGAGCCGATTGGCTAGCCGCTTGGCTTTTTCTTTTTCTTTTTGAGATCAGAAGGCCTATATGGCAATTTCGGGATTTTCCCGTGGCTCCCGGTGTAGGGGAGGTTATGGCGAAATTTTTCGAAAATTTAGGGTGTTAGCCAAATTTTTGAAAATTTGAAAATTCTCAGAATCTGGAAAGTTAGAGAATGGAAGCCGGATCGAATGTAGAGTTGATTAATCAAACCACTTTCGACTTTGTTCCTTTTCGGGGACGAAAAGTTTTAAGTGGGGGAGATTGTAACAACCCGAAAATCTGGGCCAGATTAAAATTTTTATTTTGGCAATTTTAGCGAATTTTGAATATTTAAAATGAATTATTTTATATAAAAACGACGAGAAATTTATTTTGAATATGGAATTCGAACGTACATATTATAAACGTCGTCGTTAGAATATAAATATTTATATATAATTATAGAAGGAATTGAAAATGGCGCGGTAGTTCGATAATTCGATTTCAAACTTCAATTGAATGTACCGGGTGCAAAACAATCCGGATTTTAGTGAAACCAAAAACATTAGGAGCTAATTGATAATATCTTTCCAACGAATCTGAAAAATCGAAATTTCATAACAGGGATCAAAAGATATGTCCAGTTGAAAATTCTGAATAGTCGCTATGGAATTCATGCCCTTAAAATAGACATTTTGCAAACGACCTCGGATTTCAATGAAACCATGTTTATTGGGTCCGTGATGTCAAATTATTGCTAGATTCCAAATTTCATAATTTTTCGAATCAATATGTGAGCGTGGCAAAGGAAAACGCGTTTGACCAGTTTCTGTTGATTTTAATCGACTGGAAAATGGCCATTTTTCCAACGGTCTCGGAATTCGACGAAACTAGTTTTGTTAGGACCGTATCGTCAATACGAAGCTAGAAAATATTTTTCTGGAATTTTTAAATTTCGTATGTGACCCCGGTAAATTGAAATGCACGTTCAAATTCAATATATAGAGTTATATGTTGATTTTGACGAAAACTGATCGAAACAGTCGAATCAGCTTATGGTACATATCCCATTGTGTTTGGAATGGGGGTATTACACTAGGGACGACAGTCGTTGGGCGTTGTTTCGAGTTCGATATAAAAAGTTGTTTTATTGAAATTTAAATATAATAAAATATAAATAAAAGGGGCCCTCCCTTTTCTCCTTAACCACAGAACCCCCCACTCTTCATTCTCTCTCCCCGACGCCTGTAATAAAAAAAGGAAACCCTAGCTAAACGGAGCTGCCGCTCCTCGAGATCACCGCGCCGGGGGCCCACCTCCGCCATCGCCTGGCGTGCACACCCCCTCGCCGACCTGCGACCCCCTCCTCTCCCTCCAAGCTTCGCCGCTTCTATTATCTCCCCCCCTCTATTCAGCCCAAAACCGCACTTCAGGCCCCCCAAGCCTCCACCGCCGCTTCCCCCCCTCTGGCGTCCGCATCTCCGTCTAACCCAGCCCCCTCCAGCTGCTTCAGACCCCCCCCCCCCCCGCCACTATCTGTAAGTCCGTTTCTTTTTATTATTTTTGTTTACATAAAACTGATTTTTAGTGATAATAAAAAAAATGATTTTTAGTGATGATAAAATATATATATATAATTTTTACTAATGAAAAGGTATAATCTTTAATATGAATAAAGTTGAATTTGTATATAAAGAGAAGCTATGATTTACAGTTTAGAAGTTAGGATTTTTATCATGTCGAAGTATAAATTTTTATCATGTCGAAGTAAAAATTCAATTTTTATATATTGAATAGCAAAGTAAAAATTCGATTTTTATATATTGGATAGTAAAGTAAAAATTAGATTTTTATATATTGAATAGCGAAGAAAAAATAGGATTTTTATATATTGAATAACAAAATAAAAATGTGATTTTATATATGTAGTGGCTACGGGCAACGAAAGTGACAAAAGGCGAGAACGACGAAGATTTCTATAAATGAAGTGCCGTGGAGTTAGGATAGCTATCGGTGAGAACTTATCACTCTTCAATTTCTTTTTCTAGTTATATATATATACTAGGATGCAGACGGTGCTTAGCAGCACCCGACACCCGTCATCCACATACCATGGATGGCTTGTTTGTTTTATTGTTTGGTTGTGTAGTTGGTTAGATTATTTGGTTTGAATTGAATTGTTTGGTGAAATGAAATTGATTTGATTGATGTGTGAATGGCGTGGGCCTTCACTAGACCGGGGATAAGGCTAGGCCTTGTCCCATTTCTAGTATCGTGCCGTTATGCCGCCGAAATTTTCTAAAATATGTTAGAAAATAAAAATATCATTTTTATTTTGTAAATGAACTGAATAAAAATTCATGTGTTAAAATAAAATATTTTATCGTTAAAAATATAATTTTTAACGTGAATGTGAATAAATAAATATTCATTTACAAATCGGACGGTTTGTTTATGTACACCTATTTAAAGGACATTGATTGGGACAATAAATTTTACACATCGCCCAACTGCACGAATAAAATCGGTGTTTGATTGTTTGAAACCCCACACGGGTATTGGGTTAAAATACGGCATACACTAATCCCAATAATTAGTTGTATGTTGATCGATTGATTGACAGGCTGTTATAAGCGTTAGATATCGATATTTGATGCTTATACAGTGTAGTGCACTTTGGATGATGGTTGATTATTTATCGTTGCTATTATAAACATGTGTTGTATGGAATCCATATAATTAACTTTATATGGTGATTGATTGGGCCTCATTCCAATTTAGAAAATAAAGAATAGTATAAAATGAAGGTTCATGTGTTGACTGTACTCATCCGTTGAGATTAGCCATGTGTTGAACGAAATATTTTAACAATAAAATCTATATCTTTATCATATATAAAATTAGAAACTAACTGGAAAATAGATGAGATGAGTGGTCTCCTGGATATGGATCTGATGTTGGTTTCGGCCTCCGGGGTTAATATTTAGGGAATCGTTCTCTTACTAGTTTACGGTTGGAGTCTGATTTTAAATCAAATGATAGATACCATAATTTTTATAAAATATATTAAATAACAAAAATAGTCACATATGGACAGTACTCATTCGTTGAGATTAGTCGTGTGTTGACAAAAATGTAGATTCAGGTATTGAATAGAATAAATATTCATTAGTTGAATAGAATAACGGAATTATTGAAATATATAAAGCCGTATTGATTAGAGATGCGCTATTTTGATGCGAACGATATTTATATCGATTATATTCATTTTTGAACTGAATTGAATAGAAAACGAATTTGAATTTGATTTGAATGTAAAATGAATTCAATTTGATTTGAATATAAAATGAATTGAATTTGATTTGAATAGAAAACGAATTGAATTTTGATTTGAAAATTAAACGAATTTGATTTGAATCGAATAGAAAAACCAATTTGAATTGAATCGAATATATAACGAATTCGAATTGAATTGAATATGAACCGAATTCAAATTGAATTGAAATTTGAATTGAATAGAAATGAATTTTAAAAACGAATTTATAAGGAAGAGTTCAATTTTGATTTGAATTGAAATGGAAGTTGAAAATGTTTTTGAAATGAATTTAAAACGATTTATAAAATTCGTTTTAAATAGAAATCGCCGAAATATATATTATATATATTATATATATAATATAATGGCCTGAATAGAACGCGCCACGCCGCGGCAGTTCGTGAATTTCGACCATTTATTTCAAATGGACATTACGGGAGATCCGACCGTATGATTCTCCTAATACCGGAACCGTTGGGTTCATATCGAAAAGAGCTTTCTAACTAATATTAGAAATTTGAAATCTAACAGTTGGATTTGGAGTTATGTCCAAATCAAATTCGAAAAAGGTCGCTGTAAGTGCAGTTCGATGGCCGTTGATGGAAATCGACTGTACGGGCTTTGATAAAATAATTAAAAATAATAATAATTTGTGTAAAATCATAAGAAATGATTTAGGGAAAATTGGGATGAAAAACTCCATATCTGAAAAGATAAAAATAGATTTTTATCGAAATGAACTAGTTTTGAACTAAAATTAAACCCGTTTATTTTTAAATAAATAAACTGGATTTGAAATGGGTTTTAAACAGAATTGATTTGTGGGTTTATCGTGAACGGTGTTTTAAATAACTTTTGTTCTTTAACCCGAAAATAAATAGATTATGATTTGGATTTATCGTGAATGGTGTTTTAAATAACATTAGTTCTTTAACCCAGCAAAAGGAGTTTTAATGAATCTGGAATTAAATTGAAATGTGAATTGATAATTTAAATTATCAAATTTAGGAAGTGAACGAGGATGGAGTATCACCAGTTTTGCTCCAAAGCGATAGTTAAATCTTTAATCAGATTTGAAAGAGAAATGGTAATTAATTTTACCGATAACACTATGGTGTTAGATATGGAGTATTACCAGTTTTGCTTCATGGGATGAATAGGTTGGGATGGGGGAATAAAATAAATAATTACTTCGGTGTGGTTCACTAATCTCGACTAGTTTGGGAAAAACCATAATTTGGTTTGAAATGACATCCAAAGGAAGATTAAAGGATAAATTTCAAAGAATTTATCTTGGATAAAATTAATGGGAACCTTTCCCTAAGAATTGAGATTTAGAAACTAACTGTAGGTTAGTTAAGAAGAATGGTTTCCTGGATATTGATCTGATGTTGGTTTCGGCCTTCAGGGTTGATATTTGGGAAATTGTTCTCTTGCTAATTTGCGGTTAGTGGCTGCTGAATTGGAATGAGGCGTATGTTGTGTTTGTGTAACATTTGTTTTTAATATACGCGGGTTGTTCGGAAAGGCCGGGTTTATACCTATTCTGAATAACTGATTCGACGATATGTCGAAGATGAAGAAGTTGGTTGAAGACCGGAAGTCTTCACATCGTTTGGGTGATTACTGATGATCTTGATTGGGCTGTACACCCAAGATGAGGGAATCAGTTGGTGGTCGTCCAGACGTACTTGGAGATGGATGGATATGCGAGGAAAGTGCCTCCGGTTTCAATCAGGCCTAGAACGAACTTGTAAATGGATTGTGTGTCTGACATTGGATTTTATTCTGTGTTGATTGATTTCTATTAAATATATATCTGTTTGGCAGTGGAGAATTTATTCTCTTGCTTAACGCCCTTCTCTGAGACGTACGAGCTTAGAGGTTATATATCGATAGATATCAATCGCATGGCATGAATTGCCTATGTGGCACGCTGAGTTGCATGGATCAAGGCTTCTGTTGAAAAGCAAAGTCTTATGGTTGATGATCAAAGCACAACCTACATGGCAGCTTTGTGTATAACGTGAATTCGCGAGCCTCACACCTCGGTATGAGTCAAAAACGGGATGAGGACCCAAGGAGTGCACGACGTTTCTTTCTATCTATGGGTGGTGTCAGTGACCTACCAGCCCTGACATTTATATACTTTTCAACTTTATGGTTTGGATGCGAGGCGCCTCGATTATAGGTCCTATAGGGCCGGGAAACGTGTGTTCAGGAATAATTAATCCTCAAGCGTAAGAGAGGACCGGTCTTGGAGGATCCCAGGGTTACCCAGAGTGTGTAGTCCTGAGGCATTTGCTAGAGTGTCTCGAAGCGGAGAGGAGCTTGCCCCTTAGCTCGACTCATGACGGAATCCAATTTCCAATACGTGATATTGCGGTTTTATTTGTAGAACTAGTATGGCGACATAGTAGATGGTAGTTACGCCGCCTATGATTGATATTTATGATTGAAAATGTTTTGACACTATACACTTATTATAGTATCAAATGGTTTGTTTTAAACGTACCAAGCATGTTTGGCTATTATAAGGGAAAACCCTATCCTCCGGCTTGCGTTGCATTGTGTGATGGGACCTGGGTCTTATAATAGCTTCATTTTTTGAAAAAGCATTGCGTTGTTTATTCTACGCACTGGTATTCTTGGGAGGAAACCCGTTCCGTGTTATACGGCGTGGTCCCTTGAATTACTCTCTTTTAAAGTAAAGTTTTAAATAACTGTTTTAGTTCTCACACCAGTCACATGACTGACCTGGAGTTTATTGTTTTAACCTAAACTCTGGGTGCCCCTATTTTCCGCACGGGCAGCTAGTAGTTTTGGTTTTGCAGATTTATATTCATAGTATCCTGGTTTCAGCTGGAATGATATCCGGAGAGCTCTGTATCCGTATATCACCTTCAGTTGTGCTTTGTATTATTTTCCGCTGCTATGTAATTTATTGTAATCTCTGATATTTGTCGAATGTAATTTATTCATTTATACTCTGTATATTCTTGCATCTGATGGAATTGTTATAATAACAATGAAATGTTCTTCCGTTTGCGTTCTATTTTGTCCTGTTCTCAAAACGATCAGGGGTTTTGAACGGTCTAGATCGGTTTAACGACTGATTCGGATCGAGCGAAATTCCCGGCCGTCACAAGACATCAAGGGATACTTATATTATTTCGATAGGTTGGAACTATTAAGAGGGAATATAATATGTTATAAATATGATCTATTTTAATAACCAGAAGGATTTTGAGGTAAATCCACTTTAAGATTAGGAAGCTAATGTGGGGAAATAAGATAATACATTAAGAAATTTTATCAAAAACAACACCCATACTTCAAGTTAAACAAGTCATAACTAATGTCTGAATATGATCTAATAAGTTGTAACCAGAAAGATATTATATTTCTCAAAGAATGTTGATATAAGCAATAGATTTGAATAAAACCTTAACATGAATTATAAATGAGAATATCCAAGAATATCTTAGCCATCAGAACCCCTTAAGAAATCTATAGATGATTTAGACTTAAATTAAGAATTTGTGTAAAGAGATGATTTTGACTTAAGTTAGGAATGAGTTAAAAAAAAGTTAATTCAAATTGTGACAAACATCAAAGTAGGAAATTTTGGATCTTTGAAATATTAAATGTGAAGAAGTGAGTTCTGAAAATGTTAAGATAATTATTTGAAACAACCCTAGCTTGAACCTGTGTACGCATGATCAGAGTGCGCAGAGGAAGCGTGATGGTATTTTAAATAGAACTGTTTTAAGAGATTTTCCGGCTAGTTGAGTAAGAAAAATTTCTAAAAAAGATTGATACGTAAACAAGAATGAAAAAGGAGATTATATAATTTTGAATTTTAAAGTGGATTTAGAAAAAGTGTTATTCGATTTGGTGAATATAAGAACTAAATATGAATATTGAATGAGTATATGGGTTAATATGAGATTGGAAACGATTAGAATAAAAATTTGAAATAGAATGAGTGTTTAGGAAATACATTTTTATCCCTTCCTTTGTCGCTTGGTTTTGCTCGACCCATTATCATCCTTTGAATATCACCTTGAATTGTCGTGCTTGAATATCCTACTTTGTTTCTAAATTCCTCCTTTTTCCCTGCTCTGATAAAGCCTTGGACAAGTAAAATAATTTGGATTTGAAACCAGTATTTTGAATTACCTCTTAAATTGAATTTGAATTTGTATTGAGGGCAATAGAATTTCTAATACTAAATTTAGCCAAGATGTTATTTTGCAAGATAATTGTATGATTAGGGAAAAGATTTATTTGAGAATTAGATTTAAATTTCTAATTTAAACACTTGGTCTTATAACTGATGAGGAAAAAAATCATGGTTCCATAAGAATAAGTTAGAAAGAAAAATTCCAAACTTTTAGAATTTTCTTAGGGTCATAGACCTCTAAGTACTAGACCGTATCTATCCCAGTTTCTCCCAGTGGTATTGGTAGCAGCTAGGAGTCTAACTCGAAAAAAAATATTCGATCGCAATCATGATCGGTGACGACCCTAGTAATCACGAGATTATAAAAGTTTCCTTAGACTCTATCTTTAGTGAAAGTCAGACAGAGTACCCTGAGAATGATATGAATCTTGGTTATGACCATTACATTTCCGACATGTTAAGAGAGAAATTGGAATTTAAAATTTGTAAAGGAGTTTAAATTTACTCGACTTCCTTTTCGAGGACGAAAAGTTTCTAGGGGTGGTGTGAATGTAACATCCCAGAATCTTTACTAAGTTGATTGGATTTTTAATATATAAATTTGGATTTTACTGAATATAAATTGATTTTTATAAGCTTTGAATATGAATTTTACTTTATATGATTTTTGTATAAGAAAACTTATTTTTTTAAGTTATATTTAATTTGTAAGATTTTTGTTTAAGTAATGATATTTTCTGATTTTGATAATATTAATGACAAAGGATAATTTATTTTTAAGATTTTAGAAGAATGATTTTATTTTTCTTTAATGATATTTATAAATATATTAAGCATTTGTTTTAAACCATTTTTGTATAAATTTTTGGTAAAGTGTATATATATATAAATATATTTGATGAATAATATAGATAAACATTTTAAAATTTTATATAAGTTATATTATATATTTTAAAAATCTTAAGTGATAAGGTGTTACATTTATTTGGCTACATTAATAAGTGTTACAACCTATGTTACTAAATCAAATATACTAATTTAATGCATAGGAATGATGTGTCCTCCTACTTGTCATCATGCATGAAAGAGTTCATGTTGTAAAACCAAGTGTCCATTGAGTTATCCTCATGCATGTCATTAGCATCATGAATTGACCCATGTGTCCTTCTTATGTGTTTGAATGCATGTTAGTAGCTTCATGAAGTGAGCCATGTGTCCATGAATATAATGACCATAAAGCCCTTGAATCATCCCTATATAAAGGGGATCATGGCTCCTTTTCCTCCACACTTCATCCATTAACCACTTCAGATGAATTTCCTCACATCAATTCTCTTCTTGCTCTTTGTTTTTAATTTGTTGTACACGAAAATTCACATTTCTCTTCATTCAAAAATCAACATCTCTTAAAACATTCAATTTTTGTGGAAATGATATACACGAATATTGTCTGGATCATCATTACGGATTTTTAGAAACTGAAGGATCCCGTTTTCATCAAAGATCGACAGAGAAATTTCAGTTTTACTGAAAAAATCAAAAATTGCAAAGGAAACTTCGAAAAATATAATCTCCCAATCTAAGATGAATCGCTCGACGCCGTCACCACCATTACGATCAGTGGAGGGTGTAGGATTTTTCATGAGAGTTTGGTACGATTCTGTTTCGACGATTGGAATTGTTCAAAACTAGGGTTTGGGATCGTCGGAGAATCAGGCGTCGATTGGAAGAACGGAGTGTGGCGTGATGATGAGAATGGAGAAGGCTTTGATACGACAGAAATTGGTGAAGTTCGGGCCAGAGTTTGAAGGTGCGACATACAGTAGGCACGCACCTTTTTGGTTTCTAGGTCACGGCATTGGAGGGTGCGGATTTTTATGTAGGGGGTCGTGGTAGTGGAAATGCGGTTCAGATGAACGAGGGTGCGAAGAGAAGTTGGTGTGTGCTCTCGGATTTGGGATCGGTGGAGTGATTGGGGTGTACACGAGCACGGTATGCACGTGGAAATGGGTTCAGGGAATTAACGTAAGGAGGAAAGAAGAAGGAGAAGAGAGAAGCACAGGTTTGGGTGTAGAGCAATTGGGCCGGGCCTTTTTGATATGGATATGCTTTATTTTGTTTTATCGATATTAGTTAAAACTTCAAATACCAATATCTCACACGTTTTAAAACTGATTTACTCACCGTTGGATCCGTTAGGATCGTATCGGAAAATAGAACGCAATGATATATAAATTTGATAATTTTTGTTAAGTATAAATCTAGAAAAAATAAAATTAAAGGTCCTTATATATGAACCTATATATATATATATCGTAATTATTTTAAATTTCAATATAAATCAGCAGAAAAATTACCAGCTGCTGATGAAGAGACCGTACGAGTAGCAGTGACAGTATTCGTTGGTATGTTCGCTCTGATAATGAAGATTTGGAGTTAAAGTGGTGAGAACCTCTAATTTAAAATATTCCTTTAAATTAGTTAATTATAATTAGCTGAGATAATTATAAATTGTTGATGATAATTGTGTGATGGATGTAAATGGATGTGCATGTAGTTGGATCACACACTGAACGCTGGAAAGCGTTATCGACAGTAACGCTTGTGCACAACTGAATTGTTTGTGGTTGATGATAACGTTAATTCATTATCATCTGATGTATATTGTAACGTCTCGCATTTTTGTCGGTGGGTATTTGAATATTTAAATCAGTTTAAATATTGAATTTGTAATATAAATGGATTTATATATTAATTAAAACGAAGTTGAACGTATATAAATATATATTAATCATAATCGAGCTCAGAATAACCCTGCAGTTCGTAATTTAACGTTCTGAACTTCAACTGAGTGTACCGGACTCGTTTTGAATCGGATTTCTTCGAAACGAGAAATGTTGGAATCTGTTGAACTGTATCTTTCTAACAGAAGTGGAAAATGAATATTTCGTCGTATATACTGCAAGATATGTCCAAATCAAATATTCGAAAAGTCGCTGTGAAATCATATATCGACCGTAACAGTTATTTGAATATAACTTGATATCGGGTGCAAATCGGGACAGGGTTCTTTTGAGGCGCAGCGATAATTTAATTTTTAGAATTTTACTGTAATTTTTAATTAATTATATATGCAACTTTTTATTTGGAGTATTTCGCACCTTGTATCGATATTTCGAGATTTCAAAATATGAGTCAATCTACCGATATTATTATATTTTTGGGATCGTGACACCTCATTGAGCACGACCGTATTCTTACTGCTGTCCGTACCGGCTCTATTCTTTTGACTTAAAGCAAACCGTAAATCGAGTTACTACCGAATAAAGAAATCTCATTCTAAAAACAATATAAGGAAAATGTGTCTCTCTTGCCAAATACAAAGGTCCGTGTTTAAGCCTGTCCACATCGAAATGCAGCCTATATCTCGAAAATAGAAGCTATCTAAAAACTAAGCACCATCACCCTACTGTTTAACGCATGGCCTAGTTAAGGACCATTCCCTATACCTTCTTCTTTAAGTAAAACCTAACCTAACCAAAATCTCAAGTCACGCATGCCATTGAAAATTCAAATCACGAAGTCAGCCTAACCTAAAAGTAGACAGTACCATCCTATTGGCTATAACTTAGTGGCAAAGTCATATAACCCTACCTGTCTATACAGATACTATGATGTAGAAAAATCTCTGCCTAATCATTTCGAGACTTGGACAAATCTAGTATAGCAGCATGGCTTAGCTTACTGACCTCTTTTCGAATTTAATTCCCCATGCACCTAAACACAGTGCTCTATTCCTTAACCACTAAGGAAAATAATACCCTATAAATATGCGACTTCTTGCTCTCTACCCTCAGAAAGCTTCAAGTGACAATATAATGGCTCCAAGATCTAAAAAGTAAAATATATAACTAGGAGGTGCCATGTTCGAGAGTTTGGCGAAAGAAAGTCGAGCTCGTTTTCAGATGGTGAGGCAGGTCTGAAGTCGGCTCGCGAGAAGGTTTTTGTGTGGTGCGATGGGTATGATCGATGTTCAAACTGAAGGGGGTGAAGGGAAGAACATGACATGGCGTTGAAGAGGATCCGCAGTGTCTTGAAGCTTGCTGAAAATGGGTGACGTTGAACTTGGCTTTAAGGAAAGGGATCAAATATAAGAGGTGTTAGGGTGGGCTCGTGACTAGCATGAAAAGATGACAAAGTGGAGATCGTGCAAAACAGACTGGAAGGGAGAGGAGGTAAACTGCTGTGATTGAAAGAGGAATGGGAGTTAAATGTGACAAATGGTAAGGAGGGCGAAGTGAGTGGAGTTTCCAATTCCTGAAGTGAGGGTGACGTGGAGCTGAGGTGTGAAGGGAAGTTTGTTGGTGTTCATTTGTTTTTAATTATAATACTGTAGCAGTAGCTGTTTTCCTGAATGAAGTAGAAAATAAAGTGGATCGGGTGTATGCGTCGACGGTGTGCATCAGTGCATGGCAGTCGGCTTAGAGGGCTGTTCAAATGGTTACAAGTGATGGGAAGTGTTCATGTTTGGGCTAGTGAAGGAGCTTCGCATGTACGTGAAGCAAGGGAGGGGGAGTGTGCATGGGATGATTGCATGCGTGTGTAGCTTCAGACTTTTGAACAAAGGATTGGAGAGGAAAATTGGCAAGAGGAGAAACGTTGATATGGTGGTAGGGCGGAATGGGCATCAGGTTCCGTTTCATGAAGATGGGGTTTGGAATATAACGTAAGGCGGTAAAGCTTTGGACGGTGAGGAGTTTTTAACGTACAGATATGTGGAGGGGGTATCTCGACTGTTATGTTTTACTGTAAGGGACAAGGCGGTTTCTAGTGGTCACGAATGGGACGGGTTGTTAACATGGTTGTGGGCGCGGTCTCCAAACTAAAGAGAAATTAAAAAGAAATTGAAAATGGTTAAGAGAGGTGCATGGGCATTGGTTCCTTGAGTTTTGGCATGAGTATCCTTGCACGTGAGGATACAGCAAAGTGTTGAAGGATAAGTATTAAGTATGGGAAGGGGGTTCCTGGAAGTACTAAAAACGTGGAGAGGTGTTAAATAGAGGGTAGGGGCGTTGTTAAGAAAGAGTGTTGTGGGTTTTTGCCGATGACTGGAGAATATGGGTGGTTGGCTTCAGGCAAAAGGCGAAGTGAACTGGAATGAAGCACCGAGGTACTGACTTGTGTGTTCGACGGATTTCGAAGATCTGAAACGATGCTAATAGGAGAAACTGCGTTGGACTAACGACGTGTTAACCGAATCACGCTAAGCCCTTTACGTTGGAATCGCAGGAAATAGCACTACGTCGCTGAGCTGGTTTAATCGACTGACGCAAATCGTATTTAATGGTTAACGCGCAAAGGTGAGTAAAATCACTAACTCTGATCTATTTTAAAATATTTTAATTATATTTTAATGTTGTTTGAATGTTGTGTGATGGTCGATTAGGTAGATTACAGTTAAACTGGTTAAATGTTATATATCGTTACATATGCACACATCATCGGTTGGACACTGATTCCATCGATTAGAATATCCCCTAGTATAGAGTTAGTGTAAATTGTGTTGACTGACATCTGTGGATGCGGAAACCGGTTGGAGGAATCCGACCGGATTCCTTGATAATTATATGTACTGTTTGTTTTGTATGAACCCGAATTATATTTAAAACCCCATGTGAATATTGATGTTGAACGGAAAATTCAATATCTGTTTCGATAAATCAATAAACGATATCAATTTAGAAAGTGTTAACAGTCGACCGTAAAACCATCGTTGTGTTAAGAAACTGATTTACCGTCAGGCAAATCAATGAAGTTAATTATAGAAATTATATTTTTATAATTAAAGTGAAGTTTTAAATTATAATAGAAGTTATATTATAAACCAGTATTTTAGAGTTCGTTTTTATAAAGCAAATAAAAGAGATTGTTGACATTTAAACAAGTTTATAAAGTAAAAACTATCCGACGATTAAATATTTGGATAATTATATTTAAGATAAATAATTTAGAGATATCATTAGATTAATTAGATTAATCTAATGTTAAGAAGTAATTAAAATCAGTTAATGAATTTACTGATGGAAATAAGTTGATTTAATCAACTGTTATTTGGGAACATGATTATTAGATTAATTGGTCTTTAATTAATCTAATGAAAACAAGTTAGAAATAAGTTTATCGAAAATAATGAGAGTTAATTACCATTTAAGAAGTTATAGATAAGAACTGGGAAATGGAGAAAGCAAAGAGTTAATGTTTAAATTAAATATTCATAAACCACAGAGATTCCAAAGTAAGAATATGGTGTTGTAAAACCATATTCCAAAATACAACAAGGAAATACGATTTAATAAATATATTAAGTAATAAGGAATTTGAATACAGACTTGTATCGGTTCTAAGGTAAGAACGTTGTCGATCAAGGTCTGAGAGGTAAATAAAATACCCCAACTTGAACGGCTTCGCTATTACCGAGGAACGATATCAGTTTGTAACGGAAAGAGATGTCAAGATTTTTGTAATAGAAAGAGATGTCAAGATTTTTGTAATAGAAAGAGATGTCAAGATTTTTGTGACGGAAATAGATGTCAAGATTAGTATAAAAGGAATATGGCGGCGTATGCAAGTCTTAGAACTATAGCAATAAAATAACGCTGTTGATAAGATAAGTGTGACTGTTATGTCAAGATTAGTTATAACAAAGAATATTACAGCATATGATAAGTTGAACTATAGCAATAAAATAACGTTGTTGATAAGGTAAGTGTGACTGTAATTAGTTATAAGGAGAATATTACAGCGTACGACAAGTTTAGAACTATAGCGACAAATTAACTGTTGTTAATTTGACTTAAGCGTGACTTTTATATATAGCAGCACTTCCTAGGAAATGTAACAGTTGGTTTGAAATCCCCTTATTCTAGAGTAATAAGTAACGACGTTTGTTCAAAGAAATATAAGAAAGAGTTTAGAAAAAGAATTGGGGAATCGTTTTAGAAACTGATGACAGCATTTCGATGTTCGAAATGTGATTAGAATTAAACCGTTAGGATTTGTAACTAGAATTCAACAATGTCGAATGTATTAAAAGTAAACTATTTTTAGGGATTATAATCAGATAGAATAATTAACATTTAGTTTAAACAAATAAATGTTAATAGGATAGGAGTCAGTATTTAGTTATAAACTTGATATCGATTGATAAGAAGTTGACTTAGAAACAGGGTGTATAAAGTGGAATAGGAATATAAAGGTATGAAAGAGATTTCGGTAAACGAGATAAGTATTACTTGAATAAAGAGTTAATTGATAAAGGTATTCAGATTTCTATAACACGAATGGTATTCACATTTTTAAGTGAATTATGTTTTAAAAGTAAACGGTTGGCCGATTAAAATATTTATAATGAAATTGGAAATATTTTCCATTTGAGATAGGGTATACGATCCAAGTGTAGAAACCAAGGAATGTGAAAAGAATGAAAATGTTTCGAACGTTAATAACATATGTTTCTGGAACATGAAAGAATAAGAGTTTATAATAACTGGAAATGTTTTCCAAGAAGTATGGAAAGGCTAAAACGGGATTTGAGAAATATCTGGTAAGATATGGGAATTCGAAAAATAAAACGAATGTCAAATAAAAGTGCCCGTGGTTGTGTGGTGTTTAGTTATACATTAGAATGGATGTTTGTTTTTACTTCGATAGTTAAATAACCGACTATCGAAGTGTTTGACCATCGTTGTCGATATGGAGAGACCGGTTGGATACGTTATCCGAAACCACTCCGTATAGGCATAGGCGCTGCGAATTAGATATGCTGAAGATAATTGAAGACGGAGTTAAATGCAAGGATCGTCCAGTTCCAGAATGATGTTTTTGTTTGTCCAGTCCCAGGACAACTTGTATGGACGAGTGTCTGACAGAGTATTTCCAACGGTCACGTCGTTGATTTGTACGGATACACCAAGTTGGTGGGGAGAAGGTAACTTCTCTTTATTCTACACCCAGTATGCATTTGTGTAATCAATGTGTGATTATGGATTTGACGATGTGACATTCAAAGTGAATGGTGATCAGATGTTCTGAAGATAGACGTAGTCTCTAGCCTCACAACCAGGAATGACAGAAGTTGGTCTAGGCAGCATGGCTAGTTGGGTCATCCCCATGTAGGGTGTATTGTCACCGATCTAGAGAAAATTCATATTTATACTTCTTTCGATTCTGTATCTTCGGATGACGGTTGGATGGCCTGCAACCGTGGTGGCAATATATTCGCGACACTCAAGCTAAATGAGTGAGCGGTCATGTGTGGCCGGGTTGCAAGACGTTCTTGTTGAACCCTGAGTGTATCCCCTCTAGAGTACACTATTCAGAAGGTGCTCCCATACCTTGTTTGTTGAAATTCAATCTCCAATAAGCGCCCTGCGGTTTATGATTTTATACTATATATATATGTGGAGCGTGAGATGCAAGCGTTCTCTACTTGATGATTTAATTGAGTAGACATTATTATAATATCACTGAAGTTTGATATAAAAATATGTTGGGTTATAGTAAGGTAAAAACCGTCCATGTTTATGTGTGGGTTGGTCTTACTATTACCTTCTTGTTTGGAAAAGGATTTTCAAAGTTAAACAGTATGGTTGGAATTTACTCACACCAGTCCCATGACTGACCCAGAGTTTATTTTGTTTTGTTTTCCCTAAACTCTTGGGTGCCCAAATTTGTACGGGCAGTCAAGTGTTTCAGGCTTTGCAGATTCACTTGGAGGAGCTCAAAAGCAGGAAGCTTCACCATTAGTTATGTAGAGTTATTTCCGCTGTGATATGATGTATTGTACTCTGATAATGGTATGTATATACAATACAGTTTTGTATTCAAAGTTATGTTATATAATACATCTTATTTTGTTCCGCTGCGAGTTTCGTGTTACTCTGATTCTGTTCAGTTGTGATCTTCTTCTTCTTCTATTCTATTAGTTCTATCTTTTCTTTCTCACCCTCTAAATTCTTCTATTAATGTCCTGGTGTTTTCGATGCTTGAATAGTCAATAGTGTGTTTTTATGTTGATTTTCTGGGTCGAAAATTCCCGCCATTACATATATGGTTGATTGATTCTGTTTATATAATGCACACACAATACCATGGTTATGGGATTATACAGGTGATTGATTTTATTCCCCTTCCATATAAATGAAGTTCGATTTTCTAATATTAAAATATTAGCATGTTTAGTTTATTTCAAATAAAATTTTGAAAATTTGAATATGGTTTTATATGTTTTTTGAAGAAAAAAACATAATATGATAATATATAGATACCAGAACGTTCTAGGATGACAGAGAAGATGGTGTCTAGGCTTGGGTTTGGAAATTCAGTTTCGTGCTCTCCCTGACTATCCCTAACTGGTCCGACAACGGGATGGTAAATTCGAAATCGAATTTGAAAAATAATTTGAAACTGTTTTCCAAATGATTTGGAAATATAAATTAGATTGAAAAGGACGTGGAAATTTATAATCATTATATGTTTGAATAGAACACACTATGATGCGACAATTTGTAAATATCGATTTCAAACTATAAATGGCTATGACTTGATTATTTTATTTTGACTCGACTGGAAATAAGGCGCGTTGGATTTCAAATAATAATAGTATTTGAATAAAAGGAAAATTTCGATTTTCAACATATGATTTCAAGTTATATGTAAAACAAATTTGAAATACATGCAGTTGGCAATCATAATGAAAAGTCGAATAAAACAAGTTTATTAAATTGGAGAATTTATGATAATTCCTATTTATAAATTTCAAAGGCGAATAGAAATTGGAATAATTGAATTTCGAATAAATTATAAATCTGTTTGATTTAAATGGATATTTTAACAGTAATGATTTTGGTAACACTCCACATGTTGTTATTGGTTTTGAAATTTATAAGCGTGAACTATTAGTTGACTATAAGAATAGTTTCGAAGATTATTTAGGTATTGGAAATATTTATATGGAATTGAAATGGGTTTTTCCAAAGTAAAAAAATTTGGATATGGTTGGAGATAAATCTTCGGATGTTTGATATTAATTTGGTAAATGGGAACTCTTATTATCTGAGGAATTAAAAAGGTAATTCATCGTTATTCCGCTTATAATATGAGTTGGATTCGGTAATTAATATTGAAGATAAGTTGATGGTGTTTCTATCTAGATCTAATGTTGAAGAGTTGAATAAATCTTTCAATTAAGATACGGATTCTCAACCTGATTGAAATAGGTTAGATAGAAATAATATTCGATATTTAGTATAAAATTTCATGGTGTAAATGAAAACTATCTGGGGAATTTGGAAGATATTATTATATCGCTATTATACTTATAGTATTCGTTGATTATGAGAAATTATATTGAATATAAGTGGATAAAAATTTCTGTGTAATTTATGATTCAATATCGATTGATTTGGGTTTTGTCATGAATCGTATCTTTAATAGTATCATTCTTGAAACCCGATGAGATTGAATAGTGGAAATTCATATCGTAATTGGGGATTTAATCAAATCTTTGATTCGAGGGAATTAAAGGTAAGAAATAAAAGTGAAGGTATAATCTTTGATTTCAAAGAAAAGATAAGATGATAATATGTATCAAATTAAAATAATTCAAATCTTGATTTATATATGAATTGATAATCATTTGGAAGGAGATTTGAATCGAAAAGCCTGTGTAAACCATAGCTACTGTTTTAAAGTACGCTTGTTACTTGGAAAGACTGGGATCGAATATGTGTTCGAAAAACATTCCAAGTAATAATACGACGTTATGAAGCAATTCAAGACTCGGTAAACGACGAATGAAGACTGGGAATATTTAAATTTGTTTATATTGATTGTGTTTAATGTCTCGGTTAGGTAGGCCACTGATACGAGGTATGAGTTACATGAGACCTGAACATATTTATGTATTTTCGGGTTGTTGTTCCGTTCCGTCCCAGTACGGATTCGTATGGATGGTGTGTCTGACGTTGAAATTGACCGCATAGCACTGATTTCCGTTAATGTATATCGGATTTGTGGCAATATATTATCCTCGTCTCTAAGTCATATGAACTTAGAGGGTATGCATTGATTGAAATCAGTGATATGTCGTGAATTGTCAATGTGGCATACCCGAGTTATGGAATGAGCTAATGATAATAAAAAAATAGCTTATCGAAGCATCACTTTGTGTATGACATGACATCAACAAACCTCACACCCCGGATTGACGAGAAACTGGCGGTTAGGTTTTATACTTATATATGAATTGATGATGAAGCTGTGCAGCAGTGGGAAACCACTTATGAACCTGGGGAAGTTGGGTTTGTTCGGGGGGTCGTGTCTGATCGAAAACCGTTGATCTGCCCTGACGATGTGTAGTCGGTGTCCGCATGATGGATGAAAAAGCCGTTGAGGCACTTCGTTTTGTATTCCTGGTTGATCTTTCGTGCCAGGAATCATCAAGTTGGAAATCCAATCTCCAACACGAGCCATACGGTTTTGGTTTGTATATATGGCGAGATAATATCAATGGTATTATGTTGTCTAGGATTAATACATTTACTTGCGAAATTGCTTTTCACACTGTATGATAATATTAGAAGAGGATTTTCACGTATGAAAGCACGTTTGGTTATCATAAGATAAAACTCGCCCATCTGGTGTGCGCTTGCATCGTGTGATATGGGACGAGCTTATGATAGCTTCATTTTTCTAAAATCATTGCGAATTCATATGCACTGGTATTCACATGGAGTAAACCCGTTCCGCGTTAGCGGCGTGGTCCGGTGAATTTCCCAACTTTAAAATAAGTCCTAAAAACAACTGTTTTTGAGTTCTCACACCAGTCCCACGACTGACCTGGAGTTTATTGTTCCCCACCTAAACTCTGGGTGCCCATAATTTTTGCATGGATAGGCAACAGTTCAGTTTTGCAGTTTTAGTTCGTTGGAGCAAGGATCGGAGCGCTTTCTGAGTTGGAGTCCACGATAGAGTTGAAGCTTCCGCTGTGTTTTGTTCTTCCGCTGAGAGCATGGTTATATGTTTTCTTCTTCTGTGTATATATGTGTAACTCTGATATATTCCTGATAACTCTGATGTAACATTGTATTTTGCAATAAAAAGTCCAGTTATTTTGTTCAATATATGTATGTACCCATAACAATTCGTCTTTATGAACGGTTTGAGTCGGTTTAAATACTGGCGAGAATCGGGCAAAAAGGCGGGTCGTTACACTTTGATTCTCAGAACTAGTGAAGTAGAAATTATAAATCTAATATTAAATTTCATATCTCTATATTCATTTACAGTTTTATACAGCATCCAAACCCAAATGATTTCAAACCCAGTTTTTGTATAACGTGGTTACTGAGCCTATGCTAATTTCTAAAATTATATATACAAACTTATAGGCCCACTACATTCAGAGTTTTATAAATTCAGGGTTATCCCAATAACAATACCTAATACGTTTCCAGAATAAAATTAACTTAAAGAAACCTACTGACCGCATATCCATGACTGTCATGGTAGTGAGAATGGTACATACATGATATTATAAATCCAGAATAATATATATATATATGTATATATATATATGTGTGTATCCCAATTAAATTCTACTGATTAAAGAATTAGAATATATGTACAATCCAACTAATATTGTCATAATCCATTATCATTACAGTAACAACTAACATGAAATCATAATATAACAGTCTTCATCTACATATGCTAGGGCAGTTATGTTTAAAACAGATTGATATAGTATCATAAATGCGTACATGATAATCTGTATATAAATATACAGTTTATAATTTATACATCATATAAAACCTTACTGGTCACATTATGTGTGTGTATATATATATATATATATATATATATAGACAAACACAATCATACACACATACAAACATATTTGTAAAGTGTTACATATACAGTCATACTGCTAAGGGTTCAAAACCATCTTGGCTTCAGCAACTACTTTCCCTTCTACACCGTCATGACCATTCTTTTTCCAATGTTTCCTCAATCAATCTAATACATGCCTCATGAATACACCTGCAAGTATTTATTAATGTAAATAAATGCAGATGAAAATTCATTAGAATATAAACAAAGCATCATTTATGCAGTACATATATATATATATATATATATCAAATACATATAATATTGTTTAAATTCAAATATATATATATATATATGTATGCACAACAGTACAATCATATACTGTGTGCTTGCAGATAAGTTCATGATTTGGGTGTTTAACGAAGGAGGGTCAATTTCATGATATACTTAAATTGATTTAAACAAATTTTAGTATTAATTTTATATTCTAGACATCTACCCATTGCCTTGAAGTTTAAAATTCAAACTATAATCTTGTATATACATTATCAGTTTTACTAAGTGATATAATGTATATCCAGTTTAGATATCATCAGTTTACATTTATAAATTCAAAACAGATTTTGAGGTTATCTAAATGCCCAAATGTGTGTGTGTGTGTGTGTGTATATATATATATATATGCACATCATATGTATTCATATTATTGCACATTATCTTTGCAATATCACATTTTGAACTAATCAATATGGGACTATAGTGAAGATGGTTTATATCTATCATGATTACTTTGCAATTCTATAATTAAACATCAAAATAATGTAATGGTAAGCAAAAACTCACAATTCATAGATGCATCAATATGCATCTAGTTAGAATTGTAGATTTTTCTTCTGAATTTACATAGTTATAATCAACTAATATAGGCTTATTTATAAACAGTTGAACTATATGATCAAATCATCCAATATATCTCTTTTTAGCCTAGTAAAAATTTCAACTGAAATATGTGGTATGTAATTAAAACCAAGTGTATTTCTACACATACATAACAAATGGAATATATATATATATATATATTAATGTTTACATAATTATTATAAACTGTTGTATAAGAACGTATATCTTCCAAAATTGCATGTACACTAAAAATCTTATGCAGTATAATCAATATATATATTGTTTAGGTTAAACATAACATATGCATAGCACATACCATTTGTATTATACTGGTCTTTTAGAACATTTCAATACTTAAATGTAAAACCTATAGGAATGTTAACGATATTAGAGCAGATTCTGGTATTAACAATAAACCATATGCATACAAATATATAAAGTTAAACAGTGAGTTGTGCATATCATAAAATCAACAATATACCCACAATTCAACAGACAGTTCTGTTTCATTTTAAAAGGTGAGATATATTAGTTTATTTATATCACCTTACTATAAGATTATAGTTTTAATCCTATTATTTATATGCAAATTTTAAAATAAAACAAGTTAGTAGTTGCATCAAATTTTGAACATTGTGATCATCAACCTATTTGTTAATTACATTGTAACTTAATACCTATGCATATTTAAATGGTGCTAAAACAAAAGGGCAAGTCATACTTGCTTTGTGTATATATGTGTGTGTGTGTGTGTATGTATCTGTGTGTATGTGTATTTATGTATGTGTATATATATACATATATATCACAGGGGATTACAACGGAAAGCAAATTTATGTCATAACATATGCAACCGTTCCATTTAATATAATAAAGTGATCTACATATACAAACATAGTGATAATGATGACAAATAGATTCAGGAGTTAGCAATATTTACACTTAGATTAAAAGGATCAAAATTTTGTTAATTTTGTATAGAGTGAGGATACATTATTGTCCAATGACCAATATCAAATCAAATTTGGTCTCTGTCACAAAATCAATAGGATAATTACTGTAATACACTTAAATCAAGCAAGCTTTGATCATTATTTCAGAATTGTTTACTCATATAAACAAATCCAAAATTATGCAATGTATAAACATTATAAATGACTAAAATTAAACTCAGTTTAAACAAAACAGTTTTATTTCAAATATCATGGTGTTCAACCAAGATAAAAGGGTATCATTATATACCAGATGCAAAAGGTTTTTGAAACCATTTCGGATCATTAATTAAAACCATGATATCAGATTTATTATGGCGAAACATAGATCCAGTGATTATTCTTCAAAACAAAACTTAATATTTATATTAAATAAATATTATCTATACTAGTAAACAGTTTGGAATTTTACATAAAATTTGTTAATATTGATATTTCATCCGGTTTGATGAAATTCAAGTCGGTAGCCTAAAAGACCAGTCAGGTTAATCATTGCTTAATAAATATGCATACTAGTTTGATTTTTATTCTGATCAAAACCATTAAGTCATCAAGATTGGACTTTCAATATTTTGACTTACTGTCCAACAACATGTTAATCAGATTCAAACATATGTATACATATACAAATAAATATATATATATATACAAATTTTTTATATATAAAAAATATACATAAACAACAATTAATCAATCCTTTCTGATTAAACAGGCAATAAAGTATTTATCATGAAATCATGTTGAAAGGTCAAAACAGTTTTGACTAATAAAAATGACAAGTACTTAGAGGTACTGATTTCATGATAAACAATCAAGGTTATAGCCATTTTAACTTTAGTTAAAATTTAGATTTAGTTAACAATAAATCCAGTTCAAAATTTGATATCAAATATAAAACTTTGTTTACAGTAAAACAGTTTTACATATTATATCAAAACAATTTTAAATTACAGTGAAACAATTTAACTTTTTCATCGAATTTATCATTAAATCTTGAATCCATGACTTTATTATTTCGATGATCCAATAATCAAACATATATTAAACCTAAATCACAGTTTCGAAATAACTAATTTTGCAAATCCTAGCTCTGATACCACTGTTGGGTTTTTCTAGTCTAATCGAAACCCTAATTGAACAATTTAGAAAATTAAACTTAAGATCTAATTGCAAAATAGTAAATCAAAATCAATTTAGGTTGAAAAGTTTATACCTGTAGCAATGAAGAATCAGTTGAATCGCCGCCTCAAAAACTAGGATCGATCGAATCACAAAGCTCGATACATCGCTGACCCTCTATTAATATCCACGAGAACGCATCCAATTTTAATCGAATCAAAATTGGAAGAAAGGGGCTTGGTGCTAGCCATCATTCTTAAAGCATTCATTCTTAGAGTAATTAGGTTTTGGAGTTTTCCTATATTTGTTCTGATCTTATCCGTCTAAATGGTTCACGCGTGTTATATATATATATATATAAAAGGAACGGTTTCCTTTATTTATTTTAAACGTGTACCCAAAATAAGGAAACCACCCTGTATACTAATTCAACGCCAAATAAAATATCAACAGACTTGATATTTTATTTATCCAACGAATGGTTTTTCCCTTTATTACATTCTATTCATATGAACTTATATGTTATTACAACACTGGCAACGATTTTAAATCATATTTAAAATCATAAATAATGATTGGCATCTAGCAATACATCGCTGCTAATTAAGTTATAATAAGATCAATGAATTGATACAAGCTTTCTATGGCACGCGTATCAATGTAATATAATCCTTTTAATGATTATATCCAAGATTAAACATAAGGAATGGACCATATCATCCTATTTATTATTTAATCCGTTTATCTTGATTGATGAGTAGACTTTTCAAAACAAATCAATATATGAGCGCGACCATGCATTTCACCAGCTCACACAATCAAGAGGCCCACGAATATCACCACAAATATATTAAGGGGTAAAATTCCATCTATATCATTCATAATTTCCATTCGATTCAAGATGTATACAATAATCACCGTTATCGTATACTCTATCATAAGTAACTTTAGATGATATCAAAACAAAAATATCCTTGAATAAAATTATAATGATTTTAGGTCTGAGGACCATTACATCACTATCACTATGAGAATAACTTATGATACTGCTAATTATATTCCATGTAGTTATCTCACGATGGGTCATCCCAATATGCTATTCTCCAATACGTATTTATGTATGGACTTTAATATCACGTATATTAATGATCAATGGATGTGATCAACATATTAGTCTTAGTGTTTTTTTGTTGTCCTATATGTAAACAATAAAACTTTACTAGGAACATTTAAGAATTATAATACTCAATATATTATATAATCTCAAGTTTAAGTCACTTACTTAAACTATATAATTCTGTGTTATAATTCTAAGGACTTCTATAACAACCCGGAGAATCAGAACTAATTTAAAAAATTTATTTTAGCAATTTTAATGAATTTTGAATATTTTAAACGATTTATTTTAAATGATTGCGACAAAAAATTTATTTTGAATAGAATTCGAATGTATATATTTATTTAAATCGAAGTTAGAATATAAATTTGTATTTTAATTATAAAAGGAATTGGAAATGGCGCGGTAGTTTGAAAATTCGATTTTAAATTTCAAATGAATGTACAGGATTCAAAATAAGCCGGATTTTAGTGAAACCATAAATATTTAAATCTGTTTAAAAATATCTTTCCAACAAATGTGAATAATCCAGATTTCATAGCGGGAATAAAAAGTTATGTCCAATTGAAAATTCAGAATAGTCGCTATGGAAATATAGCCCTTAAAAGTGGAGATTTTGCAAATGACCTCCATTTTCGACGAGACCACTTTTGTTCGATCCGGAATATCAGATTATTGCTAGATTCCAATTTTCGTAATTTTTGGATTTAATATGTGAGCTTGTTAAATTTAAATGTGTTTGTTAATTTAAATTTGAATTGGATCGACCAGAAATTGACCATTTTTTAAACGGTCTCCAAATTCGTCGAAATTAGTTTTGTTAGGACCGTATCATCAAAACATAGCTAGATTTATTTTTCGGGAATTTTTGGAGTCAGTATGTGGCCTTAGTAAATTAAAATGTACGTTTGAATTCAGTATATACTGATTTATATTTTAATTTAAAGAAAAACCAATCGAAACATTAGAATTGGCTTACGGAACATATCCCATTGTGTCCGGAATAGGGGTATTTGGCTAGGGGCGACATTCGTTGGGTTCGATTTGGAGTTAGTATCGATGAACAAATATTTTCGAATTAAATAATTATATAAATAATTATAAAAGGCCCTTAGCTCTAAGTCAAACCCTAGAACCCTCTCTCCCATGGTCAACCCACCCCATCAGAACACGAACGGCGGAAAAGCTTCCCTTTTTCTCTTCAAAAATTTGTTCAATCCATTAGTCATCGTTCAGAACCCGCTGAAGAAATATCGAAGAACAATTTCTGGGCTTTCAATCCATATGAATTTGATGATTTATAGCTGTGTTTGCTGATCGAATTTCAAGCACAAAGTCGTGTCGTTTGCACGTAGATCAAGGCGGATGGAGGCCACCGAGCGCCGCTGCATGCCTGGCGCAGGAAGCTGCCGCCGCCGTCTTTAACGTGGCCATCCCTGATCGAAGTGTAGTGGCTTGTGGTGCATGCGAAATCGATCCCTATATTTGAAGAATGGGTTAGCGGGTTTCTATAGAGGAATGGGGTGAGGAAGATGTGATAAAGGATCTTAATTAGTTTAATTAATTTAAATTAACTTAATTATGCGATTAACGCAAATAAATCCATATCTTCTTCATACGAGGTCCAAATCGCGCAAAACTGGATCTGTTACGATCGTGGAGCCGAGAGCTTCGCAACAAAACTGACCGCGTCCAATATGGAGCACATCAAAATTTCGAAAAAATTCAAATCCAAATTGTTCAGAAATTCAGATAAAAGCTGATGGAGTGGATCCCAATGTGAGAACTTCTCACTATTATTTTTGTACAGTTATTTAATTTATTTTGTAACTGCATATATGAACTGCTTCCCGTCGTCCACAGACCATGGACGACTTGTTTGATCGCACTGTGTTGTGGAAATTGATTGTGATTGTGATGTGAAATGGAAAATAAAATATTCATGCATTAAATAAAATATTTTATCATTAAAATATAATTTTTAACGTGTATATGAATAAAATAAACATTCATTTACAAACCAGATGGTTTGTTTATGTACACTTATTTATCTGATATGGATTGGGACGATAAATTTTACACATCGCCCAACTGCACAAATAATAAGCAGTATTTGTTGTTTGAAAACCCTATACGGGTATTGGGATAATATTTAACATACATTGATCCCAATAATTAGTGGTATGTCAATCGACGGGTTGATAGACTATATAAGCGTTATTTATTTTAATGCTTATACAGCTGTAGAATGCACTCTGGATGTTGTTTGCATTTTATTGTTTGTTTATCATTATTGTGGTATACATATGATGTTGAAATCCATATAAATAAAATTATATGGTAATTGATTGAGTTTGATTCTAGTTCAGAATTAACGAATATTTCAAAATAATATAATATTAAGAAAATATTGAAATATGAAGCCGTGTTAAGTAGTTAAACACCATTTTAACACGAACGGGATTTTCTATTGATTTTATTCATTTTATAATGAATATTGAAAAGTGATTTTAAAATCAGATATTTTGAAAATATTATCATTTCAATATTATAAGGATATGGAATATTCAAATTTGATTTAAATTTGAAAATGAAATTGAAATCGTTTTAAAATTAATTTAAAATGAAGTTATAAAGAATATTCAATTTTGATTTGAATTTGAAAATAGAATTGAAATCGTTTTAAAATGAATTTAAAATGAAGCTATAAAGAATATTCAATTTTGATTTGAATTTGAAAATAGAATTGAAATTGTTTTAAAATGAATTTAAAACGAATTGAAATGGAATTGAAATCAATTTGAATTGAAATCGATTTGAAATGAATTTAAAACGAATTGAAATTGAATATAAATCGTTTTAAAATGAATTTAAAATGAATTTAAAATGAATTTATAATGAATATTCAATTTTGATTAGAAATTGAAATGGAAGTGGAAATCGTTTTTAAAACGAACTTAAAATGATTTATAAAATTTGTTTTAAGTGAAAATCGATGAAGTATATAATATATGTATTATATATATTATAATGGCCTAAATAGAATGTGCCCTGCAGCGACCGTTCGCGAATTTCGACCATTAGCTTCAAATGGACTTTACGGGAGATCCGACCATCGGATTCTCCTAAAACCATAACCGTTGGGTTCGTATCGAGAAGAGCTTTCCAACGAATATAAGATATTTGAAAACTAATGGTTAAATTTGGAGATATGACCAAATCAATTTCAGAAAAGGTCGCTATGGATGCAGTTCGGTGGCCGTTATTGGAAACCGACTGTACGGGTGATAATAAAATTATTAAAAATATGGGAAAATTATGTAAAATCATAATAAATGATTTGGAAAGATTTTGGATGAAAAATTCCAGTTTTGAAAAGATAAAATTGTATTTTTATCGAAATGAACTAGTTATTAACTAGAATAATAATCCAATTATTTTTAAAATTAAATAAATTGGATTTGAAAATGGTTTTAAAATAACCAGAATTTTCCAATGATTAAATTGGAATGGATTTGGAATGGAAATAATCTTCGGAATATTTCGATATTGCATTCCATGATTATACGGATATTGTTGAGGAATTTGGAAGATATATATATATATATATATATATATATATATATATATATCGTTATTCCAATATGATATCCGTTGGTTTCAGAATTTGATATTGAATATAAGCCGATATATTTTCTATTCAGAGCCTTGTGTTTGACAGCAAATTGGATTTTGGGTTTGTCGTGAACGGTGTCTTCATTAACACTGTTCTTAAACCTAGTTGAGAAAATAATAAATCTTTAAACTAAGATTTAGTGAAGTTTTCCAATTAATTGATATTTAATTGGAATGGAATAAAAGAATTGAAATTTTGGGTTTATCGTAAAAGGTGTTTTAAATAACACTTGTTCTTTAACCCAATTAACAGTGAAGAATATGACTTGGAATTTATAATCTTTTAATTAAGATTTATGGAATTTTCCAAAGTAAAGATTTCTAATTTAATATATTAAATTGGAATTGAATGGAATTAGATTTGGTAATGATCGAAGTGAGCTTCTGTGGAAGAAGATTGTTAATACATATGGAATTTAAAAGGATTTGTCGTTATTCGATTTATATTATTAGTCGAATACGGAAATTGATATCGATTATATATTGATCTGTTTTTCATGAAGATCCCATGGTTAATGGAATTTGATTTTTGGGTTTATCGTGAACTGTGTTTTAAATGACATTGGTTCTTTAACCCAGGTAAAGATACGATTACATGTCTAACAATGTATTTCGATACTGTATTCGTTGATCTCTGCTAAATATATATCTGTTTGGTGGTGGAGAATTTATTCTCTTGCTTTAACACCCTTCTCTAAGATGTACGAGCTTAGAGGTTATATATCGGAAGAAATCAATGGTACGGTGTAGATTATCGATGCGACATGTTTGATTTCCCAAAGTTAAATAATCATTAATATTGATTTTTGGGAAGATTAAAACTAAGAGGAGTTTTAATGAATCTTTAATTAGATTGGAAAGTGAATGTGATAATTTAAATTATCAATTCAAGAAAATGATCGAGAATGGAATATCACCAGTTTTGCTCCAAGCGATAGTTAAATTTTTAATTAGATTTGAACATGAAATGGTAATTAATTTTTACCGATAACACCGTGGTGTTAGATATGGAGTATTACTAGTTTTCTCCATGGGATGAATAGGTAGGGATTGTGAAAATTAATAAATGATTACTTCGGTAAGGTTCGCTAATCCCGACTAGTTGATAAACCTTAATTTGGTTTAGAAATGATATCCAAAGGAAGATTAAAGAATAAATTTAAAGAATTTGTCTTTGATAAAATTAGTGGGAACCTTTCCCAAAGGAAAAGAATATTCTAGATTGGAATGAAGCGTATGATGTGTTGTTATAGCACTTGATTATAAAATACGCGAGTTATTCGGATAGAACGGGTTTAACCCATTCTGAATAACTGATACGACGAAAAGTCGAAGAGATTGAAGACGGTGCAAGACCGACGATCTTCACGTCGAATGGATGGGTGCTACTGATGCTCATGATTGCAGTAGCCACGTTGAAGGGGCTACACTGGTAGCCGTCCGTACGCACTTGTTGATTGTACGGATATGCGAGGGCCTCTCCCCTTTATTGGACATACGGGACGAGGAATAAGGTGCCTCCGGTTTTGTTCAGACCTAGAAAGGACTTGTAAATGGATGGTGTGTCTGACATTGTATTCTTTTATACTGTATTCGTTGATCTCTAATATATATATATATATTTGTTTTGTGGCGGAGAATTTATTCTCTTGCTTAACACCCTTCTCTGAGAGACATACGAGCTCAAAGGTTATATATCGGTAGAAATCAGTGGTATAGTATGGATTAATAGTGTGGCATGCTGAGATGCAGTGATCCAAACTTTTGTTAAAAAGCAAAGTTTGGTGGATGATGATCAAAGCACATCTTTAATATAGCACAGCTTTGTGTAGCATTAATTCGCAAGCCTCACACACCGGTATGGTGGTAAACTGATGGTTAGACCAGTATACTTTAGAGATGAGGATAGACATCCTTCGGGTTGTCATGGATTTGGTCGACCGAGATGATACTGGGTGTGGTCGGCCCACACCAGTAGGCATACGGGCACCCCCCGATTCCCAGATGGATAGAGTTAGCGGTGTTTTCCAATGCTTGGATGTAAGATGGGGTAACTTGTTTCTTGGATAGTGCGGATGTGCATTACGATGTTTTCGCATTCCTACGACGTAAACCACGGTGAATTTCACTACGCGATAGATCTTTCGGATCAGGAGCCACCATGATGGAAATCCAAACTTCCAAATATGACATTTTCCGGTTTTGATTGTAGAGCCTAGTATGTCGACATGATATATGGTACCCATGCCATCTATGATTGATACATTTATATTTGAAGTTGATTTCTTCACTTATAGTAATAATAAAAGATTTGTTTTAAAACGTACCAAGCATATTTGGCTATTATAAGGTAAAACTCTATCCTCCGGCTTGCGTTGCATTGTGTGATGGGACCTGAGTCTTATAATAGCTTCATTTTTCTTTATTTAGAATTGCGTTGGTTCTTTTAGGCACTGGTATTCTTGGGGGTAAACCCGTTCCGTGTTACACGGTGTGGTCCCTTGATTTACCCTATTTTAAAAGTAAAGTTTTAAATAACTGTTTTAGTTCTCACACCAGTCCTTGTTTGGCATGCCTGGTAATAGGGTGCGGCATGATAGGGGGTTCTCGCCATGTGGTTTGGTGGTGAACAATGGGCTCTTACCCCTACATGCCCCTGCTTAGGGTTGGTTGATCAGTTGAGAGGCTGGCCGTAAAACAAGGTGACTTGGGGATCATCTAGATGCCATAGTGGGTATTACCTGCTGCTTTGGGGGATGAAGGGATGGTTGCAAAGCCTACCGAATTTCGTCGGGCTACCACATTAGGTATTAGAGCTTTGGTTTACAGAGTTCGAGAACATGACATATTAGAACTGAACGAAAGAACTCATCGGAGATTAGATTAGTAATATCCAATAAGAATGACTCGTTAGAGATGGGATCAGTAGTATCCTAGAACAAGTATCAAAGAGGGATACTTTTAAAATAAAAATGAAACAAATTTTGTTTTGAAATTTATACCAATTATATGTATTTGACTATTTTATTTTATATTGAATTTGGACTATCAAGTGTAAGAAGAGTTTGAATATACGCGTAATTAACGTGTATTCGAAGCCTCAAATATACTGGGTAGATATAGAATCACACTCTAGTCGCTCGGAGATGATTCTGATGATTGATATATCATCAGCATTTGTGTTAGAGTTTCGAAGGTAGGAAATCTATATATTTCCAATCGATTGGTGTGAGAACCAAAACCTTATTTTTAATTTATTGTTTGGAATTTGACACTAAAAATATGATTTTTGAATATATATACAAAAGTTATATGTTTTGGAAAATTAATTCACTAATTTATTGCTGGTTGTGTTGTGCGATTATTCATTTGAACCAATATGTGAATGTAAGGTAAATTAATCCAAATTAAATCAAATATTAAATTGAACTGAAAATTGATTGGGATGCATCTATATACACATTGCTGAACAGGTTACGGATAAACTGCTAAGAAGAGAAATAAAATTTTATGCCCGACAAATAGGTATGTGTTTACTAAATTTTTTATTTTCTTTTTCTTTTAAAGGTTTATGAGCCTAATGCTGGCCGCTTGGCAATTTTCTATTTCTTTTAAAGGTTTCTGAGCCTATGGCGGGCCACTTGGCAATTTTCTTTTTTCTTTTAAAGCTTTATGAGCCTAAGGCTGGTCGCTTGGCAATTTTCTTTTTTCTTTTAAAGGTTTATGAGCCTAAGGTTGACCGCTTGGCATTTTCTTTTTCTTTGGGTAGATGAGGGTCCTGTGAGGCTAGTTGCGGTTTTAAATGTCTCCCCGTACAAAGGAGGTTATGGCGAAATTTTTCGAAAATTTAGGGTGTTAGCCAAATTTTTCAAGAATTGGAAAAATCTTAGAAACCAAAAGTTGAAGAATGAAAGTTGAGTTGGCTTTTAAAACAACTTTCAATTCCGTTCCTTTTCGAGGACGAAAAGATTTTAAGTTGGGGAGATTGTAACAACCCGGAAAATCCGAACCAATTTAAAAATTTTATTTTGGCAATTTTAATGAATTTTTAATATTTAAAACGATTTATTTTAAATAATTACGACTAGAAAATTATTTTGAATAGAATTAGAACGTATATATTTATTTAAATCGAAGTTAGAATATAAATTTTTATTTTAATTATAAAAGAAATTGGAAATTGCGCGGTAGTTTGAAAATTCAATTTTAAATTTCAAATGAATGTACAAGATTCAAAATAAACTGGATTTTAGTGAAACCAGAAATATTTGAATCTGTTTAAAAATATCTTTCCAACAAATGTGAAAAATCCAGATTTCATAGCGGGAATAAAATATTATGTCCACTTGAAAATCCAGAATAGCTGCTATGGAAATATAGCCCTTAAAAGTGAAAATTTTGCAAACGACTTTTGTTTTCGACAAGACCACTTTTGTTGGATCTGGAATGTCAAATTATTTCTAGATTCCAATTTTCATAATTTTTCGATTTAATATGTGAGCATGGTAAATTTAAATGTGCTTGTTAATTTAAATTTGAATTCGATCGACCTGAAATTGACCATTTTTCAAACTGTTTCCAAATTGGATGAAATTAGTTTTGTTAGAATTGTATCGTCAAAACATAGCTAGATTTATTTCTCGGGAACTTTTGGAGTCAATATGTGGCCCAGGTAAATTAAAATGTACGTTTGAATTCAATATATATTGATTTATATTTTAATTTAAAGAAAAACCAATCGAAACAGTAGAATTGGCTTACGAAACATATCCCATTGTGTCCGGAATGGGGGTATTTGGATAGGGTGACATTCGTTAGGTTTGATTTGGAGTTAGTATCAATGAACAAATATTCTCGAATTAAATAGTAATATAAATAATTATAAATGGCTCTTAACTCTAACTCAAACCCTAGAACCCTCTCTCTGTGGTCAAACCGCCCCATCCGAACACGAACGGCGGAAAATCTTCCCTTTTTCTCTTCAAAAATTCATTCATTCCATTAATCATTGTTCAGAACTCTTTGAAGAAATATCGAAGAACATTTTCTGGGCTTTCAATCCATATGAATTTGATGATTTATAGCTGCGTGTGCTGATCGAATTTCAAGCACAAAGTCGTGTTGTTTGCACACAGATCGAGGTAGATGGAGGCCACCGAGCGCCGCCGCATGCCAGGCCTAGGAAGCTGCCACTGCTGCCTTCAACGTGGTCATCCCTGATCGAAGTGTAGTGGCTTGTGGTGCTTGTAAAATGGATCCCTAGATTTGAAGAATGGGTTAGCGGGTTTCTACAGAGGAACGGGGTGAGCAAGATGTGATAAAGGAATTTAATTAGTTTAATTAATTTAAATTAACTTAATTATGTGATTAACGCAAATAAATACATATCTTCTTCATACAAGGTCTAAATCGCGCAAAATTGTATCCATTGCGATCGTGGAGCCAAGATCTTCGCAACAAAACTGACCGTGTCCAATATGGAGCAAGTCAAAATTTCGAACAAATTTAAATCCTAATTGTTCAGAAACTCAGATAAAAACAGACGGAGTGGATCCCAATGTGAGAACTTCCTACTATTATTTTTGTACAGTTATTTAATTTATTTTGTAACTGCATATATGAACTGCCCCCCGTCGTCCACAGACCATGGACGACTTGTTTGATTGTACTGTGTTGTGGAAATTGATTGTGATTGTGATAAGAAATGGAAAATAAAATATTTTATTGTTAAGAATATAATTTTAACGTGTATAAGAATAAAATAAACATTTATTTACAAATCGGATGGTTTGTTTATGTACACTTATTTATCTGATATGGATTGGGACGATAAATTTTACACATCGCCCAACTGCACAAATAATAAACAGTATTTATTGTTTGAAAACCCCACACGGGTATTAGGATATTATTCGACATACACTGATCCCAATAATTAGTGGTATGTCAATCGATGGGTTGACAGACTATAAAAGCGTTATTTATTTAGTTTAATGCTTATACAGTTGTAGAATGCACTTTGGATGTTGTATGAATTTTTAATGATTGTTTATCATTATTGTGGCATACATATGATGTTGAAATCCATATAAACAAAATTATATGGTAATTGATTGAGTCTGATTCCAGTTCAGAATTAACGAATATTTTAAAATAATATAATATTCAAAAAATATTGAAATGTGAAGCTGTGTTAAGTAGTTAAACGCCATTTTAACATGAACGAGATTTTCTGTCGATTTTATTCATTTTATAATGAATATCGAAAAGTGATTTCAAAATAAGATATTTTGAAAATATTATCATTTTAATATTATAATGATACGGAATATTCAAATTTGATTTAAATTTGAAAATGAAATTGAAATCGTTTTAAAATGAATTTAAAACGAAGTTATAAAGAATATTCAATTTTGATTTGAATTTGAAAATAGAATTGAAATCGTTTTAAAATGAATTTAAAAAAAAGTTATAAAGAATATTCAATTTTGATTTGAATTCGAAAATAGAATTGAAATCATTTTAAAATGAATTTAAAATGAAGTTATAAAGAATATTCAATTTTGATTTGAATTTGAAAATTGAATTGAAATAGTTTTAAAATGAATTTAAAACGAATTGAAGTGGAATTGAAATTGATTTGAATTGAAATGGATTTGAATTGAAATCGATTTGAAATGAATTTAAAACGAATTGAAATTGAATTGAAATCGTTTCAAAATGAATTTAAAACGAATTTATAATGGAATATTCAATTTTGATTAGAAATTGAAATGGAAGTGGAAATCGTTTTTTTAAAAAATTAAAACGATTTATAAAATTCGTTTTAAAAGGAAATCAATGAAATATATAATATTTATGTATATTATATATATTATAATGGCCTGAATAGAATGCGTCGCGCAGCAACCGTTCGTGAATTTCGACTATTAGCTTACATTACGGGAGAACCGACCGTCAGATTCTCCTAAAACTGGAACCGTTGGGTTCGTATCGAGAAGAGCTTTCCAATGAATATAATAGATTTGAAATCTAATGGTTATATTTGGAGATATGTCCAAATCAATTTCAGAAAAGGACGTTATGGATGCAGTTTGGTGGCCGTTATTGGAAACCGACTGTACGGGCGATAATAAAATTATGGAAAAATTATGTAAAATCATAATAAATGATTTGGAAAGATTGTGGATGAAAACTTCCAGTTTTGAAAAGATAAAAATTTGTTTTTATCGAAATGAACTTCTTATTAACTAGAATAATAATCCAATTATTTTTAAAAATAAATAAATTAGATTTGAAAATGGTTTTAAAATAACCGGAATTTTCCAATGATTAATTTGGAATGAATTTGGAAGGGAAATAATCTTCAAATATTTCGATATTGGATTCCGTGATTATACGGATATTGTTGAGTAATTTGGAAGAGATATATATCGTTATTCCAATACGATATCCGTTGGTTTCAGAATTTGATACTGAATATATGCCAATATATTTTCTATTCAGAGCCTTGTATTTGATATCAAATTGGATTTTGGGCTTGTCGTGAATGATGTCTTCATTAGCACTGTTCTTAAACCCAATTGAGAAAAGAATAAATCTTTAAACTAAGATTTAGTGAAGTTTTCAATTAATTGATATTTAATTGGAATGGAATAAAAGAATTGGATTTTTGGGTTTATCGTGAATGGTGTTTTAAATAACACTTGTTCTTTAATCCAATTAACAGTGAGGAATATGACTTGGAATTAATAATCTTTTAATTAAGAATTATGGAAATTTCCAAAGTAAAAATTTTCAATTTAATATATTAAATTGGAATTGAATGGAATTCGATTTGGTAATAATCGAAGTGAGTTTCTTTGGAGGTAGACTGTTAATACATATGGAATTTAAAAGGCTTTGTCGTTATTCCACTTATATTATTAGTCGAATACGGAAATTGATATCAATTATATATTGATCTGTTTTCTGTGAAGATTCCATGGTTAATGGAATTTGATTTTTGGTTTTATCGTGAACTGTGTTTTAAATGACATTGGTTCTTTAACCCAAGCAAAGATAGGATTACATGTCTAACATTGTATTTCGATACTGTATTCATTGATCTCTGTTAAATATATATCTATTTGGTGGTGGAGAATTTATTCTCTTGCTTAACACCCTTCTCTAACACGTACATGCTTAGAGGTTATATATTGGTAGAAATCAATAGTACGGTGTAGATTGTCTATGCAGTATGTTTGATTCCCCAAAGTTAAATAATCATTAATATTGATTTTTGGGAAGATTAAAGCTAAGCGGATTTTTAATGAATCTTTAATTAGATTGAAAAATGAATGTGATAATTAAAATTATCAATTTAAGAAAATAATCGAGAATGGAGTATCACCAGTTTTGCTCCAAGCGATAGTCAAATCTTTAATTAACACCCTTCTCTGTGACGTATGAGCTCAGAGGTTATATATCGGCAGAAATTTCTGTGGTACAGTATGGATTGATAGTGTGGCATGCTGAGATGTAGTGATCCAAACTTTTTTTGAAAAGCAAAGTTTGGTGGATGATGATCAAAGCACAGCTTTAATATAGCACAGCTTTGTGTAGCGTTAATCCGCGAGCCTCGCACACCGGTATGGTGGTAAACTGATGGTTAGATCAGTATACTTTAGAGATGAGGATAAACATCCTACGGGTTGTCACGGATTCGGTCGACCGAGGTGATGCTGGGTGTGGTCGCCCCACACTAACAGGGATAAGGGCACACCCCCTAGATTCCCAGATGGATAGAGTTAGCGATGTTTTCCAATGCTTGGACGTAAGCCGTGGTAACTTGTTTCTTGGATAGTGCGGATGTGCGTTACGGTGTTTTCGCATGCCTGCGACGTAAACCGTAGTGAATTGCACTACGCGATATATCTTTCGGATCAAGAGCCACCATGATGGAAATCCAAACTTCCAAATACGACATTTTGCGGTTTTGATTGTAGAGCCTAGTATGGTGACAGATATATGGTATCCATGCCGTCTATGATTGATAAATTTGTATTTGAAGTTGATTTCTTCACTTATAGTAATAATAAAAGATTTGTTTTAAAACGTACCGAGCATATTTGGCTATTATAAGGTAAAACTCTATCCTTCGGCTTGCGTTGCACTATGTGATGGGACCTGAGTCTTATAATAGCTTCATTTTTCTTTATTTAGCATTGCGATGTTTGTTTTAGGCACTAGTATTCTTGGGGGTAAACCCATTCCATGTTATACGGTGTGGTCCCTTGATTTACCTTATTTTAAAAGTAAAGTTTTAAATAACTGTTTTAGTTCTCACACCTGTCCCATGACTGACCTAGAGTTTATTGTTTTAACCTAAACTCTGGGTGCCCCTATTTTCCACACTAGCAGCTAGTAGTTTTAGTTTTCCATATTTATTTATACAGGATCCTAGATTTACAGCTGGAGCTATATTAGAAATGCTTTGTATCCATATATGCCTTTCAATTGTGCTAGTTATTGTATTTTCTGCTACGCATTGTATTTATACGTTTTATTTTCACAGCTTTGTATTTTAAACTCTGATATTTTTCTATGTAATATTTATTCATACTCTGAATATTCTTGTACTCTGATGTAAATTTTTGTAAATAGCAATGAAATGTTCTTCTGTTTGTGTTTCGATTTGTCTTATTCTCGAAGCAGTCCACCTTCTTGTTCGGTTTAGGCCCACCGGGAAGCACGGGTCGCCACAACTTCTATTATGTTAATATTTATATTACGCGGTAAATATAACGTAACGGAATATTATTTTATTCCAAATAAAATAATAACGTCAACAGTGTTATCAATCTCATCAAATGAATTTCCTCTAGGGCATAAACTCTAACACCAAGGACTTACCTAACCTCCCGCCAGAAGGCGCCTTATCTTAACCATCATAGGCAGTGATATGGGCTTAGATGCTTGAACTTGGCTATCGTAGGCACAGCTAAAGGCTTACTCTTTTGAAGGTCTACCCCGCCCATCGTAGACGGTGATAGAGGCTTACACTCCACCCACCTCAAAGGAGTTCCTTAACCTGACCATAGTAGACATGGATAAGGGTTTTGATGCTTTAACCTGCCGAATCAGATAAAGGCTTACACTCACACCCCTTCAAGGGGTACCTTACTCAGGCCATTGTAGGCGGGAGTAAGGGTTTTAACTGCTCCATCATGGGGGCGTAGTCTTACACTTTTGATGCTTTAATCTGGCCTTTTCTATCTTAGGCATGGATAAAGTCTTACACCTCACCCCTTCTGAGGGGTTCCTTGCCCTGGCCATCTTTACGGTGATAAGGGATTTCTACCATCATAGGTAGCTTGAGCTGTTTCGTGTGGTTCCAAATTTTTGCAAAGATCGCACCCCCAACCTTGTAGACATCCTCTTCAAGAAATCCTTTGTTAGATTCAGCTTGATCTGTTTACGAATCTTTGTAATTGGCCTTGATTCTAGAATTCGATAATCATCCCTTCTAGGACTCTAAAGTGATTGGTTTCATTTCCATTCATCATATGGTAGCTGCAGTAACTCCCTCATAATTTCCTTTATAATTTGTTTTCTTCTTTGCTAATGAAAAAAAAATAAGCTCGTGCTTAGTTAGGAAGTACATATTTTCGATTGCTATAGTATGGTTACACTCCATAGGCAGTCTTGATTCAAAGATTCCTTTTTATCGTTGGAACTTATCTCTTTCGTTACTCAATTTTGTTGCTTCATCCATATCTTCGAACCTTTTTTTCAAGGGACCTTGAGATTGAAGCGTGGTTCTTTTAGACCATTTGGAGGTGAAGTGGTTAAAATATTCCATTATTCCTTGTTCAAATATAGTCCTTTAGGTTGTGCATGGAAGGCTGCTCTAAGGTGGGAAAACAAGTTATGCTCCATTGTTGTAGAACCACTTAAAGCGAAGATAGGGATTGTTACTACGTGGAAAGTGTAATGTTCCAATAATCAAGTTTGCATTACTCCATCCCCTTTTTCCTATTTATGATTCGTAAAGCCTCCATTCTTAACCTTTGCTCTTCCATTTCTCTTTGGTCAACAACATCTGACGTAGCCATTTGAAATTCGGAAATACATTTTAGGACCTTTTGCCAATGTTTTTGCATCTTTAAAGCTTAGTCCAACCAGGACGGAACAACTAGGAATGTGGTAAGTTATCCAAAGGAGTGGAGGACCAAGCCCTCTTTCTAGTGCCAAAATGTTAACGATATTTTTCATCAACACCAAAATTAGGTTTAAGGATGTGACATAAGAGAACCAAAGGGATTATTTAGTTCTTATAAGCTTGAGTTAATTCACCATTTCCTAGATATCAATGTATTAAGCCTGAAAATTAACTACTCTTCCTTTAAAATGTGATTACCACGCTTACAAAACTCAAAGACCAACAGTTACCTTGGGATAAGGGTTCCCTAAGAGCAATGCAAGCCAGAAATCTAAACGGCTTGTGAAAGGGTACTTCGGTAATCAAGCCTATGCATGAGGCTTAGCCGTAGGGAAGAAATAATGAAATAAGTGGTATAAGTAGTAAAGAAATGCATGAAACTGATCACAAGTGTTGATTCTCTCTTTGTTGATCACTTTGTTGAATACGTAGAAGTTTCTAAGTAAAATCCCTAAATCGATTTACAAATTTGGGTTTCTCTCCAGGAAAATGATTACAAGATTTGAGAATGAGAAAAGTCCTCCAAAATCATACACCTAGGGTCTTATTTATGGACAAATTATTCCCCCTTTCGGCAGTGATTAGCAGAAGCCTTCTTTCGGATTCAGCAATGATTCTTGGTCTCGGTGTCGGCCTGCATTAGTGGCTTTCGGTGTCGGCTTTCGAGTTTAGGTCTTCCTTTCTCTTTTGAATGTTGTCATTGGATCCGCCTTGCTCACCAAATTGGTGTCGCATACTCACAATGCATAAATACCAAGAAAATTGGTTTAGATATTTTCTTTTGGTTGCTTTCGGTTTTGGTAGTAATCTTTGATTCTGATAGCAAAATCTAACATTTGCCTTGCTTTAGTGAAATCTGAGCTTTGTCTTTGCTTTACCATCCTCCTTGATATCAGTATTGACACTAAGCATGTTAGTGTGGATGACCTTTCTTTCCTTGGCTTATTTCACTAGTCTTTAGTTCCGGTATCGACCTTGTGACAACATTGCTTGTTGATCTTTTATAATGACTTCTAAGTTGCTTCATGGTGTCAGTATCAATAAAAGTACATTGAAATCAATAGCCCCATGCTCCATCGTAGCTTGGTTTTGTGCTTTCCCTTTCATGACCTTGGGTTATGGTGTCGGAACGTGTGCTTTCGGAATCAAAATTAAACCAGGTCGATTTCCTTTGGTGTCGGTACCAAAACTACTCTTGATTTCTTCTTGCTCCAGTGTTGGTTTCAGTATCTCCCTGCTGTTATTTTCACTATATCGGTACCAAGCTTTGCCTCCTTCATTTGTACTAATAGAATTCTAGCCAAATATATCTCTTCTTCCTTTCGGTATCGGCTGTCTCAATGGTTTGGTGTCAGTTGTGTGCTTCCCAGTCATTCTTTTGGTGCTATTTGTGCTTCAATACGCTCATTATCTCCAACAGGTTTTGATCTCGAAATCTGGTAGTAGCAGTAATGTTTCTTTCTCGATAAAAAAGGAAGAGTTTGTGCTTTGAGATCCCTATTTTACAAGCAAAACATGCCATTACTCATAAGTTATACTTTCAAAAGCAATGATACAAATAAGCTATATTTTCCATCATTCGAGAAGGTCAATTACATAGATTTTTGAATCCATCCAAATAAGTTTTAAATTACAAAGATTACAAAGTTTGATCCTACTCATCAATACACTTATTATTTATATTACATATCAATTACCGTTATGGGGTCTAAGTTTCCTTAAAACCACTTCTCGATCGTCACCCATAAAATTAAAAGGAAGTTGGGGGTATCTCATGTAAATATGCCTAAGATCTTAAGATCTCCTAGGAGGTAATCCCTACCAGACTTATATAATGGTTTCATTGAAAAATACCTCCTCAACCTAGACAATGGATGTAAAGCATCTTTTGAAACAACATCTTTGTGAGAAACAGGGTTCTCTCATAATGTGGAAGCAAAATCATCAATTATGGATAAAAGAAATTATCTCCAAAAATTGGCAAATCTACTTCCATTTTAGATTCACTAGGGGTAAAACCCTAGAAATTGTAACAGCCCCGAATAGGTTCCAGCAATCCCCAAGAGGGGAGGAACTAATTACCACAAATTCAAGAAGAAATAAAGTTCTTCAAGAATGAGAGCCATACTTGAGAAATAGGGATATCGGACTGAGTAGGTTTTTCCTTTTCCGTGTGCAAGAAGAGCTAATCTCCTTAGTGGAAATATTTATTGAATCCTAAGTAGCGGGAGCACATGAACGATCAGGATTCACTTCCCCGGAACCTTGTGTCTTTCCAGCAGTTGGTGAAGGGTTGCTATCATCTTTATCAAAACTATCACGGTGGCCTCCATCTCCAAAACCAAAATCATTATTGTCTTCACTGTCGTCTTCATTATCATCATCAGTAGCAACATCCTTTTCTTCCCTATCATGAGAATCAGAATCATCAGGCAGAACCTCAATAAACAAAAGGTCACCAAACTTTGTATTACACTTCTTAGGGGCTTCAATTCCCCCTTTTTTAACTCTATTATTTCCATAACTTCGCTCCAAATAGAGGGGTTGATAGAAGGAAATTCCATTTCGGGAAGCTTTCGAAAGTTGCCAGAATATGCTAGGAAAAGAGCATCTTCATAATATTCCAGCACTACGTTCGAAAGTTGTGTTTTCAAGAATGAAGAAACTTTTTTTTGGCTTCATAAATTATCCATCTCGCATTAAAGAGCCCATCACCTCCACTTTCAACTTATGAGCATGTTCAGCTTCCATACTCATATGTTTATTCTCGAGTTCTTGGTTAGTCATCTCGAGAGATGAGACCTTGTCAGATACAACACTCTTGGATTCTCTCTCCTTTTTGAGCCTTGACTCGTCCTTATCAAGAGATGTTTTTAGCCTTGCACACTCTCCATTAATTTTCTCCCTTGCCATAGTCAAAGCACTGACTTTAGACTTTAAGGCAACCTTCCCCTCCTTAAGTCTAGCCACTTCGAGGGATGATGAATAAGTTATCTTTTGAAGAGAGAACCAGCTCTTGGATATATGAAAAGAGGAAAGTCATATTAGTTTCTGTATACGAACAAAAAGCAAAAAAAAATTGGAAAGAACAAGAATATACCAAGAGTTATTACTTGATAAGAAAATGTTGACAACTTTATAAGTCAGAAGAAGAAGTGGGCAGTGACATGTTGGAAATATCAGTGGAAGAGAGAGCAAGCTTTATAATTTCATCAAAATTCGAGGCTGATAAAGGAATCTTTGGGGTGTATTATCTTAAGGAAAGGCGAAAGTGGTCAATACGTGTTCCCTCAAATCAAAAGCTTCATGAGGATCGGACGTCAAGAAACCGACGACATAACCGCTTCCTATGGTCTCTATTTGAGAAGATTCAACATTAGGAGTAATGTTGACAGAAAGAGCAACAGAACTCGGTGTTGGCTTAACAACAAACAAACCAGCAATCTCTTTACCGAGAGAAGAGGGGCCAGAAGTTTCACCCTTATGCCTTTTGGATGGCATTTAATTGATAGTTGAGGCAAGTCTTTCTGTAGCTAAATCCCTAGATTGGGCTAGGATAACCAAGGTAGTTATCTCATCAACATCTTGTGTAACGACCCGGATTTTTAGCTATTTAATTTTGAACTTTTAAATTTGTTTTAATTGTTGTACTGATAATTTAGAAAGGATTTTATAATGAGTTTATTATAAAATAAGTTTTAAATTATAATAAAAAATAATAAAAATAATACATGCTTAAAGATACTATGGATAAGATAAAGGTTGATGTCACTGTTAAAAATCCATGAAATCTGGTCTATAAGCTACGGAATCTGTACATGATTTGCAAAGGTCAAGCATTGTGGCCATGACTTTGTTTTTAATCGAACACCTTACTTGTGTGTATAATTAAACAAATAAAATAAACCTAAAGCTTCTAACGAAAGCCACCTTATTCCTTCCATTGAAAGCCGTAGTGTTCCTTCCATCGAAAGCCATCGTGTTCTTTATGTTGGAAGCCACTCCAAGTCTTCTGCTAGAAGCCGTTTTCTTTCTATATAACAGTGTCCCCTACCAATCCCTAAATTCCTCAAATCCTTCGCGTTCTTATTTCCAAAGGCCTCTCTCTTGCTCATTTCAGCAAAAGAGCAGCCACCTCCAAGATCAAATTCACAAGCTGAAAGTCAAAATTTACTCCTTTACCTGTGAATCGACGATCTCCAAATCCCTAATTCCCAAAGTGTCTTTCCGTTTTCATTTTCAAAAGCCATAATGATTTCCACCAATTCGAAGGAAATCGTGTTCTTTGCAAACGAATTAAAAATCCAAAACAAGGTGAAATTGGAAACTATTTAATCCGATAAACTGCTGCACAGAGGAGCTACATGCTTGTACTTTCTGATTTTGATTCAAAGCATTTTTCCGCACTGCTTATTCATGGCGTGACCTAAGCAGGTGACGGCTGAAGTTCAAGGAAAGGATGGTGAAAATTGAGGGCGCCGTTGAGATTTGCGACACTTGGAACTCGCATAGTGCAAATTTTAGTGAAGCTCGAAGAAAAAATTGTTCGTACCTGGGCTCTATGCATGATCTATTGGTGCTAAAGACGGGTTTTTTTGGGGAAGTCGGAGCGGGGGTGATTGACATGAGGAGGAGGAGCACGGAAAGAGAAGATGGTCCGTTGTCTTGGTTTTGAAAATGAGGGGTATTGTAAACAGCGCTGGGATTTTGTTCTTCCAGATATGTGTGTTGAACATAGGAGAAGAAGTATTACTGGGTGATGGGACTAAAACGTAGTTAAGGAAAGAAGAAGAGTGCAGAATGTTGAGTGAGAAGGTAGTGAACTATCCTGCGTTTCAAGTGGAGTAGTATGGATTTATTACTTTGATCTGGAAGACAACAATAGGAGCAGTTTACATCGGTCTTAGGGTTGGTAGGAAGGTCGTCGGCGCATCCAAGAGTGTTAACATCGGCGAGTCCAATGGTCGGACGTTGGGGTAGTGATGAGATAAATGAGGTGAAGTTGACTTGGAATGATAAATGGACTGTTCGCATGTTATAGGGATGATAGGAGGAGAAGATGTGTTAAACGTGTATCAGAGGGTAGTTTTAATTTTAAAAGTAGTGAGGGACTTAAAGATTGAATGTTATTCTCTCAGGATGGGAATCAATGGTGGAGAGGGAAGCCATATTTATGGAAAAGAGGATGGCGTGAGTGCATTGTACGTGACAAGAAAAGAAGGAAAATTTAACATGCCAAATCGAGATTTATGGGGTAATTAAACATCATTAAAGTTAATTAATAATTTATTTAGGTGATATATTAGTTTAATTAAATCATCTAACCTATATTGTTTATAATTTGTACATGCATTATCAGAATCGAACCTGGACGGATCCGTTGGAATTGTAACAACGCCATTTATATTGTGGAACTGACGTGGTGGAGAACGGAGCAACTGAAATTTCATAGGTAAAATCAAATGCTTGTTTGATTTTAAAATAGAAAAAAAGCAGTATCTTCAACTGCAGGACATGGTGAGTAAACTCACCAACTCTAACTCGTTTATATTTTTTTATAAACGAGTTATAAATTTAATTGTAGTAATTTTATACTGAGTGATGATTGTTTGGTTGAAATGGTTGATATAGTTATATCGTTGATCGGTCATTAGTTCTGTTTAATATGATATTTCATATTTATGTTAAATTAATGTTGATTAACATTTGTGGATGCAGGGAAACAGGTTGGAGGGATCCAATTGGATCCCTCAACATTTATATTAGTGTTTGTTATTCACTGTGACATATGCTGTGATTGATTATGCTATGTTGGATTATCCTGACCTTAGAATTTTGGTATTTAATACCGAAATATATTTTCAAATGTAGAAAATAAATTGGAGATTTAAAAAGAAAATTTTATTTCCAAAATTAAAAATTGGATTTCGAATAGATTTGAAAGTAGAAGCTTGTTTTAATGGATAAAACAAGTAGTTAAATTTATAAACGATATTTATGGCTGAAGGGAAATAATTATCATTGAATAACTTATATTTGACTTAAAACCTGTAAATTTTTTTATCGAATGAAAAATCGCTATAAGGCTTTAAAGGAGATTTCAAATAGAAGTATGTTTTAATAGATAAATTAAGAAGATTAAATTATGAACGACATTTTAAATTCATTGAAATATTAATAGTGGAATAAATTGAATTTATATAGAAAAGCGGAAAAAACAGTTTTTGAAACCCATATTTGAAACTGGATTTTAAACTTAGTAGTTATAAAAGAAATTGTGAATGAGATTATAAATATTTGGAATAAAAAAAATGAGATTTTCTATGGATAAATTTTAAATAGAAGTTATAGATGAAATTTGGATTTGAAATTATAAAATCAAAAAGATTTGATTGTATGTAAAAGAAAAATATTTACGATTAAAGTGAATAATGGTTTAAAGGAAATATTTTGCAAATGAAATATCTCTAAAGGAAATTTAGATTTGAAATATGAATCCAGATTGGAAACTGAATGAAAAGCGAAATGGGTAATCGTTTTAAGAGAAACGATGAGTTTCATTTCGAAATTCAGAATATAAAATAAAGTGTGGTAATGATTTGCAGACTAGAACGGTTTTAAAGGAATTTGGTAATGATTTGGGAAAGATAAATTCAAAAGTGAATTTAGAATTTGAATTAACCTGAAATGGAAGATAAATTTCGAAGTTCGTAATATAAATCAAATATAGATTATTTAAGAGAAAGTTATTTATTAGAATTTAGGGAAGTAGTTATTTTTACTTTCCGTTTGAATCAAATTTATTTATTTATTTACTTATTAATTATTTATTGAAACAAGTTATATTGTTATAAACCAAATATTTGGAAACAGCGATTATAACGCTACCGTTATAATAAGTTTTTTGTAAATCTAAACAACGATTATAACGCTACCTTTATGATAAATGTTTTGTAAATTTAAAGAGCGATTTTAACACTACCATTATAATTAATGTTTTATAAATCAAAAATTTGGAAATAATGATTATAATGCTACCGTTATAATCGATGTTTTTCCGTAAAAGAAGCGGAATCTTCGATTGAATCTGAAAGTCGCGTAAGCGATGTTTTGTGTGAAGTTGTGAGCTTTGACTATTTCAAAGTTGAGAATGTTGTTCAATTAAGATCTGAGAATTAATTATACCCCAACTTGTTTGACTTCATGATTGATGGAGGAATGGTTAAGGTTCGACAGTGAAGATTGGTTAGCAATATGGTTAGTTAATAAATGATTAATGGCTTGAGTTACAATAACGATGTTTATAACATCGCGTTAATTTGAAGGATTTTGAAATATTTCTCCAAATGAAATGAGAGATACTTTCTACGCATAGAAAAGGAAATGAATTGGTCAACGAGGAATTAAGAAATGGAATATGGAAATAATTTCCGATATTAATAAGGTATATTTTCTAAATATAAAAAAAGTGGATTCGTGAATATTTAGAAATGTTTTCTAACTGAATAAGATATATTTTCTCGAACAAAGATATTAGGATATTGACAATGTTTTTCCAAGAATTGAGAGAAAAAAATAGAGTTTATGGGAGATGGGAAATAGGAATTTGGAATTGATAATAAAATAAGGAATTTATATAAAAAGGGGCCAGTATTGCTTGATGGTTGTAGATAGAATTTCCAATTGGGAATAGGGTCGTGGGTTGAATGGATGTTCCTTTGATAGTTAAATCACCAACTATCAAGGTTTTGTTTTATTTTATACCTTCGTTGTCAACACGGAGAGACCGGGTTCAGATTTATTATCAGAAAACCACTCCGTATTAGCATAAGCGTTACAATCAACTTATGCAGAAGATAATTGAAGATGGAGTGTAACGACCCGGAAATTTGCGATCTTGATTATCCGATATACAACATGAAACACCCCACCTCCGTTAGGGTCACTCTCAAAGGGAATGCCCTAATTTTGGTGGAGGTTTATAAGTACAAGTCACAGTTATACAAGACAGATATAAGAACACATATTTGTAAACAGCGGAAGAACAACAAACTTTTATTTCATAAAGTCAAATACGTGTTACAACAACATCCTTTCCAAAAACATAGCATAACATTTTCATAATCTGTCTTGAGTACATGATTTAAAGAAGCATAAATAAAACATAGATAAACTGCAAAAGCCCCTTAGTGGATTGTCCAAAGCCATAGTTCAAAACAGGAAAGTCCAAGCAATACATTTCTCTTCTTCAAGCTGGATGTTGAGGCTGGTCAAGCTGCTGTGTTCCCTCCCTGAGGACCTGGGGGGGGGAAACGGAAGAAAGAAGACGAAAGAAAAATAGAGTCAGACATAAAGCCTGAGTAAGTCTAGTACTACTTTGTCTATGAATAAAGAACTGGGTATGATAAGTAAAACAGGAAGTGGGCAACATTATAAACTTGGTTAAGTTATCTAGGGTCGAATATACTATCGTACCCCATGTTAATCTCTGAACCCATATAAACTAGTTTCCAATTTGCACCCCAAAATCAGGGTGATGTGATCCATTCTACGATGATCGGCTCCTACTCGCATAGTTACATGTGTCTTACGGCCCCCGATGTCTGTAGTTACCTATGCTGGTCCCACCATGGGGTGTATCAAGTCCCATAGTGGCAACCCGACACAACCTTAGAGTGCAAAGGTATGCTACTGGTGTCCAGTGCTTTATTTTTCTGCGCCGGAGTGCGTGCACGCCCGCACACCGTTAGAACCTACACTGCTACACCACCGCCGTCGATTTGACCTCTTACAATCAACCCAGTAATCGTGCCCCACCCTGCCTAGTTTCAGGGTATCCTGATACACCTTTTAGGGTTACTGCTGAAAAGGGTCCCCCGTTACTAGGTTTTCTATCTCTAGCCAACATGCTAAGTTGGTTAAGTGTTTCCTAACCTAACCCCACCAGTCCGTTTAGTTTAGCATGTTCCATTTTGATTAAGTCTTTAGTTCACTTAATCCTATCAATCCTGACTCAGCCTTAATTGTCTTATTAAGGCCCGGACCTCTCACATTAGACAGGTATTGTTGTGGCTGCTTGTTGCCGGTTGGTTCCGGGCAGTCTTACGCCACAACTCAGTCTAACCTCGGGTCCTTGCTGGGCTCCATGTTTAACCTCCCACATTGGATAGGTATTGTTGTGACTACTGGACAGCAGGGCGGTTCCGGGCAGGTTTACATCACAACTCAATCCAACCTCGGGTTAAACACATCGTCTTTTCTACATTTACATATTTTGTCATTCTTCTTTATTTCTTATATGTAAATATTTGCGGCCCATTATTATGTTAATGGTGTAAAGGTTACACCAACCATGGGCCCAACCCATACTTGACTTTGGGCCCTTCTATTTCATATTTTCATTCATTAATTAATTTTTAACCCAACGTTATTTTCCCCCGTTTTACACGTCCGTTTATATATATTGGGCTTAGCCTTTTAAAGCCCAATTTAGCCATGCGAAAAGGGGAGGCTTATGGCGTATACACAAAGAGGGGAAAGTGAGCGCATGAACTTGCATATGACGTTGGAAAATACATAATAGAAATTGGTATACTTGCATAGTGGTGACATGTATTTTGGTCATAAAACATAGGTGACATAAATCAAGGCATGTAAACTTGCATAGGTTTAACTACAACATGAACCTATATTCTTATTTAGGCATAATGTCAAACATAAGCATGGCCTAAATACTTCTAGCATAAACATGGCATATTGTCAAACATAAGCATGGCATAAAATACTTCTTGCATAGGCATGGCATATTGTCAAACATAAGCATGGCATAAAATACTTCTAGCATAGGCATGGCATATGGTCAAACATAAGCATGGCATAAATACTTCTAGCATGAACATAGCATAATTCAACTTAATCATGATTTAAGCCTAATCACATAACGATGGTTTAAACATACTTATGCATAAATATTCCTAAACATGGGGTTTGCTTTAAACTTGCAAAAAAAAAGGGATTTTTGAGTCCAACCTAGCCATGTCATCATATAATCCTTTGAAACAAGATAGACTTAATAACGGATTTCAATTATGCCAAATATCATTCCTAGCCATATTCATAAGTTTGCAAAAGCATGACTTAATACATGGATTATGGTGTCAAAATTCCACATAGTTTCATATGAACTATAATAACCAAACTTGTTTCAATTACTTGCAAAATGATTTATGTACAAAAATATACATCATAATGGCCTAATAACAAAGCCCCAAACTTGCATGAATTTCAATTAACTACATACATGTAGCTTCAATATAGATTACACAATTTGCGCAATATTCCAAACGTATACTTGCATAGAACTACCGCATGTAGTTCTTTATAATGAATAACATAATTTTGCACAAATATGAATTACTTCCATTGCCACAATTCAAGCATACACATCAAGTAATACTCTACTTACAATGGTTTGATGAATTCTCTAGTTTAGGGATTGAAGACGCAAATTCCTTTGTTGAATTGATTAGCTTTAGGTTGCTTGAATTGCTTTAGGCCTTAGAACTTTCTCCCTAATCCTCTCTTTAGTTGGCGGCTACTCTTTGTCGTTCCTCAGCAACATGGCGGCTATGTTCTTAATTTGAATGAATAGATTAGGGTTTAGTCTAGGGTTGTTTATATAGAGGTTAGGAATTGATTAGGACCCTTGATGTTGCTAGGTTAGATCATAGCCATTCATTAGGAAGAGAGACCAATAAAAACCCGCCACCTAGCCCTAATGACAAAGCAGACCACAGAAATTCGACCACACACCGACCTGGCCAGCCAGGTTGACTGGGCTCGACCAGGTCGATACCCCTGTCGACAGGGCTGTCGACAGCCCTGTCGACATGGGTAGCCCAGGTCGACAGCCCAGTCGACCTGGGTGGCCCAGGCGGGTGTTCTTCCACCCTGGCCCAATGGGCCCCACTTCGGAATATTTAATTATTTAATTCTGTTTGAATTTTTAAATTTAATTCAAAACTTCCGAAGGCCATATCTTCTTCATACGGACTCCGTTTTTCGAAAACTCGGACTCTATTTCGCGTATTTTTCCAAGACGAATGCAATGGCGTATCCCGTTTCCCTTGGTTCTTTGATTTGAATTTGATTATACTTTAATTCATGAATTTCACAGTTATAGAATTTTCGGGGTGTTACATTCTCCCCCACTTAAAAGGATTTCGTCCCCGAAATCTTCAAGTTAGGAGGAATGTATATCCTAACATCCAATCATCCATCTACTCATCCATCAAACACGAGCATCCATTGTCCTTAAAAGACTTCTAATGCTTCATGATCATATGCGAAGTGTATGTGTACATGTACTTATCTAATGCAAAATCAGGCGGTCTACTGATTCAGTTGACCTCCTTAATGCGAATTATGTAAGTGCCATGAATCCATTATGTATGCAAATTTTCCTATTCATGATTCTACATGAGTGCACAATCATTCAATACAAATGCAACATCCATATGACAACACATTATAGTTCAACCACATACGAATACAAACATATATGCATATGCAATATGAAGTGACTGAGCCGATCTAAAACCTAGATTGTGTGTGTATATGCAACCACGAGCAACCACTAGCAATCACTTGCAACCACTTGCAACCATTCATACATAACATGTTTCAACTACATGTTTTCATCCAAAGGTTTTCTACCTAAAAGATACGGTCGAGGAAATATACCTAAAAAGATAGATAGATAAAAGCGCAACTATGTTGCCAAATGTACTTACTAAGGTGATTCTTTACAACTCATGCATCAGCGAAATGAACCTTCAGCCTTAGTGGCGAACACTACTGGAGCGCCCTATTCTGAAATGCTCCTCCTAATGAACCCCTTTTCTAGAAGCTCTTTAATCTGTTTACTGAGCTCTTTCCTTTCTCGTGGAGCCATATGTCTAACGGGCAACGCAACGGGCTTTGCATTATCTACCAGATATATGCGGAAGTCTATTTCCCGCTTCGGAGGTAAGCCCTTCACCTCTTCAAAGACATCCGGATATTCCCGGACCACTCTAACTGATTTCAAATTTTCAACAGAGGCATCTAGCGATTCAAGATAACTAAGCATAACCGCATACGAGGGATTACAAGAAATTTCCAAAGTATTACCGAGCTGGGTTAGGAGCCTAACAACCCTTTTCTCACAATCAAGGACGGCCCCATTACTGGATAGCCAATCCATACCCAAAATCAAACCATACCCCGAAAAGCCCAAAACAAAGGCACTACATAGAAATTCAACACTTAGGATAGAAATTTTCAAATCCAAACAGATCATAGACAAATGAGCTGGGCCCCCAATTGGGTTTGAAACAATTAAGGGGTCCTCTACCGTACTAGTTTTTAGGTGTAGAGATTCTACTAAAGCAGACGAGATAAAGGAGTGTGATGCGCCAGAATCAAACAAAGTGCGAACGGGGTGATCATAAAGATAAACTACACTTTCTACAGAAGTATTTATACCTCGCTGTTGCAATGGTGGCGCTTCTAGCACATGAACCTGTGCCCCTGGGGTGGATCCAGTGCCCTGCCCCTGTCCTCGTTTCCTTGGGCAGTCCTTAGCCCTGTGGCCTGTCTCACCACAAGAAAAGCACCCACCATTCTCCTTGGCCTTCTTTTTCCGGCAGTCCTTTACTAAGTGCCCCACTTTGCCACAGAAATTACACGTCCTCTTCTCTTTGTTGCCTTCCCCGCCCTTCTTAAAATCTGTCTTCTTGGGCTGCAAACCCTCTTTCTTCTTGCCCTTATCCTCTTCATTTAGCAATGCCATTTGCACCAATCTTTCATACGTGGCCCCCATGGGTATATGTTTCATGGCCAAACTGTGTAATGGCTCATGTAACCCTTTGACGAAACGGAGAGCCTTCTTGTGCGGGGTGTTGACTAGGTCAAGTCCAAACCTAGCCAGCTCATCGAACTGATTCACATACTCTCTGACAGTCTTGTCTCCTTGCTTAAGAAATAAGAATTTTTCCAACTGCAAACTTCTTTCTGCATCTGAGAGAAACTTAGTCTCAAACCTTGCCCTAAAGTCCTCCCATGTATCCACTGGTCTTTCAGCATTGGTGACTTCCCACCAGTAGGAAGCCTCGCCCTTCAATAGCCACACCGCTAGTTGTACCTTTTGTCTATCTTCTACCTCAAAGATGATGAATAGGTCCTCCGTTTCTTTTAGCCAATTCCTAGCTGCTACGAAGGACTCAGTTCCATGGAAATCCCTTCCTCCCATAGCTTTAAAATCTTTACATATCTTAGCGAATGTGTTTCCCCGTGGAGGAGGTGGAGGAAAAGGTGCTGCTGCGGCTGGATGATTCCCTTCAGCTGGAGGAGGAGGAACGGTAGGACCTGGCTGAGTGGCCCTTGCTTCTAAGAAACGTCTAAACCAACCAGGTATGGGTACCCCTTCAGGCAAGTTAAGTTCTTGGGACATGCTGAAACAAAAAAGGATAGATTCAAAACGAAGGATAAGAGATAATACCTATGGCTTTGGGGAGTGGACTTTGCCTTTTTAGAATAAAATAATATTTTTCTTTTTAAAAATGCTTCTTTAAATTTCCTTTTTGAAAATAATTTTTCAAAACTTTTTATCTTATCTGGTAAACCTATGCTCTGATACCAAGTGAAACACCCCACCTCCGTTAGGGTCACTCTCAAAGGGAATGCCCTAATTTTGGTGGAGGTTTATAAGTAAAAGTCACAGTTATACAAGACAGATATAAGAACACATATTTGTAAACAGCGGAAGAACAACAAACTTTTATTTCATAAAGTCAAATACGTGTTACAACAACATCCTTTCCAAAAACATAGCATAACATTTTCATAATCTGTCTTGAGTACATGATTTAAAGAAGCATAAATAAAACATAGATAAACTGCAAAAGCCCCTTAGTGGATTGTCCAAAGCCATAGTTCAAAACAGGAAAGTCCAAGCAATACATTTCTCTTCTTCAAGCTGGATGTTGAGGCTGGTCAAGCTGCTGTGTTCCCTCCCTGAGGACCTGGGGGGGGGAAACGGAAGAAAGAAGACGAAAGAAAAATAGAGTCAGACATAAAGCCTGAGTAAGTCTAGTACTACTTTGTCTATGAATAAAGAACTGGGTATGATAAGTAAAACAGGAAGTGGGCAACATTATAAACTTGGTTAAGTTATATAGGGTCGAATATACTATCGTACCCCATGTTAATCTCTGAACCCATATAAACTAGTTTCCAATTTGCACCCCAAAATCAGGGTGATGTGATCCATTCTACGATGATCGGCTCCTACTCGCATAGTTACATGTGTCTTACGGCCCCCGATGTCTGTAGTTACCTATGCTGGTCCCACCATGGGGTGTATCAAGTCCCATAGTGGCAACCTGACACAACCTTAGAGTGCAAAGGTATGCTACTGGTGTCCAGTGCTTTATTTTTCTGCGCCGGAGTGCGTGCACGCCCGCACACCATTAGAACCTACACTGCTACACCACCGCCGTCGATTTGACCTCTTACAATCAGCCCAGTAATCGTGCCCCACCCTGCCTAGTTTCAGGGTATCCTGATACACCTTTTAGGGTTACTGCTGAAAAGGGTCCCCCGTTACTAGGTTTTCTATCTCTAGCCAACATGCTAAGTTGGTTAAGTGTTTCCTAACCTAACCCCACCAGTCCGTTTAGTTTAGCATGTTCCATTTTGATTAAGTCTTTAGTTCACTTAATCCTATCAATCCTGACTCAGCCTTAATTGTCTTATTAAGGCCCGGACCTCTCACATTAGACAGGTATTGTTGTGGCTGCCTGTTGCCGGTTGGTTCCGGGCAGTCTTACGCCACAACTCAGTCTAACCTCGGGTCCTTGCTGGGCTCCATGTTTAACCTCCCACATTGGATAGGTATTGTTGTGACTACTGGACAGCCGGGCGGTTCCGGGCAGGTTTACATCACAACTCAATCCAACCTCGGGTTAAACACATCGTCTTTTCTACATTTACATATTTTGTCATTCTTCTTTATTTCTTATACGTAAATATTTGCGGCCCATTATTATGTTAATGGTGTAAAGGTTACACCAACCATGGGCCCAACCCATACTTGACTTTGGGCCCTTCTATTTCATATTTTCATTCATTAATTAATTTTTAACCCAACGTTATTTTCCCCCGTTTTACACGTCCGTTTATATATATTGGGCTTAGCCTTTTAAAGCCCAATTTAGCCATGCGAAAAGGGGAGGCTTATGGCGTATACACAAAGAGGGGAAAGTGAGCGCATGAACTTGCATATGACGTTGGAAAATACATAATAGAAATTGGTGTACTTGCATAGTGGTGACATGTATTTTGGTCATAAAACATAGGTGACATAAATCAAGGCATGTAAACTTGCATAGGTTTAACTACAACATGAACCTATATTCTTATTTAGGCATAATGTCAAACATAAGCATGGCCTAAATACTTCTAGCATAAACATGGCATATTGTCAAACATAAGCATGGCATAAAATACTTCTTGCATAGGCATGGCATATTGTCAAACATAAGCATGGCATAAAATACTTCTAGCATAGGCATGGCATATGGTCAAACATAAGCATGGCATAAATACTTCTAGCATGAACATAGCATAATTCAACTTAATCATGATTTAAGCCTAATCACATAACGATGGTATAAACATACTTATGCATAAATATTCCTAAACATGGTGTTTGCTTTAAACTTGCAAAAAAAAAAGGGATTTTTGAGTCCAACCTAGCCATGTCATCATATAATCCTTTGAAACAAGATAGACTTAATAACGGATTTCAATTATGCCAAATATCATTCCTAGCCATATTCATAAGTTTGCAAAAGCATGACTTAATACATGGATTATGGTGTCAAAATTCCACATAGTTTCATATGAACTATAATAACCAAACTTGTTTCAATTACTTGCAAAATGATTTATGCACAAAAATATACATCATAATGGCCTAATAACAAAGCCCCAAACTTGCATGAATTTCAATTAACTACATACATGTAGCTTCAATATAGATTACACAATTTGCGCAATATTCCAAACGTATACTTGCATAGAACTACCGCATGTAGTTCTTTATAATGAATAACATAATTTTGCACAAATATGAATTACTTCCATTGCCACAATTCAAGCATACACATCAAGTAATACTCTACTTACAATGGTTTGATGAATTCTCTAGTTTAGGGATTGAAGACGCAAATTCCTTTGTTGAATTGATTAGCTTTAGGTTGCTTGAATTGCTTTAGGCCTTAGAACTTTCTCCCTAATCCTCTCTTTAGTTGGCGGCTACTCTTTGTCGTTCCTCAGCAACATGGCGGCTATGTTCTTAATTTGAATGAATAGATTAGGGTTTAGTCTAGGGTTGTTTATATAGAGGTTAGGAATTGATTAGGACCCTTGATGTTGCTAGGTTAGATCATAGCCATTCATTAGGAAGAGAGACCAATAAAAACCCGCCACCTAGCCCTAATGACAAAGCAGACCACAGAAATTCGACCACACACCGACCTGGCCAGCCAGGTTGACTGGGCTCGACCAGGTCGATACCCCTGTCGACAGGGCTGTCGACAGCCCTGTCGACATGGGTAGCCCAGGTCGACAGCCCAGTCGACCTGGGTGGCCCAGGCGGGTGTTCTTCCACCCTGGCCCAATGGGCCCCACTTCGGAATATTTAATTATTTAATTCTGTTTGAATTTTTAAATTTAATTCAAAACTTCCGAAGGCCATATCTTCTTCATACGGACTCCGTTTTTCGAAAACTCGGACTCTATTTCGCGTATTTTTCCGAGACGAATGCAATGGCGTATCCCGTTTCCCTTGGTTCTTTGATTTGAATTTGATTATACTTTAATTCATGAATTTCACAGTTATAGAATTTTCGGGGTGTTACACAACACATATCGAACATCAAGAGTCGAAAATGTCGGATGGTTAATGAAAGAAATTAGAGGGTGAGAATAGATAAGATAGAAACTTAGAATAGAAGAAGAAGAAGAACACAACATCAGAGTAACACGAACCTCACAGCGGAACGAATAACATACAATATATATAACAAAAATTGAAATATACATCTGTATTTGAATATACATCATTATCAAAGTACAGCACTTACAACACAGCGGAAATAAACTATAGCTATATGATCCTAAAGCCTCCTGCTCCAGCTCTTCAAGTATATGTAAATTCTTGACTACTTAACTGCCCGTACAAAATTGGGCACCCAAGAGTTTAGGGAAAACAAAACAAAATAAACTCCGAGTCGTTACAGTTGGTATGAGTAAAACAGTTTAAAACAGTTTGAGCCATTAACCGATATCTCATAAGACCACACCGTATAATGGAACGGGTTTTTCCCTGATGAGAATCCAAAATATATTTATATCAAAAAAACCTTTTGATATTATAATAATGTCTATCAACCACAATATAATAATCATCTTGCAGAAACGCTTTCATCTCACGTTCTACATATATACAATCAAAACCGCAAGAACGTATTGGGTAATGGATTTCCAACTATGACAAGGTATGGAACCACCTTTCGCTAGTGTACCTCTAGAAAGGAATACACTGGGTTCAACAAGAACATCTTGCAACCCGACCACACATGACCGACCATTCATTTCGCTTGAGTGTATCGAATGTATATCACCAATGTTTGGGATCAGTAACCGTTTCCTGAATGGGACAGTATCGACAATAGATTTTTAGAAATAAATGAAATTCTAGATCAGGTGATTATACACCCTACTTCGGAGCGACCGACTTAGCCATGCTGCCTGCCTGATTTATGTCATTTACCGGTTGATGAGGCTTGAGGTTACGCTTCATCATCACATCAGATTCACTTCGAATGCCACATTGTCAGATCCCTCGAAAATCACTAATTAGCGTCTACAACAGTACATTACGTGTTAGCTAAAGAAGTTTCCTTCTCCGCTTCCACTCTTGGTACGATTGAAGAAATCAATGTACGTGACCTTTCTGGAAATACTCTGTCAGACATTCATCCATACCAGTCATCCAGGAGCAGGATGAACCGAAGGCACTATTCAGCACATCCATCTTAGGCACTGTTATCTAAGATTTATACAAAATCCCTTGCACTTTACTCCTTCTTCAATTATCTTTGGCATATATGATTCGCAACGCTTATGCCAATAAAGAGTGGTTCTTTGGATAATAATCCAACCGGTCTCCACATTAACAACATTAAAATGGTCAAATCTTCGATAGTCTGTGATTTAACCATCAAAGAAAAATAGGTGTGCAAACAACGATATTATTTCCAGGAGGAAATTATATCGATCAATCATCATTCAACATTTATCTCTTTATTTCATAAATTTATCATCTTATGTTTTCCATATATTTTAAATTCTTATCTTCCATTATCAGAAAACATTTCTGATTGTTATTTGGAAAACATTTCCAAACTCCTTCACGATCAAACCTTACCATTCCTTAGTAAGAAGGAAGTCAATCAAGTTGGGGTATAATTACCTTCAGACCTTAACTGAACAACGTTTTAACTTCGGAATGGTCAAAGTTTATCTTTTAAACCTTTAACAAACCTATTTACGTCTCTCTCGGATTTAATTTACGAATCCACTTCTTTATTGAAAACATTGGTTATAACGATAACATTATAATCCCTACCTTCGAAATATCTAACTTAACATCTAAATTTTTACTTCTTACTTTGAATAATTCACATACTCTAATTTATTTATAATAAATAAATCTTGATTTAAAAACAGAAAAGTAAATAATACTTTTCCCAAATTCGATATAATCGAACTCGACGTATAACTCTCTTCGAGTAATCTCTATTTGATTAACTCTTCTTTGAATAATCTATATTCGATTATCTCTCTTCGAATAACTTATATTCGATTTATTCACTTCGAATAACTTATATTCGATATTCTCCTTTCGAATAACTAAATTCGATTAACTCCTTTTGATTTAACCATAATCGATAACTCCTTTCGATTAAACTATAAGCGATAACTCCTTTCGATTTAACCATAATCGATAACTCCTTTCGATTAAACTATAATCGATTAACTTTTTTCGACTAAATTAACTTAATTCACTTAACTTATTCACTTAACTCGATTTACTTATTTCGATTATCTCGACTCGATAGCTTAACTTGATTATCTAACTCGATTATCTCGACTCGATAACTTAACTCGATTTATTTATCTCAATTATCTCGACTCGATAGCTTAACTCGTTTTACTTATCTCGATTATCTCGACTCGCTTAACTCGATTATCTTGACTCGATATCTTGACTCGATATCTTGACTCGATAACTTAACTCGATTTACTTATCTCAATTATCTTGACTTGATAGCTGAACTCGATTATCTTGACTCGATATCTTGACTCGATTACTTAACTTGATCATCTAACTCGATTATCTCGACTCGATAACTTAACTCGATTTACTTATCTCAATTATCTCGACTTGATAGCTTAACTCGATTTACTTATCTCGATTATCTCGACTCGATAGCTTAACTCGGTTATCTTGACTCGATATCTTGACTCGATATCTTGACTCGATAAATTAACTCGATTTACTTATCTCGATTATCTTGACTAGGTAGCTTAACTCGATTATCTTGACTCGATATCTTGACTCGATTACTTAACTCGATTTACTTATCTCGATTATCTTGACTCGATAGCTTAACTTGATTATCTTGACTCGATATCTTGACTCGATTACTTAACTTGATCATCTAAATCAATAATCTTAACTCGATAACTCAACTCGATTATCTAACTCTAATCGATTTACTTAACTTGATAACTCGACTCGATTACTTAACTAAATAATCTTAACTCGATTACCTAACTCTAATCGAATATCTTACTCTAATCGGTTAACTTACTCTAATCGATTAACTTACCCTAATGGATTAACTCAATTGGTTAACTCTAACTCTAACTGGTTAATTTTAACTGGTCAACTTTGACTCGTCAACCCTAATTCATTTACTCTATTCGGTTAACTTTCTCTAATCGATTAACGTACCCTAATCGATTAACTCAATTGGTTAACTCTAACTGGTTAATTTTAACTGATCAGCTTTAACTCGTCAACCCTAATTCATTTACTCTATTCGGTTAACTCTAATCGAATAACTAATATTCGATTAACTCATTTCGATTAACTCTTTTCGATTTACTCTTTCAAATTGAGTCCTTTGATTATTCCTTTGAATTATCTCCTTTGATAAATCCCTTTTCTATTTTTTTTACTTAACAAATAACTATTCCCTTTTCAATTCTATTTATTTAACAAATAAATATTTCTTTTTCTTTTCTATTTATTTAACAAATATTTTCTTTTATATTTGTTTTTGACAATTCATCCCCTTTTTATTTGTTTTACAAATATTTTCCTTTATATTTGATTTCACAAATAAATTCCTTTTCATTATCCTATTAAATTTCCAATTACATATCCCTTATAACATCTTATTTATTTCTAAATAAATATTCTTCTTTATAAAATACTTTGATTTTATAAATAATTTCCCATCTTATAAAATCCCTTGATTTTATAAATATTTTCTCTTTAAATAAATTCTAATTCATTTTATAAATGAATAACCCTTTTCTATTTGTTTTACAAATATCTTCCCTTATCCTTGTTTTACCAATAATTCCCTACATAATTATCAATAGATTATATACCATACATAATTATCAATAGATTATATACCATATCATATATTACAATATATGAAAAACAATAAAATAAATGTTGAGGAAACCAGTTGGATTCTTCCAACCTGTTTCCCTGCATCCACAGATGTTACACAATAAAATCAACATCACTTTCAATTCCATATGATATATTCAATTTAACAGAATCAATAAAGAAATTCAACTAACTGACTAGCAGTTCAATCAAACAGTCAACACACAGTCAATCAGCCAATATTTAACAGATTTAAAAATACAACATGAAATTATAAACTGATTAGAGTTAGTGAGATTTACTCACTTTGGCAGTTCATCGTTAAAGAACGATAAACTGTTTGTTTGATTTGAATCAAACAATTTATTTCTCCGTAAATTCAAATGAGCTCAAATCCACTTCCAATCAGCTTCATTGTGAAGCTCTCGTCCATACGATCCTAACGGATCTGACCGTTCGTGATTCTGATACCGTATGCTCATGTTATAACAATTTCAAGTTAATATAACTTTAAACTAAAATAAACATGATTTATATTAAAAAAATAATGGGCTTTACTTTGTAACGAGGCCATCACCACACTTCTATTACCAGGCCCGCTTACCAATCCTTCTTCCCCAATACCAACCGTGGTTCCCAGGCAACCACTCACCACCATTTCCTGATCATTTCACCTTCTATCTCCATCGCTCCATCATTGTTTGCAAAACTGAAAACACCGATTCACTCCTCTTCCCGAGCTCGTCACGACCACCTCCATCACGACCATCCCGTCGCCTCCTCCCTGATTGCGTCAAACAGTTCACCCAGTAACCAAATAGACATATATATACGTCGAACTTCCTAAAAATCCAGTATCAGGTGCGAAAAACCCTCATCAACCCAAAACAAACCACCAATTCAAGTATTTATTCCTAAATCTCAACATAAATCAAACCCTACTTCACTGCCACATTTTCAAGTACCCCAAAACTATCGTCGCACGAATTGAAACGGGTACCGGAGCGAAAGAAATGGTTTGAGGAGTATAAAAATTTAATTTTCCTAATTTACAGGATTTAATTTCAATTTCCATTGATTTTCTTTTGATAGCCCCCATTTTTCTGTGAAGAAGGACTTACGGCGGAATGTTTGACTAATGGAAAATGAAGACTTAGGTTTAGAAATTTTGTTGGTGGCTATTTATAGGATTTTTCTAATTGATTTTATATTGATTTTTATTGGACCGTTATCTTCGTTTGTCCTTTAAAAATCCCCAAGATCACATTCAAAACACAAAAATCACGAAAATTGGCATGCAGCTACAGTTCGACATTACGGTCCCAATGAAACTAGTTTCGTCGAATTTCGACTCCATTTGCTCACACAGCGTATTTTTAACCGTCAAAATACTAACTGTTTTTCACTCTAAAAATCCATACGGCCACACAGTGACTCTAAAAATCACGAAACTTGACATCTAACAATAATCTGACATTGCGGATCCAACAAAATTAGTTTCGTCGAATTCCGATTCATTTGCAAAACCGGCTATTTTTAAAGCTCTGAATGACCCATTTAAATTTATAAATATATTTAAATCAAATTAAATATAAATAAATTTATATTATCGTATATATATTCACAGCGGAACACCATACAGCTCTAGAATATTCCTATATGAATCTCCAACTCGATATTCACTTCTGGGTCAACCCGATATTCGATTTATATTGAAATTCCTTTCTAAAATATAAATAATTCCTTTATAAATTTTAAAGGAATTCCACATCGACTTTTCTAAAATTTTATTTGGACATAAATCAAAATCTACAACCACAATATAATAACCATCTAGCAGAAACGCTTTCATCTCATGTTCTACATATATAGTGTACAATCAAAACCGCAAGCACGTATTGGGTAATGAATTTACAACTATGACAAGGTATGGAACCACATTTCGCTAGTGTACCTCTAGAAAGGAATACACTGGGTTCAACAAGAACATCTTGCAACCCAGACACACATGACCGACCACTCATTTCGCTTGAGTGTATCGAATGTATATCACAAATTGTTGGGATCAGCAACCGTTTCCCGAATGGGACAGTATCGACAATAGATTTTTAGAAATAAATGAAACTCTAGATCAGCTGATTATACACCCTACTTCGGAGCGACCGACTTAGCCATGCTGCCTGCCCGATTTTAGTCATTTACCGGTTGATGAGGCTTGAGGTTACGCTTCATCATCACATCAGATTCACTTCGAATGCCACATTGTCAGATCCATCGAAAATCACTAATTAATGTCTACAACAGTGCATTACGTGTTAGCTAAAGAAGTTTCCTTCTCCGCTTCCACTCTTGGTACGGTTGAAGAAATCAATGTACGTGACCTTTCTGGAAATACTCTGTCAGACATTCATCCATACCAGTCATCCAAGAACAGGATGAACCGAAGGCACTATTCAGTACATCCATCTTAGGCACTGTTATCTAAGATTTATACAAAAGCCCTTGCACTTTACTCCGTCTTCAATTATCTTTGGCATATATGATTCGCAATGCTTATGCCAATAAAGAGTGGTTCTTTGGATAATAATCCAACCAATCCTCCATATTAACAACGTTAAAATGGTCAAAACTTCGATAGTCTGTGACCATCAAAGAAAAACAAGTGTGCAAACAACGATATTGTTTCCAGGAGGAAATTATATCAATAAATCATCATTCAACATTTAGCTCTTTATTTCATAAATTTCTCATCTCATGTTTTCCATATATTTTAAATTCTTATTGTAACGGTAAGGAATTTCGCTCGATCTGAATCGATCGTTAAACCGACTAAGACTGTTCGAAATCCCTGATCGTTTTTTAGAATAGGACAAATCAGAACGCAGACGGAAGAACATTTCATTGTTTATTACAACAACTCCATCAGATTACAAGAATATACAGAGTATGAATAAATATTATACACAGAAAAATATCAGAGATTACAATAAATTACATAGCAGCGGAAAAACAATACAAACCCCAACTAGAAGTAATACACGGATACAGAGCTTTCCGAGTATCGATCCAGCTGTAAATCAGGATCCCGTGGATATAAATCTGCAAAAACAAAACTACTAGCTGCCCGCGTGGAAAATAGCGGCACCCAGTGTTTAGGTTAAACAATAAACTCCAGGTCAGTCATGTGACTGGTGTGAGAACTAAAGCAGTTATTAATCTTTATTTTAAAGTTCGGTAAATCAATGGACCACGCCGTATAACACGGAACGGGTTTCCTCCCAAGAATACCAGTGCATAAAACAAACAGCGCAATGCTAAATAAAGAAAAATGAAGCTATTATAAGACCCAGGTCCCATCACACAATGCAACGCAAGCCGGAGGATAGGGTTTTTACCTTATAATAGCCAAAGCATGCTTGATACGTTAAAACACACTATTTTGATATTACTATAAGTGTATAGTGTCAAAACAATTTCAATCATAAATAACAATCATAAGCGGTATGAATGACCCATACCACTATGTCACCATACTAGGTTCTACAAATAAAACCGCAATATCACGTATTGGAAATTGGATTTCCGTCATGAGTCGAGGCAAGGGGCAAGCTCCTCTCCGTTCGAGACACTCTAGCAAATGCCTCGGGACTGCACACAGCAATGCCTGGATCCTCCAAGGCCGATCCTCACTTAATTTTGAGGATTAGAAGTTCCTGAACACACGTTTCCTGGTCCTTACAGACCTATATCCGAGGCGCCTCGCATTCCAACAACCACATAGGTGAAAAGTAGATATAAATGTCAGGGCTGGTAGGTCACTGACACCACCATAGCTAGAAAGAAACGACGTGCACTCCTTGGGTCCTTCTCCCATTTTTGACTCATACCGAGGTGTGAGGCTCGCGAATCCACGTTATACACAAAGCTACGTCACACAGACCATGCTTTGATCATCAACCACAAGACTTTGCTTTTCAACAGAAGCCTTGATCAATTGCCACTTACGCGTGCCACACTGGCAATTCACTCCATGCGACTGATGTCCATCGATATACAACCTCTGAGCTCGTACATCTCAGAGAAGGGCGTTAAGCAAGAGAATAAATTCTCCGCCACCAAACAGATGTATATTTAATAGAGATCAATCAACACAGAATAAAATCCAATGTCAGACACACAATCCATTTACAAGTTCGTTCTAGGTCTGAACGAAACCGGTGGCACTTTTCTCGCATATCCATCGATTTCCAAGTACGTCTAGACGATCACCAACTGTTTCCCTCATCTTGGGTGTACAGCCCAATCGAGATCATTAGTAATCACCCAAACGAGGTGAAGACTTCCGGTCTTCAACCACCGTCTTCATCTTCGACATATCGTCGAATCGGTTATTCAAAATGGGTATAAACCCGGCCTTTCCAAATAACCCGCGTATATAATAAACATGTGTTACACAAACACAACATATGCCTCATTCCAATTCAGAATATTCTTTTACTCTAATTTCCACATTCTTAGGGAAAGGTTCCCATTAATTTTATCAAAGATAAATTCTTCTAAATTTATTCTTTAATCTTCCTTTGGATATCATTTCAAACCATATTATGGTTTGCCAAACTAGTCGGGATTAGCGAACCACACCAAAGTAATTATTTATTTTATTTCCCAATCCCAACCTACTCATCCCATGGAGCAAAACTGGTAATACTCCATATCTAACACCACGGTGTTACCGGCAAAATTAATTACCATTTCACTTTCAAATCTAATTAAAGCTTTAACTATCGCTTTGGAGCAAAACTGGTGATACTCCATTCTCGAACACCTTTCAGATTTGATAATTTAAATTATCAATTCACATTTCAATCTAATTAAAGATTCATTAAAACTCCACTTAGTTTTAATCTTTTCAAAAATCAATATCCTGTATTTAACTGAGTTAAAGAATCAATGTCATCTAAAACACGATTCACGGTAAACCCAAATCACATTGGATATTAAATACAAGGCTCTGAATAGAAAATATGCCGGCTTATATTCAATATCAAATTCTGAAACCGACAAATATCGTATTGGAAATAACAATATAAATATATCTTTCAAATTCCCATAACAATATCTGTATAATCACGGAATCCAACATCGAAATATTCTAAAGACAATTTCGATTCAAATCCACTTCCACTTTATATATATTGGAAATTCTGGTAATTTTCAAAACCAATTCAAATTCAATTTATTTATTTCAAAAATAAATTGATTTTAATTCTAGTTCAAAACTAGTTCATTTTGATAAAAAACTATTTTTATCTTTTCAAATGTGGGATTTTTCATCCCAGTTCTTTCCAATTCATATACTATGATTTTACACAAATTATTGATATTTTTAATAATTTTATCAAGGCACGTACACTCGATTTCCATCAACGGCCATCGAACTGCACTTACAGTCACCTTTTCCAAATTTGATTTGGACATAATTCCAAATCCAACCGTTAGTGTAACACCCCGAATTTCAGTTAACACTGATATTCACTAATTACAGAATTAATAATCTCAGATGTGAGAATCAGGGGAAACGGGTTACGTTATTGTGTTCGTCTCGGAAAAATACGCGAAATAGAGTCCGAAATTTTGTAAATCGGAGTCCGTATGACCCGGTTAAGGCCCAAAGAAGTTTTCGGGAAATTTGAATTTCGAAACATGCAGAAATGGGGGCCAGGCGGGAAAACTCCTGCCCAGCCAAGTCGGCTTGGCTGTCGACAGGGCTGTCGACTTGCCTGTCGACATGCCTGTCAACTTGGCAGTTGACAGGGCTGTCGACATGCCCTGTCGGCTGATTCTGGCCTGGGTGCACCTGGTTGAGTTTTGGGCTGGGTTGGAGGGCTTGGGACGAAATCTGACGGACCTAAACTAACCTAGGGTTAATCTAAGGGTCTAAAACACATCCTAATCCTATAAATAAGACCCTAAGCTAGCCCTAAATGATCATAATCCTATCCTCTAACTAAACTATGCCAAAATTTTCTATGATCATGGCCTCCACTCAAAACCCTAGCCTCCATCCTCTTTCTAAACTATTTCTATGAAGGCTTTCATGTTCATACAAGCATTTTTAAGTTGTATGAGTGATCATTAGCTTGCATTCATCATCAAGTTGCAAGCTTTATTTTCAAGGCTAGAGTTTTTGGGTGATTTTTTGGCAAGGGTTTGCTTATTGGAGTTTAGTGGTGAGTTTCTATAGCCTTAATAATCAATTGTTAAATTGATTATGATAGGATATGATAAGATATGGCTATGTTTGTGGATCAATGTGTTTATGCAAGTTTAGTATAGTGTATGTTGTGTGTTTTGCGAGTTTTATGCTATATGTTATGCAAGTTTAATGCTATGTTTTATGATGCTCATTATGCAAAACATTATGTTGAACATTGATTCATATGTAACATGTTATGCAAGCTATATGTGAGATTATATGCAAGTTCATATGTAACATGTTATGCAAGCTATATGTGAGATTATATGCAAGTTCATATGTAACATGTAATGCAAGTTATGTGCATGATTATATGCAAGTTCATATGTAACATGTTATGCAAGTTATGTGATTGGTTATATGCAAGTTATGTGCATGATTATATGCAAGTTCATATGTAACATGTTATGCAAGTTATGTGTTTGGTTATATGCAAGTTATGTGCATGATTATATGCAAGTTCATATGTAACATGTTATGCAAGTTATGTGTTTGGTTATATGCAAGTTAACATGTGACATGCTATGCAAGTTCACACCTTTGTATGACATAAGAATCATATGCAAGTTACCCCCTTTGTGACATATGTGCTTCATGCAAGTTTGGGTTAAATGCTAGTTGGGTTTAATGTATGCTCATATATGCAAGTTGACACCTTTTAAACCCATGATAAAGTTATATGCTATGATTGGTTAAACCCATGGCATTTGTGATGAATCTTCCCTTTATTATGTCTTGTTATGAGAACGAATTACGTGGGGAACGATGGGGTTAATATGCATGTTAATAAAATGGTGTGAAATGGGTATGCTTAAGCATAACATAAAGTGAATGGACATAATTGGGAATTTACCTATTAAGTTAGGTCTACCCATATTATGGAATTGGGAATTTACCTATTAAGTTAGGTCTACCCATATTATGGAATTGGGAATTTACCTATTAAGTTAGGTCTACCCATATTACGGAATTGAGAATTTACCTATTGAGTTAGGTCTACCCATATTCTTGAAATTGGTAATTAATTAGGGATAATTAATACAAATTATGGGGGTGATTAATTAGGAGTAATTAATCGACTAAGACACGAGGTTGGACCCTTTTGTAGCATAAGACTGCCCGGAACCAACCGGCAAATCCAGCGGCTACAAATGATTGGCCCAATGTGAGAGGTCTTAGTCATAAACTAAATACGTGACATGTGTAAAGACACGAGGTTAGACTTTGTTATGGTGTAAGGCTGCCCGGAACCAACCGACATATCCAACTGCTATAAAAGACAGTCAAATGTGAGAGGTCTTTACAAAGGTTACGATCTTAATTAATTAAGAAACACTTAACCAAATTAGCATATAGTGGGGCATGAGGGGTTAAGTGGGTGCCTTGGGTGGCATGTAGTAACTAGTGGGGGTGCCTTGGGTGGCATGTGGAAATCTAGTGGGTGCCTTGAGTGGCAATTAAAATATGATTAAAAGACTTAACCAAAATTTATAACATGTAAGTGGACATGGTTAAAGGGTTAAGTGGGATTCACTAGAAATGACAAGCTTAGGTGGGTAGCTTGTGGGGGCCCATTTCAACCAATATCCCAAACGTATCTTTGTGGGCTCGACCCAAGTCGAGGACGGGACACGCATATTGGGCTTGACTGTAAGAGGCCAAAACGGGTTAGCGGTGGCAACGCAAGTCCAACGGGTTTCATATGCGTGTGTGGACCCGGGCTGGTAAGTAAGACGTTGTTGCATCGTGTAGGTATAAGCCGTGCACCGTTGATATTATCAGGTTGCCACTTTGGGGAATGATACCCCCCACTATGGGGCCAGCACGGGTATCTACGTTAGGGAGCCGATCGCTTGGGGAGTAGTGGGTACACCTAGTGGAGATAGGGGCAGACGGCACCTATGTAGTCAGCTAGGGGTACACGAAACTACTATTAAAAATTACTAAGTACACTTAGTGGGATCAACCTTAAGTAGGAATTACTCTTGGGTGGGTAGAACTGGTGTGGTGCAGTGTAGGAATTACCCTTGGGTGGGTAGATCTGGGGTGGTGCAGTGTAGTAATTATCCTTGGGTGGGTAAATGCGTCTTTTCGGTTATCTTAGTACATCCTGTGTTTAGTTGGCTACTTAGTGTAGTCATTATCCCCAGAGGTACCGTACCTTGTTTATATCATACCCTAATTACTTTAATGATTGTATTGTTAAGGTTATAGGACTCGCTCAAACTTATGTCTGACCCCGTTGTTTTTTTTATCTTTTTTCCCAACCCTCAGGTTTTCAGAGTGGGCCTAGCACTAGTGGGCTTTAATCAGACAGCTTTATCTATCTTTTGGAGCTTGGACCGTGGATGTAAAGCTCGGTTTATCTTTTCTATTATGGCTATTAAGTTATGTAGTGGGATTATGTTCTTTTGTTTTATCAGGATGGATATTATGTACTTGACTCTTGTTTATGGTTTTGGTGTAACCAAACATGTTTTACTTTCCGCTGCAATGAAATGATGTTTGAAATTCTCAAGTATTACTTATATCTGTCTTGTTGTAATTTTTCTGTTCTATATTCACTTAAAATACTCCACCGATGTTATGGCATTCCCTTAGTGAGTGACCGTAGTGGGTGTGGGGTGTTACACGTGGTATCAAAGCTTAAGGTTACCAGAACAGATAAAATTTTTAGAAAAACTATTTTCTAAGAATATTTTTGAAAGGAATATTTTCAAAAACATGTCTTTTAAGAGAAAAGTTTTTGAAAGAAAAGCATAATCCCCGATAGCCATATCTTTATCTTTCGAATTCTCCGTTTTGAATCTCTTCCTCTCTCGTTTTGAGTTTCCCCTCCGTGTATAGATGATCTTTCTAAGATAGATAAGAATGGAAAACCACTTCAAGGGACTTAGACGTTAGTCGGATTAGAAGTTGGTTCAAGAAGGAGGAGGACTGGTAGGTACCTATTGGATAGACGATGGGAGGAAGGCTCAAATAGTTGTTTGGTTAATGAAGGATGAAACCTCATTGGTGGGAGGTTACGAGTGGAGAATGGGAAGAAGAAGGCGAGTAGTTATCCTTTTGGGAGGAATAGGACACCTTATTAGGGTTGTCCAAAGGGGCAAGGGCAAGGTATGGAATCTTCTGGAGGGTAGTTGTATTCCCTCACGGCTAGTGTACCAGATGGGGATAAGACCGTCTAGGTTGGAATTTGGATTTCTTTATTATCCGGTTCGAACTTTATTTGATTCTGACGCATCGAGTTCGTTTATCTCATCGTTGTTAGTTGAGTCACTGCACTTAGACACCAGTTTAGTAGATGATCCCTTAGTTGTTTCAAACCCAATTGGGGGCTCCATGATGTGTTTGGGTTTGAAAGTTTCTATACTTAGCGTTGAGTTTAGATGTGTTGCTCCTTGGCCTTCACGGGCTATGGGTTAGTTTTGGGCATGGACTGGTTATCCAGTAATGGTGCCGTTCTTGTTTGTGGAAGGAGAGTTGTTAGGCTTACGACCCGCTTGGGTAACACTCTCGAGATCTCTTGTAATCCCATGGAATCTGTTATGCTAAGTTATCTAGAATCACTTGACACGTCGGTCTAGAGTTTGCGATCTGTTAGAGTGGTCCGGGAATACTCGGATGTGTTTGAGGAGGTGAAGGGCTTACCTCCGGAGCGGGAGATTGACTTCCGAATATATCCGGTAGACAATGCCAAACCAGTATCTTGGCCAGTGTGCCACATGACTCCTCATGAGAGGAGAGAACTCCATAAGCAAGTAGGCGATTTGCTTGAGAAGGGGTTTAGAAGACGAAGTATATCGGAGTGGGGTGCTCCAGTAGTTTTTGCTATGAAGGCGGAGGGGTCCCTCAGACTTTGTGTAGATTATAGGGAGTTTAACCAGATAACAAAGAAGAATAGACACCCATTGCCGAGGATTGATGATCTCTTTGATCAGTTGGTTGGCGCCTCAGTGTTTTCGTAGTAGGACTTAGCCACGGGGTTTCATCAGTTGAGAGTGGCTGAGGATAGTATAGAGAAGACTACCTTTAGGACTCCGGATGGTTTTATGAGTGGCTGGTGATGCCATTTGGTTTGTCGAACGCCCCCGCACACTTTGTTGATTTGATGAGAAGGGTGTTCAGGGAGTACCTAAATAAGTTCGTGATGGTCTTTGTAAATGACATCTTGGTCTTTTCTAGGAGCGAAATAAGTTTTCGTATGTGCTCAATAGGTTGAGCAAAGCCAGTTATGGGTTAAACGGTGGTTTTGGAGCGAGACTGGTGAGGACATCCAGAGTTGGACAAGGCCTTAATTATTTAGCCGTTTTTACTAGTATCATCTCATGTAGGTCGTCTGAATTCGAAGGAGGTATCCCTTGGGTGTTTGTCTGATATTGGTTTAGTCCTTTGGGGCTTGCATTTGGGGGATGTCGAGTTCGACTAGGGTGGTCTGCGTGAGAGATGGACAGTTGTGATGATTTTGGATGGGGTAATATCCTGGTTTTCTCTAAAAGTTGAGGAGAGCATGCCCTACATCTTAGGGAAGTGTTGGAGTCTCTTCGAGCGCATAGTCTTAGGACAGCAAAAGTGGATGGGATTCTTAGCATCCTATGAGTTTGAGATAGCGTATACCCATGGCAAGGGTAACGTGGTAGCAGATGCCTTAAGTAGAAAAAGGTTGTCCTTGAGTTCATTGTTCGTTGAACGACGGAGCTTAGAGTTTATTTCTATGTTCGACTTTAGACCTTCCGTTGACTTTGTACCCGGTTTGCTAGCCTCCTTGGAGGTTAGGCCTACTCTTTTGGGGCGGATTGGCGGAGCGCAGCGAGACGACCCACAGTTGGTTGAGTTAGTAGAGAAGCTCATGAGGAGGGGGAGTCGTCCAGCCATTTGAGTAGGTACACCCTAGATGGTAAGGGGTGGTTGCGTAGAGACGGTAGACTTTGTGTACCGCAAGACGAGGGTTTGAGGAAGGCTATACTTGATGATGCACATCGTTCGAAGATGACCATTCATCCCGGTAGGGACAAGATGTACCAAGACATGAAGCGAGTTTTCATTTGGGCCGGTATGAAGAAAGACGCGGCCGAGTATGTCGCTAGATGCTTGGTGTGCCAACAAGTAAAAGCGGAGCAAAAGAAACCCGGTGGGTTGCTTCACCCATTGGAGGTTCCGCTATGGAAGTGGGATAGTGTCTCGATGGATTTCATCAATGGATTACCAAGATCGAGGAAGGGTAATACGGGAATTTGGGTTGGGGTAGACAAACTTACTAAGAGTGCCCATTTTATACCCGTGAAGAGTAAGAGGACTGCTCAATGGCTAGCTTCAATCTACATTCGAGAGATTGTTAGATTGCATGGTGTACCTTCCAGCATAGTGAGTGATCGAGATCCTATCTTCACTAGCGAGTTTTGGAAGAGTTTGAAAGTGGCGGTAGGGACTCAGCTGTGTTTGAGCACCGCAAATCATCCTCAGACGGACGGCCAGACCGGGAGGGTGAATCGCATTTTAGAAGACCTTTTGAGGCTATGTATCTTAGATTTTGGAGGTACATGAGAAGAGCATCTTCCATTGGTGGAGTTCGCATATAATAACAGCTTTCAGTCTAGTATTGGCATGGCTCCTTTCGAAGCTTTTTATGGAAGGCCTTGTCGATCACCTACATGTTGGTGGGAATCTACGGATAAGATCTAGCTTGGGCCCGATATGGTTAGGAAGACTTCGGAAAAGATTGATTTGATTCGAAGAAGGATGAAAGCGGCGCAAGACAGACAGAAATCATATGTGGACAAGAGGAGAACAGAGCTTGAGTTTGATGTTGGGGACATGGTCTTTGTCAAAGTATCTCTGTTACGGAATGTGGTTCGCTTTGGATCTGTTGGGAAGTTAGCACCAAGGTTTGTTGGACCGTTTCCTATTAAGGAAAGGGTTGGACAGATGGCCTATAGAGTGGAGTTGCCCGACAGACTTAGTGGTGTACATGATGTATTCCATGTGTCACATTTGAGGAAGTGCCTACATGAGACCGCAGAGGTGGTAGAGCCGAGCTTGCTTAGAGAAGTAGAGATAGAGCGTGATGCGACTATTCGACGAGCTCCGACACGCATCCTTGGGTCAGAGATTAAGAGGTTGAGAAACAAGGAGGTTCAACTAGTCAAAGTGCAATGGGGAGAAGATGAGAGCAACGCTACTTGGGAGACGGAAGCGAAAATGCGTTCATTATACCCATTCCTTTTTGAGGGTATGTCTTTTAACTTCTCCTTTATCGTTTGTCTAGTATTTATCTTATCTTTAGTATGTCCTCTTGTTAGTGCCTTTGACCTTTAGATAGGGTAAACCTACGGTTGAAACATGTGTTTGAGACATGTTATGATTGATTGATGCATGTGGATGCAAGTGTTTGCTAGTGGTTGCTCGTGGATGCATATACACACACTCTAGACACTAGATCGGCTCAATCACTTCATATTGCATATTGCATATAATTGTGTGTAGGTAGCTATATTTATGGATGTATAATGGTTGTGTTATCATATGGATGATGCATTTTGGTGAATGATTGTGCACTCATGTAAATATAGTATGTGTCGATAGGGTTCTTTCGCATACATATTGGATGCATGGCACTATCACGGTTTGCATATGTTCATACATTAGATAGGGAACATATACACACACTTTTTGCATATGCTCATACATCAGTAGAAATTGTTTTAAGGACAATGGATGCCCGTGTTTGATGGATTGAGTAGATGGTTTTTGGATGGTAGGATATGCATTCTCCTTAACTTGGAGATTTCGGGGACGAAATCCTTTAAGGAGGGGAGAATGTAAAAACCCGAATTTCAGTTAACATTGATATTCACTAATTACAGAATTAATAATCTCAGATGTGAGAATCAGGGGAAACGGGTTACGTCATTGTGTTCATCTCGGAAAAATACGTGAAATAGAGTCCGAAATTTTGTAAATCGGAGTCCGTATGACCCGGTTAAGGCCCAAAGAAGTTTTCGGGAAATTTGAATTTCGAAACATGCAGAAATGGGGGCCAGGCGGGAAAACTCCCGCCCAGCCAAGTCGACTTGGCTGTCGACAGGGCTGTCGACTTGCCTGTCGACTTGGCAGTCGACAGGGCTGTCGACATGCCCTGTCGGCTGATTCTGGCCTAGGTGCACCTGGTTGAGTTTTGGGCTGGGTTGGAGGGCTTGGGACAAAATCTGACGGACCTAAACTAGCCTAGGGTTAATCTAAGGGTCTAAAACACATCCTAATCCTATAAATAAGACCCTAAGCTAGCCCTAAATGATCATAATCCTATCCTCTAACTAAACTATGCCAAAATTTTCTATGATCATGGCCTTCACTCAAAACCCTAGCCTCCATCCTCTTTCTAAACTATTTCTACGGAGGCTTTCATGTTCATACAAGCATTTTTAAGTTGTATGAGTGATCATTAGCTTGCATTCATCATCAAGTTGCAAGCTTTATTTTCAAGGCTAGAGTTTTTGGGTGATTTTTTGGCAAGGGTTTGCTTATTGGAGTTTAGTGGTGAGTTTCTATAGCCTTAATAATCAATTGTTAAATTGATTATGATAGGATATGATAAGATATGGCTATGTTTGTGGATCAATGTGTTTATGCAAGTTTAGTATAGTGTATGTTGTGTGTTTTGCGAGTTTTATGCTATATGTTATGCAAGTTTAATGCTATGTTTTATGATGCTCATTATGCAAAACACTATGTTGAACATTGATTCATATGTAACATGTTATGCAAGCTATATGTGAGATTATATGCAAGTTCATATGTAACATGTTATGCAAGCTATATGTGAGATTATATGCAAGTTCATATGTAACATGTAATGCAAGTTATGTGCATGATTATATGCAAGTTCATATGTAACATGTTATGCAAGTTATGTGTTTGGTTATATGCAAGTTATGTGCATGATTATATGCAAGTTCATATGTAACATGTTATGCAAGTTATGTGTTTGGTTATATGCAAGTTATGTGCATGATTATATGCAAGTTCATATGTAACATGTTATGCAAGTTATGTGTTTAGTTATATGCAAGTTAACATGTGACATGCTATGCAAGTTCACACCTTTGTATGACATAAGAATCATATGCAAGTTACCCCCTTTGTGACATATGTGCTTCATGCAAGTTTGGGTTAAATGCTAGTTGGGTTTAATGTATGCTCATAAATGCAAGCTGACACCTTTTAAACCCATGATAAAGTTATATGCTATGATTGGTTAAACCCATGGCATTTGTGATGAATCTTCCCTTTATTATGTCATGTTATGAGAACGAATTACGTGGGGAACGATGGGGTTAATATGCATGTTAATAAAATGGTGTGAAATGGGTATGCTTAAGCATAACATAAAGTGAATGGACATAATTGGGAATTTACCTATTAAGTTAGGTCTACCCATATTATGGAATTGGGAATTTACCTATTAAGTTAGGTCTACCCATATTATGGAATTGGGAATTTACCTATTAAGTTAGGTCTACCTATATTATGGAATTGGGAATTTACCTATTGAGTTAGGTCTACCCATATTCTTGAAATTGGTAATTAATTAGGGATAATTAATACAAATTATGGGGGTGATTAATTAGGTGTAATTAATCGACTAAGACACGAGGTTGGACCCTTTTGTAGCATAAGACTGCCCGGAACCAACCGGCAAATCCAGCGGCTACAAATGATTGGCCCAATGTGAGAGGTCTTAGTCATAAACTAAATACGTGACAAGTGTAAAAACACGAGGTTAGACTCTGTTATGGTGTAATGCTGCCCGGAACCAACCGGCATATCCAGCTGCTATAAAAGACAGTCTAATGTGAGAGGTCTTTACAAAGGTTACGATCTTAATTAATTAAGAAACACTTAACCAAATTAGCATGTAGTGGGGCATGAGGGGTTAAGTGGGTGCCTTGGGTGGCATGTAGTAACTAGTGGGGGTGCCTTGGGTGGCATGTGGAAATCTAGTGGGTGCCTTGAGTGGCAATTAAAATTTGATTAAAAGACTTAACCAAAATTTATAACATGTAAGTGGACATGGTTAAAGGGTTAAGTGGGATTCACTAGAAATGACAAGCTTAGGTGGGTAGCTTGTGGGGGCCCATTTCAACCAATATCCCAAACGTATCTTTGTGGGCTCGACCCAAGTCGAGGACGGGACACGCATATTGGGCTTGACTGTAAGATGCCCAAACGGGTTAGTGGTGGCAACGCAAGTCCAACGGGTTTCATATGCGTGTGTGGACCCGGGCTGGTAAGTAAGACGTTGTTGCATCGTGTAGGTATAAGCCGTGCACCGTTGATATTATCAGGTTGCCACTTTGGGGAATGATACACCCCACTGTGGGTCCAGCACGGGTATCTACGTTAGGGAGCCGATCGCTTGGGGAGTAGTGGGTACACCTAGTGGAGATAGGGGTAGACGGCACCTATGTAGTCAGCTAGGGGTACACGAAACTACTATTAAAAATTACTAAGTACACTTAGTGGGATCAACCTTAAGTAGGAATTACTCTTGGGTGGGTAGAACTGGTGTGGTGCAGTGTAGGAATTACCCTTGGGTGGGTAGATCTGGGGTGGTGCAGTGTAGTAATTATCCTTGGGTGGGTAAATGCGTCTTTTCGGTTATCTTAGTACATCCTGTGTTTAGTTGGCTACTTATTGTAGTCATTATCCCCAGAGGTACCGTACCTAGTTTATATCATACCCTAATTACTTTAATGATTGTATTGTTAAGGTTATAGGACTCGCTCAGACATATGTCTGACCCCGTTGTTTTTTTATCTTTTTTCCCAACCCTCAGGTTTTCAGAGTGGGCCTAGCACTAGTGGGCTTTAATCAGACTGCTTTATCTATCTTTTGGAGCTTGGACCGTGGATGTAAAGCTCAGTTTATCTTTTCTATTATGGCTATTAAGTTATGTAGTGGGATTATGTACTTTTGTTTTATCAGGATGGATATTATGTACTTGACTCTTGTTTATGGTTTTGGTGTAACCAAACATGTTTTACTTTCCGCTGCAATGAAATGATGTTTGAAATTCTCAAGTATTACTTATATCTGTCTTGTTGTAATTTTTCTGTTCTATATTCACTTAAAATACTCCACCGATGTTATGGCATTCCCTTAGTGAGTGACCGTAGCGGGTGTGGGGTGTTACACGTGGTATCAGAGCTTAAGGTTACCAGAACAGATAAAATTTTTAGAAAAACTATTTTCTAATAATATTTTTGAAAGGAGTATTTTCAAAAACATGTCTTTTAAGAGAAAAGTTTTTGAAAGAAAAGCATAATCCCCGATAGCCATATCTTTATCTTTCGAATTCTCCGTTTTGAATCTCTTCCTCTCTTGTTTTGAGTTTCCCCTCTGTGTATAGATGATCTTTCTAAGATAGATAAGAATGGAAAACCACTTCAAGGGACTTAGACGTTAGTCGGATTAGAAGTTGGTTCAAGAAGGAGGAGGACTGGTAGGTACCTATTGGATAGACGATGGGAGGAAGGCTCAAATAGTTGTTTGGTTAATGAAGGATGAAACCTCATTGGTGGGAGGTTACGAGTGGAGAATGGGAAGAAGAAGGCGAGTAGTTATCCTTTTGGGAGGAATAGGACACCTTATTAGGGTTGTCCAAAGGGGCAAGGGCAAGGTATGGAATCTTCTGGAGGGTAGTTGTATTCCCTCACGGCTAGTGTACCAGATGGGGATAAGACCGTCTAGGTTGGAATTGGAATTCTTTATTATCCGGTTCGAAATTTATTTGATTCTGACGCATCGAGTTCGTTTATCTCATCGTTGTTAGTTGAGTCACTGCACTTAGACACCAGTTTAGTAGATGATCCCTTAGTTGTTTCAAACCCAATTGTGGGCTCCATGATGTGTTTGGGTTTGAAAGTTTCTATACTTAGCGTTGAGTTTAGATGTGATGCTCCTTGGCCTTCACGGGATATGGGTTAGTTTTGGGCATGGACTGGTTATCCAGTAATGGTGTCGTTCTTGTTTGTGGAAGGAGAGTTGTTAGGCTTACGACCCGCTTGGGTAACACTCTCGAGATCTCTTGTAATCCCATGGAATCTGTTATGCTAAGTTATCTAGAATCGCTTGACACGTCGGTCTAGAGTTTGCGATCTGTTAGAGTGGTCCGGGAATACTCGGATGTGTTTGAGGAGGTGAAGGGCTTACCTCCGGAGCGGGAGATTGACTTCCGAATATATCCGGTAGACAATGCCAAACCAGTATCTTAGCCAGTGTGCCACATGGCTCCTCGTGAGAGGAGAGAACTCCATAAGCAAGTAGGCGATTTGCTTGAGAAGGGGTTTAGAAGACGAAGTATATCGGAGTGGGGTGCTCCAGTAGTTTTTGCTATGAAGGCGGATGGGTCCCTCAGACTTTGTGTAGATTATAGGGAGTTTAACCAGATAACAAAGAAGAATAGACACCCATTGCCGAGGATTGATGATCTCCTTGATCAGTTGGTTGGCGCCTCAGTGTTTTCGTAGTAGGACTTAGCCACGGGGTTTCATCAGTTGAGAGTGGCTGAGGATAGTATAGAGAAGACTACCTTTAGGACTCCGGATGGTTTTTATGAGTGGCTGGTGATGCCATTTGGTTTGACGAACGCCCCCGCACACTTTGTTGATTTGATGAGAAGGGTGTTCAGCGAGTACCTAAATAAGTTCGTGATGGTCTTTGTAATTGACATCTTGGTCTTTTCTAGGAGCGAAATAAGTTTTCGTATGTGCTCAATAGGTTGAGCAAAGACAGTTATGGGATAAACGGTGGTTTTGGAGCGAGACTGGTGAGGACATCCAGAGTTGGACAAGGGCTTAATTATTTAGCCGTTTTTACTAGTATCATCTCACGTAGGTCGTCTGTAACACCCCGCCTCCGCTAGGGTCACTCGCATAGGAATGCAATAGCTTTAGAGGGGCATTATTGGTAAACATGCACAGAAATATCACAAGACAGAACATATATAAATAGGGGAAGTAAAATCAAACTTTCATAACATGAATAAATAAGGTCTAAAGCCTTTTACATCAGAGTACATCAAAACCTGTCTTGCAATAATAAAGAAGCATAAAAACCTTTTCATAAATTATTCCCCAAGTAAAACAGTAAAGTAGCCATAGCCAAGGGTTGTCCAAGCCATCCATGATGACCTTCAGGCAGAAGAAGTCCGAACTAAACAGCATTGTTTCCTCCCTGTAACCTGAGGGGGGGGAAACGGAAGAAAAGAGGCGAAACAAAACGGGTCAGTCAAAAAGACTGAGTAAGTCCTATCTACTTCCAGTATAAAAACAGGTAAAGGTAACATGACATGCATAAACTGAAAGTAAACATAAGGATAACTATAAGATAGATAAACCAGGATAGCCGGTTGAACTACTGTGGCAAGGTAAACCAAGGTATCACGATAAACTGCGGTGTTATGATAAGTCAAGGTATCACATCGTCAGATTTCTATCGAGTACGTTATCCCAAGGTATCTACCCCGTCTAACATCCCACGGTGTCTATTATGTATATTCTTCCTAGTTCTAACATGTATACTTGCTCTGCACCTCTCGTACTAGTATCCCTACCCGCGTCATGTGTAAACCATGAATGTCCCGTGCTCAAAGTCGTGTTATGGTCCATGTCAACCTAAGATCGCATATATAGGTTACTCAAATCATATGTTTCTTTCCATGTATATAAGTTCAGTCCTTTGCCGTACCTCGTACGGGCTTTCTCATGTCGTAATATCCTTGAAATCGTTTCGGACTGTCACCCTTGTTCTAGCTAGGCTCTTCCATAGGAATCATCGTTTAAACTACTAGGACTTACGCCACCTAGCACCACTAGGGATTACGCTTACTTATCGCACGCTTTCGTATTTCGGTTTGGGTTAAACCACCTAGGCCACTAGGGATTACGCTAACCCTCGACCGCGCCCTTTTCCCCGCATTCATCGTGAATCGTTTTTCTATAACTGTATGCACATGTATCACATCGTGCCATCCGAGTCCTGTCCCAGGGCAAAACAAGAAATACAGGACTCGGTCGGGAGCTTTAGATTTATCTGCCGATGCAGATACTAAGGTCTGCTTTTCTACACGTGGCTATGGTCCCACGAGACCCCTCCCTCAACTAGTGAAAGGCAACACAAGAGAAAATCTTGCATGAGAACTACACTCCGGCCAACCCACATCCTACGGCCTACCTCACCCATAATTAGATAGCAATCATGGTCTGTTGGGCGTTCCCTGCCTTTCCGTACGTACACGCTTGACTCAAGATGGTAGATGATCGACGAACTTGCTATCTCGGGCACCTGATGTATTCGCCGACTCACTGCTATCCACCCCAGTCTTTAGGTCGCTCGCATAGCAACCAAGGCATATTCTTGGTTCTTCTACCGCAGACCTCAACCTCTCGTGAACCTAGTATAATGACCTGACAGCTCACAGAGGGATCCCAAGAATATCCTCACGTTCCCCGAAGCCGCTGCTTCGTTACCCAGTTCGTTGGAGCCTTTATCTAAATCAGATAGCCTGCTCCTTCACGCATACTTAAACGTTGACCTACCATATCGGGTTACTCACCTATCTAAGAAGTGGTCCGGATTTCCTCGACTAAGAATTATTACTTAGTTTCCCTTAACTAAGGTTTACCACTTAGCCTTATTTCCATTGCCCTTGTTAACTATGGTTATTTACCTAATCCTCCGAATTAGGGTTTATCTAATGGGTTAAATGTCACTTAAGTTCATAACTTAGCCCGTCCCCAAATCATGTCAAAATTGGCTAAGTATCCAAGTCCAAGACTTAACCCTACAGACCATGTGTCAAGTTGGTCAAGTATATCGAGCAATCCATGACTTAACCTCGTCTAATTATCAATTTAGATTGGTTAAGTACATATTAATTTGACCCTATCAAATTACCGAGTCAAATCGGTCAAGCGTATTCAAAACGATTCGTGACTTAGCCTTATCATGTTTTCACGTTAGATCGGTTAAGTATAGGTTAACTTAACCTCATCAACTCCTCGTGTTAAATTAGTTAAGTGTTTAACTTAACCCCATTAAATTACCAAGTGGGATTAATTAAGTCTAGGCTAACTTAACCCCATCCGATTACCATGTTTAGATTAGTTAAGCTTAATCTTAACCCCGTCCATCAACTGTATTGTACGGTTAAGTGTCACTAAGAAAATTTACTTAACCCTATCACGTTATCGTGTTGGATTGATTAAGTGTTGGTTAACTTAATCTCGTCCACTAGTCGTATATAAAAAAAATGGTCAAGTGTCATTAGGCAAATCAAGTTACTTAACCTACCCAAGCTTATCATGTTTTGTTAAGTATCATTAGCCTAATCAAATTACTTAACCCATTTGTCCATATCATATTTGGTTAAGCCTCATTAATCAAATTAACTTAACCCTATTATGTGGCATTAATTTAATTAATGCACCCTCAACCTCTCACATTAGACCTTGTTGTGGTTACTAGTTAAGCCGGGCGGGTCCGGGTAGATTTACACCACAACCTAGTCTAACCTCGGGTCTTAAGCGCGACATGACCAACTTCTCACATTGGGTCCTATTGTTTGCAACTACTAGTTAGGCCGGTCGGTTCCGGGTAGTTTTACGTTGCAAACCCAACCCAACCTCGAGTTGGCCACACTCATATTATCTAAGTTCATCATGTTTCCAAAACATGTTACAAGTTTCCGAGCATTTGGGTAGACCTAACTTAATAGGTAAATTCCCAAAGGGTAGACCTAACTTAATAGGTAAATTCCCAAGCTCATGTTTTTATGCATACTTACATGTCATCTTCCATGTTATCTTTCAAGTCATATTTTCAAGTATAAACGCATGTCCTATTCAAGTTAAGACCTTGCGACAAGTTCATGTTTATCTAACTACCCAAATCGTGCTTTCCCAACGCAAGCAAATCGAGTCAACATAGTAAGGATACTATGCCACATATTGGTCACAAACCATGCATGATGCCAAAAAGGGCTTGGCTTCCACATGCATAACATCGTAAAGGGATTGGCCATAAACATGCATAGTGTCATAAGGTAATTTGGCCACAAACATGCATATTATCACGAAAAGGGTTTGGCCATAAACATGCATAATCTCATAAAAGACTTGGCCACAAACTTGCATGATAGCATAAAAGGGTTTGGGTTCATAAACATGCATAAGCCCCAAAATCTCGTCTTGGCCAATGTTTCACAAGTAAAATGGTTCCTAAAGGTTCATGCTAGCATTTCATGCATAAAGATCCAAACTTACAAGTTAAACTAGGTTATGCATAGCATGAGAGGCATGATTAAGTCACTCACATGGCCTAAAATCATAAATATGAACACAAGAGGCATGGTAAGGTTCATATGGATTCGCATAATCATGTTTAGCCTCATTTTATCCCATGTCAACATTAAAATACCGTTTTGACCCAAAAGTAGCTAGAACTTACATAGTTAGGCCTAGGCAAAGAAGCATGAATCATCTTGGCTAAGAAAGGTGCCCCTTTGTTGAAGAATCGTCATGGAACTCGCATAGCAACGTTGATTTGGCCTTGATTTGGTGTAGCAAGCTTGCACCTTTTGATTTGAACTTGATTTGAGTGCATAGGCTCTAGGGATTTGAGATGGAGGCCATGATCAATGTTGATTTTGGCAGCACTTAGTTGCTAGGTTTTATTTTTAGTGATTTAGATTAGATTTAGGGTCTTTTTATAGAGATTAAGATAGTTTTAGGCCATAGGATTAGATCTAGGGTTAATCTAGACCACAGAAATCGTCACAGGCCCATCAGACCAGACCAAGACTGCATCCAGGTGCACCAGGCCACCAAAACACGGCGTTATGTTTTTGGGCCCAGTCGACACCCAAGTCGACAGCCCTGTCGACTTGGGGTCCAGGGGTGTCGACAGCCCTGTCGACTCCCCTGTCGACATGGGCTTTGGCGGGAAAATTCCCGCCTGGCCCCATTTCTGATTTCCAAAAACTGTTTTCCGAAATTCAAATTCCCAGAAATCTTCTTTGGGCCTTTAACGGGTCATACGGACTCCGATTCTCGAAAACTCGGACTCTATTTCGCGTATTTTTCCGAGATGAACGCAATGGCATAGCCCGTTTTACTTGATTCCGAATTTAAAATTAAATTCCGCCTTGATTCTCGTTTTAACATGTTGTTGAAATGCGGGTTGTTACATTCTCCCCACCTTTTAGGATTTCGTCCCCGAAATCTCCAAGTTAGGAAGAACATATCCTACCATCCATCATCCATCTACTCAAAACATCATCCACAAGCAACCATTGTCCTTAGATGATTTCTAATGCCATATGAATATATGCAAAACGTGTGTGTACATGTTCCTTAGTTAATGCTAATGATCAGGCCTGAAAAATCTTTTGAATGCAAAAATATGTTTAGTGCCATGAATCCAACATGTATGCAAATAGTCCTAGTCATATAGATACTATATGCGTGCACAAACATTCATCCATATGCAACGTCCACATGGTAACACATTCAATTTCATCCATAACAAGTATAAATACTCGTGCATATGCAATATGAAATGTGACCGAGTCGAGCTAATATCTAATGCAAATTCGCGCATCCACGAGCAACCACTTGCAACCATTTGCAACCATATCAACCATAACATGTTTCAAATACATGTTTACATCCATAGGGTTCTACCTAAGATTCCCTGAAACAGGATCGAGAAGATAAACAGGACAAACTCCTTACGGGGTTTGTAACAGAAAATGGGACCGAGAGGATGCCCACAAAAGATAGCCTACAAGTAAGCTCTACAGAAAACAGGGATCAACGATATACTCCCAAAAAGAGATATCATGCGTGTATCTAGTCTTTGACCCTCAAAGTCGTCTTTCAACTTCGCGATTTTGTAGCTTCTTATTCATGTTTCCATAACATGGGCAGGAACTCATTTCTTCGTCGCCTCTCGTTCCACTTGCACTTATCCTTTTCCTAGAATACTTGGCGCAAATATGACTGCGTACTCATGATCTCATGCAAGCTTTCCAAAATTCACTAGTGAATCTCGGACCTCGTACCACAGGGTATTTCTCGTAGAAGAACTTCCTCTTGAAAGTAAACAGATGCCAACCAGGTTATCAAGCGCACTTACTAGGGTGATCTCTATAACCAATGCATAAATGAAGTAAACCGTCCGTCTTATCGGCGAATTCCATTCAAACGGATTACCAACAACTGCATCCTGGGATTCTAGGTAACTAGCCATGATAGGGCCCAAAAAGGTTACACAAGACCAAGATGAGTCGAGAATCTAACTACCCTCTTTCCAAAACCGAGAATGGCACCCCTTGCTGGATAACCACTTCATCCCTAGAATCCATCCATAGCTTATAAACATAAGCATTATTTCCAAGCTCAACACTTGATATAGACATTCTCAAATCCAAACAAGCCATGAGTAAATGGACCGATCTTCCAATAGGACTTGAGACAAAAGCGGGATTCTCTACTACGCTAGTACTAAGGTGCAGAGACTCAACTATCGAAGCGGACTTAAAAGATGCGGTGATCAAAACAAAGTCCCGACAGGATGATAGAGAAGAAAAGCTAAACCTTTGACACGATCGTTACCCTCCTTCTGAGGTACCCTAGAAATGAGAGCATACTATTGCCCTTCGAATGATCTTGTCCCTGTTCCATGATACTTAACTATCCATCCCGTTTCACCATGCCGAAGGTACTCTCTCACCATGGGTTTCATGGTTCATCTTCCTCCCTCCCTTGAGGACTAAGCCATACCAACAAGTTGCTCATCCTTAAGCTCGTATCCTTTATCCTCTTCCTTACTATCCTTTCTTATAACGCGGCCACTGGTCTCTCGAGAACCACCTCCATCGTAAGGAAAACATTTTCGTAGGTAGAAAAGACTAGTCGCAGTTAAAACTACTGTGACTACAGATGGAGGAAAGAAAGGAAAAGAGATTAAATCAAGGAAACAAGGATGATGCTAATGGCCTTTGGGGAATAGCCTTTTTCTTTTTAAAAGAAAATTTTCCTGAAAAATGCTTCTTTGTAAACGGTTTTTCAAATAATTTTCAGAAGGTCTTTAAAAACTTTTGCCCAGTCTGGTAACCTTCTGCTCTGATACCAAATGTAACACCCCGCCTCCGCTAGGGTCACTCGCATAGGAATGCACTAGCTTTAGAGGGGCATTATTGGTAAACATGCACAGAAATATCACAAGACAGAACATGTATAAATAGCGGAAGTAAAATCAAACTTTCATAACATGAATAAATAAGGTCTAAAGCCTTTTACATCAGAGTACATCAAAACCTGTCTTGCAATAATAAAGAAGCATAAAAACCTTTTCATAAATTATTCCCCAAGTAAAACAGTAAAGTAGCCATAGCCAAGGGTTGTCCAAGCCATCCATGATGACCTTCAGGCAGAAGAAGTCCGAACTAAACAGCATTGTTTCCTCCCTGTAACCTGAGGGGGGGGAAACGGAAGAAAAGAGGCGAAACAAAACGGGTCAGTCAAAAAGACTGAGTAAGTCCTATCTACTTCCAGTATAAAAACAGGTAAAGGTAACATGACATGCATAAACTGAAAGTAAACATAAGGATAACTATAAGATAGATAAACCAGGATAGCCGGTTGAACTACTGTGGCAAGGTAAACCAAGGTATCACGATAAACTGCGGTGTTATGATAAGTCAAGGTATCACATCGTCAGATTTCTATCGAGTACGTTATCCCAAGGTATCTACCCCGTCTAACATCCCACGGTGTCTATTATGTATATTCTTCCTAGTTCTAACACGTATACTTGCTCTGCACCTCTCGTACTAGTATCCCTACCCGCGTCATGTGTAAACCATGAATGTCCCGTGCTCAAAGTCGTGTTATGGTCCATGTCAACCTAAGATCGCATATATAGGTTACTCAAATCATATGTTTCTTTCCATGTATATAAGTTCAGTCCTTTGCCGTACCTCGTACGGGCTTTCTCATGTCGTAATATCCTTGAAATCGTTTCGGACTGTCACCCTTGTTCTAGCTAGGCTCTTCCATAGGAATCATCGTTTAAACTACTAGGACTTACGCCACCTAGCACCACTAGGGATTACGCTTACTTATCGCACGCTTTCGTATTTCGGTTTGGGTTAAACCACCTAGGCCACTAGGGATTACGCTAACCCTCGACCGCGCCCTTTTCCCCGCATTCATCGTGAATCGTTTTTCTATAACTGTATGCACATGTATCACATCGTGCCATCCGAGTCCTGTCCCAGGGCAAAACAAGAAATACAGGACTCGGTCGGGAGCTTTAGATTTATCTGCCGATGCAGATACTAAGGTCTGCTTTTCTACACGTGGCTATGGTCCCACGAGACCCCTCCCTCAACTAGTGAAAGGCAACACAAGAGAAAATCTTGCATGAGAACTACACTCCGGCCAGCCCACATCCTACGGCCTACCTCACCCATAATTAGATAGCAATCATGGTCTGTTGGGCGTTCCCTGCCTTTCCGTACGTACACGCTTGACTCAAGATGGTAGATGATCGACGAACTTGCTATCTCGGGCACCTGATGTATTCGCCGACTCACTGCTATCCACCCCAGTCTTTAGGTCGCTCGCATAGCAACCAAGGCATATTCTTGGTTCTTCTACCGCAGACCTCAACCTCTCGTGAGCCTAGTATAATGACCTGACAGCTCACAGAGGGATCCCAAGAATATCCTCACGTTCCCCGAAGCCGCTGCTTCGTTACCCAGTTCGTTGGAGCCTTTATCTAAATCAGATAGCCTGCTCCTTCACGCATACTTAAACGTTGACCTACCATATCGGGTTACTCACCTATCTAAGAAGTGGTCCGGATTTCCTCGACTAAGAATTATTACTTAGTTTCCCTTAACTAAGGTTTACCACTTAGCCTTATTTCCATTGCCCTTGTTAACTATGGTTATTTACCTAATCCTCCGAATTAGGGTTTATCTAATGGGTTAAATGTCACTTAAGTTCATAACTTAGCCCGTCCCCAAATCATGTCAAAATTGGCTAAGTATCCAAGTCCAAGACTTAACCCTACAGACCATGTGTCAAGTTGGTCAAGTATATCGAGCAATCCATGACTTAACCTCGTCTAATTATCAATTTAGATTGGTTAAGTACATATTAATTTGACCCTATCAAATTACCGAGTCAAATCGGTCAAGCGTATTCAAAACGATTCGTGACTTAGCCTTATCATGTTTTCACGTTAGATCGGTTAAGTATAGGTTAACTTAACCTCATCAACTCCTCGTGTTAAATTAGTTAAGTGTTTAACTTAACCCCATTAAATTACCAAGTGGGATTAATTAAGTCTAGGCTAACTTAACCCCATCCGATTACCATGTTTAGATTAGTTAAGCTTAATCTTAACCCCGTCCATCAACTGTATTGTACGGTTAAGTGTCACTAAGAAAATTTACTTAACCCTATCACGTTATCGTGTTGGATTGATTAAGTGTTGGTTAACTTAATCTCGTCCACTAGTCGTATATAAAAAAAATGGTCAAGTGTCATTAGGCAAATCAAGTTACTTAACCTACCCAAGCTTATCATGTTTTGTTAAGTATCATTAGCCTAATCAAATTACTTAACCCATTTGTCCATATCATATTTGGTTAAGCCTCATTAATCAAATTAACTTAACCCCATTATGTGGCATTAATTTAATTAATGCACCCTCAACCTCTCACATTAGACCTTGTTGTGGTTACTAGTTAAGCCGGGCGGGTCCGGGTAGATTTACACCACAACCTAGTCTAACCTCGGGTCTTAAGCGCGACATGACCAACTTCTCACATTGGGTCCTATTGTTTGCAACTACTAGTTAGGCCGGTCGGTTCCGGGTAGTTTTACGTTGCAAACCCAACCCAACCTCGAGTTGGCCACACTCATATTATCTAAGTTCATCATGTTTCCAAAACATGTTACAAGTTTCCGAGCATTTGGGTAGACCTAACTTAATAGGTAAATTCCCAAAGGGTAGACCTAACTTAATAGGTAAATTCCCAAGCTCATGTTTTTATGCATACTTACATGTCATCTTCCATGTTATCTTTCAAGTCATATTTTCAAGTATAAACGCATGTCCTATTCAAGTTAAGACCTTGCGACAAGTTCATGTTTATCTAACTACCCAAATCGTGCTTTCCCAACGCAAGCAAATCGAGTCAACATAGTAAGGATACTATGCCACATATTGGTCACAAACCATGCATGATGCCAAAAAGGGCTTGGCTTCCACATGCATAACATCGTAAAGGGATTGGCCATAAACATGCATAGTGTCATAAGGTAATTTGGCCACAAACATGCATATTATCACGAAAAGGGTTTGGCCATAAACATGCATAATCTCATAAAAGACTTGGCCACAAACTTGCATGATAGCATAAAAGGGTTTGGGTTCATAAACATGCATAAGCCCCAAAATCTCGTCTTGGCCAATGTTTCACAAGTAAAATGGTTCCTAAAGGTTCATGCTAGCATTTCATGCATAAAGATCCAAACTTACAAGTTAAACTAGGTTATGCATAGCATGAGAGGCATGATTAAGTCACTCACATGGCCTAAAATCATAAATATGAACACAAGAGGCATGGTAAGGTTCATATGGATTCGCATAATCATGTTTAGCCTCATTTTATCCCATGTCAACATTAAAATACCGTTTTGACCCAAAAGTAGCTAGAACTTACATAGTTAGGCCTAGGCAAAGAAGCATGAATCATCTTGGCTAAGAAAGGTGCCCCCTTTGTTGAAGAATCGTCATGGAACTCGCATAGCAACGTTGATTTGGCCTTGATTTGGTGTAGCAAGCTTGCACCTTTTGATTTGAACTTGATTTGAGTGCATAGGCTCTAGGGATTTGAGATGGAGGCCATGATCAATGTTGATTTTGGCAGCACTTAGTTGCTAGGTTTTATTTTTAGTGATTTAGATTAGATTTAGGGTCTTTTTATAGAGATTAAGATAGTTTTAGGCCATAGGATTAGATCTAGGGTTAATCTAGACCACAGAAATCGTCACAGGCCCATCAGACCAGACCAAGACTGCATCCAGGTGCACCAGGCCACCAAAACACGGCGTTGTGTTTTTGGGCCCAGTCGACACCCAAGTCGACAACCCTGTCGACTTGGGGTCCAGGGGTGTCGACAGCCCTGTCGACTCCCCTGTCGACATGGGCTTTGGCGGGAAAATTCCCGCCTGGCCCCATTTCTGATTTCCAAAAACTGTTTTCCGAAATTCAAATTCCCAGAAATCTTCTTTGGGCCTTTAACGGGTCATACGGACTCCGATTCTCGAAAACTCGGACTCTATTTCGCGTATTTTTCCGAGACGAACGCAATGGCATAGCCCGTTTTACTTGATTCCGAATTTAAAATTAAATTCCGCCTTGATTCTCGTTTTAACATGTTGTTGAAATGCGGGTTGTTACATCGTCTGAATTCGAAGGGGGTATCCCTTGGGTGTTTGTCTGATATTGGTTTAGGCCTTTGGGGCTTGCATTTGGGGGATGTTGAGTTCGACTAGGGTGGTCTGCGTGAGAGATGGACAGTTGTGATGATTTTGGATGGGGTAATATCCTGGTTTTCTCTAAAAGTGGAGGAGAGCATGCCCTACATCTTAGGGAAGTGTTGGAGACTCTTCGAGAGCATAGTCTTAGGATAGCAAAAGTGGATGGGATTCTTAGCATCCTATGAGTTTGAGATAGCGTATACCCATAGCAAGGGTAACGTGGTAGCAGACGCCTTAAGTAGAAAAAGGTTGTCCTTGAGTTCATTGTTCGTTGAACGACGGAGCTTAGAGTTTATTTCTATGTTCGACTTTAGACCTTCCGTTGACTTTGTACCCGGTTTGCTAGCCTCCTTGGAGGTTAGGCCTACTCTTTTGGGGCGGATTGGCGGAGCGCAGCGAGATGACCCACAGTTGGTTGAGTTAGTAGAGAAGCTCATGAGGAGGGGGAGTCGTCCAGCCATTTGAGTAGGTACACCCTAGATGGTAAGGGGTGGTTGCGTAGAGACGGTAGACTTTGTGTACCGCAAGACGAGGGTTTTAGGAAGGCTATACTTAATGATGCACATCGTTCGAAGATGACCATTCATCCCGGTAGGGACAAGATGTACCAAAACATGAAGCGAGTTTTCATTTGGGCCGGTATGAAGAAAGACGCGGCCGAGTATGTCGCTAGATGCTTGGTGTGCCAACAAGTAAAAGCGGAGCAAAAGAAACCCGGTGGGTTGCTTCACCCATTGGAGGTTCCGCTATGGAAGTGGGATAGTGTCTCGATGGATTTCGTCAATGGATTACCAAGATCGAGGAAGGGTAATACGGGAATTTGGGTTGGGGTAGACAAACTTACTAAGAGTGCCCATTTTATACCCGTGAAGAGTAAGAGGACTGCTCAATGGCTAGCTTCAATCTACATTCGAGAGATTGTTAGATTGCATGGTGTACCTTCCAGCATAGTGAGTGATCGAGATCCTATCTTCACTAGCGAGTTTTGGAAGAGTTTGAAAGAGGCGGTAGGGACTCAGCTGTGTTTGAGCACCGCAAATCATCCTCAGACGGACGGCCAGACCGGGAGGGTGAATCGCATTATAGAAGACCTTTTAAGGCTATGTATCTTAGATTTTGGAGGTACATGAGAAGAGCATCTTCCATTGGTGGAGTTCGCATATAATAACAGTTTCAGTCTAGTATTGGCATGGCTCCTTTCGAAGCTTTTTATGGAAGGCCTTGTCGATCACCTACATGTTGGTGGGAATCTACGGATAAGATCTAGCTTGGGCCCGATATGGTTAGGAAGACTTCGGAAAAGATTGATTTGATTCGAAGAAGGATGAAAGCGACGCAAGACAGACAGAAATCTTATGCGGACAAGAGGAGAACAGAGCTTGAGTTTGATGTTGGGGACATGGTCTTTGTCAAAGTATCTCCGTTACGGAATGTGGTTCGCTTTGGATCTGTTGGGAAGTTAGCACCAAGGTTTGTTGGACCGTTTCATATTAAGGAAAGGGTTGGACAGATGGCCTATAGAGTGGAGTTTCCCGACAGACTTAGTGGTGTACATGATGTATTCCATGTGTCACATTTGAGGAAGTGCCTACATGAGACCGCAGAGGTGGTAGAGCCGAGCTTGCTTAGAGAAGTAGAGATAGAGCGTGATGCGACTATTCGACGAGCTCCTACACGCATCCTTGGGTCAGAGATTAAGAGGTTGAGAAACAAGGAGGTTCAACTAGTCAAAGTGCAATGGGGAGAAGATGAGAGCAACGCTACTTGGGAGACGGAAGCAAAAATGCGTTCATTATACCATTCCTTTTTGAGGGTATGTCTTTTAACTTCTCCTTTATCGTTTGTCTAGTACTTATCTTATCTTTAGTATGTCCTCTTGTTAGTGCCTTTGACCTTTAGATAGGGTAAACATATGGTTGAAACATGAGTTTGAGACATGTTATGATTGATGGATGCATGTGGATGCAAGTGTTTGCTAGTGGTTGCTCGTGGATGCATATACACACACTCTAGACACTAGATCGGCTCAATCACTTCATATTGCATATTGCATATAATTGTGTGTAGGTAGCTATATTTATGGATGTATAATGGTTGTGTTATCATATGGATGATGCATTTTGGTGAATGATTGTGCACTCATGTAAATATAGTATGTGTCGATAGGGTTCTTTCGCATACATATTGGATGCATGGCACTATCACGGTTTGCATATGTTCATACATTAGATAGGGAACATATACACACACTTTTTGCATATGCTCATACATCAGTAGAAATTGTTTTAAGGACAATGGATGCCCGTGTTTGATGGATTGAGTAGATGGTTGTTTGGATGGTAGGATATGCATTCTCCTTAACTTGGAGATTTCGGGGACGAAATCCTTTAAGGAGGGGAGAATGTAACACCCCGAATTTCAGTTAACACTGATATTCACTAATTACAGAATTAATAATCTCAGATGTGAGAATCAGGGGAAACGGGTTACGTCATTGTGTTCGTCTCGGAAAAATACGCGAAATAGAGTCCGAAATTTTGTAAATCGGAGTCCGTATGACCCGGTTAAGGCCCAAAGAAGTTTTCGGGAAATTTGAATTTCGAAACATGCAGAAATGGGGGCCTGGCGGGAAAACTCCCGCCCAGCCAAGTCGACTTGGCTGTCGACAGGGCTGTCGACTTGCCTGTCGACATGCCTGTCGACAGGGCTGTCGACATGCCTTGTCGGCTGTTTCTGGCCTGGGTGCACCTGGTTGAGTTTTGGGCTGGGTTGGAGGGCTTGGGACGAAATATGACGGACCTAAACTAACCTAGGGTTAATCTAAGGGTCTAAAACACATCCTAATCCTATAAATAAGACCCTAAGCTAGCCCTAAATGATCATAATCCTATCCTCTAACTAAACTATGCCAAAATTTTCTATGATCATGGCCTCCACTCAAAACCCTAGCCTCCATCCTCTTTCTAAACTATTTCTATTAAGGCTTTCATGTTCATACAAGCATTTTTAAGTTGTATGAGTGATCATTAGCTTGCATTCATCATCAAGTTGCAAGCTTTATTTTCAAGGCTAGAGTTTTTGGGTGATTTTTTGGTAAGGGTTTGCTTATTGGAGTTTAGTGGTGAGTTTCTATAGCCTTAATAATCAATTGTTAAATTGATTATGATAGGATATGATAAGATATGGCTATGTTTGTGGATCAATGTGTTTATGCAAGTTTAGTATAGTGTATGTTGTGTGTTTTGCGAGTTTTATGCTATATGTTATGCAAGTTTAATGCTATGTTTTATGATGCTCATTATGCAAAACACTATGTTGAACATTGATTCATATGTAACATGTTATGCAAGCTATATGTGAGATTATATGCAAGTTCATATGTAACATGTTATGCAAGCTATATGTGAGATTATATGCAAGTTCATATGTAACATGTAATGCAAGTTATGTGCATGATTATATGCAAGTTCATATGTAACATGTTATGCAAGTTATGTGTTTGGTTATATGCAAGTTATGTGCATGATTATATGCAAGTTCATATGTAACATGTTATGCAAGTTATGTGTTTGGTTATATGCAAGTTATGTGCATGATTATATGCAAGTTCATATGTAACATGTTATGCAAGTTATGTGTTTGGTTTTATGCAAGTTAACATGTGACATGCTATGCAAGTTCACACCTTTGTATGACATAAGAATCATATGCAAGTTACCCCCTTTGTGACATATGTGCTTCATGCAAGTTTGGGTTAAATGCTAGTTGGGTTTAATGTATGCTCATATATGCAAGTTGACACCTTTTAAACTAATGATAAAGTTATATGCTATGATTGGTTAAACCCATGGCATTTGTGATGAATCTTCCCTTTATTATGTCATGTTATGAGAACGAATTACGTGGGGAACGATGGGGTTAATATGCATGTTAATAAAATGGTGTGAAATGGGTATGCTTAAGCATAACATAAAGTGAATGGACATAATTGGGAATTTACCTATTAAGTTAGGTCTACCCATATTATGGAATTGGGAATTTACCTATTAAGTTAGGTCTACCCATATTATGGAATTGGGAATTTACCTATTAAGTTAGGTCTACCCATATTATGGAATTGGGAATTTACCTATTGAGTTAGGTCTACCCATATTCTTGAAATTGGTAATTAATTAGGGATAATTAATACAAATTATGGGGGTGATTAATTAGGTGTAATTAATCGACTAAGACACGAGGTTGGACCCTTTTGTAGCATAAGACTGCCCGGAACCAACCGGCAAATCCAGCGGCTACAAATGATTGGCCCAATATGAGAGGTCTTAGTCATAAACTAAATACGTGACAAGTGTAAAGACACGAGGTTAGACTCTGTTATGGTGTAAGGCTGCCCGGAACCAACCGGCATATCCAGCTGCTATAAAAGACAGTCTAATGTGAGAGGTCTTTACAAAGGTTACGATCTTAATTAATTAAGAAACACTTAACCAAATTAGCATGTAGTGGGGCATGAGGGGTTAAGTGGGTGCCTTGGGTGGCATGTAGTAACTAGTGGGGGTGCCTTGGGTGGCATGTGGAAATCTAGTGGGTGCCTTGAGTGGCAATTAAAATATGATTAAAAGACTTAACCAAAATTTATAACATGTAAGTGGACATGGTTAAAGGGTTAAGTGGGATTCACTAGAAATGACAAGCTTAGGTGGGTAGCTTGTGGGGGCCCATTTCGACCAATATCCCAAACGTATCTTTGTGGGCTCGACCCAAGTCGAGGACGGGACACGCATATTGGGCTTGACTGTAAGAGGCCAAAACGGGTTAGCGGTGGCAACGCAAGTCCAACGGGTTTCATATGCGTGTGTGGACCCGGGCTGGTAAGTAAGACGTTGTTGCATCGTGTAGGTATAAGCCGTGCACCGTTGATATTATCAGGTTGCCACTTTGGGGAATGATACACCCCACTGTGGGGCCAGCACGGGTATCTACGTTAGGGAGCCGATCGCTTGGGGAGTAGTGGGTATACCTAGTGGAGATAGGGGCAGACGGCACCTATGTAGTCAGCTAGGGGTACACGAAACTACTATTAAAAATTACTAAGTACACTTAGTGGGATCAACCTTAAGTAGGAATTACTCTTGGGTGGGTAGAACTGGTGTGGTGCAGTGTAGGAATTACCCTTGGGTGGGTAGATCTGGGGTGGTGCAGTGTAGTAATTATCCTTGGGTGGGTAAATGCGTCTTTTCGGTTATCTTAGTACATCCTGTGGTTTGTTGGCTACTTAGTGTAGTCATTATCCCCAGAGGTACCGTACCTTGTTTATATCATACCCTAATTACTTTAATGATTGTATTGTTAAGGTTATAGGACTCGCTCAGACTTATGTCTGACCCCGTTGTTTTTTTATCTTTTTTCCCAACCCTCAGGTTTTCAGAGTGGGCCTAGCACTAGTGGGCTTTAATCAGACTGCTTTATCTATCTTTTGGAGCTTGGACCGTGGATGTAAAGCTCAGTTTATCTTTTCTATTATGGCTATTAAGTTATGTAGTGGGGTTATGTACTTTTGTTTTATCAGGATGGATATTATGTACTTGACTCTTGTTTATGGTTTTGGTGTAACCAAACAAGTTTTACTTTCCGCTGCAATGAAATGATGTTTGAAATTCTCAAGTATTACTTATATCTGTCTTGTTGTAATTTTTCTGTTCTATATTCACTTAAAATACTCCACCGATGTTATGGCATTCCCTTAGTGAGTGATCGTAGCGGGTGTGGGGTGTTACACGTGGTATCAGAGCTTAAGGTTACCAGAACAGATAAAATTTTTAGAAAAACTATTTTCTAAGAATATTTTTGAAAGGAGTATTTTCAAAAACATGTCTTTTAAGAGAAAAGTTTTTGAAAGAAAAGCATAATCCCCGATAGCCATATCTTTATCTTTCGAATTCTCCGTTTTGTATCTCTTCCTCTCTCGTTTTGAGTTTCCCCTCCGTGTATAGATGATCTTTCTAAGATAGATAAGAATGGAAAACCACTTCAAGGGACTTAGACGTTAGTCGGATTAGAAGTTGGTTCAAGAAGGAAGAGGACTGGTAGGTACCTATTGGATAGACGATGGGAGGAAGGCTCAAATAGTTGTTTGGTTAATGAAGGATGAAACCTCATTGGTGCGAGGTTACGAGTGGAGAATGGGAAGAAGAAGGCGAGTAGTTATCCTTTTGGGAGGAATAGGACACCTTATTAGGGTTGTCCAAAGGGGCAAGGGCAAGGTATGGAATCTTCTGAAGGGTAGTTGTATTCCCTCACGGATAGTGTACCAGATGGGGATAAGACCGTCTAGGTTGGAGTTTGGATTTCTTTATTATCCGGTTCGAACTTTATTTGATTCTGACGCATCGAGTTCTTTTATCTCATCGTTGTTAGTTGAGTCACTGCACTTAGACACCAGTTTAGTAGATGATCCCTTAGTTGTTTCAAACCCAATTGGGGGCTCCATGATGTGTTTGGGTTTGAAAGTTTCTATACTTAGCGTTGAGTTTAGATGTGATGCTTCTTGGGCTTCACGGGCTATGGGTTAGTTTTGGGCATGGACTGGTTATCCAGTAATGGTGCCGTTCTTGTTTGTGGAAGGAGAGTTGTTAGGCTTACGACCCGCTTGGGTAACACTCTCGAGATCTCTTGTAATCCCATGGAATCTGTTATGCTAAGTTATCTAGAATCGCTTGACACGTCGGTCTAGAGTTTGCGATCTGTTAGAGTGGTCCGGGAATACTCGGATGTGTCTGAGGAGGTGAAGGGCTTACCTCCGGAGCGGGAGATTGACTTCCGAATATATCCGGTAGACAATGCCAAACCAGTATCTTGGCCAGTGTGCCACATGGCTCCTCTCGAGAGGAGAGAACTCCATAAGCAAGTAGGCTATTTGTTTGAGAAGGGGTTTAGAAGACGAAGTATATCAGAGTGGGGTGCTCCAGTAGTTTTTGCTATGAAGGCGGATGGGTCCCTCAGACTTTGTGTAGATTATAGGGAGTTTAACCAGATAACAAAGAAGAATAGACACCCATTGCCGAGGATTGATGATCTCTTTGATCAGTTGGTTGGCGCCTCAGTGTTTTCGTAGTAGGACTTAGCCACGGGGTTTCATCAGTTGAGAGTGGCGGAGGATAGTATAGAGAAGACTACCTTTAGGACTCCGGATGGTTTTTATGAGTGGCTGGTGATGCCATTTGGTTTGACGAACGCCCCCGCATACTTTGTTGATTTGATGAGAAGGGTGTTCAGGGAGTACCTAAATAAGTTCGTGATGGTCTTTGTAAATGACATCTTGGTCTTTTCTCGGAGTGAAATAAGTTTTCGTATGTGCTCAATAGGTTGAGCAAAGCCAGTTATTGGATAAACGGTGGTTTTGGAGCGAGACTGGTGAGGACATCCAGAGTTGGACAAGGGCTTAATTATTTAGCCGTTTTTACTAGTATCATCTCACGTAGGTCGTCTGAATTCGAAGGAGGTATCCCTTGGGTGTTTGTCTGATATTGGTTTAGGCCTTTGGGGCTTGCATTTGGGGGATGTCGAGTTCGACTAGGGTGGTCTGCGTGAGAGATGGACAGTTGTGATGATTTTGGATGGGGTAATATCCTGGTTTTCTCTAAAAGTGGAGGAGAGCATGCCCTACATCTTAGGGAAGTGTTGGAGACTCTTCGAGCGCATAGTCTTAGGACAGCAAAAGTGAATGGGATTCTTAGCATCCTATGAGTTTGAGATAGCGTATGCCCATGGCATGGGTAACGTGGTAGCGGACGCCTTAAGTAGAAAAAGGTTGTCCTTGAGTTCATTGTTCGTTGAACGACGGAGCTTAGAGTTTATTTCTATGTTCGACTTTAGACCTTTCGTTGACTTTGTACCCGGTTTGCTAGCCTCCTTGGAGGTTAGGCCTACTCTTTTGGGGCGGATTGGCGGAGCGCAGCGAGACGACCCACAGTTGGTTGAGTTAGTAGAGAAGCTCATGAGGAGGGGGAGTCGTCCAGCCATTTGAAATGGTACACCCTAGATGGTAAGGGGTGGTTGCGTAGAGACGGTAGACTTTGTGTACCGCAAGACGAGGGTTTGAGAAAGGATATACTTGATGATGCACATCGTTCGAAGATGACCATTCATCCCGGTAGGAACAAGGTGTACCAAGACATGAAGCGAGTTTTCATTTGGGCCGGTATGAAGAAAGACGCGGCCGAGTATGTCGCTAGATGCTTGGTGTGCCAACAAGTAAAAGCGGAGCAAAAGAAACCCGGTGGGTTGCTTCACCCATTGGAGGTTCCGCTATGGAAGTGGGATAGTGTCTCGATGGATTTCGTCAATGGATTACCAAGATCGAGGAAGGGTAATACGGGAATTTGGGTTGGGGTAGACAAACTTACTAAGAGTGCCCATTTTATACCCGTGAAGAGTAAGAGGACTGCTCAATGGCTAGCTTCAATCTACATTCGAGAGATTGTTAGATTGCATGGTGTACCTTCCAGCATAGTGAGTGATCGAGATCTTATCTTCACTAGCGAGTTTTGGAAGAGTTTGAAAGAGGCGGTAGGGACTCAGCTGTGTTTGAGCACCGCAAATCATCCTCAGACGGACGGCCAGACCGGGAGGGTGAATCGCATTTTAGAAGACCTTTTGAGGCTATGTATCTTAGATTTTGGAGGTACATGAGAAGAGCATCTTCCATTGGTGGAGTTCGCATATAATAACTGCTTTCAGTCTAGTATTGGCATGGCTCCTTTCGAAGCTTTTTATGGAAGGCCTTGTCGATCACCTACATGTTGGTGGGAATCTACGGATAAGATCTAGCTTGGGCCCGATATGGTTAGGAAGACTTCGGAAAAGATTGATTTGATTCGAAGAAGGATGAAAGCGGCGCAAGACAGACAGAAATCTTATGCGGACAAGAGGAGAACAGAGCTTGAGTTTGATGTTGGGGACATGGTCTTTGTCAAAGTATCTCCGTTACGGAATGTGGTTCGCTTTGGATCTGTTGGGAAGTTAGCACCAAGGTTTGTTGGACCGTTTCCTATTAAGGAAAGGGTTGGACAGATGGCCTATAGAGTGGAGTTGCCCGACAGACTTTGTGGTGTACATGATGTTTTCCATGTGTCACATTTGAGGAAGTGCCTACATGAGACCGCAGAGGCGGTAGAGCCGAGCTTGCTTAGAGAAGTAGAGATAGAGCGTGATGCGACTATTCGACGAGCTCCTACACGCATCCTTGGGTCAGAGATTAAGAGGTTGAGAAACAAGGAGGTTCAACTAGTCAAAGTGCAATGGGGAGAAGATGAGAGCAACGGTACTTGGGAGACGGAAGCGAAAATGCGTTCATTATACCCATTCCTTTTTGAGGGTATGTCTTTTAACTTCTCCTTTATCGTTTGTCTAGTACTTATCTTATCTTTAGTATGTCCTCTTGTTAGTGCCTTTGACCTTTAGATAGGGTAAACCTATGGTTGAAACATGTGTTTGAGACATGTAATGATTGATGGATGCATGTGGATGCAAGTGTTTGCTAGTGGTTGCTCGTGGATGCATATACACACACTCTAGACACTAGATCGGCTCAATCACTTCATATTGCATATTGCATATAATTGTGTGTAGGTAGCTATATTTATGGATGTATAATGGTTGTGTTATCATATGGATGATGCATTTTGGTGAATGATTGTGCACTCATGTAAATATAGTATGTGTCGATAGGGTTCTTTCGCATACATATTGGATGCATGGCACTATCACGGTTTGCATATGTTCATACATTAGATAGGGAACATATACACACACTTTTTGCATATGCTCATACATCAGTAGAAATTGTTTTAAGGACAATGGATGCCCGTGTTTGATGGATTGAGTAGATGGTTGTTTGGATGGTAGGATATGCATTCTCCTTAACTTGGAGATTTCGGGGACGAAATCCTTTAAGGAGGGGAGAATGTAACACCCCGAATTTCAGTTAACACTGATATTCACTAATTACAGAATTAATAATCTCAGATGTGAGAATCAGGGGAAACGGGTTACGTCATTGTGTTCATCTCGGAAAAATACGCGAAATAGAGTCCGAAATTTTGTAAATCGGAGTCCGTATGACCCGGTTAAGGCCCAAAGAAGTTTTCGGGAAATTTGAATTTCGAAACATGCAGAAATGGGGGCCAGGCGGGAAAACTCCTGCCCAGCCAAGTCGACTTGCCTATCGAAATGCCTGTCGACTTGGCAGTCGACAGGGCTGTCGACATGCCCTGTCGGCTGATTCTGGCCTGGGTGCACCTGGTTGAGTTTTGGGCTGGGTTGGAGGGCTTGGGACGAAATATGACGGACCTAAACTAACCTAGGGTTAATCTAAAGGTCTAAAACACATCCTAATCCTATAAATAAGACCCTAAGCTAGCCCTAAATGATCATAATCCTATCCTCTAACTAAACTATGCCAAAATTTTCTATGATCATGGCCTCCACTCAAAACCCTAGCCTCCATCCTCTTTCTATACTTTTTCTATGAAGGCTTTCATGTTCATACAAGCATTTTTAAGTTGGATGAGTGATCATTAGCTTGCATTCATCATCAAGTTGCAAGCTTTATTTTCAAGGTTAGAGTTTTTGGGTGATTTTTTGGCAAGGGTTTGCTTATTGGAGTTTAGTGGTGAGCTTCTATAGCCTTAATAATCAATTGTTAAATTGATTATGATAGGATATGATAAGATATGGCTATGTTTGTGGATCAATGTGTTTATGCAAGTTTAGTATAGTGTATGTTGTGTGTTTTGCGAGTTTTATGCTATATGTTATGCAAGTTTAATGCTATGTTTTATGATGCTCATTATGCAAAACACTATGTTAAACATTGATTCATATGTAACATGTTATGCAAGCTATATGTGAGATTATATGCAAGTTCATATGTAACATGTTATGCAAGCTATATGTGAGATTATATGCAAGTTCATATGTAACATGTAATGCAAGTTATGTGCATGATTATATGCAAGTTCATATGTAACATGTTATGCAAGTTATGTGTTTGGTTATATGCAAGTTATGTGCATGATTATATGTAAGTTCATATGTAACATGTTATGCAAGTTATGTGTTTGGTTATATGCAAATTATGTGCATGATTATATGCAAGTTCATATGTAACATGTTATGCAAGTTATGTGTTTGGTTATATGCAAGTTAACATGTGACATGCTATGCAAGTTCACACCTTTGTATGACATAAGAATCATATGCAAGTTACCCCCTTTGTGACATATGTGCTTCATGCAAGTTTGGGTTAAATGCTAGTTGGGTTTAATGTATGCTCATATATGCAAGTTGACACCTTTTAAACCCATGATAAAGTTATATGCTATGATTGGTTAAACCCATGGCATTTGTGATGAATCTTCCCTTTATTATGTCATGTTATGAGAACGAATTACGTGGGGAACGATGGGGTTAATATGCATGTTAATAAAATGGTGTGAAATGGGTATGCTTAAGCATAACATAAAGTGAATGGACATAATTGGGAATTTACCTATTAAGTTAGGTCTACCCATATTATGGAATTGGGAATTTACCTATTAAGTTAGGTCTACCCATATTATGGAATTGGGAATTTACCTATTAAGTTAGGTCTACCCATATTATGGAATTGGGAATTTACCTATTGAGTTAGGTCTACCCATATTCTTGAAATTGGTAATTAATTAGGGATAATTAATACAAATTATGGGGGTGATTAATTAGGTGTAATTAATCGACTAAGACACGAGGTTGGACCCTTTTGTAGCATAAGACTGCCCGGAACCAACCGGCAAATCCAGCGGCTACAAATGATTGGCCCAATGTGAGAGGTCTTAGTCATAAACTAAATACGTGACAAGTGTAAAGACACGAGGTTAGACTCTGTTATGGTGTAAGGCTGCCCGGAACCAACCGGCATATCCAGCTGCTATAAAAGACAGTCTAATGTGAGAGGTCTTTACAAAGGTTACGATCTTAATTAATTAAGAAACACTTAACCAAATTAGCATGTAGTGGGGCATGAGGGGTTAAGTGGGTGCCTTGGGTGGCATGTAGTAACTAGTGGGGGTGCCTTGGGTGGCATGTGGAAATCTAGTGGGTGCCTTGAGTGGCAATTAAAATATGATTAAAAGACTTAACCAAAATTTATAACATGTAAGTGGACATGGTTAAAGGGTTAAGTGGGATTCACTAGAAATGACAAGCTTAGGTGGGTAGCTTGTGGGGGGCCATTTCGACCAATATCCCAAACGTATCTTTGTGGGCTCGACCCAAGTTGAGGACGGGACACGCATATTGGGCTTGACTGTAAGAGGCCAAAACGGGTTAGCGGTGGCAACGCAAGTCCAACGGGTTTCATATGCGTGTGTGGACCCGGGCTGGTAAGTAAGACGTTGTTGCATCGTGTAGGTATAAGCCGTGCACCATTGATATTATCAGGTTGCCACTTTGGGGAATGATACACCCCACTGTGGAGCCAGCACGGGTATCTACGTTAGGGAGCCGATCGCTTGGGGAGTAGTGGGTACACCTAGTGGAGATAGGGGCAGACGGCACCTATGTAGTCAGCTAGGGGTACACGAAACTACTATTAAAAATTACTAAGTACACTTAGTGGGATCAACCTTAAGTAGGAATTACTCTTGGGTGGGTAGAACTGGTGTGGTGCAGTGTAGGAATTACCCTTGGGTGGGTAGATCTGGGGTGGTGCAGTGTAGTAATTATCCTTGGGTGGGTAAATGCGTCTTTTCGGTTATCTTAGTACATCCTGTGTTTAGTTGGCTACTTAGTGTAGTCATTATCCCCAGAGGTACCGTACCTTGTTTATATCATACCCTAATTACTTTAATGATTGCATTGTTAAGGTTATAGGACTCGCTCAGACTTATGTCTGACCCCGTTGTTTTTTTATCTTTTTTCCCAACCCTCAGTTTTTCAGAGTGGGCCTAGCACTAGTGGGCTTTAATCAGACTGCTTTATCTATCTTTTGGAGCTTGGACCGTGGATGTAAAGCTCAGTTTATCTTTTCTATTATGGCTATTAAGTTATGTAGTGGGATTATGTACTTTTGTTTTATCAGGATGGATATTATGTACTTGACTCTTGTTTATGGTTTTGGTATAACCAAACATGTTTTACTTTCCGCTGCAATGAAATGATGTTTGAAATTCTCAAGTATTACTTATATCTGTCTTGTTGTAATTTATCTGTTCTATATTCACTTAAAATACTCCACCGATGTTATGGCATTCCCTTAGTGAGTGACCGTAGCGGGTGTGGGGTGTTACAGTTAGATTTCAAATTTCTAATATTCACTGGAAAGCTCTTTTCGATACGAACCCAACGGTTCCGGTTTTAGGAGAATCCGACAGTCGGATCTCCCACAATGTCACTTCGAAGTCAATGGTCGAAATTCGCGAACTGTCGCGGCGCGGCGCGCTCTATTCAGGCCATTATATATATAACATATACATTATATTTATTTTGTCGATTTCCTTTCAAAACGTATTTTATAATTCGTTTTAAATTCGTTTTCAAAACCATTTCAACTCTATATTCAATTTCAAATCAAAATTGAATATTTCATATCATTACCATATAAATGATAATATTTTCAAAACTTTATATTTTGAAATCATTACCTTTTCTATATTCATTATGAAACGAATATAATCGATATAAATATCGTTCATGTCAAAATAGCGCAACTCTAATCAACATGGATTTATATATTTCAATAAATTTGTTATTCTATTCAACAAATGAATATTTATTCTATTCAACACATGAATATTTTATTTCTTTCAACACATGACTAATCTCAACACATGAGTACTGTCAACACGCGACTATTTTTGTTATGTAATATATTTTATAAAATTATGGTATCTATCGTTTGATTTTCAATCAAACTCCACCGTGAAGTAGTTTTTAATTTTAAATATGATAAAGATGTAAATTTTATTGTCAAAATATTTTACTCAACACATGAATACTTTCAGCACATGAATATTTTTATATTCTAATTTCTTTATTTTCCCAATTGGAATGAGGCCCAATCAATTACAATATAACGTTAATTATATGGATTCTATACAACACATGTATAAAAATAGCAACGATAAATAATCAACCATCATCCAAAGTGCACCACACAACTGCATAAGCATCAAATATAAATAATTAACGCTTACACAGCCTGTCGACCTATCGATCGACATACAATTAAATAATTGGGATTAGTGTACGCCAAATATCATCCCAACACCAGTGTGGGGTTTCAAATCAACAAACACTGAATATTATTTGTGCAGTTGGGCGATGTGTAAAATTTATCGTCCCAATCAATATCCTTCAAATAGGTGTACATAAACAAACTGTCCGGTTTGTAAATGAATATTTATTTATTCACATTCACGTTAAAAATTATATTTTTAACGATAATTAATTTATTCCAACCATCAACATTTTATTATCGATTTCACATCAACATCATAAACAAATTTCACAACACATCAAACAAGCATACAAGCCGTCCATGGTCTGTGGACGACGGGTGTCGGGTGATACTAAGCACCGTCTGCATCCTAGTATATAATTATAACTAGAAAAAGAAATTTAAAGTGAGAATTTCTCACCCAAGCTAAACCAAACGCCACGACTCTTCATTTGTAGAAAATCTTCGTCGTTCTCGCCATTTGTCACTTTCATTGCCCGTAGCCACTACATATATATAAATCACATTTTTATATTGTTGCTATGTATATAAAAATCTCATTTTTATAATCACTCCATATGGATAAAAATTCTATTTTTACATCGCTACTTTATAGATAAAAATTCTATTTTTACACCGCTACTATATAGATAAAAATTCTATTTTTACACCGCTACTATATAGATAAAAATTCTATTTTTACACCGCTACTATATAGATAAAAATTCAATTTTTACAACGCTTCCCTTTATATAAAAATTATATTTTTATATTTCTACTTCTTATATAAGATTATATTTTTATTCTTCACATCATATAAAAATTATATCTTTATTTCGCTACTTCATACCTGTAAAAATATAATCTTTATATTTCTATAAATATAATCTTTTCTTTGTTTTAAAAATAAAGTCTTTTCGATTTTAAAATATAATCTTTTTATATTTCTAAGATCAAATCTTTTTCCTTCATGAACACATTATAAAAATCGACTCTTTATCTCGCTACACCCATAATAAAAATCTCAACTTTTACATAAATAAAAATCTCACCATTAATATAGATTAAAAATCTAAACTTTTTATATGATAAAGATCCAACTTAAAAAATCTTATTTTTATTACAAAATCATATATTTTACTTTACCTTTTAAATAATAAAAAGCCTATCTTTCTATTTGTAAAAATCATACTTTTCCTATATAAAGATTCGACTTTTTCTAAAATAAAGATCCGACCTTTTCTAAAATAAAGATCCGACCTTTTCTAAAATAAAGATCCGACCTTTTCTAATATGAAAATCTAATTTTTTTTCCACTAATATGAATACCCTATTTTACATTAAAGAAAATAAGTATATCATAAAAATAAAACCCACCCTTTTTATAACATACATAAATAAAAACAAACAAACAAAAATAAATATAAATTAAAACTTACAGTTGAAGGTTGGAAGAGGGAAGGGGCTGCTGGGGATGCGTCGGAGGTGGCGCAGGGCCTAGGGGAGTCACGGTCGGCTGTTTCAATTAGGGGAGGAGCGGAGGAGGAAGAGAAAGGGGGAGAGAGGGGTAACAGATCTAGGATCTGCGGAGGGAGGAAGGGGAAGAGTAGAGCTGGAGGCGCAGAGGGAGCCGACGCGGTGGAGGGGGCGGTGACGTGGGCGGCCTGGCGGAGGTGGCTGCGATGGGAACAACGATCGTTTTTTTTATTCTTTAGTCGATCTGAAAAAGGAGGGGAGAGGGAGAGAGTTTTTTTATATATAATATTAATATATTATTATTATTTACAATTTAAGTTGACTTTTCATACGATCTCTCCACACAACACCCAACAACTGTCGTCCCTAGCTAATTATCCCCATTCCGAACGCAATGGGATATGTATCGCAGGCTAATTCAATCGTTTTGATCAGTTTTCGTCAAAATCAACATATAACTCTACATATTGAATTTGAACGCACATTTCAATTTACCAGGTTTGCAAACTAACTAGAAAAATTCTTGAAAAATATTTTCTAGCTTCGTATTGACGATACAGTCCTAACAAAACTAATTTCATTGAATTCTGAGACCGTTGGAAAAATGGCCATTTTCCAGTCGATTAAAATCAACTAAAACTGGTCAAACGCGTTTTCCTTTGCCACGCTCACATATCGATTCGAAAAATTATGAAATTTGAAATCTAGCAATCACTTGAAATCACGGATCCAACAAAAGTAGTTTCGTCGAAATCTGAGGTTGTTTGCAAAATTTCCATTTTTCAGTGCCTGAATTCCATAGCGATTATTCAGAAGTTTCAACTGGACATATCTTTTGATTCCCGATATGAAATTTCGATTTTTCGGATTCGTTGGAAAGATATTCTCAGTTAGATCCTAATATTTTTGGTTTTGCTAAAATCCGGTTTATTTTGCACCCAGAACATTCAATTGAAATTTGAAATCGAAATATCGAACAACCGCGCCATTTTCAATTCTATTATAATTATTTATATTCTATCGACGATCTATATAACTATATACATTCTAATCTATCCAAAATAAATTTTTCGTCGTTATTATTTAAAATAAATCATTTTAAATAATCAAAATTCATCAAAATTGCCAAAATAAAAATTTTAAATTGGCTCGCATTTCCGGGTTATTACAATCTCCCGCACTTAAAACTTTTCGTCCCCGAAAAGGAACGAAGCCGAAAGTTGTTTCACAAATCAACTCAACTTCCATTATTTTCTTTACGGCTTAAGTTTTTCAACTTTTCAGTTTCTAAGAACTTTTCAAATTTTTCAAAAATTTGGCTAACACCCTAAATTTTCGAAAAATTTCGCCATAACCTCCCCTGCACCAGGAGCACCGGGAAAATCCCGAAATTGCAATACAGGCCCTCTGATCTCAAAAAGAAAAAGAAAAAGCCAATCGGCTCATAAAATCATCATCACCCAAACAAAACAGTAAATTGGTAAACATGTACCTATTTGTCGGGCAAACAATTTTATTCTCTGCTCTAGCCTCCTTGCTATGACCTGTTCACAAGATATACATGTATATGCATGCAAATTTCAAGCAATTTTAAATACAGTTCAATATTCGGTTCAATTAAGCTAAATGGTTAAAAATATCAAACAAATAAACAAACAACACAACCAGCAATCAATTAGTTGATTATCGTTTCAAATTCATAATTTTGATATATATACAGAAAATCATGTTTTTGATGCCAGATCACAACAATAAACCTAATCTAGTTTTGGTTCTCACACCAGTCTAATGGAAATATATAGAAATCACACCTTCGAAACTCGAATATGAATACTGATGATGATGCACCATCATCAGAATCATCCCCGGGTGTCTAGAATGTGATTCTATATCTATCCAGTATATTAAAACTTCGAATAAACGTTCATGACGCGTATATGCAAAACCTTTATATACTGGATTGTCCAAATTCAATATAAATAAATAATCACATACGTTTAAAACGATTTAAATTTTCAAAATAAAGTTCATTTTCATTTGAAAAATATACTCTTCACACTCGTTCTAGGATACTACTGATCCTATCTCTAACGAGTCATTCTAATTGGAAATTACTAATCCAATATCTGATGAATTCTTTCGTATGGTTCTAATGTGTCTTGTTCCCAAGCTTTGTAAACCAAAGCTATGATACCAAACTGTAATGGTAAGGAATTTCGCTTGATGCGAATCGATCGTTAAACCGACTAAGACCGTTCGAAAAGCCTGATCGTTTTTTAGAACGGGACAAATCAGAACGCAAACAGAAGAACATTTCATTGTTTATTACAACAACTCCATCAGATTACAAGAATATATAGAGTATGAATAAATATTATACAATAGAAAAATATCAGAGATTACAATAAATTACATAGCAGCGGAAAAACAATACAAAACACAACTAGAAGTAATACACGGATACAGAGCTTTCCGAGTATCGTTCCAGTTGTAAATCAGGATCCTGTGGATATAAATCTGCAAAACCAAAACTACTAGCTGCTCGTGTGGAAAATAAGGGCATCCAAAGTTTAGGTTAAAAAAATAAACTCCAGGTCAGTCATGTGACTTGTGTGAGAACTAAAACAGTTATTAATCTTTATTTTAAAGTTCGGTAAATCAAGGGACCACGCCGTATAACACGGAACGGGTTTCCTCCCAAGAATACCAGTGCATAAAACAAACAACGCAATGCTAAATAAAGAAAAATGAAGCTATTATAAGACCCAGGTCCCATCACACAATGCAACGCAAGCCGAAGGATAGGGTTTCTACCTTATAATAGCCAACGCATGCTTGATACGTTAAAAACACATTATTTTGATATTACTATAAGTGTATAGTGTCAAAAAAATTTCAATCATAAATAACAATCATAGGCGGCATGAATGACCCATACCACTATGTCGCCATACTAGGTTCTACAAATAAAATCGCAATATCACGTATTGGAAATTGGATTTCCATCATGAGTCGAGGCAAGGGGCAAGCTCCTCTCCGTTCGAGACACTCTAGCAAATGCCTCGGGACCGCACACAACAATCCCTGGATCCTCCAAGGCCGGTCCACTCTTACTTTTGAGGATTGGCAATTCCTGAACACACGTTTCCCAGTCCTTACAGACCTATATCCGAGGCGCCTCGCATTCCAACAACCACATAGGTGAAAAGTAGATATAAATGTCAGGGCTGGTAGGTCACTGACACCACCATAGCTAGAAAGAAACGTCCTGCACTCCTTGGGTCCTTCTCCCATTTTTGAATCATACCGAGGTGTGAGGCTCGCGGATCCAAGTTATACACAAAGCTATGTCACACAGACCATGCTTTGATCATCAACCACAAGAATTTGCTTTCCAACAGAAGCCTTGATCAATTGCCACTTACACGTGCCACACTGGCAATTCACTCCATGCGACTGATGTCCATCGATATACAACCTCTGAGCTCGTACGTCTCAAAGAAGGGCGTAAAGCAAGAGAATAAATTCTCCGCCGCCAAACAGATGTATATTTAATAGAGATCAATCAACATAGAATAAAATCCAATGTCAGACACACAATCCATTTACAAGTTCGTTCTGGGTCTGAACGAAACCGGAGCACTTTCCTCGCATATCCATCGATCTCCAAGTACGCCTAGACGATCACCAACTGTTTCCCTCATCTTGGGTGTACAGCCCACTCGAGATCATCAGTAATCACACAAACGATGTGAAGACTTCCGATCTTCAACAACTGACTTCATCTTCGACATATCATCGAATCGGTTATTCAGAATGGGTATAAACCCGGCCTTTCCAAATAACCCGCATATATAATAAACACGTGTTACACAAACACAACATACGCCTCATTCCAATTCAGAATATTCTTTTATTATAATTTTTCACATTCTTAGGGAAAGGTTCCCATTAATTTTATCAAAGATAAATTCTTCTAAATTTATTCTTTTTTTTTGAACAAAAATGTGTGACTTCTAAATTTATTCTTTAATCTTCCTTTGGATATCATTCCAAACCATATTATGGTTTTGCCAAACTAGTCGGGATTAGCGAACCACACCGAACTAATTATTTATTTTATTTCCCCATCCCAACCTATTCATCCCATGGAGCAAAACTGGTAATACTCCATATCTAACAAGACGGTGTTATCGGTAAAATTAATTACCATTTCACGTTCAAATCTAATTAAAGATTTAACTATCGCTTTGGAGCAAAACTGGTGATACTCCATTCTCGATCAACTTTCAGATTTGATAATTTAAATTATCAATTCACATTTCAATCTAATTGAAGATTCATTAAAACTCCACTTAGTTTTAGTCTTTTCAAAAATCAATATCCTGTCTTTAACTGGGTTAAAGAATCAATGCCATCTAAAACACGATTCACGATAAACCCAAATCACATTTGATATTTAATACAAGGCTCTGAATAGAAAATATACTGGCTTATATTCAATATCAAATTCTGAAACCTACAAATATCGTATTGGAAATAACGATATAAATATATCTTTCAAATTCCCATAACAATATTTTTATAATCACGGAATCCAACATCGAAATATTCCAAAGGCAATTTCGATTCAAATCCACTTCCACTTTATATATATTGGAAGTTCTGGTTATTTTCAAAACCAATTCAAATTCAATTTATTTATTTCAAAAACAAATTGATTTTAATTCTAGTTCAAAACTAGTTCATTTTGATAAAAATTTATTTTTATCTTTTCAAATGTGGGATTTTTCATTCCAGTTCTTTCCAATTCATATATTATGATTTTACACAAATTATTGATATTTTTAATAATTTTATCAAGGCCCATACAGTTGATTTCCATCAACGGCCATCGAACTGCACTTACCGTCACCTTTTCCAAATTTGATTTGGACATAATTCCAAATCCAACCGTTAAATTTCAAATTTCTAATATTCATTGGAAAGCTCTTTTCGATACGAACCTAACGTTTCCGGTTTTAGGAGAATCCGACAGTCGGATCTCTCGCAACGTCAATTCGAAGTCAATGGTCGAAATTCGCGAACTGTCGCGGCGCGGCGTGTTCTATTCAGGCCATTATATGTATAATATATATATATTATATATTTCGTTGATTTCCATTCAAAACGTATTTTATAATTCGTTTTAAATTCGTTTTCAAAACCATTTCAACTCTATATTCAATTTCAAATCAAAATTGAATATTTCATATCATTACCATATAAATGATAATATTTTCAAAACGTTATATTTTGAAATCATTACCTTTTCTATATTCATTATAAAACGAATATAATCGATATAAATATCGTTCATGTCAAAATAGCGCAACTCTAATCAACACGGCTTTATATATTTCAATAAATTTGTTATTCTATTCAACAAATGAATATTTATTCTATTCAACACATGAATATTTTATTTCTTTCAACACATGAGTACTGTCAACACACGACTATTTTTGTTATGTAATATATTTTATAAAATTATGGTATCTATCGTCTGATTTTCAATCAAACTCCACCGTGAAGTAGTTTTTAATTTTAAATATGATAAAGATGTAAATTTTATTGTCAAAATATTTTACTCAACACATGAATACTTTCAACACATGAATATTTTTATATTCTAATTTCTTTATTTTCCCAATTGGAATGAGGCCCAATCAATTACAATATAACGTTAATTATATGGATTCTATACAACATATGTATATAAATAGCAACGATAAATAATCAACCATCATCCAAAGTGCACCACACAACTGCATAAGTATCAAATATAAATAATTAACGCTTACACAGCCTGTCGACCTATCGATCGACATACAATTAAATAATTGGGATTAGTGTACGCCAAATATCATCCCAACACCCGTGTGGGGTTTCAAATCAACAAACACTGAATATTGTTTGTGTAGTTGGGAGATGTGTAAAATTTATCATCTCAATCAATATCCTTCAAATAGGTGTACATAAACAAACTGTCCGGTTTGTAAATGAATATTTATTTATTCACATTCACGTTAAAAATTATATTTTTAACGATAATTAATTTATTCCAACCATCAACATTTTATTATCGATTTCACATCAACATCACAAACAAATTTCACAACACATCAAACAAGCATACAAGTCGTCCATGGTCTGTGGACGACGGGTGTCGGGTGCTACTAAGCACCGTCTGTATCCTAGTATATAATTATAACTAGAAAAAGAAATTTAAAGTGAGAAGTTCTCACCCAAGCTAAACCTAGCGCCACGACTCTTCGTTTGTAGGAAATCTTCGTCGTTCTCTCCTTTTGTCACTTTCGTTGCCCGTAGCCACTACATATATATAAATCACATTTTTATATTGTTGCTATGTATATAAAAATCTCATTTTTATAATCACTCCATATGGATAAAAATTCTATCTTTACATCGCTACTATATGGATAAAAATTCTATTTTTACTCCGCTACCATATAGATAAAAATTCTATTTTTACACCGCTACTTTATAGATAAAAATTCTATTTTTACACCGCTACTATATAGATAAAAATTCAATTTTTACAACGGTTCCTTTTATATAAAAATTATATTTTTATATTTCTACTTCTTATATAAAGATTATATTTTTATTCTTCACATCATATAAAAATTATAACTTTATTTCACTACTTCATATCTGTAAAAATAGAACTTTATATTTCGATAAATATAATCTTTTCTTCGTTTTAAAAATAAAGTCTTTTCGATTTTAAAATATAATCTTTTTATATTTCTTAAATCAAATCTTTTCTTTCATGAACACATTATAAAAATCGACTTTTTATCTCGCTAAACCCATACTAAAAATCTCAACTTTTACATAAATAAACTTCTCACCTTTAATATAGATTAAAAATCTAAACTTTTTATATGATAAAAATCCAACTTAAAAAATCGTATTTTTATTACAAAATCATATATTTTACTTTATTGTTTAAATAATAAAAATCCTATCTTTCTATTTGTAAAAATCATACTTTTCATATAGAAAGATTCGACCTTTTCTAAAATAAAGATCCGACCTTTTCTAAAATAAAGATCCGACCTTTTCTAATATGAAATTCTATTTTTTTTCTCTAATATGAATACCCTATTTTACATTGAAGAAAATAAGTATATCATAAAAAGAAAACCCACCCTTTTTATAACATACATAAATAAAAACAAATCAAAAATAAATATAAATTAAAACTTACAGTTGAAGGTTGGAAGAGGGGAGGGGCTGCTAGGGATGCGTCGGAGGTGGCGCAGGGCCTAGGGGAGTCACGGTCGGCTGTTTCAATTAGGGGAGGAGCGGAGGAGGAAGAGAAAGGGGGAGAAGGGTAACGGGTCTCGGATCTGCGGAGGGAGGAAGGGGAAGAGGAGAGCTGGAGGCGCAGGGGGAGCCGACGCGGTGGAGGGGGCGGCGACGTGGGCGGCCTGGCGGAGGCGGCTGCGATGGGAACAGCGATCGTTTTTTTTAATTATTTAGTTGATCTGAAAAAGGAGGGGAGAGGGAGAGAGTTTTTTTTATATGTAACATTAATATGTTATTATTATTTACAATTTAAGTTGACTTTTCATACGATCTCCACACCACACCCAACGACTGTCGTCCCTAGCTAATTACCCCCATTTCGAACGCAATGGGATATGTATCGCAGGTTGATTCGATCGTTTCGATCAGTTTTCGTCAAAAACAACATATAACTCTATATGTTGAATTTGAAAACACTTTTCAATTTCCGGGGTCACAAACTAACTAGAAAAATTCTCAAAAAATATTTTCTAGCTTCGTATTGACGATACGTTCCTAACAAAACTAATTTCATTGAATTCTGAGACCGTTGGAAAAATGACCATTTTCCGGTCGATTAAAATCAACTGAAACTGGTCAAACGCGTTTTCCTTTACCATGCTCACATATCGATTCGAAAAACTATAAAATTTGAAATCTAGAAATCACTTAACATGCGGATCCAACAAAAGTGGTTTCGTCGAAATCCGAGGTCGTTTGCAAAATTTCCATTTTTCAGGACCCGAATTCCATAGCGACTATTCAGAATTTTCAACTGGACATATCTTTTGATTCCCACTATGAAATTTCGATTTTTCGGATTCGTTGGAAAGATATTCTCAGTTAGATCCTAATGTTTTTGGTTTGGCTAAAATCCGGTTTATTTTGCACCTATAACATTCAATTGAAATTTGAAATCGAATTATCGAACTACCGCGCCATTTTCAATTCTATTATAATTATGAATAATTATTTATATTCTATCGACGATCTATATAACTATATACGTTCTAATCTATCCAAAATAAATTTTTCGTCATTATTATTTAAAATAAATCATTTTAAATAATCAAAATTCGTCAAAATTGCCAAAATAAAAATTTTAAACTGGCTCGCATTTCCAGGTTATTACACTTATCTTCCATTATCAGAAAACATTTCTGATTCTTATTTGGAAAACATTTCCAAACTCCTTCACGATCAAACCTTACCATTCCTTAGTTAAGAAGGAAGTCAATCAAGTTGGGGTATAATTACCTCTCAGACCTTAACTGAACAACATTTTAACTTCGGAATGGTCAAAGTTTATCTTTTAAACCTTTAACAAACTTATTTATTTACATCTCTCTCGGATTCAATTTACGAATCCACTTCTTTATTGAAAACATTGGTTATAACGATAACATTATAATCCCTACCTTCGAAATATCTAACTTAACATCTAACTTTTTACTTCTTACTTTGAATAATTCATGTACTCTAATTTATTTATAATAAATAAATCTTGATTTAAAAACCGAAAAGAAAATAATACTTTTCCCGAATTAGATATAACCAAACTCGACCTATAACTCTCTTCGAGTAATCTCTATTTGATTAACTCTTCTTCGAATAACCTATATACGATTATCTCTCTTGGAATAACTTATATTCGATTTATTCACTTCGAATAACTTATATTCGATAATCTCTTTTCGAATAACTAAATTCGATTAACTCCTTTCGATTTAACCATAATCGATAACTCCTTTCGATTAAATTATAATCGATAACTCTTTTCGATTTAACCATAATCGATAACTCCTTTCGATTAAACTATAATCGATTAACTTTTTTCGACTAACTTAACTTAATTCTCTTAACTTATTCACTTAACTTATTCACTTAACTAGATTTACTTATCTCGATTATCTCGACTCGATAACTTAACTTGATTATCTAACTCGGTTATCGATACTCGATTTACTTATCTCAATTAACTCGACTCGATAGCTTAACTCGATTTACGTATCTCTATTATCTCGGCTCGATAGCTTAACTCGATTATCTTGACTCGATATCTTGACTCGATAACTTAACTCGATTTACTTATCTCGATTATCTTGACTCGGTAGCTTAACTCGATTATCTTGACTCGATATCTTGACTCAATTACTTAGCTTGATCATCTAACTCGATTATCTAGACTCGATAACTTAACTCGATTTACTTATCTCAATTACCTCGATTTGATAGCTTAACTCGATTTACTTATCTCGATTATCTCGACTCGATAGCTTAACTTGATTATCTTGACTCGATAACTTAACTCAATTTACTTATCTTGATTATCTTGACTCGATCGCTTAATCGATTATCTTGACTCGATAACTTAACTCAATTTACTTATCTCGATTATCTTGACTCGATAGCTTAACTCGATTATCTTGACTCGATATCTTGACTCGATTACTTAACTTCATCATCTAACTCGATAATCTTAACTCGATAACTCAACTCGATTATCTAACTCCAATCGATTTACTTAACTTGATAACTTGACTCGATTACTTAACTCGATAATCTTAACCCGATTATCTAACTCTAATCGAATAACTTACTCTAATCGATTAACTTACCCTAGTTGATTAACTCAATTGGTTAACTCTAACTCTAACTTGTTAACTTTAACTAGCCAACCCTAATTCATTTACTCTATTCGGTTAACTCTAATCGAATAACTAATATTCGATTAACTCATTTCGATTTACTCTTTTAAATTGACTCCTTTGATTATTCCTTTGAATTATCTCCTTTGATAAATCCCTTTTCTATTTGTTTACTTAACAAATAACTATTCCCTTTTCAATTCTATTTATTTAACAAATAAATATTTCTTTTTCTTTTCTATTTATTTAACAAATATTTTCTTTTATATTTGTTTTTGACAATTCATCCCCTTTTTATTTGTTTTACAAATATTTTCCTTTATATTTGATTTCACAAATAAATTCCTTTTCATTATCCTATTAAATTTCCAATTACATATCCCTTATAACATCTTATTTATTTCTAAATAAATATTCCCCTTTATAAAATCCTTTGTTTTTATAAATAATTTCCTATCTTATAAAATCCCTTGATTTTATAAATATTTTCTCTTTAAATAAATTCTAATTCATTTTATAAATGAATCACCCTTTTCTATTTGTTTTTATAAATAACTTCCCTTATCCTTGTTTTACCAATAATTCCCTTTATATTTGTTTTACAAACAATTTACTTTTAATTTCTTTTCCCAAATATTTATTTAACAAATAAATATTTCTTTTTATAAAATCTTTTGATTTTATAAATATTTCTTTTCAACATAACATTTGAAAATCTCCTTTACGGCATTCTAGTATTTTTTTCACGGTATTTAAAATACCAAACACAGTGATCGATATCATCCAACCATACATAATTGTCAACAGATTATATACCACATCATATATTACAATATATGAAAAACAATAAAATAAATGTTGAGGAATCCAGTTGGATTCCTCCAACCTGTTTCCCTGCATCCACAGATGTTACACAATAAAATCAACATCACTTTCAATTCCATATGATATATTCAGTAAAACATAATCAATATAGAAATTCAACTAACTGACTAGCAGTTCAATCAAACAATCAACACACAGTCAATCAGCTAATATTTAATAGTTCTAAAAATACAACATGAAATAAAAAAACTGTTCAGAGTTAGTGAGAATTACTCACATTGGCAGTTCATCGTTAAAGAACGATAATGTAACAACCCGTATTTTCAATAACCTGTTATAACGTAAATCGAGGCAGAATTTAATATATAAATCTGAATCAAGGGAAACGGGCTCTGCCATTGCGTTCGTCTCGGAAAAATACGCGAAATAGAGTCTGAGTTTTCGAAAATCGAAGTCCGTGTGACCCGATTAAAGCCCAACGAAGTTTTCAGAAAATTTCAAAGTAAAAACAGATTTCAAATTCAAGTTTGAATTTGGAAAATTAGGGCAGTTGGGCGCAGCGGGAAAATTCCCGCCAGACCACCCATGTCGACAGCCATGTCGACTGGGCAGTCGACATGGTTAGGCCCAAGTCGACAGCCCTGTCGACTTGGGTGTCGACAGGGGGTGCTCGGCCAGTTTGGCCTGGTGCACCATTTTAGGGTTTGGCTGTGTTTTGGGGCTGTTTTCTGGAAGCTTCCGAGATCTGATGGTCCTAATCTAATTTAGGGTTAATCTAATGGCCTAAAACACTTGCCTAATCTATAAATAAGGCCCTAGGCTAGCCCTAAATCATCATTAATCAACCCTACAACTAAACTATGGCAAAATCATTCCTCTCATGGCCTCCACTCTCTTCATAAAATTCTAAAAAAATCTCTATGAGAGATTTTCCATGCATACAAGTGTTTTCAAGCTTGTATGAGTGTCATTAGCTTGCATTCAAGTCAAGTTTCTATATTTGCATCATAAAGCAAGGGTTTTTGTAACACCCCACGTCCATTAATGTCACTCACAAAGGGAATGCATTAACTTCCATGGAGGTTTTAAGTGAATATAGAACAGTAAAATTACAACAAGACAGATATAAAATAGTACTTGGAAATTCAAAAACTTTATTTCATTGTAGCAGAAGTCAAAACATGTTTGATTACATCATAACACCATATTCAATGTCAAGTACAATATCTATCTTGATAAAACAAGTACATAATCCCATTACATGAATAGCCATTAAAAAGAAAGATAACAAGCTGGACTTTACTTCAGCAGTCCAAGCTTTCCAGTAGATAAGCGATCCAACTAGACTCCACTAGAACTTGGCCCAACTTGCGGACCTGAAGGGAGAAAAAGGATGGAAAAGAGGGGGTCAGACATAAAGTCTGGTGAATATGATAATTCTACAATACTATTACCAAAATAACTGGACTAAGGCATAAGCTGGAAAACAAGAAAATGTCTATGAAGAGCAGATTAAGGACATAGACAATCGCTAAAGGCAACGTTATAGGCGCTCCTAAATACTAAAGGATAAACACTATACTGCACCACACCAGTCACCCTAAAGATTCATCCCACTTAGCTTCACTTAGAAACTTTCCCAATGGCTTTACGTACCCCTAGCTGACTACATAGGTGCCGCCTGCCCCTATCTCCACTAGGTGTACCCTACTTCCCATTATTCGATCGGCTCCCTAACTCGTAGATACCCGTGCTGGCCCCACAGTGGGGTGTATCACTCCCCTAAAGTGGCAACCTGATACAACGGACATGCACGGCTTATACCTACACGATGCAACAACGTCTTACCTACCAGCCCGGGTCCACACACGCATATGAAACCCGTTGGACTTGCGTTGCCACCGCTCCCTATTTTGGCCTCTTATAGTCAAACCCAGTATGCGTGTCCCGTCCTCGACTTGGGTCGAGCCCACAAAGATACGTTTTGGGATACTGGTTGAAATGGGCCCCCACTATTTACCACAAGCATTCCACCTAAGCTTGTCCCCATTAGTCCATCCCACTTAACCCACTTAGTCATGTTCATTTACATGTGTGTTTGGTTAAGTCTAATCGTATTTCAAATGCCTCTAAAGGCAACCACCAGATTCCTCATGCCACCCAAGGCACCTACTTAACCCCCATGTCCCACCTTACATGATTATCTGGTTAAGTATTTCTTAGTTCATTAAAGCCATAACCTCATAAAGACCTCTCACATTAGACTGGCATTTATGGCAGCTGGATTTGCCGGGCGGGTCCGGGCAGTCTTACACCATAAAAGAGTCTAACCTCGTGTCTTTACAACTGTTATGCTTTAGTTTGGGCCTAGGACCTCTCACATTGGGCCGACATTTGTGACTACTGGATTTGCCGGGCGGGTCCGGGCAGGTTTACATCACAAACGGGTCCAACCTCGTGTCCTAAGCATTGATTATTAATAATAATCCACTTTCCCCCAATTTTAATAATTCCCTACTTGAATTATTAATTACTTCCAATTTTTAACAATGTCCATAATTGACTCAATTATGGACATCCATTCATGGTATGCAAAATCTTACAAAATTGCACCCAATTTATTAATTCCTAATATTACCCCTACCCCACGTTTGAACGTTTATTCGCAAAATATATGTTAGACTCGAATAGCCTAACTCATAGCATAAAAGAGATTATCATAATAACAACATGTATATGTGACCAAATGAATCATAATAAGGGGTGAAACTTGCATATGTCCAACTTGCATAGATTATACATGTCATGGACCTAAAGGTGTCAACTTGTTCAAAATTCACCTAATATAATCTCAATCAATTTTCATAAACTTACATATGAACATGTGTGAATCAACGTCATCTAATTTTTTAACAACATGGTTTTATATGGGTACACCTAACTCAATAGGCAAATTCCCATATTCAAGTTTTATTTAATTATAGTTTCAAGTTTATGGGTACACCTAACCTAATAGGCAAATTCCCATAAACAAGATCCATTTAAATTAAAAAAAAACATAACTTTAAGCATGTTCCAACAACATCATGATTTTACAACATAATATAGCATGATTTATAACATGGCATAGTATGATAGTATAACATAGCTTGACATGATTCTCAACATAGCACGACATAGCATAAGAGAATTTACAACATAGCATGACATAGCATATATAATTTACATCATACGACAACATAATAACATAATAAGAGATCCACAATATATAGAATTTATAATTACAAATCACATCACTTTCTTGTGATCCATTCATGACTGAGTCAAATTAGTTTGTAATAGTCTTGTGAGAATCATCATACTCACCAACAAAGGAAAAGAATTAGAGAAAGAGAGATCTTTTGATTTGATTTGTGTAGATTTAGTTGTAGATGATTAGGCTTCCTCTTCTTAGTTTGTGACGGCTACGCTGAACTCCATGGCAGCAGCATGACGGTAGCTTCTCTAATTTTACAAGTGATTTAGGTTTAGGGTCTACCCACTTATTTATAGATTTTAGAATGCATTTAGGCCATTAGATTTAACCTTGAAATAACCGCAGCCGTTCAGACAAGATGGGGTTTATCTTGTTGACTCAGCAATGAGTCAGAAGTGACTCAGCAAACACTCAGCAATATATATATATATATATATATATATATATATATATATATATATTCTACAATGTACACATTAGATACATCCCCCTTTACTTATTATTGTTTTTATATACATATTAGATACATCCCCTCTCTTACATACTTATTAATATTTTTATATTCATATTAGATACATCCCCTCTCTTACACACTTATTAATATTTTTATATTCATAATAGATACATCCCCTCTCTTACACACTTATTAATATTCATATTAGATACATCCCCCCTCTTACACACTTTTATATTCATATTAGATACATCCCCCCTCTTACACACTTATTAATATTTTAGCAACTTTAGTGTTAATAGAAAATTCGGGGTGTTACATTCTCCCCTCCTTTTAGGATTTCGTCCCCGAAATCTTCAAGTCTGGAAGAATGTATATCCTACCATCCAAACGTCCATCTACTCATCCATCATACACAGGCATCCATTGTCCTTACAGACTTCTAATGCTTTCATGTTTAAATGCACAGTGTGTGTATATGTCCGTATCTAATGCAAAATCAGGCGGTCCACTGATTCAGTTGACCTCCTTAATGCAACTATGATCGTGCCATGCATCCATTATGTATGCAAAAGATTCTTAATGCTACATAATACTTCTATATGCGTGCACAACCATCATCTGAATGCAGCATCCACATGATAATACAACCATCGTTCATCCATTTTACTAAATACATCCATATATATGCAATATGCAATATGTAGTGACTGAGCCGATCTAGTGCCTAAAGTGTGTGTATATATGCATCCACGAGCAACCACTAGCAAACACTTGCATCCATTTTGCATCCATCATACATAACATGTCTCAAACACATGTTTCAACCATAGGATTATCCTAACTAAAGGTCAAAGATACTAATGAGAGGACATACTAAAGATAAGATAAGATAAGCTAAGCGATAAAGGAGAAATTAAAAGACATACCCTCAAAAAGAAAAGGGTACAACGAACGCATCTTCTCTTCTGTCTCCCAAGTTGCGTTGCTCTCATCATCTCCCCATTGCACTTTAACCAGTCTGACCTCTCGATTCCTCAACTTTTTGATCTCCGACCCAAGAATGCATGTAGGAGCTCGTCTAATTGTTGCATCACGCTCTATTTCCACCTCTTTAAGCAAGTTCGGCTCTACCACCTCCGCGGTCTTGTGCAAACACTTCCTCAAATGTGATACATGGAATACGTCGTGTACTCCACTAAGTTTCTCAGGCAACTCCACCCTATATGCCATCTTCCCAATCCTGTTTTTTACAGGAAACGGCCCTACAAACCTTGGTGCTAATTTCCCCACGGACCCAAAGCGAACAACATTCTGTAACGGAGATACTTTGATAAAAACCATGTCCCCAATGTCAAACTCAAGATCTGTTCTCCTCTTATCAGCATACGATTTTTGCCTATCTTGTGCTGCTTTCATCCTCCTTCGAATCAACTCAATCTTCTCCGAGGTTTCCCTAACCATATCGGGCCCAAGTAGGATTTTATCGGTAGATTCCCACCAACATGTAGGCGAACGGCAAGGCCTTCCATAAAGAGCTTCGAAAGGTGCCATGCCAATACTAGACTGAAAGCTATTATTATATGCGAATTCTACTAACGGAAGGTGCTCTTCCCATGTACCCCCAAAGTCTAGGATACAAAGCCTTAAAAGATCCTCTAGAATGCGATTCACCCTCTCGGTCTGGCCGTCTGTCTGAGGATGATATGCGGTGCTCAAACATAGCTGAGTCCCTACCGCCTCTTGTAAACTCTTCCAAAATTCGCTAGTAAAGATGGGGTCACGGTCGCTTACTATACTAGAAGGAATACCGTGCAAACGAACTATCTCCTTAATGTATACAGAAGCCAACCACGGAGCAGTCCTCTTACTTTTCATGGGAATAAAATGGGTGCTTTTAGTAAGTCTATCTACTATAACCCAAATCCCCGTGTTACCCTTCCTTGATCTTGGTAATCCATCCACAAAATCCATTGAGATGCTTTCCCATTTCCATAGTGGAACTTCTAATGGGTGAAGCAACCCACCGGGTTTCTTTTGTTCTGCTTTAACTCGTTGGCACACTAAGCATCTAGCGACGTACTCGGCCACATCCTTTTTCATACCGGCCCAAAAGAAAACCCGCTTCATATCTTTGTACATCTTATCCCCGCCGGGATGAATGGTCATTTTTGAGCGATGAGCATCATCAAGAATGGCCTTCCTTAAGTCTTCGTCTTGCGGTACACAAAGTCTATTATCCCTTCGTAACCAACCCTTATCGTCTAGGGTATACCTACGAAGATGGCTTGACGACTCCCCCCCCCCCTTTGAGCTTTTCTACTATCTCAACCAACCGTGGGTCGTCTCGCTGTGCCTCACCAACCCGTCCTAGAAGTGTAGGTCTAACCTCCAAGGATGCTAACAGACCGGGTACTAAGTCAACGGAGGGTCTAAAGTCAAACATAGAGATGAATTCTAAGCTTTGTCGTTCAACAAACAACGGACTCAAGGACAACCTTTTCCTACTTAAGGCGTCTGCCACCACGTTACCCTTGCCCGGGGTATATGCTATTTCAAAATCGTAGGAGGCTAAGAATTCTATCCACCGTTGCTGCCTTAAATTCAAATCCTTCTGAGAGAATAAGTATTTTAATGATTTGTGGTCAGTGAACAGTTCGAATTTCTCACCAAGAAGATAGTGACGCCAAGACTTAAGCACGAAAACAATTGCGGCTAGCTCTAAGTCATGCGTGGGGTAATTCTTTTCATGAACCCTCAACTGCCTTCCACCATAGGCTATTACTCTTCCCTCTTGCATGAGGACCGCGCCAAGTCCCGTCCCACAAGCATCAGTATAGATGGTAAACGGTTTATTCCTGTCTGGCAGCACTAAGACTGGGGCTGAAGTTAAGGCTCTCTTTAAACGTTGGAACGCATCATCGCAATCTTTGTCCCACGTAAAAACCAGGTTCTTCTTCGTTAACCGTGTTAATGGAGCTGATATTTTTGCGAAGTCTTTGATAAACTTCCTATAATAGCCAGCCAACCCCAAGAAACTTCTTACTTCGGTTGCATTTTTAGGGACCTTCCAATCTTGGATGGCCACCACCTTTGCGGGATCCACTGCTATCCCTTCTTTGGAAACCACGTGCCCTAAGAACCGTACTTCCTTCCTCCAGAAGTGACATTTAGAAAATTTTGCCTTATGGTTATGTGCTCGAAGGGTTTCCAACACTTCCCTAAGATGTAGGGAGTGCTCTTCTTTATTCTTAGAAAAGACTAAGATGTCATCCACAAAGACTACCACGAATTTGTTAAGGTATTCCCTAAACACCCTACTCATCAAATCAACAAAATATGCAGGGGCCTTTGTCAAACCAAAGGGCATCACTAGCCATTCATAGAATCCGTCAGGAGTCCTAAAAGCAGTCTTATCTATACTATCCTCAGCCACTCTCAGTTGATGAAAGCCAGTGGCTAAGTCCAACTGCGAAAACACTGAGGCGCCAACTAACTGATCAAAGAGATCGTCAATCCTCGGCAGTGGGTGTCGGTTCTTTTTAGTAAGCTTGTTTAGTTCTCTATGGTCCATACAAAGTCTAAGAGACCCATCCGCCTTTGTGGCAAAAACTACTGGAGCACCCCACTCCGATATACTACGTCTTATGAACCCCTTCTCAAGCAACTCCTTTACTTGCTTATTGAGTTCCCTCCTTTCACGAGGAGCCATGTGGAGCACTGGCAAAGATACGGGTTTAGCATTATCCACAAGATAAATTCGAAAGTCTATCTCCCGCTTTGGAGGTAAGCCCTTCACCTCCTCGAACACATCCGGATATTTCCGGACCACTTCTACCGATCGCAGGTTCTCTACAGACGCATCAAGCGATTCAAGATAACTTAGCATAACGGAATTTATGGGATTACAAAAGATGTCGAGAGCATTACCAAGGCGAGTCACAAGCCTAACTACTCTCCTTTCACAATCAAGAATGGCCCTATTTCTAGACAACCAATCCATTCTTAAAATTAGCCCATAGCCCGTGAAGCCCAATACATAAGCATCACATCTAAATTCAACGCTAAGTATAGCGATTTTCAAATCCAAACATATCATGGTCAAATGAGCCGAACCCCCAATTGGATTTGAAACGACCAAGGGATCTTCTACTAAACTGGTGTTCAAGTGCAGTGATTCAACTAATGATGCAGAGATAAACGAATGAGATGCGCCAGAATCGAATAAGGTACGGACAGGATGATCAAACAGAAAAACTAAGCTTTCAACAGAAATTGTTGTACTTCTTTCTTGCAGCGGTGGGGCCGCAATAGCCTGAACTTGCCCCCTTGCCTGCCCTGGTGCCATAAGAGCCTGCACCTGTCCTCCCGAGGTAGACCCTGCCCTCTGCCCCTTCTTTGGACAGTCCTTCACTAAATGTCCCGCATCTCCACAATGAAAACAACCAGTCTTCTTTTTCTTTCTACAATCTTTGCTGAGATGGCCAGGCGTCCCACAATTGAAGCATTTCTTCTTCCCTTTGCCATTATTGTTTTTACCACCCTTCTTATTTTGCTGTTGGGGTTTCTTCTGATCCTCTTTCTTTTCAACTGCCTTATCCTCATGCATAAGTGCCATTTCTACTAGCTTTTCAAAGGTGGCTCCCATAGGGATGTGGGTCATAGCCAACCCTTGCAACGGTTCATTCAAGCCTCTAACGAACCTCAAAGCTTTCTTCTCTGGCGTGTTCACCAACTCCAAGCCAAACCTTGCTAACTGATTAAATTTATTGACATATTCCTTTACTGATGAGCTCCCTTGCTTTAGTGCCAGGAATTTTTCCATATTTAAGTTCTCCTCTGCCCTTGAAAGAAACTTTGCCTCAAACCTTCGTCTGAAATCCGCCCATGAATCAACTGGACGTTCCCCGTTAGTGACCTCCCACCAAAACGAGGCCTCTCCCTTCATTAACCAAGCAGCTAAACGGACTTTCCTCCCATCTTCCACTTCAAAGATATCCAACAATTCCTCAGTCTCCTTAAGCCAATCTCTGGCCTCCACAAACGTCTCAGTCCCTTGAAAAGTTTTTCCTCCCATAGCCTTGGATTCCTTGCACGTCTTTGCAAAAGTGTCAACACGAGGAGGAGGAGGAGGAGGAATTGGTGCAACTAGGGGTGGAGGAGTATCCGCTGGGCCTACAGTGGTGGCCCTAGCCTCTAAGTATCTCCTAAACCACCCTGGAATCGTCACACCTTCTGGGAGATTAAGATCTTCAGCCATGCTGAAACGAAAAAAGGAAAGATTCAAAATGGAGAATTCGAAAGATAAAGATAAGGATGTGGCTATTTGGGATTATGTTTTTCATAAAAACTTTCTTTAAATAACATGTTTTTTTTTTTTTTTGAAAGCACTTCTTCCAAAAATACTTTAGAAAAAAAATTTTCTAAAAAATTTTTTTATCTGTTCTGGTAACCTTATGCTCTGATACCACGTGTGACACCCCACGTCCATTAATGTCACTCACAAAGGGAATGCATTAACTTCCATGGAGGTTTTAAGTGAATATAGAACAGTAAAATTACAACAAGACAGATATAAAATAGTACTTGGAAATTCAAAAACTTTATTTCATTGTAGCAGAAGTCAAAACATGTTTGATTACATCATAACACCATATTCAATGTCAAGTACAATATCTATCTTGATAAAACAAGTACATAATCCCATTACATGAATAGCCATTAAAAAGAAAGATAACAAACTGGACTTTACTTCAGCAGTCCAAGCTTTCCAGTAGATAAGCGATCCAACTAGACTCCACTAGAACTTGGCCCAACCTACGGACCTGAAGGGAGAAAAAGGATGGAAAAGAGGGGATCAGACATAAAGTCTGGTGAATATGATAATTCTACAATACTATTACCAAAATAACTGGACTAAGGCATAAGCTGGAAAACAAGAGCAGATTAAGGACATAGACAATCGCTAAAGGCAACGTTATAGGCGCTCCTAAATACTAAAGGATAAACACTATACTGCACCACACCAGTCACCCTAAAGATTCATCCCACTTAGCTTCACTTAGAAACTTTCCCAATGGCTTTACGTACCCCTAGCTGACTACATAGGTGTCGCCTGCCCCTATCTCCACTAGGTGTACCCTACTTCCCATTATTCGATCGGCTCCCTAACTCGTAGATACCCGTGCTGGCCCCACAGTGGGGTGTATCACTCCCCTAAAGTGGCAACCTGATACAACGGACATGCACGGCTTATACCTACACGATGCAACAACGTCTTACCTACCAGCCCGGGTCCACACACGCATATGAAACCCGTTGGACTTGCGTTGCCACCGCTCCCTGTTTTGGCCTCTTATAGTCAAACCCAGTATGCGTGTCCCGTCCTCGACTTGGGTCGAGCCCACAAAGATACGTTTTGGGATACTGGTTGAAATGGGCCCCCACTATTTACCACAAGCATTCCACCTAAGCTTGTCCCCATTAGTCCATCCCACTTAACCCACTTAGTCATGTTCATTTACATGTGTGTTTGGTTAAGTCTAATCGTATTTCAAATGCCTCTAAAGGCAACCACCAGATTCCTCATGCCACCCAAGGCACCTACTTAACCCCCATGTCCCACCTTACATGATTATCTGGTTAAGTATTTCTTAGTTCATTAAAGCCATAACCTCATAAAGACCTCTCACATTAGACTGGCATTTATGGCAGCTGGATTTGCCGGGCGGGTCCGGGCAGTCTTACACCATAAAAGAGTCTAACCTCGTGTCTTTACAACTGTTATGCTTTAGTTTGGGCCTAGGACCTCTCACATTGGGCCGACATTTGTGACTACTGGATTTGGCGGGCGGGTCCGGGCGGGTTTACATCACAAACGGGTCCAACCTCGTGTCCTAAGCATTGATTATTAATAATAATCCACTTTCCCCCAATTTTAATAATTCCCTACTTGAATTATTAATTACTTCCAATTTTTAACAATGTCCATAATTGACTCAGTTATGGACATCCATTCATGGTATGCAAAATCTTACAAAATTGCACCCAATTTATTAATTCCTAATATTACCCCTACCCCACGTTTGAACGTTTATTCGCAAAATATATGTTAGACTCGAATAGCCTAACTCATAGCATAAAAGAGATTATCATAATAACAACATGTATATGTGACCAAATGAATCATAATAAGGGGTGAAACTTGCATATGTCCAACTTGCATAGATTATACATGTCATGGACCTAAAGGTGTCAACTTGTTCAAAATTCACCTAATATAATCTCAATCAATTTTCATAAACTTACATATGAACATGTGTGAATCAAAGTCATCTAATTTTTTAACAACATGGTTTTATATGGGTACACCTAACTCAATAGGCAAATTCCCATATTCAAGTTTTATTTAATTATAGTTTCAAGTTTATGGGTACACCTAACCTAATAGGCAAATTCCCATAAACAAGATCCATTTAAATTAAAAAAAAAACATAACTTTAAGCATGTTCCAACAACATCATGATTTTACAACATAATATAGCATGATTTATAACATGGCATAGTATGATAGTATAACATAGCTTGACATGATTCTCAACATAGCACGACATAGCATAAGAGAATTTACAACATAGCATGACATAGCATATATAATTTACATCATACGACAACATAATAACATAATAAGAGATCCACAATATATAGAATTTACAATTACAAATCACATCACTTTCTTGTGATCCATTCATAACTGAGTCAAATTAGTTTGTAATAGTCTTGTGAGAATCATCATACTCACCAACAAAGGAAAAGAATTAGAGAAAGAGAGATCTTTTGATTTGATTTGTGTAGATTTAGTTGTAGATGATTAGGCTTCCTCTTCTTAGTTTGTGACGGCTACGCTGAACTCCATGGCAGCAGCATGACGGTAGCTTCTCTAATTTTACAAGTGATTTAGGTTTAGGGTCTACCCACTTATTTATAGATTTTAGAATGCATTTAGGCCATTAGATTTAACCTAGAAATAACCGCAGCCGTTCAGACAAGATGGGGTTCATCTTGTTGACTCAGCAATGAGTCAGAAGTGACTCAACAAACACTCAGCAATATATATATATATATATATATATATATATTCTACAATGTACACATTAGATACATCCCCCTTTACTTATTATTATTTTTATGTACATATTAGATACATCCCCTCTCTTACATACTTATTAATATTTTTATATTCATATTAGATACATCCCCTCTCTTACACACTTATTAATATTTTTATATTCATAATAGATACATCCCCTCTCTTACACACTTATTAATATTCATATTAGATACATCCCCCCTCTTACACACTTTTATATTCATATTAGATACATCCTCCCTCTTACACACTTATTAATATTTTAGCAACTTTAGTGTTAATAGAAAATTCGGGGTGTTACAGTTTTGATCATTTTGGCTCAAGGGTTTTTCTATTAGAGCTTGCATTTTGGGTCTAATTGATTGCATAAGGGCTTTGTCATATTTTTGTGTCTTCATAAGCATTGTAAGCCCTTTTCTACTTTCATATTTATACTCTAAAGTTAAATGAATGATGCAAGTTTGGTTGATCATTATGATATGCAAGTTTGCCATGATATGCAAGTTTACCATGTCATGTTATGCAAGTTTGATATGTTATGATATGCAAGTTTGCCATGCTATGTTATGCAAGTTTGCCATGTTATGATATGCAAGTTTATCATGTTATGTTATGCAAGTATGCCATGTTATGATATGCAAGTTTACCATGTTATGCTATGCAAGTTTGCCAAGTTATGATATGCAAGTTTATCATGTTATGTTATGCAAGTATGCCATGTTATGATATGCAAGTTTACCATGTTATGCTATGCAAGTTTGCCAAGTTATGATATGCAAGTTTATCATGTTATGTTATGCGGGTTTGATATGCAAGTTTGCCATATGATATGCAAGTTATGTTATGCAAGTTTGGGTTGATCATTTGGCTCATGTTATCATGTTATGCAAGCTTATCTTGGGTTTATGAGCTTAAAGCTTCAAGCTTTATGCTAAAGGTTGCAATTTGGCAACATGTAAGTTATCATATCCCTTATGATAACTTGCATGTGAGGCTAAATGCGAACTTATGGCCATTTCTACATGTCATTTATCACCATGTATCACCAATATGCTAAGTTTGGTTTTATGCATGCTTTTGAGGCCTAAAAATGTAATATGCAAGTATATGAACATATGTACATTTCATATGCCACCATGTTAAACTTGTGGCTTCAACACCTTTATGTCATGATTATGCCAAGTTCCCTCTTTCTATCCTTTATGCGCTATTGCGATATGTAAGCGATGGGATTGCGTTTGGGGTTGGGTAAACTTAAAAGACATATAAACATAAGATTGGGAATTTACCTATTAAGTTAGGTCTACCCATTGGGAATTTACCTATTAAGTTAGGTCTACCCAAATTCTTGAAAAACTTGTAACATGTTTTGGAAACATGATGGACATGACACTTAGAAAATATAAGTGTGACCAACTCGAGGTTGGGTTGAGTTTGTAGCGTAAACCTAACCGGAACCGACCGGCTTAACTAGTTGCTACAAACAATAGGACCCAATGTGAGAAGTTGGTCATGTTGTACCTTGAACCCGAGGTTAGACCAAGTTGTTGTATAAAGCAACCCGGAACCGACCGGCTTAACTAGTAACCGCAACGAAGTCTAATGTGAGAGGTTAAGGCACGTTAATTAATGCCTCATGATTAGGGTTAAGTCATGGTCCACTTAATACTTAACCAATTTGGGCTTGGTAGATTAATCAGGGTTAAGTCGTGAACTCATCGTTACACTTAACCAAGTTAATCCATGGTTATCAAGAGGGTTAAACCGTACTTAACCCACTAGAAAATCCTAGCAATGGGGGTCCACTCCAGCAGTAATCCCAAGTTTGTATCATTATGACCCTAGGGACTAGGCTAGGGTGGGGGCACGATTACTGGACTTGAGGTAAGTGACCAAAAACGACGGCAGATTGGTACGCCGGTGTAGTTCCGGGCGGACTATGGTCGTGCATATAGTCCGAAGCCGGGGAAAACATGCACGTGTACCAGTAGATCGAGACTGTGCACTTATGTTTATGGTGTCCAGGGGTTGACACCCTAGGGCTTGATACACCCGACGGGAGACCCTGCACAGTCTGACTACAATTATGTTTGGGCCGTATTGACACCAACACGTGACGAGTTAGGCTTATAGGGAGCCGATCGACTAGACCGTTTGGTTGGACCGCGTATTAGGGTCACTTCATGTTATTGGGCCAAAGCTTGGGCCAAGGGATCAATACTTGTTTATTCAAGTCATGTTAGTTTGCTAGTACACCTGTGGTGCAAAAACCTTAAACCTGATTATGCGATGACACCTTTATCTATCTTGTTAGTTAATCATCATGCTAGTATGTTGTTATCCTTATGTTCATCCCTGCTTCTCATGCCGGTTAACTTTATCAGTTTACATTGATTGTAGTAGGGCTTACTCAGTCTTTTTGACTGACCTGTTTTCCTTTCGCCTCTTTTCTTACGTTTCTGTAACACCCCACACTCGCTACGGTCACTCTCTAAGGGAATGCCATAACATCGGCGGAGTATTTTAGTGAATATAGAACAGAGAAATTACAGCAAGACAGATATAAGTAATACTTGAAAATTTAAAACAACATTTCAATGCATATCCTACCATCCAAACAACCATCTCCCCTCCTTAAAGGATTTCGTCCTCGAAATCTTTAAGGTAAGGAGAATGCATATCCTACCATCCAAACAACCATCTACCCAATTCATCAAACACGGGCATCCATTGTCCTTAAAACAATTTCTAATGATGTATGAGCATATGCAAAGTGTGTGTATATGTTCCCTATCTAATGTATGAACATATGCAAACCATGATAGTGCCATGCATCCATTATGTATGCGAGAGAACCCTATCGACACATACAATATCTACATGAGTGCACAATCATTCACCAAAATGCATCATCCATATGATAACAAAATCATTATACATCCATAAATATAGCTTCCTACACACAATTTTATGCAATATGCAATATGAAGTGATTGAGCCGATCTAGTGCCTAGCGTGTGTGTATATGCATCCACGAGCAACCACTAGCAAACACTTGCATCCACTTGCATCCATCAACCATAACATGTCTCAAACACATGTTTCAACCATAGGTTTACCCTATCTAAAGGTCAAAAAGTACTAACGAGAGGACATACTAAAGATTAGATAAGTACTAGACAACGATAGAGGAGAAATTAAAAAAAACATACCCTCAAAAAGAAATGGGTACAATGAACGCATCTTCGCTTCCGTCTCCCAAGTTGCGTTGCTCTCATCTTCTCCCCATTGCACTTTGACTAGTTGAACCTCTCTGTTTCTCAACTTCCTAGTCTCTGACCCAAGGATGCGAGTAGGAGCTCGTCGAATCGTTGCATCACGCTCTACTTCCACTTCTCTAAGCAAGCTCGGCTCTACCACCTCTGCGGTCTCATGTAAGCACTTCCTCAAATGTGACACATGGAATACATCATGTACACCACTAAGTCTGTCGGGCAACTCCACTCTATATGCCATCCGTCCAATCCTTTCCTTAATAGGAAACGGCCCTACGAACCTTGGTGCTAACTTCCCAACAGATCCAAAGCGAACCACATTTCGTAACGGAGACACTTTGACAAAGACCATGTCCCCAACTTCAAACTCAAGATCCGTCCTTCTCTTGTCCGCATAAGATTTTTGCCTGTCCTGCGCTGCTTTCATCCTCCTTCGAATCAAGTCAATCTTCCCATAAGTCTCCCTAACCATATCAGGCCCAAGCAAGATCTTATCCGTAGATTCCCACCAACATGTAGGTGATCGACAAGGCCTTCCATAAAGAGCTTCGAAAGGAGCCATACCAATACTGGACTGAAAGCTGTTATTATATGCGAACTCCACCAATGGAAGATGCTCTTCCCATGTACCTCCAAAATCTAAGATACAAAGCCTCAAAAGGTCTTCTAGGACACGATTCACCCTCTCAGTCTGGCCGTCCGTCTGAGGATGATATGCGGTGCTTAGACACAATTGAGTCCCCACTGCTTTTTGCAAACTTTTCCAGAACTCGCTAGTGAAGATAGGATCTCGATCACTCACTATGCTAGAGGGTACCCCATGCAATCGAACTATCTCTCGAAGATATACTGAAGTTAGCCATGGAGCAGTCCTCTTGCTCTTCACAGGTATGAAATGGGCGCTTTTAGTAAGTCTGTCTACCACAACCCAAATTCCCGTATTACCCTTTCTCGATCTGGGTAACCCGTCAATAAAATCCATCGAGACGCTATCCCACTTCCATTGCGGAACTTCCAATGGGTGAAGCAACCCACCTGGTTTCTTTTGCTCCGCTTTCACCTGTTGGCAGACCAAGCATCGAGCGACATATTCGGCCACATCTTTCTTCATACCAGCCCAAAAAAAAACCCGCTTCATATCTTGGTACATCTTGTCCCCACCGGGATGAATGGTCATCCTAGAACGGTGTGCATCATCAAGAATAGCCTTCCTCAAACCCTCGTCTTGCGGTATACAAAGTCTACCGTCTCTACGCAAGCACCCCCTATCGTCTAGGGTGTACCTACTCAAATGGCTGGACGACTCCCCCTTTATGAGCCTCTCTACTAACTCAACCAACTGTGGGTCGTCCCTCTGTGCATCTCCAATCCGCCCCAAAAGAGTAGGTCTGACCTCCAAGGATGCTAGCAAACCGGGTATATAGTCAATGGAAGGTCTGAAATCAAACATCGAGATAAATTCCAAGCTTCGTCGTTCCACGAACAATGGACTCAAGGACAACCTTTTTCTGCTCAAGGCGTCCGCCACCACGTTACCCTTGCCAGGGGTATACGCTATCTCGAAATCATAGGATGCTAAGAACTCCATCCACCTTTGCTGTCTCAAATTCTAATCCTTCTGAGAAAACAAGTACTTCAATGATTTGTGGTCAGTGAACAATTCGAATCTCTCGCCAAGAAGATAATGGCGCCAAATCTTAAGCGCAAAAACAATAGCGGCCAGCTCTAAATCATGGGAAGGGTAATTTTTCTCATGTGCCCTCAACTGCCTTCCACCATAGGCTATCACCCTTCCCTCTTGCATTAAGACTACGCCCAGCCCTGTCCCACAAGCATCAGTATAGACAACAAATGGCTTACTCCCATCTGGCAACACTAAAACTGGAGCGGTGGTTAAAGCTCTCTTTAACCGTCGGAACGCATCATCACAATCTACGTCCCATGTAAAAACAAGATTCTTCTTCGTAAGGCGGGTTAAAGGGGCTGATATCTTTGCAAAGTCTTTGATAAACTTCCTATAGTAACCCGCCAACCCCAAGAAACTTCTTACTTCGGTAGCATTCTTCGGAACCTTCCAATCCTGAATTGATACTACCTTCGCGGGATCCACAGCTATCCCTTCCTTGGAGACCACGTGCCCCAAGAACCGCACTTCCTTCCTCCAGAAGTGACATTTAGAGAATTTCGCCTTAAGGCTATGTGCTCGAAGAGTCTTCAACACCTCCCCAAGATGTAGGGCATGCTCTTCTTCACTCTTAGAAAATACTAAGATATCATCCACAAAGACCACCACGAACTTATTAAGGAACTCCCTGAACACCCTACTCATCAAATCAACAAAGTATGCAGGGGCGTTCGTCAACCCAAATGGCATCACCAGCCACTCATAGAAACCATCCGGAGTCCTAAAGTCAGTCTTGTCTATGCTATCCTCAGCCACCCTCAACTGATGAAACCCCGTGGCTAAGTCCAACTGAGAAAATACTGAAGCGCCAACCAACTGATCGAAAAGATCATCAATCCTCGGCAATGGGTGTCTATTCTTCTTTGTGAGCTTATTGAGTTCTCTATAGTCTACACAAAGTCTGAGGGACCCATCCGCCTTCGTAGCAAATACTACCGGAGCACCCCACTCCGATATACTCCGTCTTATGAACCCCTTCTCAAGCAACTCCCCTACTTGCTTATGGAGTTCCCTCCTCTCACGAGGAGCCATGTGGCGCACTAGTAAAGATACAGGTTTAGCATTATCCACCAGATATATTCGGAAGTCAATCTCCCGCTTCGGAGGTAAGCCCTTCACCTCCTCAAACACATCCGAGTATTCCCGGACCACTCTAACAGATTGCAAACTCTCGACCGAAGCGTCAAGCGATTCAAGATAACTTAGCATAACAGAATCCATGGGATTACAAGAGATCTCGAGAGTGTTACCCAAGCGGGTCATGAGCCTAACAACTCTCCTTTCGCAATCAAGAACGGCACCATTACTGGATAACCAGTCCATGCCCAAAATCAACCCATAGCCCGTGAAGCCCAACACAAAAGCATCACATCTAAACTCAATGCTAAGTATAGAAATCTTCAAACCCAAACATATCATGGACAAGTAAGTAGAGCCCCCAATTGGGTTTGAAACAACCAAGGGATCATCTACCAGACTGGTGTCTAAGTGCAGTGACTCAACTAATGATGATGAGATAAACGAATGCGATGCGCCAGAATCAAACAATGTTCGGACAGGATGATCAAATAGAAAAACCAGACTTTCAACGGAAATAGTTCTACCTCTTTCCTGAATTGGTGGAACCGCGAGAACCTGTACTTGCCCCCTAGCCTGACCCGGTGCCATAAGAGCTTGCACCTGTCCTCCTGAGGTAGACCCCGTCCTTTGCCCTTTCTTAGGACAGTCTTTCACTAGATGCCCTGCTTCGCCACAGTGGAAGCAGCCAGTCTTCTTCTTCTTCTTGCAACAATCCTTGCTTAGGTGACCAGGTGTCCCACAATTGAAACACTTCTTCTTCTTGCCCTTGCCACCGTTGCCTTTCCCACCTTTGTTTTGCTGTTGTTGCTGAGGTCTCTTTTGATCTCCCTTCTTCTCGGGTGCCTTATTAGCATTGGGACCCTTCTCTTCTTCATGCATGAGGGCCATGTCAACTAGCTTCTCAAAGGTGGCCCCCATAGGGATATGAGTCATAGCCAACCCATGCATCGGTTCATTCAAGCCTTTCACGAACCTCAAAGCCTTCTTCTCCGGTGTATTCACCATGTCTAGGCCAAACCTTGCCAATTGATTAAACTTGTTGACATATTCCTTCACTGAGAGATTTCCTTGCTTTAGAGTCAAGAATCTTTCCATATACAAGTTTTCCTCCGCCCTTGAGAGAAACTTTGCCGCAAATCTTTGCCTAAAATCCGCCCAAGAGTCATCGGGGCGTTCTCCATTAGTGACCTCCCACCAGAATGAGGCCTCTCCCTTCATTAACCAAGCAGCTAACTTGACTTTCTTTCCTTCTTCCATCTCAAAGATATCTATCAATTCTTCCACCTCCTTAAGCCAGTCTCTAGCCTCCACAAAAGTTTCAGATCCTTGAAAAGGTTTCCCTCCCATAGCTTTAAATTCCTTGCAAGTCTTAGCAAAAGTATCCGTGCGAGGAGGAGGGGGAGGAGGAAGATCGGGTGCTACGGTTGGTGGAGGAACATTTGCTGGACCCGCAGTGGTGGCCCTAGCCTCCATCAATCTCCTATACCATACTGGTACCGTCACACCCTCCGGAAAGTTAAGATCCTCAGCCATGCTGAAACGAAAAAGGAAAGATTCAAAACGGAGAATTCGAAAGATAAAGATATGGCTATCGGGGATTATGCTTTTCTTTCAAAAACTTTTCTCTTTAAAGACATGTTTTTGAAAATATCTCTTCCTAAAATGTTTTTAGAAAAATAGTTTTCTAAAAATTTTATCTGTTCCGGTAACCTGGCTCTGATACCACGTGTAACACCCCACACCCGCTACGGTCACTCTCTAAGGGAATGCCATAACATCGGCGGAGTATTTTAGTGAATATAGAACAGAGAAATTACAGCAAGACAGATATAAGTAATACTTGAAAATTTAAAACAACATTTCAATGCAGCGGAAAGTAAAACATGTCTGGTTACATCACAAAACCATAATAAGAGTTAAGTACAAATATCCATTCTTGCTAAATAAAAATACATAATCCCAATACATGAACTGATAGCCATAAAAGAAAAGGGTAAGTTGAGCTCTACATCTAGGGTCCAAGCTCCAAGAGAGTAATAAAAGCAGCCTGATCAAAGCCCACTCGTACTGGGCCCACTCTGAGAACCTGAGGGTTGGGGAAAAAAGATAAAAACAACGGGGTCAGACATAAGTCTGAGCGAGTCCTATAACTTTAACAATACAATCATTAAAGTAACCAGAGAAGACATAAACTTGACCTACGGTAATGTCTGGGGATGAATGGCTACACTAAGCAGCTTGGTAGACTTAGGATAAACTAAGATAACTGTAAAGACGCATTTACCCACCCAAGGATAATTACTACACTGCACCACACCAGTCATTCCTACTTAAAGGTTGATCCCTCCCAAGGACTTAGAAAATTTACCCAGTAGTTTCGTGCACCCCTAGCTGACTACATAGGTGTCGTCTGCCCCTATCTCCACTAGGTGTACTCACTACTCCAAAATGATCGGCTCCCTACCGTAGATACCGGCCCCACAGTGGGGTGTATCACTCCCCAAAGTGGCAACCCGATATAATTAACGGTGCACGGCTTATATCTACACGATGCAACAACGTCTTACCTACCAGCCCGGGTCAGCGGAGCAAAAGAAACCAGGTGGGTTGCTTCACCCATTGGAAGTTCCGCAATGGAAGTGGGATAGCGTCTCGATGGATTTTATTGACGGGTTACCCAGATCGAGAAATGGTAATACGGGAATTTGGGTTGTGGTAGACAGACTTACTAAAAGCGCCCATTTCATACCTGTGAAGAGCAAGAGGACTGCTCCATGGCTAGCTTCAGTATATCTTCGAGAGATAGTTCGATTGCATGGGGTACCCTCTAGCATAGTGAGTGATCGAGATCCTATCTTCACTAGCGAGTTCTGGAAAAGTTTGCAAGAAGCAGTGGGGACTCAATTGTGTCTAAGCACCGCATATCATCCTCAGACGGACGGCCAGACTGAGAGGGTGAAACGTGTCCTAGAAGACCTTTTGAGGCTTTGTATCTTAGATTTTGGAGGTACATGAGAAGAGCATCTTCCATTGGTGGAGTTCGCATATAATAACAGCTTTCAGTCCAGTATTGGTATGGCTCCTTTCGAAGCTCTTTATGGAAGGCCTTGTCGATCACCTACATGTTGGTGGGAATCTACGGATAAGATCTTGCTTGGGCCTGATATGGTTAGGGAGACTTCTGAGAAGATTGACTTGATTCGAAGGAGGATGAAAGCAGCGCAGGACAGGCAAAAATCTTATGCGGACAAGAGAAGGACGGATCTTGAGTTTGAAGTCGGGGACATGGTCTTTGTCAAAGTGTCTCCTTTACGAAATGTGGTTCGCTTTGGATCTGTTGGGAAGTTAGCACCAAGGTTCGTAGGGCCGTTTCCTATTAAGGAAAGGATTGGACGGATGACATATAGAGTGGAGTTGCCCGACAGACTTAGTGGTGTACATGATGTATTCCATGTGTCACATTTGAGGAAGTGCTTACATGAGACCGCAGAGGTGGTAGAGCCGAGCTTGCTTAGAGAAGTGGAAGTAGAGTGTGATGCAACGATTCGACGAGCTCCTACTCGCATCCTTGGGTCAGAGACTAGGAAGTTGAGAAACAGAGAGGTTCAACTAGTCAAAGTGCAATGGGGAGAAGATGAGAGCAACGCAACTTGGGAGACGGAAGCGAAGTTGCGTTCATTGTACCCATTTCTTTTTTAGGGTATGTTTTTTTTTTAATTTCTCCTCTATCGTTGTCTAGTACTTATCTAATCTTTAGTATGTCCTCTCGTTAGTACTTTTTGACCTTTAGATAGGGTAAACCTATGGTTGAAACATGTGTTTGAGACATGTTATGGTTGATGGATGCAAGTGGATGCAAGTGTTTGCTAGTGGTTGCTCGTGGATGCATATACACACACGCTAGGCACTAGATCGGCTCAATCACTTCATATTGCATATTGCATAAAATTGTGTGTAGGAAGCTATATTTATGGATGTATAATGATTTTGTTATCATATGGATGATGCATTTTGGTGAATGATTGTGCACTCATGTAGATATTGTATGTGTCGATAGGGTTCTCTTGCATACATAATGGATGCATGGCACTATCATGGTTTGCATATGTTCATACATTAGATAGGGAACATATACACACACTCTTTGCATATGCTCATACATCATTAGAAATTGTTTTAAGGACAATGGATGCCCGTGTTTGATGAATTGGGTAGATGGTTGTTTGGATGGTAGGATATGCATTCTCCTTAGCTTAAAGATTTCGGGGACGAAATCCTTTAAGTAGGGGAGAATGTAACACCCCGAATTTCGGTTAATGCTAAAATTCACTAATTGCAGAATAAATAATCTCAGATGTGGGAGTTGGGGGAAACGGGCTGCGTCATTTTGTTCGTCTCGGAAAAATACGCAGAATAGAGTCCGAAATTTTGTAAATCGGAGTCCGTATGGCCCAGTTATGGCCCAATGAAGTTTGCAGAAAATTAAAAGTTCAAAACAGATTTAAAATTCAGGTTTAAAATTCAAAATTGGAGCCATTGGGCGCTGGAGGGAAAAATTCCCGCCCAGCTACCCGTGTCGACAGCCCTGTCGACAGGGCAGTCGACTGGGTAGCACCAGGTCGACAGCCCTGTCGACTTGGGGGTCGACAGGGGGTGCTCGACCAGTTAAACCTGGTGCACCATTTTAGGGTTTGGCTGTGTTTTGGGCTAATCTCTAGAAACTTCCTAAATCTGACGGACCTAATTTAGCCTAGGGTTAATCCTATGGTCTAAAACACACCCTAATCCTATAAATACACCCTAATGCAAGCCTAATCCATACTAAAAATAGAAATGATGCCATCATGCCGCCAAAATCAAACTTAAGGGGAGCCTCCACTAGTTTATGAAGAAAAGTTGCAAGCTAATCAACCTCTAATCATCACCATCTTCAAATATAGCAACTAGTTCTACTTCATAAGTTTGCTAATCTTGGTTTTGGTGAGTTTCTATCACTTTAATAACCAATTGCTAAATTAAGTAGATGAGATATGATGAGATCATGCGGTTTTGTATGCGGATTAGTGGGTTTTAAGTCATATGATATGATGTTAGTTTGCTAATCTATGTTTAATGTTAACCATATGTTTATGCAAGTTAAAGTATGTGGGTTTATGCAAGTTAAGTATGTGGGTTTATGCAAGTTAAATATGTGGGTTTATGCAAGTTAAGTGGTGCGTTTTATGCATGCTAAGTGGTGCGTTTTATGCATGCTAAGTATTTGATTTTATGCATGATAAGTATTTGATTTTATGCATGATAAGTATTTGATTTTATGCATGCTAAGTGTTTGGTTTTATGCATGATAAGTACATGATTTTATGCATGCTAAGTATTTGATTTTATGCATGCTAAGTGTTTGGGTTTATACATGCTAAGTACTTGATTTCATGCATGCTAAGTGGTTGGTTTTATGCATACCTTATGACATGCAAGTTTACCCTTTTTAAATAAGATGCATACATATGCAAGATGATACCTTTGTATGCTATGCATACATATGCATGTTTACCCTATTTTATGATGCAAGTCACATATGCAAGTTCACCCTTTGTGTAACCTATGAACACTTATGCAAGTTACCTTTATATGACATATGTGTACACATGCAAGTTGGGTTATTTAATGATGCTAGTTGGGTTTAATATCATGATGCAAGTTGACACCTTTTAAACCCATGTAAAAGCCAACGTTGTGCTAAGATTGAACCCCTTACATTTATAGTGAATCTTCCCATTTATATGACATGTTATGAAAACGGATTACGTGGGAAACGATGGGGTTAATATGCATGTTAATAGAAATGTGTGTAACATAAAATGAATGGACATAATTGGGAATTTACCTATTAAGTTAGGTCTACCCATATTATGGAGTTGGGAATTTACCTATTAAGTTAGGTCTACCCATACTATGGAATTGGGAATTTACCTATTGAGTTAGGTCTACCCATATTCTTAAAATTGTGTAATTAATTAGGGATAATTAATACAAATTATGGGGATGATTAATTAGGTGTAATTAATCAACTAAGACACGAGGTTGGACCCTTTTGTAGTGGAAGTCTGCCCGGAACCAACCGGCAAATCCAGCAGCTACAAATGATTAGCCCAATGTGAGAGGTCTTAGTCATAAATTAAATACGTGATTAAAGTAAAGACACGAGGTTAGACCCTTTTGATGACAGAAGTCTGCCCGGAACCAACCGGCATATCCAGCAGTCATAAAAGACGGTCTAATGTGAGAGGTCTTTATGGGGTCATGTTCTTAATTAATTAATTAAGAAACACTTAACCATATTAGCATGTAGAGGGACATGAGGGGTTAAGTGGGTGCCTTGGGTGGCATGTGGAAATCTAGTGGGTTGCCTTGGGGGGCAATAGAAAATACGATTAGAATACGTAACCAAGGGGAAACATGTAATTAAACATGATTAAAGGGTTAAGTGGGATGCACTAGAAAAAGGAACAAGCTTAGGTGGGTAGCTTGTGGGGGCCCATTTCAACCAGTAACCCATATGAATCTTATTGGGCTCGACCCATGTCGAGGACGGGACACGCGTACTGGGCTTGACTATAAGAGGCCAAAACGGGTTAGCGGTGGCAACGCAAGTCCAACGGGTTTCATATGCGTGTGTGGACCCGGGCTGGTAGGTAAGACGTTGATGCATCGTGTAGATATAAGCCGTGCACCGTTAATTATATCGGGTTGCCACTTTGGGGAGTGATACACCCCACTGTGGGGCCGGCATGGGTATCTACGGTAGGGAGCCGATCATTTGGGAGTAGTGAGTACACCTAGTGGAGATAGGGGCAGACGGCACCTATGTAGTCAGCTAGGGGTACACGAAACTACTGGGTAAATTTTCTAAGTCCTTGGGAGGGATCAACCTTTAAGTAGGAATGACTGGTGTGGTGCAGTGTAGTAATTATCCTTGGGTGGGTAAATGCGTCTTTACAGTTATCTTAGTTTATCCTAAGTCTACCAAGCTGCTTAGTGTAGCCATTCATCCCCAGACATTACCGTAGGTCAAGTTTATGTCTTCTCTGGTTACTTTAATGATTGTATTGTTAAAGTTATAGGACTCGCTCAGACTTATGTCTGACCCCGTTGTTTTTATCTTTTTTTTCCCAACCCTCAGGTTCTCAGAGTGGGCCCAGTACGAGTGGGCTTTGATCAGGCTGCTTTTATTACTCTCTTGGAGCTTGGACCCTAGATGTAGAGCTCAGCTTACCCTTTTCTTTTATGGCTATCAGTTCATGTATTGGGATTATGTATTTTTATTTAGCAAGAATGGATATTTGTACTTAACTCTTATTATGGTTTTGTGATGTAACCAGACATGTTTTACTTTCCGCTGCATTGAAATGTTGTTTTAAATTTTCAAGTATTACTTATATCTGTCTTGCTGTAATTTCTCTGTTCTATATTCACTAAAATACTCCGTCGATGTTATGGCATTCCCTTAGAGAGTGACCGTAGCGGGTGTGGGGTGTTACAGTTTCCCCCACCGGGTTCTCAGGGTGGGAATATTGGAGCTTAGCTTGGATTTCTGATCGCTTGCTTGTGGGATTTTAGCTCATGTACGGTCTTGGCATGAAGCTAGCTATGGTTATCACTTATTTTGGGGATAGTACTTATGTATTTCAATTTTTCAGTGATGTTGTTTTTATCTAGACTTGTGTATTTGGAAAGTTGACATTATGTTGTATCAGACTTGTTTTGAAATAGTTTGAAATCTTCCGCTGTTTTACTTATCTTCTTTACTCTGTTTACATATATACATATGTTCTTGTTCTGCCTTGATATATCATTATGCATGTTTACCTGATTCAAACGCCCCTCCAAAGTCAGAGTGCTTGCAAGAGCCACCCTGGCGGAGGTGGGGTGTTCCATTTGGTATCAGAGCATATGGTTTACGAGAAGGAACAAAAAGGTTTTTAGAAAACTTTTGGAAAACTATTTTCAAAACCAAGTATAAAGTATTTTCCAAAGAAAAGTCTAGTTTATTTTAAAGGCTATTCCCCAAAAAGCCATTAGCAAAATTCCTTCATTTTTCTCCATTCTGAATCTTTCTTTTTCTTCGTTTTCAGTATGGCCGATAACTTTACTATTCCGGAGGGAGTGCACGTACCTGTTTGGTATAGGAGACTTTTGGAGGCTAGGGCGACCGAAGCCGGCCTCGCAGATGTTCCTCCTCCTCCTCCTCCGGTAGTTAATGTTCCTCCTCCTCCTGTCGCTGAGGTTCCTCTTCCTCCTCCCCCTCAGCATCCACAAGAGGATTTCGCGGAGATTCGCAAAGACTTTAAGGCGATGGGTTGCAAGAATTTCATTGGAACCGAGACTTATGTAGAGGCAAGGAATTGGTTGAAAGAAACCGAAGATCTTTTTGCCTTCTTTGATATAGATGACCGTAGGAAGGTTTTATTGGTAGTGTGGTTGCTAAAGGAAGAAGCTGCACGTTGGTGGGTGGTCACCACCGCTACTAGGCCAATTGAGACTTGGGATGACTTTCGGGGAAAGTTTGGACTAAGGTTCCTATCACTGAAGCAAGGGGACATGACTATTAGGGAATACATAGATAAGTTTAATCAACTGGCTCGGGTCGGTTTAGACTTGGTTAACACAGCTCAGAAGAAGGCCCTATACTTTGCTCTAGGATTAAACGAGCCATTACATGGTTTAGCCATGACTCATATACCCTTGGGGGCAACTTTTGAGAGTTTGGTGAATATGGCCCTACTCAATGAAGAGAATAGGAGTGACAAGAAGGAGGAGAAGTCTAAAGATAAGAAGGAAAAAAGGTGCTTTACTTGTGGAAGCTCGACTCATCTAAACAAGGATTGCAGAAAAAGGAAGGGCACTTGCTTTAACTGTGGAGAAATGGGACACTTCACTAGGGATTGCCCGAAGAAGCAAGGGCAAGGCCAGGGTCAGACTCAGCGTGCTGGACCTTCGGGAGGGCAAGTTCATGCTCTCAATGCCGCTCCAGTTCCCGATCGAGGTAGTATTTCTGTTGAGAGCCTTGTATATATTTCTGATTTTCCAGTTCGTACCTTGTTTGATTCTGGTGCATCGCATAGCTTTATCTCATCTGATCTTGTTGATAGTTTGCACCTTAGTACTAGCTTCGTAGATGATCCCGTCCGTGTCTCAAATCCTATTGGGGGTTCCGCCCATCTGTCTATGATATGTGGGGATTTGAGGATCTCTATACTGAGTGTAGAGTTCTTGTGTAGTGCTTATGTTCTTGGTTTTAGGGGATATGGATTGATATTGGGCATGGATTGGTTGTCTAGATATGGAGCCATCCTTGATTGTGAGCATAGGGTTGTGAGGCTCGTGACTTGCCTCGGAAACACCCTAGAAATTTCTTGTAATCCGAGAGGTCCCGTCATGTTGTGCTATCTTGAATCACTCGACTCGTCAATGGAAACTCTTCAGTCTGTGAGAGTGGTTCGAGAGTATCCGGATGTTTTCGATGAAGTTAGGGGGTTGCCCCCTAAGCGAGAGATTGATTTCCGCATTTATCTGGTGGATAATGCAAAGCCGGTTTCTTTGTCCGTTCGGCACATGGCTCCGCGTGAAAGGCGGGAGCTAAGTAAGCAAGTGAAGGAGTTGCTTGAAAAGAACTTCATTAGACGAAGTATATCTGAATGGGGAGCGCCTGTGGTATTTGCTAGCAAGGCAGATGGTTCTCTCCGACTTTGTGTTGACTATCGAGAGTTGAATAAGCTGACTAAGAAGAACAGACACCCGTTACCGAGGATTGATGATCTCTTTGACCAGCTAATCGGTGCTTCTGTTTTCTCTCAGCTTGATCTTGCTACTGGATTCCATCAGCTCAGGGTAGCTGAAGATAGTATAGACAAGACTGCGTTCAGAACTCCAGATGGATTCTTCGAATGGCTTGTCATGCCGTTCGGCTTGACTAATGCACCCGCATATTTCGTGGACTTGATGAGTAGGGTGTTCAGGGAGTTCTTGAACAAGTTTGTCGTGGTCTTCGTAGATGATATTCTGATCTTCTCTAAGGATGAGGAAGAGCACGCAAGGCATCTCGTGGAGGTGATGGATACGCTTAGAGTGCATCAGTTGAAGGCCAAGTTCTCCAAGTGTCACTTTTGGAGAAGGGAAGTTAGATTCCTTGGGCATATAGTATCTAAGCAAGGCTTAGCGGTGGATCCCGCTAAGGTAGTCGCAGTTCAGGATTGGAAGACTCCAAGGAATGCAACCGAAGTGAGAAGTTTTCTAGGTCTTGCAGGCTTTTACCGGAAGTTCATAAAGGACTTCGCGAAGATTTCCGCTCCTCTCACTAAATTGACGAAGAAGAATTTAGTTTTTGCTTGGAGCATAGAATGCGAGCTTGCTTTTCAGAAGCTCAAGAGAGCTCTCACATCAGCACCTGTTCTAGCTTTGCCGGATGGAGGGAAGTTATTTACAGTATACACCGATGCATGTGGCACGGGGTTAGGAGCTGTTCTGATGCAAGAAGGAAGAGTGATATGCTTTGGCGGTAGACAACTCAAAGTGCATGAGAAGAATTATCTCACTCATGACTTAGAGTTGGCAGCAATAGTATATGCACTCAAGGCTTGGCGCCATTATCTTCTGGGGGAAAGATTTGAGCTTTATACCGATCACAAGTCATTGAAGTATCTCTTTTCTCAGAAGGATCTGAATCTGAGGCAACAAAGATGGATGGAATTCTTGGCGTCCTACGATTTTGAGATAGCTTATACCCCTGGCAAGGGGAATGTGGTAGCAGATGCATTGAGTAGAAAAAGGTTGACTCTGAGTCCTCTATTCGTTGAGATGAAGAATTTAGAGTATGTGGCAACCTTTGATTTCTCTTTGGCGATTGAGTCGATGACCGGTTCTTTAGCATCTCTGGAACTCAAACCTACCCTTCTTGATCAAGTTGGGGCTTCGCAGAGAGAAGACCCTCAGATAGTTGAGATTATGGATAAGCTGATTCGAGGAGAGGCGTCTAGTCATCTCGCTCGATATTCTATTGATGACAAGGGTTGGCTGAGAAGAGACGGAAGGTTATGTGTTCCAATGGTAGAATATTTACTAAGAAAAGTTCTTGAGGAAGCGCAACGCTCTAAGTTGACTATATATCCGGGCGGAGATAAGATGTATAAAGATATGAAGCGCATTTTCTTTTGGCCTGGGATGAAGAAGGATGTGGCAGAGTTTGTCTCTAGATGTATCATTTGCCAGCAAGTTAAGGCCGAGTCGAAGAAGCCCGGTGGGCTATTGCATCCTCTAGACGTTCCACTATGGAAGTGGGAGAGTATTTCCATGGATTTTATCGATGGGCTACCAAGGTCAAGGAAAGGGAATACGAGCATTTGGGTTATTGTGGATAGACTTACGAAGAGTGCTCATTTCATTCCGGTGAAGAGCAAGAGGACCGCATCTTGGCTAGCGCCTGTATATCTTCGTGAGATCGTGAGACTACATGGAGTCCCTTCTAGTATAGTCAGTGACCGTGACCCAATCTTTACAAGTCAATTCTGGAATAGCTTGCAAGAAGCTATGGGCACGAGGTTGAATCTAAGTACGGCTTATCACCCACAGACGGACGGTCAAACCGAAAGGGTGAATAGGGTACTCGAGGATCTGTTGAGGCTTTGTATTCTGGATTTTGGTGGTACTTGGGAAGACCATCTTCCTCTTGTTGAGTTTGCATATAATAGCAGTTATCAGGCAAGCATAGGGATGGCACCATTTTAAGATTTATATGGGAGGCCGTGCAAGTCGCCTACATGTTGGTGGGAGACTACAGATGAGCTTATACTTGGGCCTGACATGATCAGAGATACATCCGAGAAGGTCGAGTTGATTCGGAGACGGATGAAAGCGGCCCAAGACCGACAGAAATCCTATGCTGATAAGCGAAGAACTGATTTGGAGTTTGATGTTGGGGATATGGTTTTCGTGAAGGTTTCTCCTTTGCGGAATGTGGTCCGATTTGGAGCCGTTGGGAAGTTAGCACCGAGGTTTGTTGGACCATTCCCTATTATAGAGAGGATCGGGCAGATGGCTTATAGAGTGGAGTTGCCCGAGAAGCTTGCCGGAGTACACGATGTTTTTCATGTCTCGCATCTCCGGAAGTGTTTACATGAATCAGCAGAGGTTGTTGAGCCAAGTGTCCTGAAAGATGTGGAAGTGGAGAAAGAGGCTACCTTGAGAAGAGCTCCGATTCGTATCTTGGGGACGGAGACCAAGAAGCTAAGGAATCGAGAGGTCAAGTTGGTGAAGGTTCAATGGGGTGAAGCCGAAGAAGACGCAACTTGGGAAACCGAGGAGAAGATGCGTGGGCTTTATCCATTCCTTTTTGAGGGTACACTCTCAATCCCTTTTCTTTGTTAGCATATCTTTCTCTTTGCTCTCCATGTTTATCTAGTTTATCGTATTAATCTTGTCATGAGAACCTTAGGTAGAAACCTTTTGGATGAAACATGTGTTTGAAACATGTTATGCTTGATGGTTGCAAGTGGTTGCAAGTGTTTGCAAGTGGTTACTCGTGGATGCATTATACACATTAGGCACTAGATCGGCTCACACACTCCTCATATTGCATATGCATGAGTGTTTATGCTTATTCATGGATGAAAAATTTTGTGTTATCACATGGATGTTGCATATGGATGTATGTTATGTGCACACATATAGATGTTATACATTATGTTAGGAATTGCATACATATGGATTCATTTCACTAACATAATTTGCATTGATGATATTTGCATTAGATAAGTACATATACACACACCTTTGCATATGTTCATGCAACATTTAGAATCTTGTAAGGACAATGATTGCTCGTGGATGATGTTTTGAGTAGATGGATGTTGGATGGTAGGATACGTTCTTCCTAACTTGAAGATTTCGGGACGAAATCCTTTAAGGAGGGGAGAATGTAACAACCCGTATTTTCAATAACCTGTTATAACGTAAATCGAGGCAGAATTTAATTTATAAATCTGAATCAAGGGAAACGGGCTATGCCATTGCGTTCGTCTCGGAAAAATACGCGAAATAGAGTCCGAGTTTTCGAAAATCGGAGTCCGTGTGACCCGATTAAAGCCCAACGAAGTTTTCATAAAATTTCAAAGTAAAAACAGATTTCAAATTCAAGTTTGAATTTGGAAAATTAGGGCAGTTGGGCGCAGCGGGAAAATTCCCGCCAGACCACCCATGTCGACAGCCCTGTCGACTGGGCAGTCGACATGGTTAGGCCCAAGTCGACAGCCCTGTCGACTTGGGTGTCGACAGGGGGTGCTCGGCCAGTTTGGCCTGGTGCACCATTTTAGGGTTTGGCTGTGTTTTGGGGCTGTTTTCTGGAAGCTTCCGAGATCTGATGGTCCTAATCTAATTTAGGGTTATTCTAATGGCCTAAAACACTTGCCTAATCTATAAATAAGACCCTAGGCTAGCCCTAAATCATCATTAATCAACCCTACAACTAAACTATGGCAAAATCCTTCCTCTCATGGCCTCCACTCTCTTCATAAAATTCTAAATAAATTTCTATGAGAGATTTTCCATGCATACAAGTGTTTTCAAGCTTGTATGAGTGTCATTAGCTTGCATTCAAGTCAATTTTCTATATTTGCATCATAAAAGCAAGGGTTTTGATCATTTTGGCTCAAGGTTTTTTCTATTAGAGCTTGCATTTGGGTCTAATTGATTGCATAAGGGCTTTGTCATATTTTTGTGTCTTCATAAGCATTGTAAGCCCTTTTCTACTTTCATATTTAAACTCTAAAGTTAAATGAATGATGCAAGTTTGGTTGATCATTATGATATGCAAGTTTGCCATGATATGCAAGTTTACCATGTCATGTTATGCAAGTTTGATATGTTATGATATGCAAGTTTGCAATGCTATGTTATGCAAGTTTGTCATGTTATGATATGCAAGTTTATCATGTTATGTTATGCAAGTATGCCATGTTATGATATGCAAGTTTACCATGTTATGCTATGCAAGTTTGCCAAGTTATGATATGCAAGTTTATCATGTTATGTTATGCAAGTATGCCATGTTATGATATGCAAGTTTACCATGTTATGCTATGCAAGTTTGCCAAGTTATGATATGCAAGTTTATCATGTTATGTTATGCGAGTTTGATATGCAAGTTTACCATATGATATGCAAGTTATGTTATGCAAGTTTGGGTTCATCATTTGGCTCATGTTATCATGTTATGCAAGCTTATCTTGGGTTTATGAGCTTAAAGCTTCAAGCTTTATGCTAAAGGTTGCAATTTGGCAACATGTAAGTTATCATATCCCTTATGATAACTTGCATGTGAGGATAAATGCGAACTTATGGCCATTTCTACATGTCATTTATCACCATGTATCACCAATATGCTAAGTTTGGTTTTATGCATGCTTTTGAGGCCTAAAAATGTAATATGCAAGTATATGAACATATGTACATTTCATATGCCACCATGTTAAACCTGTGGCTTCAACACCTTTATGTCATGATTATGCCAAGTTCCCTCTTTCTATCCTTTATGCGCTATTGCGATATGTAAGCGATGGGATTGTGTTTGGGGTTGGGTAAACTTAAAAGACATAAAAACATAAGATTGGGAATTTACCTATTAAGTTAGGTCTACCCATTGGGAATTTACCTATTAAGTTAGGTCTACCCAAATTCTTGAAAATCTTGTAACATGTTTTGGAAACATGATGGACATGACACTTAGAAAATATAAGTGTGACCAACTCGAGGTTGGGTTGAGTTTGTAGCGTAAACCTAACCGGAACCGACCGGCTTAACTAGTTGCTACAAACAATAGGACCCAATGTGAGAAGTTGGTCATGTTGTACCTTGAACCCGAGGTTAGACCAAGTTGTGGTATAAAGCTACCCGGAACCGACCGGCTTAACTAGTAACCGCAACGAAGTCTAATGTGAGAGGTTAAGGCACGTTAATTAATGCCTCATGATTAGGGTTAAGTCATGGTCCACTTAATACTTAACCAATTTGGGCTTGGTAGATTAATCAGGGTTAAGTCGTGAACTCATCGTTACACTTAACCAAGTTAATCCATGGTTAGCAAGAGGGTTAAACCGTACTTAACCCACTAGAAAATCCTAGCAATGGGGGTCCACTCCAGCAGTAATCCCAAGTTTGTACCATTATGACCCTAGGGACTAGGCTAGGGTGGGGGCACGATTACTGGACTTGAGGTAAGTGACCAAAAACGACGGCAGATTGGTACGCCGGTGTAGTTCCGGGCGGACTATGGTCGTGCATATAGTCCGAAGCCGGGGAAAACATGCACGGGTACCAGTAGATCGAGACTATGCACTTATGTTTATGGTGTCCAGGGGTTGACACCCTAGGGCTTGATACACCCGACGGGAGACCCTGCACAGTCTGACTACAATTATGTTTGGGCCGTATTGACACCAACACGTGACGAGTTAGGCTTATAGGGAGCCGATCGACTAGACCGTTTGGTTGGACCGCGTATTAGGGTCACTTCATGTTATTGGGCCAAAGCTTGGGCCAAGGGATCAATACTTGTTTATTCAAGTCATGTTAGTTTGCTAGTACACCTGTGGTGCAAAAACCTTAAACCTGATTATGCGATGACACCTTTATCTACCTTGTTAGTTAATCATCATGCTAGTATGTTGTTATCCTTATGTTCATCCCTGCTTCTCAAGCCAGTTAACTTTATCAGTTTACATTGATTGTAGTAGGGCTTACTCAGTCTTTTTGACTGACTTGTTTTCCTTCCGCCTCTTTTCTTCCGTTCCCCCCCCCCCCCCAGGTTCTCAGGGTGGGAATATTGGAGCTTTGCTTGGATTTCTGATCGCTTGCTTGTGGGATTTTAGCTCATGTACGGTCTTGACATGAAGCTAGCTATGGTTATCACTTATTTTGGGGATAGTACTTATGTATTTCAATTTTTCAGTGATGTTGTTTTTATCTAGACTTGTGTATTTGGAAAGTTGACATTATGTTGTATCAGACTTGTTTTGAAATAGTTTGAAATCTTCCGCTGTTTTACTTATCTTCTTTACTCTGTTTACATATATACATATGTTCTTGTTCTGCCTTGATATATCATTATGCATGTTTACCTGATTCAAACGCCCCTCCAAAGTCAGAGTGCTTGCAAGAGCCACCCTGGCGGAGGTGGGGTGTTACAGATAAACTGTTTGTTTGATTTGAATCAAACAATTTATTTCTCCGTAAATTCAAACCAACTCAAATCCACTTCTAGTCAGCTTCATTATGAAACTCTCGTCCATATGATCCTAACGGATCCGACCATTCGTGATTCTGATACCGTATGCTCATGTTATAACAATTTCAAGTTAATATAATTTTTAACTAAAATAAACATGATTTATATTAAAAAAATAATGGGCTTTACTTTGTAACGAGGCCCATCACCACACTTCTATTACCAGGCCCGCTTACCAATCTTTCTTCCCCAATACCAACCGTGGTTCCCTGGCAACCACTCACCACCATTTCCCGATCATTGCACCTTCTATCTCCATCGTTCCATCATTGTTTGCAAAACTGAAAACACCGATTCACTCCTCTTTCCGAGCTCGTCACGACCACCTCCATCATGACCATCCCATCGCCTCTTCCCTAATTGCGTCGAACAGTTCATCCAGTAACCAATCGACATATATATGCATTGAACTTCCTAAAAATCCAATATCAGGTGTGAAAAACCCTCATCAACCCAAAACAAATCACCAATTCAAGTATTTATTCCTAAATCTCAACATAAATCGAACCCTACTTCACTGCCACATTTTCGAGTACCCCAAAACTGTCGTCGCATGAATTGAAATGGCTACAGGAGCGAAAGAAATGGTTTGAGGAGTGTGAAAATATATTTTTCCTAATTTACAGGATTTAATTTCAATTTCCATTGATTTTCTTTTGATCGACCCCATTTTTCTGTGAAGGACTTACGACGGAATGTTTGACTAATGGAAAATGAAGTCTTAGGTTTAGAAATTTTCTTGGTGGCTATTTATAGGATTTTTATAATTGATTTTATATTGATTTTTATTGGACCGTTATCTTCGTTTGTCCTTTAAAAATCCCCAAGATCACATACAAAACCCAAAAATCACGAAAATTGGCATGCAGCTACAGTTCGATATTACGATCCCAAAGAAATTGGTTTCGTCGAATTCCGACTCGGTTTGCTCACATAGCGTATTTTTAACCATCAAAATACTAACTGTTTTTCACTCTAAAAATCCGTAAGGCCACACAGTGACTCTAAAAATCACGAAACTTGACATCTAACAATAATCTGACATTGCGGATCCAATAAAATTAGTTTCGTCGAATTCCGACTTCGTTTGCAAAACCGGCTATTTTTAAAGCTCTGAATGACCCATTCAAATATATAAATATATTTAAATCAAATTAAATTAAATATAAATAAATTTATATTATCGTATATATATTCACAGTGGAACACCATACAACTCTAGAATATTCCTATATGAATCTCCAACTCGATATTCACTTCTGGGTCAACCCGATATTCGACTTATATTGAAATTCCTTTTTAAAATATAAATAATTCCTTTATAAATTATAAAGGAATTCCACAGCGATTTTTCTAAAATTTGATTTAGACATTAATAAAAATCTACACGATGAAATCCCGATTTTTCTCTTCCACTAGAAAGATATACTCCACCAGCTCCACACGTTTCTTGTTTCACAGAAATCCGGCTTAGAACGAATCATGTACATTCAATTGAAGTTCGAATCGCCAATTTACGAACTGCAGTGCCATTTCGAACTCGATTTTAATTATAATATAATTATAGGTTCAAACTGTCGTTCAAATAATATATTCGTTAATCTAATTCAATTCTAAACTGAATTAAATATCACAGATGATCCAGTTCACACCATATCGCCATTTCAGCCAATTTTGATTATTTCAGAATTAAATATATTATTTAATTATTATTTTAATTAAATATTCACCATTATTTAATTCAACGACCATTAAATTCTCTGAATCACTATTTAAATAAATTAATTATTATACCGCTGAAAAATGCGGGTCATTACATGGAGTAAAGTGCAAGGGTTGTTATGTTAATCTTAGATAAAAATTGCCCAAGATGGATTAACAGAATGGTGCCTTTGGTTTTTTCAGTACTAGGATATTGTATATAGACATATCAGATGATGTGGCATTCAAAGTAAATGGTGGAAAGATGTTCTTGAAAGATAATCGTGACCTCAAGCTTCATCAACCGGGAAATGACAGAAATCGAGCAAGCAGCATGGCCATGTGGGTCATTCACATTAGGGGTATTATCACCTAATCTAGAGAAATTTCATTTTCATCTTATTCTATTTGCTACTGTATGCTTTCAGTAACGATTGCTGATCACAACCGTTGGTGATAATATGCTTGATACACTCAAGTTAAATAAGTGGTCAGCCATGTGTGGCCGGGTTACAAGATGTTCTTGTCGAACCCCAGTGTATCCCCTCTAGATTACACTGATCAGAAGGTGGTTCCATACCTTATCATAGTCGGAATCCATTCTCTAATAAGTGCCCTACGGTTTTTGATTTTATATTATATATGGAGCGTGAGATGCAAGCGTTCCGCTAGATTTCTATTTATTTGATTTAGACACTATTATACTATCACCGGATTTTGATTTCAAAAATATTTTTGGTTATCGTAAGGTAAAAACTATCCGTGTTTGTGTGGTCTTACGATTATCATTTCTTTCGAAAGGATTTTCTGAAAGTTAAACAAGTGGTTGGAGTTTACTCACACCAGTCTCATGACTAACCCGGAGTTTATTTTGTTTGTTTTACCCTAAACTCTTGGGTGTCCAAATTTGTATGGGCAGTCAAGTAGTCCGGATTTTACAGATTCACTTGGAGGAGCTTTAAGCATGAGGCTTCATCAGGTAGTTATAGACCATCATATTTTCTGTTGTATACTATGTTATATCTGGAAAAAGGTGTTTATAACTGTTCCAAAGATATTTGTTGTGCTCTGATGATGGTATGTATATACAGTTACAGATTTGTATTTCAAAAATTTATGTTATATAATATATTTTATTCGTTCTGCTAGAGATTTGTGTTCTTCGTTTTCTTCTATTCTAATTTTTCTATCCTTCTATTTCTCATCCTCTAACTTCTTTCTATTAATGATTCGTATTTCTGTGCAATTTGGGTTCGATGTGTGGTGGAATTAATTGACTCAAAGAGTATGGAAATTCAGGCCATTATATCTTGAGTAGCTGACCAAAGTAATTATGCTATGGAAAAAAGAACAAAGAAAACTAAAACATGAGATCAGAACTTGGAATCACTCTAAAAGCAGTCTTACCCGAAGTACCTAGAAACAGGGGAGTCGAAGTTGCAAACGAATCAGAGCAGGAGGACAGGTGATTAGAGCTAGAAAAGTGTAAAGGTAGTTGTCCAAAAATCTTTTTCTAGGAAGGAAGAAGGGAATGCTTGAGAAGGTTATCTAGAGTTAGCAAAATTGACTGTCGTCCTAACTTCTCAGATGCCTTATAAATGGATTCACTAGCTCGAGCTTCCCCGTAATTTAAACTTTTCTTGTTGGCAGTTGGGGATAAAAAGAAACAATGTCAGATGAAGCACGAAAATGACATAGTCATCATAGGAAGATAAAAGGCTCACCGGGATTGACAAAATGCCAGAAATACTAGGAGGACACCTGATATAGAAAAATTGGTTTTCCTAATCTCTAGACTTATTAATGCTATCGCTAGTCAACTTTTTTGTAGGATTTGAACGAAGGATAAATGAATCTATTCCCTTGGAAAAGAGAGGCAAATGATGAAGAAGGTTGACCTGGCTCTAGTGCAAGGACCTCAATGCACAAGAGAAGAGTGTATGTGTTTGGAGAAAGCTGGATAGGGGCATTTCCAAGTGATGCAAGAATTTAGAAATAAAATCTGTGAAAGGAAAGAAACCTCCATGCAAGACATGAATGGCTATGTACGAAATCCTTTTGGTGGATTCTTAATGATGTCTTGACCTGAGGCAGGAATGGCATCTACTTCGGTTATATTAAAACTCCTAAGAATAGTATCCACTTTATCTTGAGTATTGATAAGAGTACCGAGGAACAACTACCATCTGTGATCGAGGTGTAGCAGAGCTACATGACTTTGATTTATCAACATTTTGCTTCCCAGACATGGTGCTGCCATGTGATATTATTCCATAACATGAATTAGCATGAAAATATAATATAAGCATCTATTCAAAGCTTAAAACTATTATGAAAACTCATTGATATTAGTTATTTGATATACTATAAAAGTTAGAACACAACATGTAACGACCCGGGTTTTCGACGACCTTGGTTATCCAATATACAACACATATTGAACATCCAAGGGTCGAAAATACCGGGTGATTAATGAAAGAAATTAGAGGGTGAGGAAAGATAAGATAGAAACTTAGAGTAGAAGATGAAGAAGAAGAAGAAGAACACAACATCAGAGTAACACGAACCTCACAGCGGAACGAATAACATATAATAGATAACATATCTTTGAAATAAAAGATTTTACTTGAATATACATATCATCATCAAGTACAGCACTTACAACACATCGGAAATAAACTATAGCTATATGATCCTGAAGCCTCCTGCTCCAGCTCTTCAAGTATCTGTAAATCCCGACTATTTGACTGCCCGTACAAAATTGGGCACCCAAGAGTTTAGGGAAAACAAAACAAAATAAACTCCGGGTCAGTCATGGGAATGGTGTGAGTAAAACAGTTTAAAACAATTCAAGCAGGTAAATGATATCTCATAAGACCACCCCATATAACGGAACGGGTTTTTCCCTTATGAGAATCCAAAATATCTTTATATCAAAAACCTTTTGATATTATAATAATGTCTATCAACCACAATATAATAATCATCTAGCAGAAACGCTTTCATCTCATGTTCTACATGTATAGTATACAATCAAAACTGCAAGCACGTACTGGGTAATGGATTTCCATCTATGACAAGGTATGGAACCACCTTTCGCTAGTGTACCTCTAGAAAGGAATACACTGGGTTCAACAAGAACATCTTGCAACCCGGCCACACATGACCGACCATTCATTTCGCTTGAGTGTTTCGAATGTATATCACCAACGGTTGGGATCAGCAACTGTTTCCCGAATGGGATAGTATCGACAATAGATTTTTAGAAATAAATGAAACTCTAGATCAGGTGATTATACACCCTACTTCGGAGCGACCGACTTAGCCATGTTGTCTGCCCTATTTCTGTCATTTACCGGATGTGAGTCTAGAAGCTACGCTTTATCATCACACCAGATTCACTTCGAATGTCACATCGTCAAATCCATCAAATCGTTGATTGACGTCTACAACCATACATTACGTGTCAGCTAAAAGAAGTTTCCTTCTCCGCTTCCACTCTTGGTACGGTTGAAGAAATCAATGTACGTGACCTTTCTAGAAATACTCTATCAGACATTCATCCATACAAGTCATCCAGGAACAGGATGAACCGAAGGTACTATTCAGTATTGTGACGACCCAAACTTCCCCGTAAAGGAAAGCCTAGATTGCCTTGAGAACAACTCACATCAGAACACAAACTGAAGAATATTTTATTGTTGATTACAACAATTACATCAGAGTACAAGAATATAACAGAGTATAAATGAATAATATACATTGGAAATACAAAAATATCAGAGATTTAAATTACATTTAAATAGCAGCGGAAAATAGTACAAAAATACAACTGGAAGGAATACACGGATACATAGCTTTCCGAATACTGCTTCAGCTGTAAACCAGGATCCTGTAAATATATCTGCAAAAAGCTACTCGACTGCCCGTGTGGAAAAATATGGGCACCCGAGTTTGCCAGTGAAACAAACTACAGGTCGGTCATAGGACTGGTATGAGAAATCTTAACTAGACTTATCTAATAATAAGGCGAATCACAGGACCACGCCGCTAACGCGGAACGGGTTTACTCCATTGGATTGCCAGTGCATAAAATAAGGTAAATCGTTAAACAACGCAATGCTTTTTAGAAAAAATGAAACCATTATAAGACCCAAGTCCCATCACACAATGCAACGCACACCAGAGGATAGGGTTTTACCTTATAATGGTCAAAAGATGCTTGATACATAAAAACGATATTATTATTAGTGTGTATATGTTTTGAATAAAAACAATTCAATCATAAGTATCAATCCTAGACGGCATAGGTACCATATACTATGTCGCCAATACTAGTTCTACAATCAAAACCGCAAGGTCGTATTGGAAATTGGATTTCCATCATGAGTCGAGGCTAGGGGCAAGCTCCTCTCCGATTCGAGACACTCTAGCAAATGCCTCAGGATCCCCCGCAGTGAACCCTTGGATCTTCAGGGCCGGTCCCCGCCTATGGGCAGTGGATTAGTTATGCCTGAACACACGCTTCCCGGTCCCTTTGGACCTATAGTATGACCACCAACGGCCTATAAAACACGAGGCGCCTCAAAATCCATCATCCACATAAGTAAAATGTCAGGGCTGGTAGGTCACTGACACCACTCTAGCTAGAAAGAAGCGTGTGCACTCCCTGCAGTCCGTATCCCGTTTTTGACTCATACCGGGGTGTGAGGCTCGCGAAGTCACGCTATACACAAAGCTACGCCTAAACAGGCCGTGCTTTGATCATCAACCACAAGGCCTGCTTTTCAACAAAAGCCTTGATCAATGCATCTTAGTATGCCACATTGTCAGTCCATACTATACCATTAATTTCTACCAATATATAACCTCTAAGCTCGTACGTCTCAGAGAAGGGTGTTAACCACCAAACATATGTATATTAAGAGAGATCAACGAATGTAGTATAAAGGACTACAACGTCAGACATACATTCCATTTATAAACTTATGCCCTGGGTCTGAGCGAAAGTCAAACCCGTACAAATCAACACTTCGTCCAAACGGCCACCACTGAAGCACTTTCAAGGTAGCTACTCCTCTCATGGGTCTCAGTAGCAACACATCCATTTGATGTGAAGATCGCCGGTCTTCAATCACCGTCTTTAAATCTTCGACTTAGAACGTCGTATAATCATTTGAAATGAGATTGAACTCGGTCTTTTCAAATGATTCTCGCATATATATATAATAATTCGAAAACATTTCCTATCGTTATTAATATTTGATAACGACCTATCGCTATTTTTATTTATATAAAAATAGCCTAAATTAATTTAACGACGCTTCGGGTCAATGGGCGACCCTGGCGCTGTTTTCAACCCAATTTGATTTACACTTATCTCGAAAACTAACCGTTGGATTTTGATGAAGTTTATATCGTTTGAAAGATCTTCCCAAAGCGGTCCTAACGATTCCAGTTTTGGGAAAATCCGATGGTCGGATCTTTCGGTATAACTATTTAAAGTTAAGAATGTCGATACGCGAACTGCCGTGCGCGTTTCGTTTAATTTATAATTTATATTTATATATATATAAATATAAATCGTTTGGCGAATTCAGCAATTATCGTCTATTCTTTTATCGCATCTAAAACGACGATAAAAATTTTACTTCTAATATCTTTGTTTTATTTACACTAAATGTAAATAAATTATACTTTTACTATATTTTGTTTTATTTACCTAAATGTAAATAAATTATATTCTTTCTATGTTTTAATTTATTTACACTAAATGTAAATAAATTATATTCTTTTTCTTATCCTATTTACTTACCTAAATGTAAATAAACATACTCTCATCTTTTTCTTATTTATTTACCTACATGTAAATAATTTTTTTTTACTATTGCTATATTTATTTACATTAGTTGTAAATAAATGTATCTAATTTCTTATTCATATATTTGATTTTTTTTTCTTCACTATTTATAACTAAATAGTTTCAATTACTTTTTCTTATTTATTTACACTAGCTGTAAATAAATGTTTCAATTACTTTTGCACTCCTATTTACATAGTTGATGTAAATAAATGTAGTTCTTTAAGTCTTTCTAATTACATTGAAGAATGTAATTCTTTTAATCCTTTCCTAATATTTCTTTTTAACATAAAGAAAATAACTTATGTTAATTCTGCTTTATTCCCTTTTTATTTACATAAGAAAATGTAAATAATTCTTATCAACATATTTATTCTTTTAATTCCTCTTTATTTACATAAGAAAATGTAAATAGTTCTTATCAATATATTTATTCCTTTAATTTCAATTACATAGAAATGTAATTTTATTAACAATATAGAACATATTCTTTAATTACATATAAAAATGTGATTTTTATTTAATCTTTTATTTTACATTGAAAAATGTAACTCTTTTATTTTACATTGAAGAAAAAATGCAACTCTTTTATTTTACATTGAAGAAAAAATGCAACTCTTTTATTTTACATTGAAGAAAAAATGCAACTCTTTTATTTTACATTGCAAAAATGTAAATGCCCATTATTCCTTTTTATTTACATTGAAAAATGTAAATTCTTTTACATTGAAAAAAAAAAGTAAATTCTTTTAATCTTCTTATTTACATTGAAAAAGGTAAATTCTTTGTTTATTCTATTTACATTGGAAAATGTAAGGTTCCTATTTATTTTCCATTACATGGAAAAATAATGTTTCTTTTTCTTTACATCAGAAAAATATGTTTCTTTTCCTCTTTTCTTTACATAAGAAAAATATGTTTCGTTTTCTCTTTTCTTTACATAAGAAAAATATGTTTCGTTTTCTCTTTTCTTTACATAAGAAAAATATGTTTCTTTTCTCTTTTCTTTACATAAGAAAGATATGTTTCTTTTTCTCTTTTCTTTTCATAACAAATAAATAAAGATAATTTACTTGTTGCAATTTCTAATTTAACCTAACAAACAAAAATGATAACTTCATTTGTTACCCATTTCTAATTAAAAATGAAAATTTGTTTAGCCTAAAATATTTTAACCAAAATGGTTTATATATGTTACTGATTTTTGTTGATTAATCCCAACCATTACCCTCGATGTTACGGGCATTAAATAAAGTCGGGATTAATCATTTTTTGAAAACAAAAAAGTGTGATCTTCCGAAAAGAAGAGAGCATACATATATAATATAAAACAAAAAGACTGCAATATCCGACAACAGATCCAAAAAGAGAAAAGTAATACAAAACACGACTATAAGAACGTAGGTTGAAATGATAAATACTCGGGATTAATTCAACCTACGTTCTTAATTCATTTTAATGATTAACCCGGGATTAATCATTAAAATGAATTAAGAACGTAAGTTGAAATGATAAATACCTATGACACTGATTTGGATTGAAATGATATATATCCTTTCCCAAAATACTAAAATTAAATTTTAAGTATTACTTGGTCATAGGATAGAAAATTATATACGGACACCGGTTGGTTAAATAAAAATTGTTTTTAATCTTGAATTTTGGAATATTATTTTAAAGACAAAATAAATGATATTATTAATCGATTTTCTTTAAATTTGGACTTTGAGCTTTGAAATTAAAATTTTCAATTTTAATAGAATTCGTAAATGTGGATAACTGAAGTTAAACTGAATTGAATATGAACTATATTTATCAAAAATTGAATTGTTTATCCATCTTTGATATTACTTTAAATTAACCTGATTTATTGTAATAACTGAACTGTGAATTCGAGATTTTTATAAACGAATAATACAAAGTGAGAATTATAATTGAAATTAATTATTGAATCGAATTATTAAATCGAATTGTTTGAAATCGAACTGTTGAATTGAGTTGAAATATAAATGGAAAGTCGAATCCTTTTGAATTAAAATATCGAAATTTAGTCGACTGATTTGAAACTGAAATATGATTTCTTGTTTGGTTGAATTTTGAAGAAACGATTCTAATTCCAACTGTAGTATTTTTAAACCATTTTATAAACTATTTTTATAATAATTATTTTCTTTATAAACTATTTTATTTTATTACTTATTTTAAATAAACCATTTTAATAATTAACTATTTATTTTATAAACTATTTTAGTATTTTAATTATAGATTTTACTAAATCTGAAATTCTATTTTAAATACAATTTATTTATTTTCAAACTATTTCAATTATATATCTAAACTATTTAAATATATATATATATATAACTATTTTAATATTCAAACTATTTTAAAAGTTGGAATTGTTTCAAGATTTAAATTTGGTTTTAGATGGAGATTTTATTATGAAATATTCTATTTTGACTATTGAAATGATTTTAAGTAAATCTGGTATTCTGATATGAAGTACGAACCTCTTTGAAATGTAAAAGAACTGACCGGTGTGAAAATTGTAAACGATTAGTTGTTAAAGAGACTGGGATCGGATATTGTCATACTCTCTGCCAATACCGAAAACCACTTTAACAACTGTGTATACGGTGGAGTTCCAGAATTAGTAGGTTGATTCAGAGGTGATCACTGGATTTGAAGAAAGAGAACGATGATAGATATCCTTGACCTTCGGGTCGTAATCAAAATGACTAAACAGGGTTATACCATGATCAAGTGGGGTTAGCTACCTCAATCGGCAACACTTCTTTATTATTATAGTACCTCGGTTTGATTGATTTGATTTGATGTGCATCCGTGATTTGGGAGTGTTGTCTGAGGGGGGCAGTAGTCGCGGCTGTGCGTTGCCACCAGTCCGGACGTGCAACTAGTATATTCATACTCTGGGCATTCCTCGTGTGCTTTGTCATATTATCCTGATCGAGACCCTACGATTTTGATTTAACGTTCTCGTATCAAGGCGCATCCCTATCCGCCGACGTACTGGTGTGTTATATGCAAACTATACAACGGAATAAACGATGTAAGGGTAATAATGGTAATCCCGCTTACATTATTTTAGTATTTTATATTTAACCATGGACACTATTACAATAGCGTATTATATTATATAGTATCTAGTTTGACGGATCCTCAGGAGATGGAAATTCCCGTGATATCTCTTAAGTTATTGCACTCATATTATCGCATGAATTCGATTTAACTAATATGAGAATATTTTATTTTTGATCCGAGTATTTTTGTTTTTCATTTGTGCTCAGGTCAGCCTGAGTTTCAGTTATCAAAGACACTGTTTTGAAGATAAAGATGGAGCTTGCTAGAAAATTATATTTATTACCGCTGCAAATATTGGTAAGTTTATGATAGTTAACTCTGATAATCGTTGTAAGTGCATAATAAAATGTATGTTTTAACAACTTCATGAACTGTTATTTAGTTATTATATTTTGTCCTTCCACTGCGAGATTCTGTGTTTGTTTTTCTTCATCTCTTCTTTTTCTTATATAAATCCCAATAACTATCCGTACTTTTGATTTGTTTATGTCGGCATTGAGGATCATTGTCGATTGGAACGGTCAAAAATCTCGGATGTTACATTTGGTATCAGAGCTTTGGTTTAGCGAAACCTTGGCTCTATTTGGGGTTAACTCATTAGAGATAGGGTAGTAATATTCTAGAATGAGTTTGAGTGTATATGAGAGAGCGTACTTGTAATTTTGATATAAAATGATTTTCTATTGTGTTGATTCGTTCTGTTGAGTTTTTATGAATTATGGTTGGTACTTGGGACGCCAAGGCATCGACAGGGATTTCTAAACACTCGAATAGGACTCATTGACATAATATTGTTTTTTTATATATAGAATTATTTTAAAATATATGAATTTTGATTTTGTTGATGATAATGTTAAATTTTCATCATTTATTACTCGATTAATCAATAATTTTAAACTATTGGTTATTGAATGATTTAAGAAATAAATATTGAAAATAATTTGATAATGAAATATTGAAAATTAATTGGTAATGAAATAAGAAGTTAAGAACGAATTTGAGAATTTAATTTCAAAGTGGTTTTGTAATATTGTTTTGCAAATGATTGGAAATAATATATTTATATTTTAAAAGTTATTTCATATAAAAATTATTTTCAAATGAATTTTGAAATAAGTGTATACTTCCCCCTTTGTCTTTGGAAAATAATTTCGATGATGAGTGCATGCATTATCAACATTATTTTCAAGAGACTAAGTGGGGGAGACCACTTAGCATTTTATACTTTGTTCGGAAATTTGGATTTCATTTAATTTTTTTAAATTATGGTTTGTTATAAAAGATAAAATATATATATTATTTTAAAGTGGATTTGGAAACGAACCCGAAGTTGAAATTTTAAGTTCTTGAATAGTTAATGAATTTCAAATTGTTGAAATGAACTAAAATTGAAATTATAGAAATTTCTGAATTATATAATAAGAAAATGAATCCAAGAGTGTTATAATTAAAATAAAACTCTTTGTAGGTTGAAACAACGAATTCAAAATAAACTGAAACTAGTGAACTTGTATAAAAATCGAACATTTCCATAGCATATATATATAACTTACCAATTAATCAAAAAGTTAACATGTTATTGGAATAAATTTGGATAATATACTAGTACTGGTATGAATAATGAATGATGAAAAATTTGATAGGTTATAAATACGAATGAAATTTAAGTTATGGAATGAACGACATATACTTGGTTATGTTCGAAATTGAATTCTACTACGTAACGAAGATAAACCAAATTAATGAAATAAACTAGTAAAATAAATTAATTAGTTATGAATTAAATTGTATTGCTAGTAATGGTTAGATATTCGACGACGTAAGATAATCGATATTTCCATGTCGAAAATAAATGTTTAACTTGTTTTGTGAAAATTAAAGTGAATTGGTTTATAAATTATAAACTTAAATGAAGGCTGAATGAGTTAATTAAATTTAATTAAAAACGAGCTCGTCGCGAAGCTATAGCTCGTAATTTTCCGAATTGAAGTTTAAATGAATATATATGATCCAAAATAAGTCGGAATTCTTTGAAACAAGAATCTTTTGGATATTTTGGAATATAGTTTTCTAATAAAAGAGAAAAATTTAGATTTCGACTTGTAGATTTTAAGATATGTGAAATTCAAATTTTCAGAAAAATCGCGGTTTGGTAATTCATGATTCAGAATTAAATTTGTAATGAAATTAGTTATGTAAACTAACAAACGAGACAAGATGAATAAGAAATTATATGGCAAAACATATATAAATTGACAATTTCTTACTACGCCTTTTCGAGGACGTAAAGTTTTAAGTGGGGAAGAGTAATATCCCGATATTTTGCGATAATTTAGAATATTAAATTTAATGTGTTTTTGAACAAAATTGCTTTAAATACTAAAATTAATGAATTAACTAATTTTGGAATTTCATATATGTCGGAAATTTTAAATTAATTAATATGGTAATAATATACATTTGTTGTTTGTATAATGAAGGTCGACTGGTAATAAGTGTCATTATTTATGTGGATTTAAAATATAAGTTATAAATTGATTTGTGTGGTAATTATTGTGGGTTATTTGGACTTAATTAAATCAACAAATTTAGAATTAAACTTTAAATATTGAAATTGTATTAATGCATGGTGGAAACTGAAATTGTTTAAGTGATTAATTTTAACTAATTTTGATAATTATCACATGTATTAATTGTAAATAATTTTGTGATCCTGTTTATATTGGTTAACATGGAAGGCTGGAATTTAATATTAATACATTTGTGAAAATTTATTGGTGTAATTAATAATTGAAATAAAATTTTGAATTTGTAAATAATGAAATTCGACTTACTTGAACAATAGTAATGATTATAATTGGAATTAAAATTTGGTTTGTTTTCGTAAGTATTAAAATTAATATTTAAGTATTTGAATGAAATTGACTAAACAAATTTATAACTGGAATTAAAATTGAATTTGGATAATCAATCAAAATTGGAAATTAATAGGAATCAATGTAATGGGATAATTGTTCATTTCTCCCATTGGACCCTCTATACATATGCCAATAAAACTCAGTTCCACCTCATCAACCAATTTTCATAGTACATATATTTTCCATCTGCTCATTTCTTTCTCTAATGGCAGAAATAAAATTATAAACCCTAGATCAAAATAAAAATCCAAGCTTTAAATTTGAGTTGACGATATGAAGCTGCTAGTATGATTTATTTCGACATGCAGTAAGCGGATTTGACGGAATCAGTGGTCAAAGTTGCTGATTTTCGAAACCCATAAGCAAAAATTGGACGTTTCTGATTTAGACAATCGCAAAATTGGGCATCTGGGTATAGAGATCGTCGATAGGAGTTGAATGCATGTGGTCGGAGATTTTATCGCGGAGTAGAACGCCGGGAAATCACATTTTAGGGTTCGTTTTCTTCGAGTTTGGGCTAGCGCCGGAGGAGCTTCGGTCAACCGGAGATGGTGGCGCTGCCTTGGGAAGGTGCGGTTTCCAAGGAACTTTCGATGGAGAGTAGTTTCTGATCAGATGGTGGCCGGAGTTAGTGGCAAACGGTGGTCAAACATGGCTGTTTTCTTGGGTTTTTCCGTTGGGTACTGTAATAATTCGAACAATGGAGCGGGATTTTGAAAGGGTGCTGACGTGTCTGCTAGTGTAGGTTAGTATTTTATTTTACTTTATTATGTTTATTTATATATATGTGTGTGTATAAACTTCTAACGCTAATAACTTATGCGTATGAACTCGGATTTGGACGCAATAAATTGCTTTGGGATCGTATCGACGAGCTCTTCGCGATGCCGCTGATTTGGGCTGATTTTGAGACCATTGATTTTAGGGTTAAAATTTGGATTTCAATCTCGTTTGAAACCAAGGAGAGTGATTAAACCCACTCACATCTAACTAAAATATTTGATTGTTAGTTAAACTAAATTCACGTTATGATATGATTGTATTGTCTGCTGTTTGATTGTTTAAATTGCTTATTTATGTTAAATCTGCATAGATTGTAGAATTAAATTTAACTGTTATAAAATTTGTATAGTTTGAATTAAATTTCTTGTTTAAAATCTCATACGTGATGGCTAGTATACAGATATTATACTGAACGATTTATACGTGTTGATTTGGATTAATGCCTTGAATTTATATATTAAATGTATTGATATGTAATCCATTTTGTTATCGACATTGTTTATATATGTTATTGATTTTTGTTGATTAATCTCAACCATTACCCTCGATGTTACGGGCATCAAATAAACCCGGAATTAATCATTAAAATGAAGTAACAACGTAGGTTGAATGATAAATACCTATGACACTGATTTGGATTGAAATGATATATATCCTTTCCCAAAATACTAAAATTAAATTTTAAGTATTACTTGGCCATAGGATAGAAATACGGACACTTGTTGGTTAAATAAAAATTGTTTTTAATCTTGAATTTTGGAATATTATTTTAAAGACAATAAATGACATTATTAATCGATTTTGTTTAAATTTGGACTTTGAGCTTTGAAATTAAAATTTTCAATTTTAATAGAATTCGTAAATGTGGATAACTGAAGTTAAACTGAATTGAATACGAACTAAATTTATCAAAAATTGAATTGTTTATCCATCTTTGATATTACTTTAAATTAACCTGATTTAATGTAATAATTGAACTGTGAATTCGAGATTTTTATAAATGAATAATTTAAAGTGAGAATTATAATTGAAATTTAATTATTAAATCGAATTGTTTGAAACCGAACTGTTGAATTGAGTTGAAATATAAATGGGAAGTCAAATCATTTTGAATTAAGATATCGAAATTTAGTCGATTGATTTGAAACTGAAATATGATTTCCTATTTGGTTGAATTTTGAAGAAACGATTCTAATTTCAACTGTAGTATTTTTAAACCATTTTATAAACTATTTTTATAATAATTATTTTCTTTATAAACTATTTACCTTATAACTATTTTATTACTTATTTTAAATAAACCATTTTAATAATTAACTATTTATCTTATAAACTATTTTAATTATAGATTTTTCTAAATCTGAAATTCTATTTTAAATACAATTTATTTATTTTCAAACTATTTCAATTATATATCTAAACTATTTAAATATATATATATATATATATATATTTAACTATTTTAATATCCAAACTATTTTGAAAATTGGAATTGTTTGAAGATTTAAATTTGGTTTTAAATGTGGATTTTATATGAAATAATCTATTTTGACTATTGAAATGATTTTAAGTAAATCTGATATTCTGATATGAAGTACGTACCCCTTTGAAATGTAAAAAAACCGATCGGTGTGAAAAATGTAAACGATTAGTTGTTAAAGAGACCGGGATCGGATATAGTCAATCTCTGCAAATACCGAAAACCACTCTAACAAGTGTGTACGTGGTGGAGTACCAAAATGAAGTAGGTTGATTTGGAGGCGATTACTGGATTTGAAGAAAGAGAAACATGATGGATATCATTGACCTTCGGGTCATAATTGAAATGACTAAAACAGGGTTATACCGTGACCAAGTGGGGTTAGCTACCTCCATCCGCAACACTTCTTACTTTATTACTCTAGTCCCTCGGTTTGATTGATTTGATGCGCATCCGTGATTTGGGAGTGTTGTCCGAGGTGGGCGGTAGTCGCGGCTATGCGTTACCACCAGTCCGGGCGTGCAACTAGTATATTCATACTTTGTGCATTCTTCGCGTAACTAGTCATATTATCCTGACCGAGCCCCTAGGGTTTTGATTTAACGTTGTCGTATCACGAGTACACATTCCTATCCGCCGACGTAGTGGTGTGTTATATGAAAACAGTACGGCAACTGTATAAATGATGTAAGTGTAATAATGGTAATCCCACTTGCACTATTTTAGTATTTTATATTTAACCATAGACATTATTATAATAGCGTATTATATTATATAGTATCTAGTTTGACAGATCCTTAGGAGATGGAAATTCCCGTAACATCTCTTAAGTTATTGCACTCATATAATCACATGAATTTGATTTAACTAATATGAGAATATTTTAGTTCTGATCCGAGTATTTTTGTCTTTTCATTTGTGCTCGGGTCAGTCTGAGTTTCAGTTATCGAAGACACTGTTTTGAAGATGAAGATGGAGCTTGCTAGAATATTATATTTATTACCGCTACAAATATTGTATGTTTATGATAGTTAACTCTGATAATCGTTGCAAGTGTATAATCAAATGTATGTTTTAACAGCTTCATGGACTGTTATCTAATTATTATATTTTGTTCTTCCGCTGTGAGATTCTGTGTTTGTTTTTCTTTTTCTCTTTTTTTTCTTATATAAATCCCAATAACTATCCGTATTTTTGATTTGTTTATGTCGACATTGAGGATCATTGTCAATTTGAACGGTCAAAAATCTCGGATGTTACACTAAGTTATTTTAGAAAATAATAAATGGATAAAAAAACAGTAACCAACTATTATAATAATATTTAGAGAGATAATAAATATTAAAATAAGCGCTTTCAGTAGATCGCGACTTGATAAACAGTTTCTCTAAATCAACATATTAATATATAAGAAATTTGTACTTTCCAAAGGAAAAACCACTCACTTCATGATATTTTGTTGGACTTAAATCGATGAACTAATTTTCTTTTGTATATTTTTTCAAGGTTGATGTCAACGATAGTACTTGCGGAAATGAAACTTAAGACAATGACATTACTAATATTATGCAATTTTACAGTGATAGTGATTTCAAAATAATATTCTGTTGCTCAAAGTTTGCATGTACACCAAGGTTCAAGAACTCGGTATCGGTACCGGTTTCGGTCGTTTGAAAATTTGTTAGTTTCGGTTGGTTTCGTAAATTTCGATAGTTTCGCTTTTGTTTCGGTTTCAGTTCAAATTTCGGTTTTTAGTATTTTTGCAATAAATTAAATCAGACATGATTGTTGCGTGTTAAATAGATGCAACAGAGGGATATTTTCTAAATGCTTTAACAATACAGACATACACGTATTAAAACAAGTCCAAAATTCAAATCCACCCTTCAAATATAACATGTACTGAACACTTCCGGGTCTGGTTGTACATCAGCCCAAACCTACCCTTCCAAATATAATATGTTTGCCTTAATCTTTAGCCACTGTCCAAAAATCTCGACCAGAAGAAAAAAAAAAGCCTACTGCTTTTAATTGATTTGAGTAGAAGCGAAAATATTTCATGGATCTACGAATTAATTCGATCACGGTTACAACTAAAAAAAGATTAAAGATTTTCCGATGACCTGTTCTGGAGATTGAAAGCTGTTGTTTGATCGGTTGTGAAGTTGAAAGAACTTTGTTTGATTCCTTTTTTGCTTTAGGTGCTTTCTTTCACATTTGTTGTTTCTTCTGCGTACCAGATTCTCTCTTCCTCTTTTTTTCCTGTGCCCTGATCCGATCCCGATTCTGAGGGACGATTCTGGAACGCCACGAAGCGAAACCGATCTGGTAACCCCGAAATCTCGGGGTGCCGGACGAGTTTTTGAACCGTGATGTACACACATTGCGTAGTATTAAAATGCATTTCGTTCTCTTATATCGGCTGCTCAAACCTGGTGGCTTAATGTGCGCACATCTAGGCCATGCCTGCCTATCCGTTAGAGAGCATTTCGTGCGTTCTGACTCTACAACACTATCATATGATAATTAAATATCCTGATATGTTATTATTTAGTTGTTGGAATATTCAAATATACGTGTGTAATTTTGTTATCATACGATTAATTCCTTGTATAACTAAATAAGGTAAAGTAACATTAGTTCTATAAAATTGGGGCTTACAAGTAATTAGTGCTTGGATTAAATGCAACAGATCTAATCTCTAATAAATATCACTAAGTGTTATGTACTTTCCAAAGTAATTTGAATGCATCCTTTTCCATAGATATGATAAGCGGGTGCACATGCAAGATTAATACTTCTTATAGAAACAATCTATATGTTAATGCCGCTTGCTTATCATATGGTCGAAACTACTTTTTTCTTTTTGTTTTCAATGCTGTTGACGTAGTGATAAAAATGTTATAAGAGGAATTTGTATGTAGACAGAAAACAGTAACGATAACTTAAATTAATCAGAAAACATGGCGCTTAAACAATTCCTCTTCTATTGGGATGCCTTCCCCCCTTGCTGATATCCTATCCTGTAAGAGCAGCTAGTCACATTTAGTTTTGTGCTTGGTCTCTATGTATTTCTGTTTGATTACCTTTGGTGTTATTTTTGTTTTTACTCTCTTGATTTCTTTTTCACCCCTCAGTTTGTGCTTACTGATATCCCCTCTGTTTTTACTCCTATCTCTTGATCGCCCTTGGTGTTATTTTTGTCTATGTGTTTCTGCTTGATTTCTTTTGAACCTTCATCAAACTTACTTCGATAATCCATTAACAAACTCCAATGATTCATACATCCAAATGTTTTTGTTGCCTTCTAGTTCTGTTCTGCAAAAGCAACGAGAATAGTGGAATGGTCACTACAATTTGATGGGAGACAGCTAGTCTTTTTGTCTCTCCTTTTTCCATTGAGTTAATTTCAACCTGAACTGAGGTTAATTGTCCATATTTTTCTTTATTTATTTATATATAATTTATAATTCAGGGTTGTTCAGTGTTCAGCCATGAATAAAATAAAAAAGTTACAGAAAAACTATTTTTTTTACACATAACTGTGGGTTTGTTATCTGTTACTACTGACATTAGTAATCTGCCATCTAATTTATATATTGCTATTGCCAATGAGAAGAAATAGCTAAGCATAATTACGCAGACCTTTGAACTTGAATCATACCTTGGTTCAAAAATTATTCTATTTGCAAACTCAAGTCTGAAATATAATGATAAGCTACGGCTCCCAACTAAACCTTAAAGGTGCTTGGATCCTCCTTATTACCAACTATTTACCTACGGGAAAACAATCCCAATTTAAAATCAAATACAAATTTTTAGGTTGCTAGGTACACTAAAGATAGGATCAACAGATATATAAAATCAACTAAACCTTAAAGGAGTTCGAAAGATTGAAAATTTTCAGTGAAATTTAAGTTCAATCGACTAAAAAGTAAATATTTTACCAGGTGGTTCCCAATATCTAATGATACACTGACAGTAGGTGAATTTGTTTAACCTTGGACATCCACTCTTTTAATCTCCATTGTTAACCATGGTAATCTTTTGATAATCTTTTCTCGTCTATAGCCTTTTAAATTTCATCATTATATTAACACACTGTTGTCAGCCAAACTTTACAGCAGGCTAAACCTTATATCAAATTAATCAATCGCAGTAGTTTCTTCAATTGTAATATCTTAAGGAATAAAAAATGTACATCTAAAAAAAATCTAAAAGCATCGATCAAAGTACTCAACAGTATCAAATTATTTCTACCTGGATCTCTCTATCTAAGTTTCTCCTTTTTGATATATTGACTTTGCTCTAATTTCAGCAGCAAAAGAAGTAAATTCCACAAAACCTTACAGTCCACAAATAAGCTTTGCCGAAAAGAAAGGCATAAATGACGTACTATAAATAATAGAAGCCAACTAAAGGACATGTGGTAACATATAATTAACAAATTTCACCAATTCATCTAGTTTTATTTGGATGTAAACAAATTGATTTTAACAAAGGAGAGTTAAAATATTATACCATTGAATTGCTTTCCAATATGATAATTGATTCAACCAAGATATAGCCGCACATTGCTTTTAATAATAAATAGCACCTCTCCCATTCAGTCTGCCATGAAAACAAACCCAATATCTACAAAAAAGAATGTATGCACCAAATTACAAAGCACAATGACAGTAAGAAATTAGAGTTTACCAAATTGAATCATTTCAGATTCAAATATTTTGTACCTTCTCACTTTATTTGTCGAACAACATTACTGTGAATGCTCCAGATCTAGATATTTTGTACCTTCTTGTTTTTTTTTGGAACTCTAGCACTTTGACAACATTAAAAGTATGAATAAAATCGTGAGTGATGCAGGGTAAAGGTGATTTCTGGAAGAAAAAAAATATTACCTCATAAGCCAAATCCACGAACCAACGTGGAAATTTGACATATGCTGTGACCTAAGGTTTCGGTAGAGCACCCTTTTCTTGGACTGAAACCTGGAAAATTGTTGTAGACAATATTTACACCATATCTCCAAATAAAATTGAGATTAGTACAATGATAATAGATTTTAAACAGAATTGATTACTAAAACTGTAATCTGAGAATAGAGAGCCTGTGTACCTATCGATAAAGTGAGAACAATGGAGATTGGCAGCTTTAAATTTGCTAATACAGATGCAGTCAGGTGAAGCTTAACAGACAATAAATGTGCATCTAGGCGAAAGCAAAGATACTTCAACCCGCACCAATAAATACCGAAAAAGGAAAAATGGAATTAATAGTCTAGGCTTCACCTATACCGAAGATAAAAAAGGATTAGATAATTTAAAAGTTGATTAGAAAATGATTAATTTAAGGGATACTCGATTCTAGGATGGTAATTTTTGTATTATGAACTAAAAATGTTCATTGCAGTAGAATAAGATGCATTCAATTCATATCAAGATAGTAAAATATAATTTAAGGGAAACATGGCTATCGGAAACTAACCTTGCATACCTTGTAGTCTTGCAGAATACGTATTTGCCATTTGAAATAAGTGCCATTGCAATATATCTTCCTCCTCACAAAACTCTTGTTATTATGCAGTCAAAGTTTGAATTGCGTTCCTGCACTTCGAATCACACAACAATTCCTGCATATCATTTAGGCTGTTACACCCACATTCTTCTCCATCTTTCCTACTTCCTTCACGAACAACAGCTGTTTTATGAAATAATCGGCATATTCCTCTTCATTTCAACATCTTTGTTCCAGATGGTGATGTTTAGCCATTTCAGTTGTATTAACCGGTTTCAATTTGAGCGCTTCATTGTCGACGATGGTTGAATGAGTCTATTTTAAAGTCGGGAAACATTATTTGCATAATAACACATAAAGGAATCCAACCAACCTACTGAGAACATTATCCAAATCTATTTCACAAACTCACAAATTGGTATGCATGAATTTGAACAGCAGATGCAGTAATAGGCTTTGATGAATATGGGTTAACTGGTTTTTATCCTAAATCAATCAACAGATAATTTAAACTCACTTTTGCACGATAACTATGTGGGAAATAGTAAACACTGAAATCGCATGTTAGAACCACAACAACCAACTTTGAATATTTCTTCATCCTTTGCTAGATGGTTTACTCAATTTCAAATCCATAAGGTAAGATTCTTTTCACTTGATTCAACAACAAATTTTTGTAGATCTAAACCATCATGTTTCGTTCATATCCAGCAGTAGCTTAAAATGTAAATCAGTGATCTAAATTTCATTTTTCATGAATCGGCGAGAACACTTTACAGTAAAACCATAATCGCCTGTTAAAATTCATAACAACATTCAACACCAGATAAAAAATAATCGAAAATGCATAGGAATCAAACAGAATTATCACCACAAAGCATAGATGCTGAGATCGAAAATAAATTTCTTACCTTCAGTAAATCAGACTGCCTTTTAGACACGCTAACGCAAAGGATCAGTTAGAAAGAATCGATATCTTTAGCATGAGATGGTGTAAGGTTGAACCAGTTTTGCCAAGTCACCATTCTTATTGTCTTGTTACTTTGCAAATCAAAGAAAATTAGATTTGATGTAAAAAAAAATCGAATCTGATGAAACTGAAATTGATGAATACTGAGTTAGGGAACCAATCCTATGAGACATCCATTTTTAGTGCTATCCATCCACAGCAAAAAGCGATTTGTGGGGTAATTTAAGTTTAGGTTTGGCGAGAATATCAAAATCGCTAAATGTTGGACATTTAATCTCCCCATGGGAGAGAAACCGCTTTCTTTAAAAGCGGAGTATACGACTGTGGATGGAAGGGCCATTTTGGGAAGTTCAAATGGACGTCAAGTAATTTAGTGGAAAGAGTTTACATTATTAGTAGTAAAGATTACGTCAAATTGAACCTAATAAAAATGGATGGAAAAACATTTTGAGCTGGTTATAAAAATAATAAACCAACAAAAACGAACATTATAATCCATCTAATGAAAGGTAAATAGCCAGGAAGTAGCTGCTAGCAAAAAATATGGAAAACAATAAGCGATATTGATAGATTTAAATGGTAAAGTTACAATTACTCCAAATTCAAATGATATTAATATTTATGTACCCTTTGATATGGAACTAAATTACTTGGAAAAACAAAATCTAAGCAAAGTTAAAATAATCAAGAAGAAACTGCCATCAAACAACCTGACCTGGTGTAAAAAATATTTTTCAAAACATTAATTTTAATTTAATTCAAAAGAAGTCAGGATGTATCATTTTCATGCACTTTTCGACTAAATTTCGAATGAACAAAGCAAGAGTAAAATGGCTATTCAAAATACACCAAGTTAACTGAACAGTGATAGTTGTAGTGATATTGAGATGCTGAAAATATTCAGTTGCCTAGAGGTCATAACAAAAAATGTGCCAATTTTTTACCCGTTTAGTGTGCTGCTGCAAAATCACATTTGGAAAAGGACAGAAATTAGGCAACTGGAGGAAAATAAGGACAAATAAACAAAGAAAACCATGGTAAGCTAAATTATATCAAATAATATAAATCAAAACAGTAAGATAATGGATACTTGAAAGCACCGGACTTCAAAACTTGCAGTAGCAGAGGCAAGCAATTGTTGGATGAAAAGTTGTGGAGAACAAACTACCGGTTGAAGAAAAATGACTAATTAAACAGTGACAATTTTGTCAATTTAAAGACTAAAAGCACATACTTCATTTGAAGGAAAGGAACAAAGGTGAACCCTAATAAGAAAATTGTGCAGCAACTTAGCCATTATGAATTAGGCATTTTAGTCGAATTAAATCCAAACGAAATGAGTCACCATAAATTCGCTAGAAGACGGTGGAAAAGGAATATGCGAGAAGGGGGGCAAGGTCATGTTGCTAGTTGGAAAAGAGGATATGCGAGGAGGGCGACGAAAGGTACTTTGGTCTTTAGGATTTTGAGACAGATTTTGTTCAGGAGTTTAACAGCCATTAATGATATGTGCATTGGCGAGCAAATCTATGGCTACAATCGAATCAGACAGAAGAATCTCGATTTGAGAAACTAAATTGGTTCATCCATTAACGGTGTTCATTATATATTGTTTAGCTATAATTGAGTATGAAACATTCGTGACAGAAACCACAACTTAATCTGTAAACTTTGTCTATCACCGTGTAATTTTTATCTGTAGGAAGCACTGTTATCACGGCAACCTACTAGTCGCGACTAGTCGTCGTCTAGTCGGTCCCAAGTCTTCGACTTGGACTGTCGATATGAAATTTGTCGGTATGTCGGTCGACTGGATCGACAAGGAGCGACTAATCGACTAGTCAGTCGACTAGTCGGTCGACTTAACAGACTGGTTCCATATTTAGGCCCAAAACAAAGGAAAAAAATTAACCAGATAGAAAGTCCAGTTCAAAATACAAAGTCGACGTATAGAAGAAAACCCGAGTTCAAGAAAAAATAAACATAGCGAGTTGAAGAAAATCGAGTTCGACAGAAGAAAACCCTAGCCGCCGTCGATCTTCTCCTGCCACCAGTGGCGGATGCATATTGATGCATGGTGTGTCAGGTGACACACCATTATTCTCAAATATATAAAAAATACAACACAAAAAGATAAGACCGTCACACTTGCACAATTCTTTAAGCAAAGTCCTTATTAAATTCAATACTAGCATAGGCTTTAAATAGCCTTAGAAATACAAAAGCTGAAAGAATAAAATACTGCTCCTACGTAAAAACCTTAGAAAGACTAAATCAAACAAAGTAAACAATTCTATAAACCTATTGAATAGGTCTTATTAGAATAAATAGTAAAATACTATCACAATCATGCAAAATTCCTGGGCAAGACTTCGAAATCTTCAACAGTTTCACAAGATATTTGAACATGTTTTCTTTAACATAAACTTTATTAAGGGGCTTGAATCTATTTCTTGCAACTTACATCCAGACCTCAGTAGGAAATTGCAGCAAAAAGAGACTTCATATAGACATATATAACATATGAAAAAGTCAAAGAGTGCACAATTGATTGGTGACACACCATCCATAAGATCCTGTATCCGCCACTGCCTGCCACCACCACTAATCTCCTGTCGCCGTTGCTCCAGTGCCGGCTCCTCTAACCCTAGGTACTTCTTTTTTGCTTTGTTTTATTTCCTCTTGTACAATGCCAACGAGAGTCAAGATTTACTCTTCCTGTTGTGTTTTTTCCCTATACACTTATTTTTGTTGCGTTGCTTTTATTATTATTTTTGATTTCCTGTTACACCTGAAGGCCCTGAACTGATATTTGTTTTTTTTTTTTTTTTTTAGATGGCTGCAAAAACACCAACGGCAAGTATTGAACTGTATGATCCCTCCAAGGATCCAACGCGAAAGGCAAAATCAACAGATGTTGGATGGAAATATGGATTTTGGCCTGATTTAAATAAAAAGGATGTGGTTCAATGCATTCTTTGTGGTAAACAAATGCATTCAGACGTTAGAAGATTGAATTTTTATGCACATGTTTGAATTTTTATGCATATGTATATATTTATTTATTTATCGACTAGTCTCGACTAGTCTACGACTAGTCCACTAGTCGACTAATTGGACCTCCGTCGACTCGACTTAACTTACCGCCGTGATAACCATGGTAGGCAGCAAATAAGTACACCGTCTCAGACTCAATAATGCAATATCTATTGTATCACCATGTAAATTTCTCGTAGCTTTTCTATGTTAAGACTATTATGGCAATTCACCGGATTTTATGCCCATAATTAGGACAGAAGTAGGTTGTAAAAAAATTCATTGTGCTAAGTATACTTTTGTATTTCGACTTAGCTCCTTCAATACGACACCAAAAGTGGCTCGACTTCGACATGGCCATTAATTTCATCAAAGAACAATGTATTCTGGTGCACATTAACTTTTTTAAGCCTAGACCCACAATGACATTTTTCACATATTTCATTTTGGTCGACGTCAGAACAGAAATTGAATCACCAGACAAAAATTACCAATACGCCGGTCAGAACATGGAACCATGACATAAACCAAGATTTATAATGTTATTTTTTTTTTCTTAACTGGTCTAACAAAAGAACTTCGATAATCAAACAAAAAACTAATCCTAACACAACATATAACTTATGAGCGTCCATGCTGAAGAAGCAAAAACAAAAAAGCAGCTACTCTCAAAAGAGACAGAGTTATGATTAGAACAATAACATATCTATGATTGAACATGTTACTATGACTGATTTAAGCAATTATATCAATATATAAATTCTGTGTATATTAACTTACAAAGAATGGTACGTACGGTGTTAGAAGTATACCTTGGAGAGAAAAGGAAAGGTAAGAGAAATCGAATGCCCCTTGAGATGTCAGATCGTTGAGCATCGAGCAGTGAGCTATCTCGTCCGCCTAATTCAGCCCCCAACCAAGGGATGAATGGAATCGCAATAAGGAGGAAGGAGGTTAACGAATCGGTGATGAGTAGGAAATTTCCATGGATGGTACATATGCCGAGGGGAGTTCTCGTGGATGTTGAGTAATATACTCAGTAGTTTGCGTGGATGGGGAGGAAGATCAAACCAAGGGAGGAATTGAATCGGGGATGAACGGAAGCAACGATTTTTGGGAAAAATCGAAGATAAGAAAATTAGGTTTTAAGGCACGGTAACTAGAACGAAGTAAAATTAGCGAAATTGCAGGGGTATTTCCAAATGTTCAAAAAGACGTCAAGTAAAAATGTATAATTACTTGATTTAACTTCAAAAGCATTATTACATTGAACTGATTATAAATTAAACAAAGTATAAAAGAAAAAAAATGATATTATCCCATTATATTTGCACTTATCATATACAAATATAAATATATGAGGTTATACAATTAGATGTTCACTATTGTTTTGTCAATAAAATAGGTTGCACATTGAGGCAGTACACCTCATAGAACAATGGAAGGAGAATAGCTTGAGATTGTGCTATTACTAAAGCAAAATTGAGGATAAATGGGCAGATGCAAGAAATGAAGCTACCAAATACAAAGCTGCAAAAGATGTTATTAATATCCTAACAAATCAGAAGAATGCCTTGTTAAGAAAACTAAAAGATGGGAAACAAGAAGAAAGACTGCTAGATGCTAATCAAACTGACATGGGAAGGCTTCCTGATACCAGGATTCAATTACCAGCTTCTTGTTCTATTGAATTTCAAAAACATAGATCAGATACAAAGCCACTTGTGAATCCTACTACATTTGAAGAAGAAATAATTCAGAATAAAAAAAAGTACAAATACAGAAGATAAAAGGCAAAGAGGTTCAAGAGCATCAATAGATGAAATAGTTGGAAAGGACGAGCCTGGCGTTTAAATCAACTCATCACATTGCCTAGTGGTTAAAAGGCTCTAAAGTGCGTACGATTTAGCCGGAGGAAATTCAGTGGTCGAGAAGCAGAGCAATGGTGGGAAGAAAATCAGAGTAGAGTTTACTTAAAATACAACAATGAAAGGATTGCTACTTCTTCGAACAGAAGCATGACAAACAACTCCATTTGATTCTATTTTCACCATTTTTGAGACCTGAAGAAAATATTCAGTTTTTTTGCCAGTTCCGGTTTTGCATTAGTATAAATTTATTTCTTCAAAAAGAATAACAATCAGTTACAATTGAAATTTTGTATAGCAGTTAAAATCCATGACAGAATTTGAAATGCAAGTTACAAGCATTAAAAAACAAGAATCTTTCTTCCTACCATTAAAATGACAAAAATTCTATACTCCTAATCATATTAAAATTAAAATTAAAAGAGCACAAATAACGAATATAATTTCTAACATCATATGTTATCTTATATGGTAAACCCAATTATGCGGCTGATAAAAACATGCATTCCCAAAGATCAAATAATTCGGAGAGGATATAAAAACAGTCTATTAAAACATGCACATAAGTTCTCAAATCTCACAATTTATTATAAATCCACAATTAAATTTCTCATACTTAAGTTCAAATACAAAGCAAGTTTTTACAGCTTAAACTTAATAATAGTGCGCATAAAATAATCTTGAATTGAGAGAACTATAGCAACGGAATTTTGAGTTAGAATGGCAAGTAACATATGTTTCTTGACAATGGAACTGCAAATGATCAAGTACAAGAGCTATGAATGTTGGTTGTATGTACTAATCACACTTGTCCACAAAATTTTTACAAATTATAAAACAATTAATACCAACGCTATTACACGATATTTACAAAGTAAAATTACGTTATCAACTAACTTATTTGATCTATTATGAATTAACTTGTTTGATCTACAAACTAAAAATATGTCCAATTTGAATAATAGTTTGTCTAAAACAAAGGTTTCTAACTACAAGATTTTGTCATTTTTGGTTCTTATATTCATTCTGCTTTTTCTAGGCTAATATCTCAACTCGTTTTACGAGTCTTCGTCGAAAATATATATTTTTAACTATGCTTAGCATGGTCGATCGGCCATAACGATGGTGCGGCATACGTTAACTTGTAACTTCCCTATACCTTAAGAAAAAGTTGGCTCTATCCACGCTTTTCAATCTAAAAGTTTAAGACTGGAGTAATCATGACCAATCCATAGACAACGCAAGCATATATTAATTTGTGCATGTGTGGTTGGTTCATGTTTTGAAGTTACTTTATACATTAAAAAGGAACATTCATTTACTACTCCCTAGGGACTCTTTGTTTCCTTATTTTCAGAGTTGCTCCAACCTAATCTGGATAATAGCTCTGATTTTAGACCTTATTGATGGATAGGGAAGCGATAAGGAAGATTTTCTTTTTACATATAAATTTATATAAAGGACTCATCATTGGCTTACGGTACTGAACAACTTTAGCTTTTTTACTTGGATCATATTTTCAGCTTCATTCCATTATTTTTTCACTTATTCTCAATTCAGTGTCTTCCATTCGTACATATGGTCAGTCAAATGATTTCATCATTTTTATCAATAGAAGATAAATGGATTAATCGAAACATAGAAAATAATTTACATATGATTTATACTAATCATAATTATATTTAGTCATTGTTACCACTTCGAGATAAATATTCTACTTCTTGCAAGCCTACAAATGTATATAACAGTACAGGAACTGCATTTATGGTCAACACAGCGTTAAAAATTAGAATACCGTATATGCATTTTATAAGTCGACTAGTACAGGAGCGTACACAATAAATGATTTTACTCATGGTTTTTTTATTCTGAGAAATGAAGGAATATATCTCGCAGAGAAAGATCTCTACTTATGATTACCACTTGTAGGAATAGGTGCATTCTGCAGTCAATAAGTAGTAAAATTCAATACACCTGCAATTCGAACAACTTTGCTTCATGTGAAAATTAAACTTAAAGAACAAACAAAGTGTTCAGTGACTTGTATGGAATCCATAACTTACGAGTATCTACAACTGAACATTATTCATCAAATATTTACCAAGCCTCTTTAAAATCTTTTGGTAAGTGCAACATCATTATTCATCAAATATTTACCAAGCCTCTTTAAAATCTTTTGGTAAGTGCAACTTCTCATGTAATGTAATAGCAAAAAACCATGGTTTGAAAATCCGGCCTAAATCACGGAATTATGGCCGTCTCGTTCCGCTTTCGGTCAGAACCGGAATGAAATCTGGTTCGGGCCATTATAGTCGATAATAACAAAATTTGTTTTCGCCATTTAACTCACTCACCCGTGCTCTCCTCAAATCCAAACTCGCCATGCCCTGTAGAAGAACGACCTGAAGCTCAGGTCACATCATCCAAAGTCGAATTTTACCACTGTTTATCGTAATACTTGAAAAGCTAGCATCAAACTTTTGTTCACACGAGCAGCTTAACACACATCCCAAATTCAACAAATTTCGCCTTAATCACCTAGCAAATCAAACCCTGATTCTCTAGCTTCTGCTACAAAATTGTCGAGCACCATATTATGTTGTTGTGCACTCCAAAATACTTGCCATCTTGTAGATCTCACCATCTTGTAGATCCCAAATTCAACAGAGATTCAAGCTTTCACTTTTATTGTTTTTTTTTTAGTTTTTTTTTTAAAGACCTTTTTTCATTATTATACAGAAACACGAAAATGAAATGGAGAAAAGAAAAAGAAAAAGAAAAAGAAGTACATGAGTTGCTAAGTTTTAGTAAAATTAGCTTGGCTTGAGTGAGAGTGATGTAGTGTACACACAAAATGCTGATGTGCTGAAACAATTTATAAAAATGAAAACATTGGAATTATTAAATCGGAATATCCGGAATTTTCGGAACAAAACCGGAATTTTGTTTTTTCTACATAATCGGAACGGAACCAAAAACCGAGATTTCGAACCTTGCAAAAAACACATTCAAACATAACTCAAGTACAGCAGTAGTAAATAAATTTGTCTTTGAACGCACTAATTATTTTCTTAGCTAAATCGAAAAATAACTCAAAATTTTTAGAAAGGAGCTTTAAAACATTTTGTCTCAAAATTGTGTTTTTAATGCAGCCGCAGATCACTATATTTTTTCCACCATAAGCACGTTGTTTTGTTTCAATAAAAATACCATTACCAAACTTTACAATAAACAAAGATGTATGATGACCAAAATTTGAAGGGAAACAAAAAAATCAAGCAACAAACAGAGACGCAATAAATAAAAATACATCAAATAAGGATTTTGGAAGTCTGCAAACCTCAAATGTTGCCGTTCACACGAATATGTAGCCAAAATATTAAATCCATCTTAGATTTTTCATTTTCTTTACCACTTGGATGCGATGTTAACAGCGATAGCGGATGCTGCGACTATCACAAAAGAATCAAGTATTTTTTTTCATCGATAGACAAAGCCTTTGGGATTCTGAGAAACGGAAATGGAATAGGACGAAAGATTAATAATTAAGTTGACCTCTTTGCACTTAGTCAATAGAATATTTGATTTAGTCCCAGAAATTATTTTAGATCCATTTAATCTTGTCTTTACAAACATGAACTGGCCTATATGTTATTTCGTCTCTAAACAAATGTCTCTAACATTCAGAATCTTGATATTAAATCAATCAATTACATCTTAATTCCTTTCGAATGATATAAGATAAATTAATTACGGCTTTATTAAATGTGATTTATTAACTGAAATACAAATAAATTGTTCTAGATACTTATTTTGACATTATAACGGTAACACTAATTTATTAACTCGTACAAAGCTCAAACAAAATATTTATTCATGTATAAGATATATACAAAAACAACCAGATACAACTAAAGAACATAAATAAATCTTAAAACTGGTAGACATTGAAGGTGGAACTCTCAGAGGCAACACTTTTGTTTCCAGTTAAAGGAAGCTTTAACTCACAATCAATAAGAGGCTTCCTGTGTATCTTCATCAAAGATTTTAACCTCAGTCTGACTCTTGTGTACATTTTAACTTTAAGATTGTAATACCCTTCTCCTTACTCTTTATCATAAGTGTTTCTCATAATTTCATTTATGGTTCTACTTCCCGCAAAAACTGGAAATAACTTGGTGGTGTTCTTGATAAAATGTCGACAACTGCAACGTTGCAATCCAAGCATCACCGTACAAAGCTTGCGCTTGAATATAATCGTAGTACAGTCAAATTCTTTTGTTAGCATTTCAGATGTCCATGGTTATCGAAAGGTTGTATTACAGGTTGTTGCTGGAGTTGGGAGGAGTGAAGGTGGTGAGTTTTGCGGAGGGGAGACCTCAATCTGGTTAGGGCGGAAGACGAGTTATAAGATCAAAGCAAAGATCCCCATGGCTATAACTATGGAGGAGATCAATTTCAAGGCGAAGAAGAATGGAGAGTTGCAGGGGTTGCATGAAAGGTTTATAGTCATTTTCCTTCGCCTTTCATGTAACCCCTGCAACTCTCCATTCTCCTTCGCCTTGGAATTGATCTCCTTAGTTATAGTCGTGGAGATCTCTGCTTTAATCCTATGGCTCGTCTTCCGCCCTAACCAGATTGAGGTTTATGTCCCCTCCGCAAAACTCACCATCTTCACTCTTCCCAACTCCGGCAACAACCTGCAATACAACATTTTAATAACCATGGCTATCCAAAATCCTAACAAAAGAATCGGACTGTACTACGATTATATTAAAGTATAAGCTTTGCATACTGATGCTTGGATTGCAACGTTGCAGTTGCCAACATTTTATCAAGAACACCACCAAGTTATTTCCAATTTTTGCGGGGAGTAGAACCATAAATGACATTATGAGAAACACTTATGATAAAGAGAAAGTAGAAGCATATTACAATCTTAAAGTTAAGATGTACATAAGAGTCGAGCTGAGGTTAAAATCTTTGATGAATATACACAGGAAGCCTCTTACTGATTGTGAGTTGAAGCTTCCTGTACCTAGAAACAAAAGTGTTGCCTTTGATGGTTCCACCTACAATGTCTACCCGTTTTAAAATTTATTTATGTTCTCTAGTTGTATCTGGTTGTTTTTGTATATATCTTATACATAAATAAATATTTTATTTGAGTTTTGTATGAGTTAATTAATTGGTGTTAATGGTATAATGTCAAAATAAGTATCTAGAACAATTTATTTGTATTTCAATTAATAAATCACATTCAATAAAGTCGTAATTAATTTATCTTATCATTCGAAAGGAATTAAGATGTAGTTGATTGATTCAATATCAAGCTTGTGAATGTTAGAGACATTTGTTTAGAAACAAAATAGCATATAGGCATTAATTATCATCAATTAGGGGTGAAATAACATGTATGCTCGGCAGATATAAAGACGAACACCATTCATGTTAGTAAAAACAAGATAAAACGCCTAAAATAATTTCAGTAACTAAACCAAATATTCTATTGACTAAGTGCAAAGAGATCAACTTAGTTATTAATCTTTCGTCATATTTCATTTCCGTTTCTCAGAATCCCAACGCCATTATCAATCGATGAAAATATTACTTGATTCTTCTGTGATAGTCGCAGCATCCGTTGTCGCTGTTAATGTCAGATGCAAGCGGTAAAAAAAATGAAAAATCTAAGATGGATTTAATAATTTGGCTATGTATTCGTGTGAACGACAGCATTTGAGGTTTGCAGACTTCCAAAATCCTTATTTGATATATTTTTATTTATAACGTTTACATCAATTTAAGATTGCGCCTCTGTTTAATTGATTTTGTTGTTGTTGGAATTTTTTTTCCCTTCAAATTTTGGTCATTAGACATCTTTGTTAATTGTAAAGTTTGGTAGTGGTATTCTTGTTGAAACAAAAGAACGTGCTTATAACGGAAAAAAAATATAGTGATCTGCGGCTGCATTAAAAACAAAATTTTAAGACAAAATGTTTTAAAGCTCCTTTCTAAATTTTTGAGTTATGTTTCGATTTAGCTAAGAAAATAATTAGTAAGTTTAAAGACAATTTTTTTTACTACTGCTATACTTGAGTTATATTTGAATGTGTTTTTTGCAAGGTTCGAAATCCCGGTTTTTGGTTCGTTTCGGTTATGTAAAAAAATAAAATTCCGGTTCTGTTCCGGAAATTCTGGATATTCTGGTTTAATTCCGGTTTGATAATTTCAGTGTTTTCTTTTTTATAAATTGTTTCAACACATCAGCATTTTGTGTGTATGTGTACACTACATCACTCTCACTCAAGCCAAGTTATTGTATCAAACTAATTTTACCAAGACTTAGGTGATTCCGGCCGGACTTTCAAACCAATGTAAATCCAGTGAATTTATTGCTTCCTTCAAGCAATGCTAAAGAAGCTACCCATAAGCAATAGTTGGATAAGGCCACCCAAAAAGCTAAGGCAATAGAGAAGTTGGTAAAGAGGCCCGAGAAAGCTAAGAAAAGGGCTAAGAAGCCGATGAAGGTGCTAGGAACTTATAGGAGGTAAAGAAATTGATGTGAAAAATAAGCAAGACTGCGAAAAAGCTTGACGATACGACTTGCTAAATCTTCTTTAAGATATATGCACGAGTAAATATGCAAATCTTCAATGAGTGCCTCGACGATATAGACATACGGTAATTTTGGAATTGTTTCTTAGAACTTTCTGGAAGTTTAATTAGGCATATAAATCAATAAAATATATAACTCGACATATGATATTGGAACACTGAATTAAGATCTGCTTACAAACAAACATATCATTCCAGGTACAGTATGTTTCTCATTTCACAAATTTCCATTATGTTTTAACAGTATATACCCAGCTACAACATGCCGTTAAAAATGGAAAAGAAGTTGGAACTTGAAATAAATATAATCCCCATCTAAAATTTTATGTAGTCTACTGCAATGACAGTTATCAAGACTTGAAAAATACATATGAACCAGAAGCAATCCGATCTTATAAACTCTTAATTACTCTATGTTTTAGTATATGCCAAAAATCATATATGTGCATCTTCTATAAGTAAAAATAGTAAAGTTGTAGTTACAATAACATCTTTTTTAACATAACATCAAATTCTAGACACATAACGTAACATCAAATCCTAGACAAATCATTTTTAGCATCAAATATAACTATTTCTAATAAGGTCTAATAATATAACTATAACTATAAGGTCCAATATTAATCAGAATATAACACCAAAGCATCACACAAGGTTAGAATAAGATTACATCATTTCATCCTTAGATGTATGATTCAATGGTGTGTACTGTGAAGGTATCAAATGTTATCTTTATTTGTTGCTCATATGTCTGGCCCATACGTTAGCCATAAACTAATTAATGGTTTGTGCATCCAACATCAAATATTAATGATAAACTTGTCTTGTGCATTCATAACAGAAATTGCTACATCCATTGCTAGCTTACAAGAACAATCATTATTTGAGACAGACCTTTTGCACATTAACGGAAAGATGATAGGGCAACTAAATAATGGGGTAAACCTCTTTCGTTTGAGATTTGTATTTCAAACAGCAATTTTTATATGAATATATAAGTTAGTGTAATCAATCAACAACAAAAATTGCACCGACCTTGAGTGAGAACATAGATCAAAGAGATTTGAGTGAGGACACCAAGAGGGATTTACGTTTCGATTGAAGCGATTCAAGGAGCAACGGGATTCAACTGGAAATTAATGATTTAGGGCACGGGATGGAAAATAATTAGCTAGGGCACGAGCAATTCAAGATGCGATAACAGCCAGGCATTCAAGAGGAAATAAATTTGGGCATGCGGATTGATTTTAGAAGGAGGGGGCTGAGAAGGGCTAACGTGTTTGGGAATGGTCGAAGTGACTACGCTTTTGATTGTAGCGAAGGAAATATCATTATTAGGGATGGCAATGGGGCGGGTCTAGGGTCCAAACCCGCTTGATCCGCCCCAGTTTTGACCCATTTAGACCCGCCCCATAGGGTCTTCGGGGCGGGTAGACCCGCGACCCGCATTTGGAGGTCCGGGTCTCGGGTCGGGTCTGGGGCACGACTAACCCGCCCCAACCCGACCCGCATGATTTAAACATCATTAAAACACTTTATAACTGTAATGATTACTTGTTAATCTTCTTGGGTATACATGGTTATAACTTGAATATTATATTTTTTCAATCAACAAACTATAAAATTTCCATATTATTAAGTTACATCAATGATAATCATATAATAACGAATGCATACATTTTGAACTATTATTTTACAACTCATTTTATTAAATTCTCTTATCATTGTGAACTCATTATAATATGTATATAATTTGTCATTTAGTGATAAAAAATATAAGTATATACATTTGTGTACATTAGAACACAATATCATCGGGTCGTGGGACGGGTCGGGTCTACCCTGACCCGTACGGGTTTCGGGTACGGGGCGAAATTCCAGACCCGCACCGGGTCTACGGGGCGGGTCTGGGGCGGGGTTTAAAAAGTCCGGGTCGGGTCTGGGGCACGAGAAACCCGCCCCAACCCGCCCCATTGCCATTCCTAATCATTATCTATTTATTATAAAACAAGTGTGTAACCCGTGCGTTGCACACGATAATATTATAAAATATAGTATTTAGAATTTTATTGTTAAAATTGAAACTTTATTATATAATATATGATGAATCGGACAAAACAAATAAACTATAAATTATTATTATTGTTGTTGTTGTTGTTTATATATGCTATGTATTATGTAACTTTTTTTTGTTTGAAGTAAAAAAAAAAAAAATTGTTGTTCTTATTACTTTGAGCAAGTGTTTATGCTGAAACTAACATATTTTAATTATTTAGATATAATAAAAAAAATATTTATTTCTTTTAAAAATAGGTTAACTTTGAAATGATGTAATTGGTTAAAACATATTATCTTAAGAGTAAATAATCTGAATAAATTGAGAAGGATTATATAACAAAATTATATAGGTCTTATGGTAGAGTTATTTGAAGTTAAAAATAGTATAATTTTTTAATGTAGTGTGCGATAAATTTATTGTTTATGTACATAAACGATATGTTTATTTACAAAATAGCTTTATTATTGTTTTTTATGTACATAAATGTATGCATATGATCTATACATCTACATAGTTAAACATGAAAATTTTATTATGATTTTTATTAGTACGTAAGTCTACATATATGTGACTAATACATATATTATTAAAATACTTTAAATTCGAGATTTCGTAAGCAATTTAAATACATAGGATTTAAATATAAAAAATTAGTAAACAACCAATGAAGTGCACATAACTATAGAAATGTCAAAATAGAATATTTAAAATTAAAATTAGAATTCTACAATATAGATAAATTTATTAAGATAAATGAATAATAAATTATCTTTGTTGATGTTACTCATGTATACTATTTATGATATCTGAATTATATATTTTTATATTTAAATGAAAATTTCACTTGATTAATTTTTTAAGAGAGCGACTATTTAAACACAAAATTAGGCATAGTTGGCGACACAAAATCTGAGCCACTTGATCTTTTTATCTTTATATGGAGTGGTAAAATTTAGAGGGTGCTCTAATGGTGGAGATTAACTGCGTCGCCAATTATAAAAAAAAATTGTGTCTATATTGACTTTTCATTATTTTAATATGAATATGATGTACATATTGAAATCATAACATTTAAGGATTTATTAGATAAATTAGTGAATAATTGTTAATCAAATTTATTCAAATAATTTAAAACCAACATTTACGTGATTAATTGAAATCATATGGATGTAAATGTACAAAATTAAGTGATATTGAGATGGTTTTCTGGGCAATTTTAAAATTTCCATACGATATGTGATCCTCTAGAAAGAAGAAAGCACACATATACATATAAAGCAAATAACATTCATTAGCTGTTGTGATTCAGATGCAGATACAAACATAAGAGAAAATAGCCTGAAATAACATATTCAACATCAATGTAAATATCAACAACTTTAATTAAAGAAACATCAAAGTGCATTCCTACTACATCATCTAATCTGAAAATTTGTATGAACGACTTTAATATTTGTAAATCGTTTACTGAGCGCACTGTTTAAATTTATTGGTATAAAGTAATCAATCTTAAGTTTAAGGTCAGTTAACCAAAAAAGTTGACTGTTATATACGTTATCATGATAAATACGGACAATCGTATATGTCTAGTAAATCCATGATTACTATTCTCGAAAATCAAGCTGCAAAAGCTGCACTTAGCCAAATCCGCTATTAATATGCTGGTAGCAAAAGCACACCGTTCAATAACATCCGAACTGGTGTCCTATTTAGTTAATTTTGAATCTTGATATCATTTTTGCAGTTTATTTTATTTTATAATATTTTTTATTATTAGGAAAAATGTCCTGAAGGACAAAATGAACAAAAAATTATTACATAAAGACAAAAGACTAAAATTTGTCTATAAGAACAAATTTTAGTCTAAAGAGATAAATTGTAGTGGACCCCTGAATTCCTCTTTTTACACTAAAACTTGTCCTTATGAATAATATTTCATCTACTTGCTTTTATGGAACATTTTTTTGTTTATTTTGTCCCTGAGACTAAAAACCCTATTGTTATTATCATTATACTTCTCTTTAATGTTTTACTGTCTTTAGCATGGTCAAAAATGGTGGATACAAAAGTTCAAAAAAGAAAAGAAATAAAAGGAGATGTGAAGAAGAAAAATATATGGAACTTTTACCCACAATAACGTGCAAAATTTCAAATTTGGGTGCAGCTAACCCGGTGGAGCTAACCTTAACATTTGAAACCTCTTTCATGTTGTGCTGAATTGTAAAGAATATGGACATGTTCATATTACAGCTTACATGGATCAAATTTCAAGAATTTTTTTTAGCACAAGTTCATCAGAAACAACCTTATAATACTCATATATCATAAGAATTAACATTTCAGGATACAATATCCCCTTTCACTAAATAAAATAATTGATTATCTCTAATGATGTGGTCACTTCATGCTCTACAGGAGTCCAGGGATTCTGATTTGCATGACATAGGATAGGGCCACTACTATTGTAAAATACTTGCATTATCATGTTCTAACCACCGAATCATGCTTTTGGCCATAATCACGTCATATCCCCTTAATGAGGTGGATGCTTGTGGGAATACAGATTGCACAAAATTCTGCAATAGCGCATACATTAATTAATTTGGACTTATAAAGACTATGCAACACCAATTTTTTATTGTAACCGTTGTGATTAATCCGATTCAAGACCACTCAAATCCGATATCCAAATCACAAAGCGCTAGCGGAAGATTAGATCGTTGTTAGACTTGCAAAAACAACCAAAGCAACTCTAGTCACAAACCAATATCAACCAATCTCGAACAAGCCAAATCTCAATCACAAGCAAGAAACTAATGACAAAGTAGCAAAAATAAATCACACAAGGATTTATAGTGGTTCCACTAACATCTTGTTAGTGTACATCCAATTTGAAGAGAGTATATTATTACCACGATGAAAGGAATACAAGAGATTGATCCAATGATCACTATATTTCAATATAGAAAAGAGTTTGAGGAGAATAGAATTGAAGAATTTGAATTAGGTTATGAACCCTAATTCACCCTTGAGAATAAACCCTTGATCCCAAATCAAGTATTCCAAGCTCATCCACTAACACCTCTGAAAATAGCTTATATAGGGATAGGTCAATTACCCAAATTGCCCCCGTATCTTCACAAATCAATTTGTCATGTTTTCAACCCGAAATAGCCCAAATGACGCGACAGACTTCTGTCGTGGGAGGTGACAGACGTCTGTCCCCTTCCAGGGAATTAATTGGGCTTCAGCTCTCAGCTCAGACGTTTGTCCCCATCATGACAGATGTCTATCCCTTTCCCAGACGTCTGTCGTGGGGATGATAGACGTCTGTGGGAACTTTCGGGAAAACCACCTTGTAGCCTCAGACGTCTGTCGTCCCCTACGATAGACGTCTGTCGCACTGCTCAGCTGACACCAAACACCTTTCAGCTCATATCTCCCTCGTGCGAACTCCGATTTGCAAACGGTTTCCTCCTATACGAAGCTATCATCAACCACTTCAATAAACCATATAGTATCGCAAACTTTAACACTCCACCTCGATACTATAACCATCTCAACTCCAAACTCCAATGCACCATGCACTTCCTTCTATCTTCGACCAAGCAACATGAATACTTTCCCAATGAGATCCGGCAAAGCCACCACACATTGCACTCCACCAACGAGTTCAGGCAAAGCCCCCACCCGCCAATGAAGTGTTGAAAATATTCAAACCAAAACTGTCTCACCATAAGACAATGTACTCGGGAGTGAAACGAGTACTTACCATGAAGATAGATTTTCAATCTCTCACCGCTATTCTTTTCCATCACCACAAACAAAATCACTCTCTCCACCCCGTGCCACCCCGTGGCACCTAGCAACTCAACAAGCGAATTAAGTTCGAGCAATGCTCGAACTTCCCATACGGCAATGCTTTCGTAAACATATCGGCTGCATTATCATTTGTGTGTACTTTTCGAAGGTATACTAGCTTACCATCATCCATGGCTACAAGAAATAACTCCCTCACCTCAATATGCTTGGTCCGTGAGCTAAACGTCAAATTCTCCGCCAAATGGATAGCACTTTGGCTATCACATAGAATATCAACACTTTCATGTTCGAAACCCAAATCACATAACAATCGCTTCAAGTAGAGTGCTTCCTTGGCCGCTTCCACAGCGGCAATCAACTCCGACTCCGTAGTGGATAAAGCAACTACGTTTTGCAATCGCGATCTCCAGCTAATGGCTGTCCCGCCAAGTGTGAAGACATACCCGGAAGTTGATTTCCTCTGATCCCTATCACCGGCGTAGTCCGAGTCACAATAACCAACCAACTTGCAACTCCTATCATCACTACCGCCAAAGACAAGTCCATGAGATGCTGTGCCTTTCAAGTATCTCAATATAGCCTTCACGGCTTCCCAATGCGATTTCCCCGGATTAGCCATATACCGACTAACCACCCCGACGACATTTGCAATTTCGGGCCTTGTACACACCATTGCGTACATCAAACTACCAACCGCACTTGCATATGGCACCTTTGCCATATAAGCCTTGTCTTTATCCCCGATTGGTGATCCGTTTTCCGAAAGCTTCATATGCAAAGGTAAATGTGTATTTAACGCCTTTGCATTCTCCATGCTAAACCGGCAAAGCACTTTCTTAATGTATTCCTTTTGAGTCAATCTTAACTCAAAACGCTTTCGGTCTCTTCCAATTTCCAAGCCCAAGATTTTTCTTGCTTCTCCAAGATCCTTCATCTCGAATTCCGATTTCAAAAGCATCTTTAACTTGTTGACTTCATTTCGATCCTTGGAAGCAATGAGCATATCGTCCACATACAAGAGTAAATACACCCAACAATCATTTCCCAACCTCTTGAAATATACACAAGCATCCTTGATGCTTCGATGGAAGCCAATTTCAAGCATGAAATGATCGAATCTCTTGTACCATTGTCTAGGCGATTGCTTTAACCCATATAGTGATTTCTTCAACTTGCAAACCATGTTAGACTTACCATCTACAACAAAACCTTCCGGTTGCTCCATGTAGATGTCTTCATCCAAGTCTCCATGCAAGAAGGCGGTTTTCACATCAAGTTGCTCCAACTCCAAGTCATGGATAGCAATTATTGCTAGTAAAACTCGGATAGATGTATGACGAACCACTGGTGCAAAAATTTCATCATACTCCTTTCCTTTTCTTTGTGAGAACCCCTTTGCCACTAACCTTGCTTTGTACCTTCCATCATCCTTCACCTTGTAAATCCATTTGCACCATATAGCACGGTTTCCTTGAGGAAGTGGAACCAACTCCCAAGTTCGGTTCTTCATAAGCGATTGCATCTCTTCCTCCATGGCGCAAATCCACTTCGAGCTCTCTCTCGACTTCATGACGTCATCAAGGTCCATTGGCTCATCTTGGACTACATTGAGAGCATAGTCCAAATGATCACTAAAACTAAGGTAGTTCCAATCACCATATCTTTCGGGAGGCCTTATTGCACGTCGACCAACCCGAGTAGCAATACTATCACCCAAACCCCTTTCGGCTCCACCTTGAGTCGAAACTTCTCTAGTATCATGTACATCATCACTAGAGAAACCATGTGGACTATGTGATGTTTCATCAACCGCTTCAACCCCACGAGCTTCTTCAACTCTACTACCACTTGGACGGAATGTGGAAATGACTTCCTTCTCCTTTGATTCACCACGAACCAAATCTGGAACATCCGATGAGCTCTCATTCACCTTGAATAAAGCCGACTCATCAAAAGTGACATGACGAGCATTAACAACCTTCTTCGTTTTCGGATTCCAAATCTGATAGCCTTTCACCCCATCCGTGAAACCAAGCAAGATCCCCTTGAATGCCCTAGCTCCAAGCTTATCATTCCCCGGATCATGCACATAAACCAGGCTACCAAACACACGAAGATATCTCAAGTCAACACTCTTTCCTTTCCACACTTCCTCTGGAATTTTGTTATCAATGGCCGAGCACAGAATTCGATTCACAATATGCACCGCGGTTGACAAAGCTTCGGCCCAAAATCCCTTAGACAAACCCGGTGTCAATCTCAAGCATCGAGCTTTCTCAAGTAGAGTTCGGTTCATTCTCTCCGCTACTCCATTAGATTGCGGATCTCCAGGTGTAGTAAAATGTCTCCGGATTCCGTGATGCTTACAATACTCCAAGAATTCACGGGAGACATATTCGCCGCCATTGTCGGTCCTTAACACCTTCAAAGTCTTACCACTCTCATTCTCAACAAGAGCCTTCCACACTTTGAATTTAGCAAATGCCTCCGACTTGGCCCCCATTACATACACCCTTACCTTGCGAGACAAATCATCAATGAAAGAGATATAATACCTTGCTCCTCCCAAAGAAGCAACCGGTGCCGGTCCCCAAACATCCGAATGAACATACTCAAGAACCTCCTTTGAGTCATGCTTGCTTTCATCGAATGATACCCTTGTTTGCTTCCCCATGACACATTCCTCGCAAAACTCTAGTTTGTTGAAACTCTCACCATTAATCATCTCCCGCTTCCAAAGAATATCCAAACTCCTCTCCGAGACATGACCCAATCACAAATGCCACAACCGTGTCGCATCCAAGTCACGAGAACTATCAAAGGACTTGTCAAAAACAATCTCTATTTGACGTCATGTGATACGACGCACCCGAGTCGAGCACCCATTCGTCACCCGAAACACCCGATGCTACCGTCGTCAACACATTCTCATCTATCTCACCATCCCCACTCTCCACCGCCACGGATGAAGACGCTACTTCTTTCTTATCTTTGTCTGGACATTCATTCGTCCAATGTCCCGGTTTCTTGCAAATAAAGCACTTGTCATTTCTCTCTTTCAATTTACCTCTTCCACCGGGTTTTCTTGATTTAGAACGCCTCCGATTTCCTTTCTTCACATTCTTTTCTTTCTCCACAAGGAACCCGTGACCACTACTAGCTCCACTACTACCTCACTCATCTCCTTCATTTGATCTCTCAACTCCTCACAAAGAAGACCCGTCTTGGCATTATTTAGAGTTAAGGTATCCCGGCCATAGATCAAACTATTTGAGAAATCCATATAGCGGTCCGGCAATGAACACAATAATATCATCGCTTTTTGCTCTTCTTCAGTCTTCAAATCAACGGCCTTCATCTTCATGAGCAAGTCATCAAAGGCATTCAAATGTGCCTTAAGCGTATTACCCTCCTTTGTCTTGAAGGTGAAAAATGTACGCAACAAGATCAAACGGTTATGAGCGACTTCTTCATATAAAGTTCTTCCAACTTGTCCCAAATACCTTTAGCGGTAGTCTCACCACTAATTTCGGATATCACATTCTCCCCCATAGCAAGTTGAAGAGTAGTGTAAGCCCGTTCCTCCGTCTCCTCTCTCTCAACATCCGAGATATCACTTGGCAATAAGTGAGTATCAAATACTACTCGATGCACCCGATTCCGCCTAAGAACCGCTTTCATTTTCCATTGCCACTTCTCAAAGTCATTACCACCATTCCACTTGTCAATAACCAATTGAGAACCCGACGCCACATACGAACCCCGTACATATGGCGCCACACTATTCGGACTTCTGGTTGATGGACTTACCGAGCTATTATCCGTCTCCGACATTTTCACAAACACCTAACAAGCACCGAAACAGCTCTGATATTAAATGTTGTAACCGTTGTGATTAATCTGATTCAAGACCACTCGAATCCGATATCCAAATCACAAAGCGCTAGCGGAAGACTAGATCGTTGTTAGACTTGCAAAAACAACCAAAGCAATAACTCTAGTCACAAACCAATATCAACCAATTTCGAACAAGCCAAATCTCAATCACGAGCATGAAACTAATGACAAAGTAGCAAAAATAAATCACATAAGGATTTATAGTGGTTCCACTAACATCTTGTTAGTGTACATCCACTTTGGAGAGAGTATTTTATTACCACGATGAAAGGAATACAAGAGATTGAACCAATGATCAATAAATTTCAATATAGAAAAGAGTTTGAGGAGAATAGAATTGAAGAATTTGAATTAGGTTATGAACCCTAATTCACCCTTGAGAATAAACCCTTGATCCCAAATCAAGTATTCCAAGCTCATCCACTAACACCTCAGAAAATAGCTTATATAGGGATAGGCCAATTACCCAAATTGCCCTCGTATCTTCACAAATCAATTTGTCATGTTTTCAGCCCGAAATAGCCCAAATGATGCGACAGACGTCTGTCGTGGAAGGTGACAGACGTCTGTCCCCTTCCAGGGAATTAATTGGTCTCCAGCTCTCAACTCAGACGTCTGTCCCCATCATGACAGACGTTTGTCCCTTTCTCAGACGTCTGTCGTGGGGATGACAGACGTCTGGGGGAACTTTCGGGAAAACCACCATGTAGCCTCAGACGTCTGTCGTCCCCTACGACAAACGTCTGTCGCACTGCACAGCTGACACCAAACACCTTTCTGCTCCTATCTCCCTCGTGCGAACTCCGATTTGCGAACGGTTTCCTCCTATACGAAGCTATCATCAACCACTTCAATCTACCATATAGTATCGCAAACTTTAACATTTTTAAGTTGAAAATTGAAGTAGCACGGAGAGATAAAGAAAGATAACGCCCTGAACTACACTGTGTTGTAAAAGTGAAGGCGAAGCTTCTAGTAATAATAATAATAAGCCTAAGTTCCTACATGAAAATCTATGCAATATACCATGTAATAATTAACTTAAATGAGTACCAAAAAAAAAGCATCAAACTAATACAGAGTGGACTCAAAGGAAAAAAAACTTATACCTTAGCCAAGTTTATAGTTTATATATTGCGCCTATAATACAAGGTTTCTTTTACAAAGTGAGGGAAAGAATGATCTGTAGCGCAATAATAACCGTACATAATATCAAAAGATTGAATGCACAAACAAACTCAATCTTATTCCAAATGTTTTGCAGTTCCTTAATGACAAAACAGGAATAAAAAATATGAACAAAGACAGTTTCAGCAATCAATATAGAGAAACTAATAATGATTTAAATGTAAAATGTTTGAGTTGGTTAGAAATAAAAAAATTAAAAGAGAAGCGTCTTCTGTCATAAACTAAAGCATTACATATCTTGAACAACATCAACTATTTCCTACGCTCAAATTTATATCCTACATTATTTAATGGAATCTATCCAAGCATAAAGGCTTAATACTAATTTGAATACATTCCACAGCATGTATCAGTCTTTTGCTAGTTAAAAAAGAAATTATTTATATGTCAACAAAAAGTTGCAACCAGTTAACATACATACATACATACATATGTATGCCACACACACACGCACACACACGCACACACACACACACACATATATATATATGTATATATATATATATATATATGTATATATATGGAGAGTTCTGCTACACCTCTTGTATTGCATGTGAACCCCCCCTCCCCCGGGCCAAATCTCAGCCACCCATTCTCATTTGAATATTCTTTCCTAGTGGGAAGGGAGAGACTGAGTGGGAAAACGGATGGTTGAGAAGATTCAGGGGTAGAGTTTACATGCAATATAAGAGGTGTAGCGGAACACACACACTCGCTATCTCTCTCTCTCTCTCACACACACATATGTATATGTGTGTGTGTGTGTGTCTATATGTGTATATATATATATATATATATATATATATATATATATATATATATGGTCTACAGCCAGGAACATAAGAAGCAAGCACTCTAGCGATCATGTTGTCAAACCATAAAATATTTCCATTTTGAATGGAAATAACACATTTTCTCGAAGAGAGATGAAGCATATATATATATATATATACATATATGTATATGTATATATATGTATATATACACATATATATGTCACATACCCCAAATACGAAAATAAACTAACTTCAAACTTGTTTCATTCCCTAAACAATGCATGCTCACTGTAATTTATGCCGTTTGTAAAAATAATAATAATAATAATAGTAATAGTAATAATAATAATAATAATAATAATAGTAATAATAATCAGATTTTAAGGTCTGTAAAAAACCAAAAACCTTAAAAGTACTCCAGCTCAGTGATTCAATTGGTAACCATTCAAAACATATAGACACAGAGGAATGATCCTTATATGTTTATGTCCCTAAAATGCTTTCTCAAAATATCTATTTTTTTTAATTTCATAAGTTTTGATGGCAAAATCATGGAAATAACTTGTATTGCAAGTTTTATGAAATATGTAGTTCGAAATATATATATCCACGAGTTTCCTCATCTCTATATTCAATTGTATATATGCTTTTTCTACAATTATTGCTTGTTTTATTCGAATATTACCAGTATTTTAATACATGAGCTGGAAAAAAATTCAAAATTTGGAAAAAATAAAACATGAAGGATATAGTTAAGCTATTTGATATAAGGCATGTTTCTTACTTTGAGGGAACCTAATCAATGCATGTATCGCTCAACGTAAGGGCTCTCCTTTTGCATCCTCCTACTCAAATCCTTCTTCCCATTTTCTTGGTCGACATGCAACATTTGTTTATACACAGTGATTGACCCTAATACAGTTTTAAAATTCTTCAAAAGTTAGCACAAAATGGAAGATATCAAAACATGAAGAACATAAGAGTGGGAAAAATGGAAAAATTATGAATATTTGAAAGAAGAAGAAAAACTGGTTGAAATGAATCAGGAGACCATAATAGTAAAAACATTTGTTTTGATTGTGCTGTTAGCATAATTTAGAATACGATAAGATAAGATTCAAAAATAGCTATAGTTCTATCTGTGATTTGACAAAGCTAAGAGCCGCTGAGTCAAAAACCTCAGTAGTACATGTGCTGAATTTTATTAATAACTTGGAGGTGCAAAAAAATACATTACATACAATAAACAGTATGTTCAAACTTTATAACATTGACGAACTAAGAATCCAAATATCAAGTACCTTCATGTTTCATGTTATCCTCCAAATAGCATAAATAAGTGAATAGTTGTAGGATAGGTTGGCAGCAAATCTTGCATTGTTCATCAATTTTGCATAAGAATGCATTAAAAAATTGGTGCAATCAACCTAGTTAAATAGAAAGATCAACTAAAAACCTATATATATATATATATATATATATATATATATATATATATATATATATATACACCAAACCCGTCATTTTCTATGGATTGTATTAAATTTTGAATTCGCTATATAATAGCAGTGTAGCTGCTACCTAAAATAAAGTTCTATTTTTGAGACAACTTATTGGATTAAAAAGCCCAAACTTCCATAAAACATCATTAGTTTCATTGTTACAAAACACATAGCCTGAATGCATTTAATATTTCACGTCATGTCATTTTTTGATTAAAAAAAATATGCAGTAAGCACAAAAATAAAAAAGACTATGTATCAATTGAATGCGTAGTATAAAAATCATGCACACCTATTTCTGACCAGAAGCGACCATCCAAGCAGGTTAGACTTTGTTCGTTTGTCCACTTATCTGACTATAGACTAAAATTTACCAACCGAAATTACTATCAGTATTCTGTATAACTTACATAGCATATGATAATTAAATATATCGTTAAAACTCAACATCATGCAACATTTTGATGTAACAGAAAAAATCAGTCAAACTTAGATCCAATATTATTTTAGTATATTTGTCGTCAAGCTCGTGTAATTCATTTCAAACAAACCAGGAAGAGTTCCAAACAAATTGCATTTAGTTCATAGGCTTATTTGTACCAATATCTTTAGTAATTTGGCTTGTAATTAACCCGTATGTGGCCATATGTAGGATATGAACCCAGCTTCGCAATACGGCTTAATCATAAAAATGTTGACTAATATATACCACGGTACAAAGATCCATGTATCATAAGAAATTATATTTGTATAAATACAAAGTGGTTCTGTAAAAGTATAAAAGACCTAAGTATAGATTTATTTAGATGATAAAACATAACAGAGACATCAGAACATTTTTGTAGAAAAAATCTTTGTGCTATTGTGTGCTATTAGAGTTCAAGGTCTCTGACCACACTATGAAGTTCATGAAAATGCATATGCAGAGTATAAAGATAAGCTACAGATTAAATAAGATTCAAATGCAGAAAGATATATATGACCCTAACCTTTTGACCTCTAGTTGATCATGGAAATAACTCCTTCCATAGCACAAAATTCAAATCAAATGCAAGGAAAAATCACAACCACGGTTAGCTAGTTTCGACTCAATAACGAAAAGAGAATAGAAAAATAAAATTCTAGCGCTTATTTCATTTGCTAACTTGCTAGAGACTCAAAATTTATAAATAAGATCTAATTTGGTGTGGAAAATGTGCACCAAGTATTCATACTACTATCTATCATATGCTCGTCATGGTTTCAAATTAAGATGTCATTCTATAAGGAAGGAGAGCTCCCCAATATGGATAGATCTGTTAATTGGTTAACATGTACTTCATTTGTTAGCGAATATCTCCAGAGCTTAATCCTTTCTCCTAGAAAAAATTGACATTGTTTGGAAGTTGTAGAAACCATTGTGCAAATCAACAACGTCCTCATATGTTGTCAATTTAAGGTCAATATTCACAATATTTTGATGTTTTTGCAGCAAGTGCAAGCAGTCCTATGATATAAAACAAAAAATTATTGTATATTATTTGATTATTATTTTTCCTGTGATGTAAAGCAAAAAATGGAAGACATCAAAACATGAAGAATATAAGGGTGGGGAAAATGGAAAATTTCAATATTTGAAAAAAGGAAAAAATTGGTTGAAATGAATCAACTGACGGTACCAGTATAAACTTTTGTTTTGATTGTGCCGTTCACATAATTTAGAATACGATAAGATTAAAAACAACCATAGTTCTATCCATGATTTGAGAAAGCTAAGACCCGCCAAGTGAAAAACCTGGACAATACATGTGTTAAATTTTATTAATAATCTGGAGGTGCAAAAAATGGCATTACGTACAATAAACAGTATGTTCAAACTTTATAACACTGACGAACTAAGAATCCAAATATCAAATACCTTCATGTTTCATGTTATCCTCCAAATAACATAAATAAGTGAATAGTTGTAGGATAGGTTGGTAGCAAATCTTACATTTGTTCATCAATTTCACATAAGAATGCATTAAAAAATTGGTGCAATCAACCTAATTAAATAAAAAGATCAATAAAAGACCTATATATATATATATATATATATATATATCAAATTCATCATTTTCTATAGATTGTATTATAGAAATGAATTTTGAATTCGCTATATAATAGCAGTGTCGCTGCTACCTGAAATAAAGTTTTATTTCTGAGACAACTTGTTGGATTCAAAAGCACAAATTTCCATAAAACATCATTAGTTTCATTATTACAAAATACGCAGTCCTAAACGCATTTAATATTTCATGTAATGTCATTTTTTTATTAAAAAAATATGCAGTAAGCATAAAAATAAAAAAGACTTTGGTATCAATTGAATGCTTAGTATAAAAACCATGCATACCTATTTTTGACCAAAAGCGACCATGCAAGCAGGTCAAACTTTGTTTGCTTGTCCACTTATCTGACTATAGACTCAAATTTACCAACTGAAACATACTATTAGTATTCCATAATCCGTATAACTTACATAGCATATGCTAGTTAATTATATCATTGGAAACTCAACATCATCCAACATTTTGATGTAACAGAAAAATCAATCAAACTTAGATCTAATCATTTTAGTATATTTGTCGTTAAACTCATTAAGCTCGTGTAATTCATTTCAAACAAACAAGGAAGAGTTCCAAACAAAGTGCATTTAGTTCACAGACTGTATATCGGATATGAAACCATCATGATTGCAATTCCACGACTTCCTCATATGCTTTGTCAATTTGAGGTCAATATTCATTATATTTTGATGTTTTTGCAGCAAGTGCAAGCAGTCTTATGATGTAAAACAAAAAATTAATGTATATTATTCGATTATTATTTTTCCTATGATGGAAAGAAAAAAAAATAGGAAAACATGAAGAACATAAGGGTGGGGAAAATGGAAAAATTATCCATATTTGAAAGAAGAAGAAAAACCAGTTGAAATGAATCAGGAGACCATAACAGTAAAATCATTTGTTTTGACCGTGCGGTTAGCATAATTTAGAATACGATAAGATTAAAAAACAACTATAGTTCTATCTACAATTTGAGAAAGCTTAGACCCGCTTAGTCAAAAACCTGGGCAATATATGTGTTGAATTTTATTAATAACCTGGAGGTGCAACAAATGACATTATGTGCAATAAGCAGTATAGTCAAACTTTGTAACATTGACGAACTAAGATCCAAATATCAAATACCTTCATGTTTCAAGTTATCCTTCAAATAGCATAATTAAGTGAAGAGTTATAAGGTTGGTTGGTCGCAAATCTAACAATTGTTCATCAACTTCACATAAGAATGCATTAAAAAATTGGTGCAATCAACCTAGTTAAATAAAAAGATCAAATAAAAACTTGTATATCAAATTCATCATTTTCTATAGATTGTATTATATAAATGAATTTTGATGGCATAGATTGTATCATATAAGGCCATAGATAGTTGACGGTAATAAGGAGAAAAGTAACTGGAAAAAAAAAGTTTGATTCACTGTCAGTTCATCTGACGCGCGGATTCACTGGTGTAGCAAGTATCAAACCAGATTAAACTATATTTAAAGTTAACGAAAATTAGATGATCATGGTTGAGTACAGAAATAAAAAACCGTATCTGGAGAGATGAAATCGTCGAAATACTCAACTTTGGGAAGACGTACGGCTAAGGGAGAAGGGTGCTACCTGGTAGGAGAAAGCTATGGATGAGGCATAAAACATAATTGCATATGGCAAAGGTTTTGAGAAGACCGCTCAATTGGTTTGGGAAAAAAAGGGCATCAGGGCGACAATGGGAGCACAACCATTCGATTTAGGGCTAAGCTGATGATGGAAAAGGGCAGAGTTAAAAGTGAGACGCTTGAGATTGCAAATACGCGTGGAGTGGTGGAGAGGAGAGGGAGAGCTAAGAATTCCTGGCTCATTAAGTATAGTATAGATAATAATATAGATTTATTTATATTGTTTTATTATTTTGATTTAAAAAAGTATCAGACTTTTAAGGAGAATCTAGAGAAATAAGGAGAGTGGAGAGAATTGAGACAATTAAGGATAGTTAAGAGAATTGAGAGAATTAAGGAGAAAGCTAGAAATTCTTCTACTTTACTATTATTTAATAGATTATCAAGGATGGTAAAAATAAATTAACCTCCTCTTAACCATATTAAGTAGTATTACCGCACAACGGTGAGAAAACCGACCGTTAAAACGTTCAATATGAAATAAAAATTATTTGTTAAAACATATTTCAAGTCAGAATTTATTTAAAAAAAATTATAGGACACTTTAAGAGCAAATGAAAGAAATTAATGAAGTATAAATTCAATTAAATTTTACATGCAAATCAACTTAAGAATAAGAATATACTATTAATGTATAAACTCGAATCTGTCACAAACAGGTACGTACATTTTTATTATATATCAAGTAGGATCGATGTAATCATAATGTTTAGTTATTTTTCAACTCTAAACTATTAATAGATTGAAGAAATAAAAAGAAAAATGAAACCAAAATAAGCTCAAAACATATCATCATACTAGTGAATATTTAATTGAAATAAACAATATATATAAGAGTAAGATGTAACAAATAAATCTGAAATTATTAAACTAATTTATTTAAATAAATCACTCAGAACTACCATTGTTATTTGAAAACTGACCGTTTTAGTTGAATAATTTCAAAAAATAATATTTTTTGTAATTTAGACTTAATTTTAGTGAAACCTAATATGATCATAAGTTGTAATTTTCTTTTAAAATTTGGACTTCAACCTGAAAATAAAAATATGAATTTTAAATCTGTAAATAATTCACAATTCGGGAAGTAGTGATTAAAATTTGTGTCAACCAAATTCTACTATGTAAGGCAATGAGTAATATTATATTTTATATTGTCAAGTATCTTTTATTTTCTTATGCTAAAGGACTAACAATTAATGAAGTACAAAAGGAAATGTAAAAAAATATTTTCCAATTTGTAAAGCAGGTGACATGAATTGCATGATCGTTCACATTTTGTATAACGAATATATATCAAAGGAAAAAATGCATGTAGTAGTAAAGACTACATGTTAGGACTGGTAATGTATCAATCTTAAGTCACTGTGGACCTCCTTGCACAAACCATGCAACAACATATGATTAGACATACCATGCAATGATGCGAACATATAAAATAACTTAATAAGATGTGAAATTATACAGAAATATATTAAATATATCATTCGACAGTGTGAACATATTGTAGCATTCAATATAACAAACAGAACAATATAAATTATATTGGTTAAGCAAATCTAAAATTAGAAAAATATTACACATTTTCATTTGGTAAACCATAATAGCACATTCTGCATACCAACATTTTTCATGTAATTCCACATATTATGTACAATGCCTGTGCAATTCAAGATTTGCCATGTTCAAACATACAATTACATTACTTCAAATATTGTTTTAGTTTTTTCCTTTGAAGCACCAAAATTGAACCAAAAAAGAATGTCAAACTACACAATCATCAACAACCCACTCTTTTAGAGTGTTAAACATCAACAAAAGAATTCTTAAAGGACATAAACTCATCACCAACTACATCACCATTCCCCATCTATAGTGAACACCTGCAATTTTCCAACAGTCTTTTTTAGTAAATATTCGATTCATTTTAAATCAGCTTTTACCGTGAAATGCTTGTGTTTCTACTTTTCATAAAACTGAACAAATGATGACACAATATTTTTACATGTCCAGAAATATAACTTGAAGCAGGCAATAGAGCAAGAAATTCCAACCCAACAATCTCTTCAAGGTTTCCATACCTCCCTGTAAAGTAGGAACACATAGTTTACGCATATTGAAATAAATCATGACATCAGACTAGCTTAATAATTGACATTACCATGTAAGTTTTGACTTTGAAGTTTTAAAAATACAAGATAAGAATCAGCATTCAGAGTAACAAAAGAACAAATAAAATGGTTTACCTAGTGGAATAGACTGCAAGATTTCCTTCTTGATTTCATCCCCAAGCTTAGTAGTCATATCAGATGCGATAAATCCAGAAGCAACTGCATTTACCTGATCATCATCATTCAGCTTCAAAGTTTAGCATCTAATAAATTTCTCGGACTATACACTTATTAAACAATTGACTGATTATATGTCAGTACTGGATCAACTCACAGTAATGTTTATGCTTGCACATCCCTTTACAACGGTTTTTGTTAAACCTATCACTCCTGCTTTTGCAGCACTGTAGTTAGCTTGACCACCATTTCCAATTGAACCCACTATTGATGCTATATCGATTATTCTGCCCTGCATATGCATTCAAATTAACAAATAATATTTAGTCATATATAATAAGATGTCAAATGCAACAGTGCCGCATGATAAATATTTTATTAGATACGTTAAAAAAATATAATACTTAGTCTATAGCATCTAATAAACCTACAATAGCTCTATCCATTAAATTGCTTTAAGGTGGCGAGTATAGATGAATACCGACAAAAACAAAAGAAATTGTGAAATAATAATATTAGACACAAACATAAGAAACTTGATACCTTCCTCTTTTTTATCATAACTTTAGCAGCAGCCTACCCACTAGTTATAAATATGCAGATTCACCAGAATCGTACGACGTAAGAAATATGCTTCAGATTCACTAGAAACAGAATCTTTGAAGAAGCCCAGGATGATATGTTCCACATATGATTCAATCACTTACTTGTCCGGTATGGAGACGCACACCTTTTTTTTGAAGATCCATGTCATGTAAAATTAAATCAATGTAACATTTTAAATTAAATTCATATAATCTCCGGCTTCTTTTCCCCTGATACTTTTAGTACTCTTTCTTTGTCCAAACTTGCTCCTGGTTCTTCTCTTTTCCCTTGCCCAAATGTCTGGAATATAATATGAAACCAATCATTTAAAAATTTAGAATTAATATCTCTTATTAGCAGCCTTAAAGTATGCATTTTTTATAAAATGCAACATAAGTTTGTTTAGAGTGAAAAATAAATATAACTACAAAAGGTAAAGAAATTACTTCAGTTTGGAAAGCTACAATATCATAATCTGTTTTTTTTTCTTTGGGTTACTTAAGCTATATTTACTAGTTTTTAGCTTACAAATTGTGTGGCTTATATTGTTATGGAATTATCTCTCTCTAGCCATTTTGGTATAAGCACCAAAATGTATGAACTTGGCACAACTGAGCTACTCAGCATTATCAAAAGAAATTGTTTCACTTTATCTTTTTTTCTTAAATGACCCTACTTCGAAAAATAGAGTAAGGGAATCACTTTAAGTTGGCCTAGCGTTAGTATCAATCCGCGTCATTTTCATTGGCAGTTAAGGGGGTAACGATTTCCACATTAAGGGATGTGAAGATGGGGAGGCTAGGATTCAACCCCGTGACCCTCAAGGACCTTTGGTCCATGGAACCATAATTTTGTTAGAGTTCCATCTATACACAGGTAACTACATACCACAACTTTCAACTTTTAAAAAAAGCAGCATTACTTGATGCATAATTAGAAAATGAGAATGGAACCATGCTAATCATATTAAAAGCTCAAGTTCTCATGCATTACAAATAAAAACAAAAAAAAAATTATGTTTTTTTAACATAATGAACAAAGAAATACGGGTGGTGATACACAAATAAAACAAAACGCATGCAATGTATTTGTTAAACACAATGAATAATAAGGAACTTTGTACTGATAAAAATACAAATATACATGGATCCCAACTTATTTTAACTGAAAGTCACTCTCCAAAATCATAAAAAATAATTATTTCCAACGTAAAATGACCCATGTAGTATGATAGGCTTTATCAAGAAATCATAAATAAAATTATGTTTGTTTATTTAAGGATGAAAAAGGGATCGACGGTTTTGAAGCTATGAGTGGGAGGAATTATCAAAGAGACAATTGATAACAATACTTTATCAAACTCTGTTTGGAGTGTGTCACTAGTCACTGCGTGTTATCCTCACATTCTACCAATGGTTTGATGGCAACATTTCTTTTTTATTCACAATTAGCTGAGAATTATATCAGAGTGATAAACAACGGAGTAGTCGTCCTATAATAGTATATACTACATATCATAGGATTTGAAGTAAAAAGCTTCTCATATAATGTTCAAGTGAAAAATTCAATGCCAATAACTTGTTCATGTCTGATATCGTTTTCTTTATGTTGCATATCAATGCCTAAAATTCCATTGATAGATACTGAGCCCGAACATTGGAAATATTAATGTTATGCAAACTTTATCTCATAGAGAACCTAACTTTTCTTGTTTAAATGACAAGCAACTTTCTTTTTAAATGTCAAAAGGAAAAAAAATACCATTACAATTCTGAATTCATTATATTCTTGATGGCGGATGGCATATTATCCCTAGCTTTTTTAATGATATTGGAATCAAAGAATCTAATCTTAGATACCATGAATATGAAAATAATATATCTTTATCATTATTTCATAATTAAATTATATCCTGCAATAGAACTCTAGCATTATTACTAAACAATAACAGATAAAACCATTTTTGAGTTGTTTATATTTATAAGGAAAAAGAAAAAGGAAAAAAAAAAACTATGTATGACAGGTAAGATATGCATAACAATACCGATATTGCAGTCATCCTCATAGTTCATTCCAACTCAGGCCATTATATAATTCAACTGGATGTCTATCTTCAAGGTTACAACTTTCATACTTTGGAGAACAGATATATTCACCAACTACTAAAAAAGTACTTGAACCTTAGGATTTACTATTGTTATATGTTTATTTATGTATGCTTCTATCAGTTGATACTATAAGCATGAGTAAATAATTGAAAGCATGAGAAATCTAAATATGAGGGCTTATGGGTTCGCACTGAGCCTTGTTGATTATTCCCTTGTTGTTGCTCAATAAGCGAACAGAGAAACATCTTGAAGGTATTGAATTGGATCATTTTATTTCTTCGGACCTTATTTGTTTTGAGTTTATTAGATTGGATTATTCTACTTCTCATTGAGCAACTTTTATGGGTTTTGGTTATCTAAGCGACTCTTGTATTAGACGCTCTAAATAATATCTTTGAAATTTCACGGAATGCATGATTATAACGTACTAAGGTTATCTGAAAACCTTAATATGCATCTATGGAATATTGACATAGGAAACTTATTTCCCCTCATATACTAGAAAATCATATCTTATGTTTAGTCATTACATTTATGTATGGTTGCTAACATGCCTAGAAGCAAGGCTGCTAAGCCCACCTGTTGCAGAATAAAGCTTATAGGTTTGTTCTCTTCCTTTTTTCCTTTTAAAATTATTTATTATCAATTATCATATATTGGTAATGGATCAAATTTTGGTTATTAATAGAGCGAATAAACCCATTGTTTATTCACTTAAAATTATGAAATGTGTACTTCTCTTATTGACTTAAGAGCGTTGGAACATCGACTTCCATTGAACTTATCCTCTCATTTTCCATTCCGATTAATTTCTGTAAGGTGAATTATTGATTAGATTAATGTACGTCTATTTTTAATTATTCCAAATTCAACCTTTTACTTTATCGTTTTCATGTTACATGAATTTGTTTTAATTCAAAATATAGCTTACAAGCTGCAAACTTCTAGTTGGAATAGTTGATCAACTAAGTGTTTAATAGATATGTGCATACTCTCTCTATCTCCACACACACATTTACTGTGTAATAATTATAAGCGAAATAAGCAATCGTAGGACTAACCTGTGGCAGTAACATAAGCAGACCATATAGAGTTGTTGATTTCAATAAAATTAAGAATGAGGATGATGATATTTATGAACAAAAAAACTAAATGTGTTATTATGCCTTCTCATTTTTTTTTCAATGCTAGGGTTGTTTAGATTGAGTATATAAATGAAAAAAAAATTAAAAGATAATTGTTATGTTTGAATCACTTATTGATTACTCGGTTGAATCAAACTTCTCGTTTTTCATAAATCTCAACAATAATAGAGTCTAAATTTCCAATTTTTTTTATAGCAATGTTAATTATCGTTAATGAAATTGCACGTTAATGCTATTTATTGAAACAATGTAATTCAATAATATTTGATTTATTTATTAAATTTATACTTATATTTTCATTTCTTTGATTAAATAATTACAAATATGGTGATATGTTTTGAGCTACTATTTGTTTGATTTACCCATTTACTTTACAAATTTAGTGATGATTTAAAACTTTTAAAAGCTTATTTTTGTTGTAGTGTGTTATTCCTTCGTGGTATAATGTATATGAACTTGAGTGTGCATGATATATACAAATACAATAGCAGAAATTTCTACTTATCAAACTAATTTTACGTGCTTAAATGTTATTGTAATTTGATTTACATTTTTTTTTTAATATTTTCATTTATTTTTCAAACAATGTAATCGAATTCATAATTAAAAGAAAAAAATTGACAAAGATCTTTTTTTATACTGTACAACTTAACGGTCGATTTTTTTCATCGTGTACGGTAATACTAGTACGGTTATACTAGCTGTTAACAACAGTGTCGTGTGCATTGCACGGTTTACACGTTAGTATAAGTAAAGAGATGTGTAATGTCAACGCTTTCCACCATCTTTTCCGCTGACTTCAAGGAACGATGGACTCTTACTAGATACAACTTTGCATGCATTGCCATTGTTTTTTTTATATCTGTTTGACTTATGGCTGATGTTTTCGCTAGTCAACTGGACTGCTCAACATTCCAATCATTAATGCTAGCTCTAGCCCGATAAGAACGAATAGATTTACTCTAACTACATTCATTTTAAGCATCCGAGAGGACTGGTCAAACTTAATAAACATACATTGACATAGGGGTGTCAAATGGGTCATTCAGGGTCGTATAAGGGTCAAGTAAATTTTGACCCTATCCTTTTGCAACCCTTTTATTTTGACCCTTTTACCATAACGTTTTACCTGACCCAACCCACATATTATGTGGGTTACCCATTTAACCCACATATTAAAAAATATTACTTTAAAATAACGATTTTTAAAGCTAAACATGCCAAAATTACGAAAATACCCTTTATTTTGAAAAATATGAAAAAAAATCATAAAATCCAGAAAATTATGAACTGAAAAGCAATAAAAGAATTATTCAAAAATAATGATTTTTAAAGCTAAAAGGACCAAAATTACGAAAATACCCTTCATATTGGAAAAATGAAAAAAATTCGAAAAACCCAGAAAATTATGAAATGAAAAGTAATAAAAGAATTATTTGAAAATAATGATTTTTAAAGCTAAAAGGACCAAAATTACGAAAATGCCCTTCATATTTGAAAAAAGTGAAAAAATTTCAGAAAATCCAGAAAATTACGGAACGAAAAGTAAAAAAAGAATTATTTTAAAATAACGATTTTTAGAGCTAAAAATGGTAAAATTATGAAAATGCCCTTAATATTTGAAAAAGTGAAAAAATTTCAGAAAATCCAGAAAATTACAAAATGAAAAGTAAAAAAGAATTATTTAAAAATAAGGAATTTTAAAGCTAAAATTACGAAAATACCCTTTTATTTTGGAAAAAGTAGAAAAAAGTGAAAAAAATTCAGAAAATTACGAAATGAAAAGTATAAAAAATTATTATTTTTTCATAATTTTCTGGATTTTTTTAAATTTATTATTGTTTTCACTTTTTTCAACATGAAGGGCATTTTCGTAATTTTGACATATTTAGTTTTAAAAATCGTAATTTTCGAATAATTCTTATTTTACTTTTCATTTCGTAATTTTTTGGATTTTTTAAAATTTATTTATTTTTTTCACTTTTTCAACGTTAAGGGCATTTTCGTAATTTTGACCTTATTTTACTTTAATAATTATTATTTTCGATTAATTCTTTTATTACTTTTCATTTCATAATTTTCTGGATTTTTTGAAATTTTTTCATTTTTCCAATATGAAGGGTATTTTCGTAATTTTTACATTTTTAGCTTTAGAAATCGTAATTTTTGAATAATTCTTTTTTTACCTTTCATTTCGTAATTTTTTGGATTATTTTTATTTTTTTCAAAATGAAGGGTATTTTCGTAATTTTGGCCTTTTTAACTTTAGAAATAATTATTTTCGAATAATTCTTTTATTACTTTTCATTTCAAAATTTTCTGGATTTTTTGAAAATTTTTCATTTTTCCAATATGAAGGGTATTTTCGTAATTTTTACATTTTTAGCTTTAGAAATCGTAATTTTCGAATTATTCTTTTTTTTACTTTTCATTTCGTAATTTTCTGGATTTTTTGAAATTTTTTCATTTTTCCAATATAAAGGGTATTTTCGTAATTTTTTCATTTTTAGCTTTAGAAATCGTAATTTTCGAATAATTCTTTTTTTACTTTTCATTTCGTAATTTTCTGGATTTTTTGAAAATTTTTCATTTTTTTCACTTTTTTCAAAATGGAGGATATTTTCGTAATTTTGGTCCTTTTAGCTTTAAAAATCATTATTTTCGAATACTTCATTTTTTTTAATTCTCATTTCATAATTTTCTGGATTTTTTGAATTTTTTTTCTTTTTCTCACTTTTTCCAAAATAAAGGGTATCTTTGTAATTTTTACCTTTTTACATTTAAAAATCGTTATTTTAAAGTATTACTTTTTTACTATTTGGGTAAGTGGGTTACCCATTTGTAACCCTTATAAAAAAAGTCAACCCTTTTATGATTCATTTAATAAAAAAATATAAAAGGGTTGACCCGATAGGGTTGTAATTAGGGTAAAATGGGTTGGGTAAAAGGGGGGGGGGGGGTCATATTTTGACAGGTCTACCCTCAAGCGTCTAAAATAACTAATATGCGAGCCGGCTTCAGATTTGATTCAAAAGAACACCACATAGACATGTGAGCTATAAAATTGAATCGAAATCAGGATACACAAATCACCGTTGCGTTAACAATAACACATAATCAAATATGCAGACTAAACGAGGTACTTTATTGGTACAACAATAATTATCAATAGTCAACATTGTCATTCGGAACAATATTACAATTCAGAACAACATTTTCGCAAATGCATATAGCCAGAATAATGCATAAAATTGACCAGATATCTTATCAAAGTCTTGAGCATGAAGTTAAAAAACCTGCATACACAAAAATTATTTTGGTTTCACATATCACATATAACTTATTTGTGAAATATGGGTAGAATAATTGTGCAAACTACTTTCACAATTGGAAGTGGTGCTAGATTAAAGTGATTTAGTTTTTATAGGCAGCACCTCACATATTATTGTTTTAAGCATCAAATTAGAATGGGTTCTGGAGTTAAAGAGGTACCGACTTAATTTTCACTTGGAATTACTTCATTAAGATCGTTGAGCACACCGAAAAGACCAAAAGAGAAGATGTTTTACTATATTTCATCTCGGATATTCTTATTTAATTCTTTATTCATAGGTTTCTTTTGACTTCGCAACCCTCAAATTCACACAGCCAAACAAATCATCATATTACTAAACCAAAAAAAATCTTACCTTGGCATATATGTATATCCTAAAGAACAAAATTATATCCTGCATCAGTATTAGCTTGATTGCCCAATTCAATAACATAGAGCTAGAAAAGGAGTAGTACAATGCTTGGAATCCCATTCTTTCAAATTTGCAGGAACCTGTTATATTCAAAACAGGAATATCAATTATAAAATGTACATTAGTTGATGATAGAAAATAACAGTAATTGGAAAATGACAATCTTGGGGGCACGAGGCAAGTAATTTGCTTCTCACGGTATTTGACAATAATCTCAACACAAAAATCAGATATTGCCAAATCAGGAATAATCAAATTTTATTTACCAGGTACCAAAAAAAGAAGCTAGAGACCACAATGAATTTCTAACATGAGGAACTATCATGTAAGCATAAGAAAGAAAACATATGCTGAAAACAAAAAAGATCAAAGGGTAATGAATTTATAATGACATTAGTCTGACTCTTTTAAACGAAGAACAACATGGGAAAAAGAACAAGCATTAAATAGTCTTGTGTGCAGGCATGCTAGAAAGAAATCATTTCCATTGCAAATAGATCAATATAGAGCCATCAGAAAATTTGCCTACATCAATTCACATGTCACATTTTTCCCATAATTAAATTGATATATCCTCTATATGTCCATATATTCACCAACTGCCTACATAAACCACCAGGGCCATCTCAATATACTTGCGAAGCTTTGATGAAATTTTATTAAATGATCTTGTGTAAAGTAAAAATTATTACATACAATGAATCGCTTCAAGATTTGTTGATTAAATGTACATGCATATTTCTCAGTGTAGAACAGTGATACACCTTTTAGATTGTTGTCTCGATAGTTATAAATATAAAAGCAAAATTCAACCTTTTATTTAACTTTCATTTAATCGAGTATATATGCACGTCAAGGTGGACCTGCATTTAATTGTCCAGCTATATCTTATAGCATAGCTATTTAAAAAGATGGTAATAAAATCGGTGAAATGATCGGTTACCATATCAACACATTCAAATATAGCCAACACACTTGAATTGCCTCGTGAATTTGTTCAACGAACACAAATAGTCAAATCCAACTTATAACAAACAATAATGTTTTATGTACTAATTTAAGTTTAAATCGATTATCTTGTCAACTACTATGTTCATGAGCTTATGTCAAGTTAATCTATCGATGGTTTCTCTACATATTTTGATATTATATTAACCAGTAGTCTGTTGGACGTGTGTATAGACAATTGAAGCAAAGTTTGGTTTTGTGCAGAAGGTTTGTTTTGTGTATGTTATGATATTACTGTCATTATGACAGAGACTGATTGTATGGCTGTTATGATAGAAAGTTCATGTGTATTTAGGAAAGTTTGAGATTTATTGGGTATTCTTTTTTTTTACTTAAAAAAGAATAAATTTTGCACATCTGTTATTGAAATAACGTTACAAATAGATACAAGTATTATCATTATGACAAAAGATACAACGTATATAAATTTCATATTAAATGGAGTAATATACAACAAATCTATTGACTCAGATTGACCCAATTCATCAAATATTGTGCAAGAAAAGAAAACAAATAAGTACAATTATTTTATCTTATATTAATTCTATTCTACTATCATGTCACGGTTGGCCTCAAGAGAAAAGCCGGGCCATGCTTCAAACTAAGTAACACATAGTTTCATTTTCTTGGCATCTGCTTCCTCATCACTACTTACTCCTGTGTAGCTTATTGTACCTCAAACTCCCTATTCCACATTCACTTTGGTGACCACTACTATTACACATGAGCTTCATCGTTATCATACGTGGCCAATCAATTTGTGCACGCTGCTTCTCTTCCCGTAACCATCTTGGTTCAGGCTTGCTCATCATCGCAGCAATCATATTTTGTGCTTATGGTGTATGCGCGTAGCATGTATCAGATGTAACATATCCTTGCCATTTGGCCTATATGAACACCCCTAAAAGTTAATAATATCAGCAAATGCTACATGTTTTTTTTTTCTGGTGGTTTGTCCAAAAAATGCTACATGAGTTTATTGTTTTATTGAAGTTGATTAGTTAGCATATGCATGCATGTATGGAATATCAATAGTGGTATTTTCATTACTATAATGCGTTTTGTACATGTGTCTTCTTTTCCTCTTGTGTTTTTCTTTCTTTCCCTTTCCTTCTCCCTTTCTATATTCCCTTTATATGTGTATTTACGATGGTGGTCATGTTGTTGCATGTATTATTATTGAATTGAGTATGCTTACCGTCTTTTGTATCAACTCTAATGCTTAAACAATAAGTTCTGCTAAACATCTAATAGTTAGTGTAGTTGTTGATCAGCTCCTCGAAAGTGATGTGAATTGTCACAGTTTTATTTTTTAAAAAATTGACCGAATTTCTAAATCATAGCACACTGGAAAAAATAGAATTGGTACAGTTAAACACGATTTAAAAGTTGTAAAACACTTTAAACACTTAAAAAAATAAAAAATAGATTACTAACAATATACATCGTTGGAATAAAATAACACCAAATAAACTTGATATAGTTATGAGAGTAGAAAATAAGACAGATTTTTTAGGCATAAACAGATTAGTTCTTCTGAATTGTGACGCCGTATCCAACACATTAGACTGTGTGAGACTCACCTATTTTTTCTATACAAATGACCGTTATTATCATCATCTGCAATAAGACCAAAACAAAAAATTTGCTATACAAAAATTGAACATTTCCACGATTAAAAGTTGTAAAACATTTTGATACACTCAAACACACGCTTATTTTAATAATGTCTGATCAACGAAGAATGGTAAGAAGTGTAAATATAAGTCTACACAAAAAAATGCACCATACAAAAAATGCATATGCTATAACTAAATGCAGACGGTCTTCCATAACATGTAAATTATTACCTATCATCAACATATATTACGAAAAGCAAAAAATGCACCATACAAAAAAAGCATGTTAATCAATCACAAAATTAATAAAGCAATCGTAATGAATAGTATACAAACCTACACATAACTTTTGTATACTATTCCTCCCTTGAATAGTAATACAAAAGTTTAGTACATGTACTTTGAGTAGCCATTTGGTCCATTTCAATACATACATATTACTTGCCATTATCCTTCATGACAATTTTCAATGCAAAAGATCCAAGTATGGCTCATCAAAACATGTTAATAAACAGAAATAACGTATCAATATTAAATTAACCACCAACATAGCTTTTGCTAAATTTAGTAGCTCCATCAGAAAACATCTAAGCATTAAAACTATTATAAAAACTTAGGTCCATACTTTGTCTTTCTGTATAAAATATTAAACATGGTCTCCTTTTTCAAAATAAGACTTTAAAATGTATCACTTTTTACTATTCCTGAATCAAAAAATAATCAGTTAGAAAATAAAATCAATTACCGATGTTTTAGTAAACCAACGTAATACTTTTTACCTCATTGTAACACCCCACGCCCGCTATGGTCACTCACTAAGGGAATGTCATAGCATCGGTGGAGTATTTTAGTGAATATAGAACAGAAAAATTACAACAAGACAGATATAAATAGTACTTGAAATTTTAAAACATCATCTCATAACAGTGGAAATAAACATGTCTGGTTACATCATAAAACCACGATAAAAGTCAAGTACAATATCCATCAAAATAAAGAAGTACATAATCCCACTCTCTCATACAATAGCCAGAACAAAAGAAAAGATAACTGGATAACTGGAGCTTTACATCTATCCAAGCTCCTAAAGACTGGAACAGCAATCCGATCAAGCTCCACTACTGCTAGGATCCACCGTAGGACCTGAGGGTTGGAAAAAGATAAAAGCAACGGGGTCAGACATAAGTCTGAGTGAGTCCTATAACTTTAACAATACAACCCTTAAAGTAACCAGAGAAGACATAAACTTGACCTACGGTAATATCTGGGGATGAATGGCTACACTAAGCAGCTTGGTAGGCTTAGGATAAACTAAGATAACCGTAAGGACGCATCTACCCACCCAAGGATAATTACTAACTGCACCACACCAGTCATTCCTACTTAAAGGTTGATCCCTTCCAAGGACTTAGAAACTTTCCCCAGTAGTCTCGTGTACCCCTAGCCCACTACATAGGTGCCGTCTGCCCCTATCTCCACTAGGTGTACTTAGTAATTTCACCCAGTAGTTTCGTGTACCCCTACATAGGTGCCGTCTGCCCCTATCTTTATTAGGTGTACCCACTACTCCCCAGCGATCGGCTCCCTACCGTAGATACCCGTGCTGGTCCCACGATTGGGGTGTATCATTCCCCTAAAGTGGCTACCAGATAATATCAACAGTGCACGGCTTTATATCTACACGATGCAACAACGACTTACCAACCAGCCCGGGTCCACACACGCATATGAAACCCGTTGGTCCCGCGTTGCCACCGCTAACCCGGTTTGGCCTCTTATAGTCAAGCCCAATATGCGTGTCCCGTCACCCGACTAGAGTCGAGCCCACAAAGATACGTTTGGGATATTGGTTGAAATGGGCCCCCACAAGCTACCCACCTAAGCTTGTCACATATCTAGTGCATCCCACTTAACCCCTTATGTAGTCATGCCCACTTACATGTTAAGATTTGGTTAAGTCATCAATCATATTTCAATTGCCACATAGGGCACCCACTAGATTTCCACATGCCACCCGAAGCACTTACTTAACCCTTCACCCATGTTTTAATTACATGTTCCACTTTGGTTAAGTATTCTAATCGTATTTTCTCATGCCACCCATGGCACTTACTTAACCCTTTTTATCATGTTTAATTACATGTTCCACTTTGGTTAAGTATTCTAATCGTATTTTTCTATTGCCACCCAAGGCAACCCACTAGTCTCATCATGCCACCCCAAGGCACCCACTTAACCCCTCATGTCCCACTACATGCTAATATGGTTAAGTGTTTCTTAATTCATTAATTAAGATCATGACCTCATAAAGACCCCTCACATTAGACCGTCTTTTATGACTGCTGGATATGCCGGTTGGTTCCGGGCGGACTTCTGTCATCAAAAGGGTCTAACCTCGTGTCTTTACTTTAATCATGTATTTAATTTATGACTAAGACCTCTCACATTAGGCCAATCATTTGTAGCCGCTGGATGGCCGGTCGGTTCCGGGCAGACTTCCGCTACAAAAGGGTCCAACCTCGTGTCTTAGTTGATTAATTACACCTAATTAATCACCCCCATATTAATTATCCCTAATTAATATCAAGTTTTCCATAACATGGGTAGACCTAACTCAATAGGTAAATTCCCATGGGGTAGACCTAACTCAATAGGTAAATTCCCACTTATGGTAATTTATTTTTATGGTATGCTTAATCATACCCAATCATACATTTATTAACATATTTACCCACCCCATCGTTCCCCACGTAAATCGTTCACATTTCATGACATAATAAAGGGGAAGATCCATCACAAATATCATGGGTTTAGCATATAACTTTATCATGGGTTAAGAGGATGTCAACTTGCATATATGAGCACATATTAACCCAACTACATTTAACCCAAACTTGCATATTATCATACACATGGTTTGCATAACATGTTAAACATGCATTTAAGCATATACATAACTTGCATAAGCATCCATATACTTGCATAAGCATGCATAACTTGCATATCACATTAAACTTGCATTTAGGCATATACATAACTAGCATATGAACTTGCATATCTCACTTTGTTAAACATGCATAAATCCACTTGTTAAATATGCATAAACCCACTTGTTAATCATGCATAAACCAACTTATCAAACATGCATAAACTCACTTATTAATTATGCATAAACATAGAAAAACATAGAGTAACATATCATTAGAAATGATTCAAACTCACTAATCCGCATTTAAGACCATAAGTCTCATTATACCCAATCTACTTTAACGATTGATGTTAAAGTGATAGAAACTCACCAAAACCAAGATTAACCCACTTATGAAGTGGAATTAGTTGCTAAATATTAAGATGGTGATGATTAGAGAATGATTTGAGAGGGATTAGCTTGCAACTTCCTTCTTAGATTAGTGGAGGCTCCTTCTAGGATTTAATTTGGCGGCATGAGGCCATCATTTCTATTTTTAGTATGGATTAGGGTAGGTTTAGGGTGTATTTATAGATTAGGAGAGTGTTTTAGGCCCTTAGATTAACCCTAGATTAGATTAGGACCCTTAGATTTCGGCACCTTCCAGAAACTAGCCCTAAGACCAAGCCCAAACCCCAAACTGGTGCACCCAACCACAGAACTCACTAGAAACTGTGCAGGTTTCTTGGCTCGGCACGGGCGCACTTCCCAAGTGCGCCAGTGTATCTTTGTACTGGCGCACTTCACAAGTGCGCCAGTGCATCTTTGTTCTGGCGCACTTCACAAGTGCGCCAGTGCAATTCTGGCCTGTTTCTGGTTTTTCTGCCTAACTTCGTTCGTCCATATCTCTTTCATACGGTACCCGTTTTATGCAAACTCGGACTCTATTTCGCGTATTTTTCCGAGACGAACGCAATGACGCAGCCCGTTTCCCCTAATTCCCACATCTGAGATTATTTATCCTGTAATTAGTGAATTTTAGTATTTAACTAAAATTCGGGGTGTTACATTCTCCCCTCCTTAAAGGATTTCGTCCCCGAAATCTCTAAGCTAAGGAGAATGCATATCCTACCATCCAAACAACCATCTACTCAATCCATCAAACACTGGCATCCATTGTCCTTAAAACAATTTCTAATGATGTATGAGCATATGCAAAAAGTGTGTATATGTTCCCTATCTAATGTATGAACATATGCAAACCATGATAGTGCCATGCATCCATTATGTATGCGAGAAAACCCTACCGACACATACAATATCTATATGAGTGCACAATCATTCACCAAAATGCATCATCCATGTGATAACACAACCATTATACATCCATAAATATATTTTCCTTCACACAATCTTTATGCAATATGCAATATGAAGTGATTGAGCCGATCTAGTGCCTAAAGTGTGTGTTCATGCATCCACGAGCAACCACTAGCAAACACTTGCATCCACTTGCATCCATCAACCATAACATGTCTCAAACACATGTTTCAACCATAGGTTTACCCTATCTAAAGGTCAAAGGTACTTAATGAGAGGGCATACTAAAGATAAGATAAGTACTAGTCAAACGATAAAAGACATACTCTCAAAAAGAAATGGATACAAAGAACGCATCTTCGCTTCCGTCTCCCAAGTTGCGTTGCTCTCATCTTCCCCCCATTGCACTTTGACTAGCTGAACCTCTCGATTCCTCAATTTCCTAGTCTCTGACCCAAGGATGTAAGTAGGAGCTCGTCGAATCGTCGCATCACGCTCTACTTCTACTTCTCTAAGTAAACTCGGCTCTACCACCTCTGCGGTCTCATGTAGGCACTTCCTCCCATGGAATACATCATGTACGCCACTAAGTCTGTCGGGCAACTCCACCAATGGAATATGCTCCTCCCATGTACTTCCAAAATCCAAGATACATAGTCTCAGAAGGTCTTTTAAAACATGATTCACCCTCTCGGTCTGGCCGTCCGTCTGAGGATGATATGCGGTACTCAAACACAACTGAGTCCCTACCGCCTCTTGCAAACTCTTCCAAAACTCTCTAGTGAAGATAGGATCTCGATCGCCCACCATACTGGAAGGTACATTATGCAATCTAATAATCTCTCGAATGTAAACTGAAGCTAGACATGGAATAGTCCTCCTGCTCTTCACAGGTGTGAAATGGGTACACTTAGTAAGTCTATCTACCAAACCCAAATCCCCGTATTACCCTTCCTTGATTTCGGTAATCCTTTGAGACACTATCCCATTTCCTTAGCGGAACTTCCAATGGGTGAAGCAACCCACCAGGTTTCTTTTGCTCCGCCTTCACTTGTTGGCACACCAAACATCGAGCGACATACTCGGCCACATCTTTCTTCATACCGGCCCAGAAGAAAACCCTCTTCATGTCTCGGTACATCTTGTCCCCACCGGGATGAATGGTCATCCTAGAACGGTGTGCATCATCAAGAATAGCCTTCCTCAAACCCTCGTCTTGCGGTACACAAAGTCTACCGTCTCTACGCAAACACCCCCTATCGTCTAGGGTGTACCTACTCAAATGGCTGGACGACTCCCCCCTTATGAGTTTCTCCACCAACTCAACCAACTGTGGGTCGTCCCTCTGTGCTTCTCCAATCCGCCCCAAAAGAGTAGGTCTAACTTCCAAGGAAGCTAGCAAACCGGGTACATAATCAACGGAAGGTCTGAAATCAAACATCGAGATAAATTCCAAGCTTCGTCGTTCCACGAACAATGGACTCAAGGACAACCTCTTCCTGCTTAAGGCGTCCGCCACCACGTTACCCTTGCCAGGGGTATACGCTATCTCGAAATCATAGGATGCTAAGAATTCCATCCACCTTTGCTGTCTCAAATTCAAATCCTTCTGAGAAAACAAGTACTTTAATGATTTGTGGTCGGTGAACAATTCGAATCTCTCACCAAGAAGATAATGGCGCCAAATCTTAAGCGCAAAAACAATAGCGGCCAACTCTAGATCGTGGGTAGGGTAATTCTTCTCATGTGCCCTCAACTGCCTTCCACCATAGGCTATTACCCTTCCCTCTTGCATTAAGGCTGCGCCAAGTCCTGTCCCACAAGCATCGGTATAAACAACAAATGGCTTGCTCCCATCTGGCAACACTAAAACTGGAGCAGTGGTTAAAGCTCTCTTTAACCGTCGGAATGCATCATCACAATCTACGTCCCATTTGAAAACAAGATTCTTCTTCGTTAAGCGGGTTAACGGGGCTGATATCTTTGCGAAGTCTTTGATAAACTTCCTATAATAACCCGCCAACCCCAAGAAACTTCTTACTTCGGTAGCATTTTTCGGAACCTTCCAATCCTGAATTGATACTACCTTCGCGGGATCCACAGCTATCCCTTCCTTGGAGACCACGTGCCCTAAGAACCGCACCTCCTTCCTCCAGAAGTGACATTTAGAGAATTTAGCCTTAAGGCTATGTGCTCGAAGAGTCTTCAATACCTCCCCAAGATGTAGGGCATGCTCTTCTCCACCAGGATATCATCCAAAATCACCACAACTGTCTCTTACGCAGACCACCCTAGTCGAACTCGGCATCCCCCAAATGCAAGCCCCAAAGGCCTAAACCAATATCAGACAAACACCCAAGGGATACCTCCTTCGAATTCAGACGACCTACGTGAGATATTACTAGTAAAAATGGCTAAATAATTAAGCCCTTGTCCAATTCTGGATGTCCTCGCCAGTCTCGCTCCAAAACCATCGTTTATCCCTTACTGGCTTTGCTCAGCCTATTGAGCACATACGAAAGCTTATTTTGCTCCTAGAAAAGACCAAGATGTCATCCACAAAGACCATCACAACTTATTTAGGTACTCCTTGAACACCTTTCTCATCAAATCAACAAAGTATGCAGGGGCGTTCATCAAACCAAAAGGCCTCACCAGCCACTCCTAAAGAAAATCATCCGGAGTCCTAAAGGCAGTCTTCTCTATTCCATCCTCAGCCACTCTCAATTAATGAAATCCCGTGGCTAAGTCCTACTACAAGAATACTGAGGCGCCAACCAACTGATCAAAGAGATCATCTGTCCTCGGCAATGGGTGTCTATTCTTCTTTGTGAGTTTATTTAGTTCTCTTTAGCCTACACAAAGTCTGAGGGACCCATCCGCCTTCGTAACAAAAACTACTGGAGCGCCCCACTCCGATATACTTCGTCTTATGAACCCCTTCTTAAGCAAATCGCCTACTTACTTGTGGAGTTCCCTCCTCTCACGAGGAGCCACGTGGCACACTGGCCAAAACACTGGTTTGGCTTTGTCTACCAGATATATTTGGAAGTCAATTTCCTGCTCCGGAGGTAAACCCTTCACCTCCTCACACACATCCGGGTATTCCCGGACCGCTGCAAACTCTAGACCGACGTGTCAAGCGATTCTAGATAACTTAGCATAACAGATTCTATGGGATTACAAGAGATCTCAAGAGTGTCACCCAAGCGGCCCATAAGCCTAACAACTCTCCCTTCAAAATCAAGAACGGCACCCCTACTGGATAACCAGTCCATGCCCAACTAACCCATAGCCCGTGAAGCCCAACAAGCATCACATCTAAACTCAACGCTAAGTATAGAAACTTTCAAACCCAAACACATCATGGAGCCCCAATTGGGTTTGAAACAACTAAGGGATCATCTACCAACTGGTGTCTCAGTGCAGTGACTCTACTAATAATGATGAGATAAACGAACTCAATACGTCAAAATCAAATAAAGTACGGACATGATGATCAAATAGAAAGACCAGACTTTCAACGGAGATAGTTCTACCTCTTTCCCGAATCGCGAGAGCCTGTACTTGCCCTCTAGCCTGACCTGGTGCCAGAAGAGCTTGCACCTGTCCTCCTGAGGTAGACCCCGTCCTTTGCTCCTTCTTTGGACAGTCTTTCATCAGATGCCCTGCTTCGCCACAGTGGAAGCAGCCAGTCTTAGTCTTTTTGCGACAATCTTTGTTTAGGTGGCCTAGTGTCCCACAATTGAAGCACCTCTTCTTTCCCTTGCCACCATTGTCTTTCCCACCCTTGTTTTGTTGTTGTTGCTGAGGTCTCTTTTGATCTCCCTTCTTCTCGGGTGCCCTATTAGCATTGGGACCCTTCTCTTCTTCATACATGAGTGCCATGTCAACTAGCTTCTCAAAGGTGGCCCCCATAGGGATATGAGTCATAGCCAACCCATGCATTGGTTCATTCAAGCCTTTCACGAACCTCAAAGCCTTCTTCTCCGGTGTATTCACCATATCTAGGCCAAACCTTGCCAATTGATTAAACTTGTTGACATATTCCTTCACCGAGAGATTTCCTTGCTTTAGAGTCAAGAATCTTTCCATGTACAAGTTTTCCTCCGCCCTTGAGAGAAACTTGGCCACAAATCTTTGCCTAAAATCCGCCCAAGAGTCAACGGGGCGTTCTCCATTAGTGACCTCCCACCAGAATGAGGCCTCTCCCTTCATTAACCAAGCGGCTAACCTGACTTTCTTTCCCTCTTCTACTTCCAAGATTTCCATCAATTCTTCCGTCTCATTAAGCCAATCCCTAGCTCCCACAAAAGGTTTTCCTCCCATAACCTTAAACTTCCTTGCAAGTCTTAGCAAAAGTATCCGTGCGAGGAGGAGGGGGAGGAGGAAGATCGGGTGCTACGGTTGATGGAGGAATATTTGCTGGACCCGCAGTGGTGGCCCTAGCCTCCATCAATCTCCTATACCATACTGGTACCGTCACACCCTCCGGAAAGTTAAGATCCTCAGCCATGCTGAAACGAAAAAGGAAAGATTCAAAACGGAGAATTCGAAGTATATAGATATGGCTATTGGGGATTATGCTTTTCTTTCAAAAACTTTTCTCTTTAAAGACATGTTTTTGAAAATATCTCTTCCAAAAATGTTTTTAGAAAAACAGTTTTCTAAAAAATTTTATCTGTTCCGGTAACCTTTGCTCTGATACCACGTGTAACACCCCACGCCCGCTATGGTCACTCACTAAGGGAATGCCATATCATCGGTGGAGTATTTTAGTGAATATAGAACAGAAAAATTACAACAAGACAGATATAAATAGTACTTGAAATTTTAAAACATCATCTCATAACAGCGGAAATAAACATGTCTGGTTACATCATAAAACCACGATAAAAGTCAAGTACAATATCCATCAAAATAAAGAAGTACATAATCCCACTCTCTCATACAATAGCCAGAACAAAAGAAAAGATAACTGGATAACTGGAGCTTTACATCTATCCAAGCTCCTAAAGACTGGAACAACAATCCGATCAAGCTCCACTACTGCTAGGATCCACCGTAGGACCTGAGGGTTGGAAAAAGATAAAAGCAACGGGGTCAGACATAAGTCTGAGTGAGTCCTATAACTTTAACAATACAACCCTTAAAGTAACCAGAGAAGACATAAACTTGACCTACGGTAATATCTGGGGATGAATGGCTACACTAAGCAGCTTGGTAGGCTTAGGATAAACTAAGATAACTGTAAGGACGCATCTACCCACCCAAGGATAATTACTAACTGCACCACACCAGTCATTCCTACTTAAAGGTTGATCCCTTCCAAGGACTTAGAAACTTTCCCCAGTAGTCTCGTGTACCCCTAGCCCACTACATAGGTGCCGTCTGCCCCTATCTCCACTAGGTGTACTTAGTAATTTCACCCAGTAGTTTCGTGTACCCCTACATAGGTGCCGTCTGCCCCCTATCTTTATTAGGTGTACCCACTACTCCCCAGCGATCGGCTCCCTACCGTAGATACCCGTGCTGGTCCCACGATTGGGGTGTATCATTCCCCTAAAGTGGCTACCAGATAATATCAACAGTGCACGGCTTTATATCTACACGATGCAACAACGACTTACCAACCAGCCCGGGTCCACACACGCATATGAAACCCGTTGGTCCCGCGTTGCCACCGCTAACCCGGTTTGGCCTCTTATAGTCAAGCCCAATATGCGTGTCCCGTCACCCGACTAGAGTCGAGCCCACAAAGATACGTTTGGGATATTGGTTGAAATGGGCCCCCACAAGCTACCCACCTAAGCTTGTCACATATCTAGTGCATCCCACTTAACCCCTTATGTAGTCATGCCCACTTACATGTTAAGATTTGGTTAAGTCATCAATCATATTTCAATTGCCACATAGGGCACCCACTAGATTTCCACATGCCACCCGAAGCACTTACTTAACCCTTCACCCATGTTTTAATTACATGTTCCACTTTGGTTAAGTATTCTAATCGTATTTTCTCATGCCACCCATGGCACTTACTTAACCTTTTTTATCATGTTTAATTACATGTTCCACTTTGGTTAAGTATTCTAATCGTATTTTTCTATTGCCACCCAAGGCAACCCACTAATCTCATCATGCCACCCCAAGGCACTCACTTAACCCCTCATGTCCCACTACATGCTAATATGGTTAAGTGTTTCTTAATTCATTAATTAAGATCATGACCTCATAAAGACCTCTCACATTAGACCGTCTTTTATGACTGCTGGATATGCCGGTTGGTTCCGGGCAGACTTCTGTCATCAAAAGGGTCTAACCTCGTGTCTTTACTTTAATCATGTATTTAATTTATGACTAAGACCTCTCACATTAGGCCAATCATTTGTAGCCGCTGGATGGCCGGTCGGTTCCGGGCAGACTTCCGCTACAAAAGGGTCCAACCTCGTGTCTTAGTTGATTAATTACACCTAATTAATCACCCCCATATTAATTATCCCTAATTAATATCAAGTTTTCCATAACATGGGTAGACCTAACTCAATAGGTAAATTCCCATGGGGTAGAACTAACTCAATAGGTAAATTCCCATGGGGTAGACCTAACTCAATAGGTAAATTCCCACTTATGGTAATTTATTTTTATGGTATGCTTAATCATACCCAATCATACATTTATTAACATATTTACCCACCCCATCGTTCCCCACGTAAATCGTTCACATTTCATGACATAATAAAGGGGAAGATCCATCACAAATATCATGGGTTTAGCATATAACTTTATCATGGGTTAAGAGGATGTCAACTTGCATATATGAGCACATATTAACCCAACTACATTTAACCCAAACTTGCATATTATCATACACATGGTTTGCATAACATGTTAAACATGCATTTAAGCATACACATAACTTGCATAAGCATTCACATACTTGCATAAGCATTCACATACTTGCATAAGCATTCATATACTTGCATAAGCATGCATAACTTGCATATCACATTAAACTTGCATTTAAGCATATACATAACTTGCATAAGCATCCATATACTTGCATAAGCATGCATAACTTGCATATCACATTAAACTTGCATTTAGGCATATACATAACTAGCATATGAACTTGCATATCTCACTTTGTTAAACATGCATTGCGTGGTATTAAAATACATTTCGTTCTCTTATATCGGCTACTCAAACCTGGTGGCTTAATGTGCGCACATCTAGGCCATGCCTGCCTATCCGTTAGAGAGCTTTTCGTGCGTTCTGACTCTACAACACTATCATATGATAATTAAATATCCTGATATGTTATTATTTAGTTGTTGGAATATTCAAATATACGTGTGTAATTTTGTTATCATGCGATTAATTCCTTGTATAACTAAATAAGGTAAAGTAACATTAGTTCTATAAAATTGGGGCTTACAAGTAATTAGTGCTTGGATTAAATGCAACAGATCTAATCTCTAATAAATATCACCAAGTGTTATGTACTTTCCAAAGTAATTTGAATGCATCCTTTTCCATAGATATGATAAGCGGGTGCACATGCAAGATTAATACTTCTTATAGAAACAATTTATATGTTAATGCCGCTTGCTTATCATATGGTCGAAACTACTTTTTTCTTTTTGTTCTCAATGCTGTTGACGTAGTGATAAAAATGTTATAAGAAGAATTTGTATGTAGGCAGAAAACAGTAACGATAACTTAAATTAATCAGAAAACATGGCGCTTAAACAATTCCTCTTCTATTGGGACGCCTTCCCCCCTTGCTGATATCCTATCCTGTAAGAGCAGCTAGTCACATTTAGTTTTGTGCTTGGTCTCTATGTATTTCTGTTTGATTACCTTTGGTGTTATTTTTGTTTTTACTCTCTTGATTTCTTTTTCACCCCTCGGTTTGTGCTTACTGATATCCCCTCTGTTTTTACTCCTATCTCTTGATCGCCCTTGGTGTTATTTTTGTCTATGCGTTTCTGCTTGATTTATTTTTAATCTTCATCAAACTTACTTCGATAATCCATTAACAAACTCCAATGATTCATACATCCAAATGTTTTTGTTGCCTTCTAATTCTGTTCTGCAAGAGCAACGAGAATAGTGGAATGGTCACTACAATTTGATGGGAGACAGCTAGCCTTTTTGTCTCTCCTTTTTCCATTGAGTTAATTTCAACCTGAACTGAGGTTAATTGTCCATATTTTTCTTTATTTATTTATATATAATTTATAATTCAGTGTTGTTCAGTGTTCAGCCATGAATAAAATAAAAAAGTTACAGAAAAACTATTTTTTTTACACATAACTGTGGGTTTGTTATCTGTTACTACTGACATTAGCAATCTGCCATCTAATTTATATATTGCTATTGCCAATGAGAAGAAATAGCTAAGCATAATTACGCAGACCTTTGAACTTGAATCATACCTTGGTTCAAAAATTATTCTATTTGCAAACTCAAGTCTGAAATATAATGATAAGCTACGGCTCCCAACTAAACCTTAAAAGTGCTTGGATCCTCCTTATTACCAACTATTTACCTACGGGAAAACAATCCCAATTTAAAATCAAATACAAAATTTTAGGTTGCTAGGTACACTAAAGATAGGATCAATAGATATATAAAATCAACTAAACCTTAAAGGAGTTCGAAAGATTGAAATTTTTTAGTGAAATTTAAGTTCAATCGACTAAAAAGTAAATATTTTACCAGGTGGTTCCCAATATCTAATGATACACTGACAGTAGGTGAATTTGTTTAACCTTGGACATCCACTCTTTTAATCTCCATTGTTAACCATGGTAATCTTTTGATAATCTTTTCTCGTCTATAGCCTTTTAAATTTCATCATTATATTAACACACCGTTGTCAGCCAAACTTTACAGCAGGCTAAACCTTATATCAAATTAATCAATCGCAGTAGTTTCTTCAATTGTAATATCTTAAGGAATAAAAAATGTACATCTAAAAAAAATCTAAAAGCATCGATCAAAGTACTAAACAGTATCAAATTATTTCTTCCTGGATCTCTCTATCTAAGTTTCTCCTTTTTGATATATTGACTTTGCTCTAATTTCAGCAGCAAAAGAAGTAAACTCCACAAAACCTTACAGTCCACAAATAAGCTTTGCCGAAAAGAAATGCATAAATGACGTACTATAAATAATAGAAGCTAACTAAAGGACATGTGGTAACATATAATTAACAAATTTCACCAATTCATCTAGTTTTATTTGGATGTAAACAAATTGATTTTAACAAAGGATAGTTAAAATATTATACCATTGAATTGCTTTCCAATATGATAATTGATTCAACCAAGATATAGCCGCACATTGCTTTTAATAATAAATAGCACCTCTCCCATTCAGTCTGCCATCAAAACAAACCCAATATCTACAAAAAAGAATGTATGCACCAAATTACAAAGCACAATGACAGTAAGAAATTAGAGTTTACCAAATTGAATCATTTCAGATTCAAATATTTTGTACCTTCTCACTTTATTTGTCGAACAACATTACTGTGAATGCTCCAGATCTAGATATTTTGTACCTTCTTGTTTTTTTTTGGAACTCTAGCACTTTGACAACATTAAAAGTATGAATAAAATCGTGAGTGATGCAGGGTAAAGGTGATTTCTGGAAGAAAAAAAATATTACCTCATAAGCCAAATCCACGAACCAACGTGGAAATTTGACATATGCTGTGACCTAAGGTTTCGGTAGAGCACCCTTTTTTTGGACTGAAACCTGGAAAATTGTTGTAGACAATATTTACACCATATCTCCAAATAAAATTGAGATTAGTACAATGATAATAGATTTTAAACAGAATTGATTACTAAAACTGTAATTTGAGAATAATAGAGAGCCTGTGTACCTATCGAGAAAGTGAGAACAATGGAGATTAGCAGCTTTAAATTTGCTAATATAGATGCAGTCAGGTGAAGCTTAACAGACAATAAATGTGCATCTAGGCGAAAGCAAAGATACTTCAACCCGCACCAATAAATACCCAAAAAAGAAAAATGGAATTAATAGTCTAGGCTTCACCTATACCGAAGATAAAAAAGGATTAGATAATTTAAAAGTTGATTAGAAAATGATTAATTTAAGGGATACTCCATTCTAGGATGGTAATTTTTGTATTATGAACTAAAAATGTTCATTGCAGTAGAATAAGATGCATTCAATTCATATCAAGATAGTAAAATATAATTTAAGGGAAACATAGCTATCGGAAACTAACCTTGCATACCTTGTAGTCTTGCAGAATACGTATTTGCCATTTGAAATAAGTGCCATTGCAATATATCTTCCTCCTCACAAAACTCTTGTTATTATGCAGTCAAAGTTTGAATTGCGTTCCTGCACTTCGAATCACACAACAATTCCTCCATATCATTTAGGCTGTTACACCCATATTCTTCTCCATCTTCCCTACTTCCTTCACGAACTACAGCTGTTTTATGAAATAATCGGCGTATTCCTCTTCATTTCAACATCTTTGTTCCAGATGGTGATGTTTAGCCATTTCAATTGTATTAACCGGTTTCAATTTGAGCGCTTCATTGTCGACGATGGTTGAATGAGTCTATTTTAAAGTCTGGAAACATTATTTGCATAATAACACATAAAGGAATCCAACCAACCTACTGAGAACATTATCCAAATCTGTTTCACAAACTCACAAATTGGTATGCATGAATTTGAACAGCAGATGCAGTAATAGGCTTGATGAATAAGGGTTAACTGGTTTTTATCCTAAATCAATCAACAGATAATTTAAACTCACTCTTGCACGATAACTATGTGGGAAATAGTAAACACTGAAATCGCATGTTAGAACCACAGCAACCAACTTTGAATATTTCTTCATCCTTTGCTAGATGGTTTACTCAATTTCAAATCCATAAGGTAAGATTCTTTTCACTTGATTCAACAACAAATTTTTGTAGATCTAAACCATCATGTTTCGTTCATATCCAGCAGTAGCTTAAAATGTAAATCAGTGATCTAAATTTCATTTTTCATGAATCGGCGAGAACACTTTACAGTAAAACCATAATCGCCTGTTAAAATTCATAACAACATTCAACACCAGATAAAAAATAGTCGAAAATGCATAGGAATCAAACAGAATTATCACCACAAAGCATAGATGCTGAGATCGAAAATAAATTTCTTACCTTCAGTAAATCAGACTGCCTTTTAGATACGCTAACGCAAAGGATCAGTTAGAAAGAATCGATATCTTTAGCATGAGATGGTGTAAGGTTGAACCAGTTTCGCCAAGTCACCATTCTTGTTGTCTTGTTACTTTGCAAATCAAAGAAAAATAGATTTGATGTAAAAAAAATCGAATCTGATGAAACTGAAATCGATGAATACTGAGTTAGGGAACCAATCCTATGAGAGATCCATTTTTAATGCTATCCATCCACAGCAAAAAGCGATTTGTGGGGGTAATTTAAGTTTAGGTTTGGCGAGAATATCAAAATCGCTAAATGCTGGACATTTAATCTCCCCATGGGAGAGAAACCACTTTCTTTAAAAGCGGAGTATACGACTGTGGATGGAAGGGCCATTTTGGGAAGTTCAAATGGACGTCAAGTAATTTAGTGGAAAGAGTTTACATTATTAGTAGTAAAGATTATGTCAAATTGAACCTAATAAAAATGGATGGAAAAACATTTTGAGCTGATTATAAAAATAATAAACCAACAAAAACGAACATTATAATCCATCTAACGAAAGGTAAATAGCCAGGAAGTAGCTGCTAGCAAAAAATATGGAAAACAATAAGCGATATTGATAGATTCAAATGGTAAAGTTACAATTACTCCAAATTCAAATGATATTAATATTTATGTACCCTTTGATATGGAACTAAATTACTTGGAAAAACAAAATCTAAGCAAAGATAAAATAATCAAGAAGAAACTGCCATCAAACAACCTGACCTGGTGTAAAAAATATTTTTCAAAACATTAATTTTAATTTAATTCAAAAGAAGTCAGGATGTATCATTTTCATGCACTTTTCGACTAAATTTCGAACGAACAAAGCAAGAGTAAAATGGCTATTCAAAATACACCAAGTTAACTGAACAGTGATAGTTGTAGTGATATTGAGATGCTGAAAATATTCAGTTGCCTAGAGGTCATAACAAAAAATGTGCCAATTTTTTACCCATTTAGTGTACTGCTGCAAAATCACATTTGGGAAAGGACAGAAATTAGGCAACTGGAGGAAAATAAGGACAAATAAACAAAGAAAACCATGGTAAGCTAAATTATATCAAATAATATAAATCAAAACAGTAAGATAATGGATACTTGAAAGCACCGGACTTCGAAACTTGCAGTAGCAGAGGCAAGCAATTGTTGGATGAAAAGTTGTGGAGAACAAAATACCGGTTGAAGAAAAATGACTAATTAAACAGTGACAATTTTGTCAATTTAAAGACTAAAAGCACATACTTCATTTGAAGGAAAGGAACAAAGGTGAACCCTAATAAGAAATTTGTGCAGCAACTTAGCCATTATGAATTAGGCATTTTAGTCGAATTAAATCCAAACGAAATGAGTCAATATAAATTCGCTAGAAGACGGTGGAAAAGGAATATGCGAAAAGGGGGGCAAGGTCATGTTGCTAGTTAGAAAAGAGGATATGCGAGGAGGGCAACCAAAGGTACTTTGGTCTTAGGATTTTGAGACTGATTTTGTTCAGGAGTTTAACAACCATTAATGATATGTGCATTGGCGAGCAAATCTATGGCTACAATCGAATCAGACAGAAGAATCTCGATTTGAGAAACTAAATTGGTTCATCCATTAACGGTGTTCATTATATATTGTTTTACTATAATTGAGTATGAAACATTCGTTACAGAAACCACAACTTAATCTGTAAACTTTGTCTATCACCGTGTAATTTTTATCTGTAGGAAGCACTGTTATCACGGCAACCTACTAGTCGCGACTAGTCGTCGACTAGTCGGTCCCAAGTCTTCGACTTGGACTGTCGACATGAAATTTGTCAATATGTCGGTCGACTGGATCGACTAGTCAGTCGACTAGTCGGTCGACTTAACAGACTGGTTCCATATCTAGGCCCAAAACAAAGGAAAAAAATTAACCAGATAGAAAGTCCAGTTCAAAATACAAAGTCGACGTATAGAAGAAAACCCGAGTTCAAAAAAAAATAAACATAGCAAGTTGAAGAAAATCGAGTTCGACAGAAGAAAACCCTAGCCGCCGTCGATCTTCTCCTGCCGCCGCCACTAATCTCATGTTGTCGTTGCTCCAGTGCCGGCTCCTCTAACCCTAGGTACTTCTTTTTTGCTTTGTTTTATTTCCTCTTGTATAATGCCAACGAGAGTCAAGATTTACCCTTCCTGTTGTGTTTTTTCCCTGTACACTTATTTTGTTGCGTTGCTTTTATTATTATTTTTGATTTCCTGTTACACCTGAAGGCCCTGAACTGATATTTGTTTTTTTTTATGGCCGCAAGAACACCAACGGCAAGTATTGAACTGTATGATCCCTCCAAGGATCCAACGCGAAAGGCAAAATCAACAGATGTTGGATGGAAAATATGGATTTTGGCCTGATTTAAAAAAAAAGGATGTGGTTCAATGCATTCTTTGTGGTAAACAAATGCATTCAGACGTTAGAAGATTGAATTTTTATGCACATGTTTGAATTTTTATGCATATGTATATATTTATTTATTTATCGACTAGTCTCGACTGGTCTACGACTAGTCCACTAGTCGACTAATTGGACCTCCGTCGACTCGACTCGACTTACCGCCGTGATAACCATGGTAGGAAGCAACAAATAAGTACACCGTCTCAGACTCAATAATGCAATATCTACTGTATCACCATGTAAATTTCTCGTAGCTTTTCTATGTTAAGACTATTATGACAATTCACCGGATTTTATGCCCATAATTAGGACAGAAGTAGGTTGTAAAAAAATTCATTGTGCTAAGTAAACTTTTGTATTTCGACTTAGCTCCTTCAATACGACACCAAAAGTGGCTCGACTTCGACATGGCAATTAATTTCATCAAAGAACAATGTATTCTGGTGCACATTAACTTTTTTAAGCCTAGACCCACAATGACATTTTTCACATATTTCATTTTGGTCGACGTCAGAACAGAAATTGAATCACCAGACAAAAATTACCAATATGCCGGTCAGAACATGGAACCATGACATAAACCAAGATTTATAATGTTATTTTTTTTTCTTAACTGGTCTAACAAAAGAACTTCGATAATTAAACAAAAAACTAATCCTAACACAACATATAACTTATGAGTGTCCATGCTGAAGAAGCAAAAACAAAAAAGCAGCTACTCCCAAAAGAGACAGAGTTATGATTAGAACAATAACATATCTATGATCGAACATGTTACTATGACTGATTTAAGCAATTATATCAATATATAAATTCTGTGTATATTAACTTACAAAGAATGGTACGTACGGTGTTAGAAGTATACCTTGGAGAGAAAAGGAAAGGTAAGAGAAATCGAATGCCCCTTGAGATGTCAGATTGTTGAGCATCGAGCAGTGAGCTATCTCGTCCGCCTAATCCAGCCCCCAACCAAGGGATGAATGGAATCGCGATAAGGAGGAAGGAGGTTAACGAATCGGTGATGAGTAGGAAGTTTCCATGGATGGTACATATGCCGAGGGGAGTTCTCGTGGATGTTGAGGAATATACTCAGTAGTTTGCGTGGATGGGGAGGAAGATCAAACCAAGGGAGGAATTGAATCGGGGATGAACGGAAGCAACGATTTTTGGGGAAAATCGAAGATAAGAAAATTAGGTTTTAAGACACGGTAACTAGAACGAAGTAAAATTAGCGAAATTGCAAGGGTATTTCCAAATGTTCAAAAAGACGTCAAGTAAAAATGTATAATTACTTGATTTAACTTCAAAAGCATTATTACATTGAACTGATTATAAATTAAACAAAGTATAAAAGAAAAAAAAATGATATTATCCCATTATATTTGCACTTATCATATACAAATATAAATATATGAGGTTATACAATTAGATGTTCACTATTGGTTTGTCAATAGAATAGGTTGCACATTGAGGCAGTACACCTCATAGAACAATGGAAGGAGAATAGCTTGAGATTGAGCTATTACTAAAGCAAAATTGAGGATAAATGGGCAGATGCAAGAAATGAAGCTACCAAATACGAAGCTGCAAAAGATGTTATTAATATCCTAACAAATCAGAAGAATGCCTTGTTAAGAAAACTAAGAGATGGGAAACAAGAAGAAAGACTGCTAGATGCTAATCAAACTGACATGGGAAGGCTTCCTGATACCAGGATTCAATTACCAGCTTCTTGTTCTATAGAATTTCAAAAACATAGATCAGATACAAAGCTACTTGTGAATCCTACTACATTCGAAGAAGAAATAATTCAGAATAAAAAAAAGTACAAATACAGAAGATAAAAGGCAAAGGGGTTAAGGAGCATCAATAGATGAAATAGTTGGAAAAGACGAGCCTAGCGTTTAAATCAACTCATCACATTGCCTAGTGGTTAAAAGGCTCTAAAGTGCGTACGATTTAGCCGGAGGAAATTCAGTGGTCGAGAAGCAGAGCAAGGGCGGGAAGAAATCAGAGTAGAGTTTACTTAAAGTACAACAATGAAAGGATCGCTACTTCTTCGAATAGAAGCATGACAAACAACTCCATTTGATTCTATTTTCACCATTTTTGAGACCTGAAGAAAATATTTAGTTTTTTTGCCAGTTCATTCCGGTTTTGCATTAGTATAAATGTATTTCTTCAAAAAGAATAACAATCAGTTACAATTGAAATTTTGTATAGCAGTTAAAATCCATGACAGAATTTGAAATGCAAGTTACAAGCATTAAAAAACAAGAATCTTTCTTCCTACCATTAAAATGACAAAAATTCTATACTCCTAATCATATTAAAATTAAAAATAAAAGAGCACAAATAACGAATATAATTTCTAACATCATATGTTATCTTATATGGTAAACCCAATTATGCGGCTGATAAAAACATGCATTCCCAAAGATCAAATAATTCGGAGAGGATATAAAAACAGTCTATTAAAACATGCACATAAGTTCTCAAATCTCACAATTTATTATAAATCCACAATTAAATTTCTCATACTTAAGTTCAAATACAAAGCAAGTTTTTACAGCTTAAACTTAATAATAGTGCGCATAAAATAATCTTGAATTGAGAGAACTATAGCAACGGAATTTTGATTTAGAATGGCAAGTAACATATGTTTCTTGACAATGGAACTGCAAATGATCAAGTACAAGAGCTATGAATGTTGGTTGTATGTACTAATCACACTTGTCCACAAAATTTTTACAAATTATAAAACAATTAATACCAACGCTATTACACGATATTTACAAAGTAAAATTACGTTATCAACTAACTTATTTGATCTATTATGAATTAACTTGTTTGATCTACAAACTAAAATTATGTCCAATTTGAATAATAGTTTGTCTAAAACAAAAGTTTCTACCTACAAGATTTTATCATTTTTGGTTCTTATATTCATTCTGCTTTTTCTAGGCTAATATCTCAACTCGTTTTACGAGTCTTCGTCGAAAATATATATTTTTAACTATGCTTAGCATGGTCGATCGGCCATAACGATGGTGCGGCATACATTAACTTGTAACTTCCCTATACCTTAAGAAAAAGTTGGCTCTATCCACGCTTTTCAATCTAAAAGTTTAGGACTGGAGTAATCATGACCAATCCATAGACAACGCAAGCATATATTAATTTGTGCATGTGTGGTTGGTTCATGTTTTGAAGTTACTTTATACATTAAAAAGGAACATTCATTTACTACTCCCTAGGGACTCTTTGTTTCCTTATTTTCAGAGTTGCTCCAACCTAATCTGGATAATAGCTCTGATTTTAGACCTTATTGATGGATAGGGAAGCGATAAGGAAGATTTTCTTTTTACATATAAATTTATATAAAGGACTCATCATTGGCTTACGGTACTGAACAACTTTAGCTTTTTTACTTGGATCATATTTTCAGCTTCATTCCATTATTTTTTCACTTACTCTCAATTCAGTGTCTTCCATTCGTACATATGGTCAGTCAAATGATTTCATCATTTTTATCAATAGAAGATAAATGGATAAATCGAAACATGAGAAAATAATTTACATATGATTTATACTAATCATAATTATATTTAGTCATTGTTACCACTTCGAGATAATATTCTACTTCTTGCAAGCCTACAAATGTATATAACAGTACAGGAACTGCATTTATGGTCAACACAGCGTTAAAAATTAGAATACCGCATATGCATTTTATAAGTCGACTAGTACAGGAGCGTACACAATAAATGATTTTACTCATGGTTTTTTTATTCTGAGAAATGAAGGAATATATCCCGCAGAGAAAGATCTCTGCTTATGATTACCACTTGTAGGAATAGGTGCATTCTGCAGTCAATAAGTAGTAAAATTCAGTACACCTGCAATTCGAACAACTTTGCTTCATGTGAAAATTAAACTTAAAGAACAAACAAAGTGTTCAGTGACTTGTATGGAATCCATAACTTACGAGTATCTACAACTGAACATTATTCATCAAATATTTACCAAGCCTCTTTTAAATCTTTTGGAAAGTGCAACTTCTCATGTAATGTAACAGCAAAAAACCATGGTTTGAAAATCCAGCCTAAATCACGGAATTATGGCCATCTCGTTCCGCTTTCGGTCAGAACCGGAATGAAATCTGGTTCGGGCCATTATAGTCGATAATAACAAAATTTGTTTTCGCCATTTAACTCACTCACCCGTGCTCTCCTCAAATCCAAACTAGCCATACCCTGTAGAAAAACGACCTGAAGCTCAGGTCACATTATCCAAAGTCGAATTTTACCACTGTTTATCGTAATACTTGAAAAGCTAGCATCAAACCTTTGTTCACACGAGCAGTTTAACACACATCCCAAATTCAACAAATTTCGCCTTAATCACCTAGCAAATCAAACCCTGATTCGCTAGCTTCTGCTACAAAATTGTCGAGCACCATATTATGTTGTTGTGCACTACAAAACACTTGCCATCTTGTAGATCTCACCATTTTGAACACAGAGATTCAAGCTTTCACTTTTATTGTTTTTATTTTAGTTGTTTTTTTTTAAAAGACCTTTTTCATTATTATACAGAAACACGAAAATGAAATGGAGAAAAGAAAAAGAAGTACATGAGTTGCTAAGTTTTGGTAAAATTAGCTTGGCTTGAGTGAGAGTGATGCAGTGTACACATACACACAAAATGCTGAAACAATTTATAAAAAAGAAAACATTGGAATTATTAAATCGGAATATCCGGAATTTTCGGAACGAAACCGAAATTTTATTTTTTTTCTACATAATCGGAACGGAACCAAAAACCGAGATTTCGAACCTTGCAAAAAACACATTCAAACATAACTCAAGTACAGCAGTAGTAAATAAATTTGTCTTTGAACGCACTAATTATTTTCTTAGCTAAATCAAAAAATAACTCAAATTTTTTAGAAAGGAGCTTTAAAACATTTTATCTCAAAATTGTGTTTTTAATGCAGCCGCAGATCACTATACTTTTTCCACCATAAGCATGTTGTTTTGTTTCAATAAAAATACCATTACCACACTTTACAATAAACAAAGATGTCTGATGACCAAAATTTGAAGGGAAAAAAAATCAAGCAACAAACAGAGACGCAATAAATAAAAATATATCAAATAAGGATTTTGGAAGTCTGCAAACCTCAAATGCTGTCGTTCACACGAATATGTAGCCAAAATATAAAATCCATCTTAGATTTTTCATTTTCTTTACCACTTGGATGCGATGTTAACAGCGATAGCGGATGCTGTGACTATCACACAAGAATCAAGTTTTTTTTTTCATCGATAGATAAAACCTTTGGGATTCTGAGAAACGGAAATGGAATAGGACGAAAGATTAATAATTAAATTGACCTCTTTGCACTTAGTCAATAGAATATTTGATTTAGTCCCTGAAATTATTTTAGATCCATTTAATCTTGTTTTTACAAACATGAACGGTGATCATCTTTATATATGTCGAGCATACATGTTATTTCGCCCTAATTGATAATAATTTGATGCCTATATGCTATTTCGTCTCTAAACAAATGTCTCTAACATTCAGAATCTTGATATTGAATCAATCAATTACATCTTAATTCCTTTCGAATGATATAAGATAAATTAATTACGACTTTATTAAATGTGATTTATTAACTGAAATACAAATAACTTGTTCTAGATACTTATTTTGACATTATAACATTAACACTAATTAATTAACCCGTACAAAGCTCAAACAAAATATTTATTCATGTATAAGATATATACAAAAACAACCAGATACAACTAAAGAACATAAATCTTAAAACTGGTAGACATTGAAAGTGGAACCCTCAAAGGCAACACTTTTGTTTCCAGGTAAAGTAAGTTTTAACTCACAATCAGTAAGAGGCTTGCTGTGTATCTTCATCAAAGATTTTAACCTCAGTCTAACTCTTGTGTACATCTTAACTTTAAGATTGTAATACCCTTCTCCTTTCTCTTTATCATAATTTCATTTGTGGTTCTACTTCCCACAAAAACTGGAAATAACTTGGTGGTGTTCATGATAAAATGTCGGCGATTGCAACGTTGCAATCCAAGCATCACCGTACATAGCTTGCGCTTGAATATAATCGTAGTACAGTCCGATTCTTTTGTTATGATTTCGGATGTCCATGGTTATCGAAAGGTTGTATTGTAGGTTGTTGCTGGAGTTGGGAGGAGTGAATGTGGTGAATTTTGCGGAGGGGATATAAACCACAATTTGGTTAGGGCGGAAGATGAGTCATAGGATCAAAGCAAAGATCCCAATGGCCATAACTACGGAGGAGATCAATTTCAAGGCGAAGAAGAATGGAGAGTTGCAGGGATTGCATGAAGGTTTATAGTCATTTTCATTTTCAGAATACGGTTGGGATTTTGGAACTAACGTATTCTGAAAATGAAAATGACTATAAACCTTTTATGCAACCGCTGCAACTCTCCATTCCTCTTCGCCTTGAAATTGATCTCCTCTATAGTTATAGCCATGGGGATCTTTGCTATGATCCTATGACTCGTCTTCCGCCCAAACCAGATTGAGGTTTATGTCACCTCCGCAAAACTCACCACCTTCACTCCTCCCAACTCCAGCAACAACCTGCAATACAACATTTCGATAACCATGGACATCCAAAATCCTAACAAAAGAATCGGACTGTACTACGATTATATTGAAGCACAAGCTTTGTACGGTGATATTTGGATTGCAACGTTGCAGTTGCCAACATTTTATCAAAAATACCACCAAGTTATTTTCAGTTTTTGCGGGGAATAGAACCATAAATGACATTATGAGAAACACTTATGATAAAGAGAAAGAAGAAGGGTATTACAATCTTAAAGTTAAGATGTACACAAGAATTAGACTGAGGTTAAAATCTTTGATGAAGATACACAACAAGCCTCTTATTGATTGTGAGTTGAAGCTTCCTGTACCTGGAAATAAAAGTGTTGCCTTTGAGGGTTCCACCTGCAATGTCTACCCGTTTTAAGATTTATTTATATTCTCTAGTTGTATTTGGTTGTTTTTGTATATATCTTATACATGAATAAATATTTTGTTTGAGCTTTGTATGAGTTAATTAATTATTGTTAATGGTAATGTCAAAATAAATATCTAGAACAATTTATTTGTATTTCAATCAAAAAATCACATTAAATAAAGCCATAATTAATTTATCTTATCATTCGAAAGGAATTAAGATGTAGTTGATTGATTCAATATCAAGCTTGTGAATGTTAGAGACATTTGTTTAGAAACGAAATAGCATATATGCATCAATTATTATCAATTAGGGGTAAAATAACATGTATGCTCGGCAGCTATAAAGATGAACACCATTCATGTTAGTAAAGACAAGATAAAACGTTCCTAAAATAATTTCAGTAATTAAATCAAATATTCTATTGACCAAGTGTAAAGAGGTCAACTTAGTTATTAATCTTTCGTCATATTCCATTTTCGTTTCTTAGAATCCCAATGCCTTTATCTATCGATGAAAAAATTACTTGATTCTTCTGCGATAGTCGCAGCATCCGTTGTCGTTGTTAACGTCGGATGCAAGTGGTAAAGAAAATGAAAAATTTAAGATGGATTTAATAATTTGGCTACATATTCGTGTGAACGGCAATATTTGAGGTTTGCAGACTTCCTAAATCCTTGTTTGATATATTTTTATTTATTACGTTTACATCAATTTAAGGTTGCGCCTCTGTTTAATTGATTTTGTTGTTGCTTGAATTTTTTTTCCCTTCAAATTTTGGTCATTAGACACCTTTGTTAATTGTAAAGTTTGGTAGCGGCATTCTTGTTGAAACAAAACAACGTGTTTATAACGGAAAAAAATATAGTGATTACGGCTGCATTAAAAACAAAATTTTAAGACAAAATGTTTTAAAGCTCCTTTCTAAGATTTTTGAGTTATGTTTCGACTTACCTAAGAAAATAATTAGTGCGTTTAAAGACAATTTTATTTACGACTGCTATACTTGAGTTATGTTTGAATGTGTTTTTTGCAAGGTTTGAAATCCCGGTTTTTGGTTCCGTTTCGTTTATGTAAAAAAAAATCCGGTTCCGTTCTGGATATTCTGGTTTAATTCCGGTTTGATAATTTCAGTGTTTTCTTTTTTATAAATTGTTTCAACACATCACCATTTTGTGTGTATGTGTACACTACATCACTCTCACTCAAGGCAAGCTATTGTATCAAACTAATTTTACTGAGACTTAGGCAACTCATGTACTTCTCTTTTTCTTTTCTCCCTTTCATTTTCGTGCTTCTGTATAATAATGAAAAAATGTCTTTTTAAAAAAAAGACAACTAAAATAAAAACAAGAAAAGTGAAAGCTTGAATCTCTGTGTTCAAAATGATGAGATGTACAAGATGGCAAGTGTTTTGGAGTGCGCAACAACATAATATGGTACTCGACAATTTTGTAGCAGAAGCTACCGAACTAGGGTTTGATTTGCTAAGTGATTAAGGCGAAATTTGTCGAATCTGGGATATGTGTTAAGCTGTTCACGTGAACAAAAGTCTGGTGCTAGCTTTTCAAATATTACGATAAACAGTGGTAAAATTCGACCTGGAATGTCGTGACCTGAGCTTCAGGTCGTTCTTCTACAAGGCATGTCGAGTTTGGATTTGAGGAGAAGATTGGGGAGAGCACGGGTGAGTGAGTTAAATGGCAAAAACAAATTTTGTTATTATCGACTTAATGGTCGGAACTGGGTTTTCGACCAGATTTCGTTCCGGTTATGACCGAAACCGGAAAGAAACAGCCGAAATTCCATGACTTCGGCCGGACTTTCAAACCACGATATAAATCCAGTGAATTTATTGCTTCCTTCAAGCAATGCTAAAGAAGCTACCCATAAGCAATAGTTGGATAAGGCCACCCAAAAAGCTAAGGCAATAGAGAAGTTGGTAAAGAGGCCCGAGAAAGCTAAGAAAAGGGCTAAGAAGCCGATGAAGGTGCTAGGAACTTATAGGAGGTAAAGAAATTGATGTGAAAAATAAGCAAGACTGCAAAAAAGCTTGACGATACGACTTGCTAAATCTTCTTTAAGATATATGCACGAGTAAATATGCATATCTTCAATGAGTGCCTCGACGATATAGACATACGGTAATTTTGGAATTGTTTCTTAGAACTTTCTGGAAGTTTAATTAGGCATATAAATCAATAAAATATATAACTTGACATATGATATTGGAACACTGAATTAAGATCTGTTTACAAACAAACATATCATTCCAGGTATAGTATGTTTCTCATTTCACAAATTTCCATTATGTTTTAACAGTATATACCCAACTACAACATGCCGTTAAAAATGGAAAGAAGTTGGAACTTGAATAAAATATAATCCCCATCTTAAATTTTATGTAGTCTACTGCAATGACAGTTATCAAGACTTGAAAAATACATATGAACCAGAAGCAATCCGAACTTATAAACTCTTAATTACTCTATGTTTTAGTATATGCCAAAAATCATATATGTGCATCTTCTATAAGTAAAAATAGTAAAGTTGTAGTTACAATAACATCTTTTTTAACATAACATCAAATTCTAGACACATAACATAACATCAAATCCTAGACAAATCTTTTTTAGCATCAAATATAACAATTTCCAATAAGGTCTAATAATATTACTATAACTATTGCATGTTGATATAATATATTGCGATTAGCCAATATTAATTCGGACATCAGAATATAACACCAAAGCATGACACAAGGTTAGAATAAGATTACATCATTTCAACCTTAGATGTATGATTCAATGGTGTGTACTGTGAAGGTATCAAATGTTATATTTATTTGTTGCTCATATGTCTCGCCCATATGTTAGCCATAAACTAATTAATGGTTTGTGCATCCAACATCAAATATTAATGATAAACTTGTCTTGTGCATTCATAACAGAAATTGCTATATCCATTGCTAGCTTACAAGAACAATCATTATTTGAGACAGACCTTTTGCACATTAACGGAAAGATGATAGGGCAACTAAATAATGCGGTAAACCTCTTTCGTTTGAGATTTGTATTTCAAACAGCAATTTTTATATGAATATATAAGTTAGTGTTATCAATCAACAAAAAAAATTGCACCGACCTTGAGTGAGAACATAGATCAAAGAGATTTGAGTGAGGTCACCAAGAGGGATTTACGTTTCGATTGGAGCGATTCAAGGAGCAACGGGATTCAACTGGAAATTAATGATTTAGGGCACGGGATGGAAAATAATTAGCTAGGGCGCGAGCAATTCAAGATGCGATAACAACCAGGCATTCAAGAGGAAATAAATTTGGGCATGCGGATTGATTTTAGAAGGAGGGGGCTGAGAAGGGCTAACGTGTTTGGGAATGGTCGAAGTGACTACGCTTTTGATTGTAGCGAAGGAAATATCATTTTCAATTTATTATAAAATTATCAAGGGGGTAAAAATAAATTAACCTCCTCTTAATCATATTAACTAGTACTAGTATTACCGTACAACAGTGGGAAAAACCGACCGTTAAGTCGTATAGTCAGTTTTAAACTGAAAATCTACTATTATCTATTGATAAAAATCATTCCCAGAAATTTACTTTTGTGTGTGTGTATATATATTGCTTGTAAGTATTGAACTTTCATCCAATACAGCAAAGTTAAATTAACATCAGAAAATGCATCCAACTATCAGCAAAGAACATCTATATTTAGCTGCTTATCACATGCAAGTGGTTGTCTTGGTTAAGGAAAAAAAAAAAAAAAAAAAAAAATTAAAACGCCAACAAAACTGAGCATGACTTTATTCCCCTCCGTGAATTTATTATCTACAAAAATATGTAACCCGTTATATGTTATTGTTGGTGGTAATGTATCTCATAATTTATTGGCATATAGAATCTAGAGAAAAAAGAATGTTATTTTTGTAGAAAAACAGAACTATAAAAAATGAGTATCATAGCAGGAAATTTTTTGTTCAGAACCTAAACGCATATGTTCCTATCGTGGTAATGTAACTCATTTTTTGTTCAGAACCAAATAGTTTGGTTTAGTAATTATAAGGAAAATGAGTTCAATGATGGTATTGGCACCATATTAAAAAATGATAAAATTTCCTATCATGGTCCATAATTAATAAATTCAAGCAATATAGCCTAAAATGGTTGGACAAAATTGTTAATGTAAAAATGAAACTGTACACGTGAATCAAGTTCAAAAATCCTGATAAATGTGCAAACTAAATTAAAAAAACAATAGTAGACTTAAGATTTCAACCTTTTGGATAGAGGTCCCTTGAAACAACAAAGTAATAAGATATTTCCAGCATTACATCCTTGTTCTAACATATCAATCTTCTCCATTGTTGTAGTTTCCAGGGAAACACCTGTTGCTTTGAATACTGCTTTATTTACCTAATACATATGACACACTAAAGAATTATTAATACATTATTTAGACCTAATATTTCACCCAATCGGATCCTAATTAAATTTTACCGAAATCTAACCAATAAATTTCATAGCAGAATAAAATAAATAAAAACAAAACTCAACACCTAATGAAGAGCTAAACAAATCGAAAATATAACATATATAAGGAAGGTACAGGTAACCTAAATCAAAGTTCGAATTTAGATAAATCTAACCCTAGAACTGACAATTCCAATAGTCAAAGGGTAAAAGTCAAGCAAAATAAATTTGCTTACCTTACGCCATCAACAATGGGTAAGCAGCGAGTTTTAAAAGAACTTGGGTTCAAAATCGGATCTCAGTTTCTCAATTTTTTTTTCAAAATCGGATATTTTGGAGTCAAAATGAATGAATCCATTAAAATAGATCAATAAAAAATATAAATATTATTTATATAAAATACAATGAACAATTCAGAAGCATAGTAATTCAAAACCGTACCTTCTATTCTGAACAGTCAGTGGAACAACTCGTTTTATTTATCCTCCATCGTCGAAAGGCAGGTTGTAGCTTCGGATTCTGATGAGATGAGGTCAGTCACAAGTTACATTGTTGAGAAAATCGCGATTGATTCGAATAAAAGAGGAAAAATCGACATTGATTCGACTAAAGAGGAAGAATCGGAATAGAAAAGAAAACGACGGTCACGGAAAATAGAGATTTTAAGGCCGAATATTAAAGAGGAAGGAATTTTTGTAAGGAGAAAGCATCGAGAAAGAAGGAAATAAAAGGAAACGACGGAGAAAATATTATCGTCAGCGAAAGGACTAACTCTATTCCCACCCCTTTTTCCTCCTTTCCCACCCCATTAAATTTTAAAAAGTTTAATAGACATTATTACCCTTGCTATAATTAAATTAAAATGTACATGTCTGTTCACATTCTTTTATTATTTCAATGCTATTTTCTTTACTGTCATCAATTCTTCTATTGTCAAAAAGATGGATGAGATTAATCATAAAATACTTGAAGAGAATGATTTATTGGAAGAGCAAAATAACTATTTTGAAGAAGAAAACGAGATTAATTCTAAGGTAACGCATCTCCTTTTGTTTCGACGCACCATTTTCTGATGCTGCGTAAGTTATTTTTTTAAATTTCATGCTTTGTAGCTAGGATTTAGTGAAAACCAAGTCCACTCCTAACTTGGAATTATGGTTAACCTAGTATGTGTTGCACTAGGAATTATAATTAACATAGTGAGATAAAATACATTAAAAATTGCTTCTTATTTTTTTTCTGTGTCTGAGCTTAACTTAAATTTCTTTCTTAGCTTGCACTTTTATATGAAAACAAAGATGAGGGCGTTGTCATGGACTATAGCAACGAGTTTACTGCTTATGATGTATGTATTTCTAACTCATCTATTGTTTTGTTCGGTGATTTATCGATATGATCTTATATTATTTCATTATGCAGATATTTCCTGATAGAGAAAAAAGGAAAGATTGGATTGATTGCACAGCTAAAAGGGTTGGATTTGTTATAGTTGTCTTAAGGTCGGATATTAATTGCACAAACAGAAATTCAAGAATTATTTATGGTTGTGAACGAAGCGGAGTATACAAAGAATACAAGAAGAAAAAATCGAATAATCCAAGATTAACTGGAACAAAAAAATGCGGTTGTCCTTTTCAATTGAAAGGTGTTAAGCTTTCTACCTCAAACTCGTGGCGATTAGATGTACTCTGTGGTGTGCATAATCATTATGCATTTTACAATACCGAAGGACATTCATTTCTTGGTAGGTTGACCATGGAAGAAAAAAAATTAGCCATTGATATGCATAGAAATTTAGTAAAGCCAAGGGCTATTCTACATACACTGAAAAGGAATGATCCATCAAATTGTACGGCAATAAAGACGGTTTACAATGGTTTATCCAAACAAAAAATAGTAGATCGAGCTGGACATTCCCAAATACAATATCTTTTATGCAAATTGAAAGAAAAAGGATATTTTGAGTGGCATCGTAGTACTTTGGATGGAAGTGACATAATTACCGATATATTTTTGGCTCATCCTACGAGTATTGACTTGATGCGAACATTTCCACACTTACTCGTCATGGATTGCACTTATAGAACGAATAAGTATAAAATGCCATTGTTGGAAATTGTCGGTGTCACATCTACGAACCATACTTTTTGTGTTGCTGTAGCGTATCTCGTATCCGAACGTGAGAATTATTATATTTGGGCTTTAAAGTGCTTGCAATTGGTTATGCTTGACTGTGATGTTGAAATGCCAAGTGTAATTGTTACAGATCGAGAAATAGCTTTGATAAATGCCATTAGCATTGTTTTCCCGCAAGCTGCTCATATTTTATGCAAGTGGCATATTCAAAAAAATATTCTTGCATTTATTCAGAGAAAAGTGACAAACATGAAGAAAGATGCAAGGAATAGTTTTTTTCAAGATTGGGCGACACTTTGTTCTTCGGAAAGCATCGATGTGTTTAGCTCGAACTTACAAGAATTGCATGCAAAATACGAACAATATCCGAAATTAATAAAGTATGTTCATGACTCTTGGCTTGATACTTGGAAGGATCGATTTGTTTGTGCATGGATCAATAACTTCATGCATTTTGGAAATTATACTTCAAATAGGTATGTACTCATTTTCTATATTTATATTGTTAAACATTTATTTTGTGTTTTCTATATTTATATCGATAGCTTCATGCTTTTTCTAATTATGTCTTCCTTTTAATTTATAGAGCCGAGGCCGCTCACTCTAAATTGAAAAAACATTTGGCTACAAGCCAGGGCAATTTTGAAAAATGTTGGGAAAGTATGCATGCTTTGTTAGAACTTTCATTCACCGAACTTAAAGCTTCATTCGAAACAAGTTTATTGAAAGTGACTCATGTTTATCACAAAAAAGAGTTTAAAAATCTGCGTGGTGTTGTTTCTCTTACCGCGATAGATATTATTCACTCCGAGCTTGTTAAAATTCCGTCAAGTGGTTATAAAAATGATAATTTATGCACTTGCGTTGTTCGCAAAACACATGGTCTTCCGTGTGCACATGAATTAGAAAAACTTGGACCGAATGTTGAAATACCCATAAGCTTGATTCATGTGCATTGTACGAAATTACATATTAACAAAAAAGGAGAGTCAAAGGAGCTGGATATAAGGAAAAAGATGGAAGAATTATTGGCCGAAGTAATGAAACTGGAATTACCTCATCAAATGCAAGCTTATAAAAAAATGAGAGAAGTTGTCTATCCACAAACAACTTCTCTTGCATCTCCAATTAGCAAAGTCAAAACTCGTGCTCGGTCGCAAAATCAAAAGGTTAATTCTACAAAAAGGCTTCCTAGTGCGTTTGAGTTGGGTGAAAGCGTTTCAACTCAATGTAGTGTAGTATAAAAAGCAAAGATTAATCCATTTGGCACAGTGAAAAAAGAAAAATTGGCTGTACGAAGATCAATGAAGGTACATTCTTTATCATTTGTTATACATGTTATATTAATAACACAAGTTTGATCATAATAAAAAAAAATTGTAGGTTGAAGTGGTCACAAAGTCGACAAAATTATATGACAACGATATACCGCAAGATTGGAGGCCTTTTGTCAATGAAATCATAGATGTGGAAATGGATGGTAATTGCGGTTTTAGATGCGTAGCTGCTCTGTTAGGAATGTGAGAAGATAATTGGTTGTAGGTTAGTAAAGAATTATCCCAAGAACTTCATGAAAACAAAGATCTATATAATCAAGTATTTTGTGAAAGAGGTAGGAGCGATGAGCTACTTAAGTTACTGCAAAACGAGGGTGAATGGATGACTATGCCTGATGTCGGTTATATTATAGCAACTCGATACCATGTTGTAGTTTTTAGCATTAGTAAAGCAATAAGTTTGATCATACCTCCTTTGCGAGGTGGAGTACCATCCTTATTGCAAGAAGCAGAAATTGGCATTCTATATGTAAACAATTGTCACTTCGTACAGGTAAATTTTTTTTTTTAAAAAAAAATAGTAGTAGAATTTATTAGAAATTAGTAGATTTTTTTTTTTTTTTCGTTGTGCAGGTAATCTTAAAACCAAATCATCCAGTGCCGCCTATCTATTCAAAATGGTTTGATGCTTGCTCAAGTGAAGCAGGACAATGGGAAGATATGTTGATAAATAGAAGACTGATGTGGGAAGAAATGAAGAAAAAAGTTAACAAATGAAAAGATATTTTGATCTATTTTGAGTAGTCTAGTTGAACAAGTATTTGTATGGTATTTTATTATGATATCTGATTCAACTTTTATTGCAAGAACAGCGTACTGATTTATTCCATGCTTATTTAAATGTAATTCTGGCTGTTGGCTGTGCAATGGTTCAGAAATTATACCGTTCTTATTTTAATAGCCAAATTGTTGTCCCACTGTACAATGTATGCACATAAACTTTTATACTGCATGTTGTTGTGCATGTTGTTGTTGCTTAAAAATATGCATGCCTGGGCTCCAATACATGCATGCGTTGGCACATTACTTCCTCTCAAGAACATGCATAGCAAATGATTTATATACAGTTATTACTGGATACTTATGCATGTTATATTAATTTTAATATTTCTTACATTAGTGTATGAATTTTGTTTGATAATATTTTTTGTACATTATAGTTAACTCCATTTTCACATTAGTTATGCAATTACCTACTTAACTACTTAGTCAGATTGTGGAGACTGTAATTAACATTGACTGTCGGTTCAATGTTGTAGTGCTTTGCTCAATCTATTTCTTTAACTTTTGTGTAAACAGTTATTCCCCGGAATGGGCTGAGTTAACAAAAATTTGCATATTAAACTTTGCATTTCTAGCCACCGCATTTCCTTTTCAGAAAACATTATTTCGTTTCTCTAAACAATAGACAAAATTGCATGGATTTTGACTAACTGTTGCAACATTGTGAGAAATTCTTATTCAGTTGTGGCTAAAGTTCTAACATCCAATACATGCAAGACTTAGCATTAGCAAACACAACAAGAACAAAATATATTTACCATTAGGAAACACAGCAAGACAAAAAAAGGATAGTTAAGTTCTCAGCAATGCAAGACTTAGCATTAGCAAACATAGCCAACTATAGTATGCTAAGCAAACACAGCCAATATAAAGTATGCTAAGCAAAGACAGCGAACATAAAGTATACTAAGCAAACACAGCTAGAACAAAATACATAAATTCATTTCGCAAACATATGTTTGATGTAGGAATACACAGACATCCAAGCACTAACACAAGCGTATGCATACAAAAAGTTCCACAATCAAAATAATAATACTAGAAGAATTCCCATAAGAAATACATCAACTAAAATCGTTGCTCAAACTAATCATCCATTTTAGAAAAACGAGTACAAATTCTTTTAGCTTTAGTGAGGACTTTACGGATTCTACCAAGATGAGCCAAACGCGAAGTCTTCGGTTGAGATGAAGCCAATGTTATTCCTTCGTCAAGCACATCATTAAGTTCTTCATAGCTCTACAATGTGAATTGATAATATATTAATATTGCAAAAGGAAAAAATGTATGAAAAATATATTGATTGTTACCGTGTACAAGTGATCATAGGAAGGCCGATTGCCGTGTTGAATAATTTGCTCATTAACTGGATGGATTCTTAACACGGTACGAGGATAATACCAATCAAAATAATCACTTGTCACCGTTTCATTTGATTCACGTAAAGGAATGGAACGATATTGCGCACTAACAACATGATTTGGCCATTCATTCCAAGTATTGTCTACAAACTCATAAAGCACTTTGTATGTTGAAGCAGTAGCGCTGCGATGAGTTTTTTTTGCTTGTCGACTGAATAATAGGACGTGGAATATTTTGAACCCTACTAAATTGCCGCAAAACACGGGTGGGATGATACGGTTCCACCACATTTAGGCATAATAAACAACTCGAATACCAAGCAATTAGTGAAAATGGATGGTATTCTCTTGCATGCATGTACGGATCAAAGATTACCTAAAATAACATTTAAAAAAAATGATGAAATTGTTATAACTTAGATAAAAAGAAATATTTATGAGATTCAAACTTAATGTCATACCTCATGCTCTTGAATATTATCAAGATAAACTCTTAGTTCCTTATAAGATGCACGATGGTCATTTGCTGGATCCCAACGAGCTGCTCTAGGCGAAATTTCATTGTAAACTTTGGTTGATGGATGCAAATGAAAAAAATGTTCGTATATCCATGATTCCAACAATCCGAGAAAACCAGCAACTTGTTTCACTTCTGTTCTACTTGCAAGACCAAGTTGTCTATAGACTCTATACAGCCAACATAAAGTTGCCGAACCCCAAGAATAACTACGAACTTCATCCAAGTTACCAATTTGATTTAAATAATGCACGGACACATGAGATCTACTTTTATCCACAAATAATGTGTTCCCCACTAAATACAAAAGATAAGCACGAGCAGCTTGTCTAATTTTTTCTTCTTCCCAGTTATCACAAACTCCATCAAATATTTCATACAATTTAGTATAAGTCAATTTATATCCAACACTGTCCTTCATAATATTTTCTACTTCATCACCGCTTATCCCCAAATTATTGACAACCAATTAATTATATCATTTCGAGAATAATTGTATGTTTGTATTGGCGATCCTTCAACCGGAATATATAGCAAAGAGGCAACATCGTCTAGTGTTATAGTCATTTCGCCGAATGGTAAATGAAAAGTATTTGACTTTGGATGCCAACGCTCAACAAGACAAGATATTAACGCTCTATTAACCGAGCTATAACAAGTGTCCACTAAAGAAAATAATCTTGAAGATTCCAAATATCCTTTAAAAATTGTTGCACCACTTGGAATTTTCCAATTTAAAAATCTTTGTACCATGATTTACACATAAAAGTGTATCGCGTTGCTAAAAAATAAATTGTCATTATATTATACTATTCGACAAAATATTTTATTTAATAATATTTTATAAGTTATACCTTGCCATTTCGTATCAATGAAGCAACGTGAGTATTGTAACTGCTAATCACATCATTAATTTTCGGCCCATCAAAAATAGTTTGTGTATTATGCATGCCACTAGAAGTACAGATATCTTCATGTGCAGGTTGTTCAACGTATTGTGAAGGTTGCTCTTCATTATGTTGCTCTAAATTTTGTTCTTGAATAACATGCTCAATATTTTGCTCATGAATAATAGGCTCGTCTCGATTTTGTTCCTCGATTTGATTTATATTTTCTTGACTTCTCGCTTTCACACGTCGATTTCTTTCAGAAGCTGTCAGAGGATTTCGTATTGGTTTTTTATAATTTTCTGCAAAGAAGATAAAGTTAAAAACACAAGGATATAGAAGGAATATAAGAGAAACAACATTGGATATGAACATGGTTTTCGCTAAAATTTTCACAGCATGATTTCAATAAAAAACAGTTCAAAATTTATTTACTCTAGGAATGATCTAATAATAACAATACATGCTTTATTTCTACTTTGTTACATGTAGTTTGCTACTAACTTGCCTTCCATATAAAAGATTGTTCCCATCCAAAATAGACTAAAATCAGAACAAAATTAGAGTATCTCAAATAGAGTTTACTATCTCAGACAAAATAAAAACACAAGATTCTCAATACAAATAACAGAAAACACATGGACTCATTTTCTTTCAACTAACACAAACTAAAAGGAACACTAAAACTAAGAAAAAAGGAAGTGCACAAGAACTGCACCAAAATATGATACTAGAAGTGCACAATAAAGCACTAACTAAATCTGCACAAGAAATGCACCATGAAATATGAAGTATTAGTGACTTTCCTTTCAAAAAAAAATTAAACTGAATGATAGAACAAACTAATGAAGAAGTAAGGATTGTTTTTCTTCATTTTAACAGGACTGAAATAATAAAATAAAATAAAAATATTGTTCTTTTTTATTATTATACCATTTGAAACAAAAATAAATGATAAACAACCAAACAAACAAATGACATTGACAAAAAAATCGCACAAGAAAATAGAAAAAACAGATTAAAAACCAGCTAAAACAAGTTAAAACTCAAACCACGCTAGTGAAACAAGGTGTTCGTGGTAACCACGTCCACAATAACCGTGGTTTCTATGACAACCACGTTCTGCATAACCGCTTTTGTCCTCGTATCCGCGGTTGGTGATGAAATTGATGATAGCAAGTTAGAGTACACGATGATCACAAATTAGGGTTTTTCTTTGAGATGCTAAAATTCACTAGTAAAATTACATACCGCGTCAATGTTTGCTTCTTCTTTCCTTCTCCATCGTGATTCTTATTTCAGATTTTTTTTTAATTGAGGAATAAGGGAAAGTAAAACCTGGGTTTTAACGTTTTGGCTGGAGGAAGGTAACAATGGAAAGGGAAAAGGGTATTTTTGGAATGCGAACGGGTGAACACGGTAAATAGTGGGGTGGGCTTTTATTTTTTGAACTAATGGGGTGGGAAAGGAAGAAAAAGGGGTTACAATAGAATTAGCCTAGCGAAAATTATGCCTAAATTTATTGGTTCAGACAATTTGTTTTTGGCCCTTACAGTAGAGAAACCTTCCTAACGGTCGGTTTAATTACCGCACAACGGTGGGAAAACCGACCGTTAATACGTTCAATATGAAATAAAAATTATTTGTTAAAACATATTTCAAGTTAGAATTTATTTAAAAAAAAAAATATAGGACACTTTAAGAGCAAATGGAAGAAACTAATGAAGTATAAATTCAATTAAATTGAATTTTACATGAAAGTCAACTTAAGAATAAGAATATACTATCAACAAACACGTACGTACATTTTTATTATATATTAAGTAGGATCGATGTAATCCTAATGTTTAGTTATTTTGCAACTCTAAACTATTAATAGGTTGAAGAAATAAAAAGAAAAACGAAACAAAAATAAGCTCAAAACATATCATCATACTAGTGAATATTTAATTAAAATAAAAAAATATATATATAAGAGTAAGATGTAATAAATAAATCTGAAATTATCAAACTAATTTATTTAAATAAATCACTCAAAACTACCATCGTTATTTGAAAACCGACCGTTTTAGTTGAATAATTTCAAAAAATAATATTTGTTGTAATTTAGACTTAATTTTAATGAAACCTAATATAATCATAAGTTGTAGTTTTCTTTTAAAATTTGGATTTCAACCTGAAAATAAAAATATGAATTTTAAATCTGTAAATATTTCACAATTCGGGAAGTAGTGATTAAAATTTGTGTCAACCAAAATTTACTTAGTAAGGCAATGAGTAATATTATATTTTATTCTGTCAAGTATCTTTTATTTTCTTATACTAAAGGACTAACAATTAATGAAGTACAAAAGGAAATGTTAAAAAATATTTTTCAATTTGTAAAGCAGGTGACATGAATTGCATGATCGTTCACATTTTGTATAACGAATATATATCAAAGAAAAAAAATGCATGCAGTAGTAAAGACTACATGTTAGGACTGGTAATGTATCAATCTTAGGTCGCTGTGGACCTCCTTGCACAAACCATGCAACAACATATGATTAGACATACCATGCAATGATGTGAACATATAAAATAACTTAATAAGATGTGAAATTATACAGAAATATATTAAATGTATCATTCGACAGTGTGAACATATTGTAGCATTCAGTATAATAAACAGAACAATATAAATTATACTGGTTAAGCAAATCTAACATTAGAAAAATATTACACATTTTCATTTGGTAAACCATAATAGCACATTCTTCATACCAACATTTTTCATGTAACTCCACATATTATGTACAATGCCTGTGCAATTCAAGATTTGCCATGTTCAAACATACAATTACATTACTTCAAATATTGTTTTAGTTTCTTCCTTTGAAGCAGCAAAATTGAACCAAAAAATAATGTCAAACTACACAATCAATCAACAACCCACTCTTTTAGAGTGCTAAACATCAACAAAAGAATTCTTAACGGACACAAACTCATCACCAACTACATCACCATTCCCCATCTATAGTGAACACCTGCAATTTTCCAACAGTCTGTTTTAGTAAATATTCGATTCATTTTAAATCAGCTTTTACCGTGAAATGCTTGTGTTTCTAATTTTCATAAAACTGAACCAATGACGACATCATATTTTTACATGTCCAACAATATAACTTGAAGCATTCAATAGAGCAAGAAACTCCAACCCAACAATCTCTTCAAGGTTTCCATACCTCTCTGTAAAGTAGGAACACACAATTTACGCATACTAAAATAAATCATGACATCAGACTAGCTCAATATTTGACATTACCATATAAGTTTTGACTTTGAACTTTTGAAAATACAAGATAAGAATCAGCATTCAGAGTAACAAAAGAACAAATAAAATGGTTTACCTAGTGGAATAGACTGCAAGATTTCCTTCTTGATTTCATCCCCAAGCTTAGTAGTCATATCAGATGCGATTAATCCAGAAGCAACCACATTTACCTGATCATCATCACTCAGCTTCAAAATTTAGCATCTAATAAATTTTTCGAACTGTACACTTATTAAACAATTAAATGATTATATGCCAGTACTGGATCAACTCACAGTAATGTTTATGCTTGCACATCCCTTTACAACGTTTTTTGTTAAACCTATCACTCCTGCTTTTGCAGCACTGTAGTTAGCCTGACCACCATTTCCAACTGAACCCACTATTGATGCTATATTGATTATTCTACCTTGCATATACATTCAAATTAACAAATTATATTTAGTCATATATAATAAGTTGTCAAATGCAACATTGCCGCATGATAAATATTTTATTAGATACGTTAAAAAAATATAGTACTTAGTCTATAGCATCTAATAAACCTACAATAGCTCTACCCATTAAATTTCTTTAAGGTGGCGAGTATAGATGAATATCGACAAAAACAAAAGAAATTGTGAAATAATAATATCAGACACAGACATAAGAAACTCGATACCTTCCTCTTTTTCATCATAACTTTAGCAGCAACCTACCCACTAGTTATAAATATGCAGATTCACTAGAATCGGACGACGTAAGAAATATGCTTCAGATTCACAAGAAACAGAATCTTTGAAGAAGCCCAGGATGATATGTTCCACATATGATTCAATCACTTACTTGTTCGGTATGGTGGCGCACACTTTTTTTTTGAAGATCCATGTCATGTAAAATTAAATCGATGTAACATTTCAAATTAAATTCATGTAATCTTCGGCTTCTTTTTCCATGATACTTTTAGTCCTCTTTCTTTGTCCAAACTTGCTCCTGGTTCTTCTCTATTCCCCTGCCCAAATGCCTGGATTATAATATGAAACGAATCATTTAAAAATTTAGAATTAATATCTCTTATTAGCAGCCTAGAAGTATGCTTTTTTTATAAAATGCAACATAAGTTTGTTTACAGTGAAAAATAAATATAACTACAAAAGGTAAAGAAATTACTTCAGTTTGGAAAGCTACAATATCGTAATATGTTTTTTCTTTGGTTTACTTAAACTATATTTACTAATTTTTAGCTTACAAATTGTGTGACATATATTGTTATGGAATTATCTCTCTCTAGCCAATTTGGTATAAGCACCAAAATGTATGAACTTGGCACAATTGAGATACTTAGCATTATCAAATGAAGAAATTGTTTCAGTTTATCTTTTTTTCTTAAAAGACCCTACTTCGAAAAATAGAGTTAGGGAACCACTTTAAGCTGGCCTAGCGTTAGTATCAACCCACATCTTTTTCATTGGCAGTTAAGGGGGTAACGATTTCCACCTTAAGGGAAGTGAAGATGGGGAGGCTAGGACTCAACCCCATGATCCTCAAGGACCTTTGGTCCATGGAACCATAATTTTGTTAGAGTTCCATCAATACACAGGTAACTACATACCACAACTTTCAACTTTTGAAAAAATCAGCATTACTTGATGCATAATTAGAAAATGAGAATGGAACCATGCTAATCGTATTAAAAGCTCAAGTTCTCATGCAATACAAATAAAAACATAAAAAAAATATGTTTTTTTAACATAATGAACAAAGAAATACAGGTGGTGATACACAAATAAAACAAAACTCATGCAATGTATTGGTTAAACATAGTGAATAATAAGGAACTTTGTACTGATAAAAATACAAATATACGTGGATCCAACTTATTTTAACTGAAAGTCACTCTCCAAAATCATAAAATGATTTTTATTTCCAACGTAAAATGACCCATGTAGTATGACAGGCTTTATCAAGAAATCATATATAAAATTTTGTTTATTTATTTAAGGATGAAAAAGGGTTCAACGGTTTTGAAACTATGAGCGGGAGGAGTCATCAAAGAGACAATTGATAACAATACTTTATCGAACTCAGTTTGGAGTGTGTCACTAGTCACTGCGTGTTATCCTCACATTCTACCAATGGTTTGATGGAAGCATTTCTTTTTTATTCACAATTAGCTGAGAATTATATTAGAGTGATAAACAACGGAGTAGTCGTCCTATAATAGTATGTACTACATATCATAGGATTTGAAGTAAAAAAGCTTCTCATATAGTTTTCAAGTGAAAAATTCAATGCCAATAACTTGTTCATGTCTGATATCCTGAAATTCCATTGATAGATATTGAGCCCCAACATTGGAAATATTAATGTTATGCAAACTTTATCTCATAGAGAACCCAACTTTTGTTGTTTAAATGACAAGCGACTTCCTTTTTAAAAGTCAAAAGGAAAAAAATACAATTACAATTCTGAATTCATTATATTCTTGATGACGGATGGCATATTATCCCTAGCTTTTTTAATGATATTGGAATCAAAGAATCTAATCTTAGATACCATGAATATGAAAATAGTATATCTTTATCATTATTCCATAATTAAATTATATCGTGCAATAGAACTCTAGCATTATTACTAAAAATAACAGATAAAACCATTTTTGAGTTGTTTATATTTATAAGGAAAAAGAAAAAGGAAAAAAAAAAACTATGTATGACAGGTAAGATATGTATAACAATACCGATATTGCGGTCATCCTCGTAGTTTATTCCAACTCAGGCCATTATATAATGCAACTAGATTTCTATCTTCAAGGTTACAACTTTCATACTTTGGAGAACCGATATATTCACCAACTACTAAAAAAGTACTTGAACCTTAGGATTTACTATTGTTATATGTTTATTTATGTATGCTTCTATCAGTTGATACAGTAAGCATGAGTAAATAATTGAAAGCATGAGAAATCTAAATATGAGGGATTACGGGTTAGCAATGAGCCTTGTTGATTCTTCCCTTGTTGTTGCTCAATAAGCGAACAGAGAAACATCTTAAAGGTATTTGAATTGGATCATTTTATTTCTTCGGACCTTATTTGCCTTGAGTTTATTAGGTTGGTTTATTTTACTTCTCATTGAGCAACTTTTATGGGTTTTGGTTATCTAAGCGCACTGCCTCTGTACTCTTGTATTAGACGCTTTAAATAATATCTTTGAAATTTCACGGAATGCATGATTATAACGTACTAAGGTTATCTAAAAACCTTAATACGCATCTATGGAATATTGACATATGAAACTTATTTCCCCTCATATCCTAGAAAATCATAGCTTATGTTTAGTCATTACATTTATGTATGGGTGCTAACATCCCTTTAAAATTATTTATTATCAATTATCATATATTGGTAATGGATCAAATTTTGGTTATTAATAGAGCGACTAAACCCATTGTTTATTCACTTAAAATTATGAAATGTGTATTCCTCTTTTTGACTTAAAAGCGTTGGAACATCGGCTTCCATTGAACTTATCCTCTCATTTTCCATTCCGATGCATTTCTTTATGGTGAATTATTGATTAGATTAATGTACATCTATTTTTAATTATTCAAAATTCAACCTTTTACTTTATCGGTTTCATGTTACATGAATTTGTTTTAATTCAAAATATAGCTTACAAGATGCATACTTCTAGTTGGAAGAGTTGATCAACTAAGTGTTTAATAGATACGTGCATACTCTCTCTATCTCCACACACACATTTACTGTGTAATTATTATAAGCGAAACAAGCAATCGTAGGACTAACCTGTGGCGGTAACATAAGCAGACCATATAGAGTTGTTAGTAACCATGCATACTTGTCAGGCTCAAGAAGCTGCAAACTAATTAGAAAATCAAGACAACATTAAAACATGTTCCTATAAACAACTTCCTAATACGTATTGTAAAAAAGATATTAGTTAGTGCAGAAAATCCAAATAAAGGGAACAAAATTCAAAATTGATGCAAGTAGATGAGAATTTATACAAACCTAGAGTTGTTATCTTTTATTATAGCAAAGCAACATTGTTCTTTGCATCAAGATGGAATGAAGAAGAAAAAATTGGAAGTCCCTTTCAGTTGAAATAGGACGAAGTGGCATTTGCGGTTGTGATAAATAGACAAGAACATGCGGATGTGAATTAAAATATCAAATTTGAAGAACCTAAAGCTAGGAAGTAAATATAAATCGCAGTTATAAATTAAATTATAAATCATCAACTATTTCATAAGTCTGAGAAGATGTTCAATGGTGAACCCATTAAATCTGAGATTAGCGATATTATTTACAACGAGAAAAGAAAATTCATCGTATTGACGAGGTATTTTCCTTAAAAAAATTGGGGGTTTTACAGTATTGAGGAGTTGAGAAGAAATCTGAAATAACAATTTGTTTTGCAGGAAGATTCGGAGGAGTAATTTTTTAGCAGAGGAAGAATCGGAGGAGAATGAGGAAGAAATCGTCACACGAAATTAGATGAGATTTTGTAGGCGATTATAATTGGCTTTAGTAGAGGAAGAATCAGAGGAGAAAGAGGAAGAAATCGTCATGCGAAACTGGATGAGATTTTGTAGGCGATTATAATTGAGTTCAAGGAGTTTTATTTTGCATCCCTCCTACAGTACACAAAGCTCCCTACGGTCGGTTTCATAAAATTTCTAATATTAATCCTATAATTCTCATTAATGTAACATTTGAAACTTAAACTCTAACTAACTAGTATTACCGCACAATAGTGGGAAAACCAACCGTTAAAGTGTTCAATATGAAATGTAAAATTATTTGTTAAAATTTATTTCAAATCAAGTTTTACTAAAATATTATAGAGTAGTTTAAAAAAAATGAAAGTAATTAAAAAAGTGGAAATTCAATCAAATTGAATAATACATGTAAACCAACTTAAGATTAAGAATATACTATCAAACAGTCACAAACACATACATATATTTTTATTATATATCAAGGAATATCAATGTATTGATATAATACTACTAAGCTTCCTCAATGATGATTACAAATAATTATTCGTGTTCTTCAAGTCTAGGAGGTTTAATCCATATGTGTATATCATTGAAGAAAAATACTACTAAGTTTGCAATAAATGCTTTCCGAATGAAAGATTAAAGAGTACATTAACGAAACCTAGACATGACTGGTTGCCAAGGAGGAACCATCTAAAGGTACAACAGCTTGTAGTGGTGGCATTTGTACCATGTATACTACAAAAATATAATCAACTAGAGACTCTTTTAATTCATCTTAAAACAAACGATTTTGTCTTTAATTTATATTTGAGACTCCCATAAAACAAAGAATGTCTTTAAAAACAAGTGTCAAAATAAGTATGGATAAGAGCATTCTTCTCTAAAATAACAAAAAACTTCATTTTTGGTTTTAACCAAGTCTCTCATTTAATACTTACTAGAGACCAAAAAAAAAAAAAAAAAAAAAAGAGGTTAATTTTCATTTCAGCAAGAATCTTTATTTGCAATGATCTTTATGTACACAAGAATTGATGTGGAATTTGCTTTAACCAACATGTGCATATTTTGATGGAGTGGAATTGGTTTAATTTGAAGAGCTGGGCTGATCATAAGCAAGCTTGTGAAGCAGCTTGGTGGAACTCTCATACCCCAGACATTGATTGCTTCAAGGTTCTGGCATTTATTAACTAGCATGAACACACCGCTTTCTGTAACATGACAGTAACATCATAGAACAATGGACTTTAAATGTCAGCAATGGTTTGCGATTGCATATAAAGATTCAGCGGTGATAAATGTACCGCCAATATTCAGGTGTCGTAAGGATGTTGTCCTTGAAACTCGCATATGAATTAAGATGCACACTTTCATCTGTCATTCCAGCCATGCCCCAGAGGGATATTGATGTTAAATTGTTAGCACAATCTGCCAATGATATCATGCACAACCCTGCATCAGTTATTTGGATGCCCCAGTAGCTTCGAGAAATGTCGAGTTCTTTAGGTTACGAGAAGCTCGAACCATCCCAGCAGCAAACTCATCATCCATTTTCCAACCATTTTTTTTATTTTTTTTAATCTGATAAACCCTTGGATTTAGCATCTAGGGAAAAAGCCATAGGAAGGTTTTGTAATATTTTGTTTACGTCTAAATTGCATCGATTTTCTCCAATATTTGGTATTCACACTTTACTGCTATCACTAGCCTCTTGAGACCTACAGCAGAAACGAATATGACAATTTCTAACTGACATTTTTCCACGCTACCATAAACAATTCACACACATACAAATATCTTCTCAAATATCAGTAGCTTTACTGTAAGTTCAGAGCAGTGTTTCTTCTCAAGATGGCTAAACATTGTCGCAATTTGCTTACCCTACCATTAATCGTCTCTATGATGTTAAATTACTTTCAAAACAGACCGGTAAATCGAAGAGCGTGCAAATATCATTTAAGGTCCACATTTCTCCATCACTAAAACAATATAACAATAAGATCACTTCATTTATATTATTCGCAAGAGAAGTAACTTAAAGAAATATATACCATGTAAATGACAAGAAACACATACCAGACATTACCCTTAAACTCGATTAGAAGGCCTTGTCATCCTTTGCAGCATGACAGTCCTCGCTCTTTGTATCTTACTGCTACATCTATCAACCTGTATTCCCAAATCTTCAACTCCCTTCATAAACTCATCTAGCTTCTTCTTTATCTCATCAATCCCAAACTTCACTGCATCCTCCACCCCGAGCAAAAAATCAACATTATACAACAAGGCACTTATCTGGATCTCCAATTTATTAACCAAAACTTTTATGGTATCCAAATCACTAACAGCAACACCCGTGCCTATATTCATTGTACCAATCAAATCACTTTGCTCTTTCAATACTACAGAATAGTTTTTCCATAAAGAATCAACCCATTTTCCTACTGATCCTAATGGAACAACTGCAACTGCCACTAATGCAGCTGCTACTAATGGAGCAACAAGAAGAGCTGCTGCCACTGAACATATGACCACTGCATCAATTGCAGATACAAATATTACACTAGACACCCTTCTATATGCTTTAATCGGCTTGAACTTCTTATCAAATTTATTCTGTTTTAGTTTCAGCTTTTTTCGGCATCAAGTCTTGTTTCTTATGAACCGATTGAAACACTTGGAAGAACTCTTTGGTGAATGGATCACCTGCATTTTTAAAACGTTGCAGTTCATCCAATGTAGCTTCATATTTCTTCTTCTCCTTATTACCATTTTCAACATAAATTTCACTGTCTAAGTCTTCTTCTTCGAAATGTCTAAGTGCAAGGTTGACTATAATCTGCAAATCATGGGCTTTCTTCAGGCATTTTTCTAGAGCAGTACAAAAATCAAGAGTTTGAAGACAGTTTTCAAACACTATGCCAAAGATGGCCTATCACAACGAAAATCCATGGTGTTGCCAGCTAAAATGTTGCCACAACTATGCTGATTTTTGTCTATTGCAACGCACTCTTCAATGTTTAGCATAAATATCAAATTGTGTTGCAGTTGCTATAGATTTATTCAAATTAAAAAAGGTAATAAAATTATCAATCCGCGTGATAACAATCCAACGGTCCACGTTAGCGATCCGCAATCTGATTTTCCTTCACCCTCTCAGCTCCTTTTCCCCCAAATTTTCATTTTCCCGCTGTAACCTAATTCACGCTATTTGCTTCTCATTTTTTTTCCCTTGAAAAAAACACGTCGATCAAAACCTAGGGTTTTGACCTCTCTTAACTTAATTCCATCATTTAACGAGGACTAGGTCTTCCATCGTTATGCTTAGGGCATCAATAATCTAAAGGCACCGAAATCCTTCGATTATTTACAGAAGCCCAAAAAAAATGGTGATTTGCAGCAAATCACGAATTCGCGAGTGGCGACGAGCCATGAACAAAGACGCTCAAACAATCAATAACGATCATCGGGTAGCGACCAAAAAAAGCACCGCATGGTTTGCAACTTCACTGGCAGGGCAATTTCATTTGTAGCGAATCAGCCATTCAGCCTCAGGTGAGCACCACGTTACTCTTTTCGGTTTTTAATAACTGAATTTTTTTATTTTAAGCACTAAATTAAAATTGTATTTCAGTTTGTATATCAATATATGGTTTAGTCGTTTAGGCAATTACCGATTTACCTTACAATTATAGCAGTTTTTTGCATGGAGTTTGATCTAGGCAATTGCCATTTGCCAATTAGCCTAGCAGCAGTACATCAGTTGTTTGTATTTGATTAATTAATATAGGCACATTAGTTGTTTGTATTTGTTTAACTGATTTGGGCATAGCAAATTTGTGCCTTCAGCCTTCAATCTTCATCACGGCATCGACTATCTTTTGTCTGATACATGTGATTTTGATTTTCATTTTAGATATTGGAAATGTTTTATTAACATTAGTGAATTATTAAAAATAATGGAATAAGTGTATGAATAGCTCCTATAGGTGAATAGTCCCACATCATGGGATTATATAGAAGAGGCAAGCATTTATACTTGTTTCTAAGAAATCATGTTGGGGCCTTGGGCTCCCAATACATGCATTGTTGTGAGGAGGGAGACCATGCATCACGACCACCACACACGCGTGCGCGACCGACCTACTCGACTCGACCCGGCCCGGTTCGGTTCGGGCTTGGGCTTTTTGGTGTAGACACTTATATTTTTTGGACCATAAAACTTAGCCTTTTTCGAACCGTTTTTTTTTATGGAAAAGATTTTTGCAACGGTAAAAATTCTTACCCTTCATTAAAGCGGCCCACTAATCAGTAAACCCTAATCCTAATTCTCGTCCTATATATTGTCATTAGCTTAAGACAAGAATACCTACTGAATCACAATTTCTCTTTTTCTCTCAGCCGCCATTAAAAAAAATTCTCTCAGAAATTCCCGAGCAGTATTTTAATTCAGAAAGTGCAAATCTGCACTGATTTGTTGTGCAAGCAAATCAGTTATTGTTTTAGAGGCTGTTTTATCCTAGAGGCAGCGGCGAAGGAACGAACTGGTTTGCACCTCCGACCAGGTCGCCGGATCGTCTTCAAGAAAGCGACCTAATCCGCGACTCAGCCATTGTTTCCCAACAATTTGAAGACGATTTGAAACAATGGCTTCCAACTCAACCCTAGACGATTCTGCTCCACCCTCTGCTTTCCAGAACCCTCTCGTGACTGTTGCTCCATTCAGATTTGAAGGCTTGCATTTCAAACGATGGCGTCATAAGATGGAGTTCTTCCTCACCATCAGAAAGGTTGTGGCTGCGCTAACTACTGACAAACCGCAGCTTCCAGATAAACCTGACGAGGATGTTGCAGCGAAAATGGCATCATGGACTGAATAGTCAAAGCAACTGTAGATCTGGACCGAACAGGATTACTTATGCAAGAACTTTATTCTGAATGGACTGAGCGATGATCTGTATGACTACTATAACTCAGATGAAAAGACAGCAAAGGAGATCTGGGAAGCACTGAAGACAGAGGAGGCAGGGGCAAAGAAATATGCTGTGAGCCGTTACCTAAAGTACCAGATGACTGATGATAGATCTGTAGAGATGCAGTCTCATGAGTTGCAGAAAATAGCTCATGAGATCATCTCCGAAGGTATGGTCTTGGACGAACAATTTCAAATTGTTGTTATCATTGACAAATTACCCCCAAGCTGGAAAGATTTTAAGAATGTCTTGCGACATAAGACTAAGGAATTTTCCTTAGAGAGCTTGATTACATGCCTCCGTATTGAGGAGGAGGCACGCAAGCAGGACTAGAAAGAAGAGGTGCTGATTGTGAATAACAACAGTACTAAGAAGACCACTCCTGCTATTCTGAAACCAAATCAGAAATCTTTTAAAAATCAGAACAGGTGCAACAAACAGAATGGGAATCCGCAAGGAAACCCAAAAGGACAGCAGAAACCAGCCCAAAAGAATGACTCTGGACAGTTGTTTCTATGTTACAACTGTGGAAAACCAGGTTATATGGCACGTAAGTGTCGGAACAGGCCAAGCTCTACACCGCAGGCTAACCAGACTGAGGAGCCTCTTACGGCTATAATTACTGAGATTCACCTCGTTGGTGGATCAGAGGGTTGGTGGGTTGACACTGGTGCTTCTCGCCATGTCTGCTATGATCGTGGCATGTTCTCGACATACACGGCTGCTGAAAATCAGAAAGTGCTGTTGGGAGACTCTCACACCACTAGAGTTGCGGGGATTTGCAATGTGGAACTCAAGTTCACCTCTGGAAAAACTATAATTCTGAAAGATGTTATGCACACTCTAGAAATATGGAAGAATCTGGTCTCTGGCTTCCTCCTTAATAAGCCTAGTTTCACACAAGTAATTGGGGCTGATTTGTACACCCTAACTTATAAGGGAACTTTTGTGGGAAAGAGTTATGCTTGTGAGGGTATGTTTAAACTGAATGTTGAATCTAATAAAGTGACTACTTCTGCTTACATGTTGTGTGATTTTAATATCTGGCATTCTAGATTATGTCATGTTAATAATCGAATAATCCGTAATATGAGCACCCTAGATATGATACCTAAAATGACAGAATCTGAACTTGATAAATGTGAATTCTGTACACAAGCTAAAATCACAAAGAAACCTCACAAATCTGTTGATAGAGTTTCTGAACCCTTAGACTTGATTCATTCTGACATATGTGAACTAGATGGCACTTTAACTAGTCAGGGACATCGTTATTTTATCACTTTTATTGATGACTGCTCTGATTTCACATATGTATACCTTATGAAAAATAAAAGTGATGCTTTTGACATGTTTAAAACATTCAAAACTGAGATTGAGAATCAAGAAAATAGAAAAATTAAGAGACTTCGTAGTGATAGAGGAACAGAATACGAATCTAACTCAATTCTGGATTTCTATAAACAACATGGTATAGTACATGAGAGAACTGCACCCTATTCTCCTGAAATGAACGGTAAAGCAGAAAGGAAAAATAGGACCTATACCGAACTAGTAGTTGCCATATTATTAAATTCTAGTGCAGCAAAACATTAGTGGGGGGATATTTTATTGACTGTATGCTATGTTCTGAATAGAATCCCCAAATCTAAAAATAAAATTTCTCCTTATGAAATTTTAAAGAATCATAAACCCAATGTCTTATACTTTAGAACTTGGGGTTGTTTAGCTTATGTTCGCATTCCAGACCCTAAGAGAATAAAATTGGGAAGTAGAGCATATGAATGTGCATTTATAGGCTATGCTATTAATAGCAAAGCATATAGATTTTATGACCTTAATGCACATAATATAATTGAATCAAATGATGCCGATTTTTATGAAACTAAATTTCCTTTTAAATTAAGAAATAGTGGGGGCACCTCAAATATGCCAATTAGAACAGAACTTAATGAAAATTCTGAAGCTGAACCTAGAAGAAGTAAAAGAGCAAGAAGCATAAAAGACTTCGGTTCAGATTTTTGTGCTTTTACTATTGAGGAGGATCCCATAAACCTTCAAGAGGCCTTATCTTCTTTAGATGCCCATTTTTGGCAAGAGGCTATAAATGATGAGATGGATTCTTTAGAATCCAACAAGACTTGGCACTTGGTAGATTTACCCCCTGGTTGTAAATCTATAGGCTGTAAATGGGTACTTAAAAAGAAATTAAAACCTGATGGCACTATTGATAAGTATAAAGCACAACTAGTAGATAAAGGTTTTAAACAAAAAGAAAATATAGATTTCTTTGACACCTTTTCACCTATAACTAGAATAACATCCATTCGGGTTTTAATCTCACTTGCTTCCATCCATAATTTACTTATACACCAAATGGATGTTAAAACTGCTTTTTTGAACGGTGAATTAGACGAAGAAATTTATATGGACCAGCCTGAAGGATTTGTAGTACATGGTCAAGAACATAAAGTATGTAAATTAGATAAATCTATGGTTTAAAACAAGAACCTAAACAATGGCATGAAAATTTTGATAACTTAATCATTTCAAATGGTTTTAAAGTTAATGAAAGTGACAAATGCATTTATTACAAATCTGAGAATGACATTTGCACTATTATATGCCTTTATGTAGATGACCAACTCATTTTTGGGTCAAATATTCATGCCATAAACTCAGTCAAATCCTTATTAAGTGTCAATTTTGATGTGAAAGATCTAGGCGAGACGAGTGTAATCCTTAGTATTAAGATTACTAGGTCAGAAAAGGGATTTCTTTGGATCAATCTCATTACATTGAGAAGATACTAAAGAAATATAATTACTTTGACTGTAAACCTGCAAGTACACCATATGAACACAGTGTAAAGTTATTTAAGAACACTGGTGAAGGTGTAAGACAGTCTGATTATGCGAGCATCATTGGCAGCCTTCGGTATGCCACTAATTGTACTAGACCCGACATTGCCTATGTCGTGGGATTATTGTGCAGGTTTACCAGTAGACCTAATATATAGCACTGGCAAGCTATTGAAAGGGTAATGAGATACCTTAAACGAACTATGAACCTTGGATTAGATTATGAAAGGTTTCCAACTGTACTTGAAGGATATTCCGATGCAGACTGGAATACCTTATCTGATGATTCTAAAGCGACCAGTGGCTATATATTTAGCATCGCTGGAGGAGCTGTTTCTTGGAAATCCAAGAAACAGACTATTTTGGCTTAGTCTACTATGGAGTCTGAGATGATAGCATTAGCTACAGCTAGTGAAGAGGCAGAGTATTTGAGAAATCTGCTAGCTGAGAATCGCTTATGGGAAAAACCGAAACTGGCTGTGTTGATACATTGCGATAGTACTACGGCTATTGCAAAAGTTCAGAACCGTTATTATAACGGTAAGAGACGACAAATACGTCGTAAGCACAGTACGGTTAGAGAACTACTTTCCACAGGTACCATTAGAGTGGATTACGTAAGTAGTGAGGAAAATTTGGCAGATCCTTTGACGAAAGGACTGTCCAGAGAGAAAGTCCATAACTCTTCTAAAAGAATGGGACTATTGCTCTTAGATTGTTAAGTCACGCACAATGGTAACCCGACCTAAATGACTGGAGATCCCAATAACTAGGTTCAATGGGTAATAACAAGTTGTGTAGTGATATGAGTTGAACATGCTATTTAATAAACCAAGAAGCATGTATTCCTGAAGTGATTAGAGGATGAGTTAATAGAAACTCTTAATGAGATCTATACTCTATGTGGAGTGGAGTACCTACCTTCAGGAGTGCTCTTGATAGACTCACCTTTGTGAATGTGGAAATGTGGCCGTTTCCTATGGAGTTGCGGGCAAAACTTCTAGAGCATTCACTAAACTAGGATAGTCGTGCATGGCCATAAATGCACGGGCTTATTTGATTGCACTATAGAAAAGGTTATGTGTGGTTTGATGTCAGGAATAGAGTTCAAGACTACGTGTCACTCTAGTAAAAACTGAATCTTATTCACTATGCAAAGGTTCAAGTCGAAAGACACCTTTGTTTATGCACAATCTTATGCTTTTTAAGAAACTGCTTGAAAATATTTTTAAAAATTCAAGTGGGGGATTGTTGGAAATGTTTTATTAACATTAGTGAATTATTAAAAATAATGGAATAAGTGTATGAATGGCTCCTATGGGTGAATAGTCCCGCATCATGGGATTATATAGGAGAGGCAAGCATTTATACTTGTTTCTAAGAAATCATGTTGGGGCCTTGGGCTCCCAATACATGCATTGTTGTGAGGAGGGAAACCATGCATCATGACCACCACACATGCGTGCGCAATCGACCGACTCGACTCGACCTGACCCGGCCCGGTCCGGTTCGGGCTCGGGCTTGGGCTTTGTGGTGTAGACACTTATATTTTTTGGACCATAAAACTTAGCCTTTTTCGAACCTTTTTTTATGGAAAAGATTTCTGGAACGGTAAAAATTCTTACCCTTCATTAAAGCGGCCCACTAATCAGTAAACCCTAACCCTAATTCTCGTCCTATATATTGTCATTAGCTTCAGACGAGAATACCTACTGAATCACAATTTCTCTTTTTCTCTCAACCGCCATTAAAAAAAATTCTCTCAGAAATTCTTGAGCAGTATTTTAATTCAGAAAGTGCAAATCTGCACTGATTTGTTGTGCAAGCAAATCAGTTATTGTTTTAGAGGCTGTTTTATCCTAGAGGCGGCGGCGAAGGAACGAACTGGTTTGCACCTCCGACCAGATCGCCGAATCGTCTTCAAGAAAGCGACCTAGTCCGCGACTCAGCCATTGTTTCCCAACATTAGATAATTAGAGTTCTTGTAACTATTTTTTATATATAAAAAAATTTATAAATTGTACATGGATTGCTGAATGTTGCACATAAATTGTTTGTGTTTATAGTTGCACATAGTTGTAGTACTACTGAAGTAATTATACATTTTTTATACCCATGGGTTCAAGGAGAGGTATAAACAGACTGGTACATAACTATAATAATACATATTTTTATGAATCATAATGTATTCTTCTAGGATAAATCATTTTATGTGACAATATAACAGTCTATGACCCAAAGATATCATGTTACATACTCATAATTGCACAGTTGATAAAAAGCCTGCCAACTGTAGTTTTATTGTTTAGGAACATTTTGCTTAAGCTAAGTTAATTATTTGTATGTATTTATTGTTTAAAAAGCCTGCCAACTTAATGGTTTGTGTCTCTTTTTCCTTAATAGTTTTGTTTAATTCTTGGTGGTTAGCATGCTTAATGTCAACAGTTTCCTTAACAGTTTTGTTTACAGAGCCTGCCAACATGTACTCAGTTTCATATCTCTGACTGCGATTTATGTTGCTCCATCCATCTCTATTTTTTTCCCTGATCATCCCCATTTGCTTCCCCGACTCTCTAATATTTATCGTCAAATTTCGCCATTGCAGCTATTTGCTTATTGGCTTATGCTACTCCATCTTTTCAGATGAATTAAGGTATTTTTTTGTTCTTTCTGAGTTAGTAATGTTTTGATTAGGTTTACTTAAGTGCTCGCTTCTTTCTATGTTTGTTAGTGGGAAATACTAATATTATTTATTTTGCTATTGGAAACCTGAAACAATAATATAGTCTTATAATATTTATTATCCTTATGAGTCAATGGTTTAAGTCCCCCCTAATTAAATGAGTAAACATAATGTAATAGTCAGTTTTCAATAGAAGTATAAATATACAGGTCCAATTTTCTCCATTGCGATCCCCAATGTTTTATTTGTAAACAATCCCAGTTTCCACATTCATTGTGACTTCTGGCAAAGCTCAAAGTTTAACTATCTGTGTCACTCTAGCTATGCTTATGAAAATTTTACATTACAATCGAAATCTAACTATTTAGTACATACATTTGGTAGTGACTAGATTGCTTTAGAACAATGCTCAGTAGCATTGCTGTGAAATATAGTAGAGTGCCTTCTGCGTTCAAAATGAATATTCTGTATATTACAGTATTTTATGTCCTTATACCCAATACAAAAAAGGATGAAGTTCATTTCCAGTAGTTTGAACTAACACTTCAGCGTTTGCATTTGTTTCATTTCCTTCTTTCACCATGTCTTCAGCATCTTGCCTAGCTTGTTCACCTTTCTCCACTGTTTTGTCAGTAACACGAGCTTCACTTCTAAAAGCTTGGGTAAGTATTTCATCAATCATTGCTGTTTGTTTTTCTTTAGCTGCAGCGATTTCTACACAGTCATCTTGTTCATCCCAATTCTCCATGTTGGCCATATTCTCGTCACCTTGCACTATTTTAGTTTGTGGACTATCATCATCGGATACACACTAAAGCTGTTATCACCCATATAGTGTGATTTGCCATTCATAATGAAACAATCTGTAATGACCCGCATTGTCAAAGGTATTATAATTAATTTATTTAATTATCTAAATAGTGATTTAGGGAATTAAATAGTCGTTAATTGAATTATAGTGAATATTTAATTTAATTAAATAATTAAATAATATATTTAATTCAGAAATAATCAAAAATATTGGAAATCACAATATAATGTGAACAGGGTATCCCCTAAGATTTAATTCAGCTTAGAGTTGAATTTTATTGACGAATATATTCAATCGACGTTGGTTTGAACGTGGAATTTTAATATAATTAAAATAGAGCGCGTAACGACGCGGCAGTTCGCTATTTGGCGATTTGAACTTCAACTGAATGTACAGGATTCATTTTAAGTCGGATTTCTGTGAAACAAGAAACGTGTGGAGCTGGTGGAGTATATCTTTCTAGTGGAAGAGAAAAATCGGGATTTCATCGTGTAGATTTTGATTTACGTCCAAATCAAATTTCAGAAAAGTCGCTGTGGAATTTCCTTTAAAATTTGCAATGCTTTATTTACGTTATAAAAGGATTTTCGATATAAACTGAATATCGATAAATCTAAAATCTGAAGTATCGAACTGTAAATTCTGATATGATATTCTGGAGCTGTACGATATCATATGTGAAGATATACGATAATATAAATTTATTTATATTTAATTTAATTATATTTAAATATATTTATATATTTAAATGGGTCATCCAGAGCTTTAAATATAGCCACTTTTGCAAACGAAGTCGGAATTCGACGAAACTAATTTTGTTGGATCCGCAATGTCAAATTATTGTTAGAGGTCAAGTTTCGTGATTTTTAGAGTCACTGTGTGGCCGTACGGATTTTTAGAGTGAAATACAGTCAGTATTTTGACAGTTAAAAATACGCTGTGTGAGCAAGTGGAGTCAGAATTCGACGAAACCAGTTTCGTTGGGACCGTAATGTTGAACTCTAGCTACATGTTTAGTTTCGTGATTTTTGAATATCATGTGCGATAACACGGATTTTTAGAAGGCAAAACGAATTAACAAAAAGGGACTATACTGGGAATATTCCCTCTATAAAATATCTAGATATTTGTTTCTTCTATAAATTCCCCCCCTTACCAATCCTTTAACCTAATTCAACTCTCTTCTTTAGTCAACACAAAATTCCGCCGTTGTTTTCTTTTACAGCAAGAAAAAGGGTGAATAAGAAAATCATAAGAAAATTCATCCAAATTTCTATAAATCATTGTATATACATTTATGGATCCCTCAAGGCCTGCTCTTCGACGTAGTGGTATTTTGGTGAAGCTCAACGTCCATTTGCTGTCGACTGCTTTGTGAACCGCGGAAGTTAGGATTGGGGTATTGGTGAAATTCGAGTTTAAATACAAGTTTCTGTTATGAATATTGAGATCGTAGTGTTGCTTTGGATCTTGCGGTGAAGTTTGAGGAAATCCTAGGTGAAAAACTGTCGATCCTATTTTCTGTTGAGGTGCGGGTTCGGTTACTGATGATGCGAGACAGAACTCGTTCAGATGTCAAACTGTGGGTATGGGTTTAAGGAGTTTCGAAGGAGGTGAAGATGGTGATGGTTGGTTTGTGAATCAGTGGATCAGAGAAGAATGAAGGTGCGGTGATGGAAATCGATTTGGGAAATGGCGTGCGATGTAGTGATGGGTACTGGGAGAAGTTCAATGTTGTAAGAAGATGAAGTATGGGCTGGTAGATGGGCTTGGGCCGGGATATTAAAAAGGTGGATTTAGTTTGATATTTGGTTAAATATTGAATGAGGAAAAGGATTTGGAAATGGTTTAGGATGGTTGTATGCTGGGGATAGCGTTCAGAGAGGACGGGGAAGAAGATGGTTAAGAGGCGGGTTCGTGGGTTTATGCAGTGGACAATTGGGCCTTAGTTCGGGGTGAGCCCAGTTAGAAATAAAAAAGTTAGTTTTATTTACTTTAAATTAATCGTAGAACTTGTAAAATACGTAACTTGCTCGTACATTATCAGAACTGAACGAAACAAGATCCGACAGGATCGTATGGACGACGACTACACGATGGAGCTGACTAGGAGTGAATTCGAGCTCGTTACAATTTATGGCGAAATAAATTGTTCGTCGAAATCAAAGAACGCAAACCGATTATTCAACGGTTAACGCGCCAATGTGAGTAAAACTCACCAACTCTGCACAGTTCTATTTTTACAATGTATTCTTAGAACTGTTAAATATTGTCTGTTTGATTGTGTGTTGACTGTTTGATTGAACTGCTAGTCAGTTAGTGAAACTTATATATATACCGTTAAATATTTATATGTTGATTCTGCTACCAGAATAATTCATATCAAAGTGAATTCGATGTTAATCATATTGTCTAACCACTGTGATGCAGGTAAACAGGTTGGAGGAATCCAACTGGATTCCTCAACATCTATTTTACTGTGACGTATATATATTGTGATATATAATGTGATGTATAATCTGATGATTGATTATGTGTGTTTGGACGATATTTATCGTTGTTATATGGTGTGTTAAATACCATAAGAAAATACCAGAATGTAGAAAGGAGATTTTCAAAAGTATATGTTGAAAATGATTTATTTATATAAAATCACTGGATTTTATATATAAGAAAAAGGATTTTGATAAAAGAATTATATTTAATTATCAAATTAAAAGGAAATATATTTGTTAAACAAATATAAAGGAAATTATTTGTAAAACAAATAGGAGGAGGAATATTTGTAAGACATTTACAAATAGGAAATCAAAGGAAATATTTGTGGAAACATTTACAAATAGAATAATGGAAATATTTATTTGTTAGAATAAATATAAATAAAAGGAGATATTTATTTAGTGAATAAATAGAATAAAGGAGTATTTATTTGTTAAATAAATATGATTTAATCAAAGGATTATTTATTTAGTGAATAAATAGAATAAAGGAATTTTATAAAATCAACCGATTTTATAAAAGGAAATAGTTTGAGATTTAAAGTATTTATAATATCAGAAGGATATTATAAAAGAGAAATATTTATTTAGAAAATAAATAGGATAAAGGAATATTTATTTAGTAAATAAATAGAAAAAAGGAATATTCATTTGGAAAAAAATAAATAGGGTTATGAAAAGGAAAATTTGACAGGAGTTAATAAAAGAAAGAGTTAAACAAATAGAGTTAAATCGATTTAGGTCATTCGACTAGAGTCAAATCGAATAGAGTTATTCGAATATAAGTTATTTGAATAAGAGTTAAATCAAAGGGGGTTGATTGGATAGTGTTATTCAAAAGGAGATAATCGAATTAGTTATTCGAAGTGGAGTTAATCGAATTTAGTATTCGAAGGAGTTAATCGAATTTAGTTATTCGAAACGAATAAATCGAATATGGTATTCGAAAGTTAGTAAATCGAATATGGTATTCGAAAGTTAGTCGAGTTAAACGAGTGAAGTTAGTCGAACCATGGTAAAAGAGTTAGTCGAACCTAATCAAAAGAGTTAGTCGAACCTAATCAAATGGGTTAGTCAAACCAAGTCAAAAGAGTTAGTCGGACCTAATCAAATGAGTTAGTCGAACCATAGTAAAAGAGTTAGTCGAACCTAGTCAAATGAGTTAACAAAGTGGGTTTTCCAAGTCGAGTTAATCAAATGGGTTAGCCAAGTCGAATCAATCAATTTGAGTTATCAAGTTAAGATAATCAAGTTAAGTTATTCTAACTGAGTTAGCGCGTTAAGTTAATCAAAATGAAGTTATCAAGTTAAGATAATCAAGTTAGGTTATCAAGTTGAGTTATCAAGATTAAGTTATCAAGTTAAGATAATCAAGTTAGGTTATCAAGTTGAGTTATCAAGATTAAGCAATCGAGTTAAGTTAACTAAATAGGAGTATTCGAATAGAATTAGAGGAGTTAATCGTATATAGTTTATTCGAATAGAGTTAGAGGAGTTATCGAATATAGTTTATTCGACAGGTGTTAAGTGAATAGGGTTAATCAAATAGAGTAAATCAAATAGAGTTAATCAAATAGAGTTAACCAAAAGGAGTTAATCGAATATAGTTATTCGAAAGAAAGATTATCGAATGTAGTTATTCGAATGGAAGAGTTATCGAATAGAGATTATTCGAAAGAGAATTTCGTAAGGAAGTTTGTTTAAGTTTTAACCGTTGTTCAGTTAAGGTCTGAGAGGTAATTATACCCCAACTTGATTGACTTCGTTTTTAACTAAGAAATGACTAAGGTTTGATAGTAAGTGGTGGTTAAGTGAATATAGTTAATAAGTGTAATGATTTGAGTTGGCATCGCGATGGTTTGTTTAAACATCCGCCTAAGTCCAATGTACGAGTTTTGGAAATGTTTTCCAATAAGAACCAGAAATGTTTTCTAATATAGAAAACAAGAAATGGAAATGTCCCCAATGTTAATAACGTATATTTTCTAAATTTAGATAATAAGAAATATTGAATATAGGGAAATTGGAGATGAAAATGAACTAAAGAGATTAATGTAAAATGATGTTTGTTCGATATAATTTCCATTTGGAAATAATATCGTTGTTTGCACACTTGTTTTTCTTTGATAGTTGATTCACAGACTATCGAAGTTTTGACCATTTTAACGTTGTTAATATGGAGAGACCGGTTGGATTATTATCCAAAGAACCACTCTGTATTGGCATAAGCGTTGCAAATCATATATGCCAAAGAAAATTGAAGACGGAGTAAAATGCAAGGGTTGTTGTATAAGTCTTAGATAACAGTGACTAAGATGGATATACTGAATAGTGCCTTCGGTTTGTCCAGTCCCAGGACAACTTGTATGGACGAAGGTCTGACAGATTATATCCAATGGATCACGTAAGTTGATCTATTCAAACGTATTCACGTTTGGTGGCGGAGGAATTCGTTTCTCTAAGCTGTATACCCGTGTTATTTTTGGATAAATCAATTTGTGATTTGGCGGGTATGACGATGTGACATTCTAAGTGAATGAGGATGACTTGTGTGGATGAATGTCTGACAGAGTATTTCCAGAAAGGTCACGTACTTTGATTTCATCAACCGTACCAAGAGTGGAAGGGAAGGAGGAAACTTCTTTAGCTAACATGTAATGTACTGTTGTAGACATCAATTAGTGATTTTTGATGGATCTGACAATGTGGCATTCGAACTGAATCTGATGTGATGATAAAGCGTAGCTTCTAGCCTCATCAACCGGTAAATGACAGAAATCGGGCAGGCAGCATGGCTAAGTCGGTCGCACCGAAGTAGGGTGTATAATAACCTATCTAGAGAATATTCATTTACTTCTAAAAATCTATTGTTGATTTTGTCCCATTCGGGAAACGGTTGCTGATCCCAACCGTTGGTGATGTACATTCGATACACTCAAGCGAAATGAGTGGTCGGTCATGTGTGGCTGAGTTGCAAGATGTTCTTGTTGAACTCCAGTGTATCGTTCCTAGAGTACACTGATCGGAAGGTGGTTCCATACCTTGTCATAGTTGGAAATCCATTACCCAATACGTGCTTGCGGTTTTGATTGTATACTATATATGTAGAACGTGAGATGAAAGCGTTTCTGCTAGATTGATATCTATTTGTGTTTAGACATTATTATAATATCAGAATGATATTGTTTAGTAAGTTGTTTGGATTCTTATAAGGGAAAAACCCGTTCCGTATTCACGGTGTGGTCTTATTAGATATCATATATCTGTTAAACTGTTTTAAACTGTTTTACTCATACCGGTCCCATGACTGACCCGGAGTTTACTTTGTTGTTTTCCCTAAACTCTTGGGTGCCTAAATTTGTACGGGCAGTCAAGTAGTCGGGATTTTACAGATACACTTGAAGAGCTGGAGCAGGAGGCTTCAGGATCATATAGCTATAGTTTATTTCCGCTGTGTTGTAAGTGCTGTACTTTGATAATGATGTACATTTAAATACAGATGTATATTTCAAGTTATTTTATATATATTATATGTTATTCGTTCCGCTGTGAGGTTCGTGTTACACTGATGATGTTCTTCTTCTTCCTCTATTCTATTAGTTCTACCTTATCTTTCCTCACCCTCTAAGTTCTTTCATTAATTACCAGGATTTTTCAATGTTTTGGTTATCGACATCGAGCTTAAGTCGATAACCAAAGTCGCCGAAAATCCGGGTCGTTACAGTTGGTATCAGAGCTTAAGTTAAGAATTACCTTGGCTCTGTGGCGTTACTCGGTAGATGAGACGACCCGAACTTCCCCGTGAAGGAAAGCACGGATAGAATTGAGGACAAGACAAAATAGAACGCATACAGAAGAACATTTCATTGTTATTACAACAATTCTATCAGATACAAGAATATACAGAGTAAAAATGAATAAATTACATTTGACAAATATCAGAGATTACAATAAATTACATAGCAGCGGAAAAATATACAAAAGCACAACTGAAAGTGATACACGGATACAGAGCTTTCCGAGCATCGTTCCAGCTGTTAATCAGGATCCTGTGAATATAAATCTGCAAAACCAAAACTACTAGCTGCCCGTGCGGAAAATAAGGGCACCCAGAGTTTAGGTTAAAACAATAAACTCCAGGTCAGTCATGTGACTGGTGTGAGAACTAAAACAGTTATTAATATTGGTTTTAAAGTTAGGTAAATCAAGGGACCACGCCGTATAACACGGAACGGGTTTCCTCCCAAGAATACCAGTGCATAGAACAAACAGCGCAATGCTAAATAAAGAAAAATGAAGCTGTTATAAGACCCAGGTCCCATCACACAATGCAACGCAAGCCGGAGGATAGGGTTTTCCCTTATAACAGCCAAAGCATGCTTGATACGTTTAAAACACATTCTTTGATACTATTATAGGTGTATAGTGTCAAAACAATTTCAATCATAAATATCAATCATAGACGGCATGGGTACCATATATCATGTCGCCATACTAGTTCTACAATTAAAACCGCAATATCACGTATTGGAAATTGGATTTCCGTCATGAATTGAGGCAAGGGGCAAGCTCCTCTCCGCGTTCGAGACACTCTAGCAAATGCCTCAGGACCCCACTATGATCCTTGGATCTTCAGGGCCGGTCCTCTCTTACTTTTGAGGATTAGTTATACCTGAACACACGTTCCCGGTCCTTACAGACCTATATCCGAGGCGCCTCGTATTCAACAACCACACAGGTGAAAAGTATATAAATGTCAGGGCTGGTAGGTCACTGACACCACCTTAGCTAGAAAGAAACGTCGTGCTCTCCCTGCAGTCACTATCCCGTTTTTGACTCATACCGAGGTGTGAGGCTCGCGAATCCACGTTATACACAAAGCTATGTCACACAGACCATGCTTTGATCATCAACCACAAGACTTTGCTTTTCAACAGAAGCCTTGATCAATTGCCACTTACGCATGCCACATTAGCAATTCACTCCATGCGACTGATGTCCATCGATATACAACCTCTGAGCTCGTACGTCTCAGAGAAGGGCGTTAAGCAAGAGAATAAATTCTCCGCCGCCAAACAGATGTATATTTAATAGAGATCAATCAACACAGAATAAAATCCAATGTCAGACACCCAATCTATTTACAAGTTCGTTCTGGGTCTGAATGAAACCGGAGGCACTTTCCTCGCATATCCATCCATCTCCAAGTACGTCTGGACGATCACCAACTGATTCCCTCATCTCGGGTGTACAGCCCAATCAAGATCATCAGTAATCACCCAAAAGATGTGAAGACTTCCGGTCTTCAACCACCGTCTTCATCTTCGACATCTCGTCGAATCGGTTATTCAGAATGGGTATAACCCGGCCTTTCTGAATAACCCACGTATATAATAAACAAATGTTACACAAACACAATGAACGCCTCATTCCAATTCAGAATATTCTTTTATTCACAACAACACATTCTTAGGGAAATGTTCCCATTAATTTTATCCAAGATAAATTCTTCTAAATTTATTCTTTAATCTTCCTTTGGATATCATTTCAAACCATATTATGGTTTTCCAAACTAGTCGGGATTAGCGAACCACACCGAAGTAATTATTTATTTTATTTCCCAATCCCAACCTATATATCCCATGGAGCAAACTGGTAATACTCCACATCTAACACCACGGTGTTATCGGTAAAATTAATTACCATTTCACGTTCAAATCTAATTAAAGATTTAACTATCGCTTTAGAGCAAAACTGGTGGTACACCATTCTCGATCACCTTTCAAATTTGATAATTTAAACTATCAATTCACATTTTTAATCTAATTAAAGATTCATTAAAACTCCACTTAGTTTTAATCTTCTCAAAAATCAATATCTTGCCTTTAACTGGGTTAAAGAACCAATGTCATCTAAAACACGATTCACGATAAACCTAAATCACATTTGATATTAAATACAAGGCTTTGAATAGAAAATATATCGGCTTATATTCAATATCAAATTCTGAAACCAACAAATATCGTATTGGAAATAACGATATAAAATATATCTTTCAAATTCCCATAACAATATCTGTATAGTCACGAAATCCAACATCGAAATATCCCGAAGATAATTTCGATTCAGCGCCAGTCCAATTCACATATTGGGAATATTGATTATTTTTAAAATCACTTTCAAATTCAATTTATTTATTTCACAAATAAATTGATTTTAATTCTAGTTCAAAACTAGTTCATTTCGATAAAAATCTATTTTTATCTTTTCAAATGTGGAATTCTCCAGCTCAATTCTTCCCAAATCATTTCTTATGATTTTACACAAATTATTAATATTTTCAATAATTTTATCAAGGCCCGTACAGTCGATTTCCAACAACGGCCATCGAACTGCACATACAGCGACCCTTTTCGAATTTGATTTGGACATAATTCCAAATCCAACCGTTAGATTTCAAATTTCTAACATTCATTGGAAAGCTCTTTTCGATACGAACCCAACGGTTCCGGTTTTAGGAGAATCTGACGGTCGGATCTCCCGTAATGTCCGTTTGAAATAAATGGTCGAAATTCACGAACTGTCGCGGTGCGGCGCGTTCTATTCAGGCCATTATATTATATATATAATATATATAATATATATTTCGTCGATTTCTATTTAAAACGAATTTTATAAATCGTTTTAAATTCGTTTCTAAAACAATTCAACTTCTACATTCAATTTCAAATCGATTTGATTTCAATTCAACTCGCATTCATTTCAATTTTATTTAATTCGAATTCAAATTTGTCTCAATTCAATTCAAATTCAAATTCGTTTCAATTCAAATTGATTTCAATTTAATTTCGATTCGAATTCAATTAAATTTCAGTTCGTTTTCAATTCAACTTGAATTTGTTTTATATTCAATTCCATTCGAAGTCCTTTTATATTCAATTCAAATCGATTTGATTTCAATTCAACTCGCATTCATTTCAATTTTATTTAATTCGAATTCAAATTTGTCTCAATTCAATTCAAATTCAAATTCGTTTCAATTCAAATTGATTTCAATTTAATTTCGATTCGAATTCAATTAAATTTCAGTTCGTTTTCAATTCAACTTGAATTTGTTTTATATTCAATTCCATTCGAAGTCCTTTTATATTCAATTCAACTCGCATTCATTTCAATTTTATTTAATTCGAATTCAAATTTGTCTCAATTCAATTCAAATTCAAATTCGTTTCAATTCAAATTGATTTCAATTTAATTTCGATTCGAATTCAATTAAATTTCAGTTCGTTTTCAATTCAACATGAATTTGTTTTATATTCAATTCCATTCGAAGTCCTTTTTTATATTCAATTCAAATTCGTTTTCTTTTCACTTCGAATTCGCTTTCTTTTCAATTCGAATTCGCTATAATATTCATTTCAATTTGAATAAAATCGATATAAATATCGTTCACGTCAAAATGGCGCAAAACTAATCAACACGGCTTTATATTCTTCACAACTTCTTTATTCTATTCAACAAATGAATATTTTTCCCATTCAACACATGAATCTATATTTCTTTCAACACACGACTAATCTCAACACATGAGTACTGTCAACACATCACTATCTTTGTTATGTAAAATATTTTATAAAACTATGGTATCTATCGTTTGATTTTTAATTAGACTTCTACTGGGAAGTAGTTCTAATTTTAAATATGATAAAGATGTAAATTTCATTGTATAAAATATTTCACTCAACACATGAACATTGTCAACACATGAATTTTCCTTTATAATATTCATTATTTTCCCGATTGGAATGAGGCCCAATCAGTCACCATATAACGTTAATTATATGGATACCATACAACACATGTATATAATAACATTGATAAGCAATCAACCATCATCCAAAGTGCACCACACATCTGCATAAGCATCAAATATAAATAATCGACGCTTACACAGTCTGTCGACCAATCGATCGACAATAATTAAATAATTGGGATTAGTGTACGCCAAATATCATCCCAACACCCGTGTGGGGTTTCAAATCAACAAACACATATTTTTGTTTGTGCAGTTGGGCGATGTGTAAAATTTATCGACCCAATCAATATCAGTCAAATCAGTGTATATAAACAAATCGGTCGATTTGTTTATATATATTCATTTATTCACTTTCACGTTAAAAATTATATTTTTAACGATAAAATATATTATTTTAACACATGAATTTCTATTCAGTTCCTTTACACTATAAAAATGATATTTTTATTTTTCTAACATATTTTAGAAAATTTCGGCGGCATAACGGCACGATACTAGAAACAGGACGAGGCCTAGCCTTATCCCCGGTCTAGTGAAGGCCCACGCCATTCACACATCAATCAAATCCATTCCATTTCACCAATCAATTCAATTCAAACCAATTAGACTGACTAACTACACAACCAAACAATTTAACAAACAAGCCATCCATGGTCTGTGGATGACGGGTGTCGGGTGCTACTAAGCACCGTCTGCATCCTAGTATATATATATAACTAGAAAAAGCAGTTGAAGAGTGAGAAGTTCTCACCGATAGCTATTCCAACTTCACGACACTTCCTTTAGAAAAATCATTGCCCTTCTCGCCTTTTGTCGCTTTCGTTGCCCGTAGTCACTATATACATAAAAATCACATTTTTATATTGTTATTCAATATATAAAAATCGAATTTTTTACATCGTTATTCAATATATAAAAATCGTATTTTTACATCGTTATTCAATATATAAAAATCGTATTTTTACATCGTTATTCAATATATAAAAATCGTATTTTTACTTCTCTATTTTCTATATAAAGATCTCGCCTTTTCAACTATAAAGACTTCGCTTTTCCAAAAATATTGATTTCACCTTTTCTAAAATAAAGATTTCGCCTTTTTTAAAAATAAAGCCTTTTCGCTAATCAAAGATCTAAACTTCCTTTCTCTAATGATCTATTCCTTTCTAATAAAAACCATTTCTTTGTCCTAATAAAAAGCGTATATTTTTAAAACTCTACAACATAAAAGATTATATTTTTATAACTCTACAACATAAAAGATTATATTTTTATAACTCTACAACATAAAAGATTATATTTTTATAACTCTACAACATAAAAGATTATATTTTTATAACTCTACAACATAAAAGATTATATTTTTATAACTCTACAACATAAAAGATTATATTTTCTTTAAAATATTCTCTCCATAAAAATTATAGCTTCCTTAAATTAAAATCACTCCTTATCTCCATTTAAAAATCTCGTCTTTTCTATTTAAAAATCTGATTTTTTTCACTTTTAATAACTAATAAAAATCAGTTTTTAAGTAATAAAGAATTTCAGTTTTATAAAACAATTAAAATCAATAAACTAAAACGAAAACTCACCGTTCGAAGCGGGGAGGAGTTGTTGCGATTTGGTGGCGGAGGTCAGGCGAGGGGGGGCTTCGCGGTGCTCGATTGCTGATGGGGGGGGCTGTGCTTGGCGCGGCGGCGCCAGGGAGAAGAAGAGGGAGGGGGGGCGCGATGAAGGTCTGGCGGCGGCATGGAGGAGGCCGCGTCGATCGCGAGGGAGGGAGGGCTCCGTCCGTCGTCTTCGTTTTCATTTTTTTCTTTTTTCTGAGAGTTCGATTCGAAATAAAAATAAAGGGGGGGGGGGGGGGCAGAGTATAAGGAAAGGAGGAAGGGGGTTTTAAATTTTTAATTAATTTAATTATTTTATTTTCAAAAAGTTGACTTTTACATACGACCTCGAAACGAGGCCCACCGCCTGTCGTCCATAGCATATTACCCCTATTCCGAACACAATGGGATATGTATCGTAGGTTGATTTGATCATTTGAATCAGTTTCCATTAAAATCAACATATAACTCTATATATTGAATTTGAACGTGCATTTCAATTTACTGGGGTCATATACTAACTTTATAAATTGCAGAAAAATATTTTCTAGCTTCGTATTAACGATACGGTCCTAACAAAACTAGTTTCGTTGAATTCTGAGACCGTTGGAAAAATGGCCAATTTCCAGTCGATTAAAATCAACTGAAACTGGTCAAACGCGTTTTCCTTTGCCACGCTCACATATTGATTCGAAAAATTATGAAATTTGGAATCTAACAATAATTTGATATCACGGACCCAACAAAAGTGGTTTCGTCGAAATCCGAGGTCGTTTGCAAAATGTCTATTTTTAAAGGCCTGAATTCCATAGCGACTATTCAGAATTTTCAACTGGACATATCTTTTGATTCCCGCTATGAAATTTTGATTTTTCGGATTCGTTGGAAAGATATTATCAAATAGATCCTAATGTTTTTGGTTTCACTAAAATCCGGATGGTTTTGCACCCGGTACATTCAATTGAAGTTTGAAATTGAATTATCGAACTACCACGCCATTTCCAATTCCTTTTATAATTATATATAAATATTTAAATTCTAACGGCGACGCGTATAAATATATATGTTCTATTAATATTCAAAAATAAATTTCTCGTCGATATTATTTAAAATAACTCATTTTAAATATTCAAAATTCGCTAAAATTGCCAAAATAAAAATTTTAAACTGGCCCAGATTTTCGGGTTATTACAATCTCCCCCACTTAAAACTTTTCGTCCCCGAAAAGGAACAAAGTCGAAAGTGGTTTGATTAATCAACTCTACGTTCGATCTGGCTTCCATTCTCCAACTTTTCAGTTTCTGAGAATTCTCAAATTTTCAAAAATTTGGCTAACACCCTAAATTTTCAAAAAATTTCGCCATAACCTCCCCTGCACCGGGAGCATCGGGGAATTTCAAATAGCTTCCCCGGTCCTTCAGATCTCAAAAAGAAAAAGAAAAAGCCAAGCGGCTAGCCAATAGGCTCATAAAATCATCATCACCCAAACAAAACAGTAAATTATGTAGTAAACATGTACCTATTTGTCGGGCAAACAAATTTTATTCTTTGCTCTAGCCTCCTTGCTATGACCTGTTCAATGTAAGTATATGTATATGCAAGCAAATGCGACCAATTTTCGATACAATTCAATATTTGATACAATTAGGCATAATGGTTAAAAATTAGCAAACAAATGAACAAACAACACAAACATCAATCAATTAGTGAATTAACGTTGCAAATTCATAAATTTTGATATATATATAGAAAATCATGTTTTTGATGCCAAATCACAACAATGTGTTCTAACTATATTAGTTTTGGTTCTCACACCAGTCTAATGGAAATATATAGAAAATCATACCTTCGTCACTCGAAAATAAATATTGGTAACGCTGCAGCATTATCAGAATCATTCCCGGGTAACTAGAATGGGATCCTATATCTGTCTAGTATATTAAAACTTCGACTATACGTTCATGACGCGTATACGCGAAATCCATATATACTCGATTGTCCATATTAAAAATAAATAAATAATTCAAATACGTATAAAACGATTTAAATTTTAAAAACAAAATTGTTTTCTTTTGAAAATATACCCTTCACACTCGTTCTAGGATACTACTGATCCTGTCTCTAACGAGTCATTTTAATTGGATATTACTAATCCAATATCTGATGAATTCTTTCGTATGGTTCTAATGTGTCTTGTTCTCGAGCTCTGTAAACCAAAGCTCTGATACCAAACTGAGACGACCCGAACTTCCCCGTGAAGGAAAGCACGGATAGAATTGAGGACAAGACAAAATAGAACGCATACAGAAGAACATTTCATTGTTATTACAACAATTCCATCAGATACAAGAATATACAGAGTAAAAATGAATAAATTACATTTGACAAATATCAGAGATTACAATAAATTACATAGCAGCGGAAAAATATACAAAAGCACAACTGAAAGTGATACACGGATACAGAGCTTTCCGAGCATCGTTCCAGCTGTTAATCAGGATCCTGTGAATATAAATCTGCAAAACCAAAACTACTAGCTGCCCGTGCGGAAAATAAGGGCACCCAGAGTTTAGGTTAAAACAATAAACTCCAGGTCAGTCATGTGACTGGTGTGAGAACTAAAACAGTTATTAATATTGGTTTTAAAGTTAGGTAAATCAAGGGACCACGCCGTATAACACGGAACGGGTTTCCTCCCAAGAATACCAGTGCATAGAACAAACAGCGCAATGCTAAATAAAGAAAAATGAAGCTGTTATAAGACCCAGGTCCCATCACACAATGCAACGCAAGCCGGAGGATAGGGTTTTCCCTTATAACAGCCAAAGCATGCTTGATACGTTTAAAACACATTCTTTGATACTATTATAGGTGTATAGTGTCAAAACAATTTCAATCATAAATATCAATCATAGACGGCATGGGTACCATATATCATGTCGCCATACTAGTTCTACAATTAAAACCGCAATATCACGTATTGGAAATTGGATTTCCGTCATGAGTTGAGGCAAGGGGCAAGCTCCTCTCCGCGTTCGAGACACTCTAGCAAATGCCTCAGGACCCCACTATGATCCTTGGATCTTCAGGGCCGGTCCTCTCTTACTTTTGAGGATTAGTTATACCTGAACACACGTTCCCGGTCCTTACAGACCTATATCCGAGGCGCCTCGTATTCAACAACCACACAGGTGAAAAGTATATAAATGTCAGGGCTGGTAGGTCACTGACACCACCTTAGCTAGAAAGAAACGTCGTGCTCTCCCTGCAGTCACTATCCCGTTTTTGACTCATACCGAGGTGTGAGGCTCGCGAATCCACGTTATACACAAAGCTACGTCACACAGACCATGCTTTGATCATCAACCACAAGACTTTGCTTTTCAACAGAAGCCTTGATCAATTGCCACTTACGCATGCCACATTAGCAATTCACTCCATGCGACTGATGTCCATCGATATACAACCTCTGAGCTCGTACGTCTCAGAGAAGGGCGTTAAGCAAGAGAATAAATTCTCCGCCGCCAAACAGATGTATATTTAATAGAGATCAATCAACACAGAATAAAATCCAATGTCAGACACCCAATCTATTTACAAGTTCGTTCTGGGTCTGAATGAAACCGGAGGCACTTTCCTCGCATATCCATCCATCTCCAAGTACGTCTGGACGATCACCAACTGATTCCCTCATCTCGGGTGTACAGCCCAATCAAGATCATCAGTAATCACCCAAAAGATGTGAAGACTTCCGGTCTTCAACCACCGTCTTCATCTTCGACATCTCGTCGAATCGGTTATTCAGAATGGGTATAACCCGGCCTTTCTGAATAACCCACGTATATAATAAACAAATGTTACACAAACACAATGAACGCCTCATTCCAATTCAGAATATTCTTTTATTCACAACAACACATTCTTAGGGAAATGTTCCCATTAATTTTATCCAAGATAAATTCTTCTAAATTTATTCTTTAATCTTCCTTTGGATATCATTTCAAACCATATTATGGTTTTCCAAACTAGTCGGGATTAGCGAACCACACCGAAGTAATTATTTATTTTATTTCCCAATCCCAACCTATATATCCCATGGAGCAAACTGGTAATACTCCACATCTAACACCACGGTGTTATCGGTAAAATTAATTACCATTTCACGTTCAAATCTAATTAAAGATTTAACTATCGCTTTGGAGCAAAACTGGTGGTACACCATTCTCGATCACCTTTCAAATTTGATAATTTAAACTATCAATTCACATTTTTAATCTAATTAAAGATTCATTAAAACTCCACTTAGTTTTAATCTTCTCAAAAATCAATATCTTGCCTTTAACTGGGTTAAAGAACCAATGTCATCTAAAACACGATTCACGATAAACCCAAATCACATTTGATATTAAATACAAGGCTTTGAATAGAAAATATATCGGCTTATATTCAATATCAAATTCTGAAACCAACAAATATCGTATTGGAAATAACGATATAAAATATATCTTTCAAATTCCCATAACAATATCTGTATAGTCACGAAATCCAACATCGAAATATCCCGAAGATAATTTCGATTCAGCGCCAGTCCAATTCACATATTGGGAATATTGATTATTTTTAAAATCACTTTCAAATTCAATTTATTTATTTCACAAATAAACTGATTTTAATTCTAGTTCAAAACTAGTTCATTTCGATAAAAATCTATTTTTATCTTTTCAAATGTGGAATTCTCCAGCTCAATTCTTCCCAAATCATTTCTTATGATTTTACACAAATTATTAATATTTTTAATAATTTTATCAAGGCCCGTACAGTCGATTTCCAACAACGGCCATCGAACTGCACATACAGCGACCCTTTTCGAATTTGATTTGGACATAATTCCAAATCCAACCGTTAGATTTCAAATTTCTAACATTCATTGGAAAGCTCTTTTCGATACGAACCCAACGGTTCCGGTTTTAGGAGAATCTGACGGTCGGATCTCCCGTAATGTCCGTTTGAAATAAATGGTCGAAATTCACGAACTGTCGCGGTGCGGCGCGTTCTATTCAGGCCATTATATTATATATATAATATATATAATATATATTTCGTCGATTTCTATTTAAAACGAATTTTATAAATCGTTTTAAATTCGTTTCTAAAACAATTCAACTTCTACATTCAATTTCAAATCGATTTGATTTCAATTCAACTCGCATTCATTTCAATTTTATTTAATTCGAATTCAAATTTGTCTCAATTCAATTCAAATTCAAATTCGTTTCAATTCAAATTGATTTCAATTTAATTTCGATTCGAATTCAATTAAATTTCAGTTCGTTTTCAATTCAACTTGAATTTGTTTTATATTCAATTCCATTCGAAGTCCTTTTATATTCAATTCAAATCGATTTGATTTCAATTCAACTCGCATTCATTTCAATTTTATTTAATTCGAATTCAAATTTGTCTCAATTCAATTCAAATTCAAATTCGTTTCAATTCAAATTGATTTCAATTTAATTTCGATTCGAATTCAATTAAATTTCAGTTCGTTTTCAATTCAACTTGAATTTGTTTTATATTCAATTCCATTTGAAGTCCTTTTATATTCAATTCAAATCGATTTAATTTCAATTCAACTTGCATTCATTTCAATTTTATTTAATTCGAATTCAAATTTGTCTCAATTCAATTCAAATTCAAATTCGTTTCAATTCAAATTGATTTCAATTTAATTTCGATTCGAATTCAATTAAATTTCAGTTCGTTTTCAATTCAACATGAATTTGTTTTATATTCAATTCCATTCGAAGTCCTTTTTTATATTCAATTCAAATTCGTTTTCTTTTCACTTCGAATTCGCTTTCTTTTCAATTCGAATTCGCTATAATATTCATTTCAATTTGAATAAAATCGATATAAATATCGTTCACGTCAAAATGGCGCAAAACTAATCAACACGGCTTTATATTCTTCACAACTTCTTTATTCTATTCAACAAATGAATGTTTTTCCCATTCAACACATGAATCTATATTTCTTTCAACACACGACTAATCTCAACACATGAGTACTGTCAACACATCACTATCTTTGTTATGTAAAATATTTTATAAAACTATGGTATCTATCGTTTGATTTTTAATTAGACTTCTACTGGGAAGTAGTTCTAATTTTAAATATGATAAAGATGTAAATTTCATTGTATAAAATATTTCACTCAACACATGAACATTGTCAACACATGAATTTTCCTTTATAATATTCATTATTTTCCCGATTGGAATGAGGCCCAATCAGTCACCATATAACGTTAATTATATGGATACCATACAACACATGTATATAATAACATTGATAAGCAATCAACCATCATCCAAAGTGCACCACACATCTGCATAAGCATCAAATATAAATAATCGACGCTTACACAGTCTGTCGACCAATCGATCGACACTAATTAAATAATTGGGATTAGTGTACGCCAAATATCATCCTAACACCCGTGTGGGGTTTCAAATCAACAAACACATATTTTTGTTTGTGCAGTTGGGCGATGTGTAAAATTTATCGACCCAATCAATATCAGTCAAATCAGTGTATATAAACAAATCGGTCGATTTGTTTATAAATATTCATTTATTCACTTTCACGTTAAAAATTATATTTTTAACGATAAAATATATTATTTTAACACATGAATTTCTATTCAGTTCCTTTACACTATAAAAATGATATTTTTATTTTTCTAACATATTTTAGAAAATTTCGGCGGCATAACGGCACGATACTAGAAACAGGACGAGGCCTAGCCTTATCCCCGGTCTAGTGAAGGCCCACGCCATTCACACATCAATCAAATCCATTCCGTTTCACTAATCAATTCAATTCAAACCAATTAGACTGACTAACTACACAACCAAACAATTTAACAAACAAGCCATCCATGGTCTGTGGATGACGGGTGTCGGGTGCTACTAAGCACCGTCTGCATCCTAGTATATATATATAACTAGAAAAAGAAGTTGAAGAGTGAGAAGTTCTCACCGATAGCTATTCCAACTTCACGACACTTCCTTTAGAAAAATCATTGCCCTTCTCGCCTTTTGTCGCTTTCGTTGCCCGTAGTCACTATATACATAAAAAATCACATTTTTATATTGTTATTCAATATATAAAAATCGAATTTTTTACATCGTTATTCAATATATAAAAATCGTATTTTTACATCGTTATTCAATATATAAAAATCGTATTTTTACATCGTTATTCAATATATAAAAATCGTATTTTTACTTCTCTATTTTCTATATAAAGATCTCGCCTTTTCAACTATAAAGACTTCGCTTTTCCAAAAATATTGATTTCACCTTTTCTAAAATAAAGATTTCGCCTTTTTTAAAAATAAAGCCTTTTCGCTAATCAAAGATCTAAACTTCCTTTCTCTAATGATCTATTCCTTTCTAATAAAAACCATTTCTTTGTCCTAATAAAAAGCGTATATTTTTAAAACTCTACAACATAAAAGATTATATTTTTATAACTCTACAACATAAAAGATTATATTTTTATAACTCTACAACATAAAAGATTATATTTTTATAACTCTACAACATAAAAGATTATATTTTTATAACTCTACAACATAAAAGATTATATTTTTATAACTCTACAACATAAAAGATTATATTTTTATAACTCTACAACATAAAAGATTATATTTTTATAACTCTACAACAAAAAAGATTATATTTTTATAACTCTACAACATAAAATATTATATTTTTATAACTCTACAACATAAAAGATTTTTTTTTAAAATATTCTCTCCATAAAAATTATAGCTTCCTTAAATTAAAATCACTCCTTATCTCCATTTAAAAATCTCGTCTTTTCTATTTAAAAATCTGATTTTTTTCACTTTTAATAACTAATAAAAATCATTTTTTAAGTAATAAAGAATTTCAGTTTTATAAAACAATTAAAATCAATAAACTAAAACGAAAACTCACCGTTCAAAGCGGGGAGGAGTTGTTGCGATTTGGTGGCGGAGGTCAGGCGAGGGGGGGGGGCTTCGCGGTGCTCGATTGCTGATGGGGGGGGGGGGCTGTGCTTGGCGCAGCGGCGCTAGGGAGAAGAAGAGGGAGGGGGGATCGTCTGTGGTAGCGGCGCTAGGGGGGCCGCGATGAAGGTCTGGCGGCGGCATGGAGGAGGCCGCGTCGATCGCGAGGGAGGGAGGGCTCCGTCCGTCGTCTTCGTTTTCATTTTTTTTTCTTTTTTCTGATAGTTCGATTCGAAATAAAAATAAAGGGGGGGGGGCAGAGTATAAGGAAAGGAGGAAGGGGGTTTTAAATTTTTAATTAATTTAATTATTTTATTTTCAAAAAGTTGACTTTTACATACGACCTCGAAACGAGGCCCACCGCCTATCGTCCATAGCATATTACCCCTATTCCGAACACAATGGGATATGTATCGTAGGTTGATTTGATCGTTTGAATCAGTTTCCGTTAAAATCAACATATAACTCTATATATTGAATTTGAACGCGCATTTCAATTTACTGGGGTCATATACTAACTTTATAAATTGCAGAAAAATATTTTCTAGCTTCGTATTAACGATACGGTCCTAACAAAACTAGTTTCGTCGAATTCTGAGACCGTTGGAAAAATGGCCAATTTCCAGTCGATTAAAATCAACTGAAACTGGTCAAACGCGTTTTCCTTTGCCACGCTCACATATTGATTCGAAAAATTATGAAATTTAGAATCTAACAATAATTTGACATCACGGACCCAACAAAAGTGGTTTCGTCGAAATCCGAGGTCGTTTGCAAAATGTCTATTTTTAAAGGCCTGAATTCCATAGCGACTATTCAGAATTTTCAACTGGACATATCTTTTGATTCCCGCTATGAAATTTTTATTTTTCGGATTCGTTGGAAAGATATTATCAAATAGATCCTAATGTTTTTGGTTTCACTAAAATCCGGATGGTTTTGCACCCGGTACATTCAATTGAAGTTTGAAATTGAATTATCGAACTACCACACCATTTCCAATTCCTTTTATAATTATATATAAATATTTAAATTCTAACGGCGACGCGTATAAATATATATGTTCTATTAATATTCAAAAATAAATTTCTCGTCGATATTATTTAAAATAACTTATTTTAAATATTCAAAATTCGCTAAAATTGCCAAAATAAAATTTTTAAACTGGCCCAGATTTTCGGGTTATTACAGTAGAGATGGGGTTAGCAATACCCTAGATTGAGTTTGAGTGTATATAAACGAGTGCGTATTTGTATTTGATATAAAATTTATTTTATATTGTGGGGATTCATTGGTTGAGTCGTTTATGGGTTTTGGTCGATCAGTTTGATCCACTGTACCGGTAGGAGTTTGTAAACACTCGAATACGATGGGTCGACACGATTTGTTTTGTAAAGAGGGTAAATTAAAATAAGTTTACCCAGAGTATATTCTGATATAGAGGAAATATATATTAGATATATTGATTGTTATTATAATCAAGTAAGATTATAAATCAAATGGTTATGTAAATAACCAATCAGAATTCATCTAAGTGAAATACGTGAAATCAGATGAGTTAAAAGTGAAATTAAGATCAGAATTGAAATTCAAACTCTGGAAATTTGAATAAGTGTTTGTAAAATGATTTGGATTGAATATATGTGAATTTTAAGATCTTGGGAGATTTTAAATATGTTTACAACATTGTAAAAGGATATTGGAATTGATTTTAAAGTGGAAATGTTTAAAAATGGGTTTTGAAAGTGCTATAGTATTGAACTCACTTCGATAGCTGGAAAATAGATTCCGATGTTGATCATGACATCATCGGTGTTCATTTTCGAGTGGTAAGTGACAGATTACTACCAAAGAGTTTGTTTTTGAATTGTTTTGAGAAAACAAGTTGTTTTAATATTCCAAAATGGATATTTGATTTTTGGGAAAAGTTAAGCTATTTGAAACTCCCAGGTAAAGACTGTTTAAGATAAAACCAAATTTAATAGAAAATTTGTGAAAACAAATTGAGATTTAAATAAAGCCAGTTAAGTGGCAATTGGATTTGATTAGGATGATATCAAGTAAGTTAGATTGATAAGAATTTGAAATCGAGAATGGAATTTTGATTAAATTCGACTTGGATATAAGCGAATGGGTGCGTTGAGAATAAAAACAGATAAATTGATTTGGGATCAAGTTGGAATTGCATGGGTATATGTTGAATTGATGACAGGTGAAGTGATAGAGTTGATATGCCCGACAAAAAGGTACAAGTTTATATTTGATATAATCATGAGATTTATGAGCCGAATTGGCAAACCGCTTGGCTGTTTCATTTTCTTTTGGGTTGGAGAGGGCCCAGAGAGGCGAGTTGGAGTTTTACCGATAGGGCTGTACAAAGGAGGTTATGGCAAAATTTTCCGAAAATTTAAAGTGTTAGAAAATTTTCAGAGTTTTTGAAAATTCTAGTTAGTCGGAATGAATAAATATTTTAGTTGATATTAATTGGTTCAGTTGAAATCAGAAATAAGGGGTAAACAAATCTTAGGAATTCCAATAGATAGGGTCGTCCTCTAACTTAGCAATTTCGAGGACGAAATTATTTTAAGTGGGTAAGAATGTAATGACCCGCATTGTCAGAGGTATTATAATTGATTTATTTAATTATATAAATAGTGATTTAGGGAATTAAATAGTCGTTAATTAAATTATAGTGAATATTTAATTTAATTAAATAATTAAATAATATATTTAATTCAGAAATAATCAAAAATATTGGAAATCACAATATAACGTGAACAGGGTCATCCCCTAAGATTTAATTCAGCTTAGAGTTGAATTTTATTGACGAATATATTCAATCGACGTCAGTTTGAACGTGGAATTTTAATATAATTAAAATAGAGCGCGTAACGACGCGACAGTTCGCTATTTGGCGATTTGAACTTCAACTGAATGTACAGGATTCATTTTAAGCCGGATTTCTGTGAAACAAGAAACGCGTGGAGCTGGTGGAGTATATCTTTCTGGTGGAAGAGAAAAATCGGGATTTCATCGTGTAGATTTTGATTTACGTCCAAATCAAATTTCAGAAAAGTCGCTGTGGAATTTCCTTTAAAATTTGCAACGCTTTATTTACGTTATAAAAGGATTTTCGATATAAACTGAATATCGATAAATCTAAAATCAGAAGTATCAAACTGTAAATTCTGATATGATATTCTAGAGCTGTACGACATCATATGTGAAGATATACGATAATATAAATTTATTTATATTTAATTTATTTATATTTAAATATATTTATATATTTAAATGGGTCATCCAGAGCTTTAAAAATAGCCACTTTTGCAAACGAAGTCGGAATTCGTCGAAACTAATTTTGTTGGATCCGCAATGTCAAATTATTGTTAGAGGTCAAGTTTCGTGATTTTTATAGTCACTGTGTGGCCGTACGGATTTTTAGAGTGAAATACATTCAGTATTTTGACAGTTAAAAATACGCTGTGTGAGCAAATGGAGTCGGAATTCGACGAAACCAGTTACGTTGGGACCGTAATGTCGAACTCTAGCTACATGTCCAGTTTCGTGATTTTTGAATATCATGTGCGATCACACGGATTTTTAGAAGGCAAAACGAATTAACAAAAAGGGAATATACTGGGAATATTCCCTCTATAAAATATCTAGATATTTGTTTCTTCTGTAAATACCCCCCTTACCAATCCTTTAACCTAATTCAACTCTCTTCTTTAGTCAACACAGAATTCCGCCGTTGTTTTCTTTTACAGCAGGAAAAAGGGCGAACAAGAAAATCATAAGAAAATTCATCCAAATTTCTATAAATCATTGTATATACATTTATGGATCCCTCAAGGCCTGCTCTTCGACGCAGTGGTATTTTGGTGAAGCTCGATGTCCATTTGCTGTCGACTGCTTTGTGAACCGCGGAAGTTAGGATCGAGGTATTGGTGAAATTCGAGTTTAAATACAAGTTTCTGGTATGAATTTTGAGATCGTAGTGTTGCTTTGGATCTTGCGGTGAAGTTTGAGGAAATCCTAGGTGAAAAACTGTGATCCTATTTTCTGTTCAGGTGTGGTTTCGGTTACTGATGATGCGAGACAGAACTCGTTCAGATGTCAAACTGTGGGTATGGATTTAAGGAGTTTCGAAGGAGGTGAAGATGGTGATGGTTGGTTTGTGAATCGGTGGATCAGAGAAGAATGAAGGTGCGGTGATGGAAATCGATTTGGGAAATGGCGTGCGATGTAGTGATGGGTACTGGGAGAAGTTCAATGTTGTAAGAAGATGAAGTATGGGCTGGTAGATGGGCTTGGGCCGGGATATTAAAAAGGTGGATTTAGTTTTGATATTTGGTTAAATATTGAATGAGGAAAAGGAGTTGGAAATGGTTGAGGATGGTTGTATGCTGAGGACAGCGTTCAAAGAGGACGGGGAAGAAGATGGTTAATAGGCGGGTTCGTGGGTTTATGCAGTGGACAATTGGGCCTTAGTTCGGGGTGAGCCCAGTTAGAAATAAAAATGTTAGTTTTATTTATTTAAATTAATCGTAGAACTTGTAAAATACGTAACTTGCTCGTACATTATCAGAACTGAACGAAACAAGATCCGACAGGATCGTATGGACGACGACTACACGATGGAGCTGACTAGGAGTGAATTCGAGCTCGTTACAATTTATGGCGAAATAAATTGTTCGTCGAAATCAAAGAACGCAAACCAATTATTCAACGGTTAACGTGCCAATGTGAGTACAACTCACCAACTCTGCACAGTTCTATTTTTACAACGTATTCTTAGAACTGTTAAATATTGTCTGTTTGATTGTGTGTTGACTGTTTGATTGAACTGCTAGTCAGTTAGTGAAACTTATATATATACCGTTAAATATTTATATGTTGATTCTGCTATCAAAATAATTCATATCAAAGTGAATTCGATGTTAATCATATTGTCTAACCACTGTGATGCAGGTAAACAGGTTGGAGGAATCCAACTGGATTCCTCAACATCTATTTTACTGTGATGTGTATATATTGTGATATATAATGTGATGTATAATCTGATGATTGATTATGTGTGTTTGTACAATATTTATCGTTGTTATATGGTGTGTTAAATACCATAAGAAAATACCAGAATGTAGAAAGGAGATTTTCAAAAGTATATGTTGAAACTGATTTATTTATATAAAATCACTGGATTTTATATATAAGAAAAAGGATTTTGATAAAAGAATTATATTTAATTATCAAATTAAAAGGAAATATATTTGTTAAACAAATATAAAGGAAATTATTTGTAAAACAAATAGGAGGAGGAATATTTGTAAGACATTTACAAATAGGAAATCAAAGGAAATATTTGTGGAAACATTTACAAATAGACCAATGGAAATATTTATTTGTTAGAATAAATAGAATTAAAAGGAGATATTTATTTAGTGAATAAATAGAATAAAGGAATATTTATTTGTTAAATAAATATGATTTAATCAAAGGAATATTTATTTAGTGAATAAATAGAATAAAGGAATTTTATAAAATCAACCGATTATATAAAAGGAAATAGTTTGAGATTTAAAGTATTTATAATATCAGAAGGATATTATAAAAGAGAAATATTTATTTAGATTATAAATAGGATAAAGGAATATTTATTTAGTAAATAAATAGAATAAAGGAATATTCATTTGGAAAAAAATAGGGTTATAAAAAGGAAAATTTGACAGGAGTTAACAAAAGAAAGAGTTAAACAAATAGAGTTAAATCGATTTGGGTCATTCGACTAGAGTCAAATCGAATAAAGTTATTCGAATATAAGTTATTTGCATAAGAGTTAAATTAAAGGGGGGTTAATCGGATAGTGTTATTCAAAAGGAGATAATCGAATTAGTTATTCGAAGTGGAGTTAAACGAATTTAGTATTCGAAGGAGTTAATCGAATTTAGTTATTCGAAACGAATAAATCGAATATGGTATTCGTAAGTTAGTAAATCGAATATGGTATTCGAAAGTTAGTCGAGTTAAACGACTAGAGTTAGTCGAACCATGGTAAAAGAGTTAGTCGAACCTAATCAAAAGAGTTAGTCGAACCTAATCAAATTGGTTAGTCAAACCAAGTCAAAAGAGTTAGTCGGACCTAATCAAATGAGTTAGTCGAACCATAGTAAAAGAGTTAGTCGAACCTAGTCAAATGAGTTAACAAAGTGGGTTTGCCAAGTCGAGTTAATCAAATGGGTTAGCCAAGTCGAATCAGTCAATTTGAGTTATCAAGTTAAGATAATCAATTTAAGTTATTCAAATTGAGTTAGCGCATTAAGTTAATCAAAATGAAGTTATCAAGTTAAGATAATCAAGTTAGGTTATCAAGTTGAGTTATCAAGATTAAGTTATCAAGTTAAGATAATCAAGTTAGGTTATCAATTTGAGTTATCAAGATTAAGCAATCGAGTTAAGTTAACTAAATAGGAGTATTCGAATAGAATTAGAGGAGTTAATCGAATATAGTTTATTCGAATAGAGTTAGAGGAGTTATCGAATATAGTTTATTCGACAGGAGTTAAGTGAATAGGGTTAATCAAATAGAGTAAATCAAATAGAGTTAAGCAAATAGAGTTAACCAAAAGGAGTTAATCGAATATAGTTATTCGAAAGAAAGATTATCGAATGTAGTTATTCGAATGGAGGAGTTATCGAATAGAGATTATTCGAAAGAGAATTTCGTAAGGAAATTTGTTTAAGTTTTAACCGTTGTTCAGTTAAGGTCTGAGAGGTAATTATACCCCAACTTGATTGACTTCGTTTTTGATTAAGAAATGACTAAGGTTTGATAGTAAGTGGTGGTTAAGTGAATATAGTTAATAAGTGTAATGATTTGAGTTGGCATCACGATGGTTTGTTTAAACATCTGCCTAAGTCCAATGTACAAGTTTTGGAAATGTTTTCCAATAAGAACCAGAAATGTTTTCTAATATAGAAAACAAGAAATGGAAATGTCCCCAATGTTAATAACGTATATTTTCTAAATTTAGAAAATAAGAAATATTGAATATAGGGAAATAGGAGATGAAAATGAACTAAAGAGATTAATGTAAAATGATGTTTGTTCGATATAATTTCCATCTGGAAATAATATCGTTGTTTGCACACTTGTTTTTCTTTGATAGTTAATTCACAGACTATCGAAGTTTTGACCATTTTGACGTTGTTAATTTGGAGAGACCGGTTGGATTATTATCCAAAGAACCACTCTGTATTGGCATAAGCGTTGCGAATCATATATGCCAAAGAAAATTGAAGACGGAGTAAAATGCAAGGGTTGTTGTATAAGTCTTAGATAACAGTGACTAAGATGGATATACTGAATAGTGCCTTCGGTTTGTCCAGTCGCAGGACAACTTGTATGGACGAAGGTCTGACAGAGTATATCCAATGGATCACGTAAGTTGATCTGTTCAAACGTATTCACGTTTGGTGGCGGAGGAATTCGTTTCTCTAAGCTGTATACCCGTGTTATTTTTGGATAAATCAATTTGTGATTTGGCGGGTATGACGATGTGACATTCTAAGTGAATGAGGATGACTTGTGTGGATGAATGTCTGACAGAGTATTTCCAGAAAGGTCACGTACTTTGATTTCTTCAACCGTACCAAGAGTGGAAGCGGAGAAGGAAACTTCTTTAGCTAACACGTAATATACTGTTGTAGACGTCAATTAGTGATTTTCGATGGATCTGACAATGTGGCATTCAAAGTGAATCTGATGTGATGATAAAGCGTAGCTTCTAGCCTCATCAACCGGTAAATGACAGAAATCGGGCAGGCAGCATGGCTAAGTCGGTCGCACCGAAGTAGGGTGTATAATCACCTATCTAGAGAATATTCATTTACTTCTAAAAATCTATTGTTGATGTTGTCCCATTCAGGAAACGGTTGCTGATCCCAACCGTTGGTGATGTACATTCGATACACTCAAGCGAAATGAGTGGTCGGTCTTGTGTGGCTGAGTTGCAAGATGTTCTTTTGGAACTCCAGTGTATCGTTCCTAGAGTACACTGATCGGAAGGTGGTTCCATACCTTGTCATAGTTGGAAATCCATTACCCAATACGTGCTTGCGGTTTTGATTGTATACTATAAATGTAGAACGTGAGATGAAAGCGTTTCTGCTAGATTGATATCTATTTGTTTTTAGACATTATTATAATTTCAGAATGATATTGTTTAGTAAGTTGTTTGGATTATCATAAGGGAAAAACCCATTCCGTGTTCACGGCGTGGTCTTGTGAGATATCATATATCTGTTAAACTGTTTTAAACTGTTTTACTCATACCGGTCCCATGACTGACCCGGAGTTTACTTTGTTGTTTTCCCTAAACTCTTGGGTGCCTAAATTTGTACGGGAAGTCAAGTAGTCGGGATTTTACAGATATACTTGAAGAGCTGGAGCAGGAGGCTTCAGGATCATATAGCTATAGTTTATTTCCGCTGTGTTGTAAGTGTTGTACTTTGATAATGATGTATATTCAAATATAGATGTATATTTCAAGTTATGTTATATATATTATATGTTATTCGTTCCGCTGTGAGGTTCGTGTTACTCTGATGATGTTCTTCTTCTTCCTCTATTCTATTAGTTCTACCTTATCTTTCCTCACCCTCTAATTTCTTTCATTAATTACCAGGATTTTTCGATGTTTTGGTTATCGACATCGAGCTTATGTCGATAACCAAATTCGCCGAAAATCCGGGTCGTTACACAATCATTTTATTTAATTTTACATTAGTTAGTAAAAATATTAAGATAGAAAGCACCCATTTATTAAATTTAGAAATAATTTATGCATGTTTACTAAATTGTCTGTTTTAAATGCAGCCTCGCTACCAGATTCGGTTAAGGCTGAACTGTTGCGATGCATTAGAGCATACATCATGAGGTTGTTATTGGGTGTTTTTGGGAAGGGTTTAAATGTAAAAGTTGTTTGGGCCGAGCCATTGAAGGATCCTGATGAAGAGGAGTTGAAAAAGGTTTCTCTCAGACCTCAATCCTTTTTTGTCTCCGTTTCCTTTGGTTAAGTGTTATATACATAGTGGTAAAGGTGTTCTTGGCTAAGTGTTATATACATAACCATCTTTCATTCTCGTTGAATTCTGGAGTTAATATTGGTATTTGATAAATTTTCAGTACTTCTTATTGTCTATTATTGATCTAGCTTATTTGTTTGTAAAAGCAATGCAGCTTGAAGATGGGTTTTAGAAGTTGCTCCCACTATAAATATTCTCATTACCGCCTGCGCTATTATTATAACTTTGTGTATTGGGTATTCTAACAGCCAGGTTTTCTAACTGTGATTTTTTGTTTGTTTTCATTTGCTTTTGGTAGACTGATTAATTAACTTCATCAATAGGGTTGTGAACTCAACAGTAAAACTGGCGTTCACTCGCTTTTTCTGATTTGACTTCAGTCTCAAGATCGCTTATTCTTTAGAATCGTATATCCATGATTGCAGAGGTGGATATTGACGAAGGCTCCATTAGGTATATCCTGCACTCCTGTATTACACCTTAAGGACAGGTAGTGCACAAATGTCTATTATATTTGTTGGATTTATGTGATGTTTTATTTTCTCAAAGATTAATTCAAACCATATAATCTACTGTGAAACACACTTCAATATTGTGAATATGGATTACTAGTCATTTAAGAATGTGAATTCTTTTTTGCAGCAATTCATGATTGAGCTAGAGAAGTTGCGTTTGCGAGCAATGACACTTTCAGATAATGTAAGTGATCACATTTGTTTGTGAATCTTTATTGTTGCTTGGAAGTTATCATGAATGTATGTGAGTGAATCGAGTGACAATGTAGTGAGGAATGTATGTAAGTATGAATGATTGTGTAATATACGAGCGAATGTACAATTGTGGAGTCAAAAATTTTGTACCATTTGAAATGTTGAAATAAAATATTTATTTGAATAAAATAATGTGTTATAATAATATTTATTATAATATTACGAAATCATTGATTAATAGCAGTTGAGGTATACTTACTTTTAACTGCTGTATTAACAACTGCTAGAAACAGTTGTAAAAAAGGTTGACTTTGTTACGATTGCCAGCTGTACTAGACATATTACAACTATTTTTGGAAGTTGTGAAAGGGTATTTTTTGTTCTAGTGGTACCTATGGCAATACCTATACTGATGTTACCGTAGGGTTGCAAAGGTGTTGCCTTTGACTCTAAGGCAACGCAGCAAAAGGCAACCCCAAAAAAGTGTTTCCACAGACCTATAGCAACAAATTTTGGCGCCTACTGCATCACTTCTCTAGGTTGTCGTTGTCCATCTATGGCGTAGTGAAAGCATTATTCCACCAAGTCGAAGAGTTCGGGGTCTTTCCAAATATCTTTTTTATACTCCGATATCATCTCGAAGCTTCCTCTTGCTTCGTTTAGATTTTGATAGTGATGATGCAATAACACCTGTATGTAATAATTAGCAGTGAGAGTAATAATCCAGAATTGTGCAAATATTTTGAATTATAAAACTCGATTAACCGTATGATATATAAGTAAAAATATATGATGTTTTGAGAAGAATTCATAAAAAGTAGAAAAGCTGAATTAACAAAGAATATAAATGCAGTAAATAATGAATACCTACTGTTCACGAAAAAGTTCCCATTTATCACTAAGTGGAGAAATTTTACTACTTAGATTTGGTATAATTTGAACCACCGCCTTAGTTCGAAGCTTATGCCAACCTTTATTACAGTAGTGATAGTTTTTTGCCATATCAAAAAGTGAAAGATTTTCTACTTCACTTGGCCGATCCATATACCTTGCATTAAAATTTGGATCCGATTCGACTGTTTCTTCACCCGTTGCACCATTCGGACGTCGTATAATTGTTGTCAACAAGTGCATAAAAATATAATTTAACTTCCTATAGTCGTTTTCATTTATATTGTTATATAGCTCTTCATACTCAAAGTGGTGTTTATTGAAACAAGTGCATAAAAATATAATTTAACTTCAATATATTTTTACTATTAGTTTATATATTATAAAATGTGTATTATCTAACTTTTCAATTCATGAGTATCAACATATAGATTTTGGATATGGAAGTGTAATGTCCCGTATTTTTATGGTATTATAATTAATTTATTTAATTATTCACATAGTGGTTAAGAGAATTAAATGGTTGTTGAATTAAATTATATGGAATATTTAATAAATATGAATAATAGAATAATATATTTAATTTTGAAATAGTCGGAAATAGTGAATTGACAATATCGTGTGAACTGGACAAATTTGAATATATATATAATTTAGTTTAGAATTGAATTATATTAACAAAGTTATTTAAATAATGTCAATTGAACGTATAATTATATTATAATTAAAATCGAGCTCGAAATGGTGTCACAGTTCGTAATTTGGCGATTCGAACTTTAAACGAATGAAGAAATCCGTTTTAAGCCGGATTTCTATGAAACAAGAAACGTTCGTAGCTGGTGAAGTATATTTTTCTAATGAAAGAGAAAAATCGGGATTTCATCGTGTAGATTTTGATTTATGTCTAAATCAAATTTTAAAATAGCTGCTATAGAATTCCTTTATAATTTATAGCGATTTATTTATATTATAAATGGATTTTTCAATATAAATTGAATATCGATTCAACCGGGATTTTGAATATCGAGTTATAAATCCAATTGGAGCTGTATGATATTCTATTGTGAATATATATGATAATATAAATTTATTTATATTAAATTAAATTATTTTTAAATATATTAATATTTAAAAGGGTTTATTTAGAGCTTTAAAAATGCAAGTTTTGCAAACGAACTCCGTTTTCAACGAAACTAATTTTGTTGGATCCCGAATATTAAATTATTGTTAGATTTCAATTTCTGTAATTTATAGGGTCAGTGTGTGGCCGTACGGATTTTAAATGTGAAAAATAGTCAGTATTTTGACGGTTAAAAATGCGCTCTGTGAGCAAACGAAGTCGGAATTCGACGAAACCAGTTTTGTTGGGTCCGTAATGTCAAACTGTAGCTGCATGTCCATTTTCGTGATATTTGGGTATCGTATGTAATCATATAGATTTTTAGAAGATAAAGACAAACAACGATTGATTATAATTGAATAAAATAATCAATTAAAAATTAAATAAAATATTTTATTACTTCTATAAGTATACGGTAACACTTCTAACCTAGATTATTTTCTCTGGTCAAACGAAAATTAAGCCGCCACTTCTAATTCTCTTCACAACAAATTTCAACTTCTAAATTTTCAATCAATCCAAATAAAATCTTATAAATCATTTTATACATATATTCGCACTTGTGAAGCAATTTTCTTCAGCCTGATACGTGTTTGGTGGACTTCGAATGCTTTATGGTTCGCTGCCTGTACATTGACGTCGGCTAGGGTTCGCGAAATAGGGAGTATCAAGCATCGATTAGCAATTCAAAGTGTAGCACGGTACCTGTGGTTGGATTTGGCTTCGTATGTGGTTTATTGGGGTGTGCGATGATGTTTGAGGTCACGCGATGTCATGGTAGTTGCGAGGGTACTTGTAGAATGCGATCTGTCTTATGACGTTGAATTGGAGTTGAAGGGTATGAGGAGAGGTAGTTTATGATGAGGATGATTACGGTAATTTTAGTTTTGAAAATCATAAAGAGAAGAAGGAAGCCAGAGGGATTTAAATGCGGCCATGGTGTTGAAGGGGGTCGCGACTGGTACTTAATCGGATGGGAGGGGATGTATCAAGCTAAGCCTTGTTGGTTTGGAGTTGAGGAGGATTTGAAGGGGGAAATTTTGGTGAAAGCAGTTTGTTGATTCATGAAAATTCAAGGAGAAGGGATTAAAGAAGTGCGGCCATTTTCTGAAAACAAACAGGAGCAACATACGACGTTTTCAATTTTGGGGAAGAAGAGTTAAGCGGGTCTGCGGTATCCAGTGATGGGCCGAAATGTAAGAAAATGGGGTGAGCCCAGATTTTTCAGTAAATTAAAGTTTAATTTAAATTAAATAATATAAGAACTTGTATAGATCATAACTTTATCATACGATATCAGAATCTGACAAAACAAGATCCGTTGGGATTGTATGGACGAGGGCTACACCACAGAACTGACTGGGAGTGAATTGGAGCTTGTTACAATTTATAGCGAAATAAATTGTCTGTCTGAATCAATCGACAATTATCGTTATTTAACGATGATCGTCCAATGTGAGTAAAACTCACCAACTCCACCAGTTCATATTTTTATAACGTATTTTTAGAACTGATAAATGATGATTGATTGCTGCGTTTAGAACTGATAAATGATGATTGATTGCTGTGTTTTGACTGTTTGGTTGAACTGCTAATTAATTGGTTGAAAATATCGATATATATATATATCGTTAATCAAATATTGATTCTGTTTATCAGAATATTTCATAGTGAAATGAAATTGATGTGAATTATATTGTGTAACATCTACGGATGCAGGGAAATATGTCGGAGGAATCCAGTCTGATTGGATTCCACAACATTTACCTTACTGTTTTTCATATATTGTGTTATATGATGTGATATGAAATCTGTTGCGATTTTGTATGTTTGAATGATACCGATCATTGTTATATGGTACGTTAAATACCATAAGGAATACTGGAATGTTAAAAAGGAAATATTCAATGTTATATTGAAAAGGAAATATTTGTAAAACATTTACAAATAGAATTGAAAAGGGAATATTTGTAAAACATTTACAAATAGAATTGAAAAGGAAATATTTGTAAAACATTTACAAATAGTATCGAAAAGGGAATATTTGTAAAACATTTACAAACAGAATTGAAAAGGGAATATTTGTAAAACATTTAAAAATAGAATTAAAAGAGAAATATTTATAAAATAAATAGAATTATAGAAAAAGAATTATTGGGAAATAAATAAGGTTTTATAAAAAAGAATATTTATTTGGGAAATAAATAGAAAGATAAAAGGAAATATTTATTTAGAAAATAAATAGGGTTATAAAAGGAAATATTTATTTATGAAATAAATAGAGTTATAAAAGGGAATTTTAAATGAGATTTAAGTGTTAGACATAATAAGAAGATTTCATATGAATAATTCTATAAATAGAAGTATAAATAGAAATTGGGAATGGGATACTATTTTGAAATACGAAGTCAAACTTAATGGAGTTAATCGAATATAGTTATTCAAATAGAATTAATCGAGTTAGAGTTAATCGCTTAGAGTTAATCAAGTTAGAGTTAATCGATTAGAGTTAATCGAGTTAGAGCTAATCGATTAGAGTTAATCAATTAGAGTTAATCGAGTTAGAGTTAATTGAATAGAGTTAATTGAATTAGAGTTAGTCGGATTAGAGTTATTCGAATATAGTTTATTCGAAAGGAGTTATCGAATATAGTTTATTCGAAAGGAGTTATCGAATATAGTTTATTCAAAAGGAGTTATCGAATATAGTTTATTCAAAAGGAGTTAATCGAATACAGTTTATTCGAAAGGAGTTAATCGAATACAGTTTATTCGAAATGAGTAGTTTACTCGAAAAGGAGTTATCGAATAGAGATTATTCGAAAGAGAGTTATACGTTGAAATTCGATTATATCGAATGTAGGAAAGTATTATTTACTTCTGATTTTTATCAAGATTTATTTATTTATAAATAAATTGTTTATTTAGTTATTTATTTATATTAAGGAATAAAAGTTATATTTTGAAGTTAGATATTTCAGAAGTAGGAATTATAACGATATAGTTATAATCAGTGTTTCAATAAAGAAGTGGATTCATATATAGAATCCGAGAGTTACGTAAGGAAGTTTGTTAAAAATTTAAAGGTGAACTTTATCTATTTTGAGGTTAGAAATGTTGTTCAGTTAAGGTCGGAGAGGTAGTTATACCCCAACTTGATTGACTTCGTTTTTAACTAAGGAATGGTTAAGGTTCGATAGTAAAGGTTGGTTAAGTGAATTTAGTTGATGAAGGTAATGCGTTGAGTTGGTATAGTGATGTTTTATTTAAACATCTGTTTAAATCAAATGAATAAGTTTTGCAAACATTTTCCAAATATAATCAAAGATATTTTCTAGTCATAGAAAATGAAATGTTTGATGATAAAGAATACTGGGATGACAGTGATACGTGAAATAAGAAATGGAAATGTTTTCCAATAGTTAATACGTATATTTTCTAAATTTAGAAAATAAGAATTTATGGAGATATGGAAATGGGTAACTGAATAAATTAATGATAAATTAATTTAAAAGGAGGAAAAGTTGATTGATGATTGATCGGTAAGATTTCCATTTGGAAATACGACCGTTGTTTGCACAAGTGTTTTCCTTGATAGTTAAATCACCGACTGTGAAGTTTTGACCGTTTTTCCGTTGTCAATACGGAGAGACCGAGATCAGACTCATTATCTGAAAACCACTCTGTATAGGCATTAGTGTTGTGATCAAATATGATGAAGATAATTGAAGACGAAGTTATGCAAGGCCTGTCCTGTTTAAAGAATAGTGCCTTCGGTTTGTCCTATCCCAGGACGACCTGTATGGAAGAATGTCTGACGGAGTATATTTAATAGATCACTTAAGTTGATCTCTTCAAACGTATTTACGTTTGGTGGCGGAAGAATTCATTTCTCTTAGCTGTATACCCGTTGTATTTTTTGGGAAATCAATTTGTGATTTGGCGGGTATGATGATGTGACATTCAAAGTGAATAATTATGTTATCTGTCAGAGATAAGCGTGGCCTCTAGCCTCACAAGCGGGAAATGACAAAAATCGGGCATGCAACATGGCTATGTGGGTTGCTTCCAATAGGGTGTATTATTACCTATCTAGAGATATTAATTTCATTCTTTAATCTATTCGATGCTGTCCCATTCGGGAAACGGTTGCTGATCCCAACCGTTGGTGATATACATTCGATACACTCAAGCGAAATGAGTGGTCGGTCATGTGTGGCCGGGTTGCAAGATGTTCTTGTTGAACCCAGTGTATTCCTCTCTAGAGGTACACTATCGGAAGTTGGTTCCATACCTTGTCATAGTTGGTAATCCATTATCCAATAAGTGCTCGCGGTTTTGATTGTATACTATATATGTAGAACGTGAGATGAAAGCGTTTCTGCTAGATGATTATTATATTCTGGTTGATAGACACTATCATAATATCAAAAGAATTTTGATATAAAGACTATTTTGGATTCTTATAAGGGAAAAACCCGTTCCGTTATACGGCGTGGTCTTATGAGATATCGTTTAACTGCTCAAACTGTTTTAAACTGTTTTACTCGCACCAGTCCCATGACTGACCCAGAGTTTGTTTTGTTTTCCCTAAACTCTTGGGTGCCCAATTTTGTACATGCAGTCAAGTATTTCAGATATACTTGGAGAGCTTGGAGCAGGAGGCTTCAGGATTATATAGCTATAGTTATTTCCACTATGTTGTAAGTGTTATACTCTGATAATGTTGTTGTATACATATACTGATTTTATTTCACAATTATGTATCTATTATATGTTGTTCGTTCCGCTGTGAGATTCGTATTTACTCTGATGTTGTATGTTCTTCTTCTTCTTCTATTCTAAGTTTCTATCTTATCTATCCTTACCCTCTAATTTCTTTCATGGACTATCCGATGTTTCCGATGCTTGGGTAGTCGACATTGAGTTTATGTCGATAACCAGGATCGCGAAAACGCGGGTCGTTACAGGAAGCTTTTAGCTTCCTGTCACATTACAAATTTTGGATATGGAAGCTTTTAGCTTCCTGTCACATTACAAATTTTGGTAATGGTTTTGTATGTACAAACTTCAAAAACTATATTCACACTGTTTCATTTATGTGTATTAATTCTTAGTATTTTTTCAAAAAATATTCTTGTTCAAGTACCATCTAATCAAATTACAAACAAAATTAATCTGGAAACAACTCAATTTTATCCGTCAACGCTGTCAGGTTGGGGTAAATGTTTCAGAAATACCAGTGCTTCTAAATGGCTTGATTATTGTTCCTATTAAGAGCACAACTAATGCAAAAGAGAAATGAGCAATGAATTGTATGGTAATGTTACAAGCATCCTAAAAAATTCCTATCATTTTAGTTGTAGGATTTGCGTTTTTCTATTTATATTTAATCCACCTGTAATATGTACAATCGAAATACTTGATAACCCCTAGCTTGTATTAAAGTGTACTTGGTTCATACCTGAACGCTTCACGGGTGACCAATGATCAAAGCATGGATTGTCAGCCCTAGCTTTTATTATTTAAAATTCGAATTGAGAAAATATGTTGATCATTCAAATTTTGATCATTCAAATTTGATCATTCAAATCAGATATGAAAATAAAATGATAGAAGGTTTACACAATTTGATCATTCAAATTTCTCTAACCTTGTATGATGAGATTTCACTTTGTTCCCTTTACCTGCCATTAACGCAGCCGTTCCATATATACTGCCCAAATTCAAATGTTAACCGTACCTTATTTTGTGAATCGTACACTAATTTCCATCACGATTTGGGTTTTAAGGAGGTAGGCTTTTGTTTTAAAAAAGGGGGATTTTTTCGGTATCGAGTATGTTGGAAAATTAAATCACGATTTTTAGCGGAGGAAGATTAGCAGGAAGAACGATTTTTAACGGAGGAAGATTTTTAGCAGAGGAAGATTAACAAGAAGAAGCGGTGGAGATGAACAACGAAGAAATTATCGGAAAAACGAGATTTTCCAGGCGATATTCATTAGCACAGACTATTTGATTTAGGCCCGCTTACAGTTGGGAAACCTCCCTAACGATCGGTTTGATAATTGCAACTTAATGGTAGATAAAAAATGGATATAAATAAAGTAACGGAGACACAAGAAAGTTGTGTTGGTGATCAAAAGCAATGTCGATTCTAGGACTTTTGGTACCTAAAGCAAAAAAGCGAAAACGAGGCCCTTATGCAGAATCTAATGTATTACATAAAAGAAAATGATATAGTTCAAAAATAACGAGATGCAAAAAAACTCTATTTATAATAATAATTCAAGTTATATAACAAAATAGACAATAATAACTTTATACTAATAATTTTATTCTTCCCCAGTGTTCAATGCTAATTTCTTGTTAACGAGCAAGGGTAGAAACTTAACAATATTCTATTAAGTACTACATTTAATTTGACTAATTAACCCATTCAACCCATAACATTAACAGAGTTGAATGGGTTGCAACATTTATTTTAAATATTCAAACAATATTTTATTTAAATATAATATTTTATTTCTACATTTCAACAATACAAATTTATAACTCCACTATTTGTACATTTCACTGAAATACAATTCATTCACATTCAATTTCATTTGTATACATTGCTTCTCGGTACAGTTCACTCAGTCACTCATGTTATATATCATTTACAAAGTTGTATACACATACACTTCACTCTCTGTTATACGTACATTGATTCATACATTGACATTGCCAATTATCTTTTGCCTTCACTGTCAATCTAGTCTTCTGCATACCTGTCAGAGAAGAAACACACAGTAAACAGGAACAAAAATATTTTATATTCTAGCAGATATAATTTTTATTTTAAAGTTTTATTTGCCTTAGAATTTTGGTGTGTTTCTCATCATTTTTCATGACTTGATATAATTTTTATGGACATCCATCTGTGTCTAGACAGCTTGTGATATTCACAGTGGTACACTGTAAATACCACAAGGTAGACCAACTTTCTAGAGCTCATATATATATATTGTGCACTATACATGTATACACATACATACATATGTATATACACATTTTTCTATGTAGGGGCAATATGGTCAGCATTGGACAAATATATCAAACAAGTTGTGCTCAGGTAAAGCCTGACACACATGCACAGTGCATGGGTCAAGTATTCATGAACAACACAAGGTGGCATGCACAAATTCACTGTACATACAGCAGGGTAGTGTACAAGTCCAACTAAGAAGACAATGATATGCAAAATGAATGAATCCCATATTATATATATATATATATAAACACAAACAGTGTATGTATATACATAGAAGCAAGCGTTTCAGGACCTTACAATCGTGCACACATCAATATCAAGATTGACCAGAAAGGTGCAGTCATAAAGAGGACACAACAATGACTAGTTCAACAATACAAAGCATGAAAGCAGGTCAAGGAAAATGACAAGCCAGTTTCAATTCAAATATATATATATATATATATATATATATATATGTAAATATATATATATATATATATATGTGTGTGTGTGTGTGTGTGTGTGTGTGTGTGTGTGTCTATATATGCATGCATATCAACATGGCCAGTGAACAACCGTATCACAAATCTGGACAACCAAGTAGCAAGTGCAAGTATGTCAAAGCACTCAACTGTATAGCAAGATAATATGGAACATGAACTATCGAACAAATGAAGTAGTCTTTTTTCTATGGAGCAAACTCAATCAGTTTACATGGCATCATGATGGTGACACAATTGCATTGATATGGATTCATGAACAAGGCCAGTTTCAATTTCAGAGTGTACAGAATACTGAACTGAGAATGGGTGACATACATGAAGTGATACACATGGTTAGTTCTTACAGCAACCTAAATATATATGCATGGAAGTATGTACAAACGGTACAAAATAAACAAAGCAAGGTAACTAAAGGGTCAAGAACAAAATACAAGAGCAAATGAAACAGGCCAGGATGTACAAAATCATAGATTCAAAAAAAAAAAACAAGTAGACCAAACTTTTCAACATAGCAGAACAAACTCAACAGGTGCAATTGGAAATGGTCGAACAATCCCTGTAGAAAGAAAGGCATTTCTTTTTCTATACTCACTATTTGAAATAAAGGGCAAGGAATAAAATCTACAAGGGATGATTCACAACATTTCAGAAATCATGCAAACAAACATTCCAGAAAACTGCAATTTAGTTTGGCAAGTTTTTCTATTCCAAAAAGGAATTCATATATGGCAAACTGTTCTGCGCAAGAAGAACAATTTTTGGCAACAGTTTAATATTGGGCAAGTTTGCATTCAGGTGGCTAGATGAATCCCAAGAATTTTGCAAACTAGTTTTAGGTACAAACAAATTATATTCAGCAAGACTTTTTCTCTTCAGAATTGATCATGATATTTTGAGCATGAAACATGAATTTGTTTTCGGATTTATAAACTAAATTTTGGGCAAAAATCATTCCCAAAATTCAATCACAATATTTTGGGAACAGTTCCTTTTCTTTCGATTCATATCAGGAATCATTCATCAATCATGCAAGGGAAAAAAATCAATTCCAGTATTTCCAGAAGTCAACATGATGCTCACTGTACATTTTCCAATCAATCAGGGAATTTAAAGCCGAGAAAATCAATTAGTAAATCATGGAAACAAAAAGGGGAAACACGCACAAATCAAACCAACGTCATTCATGAAATCAAAGCAAGTATAGGGTTTTCTATATTCCTATATAAACCATTCATCATCGACATATTTTAGCCATCGAAACGACAAGCAACAAATTCAAGCCAAGAACCAAAAAACAAAGAGCTCACATTTTTGGGTTTCGATCGAGAGCAATCCCCTAATCAATTGACAAAGAGGAGCAAACGCCAAGCAATCAAGATCCAAGATCATCAAAAATGGAGTCCTACAATTCTTGACAATTTGGAGGAATGTGAAAACCCTAGCCGACAATTTTGGAGGAACAAATGAAACAAAGGAAGGGACGACTGAGCTTATCAAAGAAATAAAAAATAAAAGGGAAAAACTTTTTTTATTCAAAAGCTTTGTATTCTAGGGTTTTATAATTTTTTTTGTTTTGTTGTTTATAACTCTTGTAAAATCTTCTGTTTGTGTTCTAGTTTTTTCTGTAAAAACCAGGTCTTCTAGTTATAGGTTTTTAACTAGGGTTTACTAGCTACAGATTTGTAGCTAGGGGAAAAACTAATCTTAGGGATAAAGTGAAAAGTCGATGTGTACAACTTAAAGGATCTATATGACTAATGCGGAAATATATGTGATATACTAGCTAAATTATGTTAATATTTTATGCAAATAAGTCTAAGTTACCGAAATATATAGCAAGTAAATATAAGCGGTAAATAAAGTAAAAGAGACACCAGGAGTTTTTATACTGGTTCGGACTTCTCGCCCTACGTCCAATCCTGAAGCTCCTTTTCGGAATTCACTAACAACACCCTCTCTTAACCCGGAGGAATAGGTCAGTACACCCGAGCCACAACAAGGATGCCTCTTGCCTGAGCGACTACACAGGTCTTCAACAATTAAAAAGAGTTTGACTTCTGGATGTGTTCTTCTTTCAACACTGATTAGCCAATAGCTTAAGTACAACCTTCCTATAATCTGATCCTCGAGTATATACTTTGAATGCGTAGATATAAGGAACCAGAGTGGCTTGTTGAATCAAATGATATTAAAATCAAATCAAGGATTCAACAAGTATTTGAATATGAAGAGCTTTTTGTTTGCAAAGAGTATGAGAATGCAATTCAAAAAATAGAGAGAATATAGAATCATTCGATGATTGTAAAACATGATTGAAGTTGTTTATATAATGATATAAGAGTGACAATCCTTTATGAAAAGTTTCCATCAAAAGTTATGTCCATTTTCTTTGAATAATGAAGAGGAATCTCTTCATTAATGGAAGCAACTCTTCAGAAAATAAGTTCTGGGTCGAGTCAGTCGACTGATTAAAAATCGTCAGTTGAATGGTAGAATTAAATTATATTTATAAAACTTTTAAAACTGGTCGTTATGTGCAGAGATTGCTTCACCAGTCGATTGGTGAATTTCCTACCAGTCGACTGGTAGGCAATTTCTTGCACAGTCTGGCTTTTTGAAGGTTTTTAATTATATATATATATATAACCTTATCTTTATGATTCGATTCCCATAGTATCTTTATTCGTTGACATCAATCAAAATCTTATTTTTCAACATTCTCCCCCTTTTTGATTGATGATAACACCTTGGTATTTCTCCCCTTGAATTTATGCACAAATTCGTTAGTCCATAATTTTATATCCTTACCATTTGATTCCTGCATTCACAAGTGTTAGCACAATTTTCCAATAATATGGAAAATATAATATAATAGCATGGAAACCTAAAAATGTTATAATCCTCAGAGATATTTCTCCCCATTTGTCATTGATTAAAAAGAGATTAAGACATTAAAAGCATATGATGACTGAATGCTAATAAATGGTAGATTGCATGATGTCCAAACACATAGAAATCAAAACCAAAATATAGAGTTATAACACAACCATACTAAGAGAGTAACTAAACTAAGAAAGTCATGACACAACCAAAATAAGAACATTATTACACAACCAAATTAAGATTTTGAATAGATGCTAAAGTAATAAATCTCCCAACTTCATACATATTCTTCATCGGACACGGTTTCTTCAGAAGAGGTCCAGTTAAGAGGTGAAATCGGTTGCTTTTCCGGATCCGTTATATGACCAGTTGCCGCAAGAGAACATGAGATAGATTTCCACATCCTTCCTAGAAAATCTTTAATCTTATAAAACTTTTTGTCATTCTTCTTATCCATCCTTTTGAGCCTTGCTTCTAGGAGGATTTGATTGCGTGCAACTATATCAATAGTTTGCTTTGCTGTTTGATTTGGTTCCATGAGACGAACATCTTCCGGATTTTCTCGAATGGTACTCGATAATGGTTGATCCATATTCCTATTTCTCCAATCTTCTAAACTCATGATCCGGACTTGTGGAGGAGGCATGTGCATTTGCTTTAAATTCTTCTTGTCTAGTATTTTTATTTCAATCATTTCCGAGTCTGGTTTTGGTATTTTTGCACTCTCAAAAATTTTCATCAAATATTCTCCATAGTGAAAGTATGTGGTGGTTCCTCCCGTATAAAGGAGAAGATGATCCATAATAGTTTGCATCCAATCAATTTTTATATTACCAAAAGTTGCATATAAAGCCCGAAAAGTGTCCGAATACACAAGGTCGTGAGTTCTGGACCTTGGATAAATCGTTCGAGTGAGAACATGATGGAGTAATCTTGCATTAGGTCGTAATCCCTTAGTTTTAGTTCCATCCGGGTCATCATCCATAAAAGATGACTAATTTCATCCATTACTCCATACTCACAAGTTAATTCGTTTAAGGCAATTCCATCTGTTGGTGAATTTAATACTTGACCTGGCCTTTCAACAGTGATGAAAAAAGGGTTGTCCACACACAAGACTCTACACACAATTACGTGAATTACTAGGACTTTGATGATCTAAGCTCATATTGGCTCGGAATAGTTTGATCATCGTGACATTAATTTTGACATTATTTTGATTATAATCCAAGAGAGTTTCAAGTCTACCTTGATTAACCAATTATTGTTGACCATGGATGTTTAAATCTTAAAATTTTGCAAAGGGAACTGCCATGAATTTCAATTTGGATAAAAGCTTCCATCTTCTTTTTGCTAAATCATTCCAAAGCCACTAATCAATTGAAGGTTCTAATGGTACCGAGGGCTTCTTTGAACAAGTTCTAAAGGAAAATCCTATGTCTAATAGACGTTTGGGAGGGGCCATAGTAGGATTTTGAATTTTTCTAGGGTTATGGATGTTTTTAGTAGGCTTGAGAAATGAATAAATAGAAGAGAAGAGGTTATAAATAGTACGTGTTTGCCTGAAACCACATGTTCGGGTTCCAAGTAACCAGTCGACTAGTGAATAAACAACCAGTCGACTGGTTGCTGTTTTTCTGCACAATAATGTTTATTTTTTAATTTCTGAGTTTTATTTTATGAGAGTATATTGTTTTTTAGACTTATTTAGAAATATATTAATAAACCAGAGAATACAATATAACCTTGTTGATCAAAACATCGGAAAGAATTGGCATTATTGATCAATGCAAGTCTTATTGTTCAAAAAGAAGATAACCCTTTTATCCGATAACTACTCTTCAAAGGAGGTTGATTTCTGTGGTGTCCTTGCTCCTTCATTTTGTTGATTATTCTTATCCCAAGAGTTCAGACTACCCTTCTTACTCTTGTTGGTTTTCTTCCATGCACTCCATAAAGTAGTCGGTCTTTTTGATGACTCGGGAGTTGTAGAATAAGGATAGTGTCTTGGTTCTAAAACCGCTGATCGTCCACATACTCGAAGAGCTATAGTTTTGAGAAATGTTAATCTATCGGATGTTTATTTTTGATCATAATTGATTTCTCTTTATAGTTTGAATTTCTCATTCTAATACTAATATCATCGATTTTTTCTTTGGTTGAGGGAGATATCAACACTTCTCTCTTCTTTTTGGCTTCCGGAGTATATCCGGTTCTATATTCTTGCCATCGATAAGTCGGTTCTTTGTTTGGAGTAGGGGACGTGATGATGTCAATCGAATCCGATGATGTTTTTTCAGATGATTTGGTAGGAGTTGATGGAGATTATTCTTGTTTTGACATGATAAAAAAATAGTTTGAGGTTATCGTATTATTTTAAAAACAAAAGCTCTTTTTCTCTTGTATTTATATACACAAAAATGCTAAAAATAGTAACCTTAAAAATAAATGACAAGACTTTTACCATTCCTCTGAAATACACTTTGCTAAAAGTAGTGTACCAAATGAATGGATATATGAAACTTAACCATTCTTTAAAAATAGATTTTGTAAAAAACTACAATGAATTGAATAATAGAACAAAGCTTAAATATAATATATTTTAGTAACAAACTATAAAAAATAGTACAAAAATAATTTTAGTTTTAAATACTTACTAAAGAGGAACAATGAGCTCCTTTACTTTCTAACTAATTGTCATGAATTTTTGCATAATATTTATGCAAAAAATATATTTATTTGTATTTGGAGCTAATCTTTTAATATATCTATTTTAAAGAAAGACTATATTTAAGTTAAACTAAAGATATAAACTATATAAAGTTTAACTAAATTACTTACAAAGACAAGTATTTGAGAAATCCTTTTTAGATGTGCAAGTTACTAACAAGAAATCCAGTGGTACCTGCAAAATAAACAAATAAATATGGTACCCACTTCCTCCGTTAGGGTCCTAAGGGTTAAATCTTAGGAAGCCAAGCCCAAGAGGGTTTAGGTTCCTTTTTGAAAAAATATTTACTATTAAAATGAACATAATCTAAAAAGCTTGTAATATATTTACTCCTAATAAGAATATTATTTGTTCTAGGAATCCAAATACTTATTTTATCTGAATATTTTTTCTTAGTAGAAATACTTTTACTACTAGAAATTTCTAGTTTAATATTAGGAAGAATTTGATTCTCTTTTTGAAATTATTTTATTACTATAATCAAGTCCCTTTTTATTAAAAACTGATTGAAAATTTTCTAAAATCTTAGATAAATTCTCTCTACCATTGTTAAAATTATTTACATTTTTAGAAATACTTTCTAACTGAGTTTTTAAACTAGAATTTTCCAAGTCTATAATTTTAACTTTATTATTTAAATCAAGATTTTCAGAAACCAATAAATCATTTTTATTCTTTTGAATTTCTAATTCTTGACTTAACAAAGAAATTTGAGAATTTGCATTTGAAAGAGAATCTTGTAATTTTCTGATTTCTTCTTCTAAGATTTCTTTTACATCTTTCAAAAGGTCTCTCTCAAATTCAGCTTTGTTTTTTCTTCATTAGCTTGTTTAAATTTTCTGTTAAACATTTTCCTAGATTCTAAAATTTCAGTATTTATTTCTGCTGATTCATCAAAAGTAAAATCACTTACATCGTTGTCCTTAGCCATAAAGCACACATTTGCATGCTCATTATCGCTAACGCTATCACTTTCAGAAGATGAGTCCATGTTGTCCTAAGTGACTGAAAAAGCTCATTTCTTTGATTTTCATTTTTGCGATTTCTCTTTAGCTTTGGACAGTTCTTTTGATAGTGTCCGGCCTTGTGACATTTGAAACATTCTATTAGAGCTGGATCAGGTTCTTTTGATGAATTTTTCTTTATATTCTTGCTTTGAATCTTTCTGTATTTTAGAAATTTTCTAAAATTCTTAGCGACAAATGTTGTATCTAGTTCGGAGTATTCTTTTTCTGCATGGAAAGCTAAATATTTCTTATCTTGTACCTATGCTTTCTTTGCCTGCAAATTCACTTCATAAGTCATTAGATTACCGATCAATTCTTCCGGTTTCATGGCAGAGTGATCATTAGTTTCTTCGATTGCTAATACTTTTCTCTCCCATTCATCCGTTAAAGAATTTAAATTTTTTGAAACTATGTCAAAGTCGGAATATATTTCTCCTAGCCCTTATAATGAATGATAAATATTTTGAAAACGTGAATACATATCATTGATGGATTCATTCTCATTCATTTTAAAATTTTGAAACTGATTTTTGAGCATAGAAATTTTACTTTGTTTAACTTTGTTAGTGCCTTCATGAGTAATCTTAAGTGTTTTCCAGATTTCATATGCAGTATTGCATATACAAATCCGATAGAACACATTTCTATCTAGTGCACAATGTAGCATATTCATTGCCTTAGCATTTGCAGTAGCTTCATTTTTCTCAGTGTTTGACCATTCAATGTATGCAATAGTAGGTGATGTATATTATTTTTGGGTAATATTCCATGCATCATAGCTATTAGCTAGCATGTATTTTCTCATTCTACTAGCCCAGTAACTATAATTCATGCCATTAAAGAAGGGTGGTCTAGCAGTTGATTGACCTTCTGAATATCGGATGTTATCGCTAATGCTAGTGTTACTATCCATAATGTTTATGTATCAAATAATGGTTTTATGGTTATATGATGGCCTTCCTCTGATACCAATTGAAAAGTCGATGTGTACGACTTAAAGAATCTATATGAATAATGCGAAAATATATGTGATATACTCGCTGAATTATGTGTAATAGTTTATGCAAATAAAGTCTAGGTTATCGAAATATATAGCAAGTGAATATAAGTGGTAAATAAAGTAAAAGAGACACCAGGAGTTTTTATACTGGTTCAGACTTCCCGCCTTACGTGCAGTCCCGAAGCTCCTCCTCGGAATTCACTAGAAACGCCCTCTCTTAACCCGGAGGAATAGGTCAGTACACCCGAGCACCAACAAGGATGCCTCTCGCCTGAGCAACAACACAAGTCTTCAACAATTACAAAGAGTTTGACTTCCGGATGTGTTCTTCGTTCAACACTGATTAGCCAATAGCTTAAGTACAACCTTCTTATAATCTGATCCTTGAGTATATACTTTGAATGCGTAGATTTAAGGAAATAGAATGGCTTGTTGAATCAAGTTATATTAAAATCAAATCAAGGATTCAACAAGTATTTGAATATGAAGAGCTTTTTGTTTGCAAAGAGTATGAGATTGCAATTCAGAAAATAGAGAGAATATATAATCATTCGATGATCGTAAAACATGATTGAAGTTGTTTATATAATGATATAAGAGTAGCAATACTTTATGAAAAGTTTCCATCAAAAGTTATGTCCATTTCCTTTGAATAATGAAGAGGAATCTCTTCATGAATGGAAGCAACTCTTCAGAAAATAAGTTCTGGGTTGAATCAGTCGACTGATTATAAATCATCAGTTGACTAGTGGAAGTAAATTATATTTATAAAACTTTTAAAACTAGTCGTTATGTGTGGAGATTGCTTCACCAGTCGACTGCTGGATTTCCTACCAGTCGACTGGTAGGAAATTTCCTGCACAATCTGGCTTTTTGAAGGTTTTTAATTATATATATATATATAATTTGATTAGCACAATCGTGTATACTTGAGGAAAGATTTTAACATAATTCTAACATGACCCAATGTACATATATATATATAAAACCTAATCTTTATGATTCGATTCCCATAGTATCTTTATTCGTTAACATCGATCAAAATCTTATTATTCAACATAAAGATCTGTCCAGGGTTTTGAGCGTAGGATTAGAATAGGAGCAGGGTTTGAGAGTTTACAAGGTTTTGTAAGCGGGATCTGTTTTAATACCTAGTAAAAACCTTGGGGAATACAGCAATAGGCAGGTTTGCCAAAGCTGGGTAAAACCTGTGTTATTTATTTTTTGTATTTATTTTATCTGCTGCAATCTTTTCTGTGATATTTTTTAATATCTCGAATTAGATCAATAAACCCTATTCATTCCCCAACCTCTAGGATTAATCTAGATCCAACAAGTGGCATCAGAGCTTGGTATTTCATTAACTCTAGAGATGGAGTTCCCTAGTTGTCAGTATAGCGAGAGCTAGTCCAGTGATATTCCAATTATTTTCAGTAAGATAAATTTTTTTTAATTTCGAAATCGAAAATCGAATTTTATTTAAAATCTGTTAATCTTAAATATTGGAATATTACTGAAAATATGGGTGATATGCATGATAAGAAAAACAAAGTTATCAATGCTCGTGTTATGCATGCTCCGTATTCTTATTTTAGTAATAATCAAATTAATCTTATCTCCTATTGTTTGACTGCGCAGGAAATTTGGAGTACTCTCGATATGAGTATGGAAGAATTGACAACAGCAACTCAATACCCTAGAAATTCAACTCAGATTCATATCTATACTTGAAAGGAGAAATAGATGAAAATTCAAGTAGAACAGACGATAGAGATTCAACAGACATTGAGACTGATAGTTTCTCATACGAAGATTTGGTTTATATGTGCGCTGATTTAACAAAAGCTGTTGATAATCTCCATCGGAAAAACAAATCTATAAAATCTAAAATCATGAGTTGAACAACTAAAATAATTGTTTGGAAACAAAACTTTCAAACGTCAAGAAATTATAATTGTGAAAATTGTTTGAAGTTGAAAATTGATTTCGTTCATCTCAATAAAAGCATTCAAAGGCTTAAAGAGGAAATTCTTATTCTAAAAGATAACGAGATTGAGTTAAAAGGTATAAACAATTCTTTGCAAAAAGAAATTAATAATTTTAAGGCCATCAAAAATTCCAAACATGAAATTGCTGAAAAAGAAAGCATGTTGAAAAGTGATTTGATTTTAAAAGAGCTAGAAAACAAAATTGCAAAATTCAAAGATTTTGAAAACTTGAATTTGAAAAGCCGAAACATTCTGAATTTGAAATTTCTGAGGCCGAAGCCAAAATCAAATTACTTGAATTTGAAAATTTGATTTTGAAACAACATGATGCTGAAAGAAAGATCACAAATAAGCGTTGTTCAGATTTAACCAAAGAAACCAAGGATCTTAAATTCAAAAATCAACGACTAGAATCAACTTTGGAGAAATTTTCTAATGGGGAAAAAATCATTGAGTATGTTGCTGCTAAACCAAGTTTCTGTTGGAAATAAACATGGTCTTGGCTTTGGGAAAGTTAATGTTTTTGAAAATCAAAATTCAAATGGTTTTGAAGATCCTTCAAACTGTTTTAAATCATAAACGAGATGAAAACTGGTTGTGTAACAATCCATTCAAATCATCTTGGACCCCAAAATGAAATAAAATGAATTCAACTAAATTCAAATAGATTTGGGTTCCTAATGGTATAAAGGTAAATCCCAATGGATTGTTATACAAATGTGTTTGGGTACCAAAATGTGTGAACAAAACTGTGAGTGGTTTTACAAATTTTTTTAGAACACTTGATCCCCTAAACTGTTAGGTACCAAATATGGCTGAGGTACTGCTTTGTGAAAGAGATTGTTCCCAAATTGTTCCATATCACTGCATCATTCTATGTTCCTTGGCCAAGATTATTTGAGTTAGAGATACATTTGCTCACGTTGAATTCAGATATGATCTGTAAACTCATCTCTGCAGATATTATTTGTTCTTCTTTGTTATATTCCTCCTTTAACCCCTTCTAGTTTCTTTTGGTTACTTCTGATTTTGATTTGACACTGCCATATTTTTATTTTCTCTTATTTTGAGTTTCTTAACTCCCGACTGCAGAATTGTAACGACCCAAGGATTTTCGACCCCGAAAATCAACACAAAACACCATGTCAACTTTCAAGAATCGAAAATACCAAACCATTTATAGAAAGAAGTTAGAGGTTAAGAAATAGAAAGAAAGTTAGAATAGAAGAAGATCCCAACAGAACAGAATCAGAGTAAACACGAATCTCACAGCGGAACGAATAAAAAATATTATATAACATAACTTTGAAATACAAACTTGTAACAGTATATATATACCATTATCAGAGTACAACACAACCCATCGCAACGGAAATAAACTCTATATATATCTAACATTGAAGCGTCCTACTCCATGATCCTCTAAGTATCTCTATAAAATCCCGACTACTTGATTGCCCATACAAAATTGGGCACCTAAGAGTTTATGGTAAAACAAAAAAAATAAGCGCAGGGTCAGTCATGGGACTAGTGTGAGTAAACTCCAATCACTTGGTTTAACTTTTCAAAATCCATTTCAAAAGAAAAGATAATCGTAAGACCGATCCACACATAAATGCGGATGGTTTTTACCTTACGATAACCCAAAATGTTTCTTAAAATCAATACTTTTCTGATATTATAACAGTGTCTAAATCAAGTAAATAGCAATCTAGCATAATGCTTGCATCTCACATTCTACATATATAATATACAATCAAAACCACAGGCTCTTGTTGGGTAATGAATTTTCAACTATGACAAGGCATGGAACAACCTTCTGATCAGTGTACTCTATAGGAGATACACTGGAGTTCAACAAGAACATCTTGTAACCCAGCCACACGTGACCGACCATTCATTTCGCTTGAATGTTCTGAATATATTGTCGCCTTACGGTTGGTATACTAACATAACTGTTCCCAAGGGATACAGAAGCGAAAGAAGTACAAAAATGAATATTCTCTATATGGTGATAATATACCCTAATTGGGTGTGAACCACTTAGCCGTGTTGCCCGCCCGATTTTTGTCGTTTTTCCGGTTGATGAGGCTTGAGGTCATGACATATCTTTTAACAGATCACACCTTTACTTACTTTGAATGCCACATCGTCATACCCGCCAAATCACAAATTGATTTCCCCAAAAATACCATGGGATAAAGCTAAGAGAAAAGAATTCCTCCACCACCAAACGTGAATACATTTGAAGAGATCAGCTTACGCGATCTATTAGATATACTTTGTCAGACATACGTCCATACAAGTTGTCCTGGGATAGGAAAAACCGAAGGCACTATAATGTAAATCCATCTTAGGCAATTTACATCTAGGATCGCCGAAACAACCCTTGCATAAAATTCGTCTTCAATTATGTGCATTATATTTGATTTGCAATGCTAATGCCCATACGGAATGGTTTTCAGATAATGAATCTGATCCTGATCTCTCCGTGTTGACAACGTAAAAATGGTTAAAAATATTGATAGTCGGTTATTTAACTTTCAAAGGAAAACATCCATACAAAAAACAATCTTATTTCCAAATGGAAATTATATTGACCAACCATAAATCAACATTGAGTCATATAAATTAATTTAACCTTACATTATCCATTTCTCAATTTCCCATATTTTTTTGAATATTACTCAAACCCGTTTTGCCTCTCACGAGACATTTCCATATATCACAATTTCTTATTTTGTATATTTAGAAAATATACGCTATCAATATTGGAAAACATTCCTATTTATATTCACGCATCGCTATCCTTCCACATTCATTAGTTCCTAACTGTATACTATAAGAGAACAACTCCCTATGTATCAACCCCGAAGGCTGAAACTTACATTGGATCGATACTCAGAAAGCTATTCAACTTAACTAATTTCCAGTAAGTTTCTAATTTCCTTAATCCCATTTCTTAACTGCAAAAGCATTTCATTTTCTATGCTTAGAAAACATCACTGGTTATATTTGGAAAACATTTCCAAAATCCATTTATATAGATTTAAATGAACATTGTGTAAAACATTGATTATGACAATAGCATTATAATACCTACTTCTAAAATATTTAAAATATAACTTTGATTCTTTAATTAGAATAAACAAATAATATTTAATTAATTTTATAAATCTTAATTAAAAAGGAAAGTAAATAGTACCTTCCATGGTTCGATATAATCGAATTTCAACCTATAACTCTCCTTCGAGTAATCTATATTTGATTAACTTTCCAAACGTCGGAATTAATTCACCGTTTCAGGTTAACTTGGTTTCCAAATTCACTTTTGAATCTATCACTTCAAATATTTATCAATTTCCCTTTTTAACCGATTTAATATGCAAAATGTTTGTTTTAAATTATTATTCACTTTAGACATGAATATTATTCCTCAATAGAAATATGGAATTTTTTATTTAATCAAATCTTGATTTAAATAATAAATACCATTACAGTTTAAAATTCCATTTATCTTGTTATTTTATAAATTCATACTTTATATTTCATTTCCTAACTCATTTTATAAGTTATAACTTAATCTCGATTTCATATTTGATAATAAAATCCAAATATTAATTATCTCGTCGAATTCTGAATTTCATTACATATAATTTATAAAAATAAATTATTTTTATAATATTCGACACAGTCGAATTCTAATTACAAATCCTTACGGATTTATTTCAATCCTACTTACATTTCGAACACTAAAATAATTTCATCATTTCCTTTTGAAATGATTTCCCAATTTCTCCTTCCCAAATTCATCCTTAAAATTTCAAATTATTTAATAATAATTATTCCAAATTCATTTCTAAAACATTGTTTATAAATCGAACTACTTGTTTTAATATAATTTAAACAAGTTATTATATTCTAGTTTAATCGAAATTTAACTTCTATTTAAAAATAGATTTTTCTCCTTTTTTGAATCCCGAAACCTTTTCCAATAAAATTTACGGTATTTAAATACCGATTATTTCATGACAGTGCTATTCAAACATCCCAAAATGACACAATAATCAATCACTGTTTATTAGTCACATCATGTGGCGACCCGAACATCCCTATTCTCTAAAGAGAAGAGAAAGGACGAATTACATTGAGTACAAGACGAATCAGAACACAAACAGAAGAACATTTTATTGTTTATTACAACAATTCCATCGGAATACTAGAATATTACAGAGTAAGAATAAATATTATACAACAGAGAATATCAGAGATTTAAATACATTACTGCAGTGGAAAAATAATACAAAACATAACTGAAAGAAATACACGGATATAGAGCTTTTCGAATATCATTTCAGCTATAAACCAGGATCCTGTGAATTATAAATCTGCAAAACCAAAACTACTAGCTGCCCATGCGAAAAGTAAGGGCACCCAGAGTTTAGGTTAAAACAATAAACTCCAGGTCAGTCATGTGGCTGGTGTGAGAACTAAAACAGTAATTTAAAACTTTACTTTAAAAGAGAGTAATTCAAGGGACCACGCCGTATAACACGAAATGGGTTTCCTCCCAAGAATATCAGTGCATATAAATATACAGCGCAATGCTTTTTCGAAAAATGAAGCTATTATAAGACCCAGGTCCCATCACACAATGCAACGCAAGCCAGAGGATAGGCTTTTCCCTTATAATAGCCAAACATTCTTGGTACGTTTGAAACAAATCATTTGATACTATTATAAGTGTATAGTGTCAAAACAATTTCAATCATAAATATCAATCCTAGGTGGCATGGGTACCATCTATCATGTCGCCATACTAGGCTCTACAAATAAAACCGAAATATAACGTATTGGAAATTGGATTTCCGTCATGAGTCGAGGCAAGGGGCAAGCTCCTCTTCGATTCGAGACACTCTAGCAAATGTCTCAGGACCACACACAGCGATCCTTGGAACCTCCAAGGCCGGTCCTCTCCTAATTTGAGGATTAATTATTCCTGAACATACATTTCCTGGTCCTATAGGACTTATATAATGGTCTGTACGTCGGCTCACATAGTGTCAGTTATCGACCATATATTCGAGGCACCTTGCATTCCAACAACCACACAGGTGAAAAGTATATAAATGCCAGGGCCGGTTGGTCACTGACATCACCTATAGCTAGAAAGAAACGTCATGCACTTCTTGGGTCCTAATCCCGTTTTTGACTAATACCGAGGTGTGAGGCTCACGAATTAACGCTATATACAAAGCTGTGCCACATAGGCCGTGCTTTGATCATCAACCACAAGACTTTGCTTTTCAACAGAAGCCTTGATCATTTGCCACCTAGGCATGCCACACAGGCAATCCATGCCGTGCGATTGATATCCATCAATATATAATCACTGAGCTCGTACGTCTCGGAGAAGGGCGTTAAGCAAGAGAATAAATTCTCTGTCGCAAAACAGATATATATTTAATAGAAATCAATCACACAGAATAAAATCCAATGTCAGACACACAGTCCATTTACAAGTTTGTTCTGGGTCTGAGCGAAACTAAAGGCACTTTCCTCGCATATCCGTCGATCTCCAAGTACGTCTGGATGATCACCAACTGATTCCCTCCTCTTGGGTGTACAACCCAATCAAGATCATCAGTAATCACCAAAACGATGTGAAGACCTCTGGTCTTCAACCACCGTCTTCATTTTCGATTTATCGTCGAATTGATTATTCAGAATGGGTATAAACCTGGCCTTTCCGAATAACCCGCATATATAATAAACAAGTGTTACACAAACACAACATACACCTCATTCCAATTCAGAATATTCTTTATCCAAATATTCACATTCTCAGGGAAAGGTTCCCATTAATTTTGTCAAAGATAAATTCTTCTAAATTTACTCTTTAATCTTCCTTTGGATATCATTTCAAACCATATTATGGTTTTCCAAACTAGTCGGGATTAGTGAACCACACCGAAGTAATTATTGATTTTATTTCCCAATCCCAACCTATTCATCCCATAGAGCAAAACTAGTAATACTCCATATCTAATACCATGGTGCTATCGGTAAAATTAATTACCATTTCAGGTTCAAATCTAATTAAAGATTTAACTATCGCTTTGGAGCAAAACTGGTGATACTCCATTCTCGATCATTTCATTCTGATTAAAGATTCATTAAAACTCCACATAGTTTTAATCTTCACAAAAATCAATATTAATGATTATTCAAAGCTAAGAAGTTAATCTTATCTTTAACTGGGTTAAAGAACCAATGTCATTTAAAACACGGTTCATAACAACCCAAAATCTCATTCCATTGTTAATCGGGTTAAAAAACACGTGTTATTCAAAACACCGCTCACGATAAACCCAAAGACCAATTTAAATTCAATTCCAATTAAATACTAATTAACCGGACAATTTCACTAAATCTTAATTAAAAGATTTATACTTTTCTAAACTTGGTTCGAAAATAGTGTTATTTAAGATACCATTCACGACGAACCCAAAATCCCATTTGATATTAAATACAAGACTCTGAATAGAAAATATATCGGCTTATATTCAATATCAAATTCTGAAACCAACAAATATCGTAGTGGAAATAACAATATAAATATATCTTTCAAATTTCCACAACCATATCTGTATAATCACGAAATCCAACATCGAAATATTCCGAAGATAATTTCGATTCAAATCCATTCCAATTCGTATATTGGAAATTCTGATTATTTCTAAAATCACTTCAAATCCAATTAATTTATTCAAAAATATTGGATTATAATTCTAGTTCATAACTAATTCATTTCGATAAAAATATATTTTTATCCTTACAAATGTTGAATTTTTCATCCCAGTTCTTTCCAATTCATATATTATGATTTTACACAAATTATTAATATTTTTAATAATTTTATCAAGGCCCGTACATTCATTTTTCAATAACGGCTACCGAACTGCACTTACAGCAACCTTCTCCAAATTTGATTTGGACATAATTCCAAATCCAACTGTTAGATTTTGAATTTCTAATATTTATTGGAAAGCTCTTTTCGATACGAACCCAAGGTTCCTGTTTCAGGAGAATCCGACGGTTGGATCTCATGCAACGTCAATTCGAAGTCAATGGTCGAAATTCGCGAACTACCGCGGCGCGCCGCATTCTTTTCAGGCCATTTAATATATATATTATATATACTTCGTCGATTTCAATTCAAAACGTATTTTTTAAATCGTTTTAAATTCGTTTTCAAAACAATTTTCAACTTCATATTCAATTTTAAATCAAAATTGAATATTCCATATCATTAATATATAAATGATAATATTTTCAAAATATTAGATTTTGAAATCACTTCCTTCTCTATATTCGTTATAAAACGAATATAATCGATATAAATATCGTTCGCGTCAAAATGGCGCATCTCTAATCAACACGGCTTTATATATTTCAATAACTTCGTTATTCTATTCAACAAATGAATATTTTCTTCAACACATGAATATATATTTCTTTATTCAACACATGAATATTTATTAATTCTTACTTACAATAAAAATGTAAATTTTATTATACAAAATATTTCGTTCAACACATGAATAGTTTCAACACATGAATATTCTCAACACATGAGTATTGTCAACACATGACTATTTATTCTATTCAACACATGAATTTTCTTTTATAATATTCTTTATTTCCCAATTGGAATGAGGCCCAATCAATTACCATATAATGTTAATTATATAGATTCCATACAACATATGTATATAATAGCAATGATAAATAATCAACCATCATCCAGAGTGCACCACACAACTGCATAAGCATTAAATATATATAATTAACGCTTGCACAGTCTGTCAACCAACCGGTCGACATATAATTAAATAATTGGGATTAGTGTACGCCAAATATCATCCCAACACCCGTGTGGGGTTTCAAATCAACAAACACAGATTTTTATTTGTACAGTTGGGCGATGTGTAAAATTTATCGTCCCAATCAATATCAGTCAAATCAGTGTACATAAACAAATCGTCTAATCTGTAAATGAATATTTTATTTTATTCACACACACGTTAAAAATTATATTTTTAACAATAAAATATTTTATTCAACCTATGAATATTCTAATAAATTCATTTATTCAATAAAATGATATTTTTATTTTTCTAACATATTTTAGAAAATTTCGGTGGCATAATGGCACGATACTAGAAACGGGACAAGGCCTAGCCTTATCCCCAGTCTAATAATGGCCTACGCCATACACATACCAATCTAATCAATCTCATTTAATTTCCCAAACCAACCAAATAAATGAATCAATCACCAAACAATCAACTAAACAAACAAGTCGTCCATGGTCTGTGGACGACGGGTGTTGGGTGCTGCTAGGCACCGTCTGCATCCTGATGTATATTTAAACTAGAAAAGAAAATTTAAAGTGAGAAGTTCTCACCGATTAGCTAAACCAATTCACCGTGACTCTTCATATGTAGGAAATCTTCACCGTGCTTTTTATCGAGATCTGTTTCACGCGACATATGTCAAAAGTCACATTTTTGTTTCAATGCCATATTATAAAAATTCAATTTTTATATAGCTACTTTCTATGTATATAAAAATCGAATTTTTCTATTTTTAGAATCTAATCTTTTCGTTTATAAAATTCTAATCTTTTCAACAACTAAAAACCGTATTTTTATTTCTAAACCATGTGTAAAAATCGAATCTTTACTAAATTAAAAATCAAATCTTTGTGTTGTTCTTCATATGATAAACCATATTTTTATCTAAATAAAAATCACATCTTTATACATACGAATTATAGTTTCTTTATACGATATAAATCATATCGTTATATCGCTAAAATCCATATCTTCTTCCTTTACAAAAACCATATATTTTCATTAACTAAAATATAATCTTTTTCTATAATAAAAATTTAAACTTTCCTATAAATAAACACATAGACTTTTATTTAAATAACCATTAAAAGGGAAAACTCACCACTTTTACAGCAAAAAGAAGAAAGGGGGGTTTCACTGTCATAGATGGCGGTTGGAGAGGTTGGGGCGTCGACGCTGGGCTGAGGAGGCGGCGGAGGGTGGTGCTGGGCGGTGGATGGTTGGAGTCGCGGTGGCAGCGGCTGGGGAGGGGGGTGCGGTCTTCAAATTGGGGGTTTAGGGTTTTAGGGTACTCGACGGGGGGTGGGGGGGGGGGGTGGGAGCGAGAGGATGAGGAAGTGGAGGCGCGGGGTCAAGGCTAGGTGCGGCGCCGTTGGTGGTGGCCCGCGAGGAGGAGCGGTGGCTGATCCGGGGGGGGCGACGGGTTTCTTTCGTGGGTTTTTTTTTCTTTATTCTGATTTGAACGGTAAGGGAAAGGAGGTAGAGAGATAAAGGGGGTTGACCACAATTGTATATTTATATTTAATTAATTTAATTTTCAAAAAGTAACTTTTAAATTTCGATCTCCAAACGAGACCCACCGCCTGTCGCCCATCGCTAATTACGCCCATTCCGAACAAAATGGGATATGTATCGTAAGCTAATTCGATCGTTTCGATCAGTTTTCGTCAAAATCAAAATATAAATCTATATATTGAATTTAAATGTGCATTTCAATTTACCGGGGCCACATACGGACCCTAAAACTTCCCGAAAAATATTTTCTAACTTCGTATTGACGATATGGTCCCGTTTGAAAAATGGCCATTTTCCAGTCGATTAAAATCAACTGAAACTACCAAAACACGTTTTACTTCGCTATGCACACATATTGATTCAGATATCACGGATCCAACAAAAGTGGTTTCGTCGAAAACAGTGGTCGTTGTCAAAATTTCCATTTTTAAGGGCCAGAATTCCATAGCGACTATTCTGAATTTTCAACTGGGCATAACTTTTGATCCCCGCTATGAAATTTTGATTTTTCGGATTCGTTGGAAAGATATTCTCAAATCGATTCTAATATTTTTGGTTTCGCTAAAATCCGGTTTATTTTGAATCCTGTACATCCATTTGAAATTTGAAATCGAATTTTCAAACTACCGCGCCAATTTCAATTCCTTTTATAATTAAAAATAAATATTTATATTCTAACGACGATCTATATAAATATATACGTTCTAATTCTATTAAAAATAATTTTTTCGTCGTTATTGTTTAAAATAATCGATTTTAAATATTCAAAATTCAATAAAATTGCCAAAATAAAATTTTTTAAATTGGCTTGGATTTTCGGGTTATTAGAGCATCTCCAACTGTTTGGGTGTAGAATTCTAAATTTCTACATTCCGAATAATCGGAACAGGCAAATTTCCCAACAGTTTTGGATCCACGCGGTTGTTAAACAAACGCGTGGATCTACGCGGTTGTTCAACAAGCGCGTAGACCACGTGTTTGTTTAACAACCGCGTGGATTCACACGTTTGTTTAACAACCGCGTGGGACCACTATTTTTATATGTGTATATATTTTGTTAATTTTAAACAAATTGTGTTTAATATAATTATGTTAATTTCTAATACTATTTTAATATATTGTTCGTTTAAAATTTTATTCTATTTTAATATGTGTACATACTGTTTCATATGTGTTTTTAATTTATATTCATATTGGAAGAACATAACTTGATACCGAAATTTTGACTAAAAAGTTGCTTACAAGAAATAACAATGAAATAACTACTAAAACTTATGATGCACGTACAAGCAATAAGCAAAATCATTTGCCTGTTCAGCACCGTATCGGGTTATCCAACTATAACGCAGTTTGTAGGCTTCGTACCCAACAAAATCAGTCCCATACTCTGCAAGGTAACGAGAATCATAAGTTTCCCGATTCGTTTTAAATATGTTTTCATCTTCAACTGTCTCTATAATCTTCTGGTATCGTTCACAAGTATCAATGAAACGTCGATGAGCCATATGAATTTCAGAAGAAGTTCGTGTAGTGGTGCATTTACGATGATTGTTATGTAATCTTATTATCATAGACCAAAATTCTTCACGGGTAAGCCCTCCTCCATTTTGCAACAGCAGCAAATCTATCTTATCAACTTCGATATAGGATTTCACAAGTATAAGTAAGTCCTGAGGAGAGAAATCTGCTGTAGTACCACTGGAGCTAGCTTCACCTTGATTGGGACGATTACGGTTAACCACTTGCCTTCTTATGTTTTTGCGTGGATGTCCTTTTGCTTTTTGAACTTCAACTATTTGTTGAGTACCATGAACAATTTCATTTTGAACTGGTTCTTCCGCCTCTTCAACTTGTGTATCTGGAACGAAACCACCATCTTTTTCCTCCTCCTTGTTCCGTTCATACTCATCAAACATTTTATCAATGAGTTCATCACTTATTATCCAATCGTCTATTTAAGCTACACACAAACAAGAAACATATTATGTACACAAAGACATACGTAAACACGTAGAAGGAACAAGAGTACTAGTTTCTTACCTTATCGTCGTGACTTTTGTAGAACACACAATTTTGTAGGTATGATTGGGGGACGAAGTATAAACTATTTAAACAAGGGGGTTGCTTTTTGGTAAAGCTCTGTCATCATTATTTCAGCAGTACAAGATACAGACATATGACAAGACAACTCTCTGTCCTCAACAGTTGAGTTGCTGCATTTCAGGAGTTGATGTTACTATAGTATGCACCACTAGGGTAACGTGTTATAGGGTAACGTTTCTGCATTTCAGCAGTTGATGTTACTACACTCTGCACCATTAGGGTAACGTGTTATAGGGTAACGTTTCTGCATTTCAGCAGTTGATGTTACTACACTCTGCACCACTAAGGTAACGTGTTTTAGGTTGTCCAACGAATAAAAACAACTTGACTTGCAACTCGTACTGATTAAAGATGAGCTGACCACTGCTTTAATAAAGCAAAGCCGGAAATAAGAGGACTTGTCGACCTTTAATGAAGCAAAGCCAGGGTCATCCCCGTGTCATATCACCTTGAAGAAAAATAACTACATAAGTTAAGGGGTCGTCACATGTACACTACCACAACACTACATTGCCCCTATAAATATATACGGTTAGCACTTTATAGTTGACTGGAAACATAATTTTCATCAAAATAATAAAATGTCTTCATGGTCATGGCCCTCGTCAATGGATTCGAACTATGATCAAAACTTTCCTGAGCGTCCTCCTTCAAGTCCAAGAAAAGATATTGATTGGAATATCGAATACCAAGAGCGGCACTATGAGGAATTGCGTCAAGTCTACCCGGAGTTGGCCCGCATGACGATTCATCCACCAGTTGCTCATGTTCCAGATGTAGGTCATCAAGAGGCTGTAAATGAAGAACGCTTACAAGCGGCTACAGTACCTGATCCTCCGACTGTTCCAGATGTAGGTCATCAAGAGGTACGACGAGTTTCAGGTGAGCAGTCTCCTAACGAGCAGGAAGTTAACTCCTATCCCGTTTATTGCCACTGTGGTTACCTGGTAGAGGTGGTAGTCCGGGCTGACGGAGAGGATATTGGTCGCATGATCCAATTATGCTCGCTATGGCCTAACGGATGCAATTATTTTGAGTGGATAGACGACCGTTTCCCTCCAAGGGCTATTTCTTACGCAAACAAGCTAGAACAAGAGATTAGGCGACTTCGAACTTCTATGAATTAGCATAACAATTAATGTGTTTGCGTACTAAAACTACTATCATAAGTTGTTGTGTCTTTACAAGCTTTTGTATCTTTATGCTTATTGTTGTATCCTTAAGTTTAATGGTGTTATAGTTGTATCCATATGTTTATTGTTGGATTTATTGGTGCTATTCTCAAAAAACAACAATACGAGTTGTTAGACCAAAAAGTGGTTCTAACACCCAAATTGACTAAGAGCAGAATGAAATAAGATCAAAAGTAAAATGGAGACACAGAATTTATAGTGGTTTGGCATTAAAAAGCCTACGTCCACTTGTCAATCACTATTCTCGACGATAGAGTTGCAATTACAATGAGATATTCACTCAATTTCACTCACAACTCACATACATTCACTCAATTGTTTCAAAACTAATGTTGAAAAACAATTTGGATTATCCGGGAGTGCTGAAATTCGGTTTATGAAAGTGGTTGAACTCTCCAAGTGCCAAAAAGAAGATCCTTTTTATTGTCTCCAGACAGGGTATTTATAGGTGAAAATTTGCTCAGAACCCGATCCGGATCGGAGCCACATGTCTTCCATCCCATCATCCTCGGGTTCGGATGGATTGCAGCGTTGACAACGCATCAGAGCAGTGGACGTTGTGGGCAGGAACTGGTCATACCCGCTCCGCATCTTCAGGCTATCGTTGGGGAATGTGACATGAATTACAGGTCCGGTTTGGAGGAGCCTGCAGTGGGGGGGTTCGGATCGGAGTATCCGATCCGATCCGGATTAACACAAAAACTAAGTCTTTATTCACTTTTCTCCGTTCCGATCCATCTCTGTAGCAGGTAGCCCTCCGCTCCGACTGATAATAGGTAGCTCTCCGATCCGAACAGCAGTGCCTCTTTGATTCAAACAATAGCAGCTCTCCGATCCGAACAGCAAAATCTCTCCGATCCGATCCGCTATATCTCTCCGATCCGATCCGCCATGATGCTTTCCAAGTTCTTCAATGTTTCACATCTCGACTTTGTGTTGCCCACTTCACAAAGTGGGCTAACATTTTGCCCCTCAAAGGATGCTTCTGTTGGAGACGGAGCATACTTTGATTATCATTGCACAACGTCTGCTAGGTAATCTTTCCTTTGACTTTCCTTGTGCTCTCATCTTCTTCTCCGAACGGTAGTTTGATTCAACACTGAGTTACAACATTCTGTTCGGTTCGGATTCCGACCCGAACAGATCCCATTCTTCTTCTATTTCGTATTGGATTATTGGGCCACGCTGCGTTAATGGGCTGTCAAACCGATCCGACCGGGGAGACGAATAGTCACCCTGTCTTTCTATATAAACTCAGCCTTCACTTCCTTCCCACTTTCTTTTTACTTTATCGTTTTACCGTTTCTGCTTCGGAACTCCAGAATTCAAAAGAGAAAGATTTTTTACAATTCCTGCGCGAATCTTCCATTTATACACCTCGGTAGGTTTGAATCCTTGATTAGTTTCGTGATAACAAGTTTTAATTGAAACTGATGGTCAATTCGACCGATCTGGACGTGGTTTCCACACCGCAGTCTCCTCTTCCTTCGTTATTGTCATTGGTGGCTTCGTTGCTACTTCGAGGCGTTGGAAGAGGGAGTTATGGTCTGAGGCCAAAAAGGTGGAAGAAGAAGAAGATCATAGGGAATCGGTTCGGGCGATGGAGTATGAAAGTGGAGAAAAAAGAAAAGAAGTCCAGAAGGTCGGATCGGGTCGGGGCAAGTAGAGAAAGGGAAAAAGAATTGAATTCCAGAAAGTCGGATCGGGTCGGAGCAAGTAGTTAAAGAAGGGGAGAAATGGAACTCACCTAACCGGATCAGGTCGGTCTGTAAGATAAAGGTGGAAAGGCATGACTACGTGGTCCAACCCGAACCATTCGGGGAACCTACTTTCGAGCCGATCCGATTTTGATTTCTGAGTTTCGATGAGATATCCGAGCTCAAGGCTACGCCCCCGATCCGCGCCCGAACCGAACCGAAGTGCAGTCTGTCTTAATGCATAAAAACTCGTTTAACTGGCCCAATCAACTTTTGGCATAATCTTCAATTTAATGGACAGTTAGGATAGTGCCTTGCGAACGTAACTGGACATCAAGAACTACTTCAATCCTTTATACTTTGCCAACATTTTGCGTCGCACTTTTAAACATTTACTTTACACTTTCCGCATACACTGTTTACACTTTAGTTTGCACATATGCACGGGGGGATACGGGCTAATTTACTCTGACTTGTGCTATTGCTTCTTCAATAGTTTTATGACCATGAGACCCAGACGCTCTTCTAGACTAGCTGAGAAGAAAGAGGTCCCGGAGACATCCAACAAAGTTACTCTCAAGGACATATCTTCTCCTTCGGACCCAGAATGGAATGATGAGGGTTCAGATTACGAGGTTGGAAATCGCGAAAGTGACAATGTGTCTTCGGAGGGTGAAGTTTCTCTAGGTTTTGAAGAGGAAGGAAGGATTGGTGATGACCGGGCTCCTGATGAGTTTGAATCGGCTGTCATATTGGAATCACCCCAAGATTCTGTTGAATCAACAATCGACAATGGCAGACTTATCCGAATTTGTTTAAAATACGGGATATTAAAAAGGGACACCCTGGTGCCTTCGAGAACTGACCGTCCCCACAACCCTCCAGAAGGGTATATGGAAATTACTCGGTTGATGTGCATGGTCGGTGCTATCCCTCCATTTTCTCCTTTTATCGTCTATTTTCTAAGACAAATGCAAATTGCCCCCAATGCAGCTGCACCCCAATTCTTATGCTTACTTATACACCTTATATGTAGCATACCGTGAGATCTTAGGCATAGAGCTCACTTTCGATGACGTTCATTTCTTCTACAACTTCAAGCATCAGACTCGAGAGACTCCTTCTTTCTGCTACTTTGAGTCTGTCCCTAAGAGGAAGATAATTTCAGCGCCATTCAGCAGTAAAGCTGGAGATTCCACGCTGGAATGGTTTTATGTGAAGCGACAACCAGGGTGTGCCAGGAGGTGGACGAAATCAAGTAAAGCACTGGTTTTCTAAATCTCGGCTCTATACATTCAAGTCATCGCCTTAACTCGTTTTTCTTTTTGTTTGCAGTCGATAACCCAAAATAAATATCAAACCAAGTATTCTTTGACCGGATGCACCAGCTCCTTAATGGCGATCAGAAGTTCTTGACTATTGATGAAGTCCTTAAGGACGAATATCTTCATTTTCATGGGTTGCTATCTGTTACTCGTAGTATTGGTCATGGGACGGCTCCATACGTATATATTCCTCCAGTGGATGTAGTCCTAGAGACAGGGGAAGGTTCGGGAGCTCCTACAGCGCCTCTTCAAATTTCACCCTCTCCATCTTCTACTCAAGATGATGAATTGGCTAACTTGGCCGAAAAGCATCGCGAAGGGTATACTGTTCCTGAGGATGCCATTTCTCCAGAAAGGTCAACGTCTTCCAAAGAGTCGCCAACTGATGCTTCCGAGGGAGATGTCCCTAGTACTGATGACCCATTATTTCAGGGTTTGGGGGATCTCCCCTTACTTGAAACTATATACACTTCAGAGGATTTTAGGAAGGATCCTTTAGTTTTCACCTCTTCTGAAGAGACCACTCCTGCTAAGGCCAAAGAGCCCATCCGTACTAGTCTAGCTTCGGACTCGGGTTTGTCGGGGGGAAAAACACCACTTAGGACACACTTTACACAAAAACATTACCACTCATTGCATCTTTCTCTTTGTGAAAATATTGATCCTGAATTTCATTTGTCTTATTGTGCAGGCGCGATGTCCCGATCTTACTATGACATCAGGAAACTCCGCCGCAGCATGTCTAATCCACCTTATGATACTGAGTATGATCGCCGCGACGATCGCAGTATGGAGGAGAGAAGGCCTTATGAACCCTATCGCTCTCGAATCTCGCGTTCTCGCTCTCCTGTTCGGACGGATCCAGAGAGATATAAAGGTTATCAAGGTCGTCGGGAAGAGGACAGGCCGCAACCAAAAGACTCCACCTCTTCTCAAGAAAAGCGCAGCAGGGAGAGAAGTCCGCCAAAAGATACTGAGTCACGAAGTAAACGCAAGGTCTCTGCTAAACGGCCTAGATCAGATAAAGAAACTATTGGATCCTCCACACACAGGGACACTGAACTGACGATCCCCGCCCCCCCACCACTAGATGCTGAAACTGCAATCAAGCGGGCGTATCTGGAGGAGCAATTTCCCGAACATTACTTCGAGAACTTGACTTTTTTACCTGCCCTTGAGCCTATTTCTTCCAGGTGGGCAGATGAGGCCAAAGCAAAGATAGATGCGGTCGAAAAACAGTATTCTGAAATGTTCAAATATTCATGCAACCTTTCCAGAATCATCCGTACTCTAATCACGAATGCTGATTCGATGCAAAAAACCGCGGAAGATGATGCAAAGGCCTTAAAGAATCTAGGAAAAGATTTGGAGGACACACAGGCCCAGCTTGCTGTTGCTCAAAGGGACACTACTAGTTTCAAACAACAATTTGAAGATATGCAAAAACGTTATCATGATTTGCTTGAATCTCACACTCAAGAGCGTTCTGAGTTAAAAAAGCAAGCTGAAGATGCTAAGTCAGATGCCGTTAAAACGCGCCTTGCTTACGGTGACCTTGAACGGAAAAATGCCGAGTTAGCAAGGAGGAATGCTGAGCTAGAAAAGAAAATGCTGACTTGGCTTCTAAGCTAATGGAGGTGGAGAACAGAGCTGCCCTGGCGGAGGGCAACGTCGAATGTGCTATCAAAGCCGCTGAGGAGGCCCGCAAACAATTGTCAGAGGCGGAGGCAGAGATTCAAGGTTTCGGCGAATTAATGATTGAATTCTTTGCACATATCATCCGTCGCCGGAACATTTCTTGGATTGAGGATTATCCATCTACTCTAGTCCAAGTATGGAGTCAGATCGTTGAGTGGGAGAAAGAGGAGCTCAAGGTTGATTCCATTGATGAGGACAAGCTGATGGAGAAATATTTAAGGGATGATGAGCCAGAACGCCTAGCTGAAGGGCGCCGCCTCATTGCTGATGCGATGGAAGAAGAGAGGCGGAGGACTAAGCAGAAGAACATTCCCGAGGCTGGTTCCTCTTCTACTGCCCCCACAACTTCTGAAGTAGAGGGGTATGATCCTGAAAACCCGGGGATCCCTCGAACAACTCTGCTATCCCCTATTCCCGAAACGGCCTTGGAGACAGCAATTACCCCTACCGAGAAGTCTTTGGAAGGTATCCCTACATTTTCACCTCAATTCGTCAAGGCTATTTCTACCTTTCGCCACGTGATTGAGCAATCGATGAAAAACCCATTATTTTCTCCTGAGTTGATAACTGTTGCTTCTCACTCTGTAGGTATTGAGCCATCCGGAAAGACAGATGTGACTCAGGGAACCGCCTCTGGGGCAGAGCCTACGGAGAAGGCAAAAGGGGGAAAGGACAAGGCTGCTCCTATAGATTTGGGAGAAGGAAGCGAACCGTCTAAGGCTGACACTCCCCGTGATGAATAAATGATAGCCGCCTTAAAGGATGATTGCGGCGACGGAGGACATGAGGAAGATCCAGAGGTGGCAATAATGGGGAAGTCGAAAAGTGCAGATGATGTTACTTTGGCTGCAATGAAAGCTGACCAAGATAAACGCTTGCAGTTAAAAGCTGAAGACTTAGACCCTGAAAGCCTCAAGCCTCTCGCAGTTGTGGATGCGGGATCAAGGTTAGTTGTTAAGCTTTCAACTAGATTATTACAGAAGAACTCGCTAAAAAGTCTTCTCTTGATTCTAGTGCTCCGCCCTCCGGGAAGAAGTCAACCGATTCCAGCATCTCAGCTTCAGGAAAGAAAAAATCAAAGCGCATCTTGACGGAGGCCGAAAAAGAGACGAAGGATGCAGAGAAAGCCGCTAAGAAGTCCAAGCCTCCTTCGAAGTCTAAGTAGTGGGCTGTCTTGTGTTATTTTAGCATTTAGTTGACCAATAATTATTGCTATGAGGGTGGCATTATTCATTTGTAAATAAAAAATAATTCATTTTCTGCAATGTCTGTTAGCCATTAGTTTTACACTTATGTAAGAATGCATGTCTTACTATAGTTGTGTAATGAAGTTATGGTTGGGGGAAATATGTGTATACATATATGCCCCCAGTCGATCTCAAAAAACTATTCAAGACTTAATCAAGTAGTCTAAATGTCCCCGATTTTCTGACGGGATTGCATTTTCTGTGTCGTCAATGCCTGTCATTTTTTCTGGCATTTTTTTTTTATACTCTCCTGTCTTATACTCAGGTTAGAGTTCTTACTGAGGCGGTCTCTTTTCTGGGTGCACCTTCACGCCTCAGAGGACGTCGTCTTCCCGTCCTTTATACTCTCTCTCAATTCTCGAGAGTTAGAGTTAAGAATGTCGTCTTCCCATTCTTTTATATCTTATCGCACAAGTAGTCATTGTGCTTTTTCTTACGTTTAAACAGTTTTCAACCTTTCAGGTTTTGAATCATCTTATATTCCATTATCGCAACAGAATAGTCGATGAAGGTATACATATAATGCATGAAAGTAAATAACACACGATATTTTTATAGTGGTTCGGCTAAGTCGTAGCCTACATCCACTTTATAGTCCTTTATTCATATCATTAGATTTTCCTAAGGCAAGTCGTGCCTTTTTACAGAGTTCATAAGAAAAATAACAAAGAGTACAACATTTCTAATCCAAATATCGCATCAAGTGTTGGGCATTCCATGCCCTAGGTACTTCTTCGCCATCTACGGTCGTTAACTTGAAGGTTCCTATTTCAAGTTTCCGTTGGATGACAAAGGGTCCTTCCCACTTTGGACCGAGGTGAGGAAGGGATGGAAAGACTCTCTTTAGCACCAAATCTCCTGGTTCAAAAGTCCTAAGGCGAACTTTTTTGTCGTAATAGCGTGCCATCTGACGTCGATGTCTTGCCGCACGCAAATCCGCTTCGTCCCTTTTTTCTTCCATCAAGAGACTCGAGAAAGAGTGCCCGATTCGTCATCGGGTCATAATACGTCACCCGATGGGAAGGAACTTCAAGCTCTACTGGAATTACTGCTTCTGAACCAAAAGAGAGAGAGAAAGGGGTATGACCAGTAGCGGTCTTAAATGTTGTTCGATATGCCCACAAAGCTAAGGGCAATTCGTCAACCCATTTTTCCTTTGCGCGCTCTAACCGTTTCTTGAGGATGGATTTTATTACTTAGTTTATTGCTTCAACTTGCCCGTTCGACTGCGGGTAAGCAACCGCAGTATATCGCTTGTCGATCTTATACTTCTGGCAGAAATTTCTGAATTCAACACCATCGAACTGGGTTCCGTTGTCAGTTATAATGGTCCTTGGGATCCCGAATCGGCATATAATATTTCTAACCACAAAACTTATCACCTTTCTCGCCGTGATCTTGGTTAGGGGCTCAGCTTCCACCCACTTCGTAAAATAGTCCACAACAACTATTACATATTTCGCCCCTCCTTTAGCAATTGGTAGAACTCCGATGATATCAATTCCCCACGTGGCAAAAGGCCAAGGACTCACCATCGATTTGAGTTGAGTCGACGGTGCTCTGGAGATTTTGGCGAATCTCTGGCACATATCGCAGCGTCGTGAATAATCAGCTGCATCTTTATTAATTGTGGGCCAGAAGTATCCATAACGCAATATCTTTTTCGCTAAAGTCTGACCTCCTGTATGATCTCCACACTCACCTTCGTGTACTTCTCTTAGTACACGTTTGATGTCGTCGTGTGCTATACATCGTAACAGGGGCATAGAAAATCCTTGCCTATAAAGAGTATCATCTTGTAGGACATATCTGGTAGCCTTGCGAACTATAGCCCTTCTCTCACTCTTCTTTGATGGGAGTGTCCCATTCTTAAGGAAGTTCTTAATTGGGGTCATCCACGACTCCTTCTCCGGTTCTCCTTCGAAAGCGAACTCAATTTCCATCGACTCAAAGCTTGGCGATTCCAACGTTTCAATTGGAATTATTTCAGTTTCTTCTGGATTGTCGGAACTAGCTAGCTTTGCTAGCCTGTCTGCCTTCTGGTTTTCAGCTCTTGGGATATGCGTTATACTGTACCGCTCCAGGTTGCTCAACTGCTTTTCCACTTTCCCGAGGTAGGCGATGAGTCGAGGTCCTCGAGCCACAAATTCCTTTCGCACTTGGCAAACAACGATCTTGGAGTCGCAGAATATGTCCAACATTTTTATTTCGAGGTCTTTAGCAAGCTTCAGCCCGGCAATCAGGGCTTCGTATTCAGAGTCGTTGTTAGTCGCCGAAAATTCTAATCGTAGAGCGTAATATAACGACCGTCCTTCAGGAGTAACTAAGACGATTCCAGCTCCGGACCTTCAGTCGTTCTTGGCTCGATCTGTGTATAGCTTCCATGGATCTATCTTTAACTCATCTTCGGACTTGACCACTCCGTCATCGATTACTTCCTCCTCTGGGATGGTGAACTCTGCTATAAAGTCTGCCAGAGCTTGCCCCCTGATCGACCTTCATGGCTGAAAATTTAAATCAAACTGACTTAATTCAATATTCCATTTGATCAATCGTCCCGATGATTCGGGTCTCTGCAACACCTGCCTTAAAGGTTGGTCAGTGTATATGGTTATTGGGTGAGCTTGGAAATAGTGAAGAAGTTTTCGGGAGGCGATTAGGAGGCTGTAAGCGAGCTTCTCAATCTTTGGGTAGTTGCGTTCTGCCGCTGCCAATTTCTTTCTTACATAATATACTGGCCTTTGCACTTTGTCTTCTTCTCGAACCAAGGCTGTGCTAACAGAGTGAGCCGAAACTGCCAAGTAAACAAATAACTCTTCGTGATCCACTGGCTTTGACAAAACCGGCGGTTTTTCTAGTAGTTCCAATAAATTTTGGAAGGCCTCAACACAGTCCGGAGTCCACTCGAAGTTCTTCTTCCCCCTTTTAATCAAATCAAAAAACGGGACGCATTTGTCCGTGGCATTGGAGATAAACCTACTCAACGCAGCTACTTTCCCCGTAAGACTTTGGACGTCTTTAATTCTCCTCGGCTCTTCAATGTTTCTAATCGCTGCTATTTGGCTGGGATTGATTTCAATTCCTCGGGAGCTCACAATGAAGCCTAGAAATTTTCCCGATGCCACTCCAAATGAACATTTCAAAGGATTCAACTTCATCCGATACTTTCGCAAGATACCAAACATTTCTGCCAAGTCTTGCGTATGGCTGGAGGACTGTTTCGATTTGACAAGCATATCATCCACATAAACTTCCATAGTCTTCCCTATTTGATTATAAAACATTCTGTTCACCAAGCGCTGATAAGTGGCTCCGGCGTTTTTCAATCCGAACGGCATGACCACGTAACAGTATAACCCCAAATTTGTAATGAAGCTCGTGTGTTCTTGATCTGGCACGTGCATAGGAATTTGGTTGTACCCGGAATATGCGTCCATGAAAGAAAGAAGTTCGTGTCCCGCTGTTGAATCTACAAGCTGGTCAATCCTGGGAAGTGGGAAACTATCTTTCGGGCAAGCTTTGTTCAAATCTGAAAAATCAATGCAAGTCCGCCACTTTCCATTCGGCTTCTTTACTAAGACGGGATTCGATATCCAGTCGGGATATGTCGAATCTCTAATAAATCCGTTCTGTTTCAGCTTCTCCACTTCTTCTTTCAGAGCGGCCGACCTCTCTGGGCCCAGCATACGTCTCTTTTGCTTTATAGGCGGGTGTTTCGGGTTTACATTTAGTGAGTGACTTATGATGGATGGCGATATCCCACACATGTCATCGTGGGTCCAGGCAAACACGTCCAAGTTTGCCTTCAGGAAGTCAGCTAGTTCTTTGGCCCGACGTGGATCCAACTGGGATCCAATCTTCAAAACTCTTATTGGATCAGCTTCATCAATAGGAATGTCCACTGTCGCTTCATTAGGAGTTGCATTTCTAGTCTCTGGTTCCTCGTCTTTTCTGGGATCCAGGTCTTCAGGCGTTCCTTTGGGCAACTCCTTCGGGGCCGATCCCTCTAATTGCTACGCCGAGCCTTCCTTTGGAGGAGGCGAGGCATCCTTACTCTCGATGTTAAGTCCTTTCATCAACATCTTTAATTCGGCAACATAGCAGGCCCGTCCGGAGACTTGATCCCCTCTCATTACTCCAGTTCCGGCTTCAGTTGGGAACTTAAGCAATAAACACCAAGGGGCGATGCAGGCCCTGAACTCGGCAAGGGCAGGCCTTCCCAAAAATGCATTATAAGGCGAATCTACGTCCAACACTACGAACTGAAGCATCCGTACTCTTCGGCGTTCTCCTTGCCCCAAGGTTACGGGCAATTCTATGTACCCCATTGGAGCTGTTGACGCCCCATTGAAGCCTCGGATCCAACCTTCGCATGGCTTCAAATCTTCAGATTCAAGCTTCATCTGATCGAATGACTTTTTAAATAAAATATTAACAGATCTTCCGTTGTCTACAAACACCTTATGAACCAAGGCCGGCCCAATGGTGGTAGTTTTGACCAACGGATCATCGGTGGGTGACTGGATCCCAGTATTATCTCTGCTACGGAATACCACGTCGTCAAACATTGTCTTCTGTTGCTTTATGGGGGCGGTATCTTCCAAATCATCACATTCATCCACATCCACGTGCTTGGCAGCATTTACATATTGATCCATTGCTCTAAAACTGCAGATTGCTGGGTGGGGTCCACCCACTATAGAGTTGATAACAGTTCCCTTGCCTTTCTGCTGCGCCGTAGGCTTGGGAGCAGATTGAATCTGTTTTGGAGCCTGTTCTCCTTGCCCCCTGTCTCTCGGGGCAACCTTATATTCATCTAATTTCCCTTCGCGCAGCAGCTTCTCAATCACGTCTCTCAAATGTCGACATTCATTGGTTGAATGCCCATGAGTTCCATGAAACAAACAAAACTTTCCAGTTGCCATTTCTTTCTCCGTTGAGTCGCGAGGTGGCGGTATTTTATATTGCAAAACATTGTATGTATCCAAGTAAATATTCTCCAGAGTGTCGTTCAACAGTGTATAATTCTCATAAGTCTGGAATCGGGGTCTTTTGTTAGGATCACTTCCCCTATTTCTATTTCTTCTGTTACCATTCGCGTTGCGGTTATTGTTGTTGCCCCCGTTTCCAGTATTGTCGTTTCCACTCTTGTTTCCCACATTCACTTCAACTTTTCCGGAACTTTCTCCAGACTGCTTCACGGCGACATTACTCTGAACATTTTCTTTTGAAGCCGCCCCAGACTTTCTCTTTCGGTTTGCCCTGGCCTCCTCTCGTCTTAAGTGAATATCGGCCTTTTCATAGAATAACTCTCTCGTGGAGGGTGTCTTCCCAGAAAGGTAATCTCCAAACTCGGAGTCAGGATCGACTCCTTCCATCAAAGCCATCAAGATGGTGGGCTCATGCGGGTCACTAACTTAAGTCACAGCTAAGTTGAAACAGTCGAGATATGACCTCAAAGACTCTCCTGGCGCCTGCTTAATTCTTGATAATTCAATAACACTTTTAGACTTTCGGGTATGGAGTCGGAACTGATTCATGAAACGTTCGCTCAATTCCCTATAATTCGATATCGAACGAGGGGGAAGTCGGGTAAACCATAGCAGCGCCACATCTTCTAAATAGATCGTGAATGCTTTACACTTCACTGCGTCAGGAGCAGCAGCAGCATTCATGAGCCACGAGTATCGCATCAAATGTTGTCCCGGATCGGTTCTCCCATTGTACTTGTCCATCTGCGGCAGGTTAAAACGCCGGGGAAACTGAAAATTGAGGATGTCGTAAGTGAAAGGAGTATGGCTTCGCTCAATGCCATAATCTTCATTGGTATAGTTACGGCTTTCGGACATAATCTGGCGTACCATTGCCTGTACGTCAGCATTAGTTAGGGGCCGTTCAGGCTCCCTGGCCCTGGTATCCGGGTTCCTTCTGGGCTCTTGTTCAGGAGATGCCCTTCTTCTTTGAGCTGCTTCTGCTCTGCTTCGTTCCCTACGCTCCCGGTCGATCTCAGGAGGAGGGGGCTGGAGCATTTTCCCCTGAGTGGGATTAGTATGGTTAGGGTCTCTCAAGCTTGGATCATTGGTTCCTAGTGCTCGCGCAATATCCTCGCGGGACCCCAAAGATCTGAACGTCAGTTGCTCCAAATTCTGAGGTTGTTCGAGCGGCCTTCTTTCACGGGGCCGTTCTTCCTCGGAAGGAGAAAATTGATCCATTGGGGTGTGGCGAACCGAGGATGGGGTTCTCTGTCTACGGAGTTCGCTAATTTCCCTGCTCATGAGTCTCATGTTTTCTTGCATCATGAGATTGGTGCGCTCGTGGATTTTCATAGCCTCCCTAGTACTCTCAAGCATGTCAAGTAGGCGCGAGAAATCTCCTTGAGTAATAGGTGTGGATGGATTGACCTGATCATTGACCCTTGTGGCTGGAGTCGGAGCATTTATGGGGGCTCGAGTAGAGGTTCCAAAATCACCAAGTGACGGGTCGGTTCGGAGATGGGAAATCGGGTCGGGTCGGAGCTGGGAAGCCTGTTCGGGTCGGAGCTGGAAAGCCAGGTCGGGTCGGTGTAGGGCGAATTGCTCGGGTCGGTTCAGGTTGGGGGAGTGCACTGCTTCAGATTCTCCTACCCGGATCGGATCGGAACTCTCCCCTTGAGTGCGGTTCGGATTTCTTGTATCAGTCCGTTCTGCTGCTGAGCTCTACCCACGAGACCGTGTCACAACTGCATTTTGCTGATCTTCACCAACTCCGTTTCCTCAACTAGTTTGAACTTCCTTGCCTTTTCCTTTGGCCATAGTTCTTCAACAATTAATTCAACAAATATTCAAGAGCGTCGAAACTTGAGGATTAACTTCTTTGCACTCAACGGTCCAAAAAGTAGAACGATAATCCCTTTCTCAGTGAAAGCACCAAAATGTTAGACAAAAAAGTGGTTCTAACACCCAAATTGACTAAGAGCAGAATGAAATAAGATCAAAAGTAAAATGGAGACACATAATTTATAGTGGTTCGGCGTTAAAAAGCCTACATCCACTTGTCAATCACTATTCTCGACGATAGAGTTGCAATTACAATGAGATATTCACTCAATTTCACTCACAACTCACATACATTCACTCAATTGTTTCAAAACTAATGTTGAAAAACAATTTGGATTATCCTGGAGTGCTGAAATTCGGTTTATGAAAGTGGTTGAACTCTCCAAGTGCCAAAAAGAAGATCCTTTTTATTGTCTCCAGACAGAGTATTTATAGGTGAAAATTTGCTCAGAACCCGATCCGAATCGGAGCCACGTGTCTTCCATCCCATCATCCTCAGGTTCGGATGGATTGCAGCGTTGACAACGCATCAGAGCAGTGGACGTTGTGGGCAGGAACTGGTCATACCCGCTCCGCATCTTCAGGCGATCGTGGGGGAATGTGACATGAATTACAGGTTCGGTTTGGAGGAGCCTGCAGTGGGGGGTTCGGATCGGAGTATCCGATCCGATCCGGATTAACCCAAAAACTAAGTCTTTATTCACTTTGCTCCGTTCCGATCCGTCTCTGTAGCAGGTAGCCCTCCGCTCCGACTGACCGAACAGCAGTGCCTCTTTGATTCAAACAATAGTAGCTCTCCGATCCGAACAGCAAAATCTCTCCGATCCGATCCGCTATATCTCTCCGATCTGATCCGCCATGATGCTTTCCAAGTTCTTCAACGTTTCACATCTCGACTTTGTGTTGCCCAGTTCACAAAGTGGGCTAACATGAGTATTTACAATAAGATAATAAATTACAAGTACAACAAAAAGAGATATAAAGATAACAATACAATACAACCAGTACAAAATAATACAGCCACTGTAACTGTTGCTTTATATCAGTAATACAGCAAATGCTGCTTTAAAAGAAGTGCTGCTTTATGTCTGTGATACTCCGGTAACCAATGCATGACTTGCTTTATGTCAGCGATACTCTAGTAACCAATGCAATACTTGCTTTATATCAGTGATACTCCAGTAACCAATGCATGATTTGCTTAATGACAAGTATACTTCAATAACCGATGCACGACTTGCTTTATGTCAGTGATACTCTAGTAAACAATGTATGACTTGCTTTATGACAAGCATACTGCGGTAACCAATGCATGTCACATTATGGTATCCAATGAAGAACAAAATGTAGAAAAACTATGTTATATAAGGAGGAAAACTTGCAGCATTCACTACTCAGACACAGTCCACAATTTGTACTGTATACACTCAAAAACTCAAAAGACCACAATGTCCACCGAAGAGTGTTTGTTGTTCGATGATAGTGACGAAGAGTTTGATGTTATGGTGGATGATCATTTTCGACGACAAAGACAACTTATAGGTGCATTAAGAGATGGTGAATCTAGCGAATCTCATGGAGGTTCTGTTGTAGGCCGTCGATATAAAAATCGACATCATGCATTGCACAACGAGAGACTAATGGAAGATTATTTTGTCTCAAATCTGAGGTATACAAGTACATAGTTTAGAAGGAGATTCCGAATGAGGCGCCCTTTGTTTCTTTGAATCCTAGAATGTATTAAACAACACGATTCCTACTTTATCTACAAGTGCAATGCTTCTATGACAATGGGGCTCACCGGAATTCAAAAGATGACAGTTGCACTGCGTATGATAGCCTATGGAGGTCCTGCTGACGCTCAAGACGAAAAATTGAAAATGGCAGAAAGCACAGTACTAGAATGCTTAGACCATTTCTGCCAAGCTATCGTAGACGTTTACAGTAATCAATACTTGCGTAGACCAAACGAAGCAGACATTGTAATGTTAATGGATATGCACGGTAGCAGAGGATGGCCAGGGATGTTAGGATCTTTAGACTGCATGCATTGGGAGTGGAAGAATTGTCCTAAAGCATATGCTGGAGCTTATCAGGGTAAGTCTCATACGTCAACTATTATACTTGAAGCTGTAGCGCCGTACGACTTGTGGATATGGCATGCTTTTTTCGGAATGCCAGGTTCGAACAATGATTTAAACGTAGTTGAACGCTCAACGTTGTTTAATGATTTGGCGAACGGTAGATCAGTTCCACATCATTTTACTTTAGAGGGTCACGAGTATGACCATGGATATTACCTAGGTGATGGTATATACCCGCAATGGAGTACGATTGTCAAGACAATACCAAACCCACAAAACAATAAACAAGCAAAGTTTGCAGCACTGCAAGAAGGGCAAAGAAAGGATGTAGAAAGAGCGTTTGGCGTTTTACAATCCAGATTTGCCATAGTCAGTAATCCATGCAAACTTTGGTCTCCAATTAAAATGACTAGGATAATGTATACTTGTGTTATTTTACATAACATGATTATAGAGGACGAAGGAGACATGGAGGATGATTTCAATCACGACTGCACTGCTCCACCACCTGAGATTTGGCGTGAAAATATGATTGAAAGCGAACTAGAGCTTGAGTTTCACGTCGAAAGCCAAATGGCTTACCGTAACACATACATTCATCGCAAACTCCAACAAGAATTAATAAATCATTTATGGAACTTTGTTGGAAGTTAGTGAAACTGTTTACCCTTGGTTGTTGTGTTTTCATTGCTTTAGTAGTTCTAATATTGTACTTTGTATCCTTTAATCAATATCTGAAACTATGTATCCGTTAAATGTTAGTGAAATCATGTATCCGTTAAATGTTAGTGCAATCATATATCTTAAGTTTTTTTGCAAATGTTGATTGTTTTTGTTTAATTACATCTTCGTGTCAAAATTTCGGTGGAAGGAAGATAAATATCACAAAATTTTCATTAAACACTCCACGCGTCTGTTAAACAACTGCTTGAGTACAAGCGGTTGTTGAATAGGCGCGCGCTTGTTGAACAGACGCGTAATCCTACGCGTTTGTTCAATAACCGCTTCGGGAGTTTGGACATTCCGAAACCCTTCTCCCAGATTTCAGAACAAATCGGACTTTGCAAACTCAGTTGGAGGCCAAAACGAGTGTAGATTTTTGAAAATTGGATTTCCAACCTTTTGTTGGACTTGCTCTTACAATCTCCCCCACTTAAAACTTTTCGTCCCCGAAAAGGAACGAAGCTGAAAGTTGTTTAACTAATCAACTCAACTTCCATTATCTTCTTTACGGCTTAAGTTCTTCAACTTTTCAGTTTCTAAGAACTTTTCAAATTTTTCAAAAATTTGGCTAATACCCTAAATTTTCAAAAAATTTCGCCATAACCTCCCCTGCATCAAGAGCTTGGGGATATTACAAATAGCCTCCCATGGCCCTCACCAATCCAAAAGAAAAAGAAACAGCCAAGTGGTTAGCCAATCGGCTCATAAAATCATCCAACCCCAAGAAATACAATAAACATGTACCTATTTGTCGGGCAAACAATTTTATTCCTCTTCTCTAGCCTCCTTGCTATGACCTGTTCAATAGATATACATGTACATATATGCAAATGCAACCAATTTTCAGTTCAGTTCTAAATTTAGTTCAATTAGGCTAAACGGTTCAAAATTTCAAACCAATAATCAAACATAGCAATCAGTTAGTAGATTATCATTTCAAATTCATAATTTTGATATATATACAAAAAATCATGTTTTTGATGCCAAATCACAACAATAAACCCTATCTAGTTTTGGTTCTCACACCAGTCTAATGGAAATATATAGATATCACACTTTTAAAACTCGAACATAAATACTGATGATATGGCTACATCATCAGAATCATTCCCGGGTGTCTAGAATATGATTCTATATCTATCCAGTATATTAAAACTTCGAATATACGTTCATGACGCGTATACGCGAAATCTTTATATACTGGATTGTCCAAAATTCAATATAAAATAAATATTCAAATACAAATAATACGGTTTAAATTTTCAAAACAAAATTGGTTTTCAAATTTTTATTTCAAAATCTCACTCTTTACACTCGTTCTAGGAAACTACTGATCCCATCTCTAACGAGTCATTCTCATTGGATATTACTAACCCAATCTCTGATGAATTCTTTCGTTCGGTTCTAATGTGTCTTGTTCTCGAGCTCTGTAAACCAAAGCTCCGATACCAACTGTGGTGACCCGAACTTCCCCATTCTCCAAAGAGAAGAGAAAGGACGAATTATAGTGAGTACAAGACGAATCAGAACACAAACAGAAGAACATTTTATTGTTTATTACAACAATTCCATCAGAATACTAGAATATTACAGAGTAAGAATAAATATTATACAACAGAGAATATCAGAGATTTAAATACATTACTGCAGCGAAAAACTAATACAAAACATAACTAAAAGAAATACACGGATACAGAGCTTTCTGAATATCACTTCAGCTATAAACCAGGATCCTGTGAATTATAAATCTGCAAAACCAAAACTACTAGCTGCCCGTGCGGAAAGTAAGGGCACCTAGAGTTTAGGTTAAAACAATAAACTCCAGGTCAGTCATGTGACTGGTGTGAGAACTGAAACAGTTATTTAAAACTTTACTTTAAAAGAGAGTAATTCAAGGGACCACGCCGTATAACACGGAACGGGTTTCCTCCCAAGAATACCAGTGCATATAAATAAACAGCGCAATGCTTTTTCGAAAAGTGAAGCTATTATAAGACCCAGGTCCCATCACACAATGCAACGCAAGCCAGAGGATAGGGTTTTCCCTACCCAGTGCAATGCTTTTTCGAAAAGTGAAGCTATTATAAGACCCAGGTCCCATCACACAATGCAACGTAAGCCAGAGGATAGGGTTTTCCCTACGTTTAAAATAAATCATTTGATACTATTATAAGTTTATAGTGTCAAAACAATTTCAATCATAAATATCAATCCTAGGCGGCATGGGTACCATCTATCATGTCGCCATACTAGGCTCTACAAATAAAACCGAAATATCACGTATTGGAAATTGGATTTCCGTCATGAGTCGAGGAAAGGGGCAAGCTCCTCTCCGATTCGAGGCACTCTAGCAAATGTCTCAGGACCACACACAGCTATCCTTGGAACCTCCAAGGTCGGTCCTCTCTTACTTTTGAGGATTAATTATTCCGAAACACACGTTTCCCGGTTCTATAGGACCTATATAATGGTCTGTACGTCGGTTCACATAGTGCCAGTTATCGACCATATATTCGAGGCGCCTCGCATTCGAACAACCATACAGGTGAAAAGTATATAAATGTCAGGGCTGGTAGGTCACTGACATTACCCATAGCTAGAAAGAAACGTCGTGCACTCCTTGGGTCCTAATCCCGTTTTTGACTCATACCGAGGTATGAGGCTCGCGAATTAACGCTATACACAAAGCTGTGCCACATAGGCCGTGCTTTGATCATCAACCACAAGACTTTGCTTTTCGACAGAAGCCTTGATCATTTGCCACTTAGGCATGCCACACAGGCAATCCATGCCATGCGATTCATATCCATCAATATATAACCCCTGAGCTTGTACGTCTCAGAGAAAGGCGTTAAGCAAGAGAATAAATTCACCGCCGCCAAACAGATATATATTTAACAGAAATCAATCACACAGAATAAAATCCAATGTCAGACACACAGTCCATTTACAAGTTCATTCTGGGTCTGAACGAAACTGGAGGCACTTTCCTCGCATATCCGTCGATCTCCAAGTACGTCTGGACGATCACCTACTGATTCCCTCCTCCTGGGTGTACAACCCAATCAAGATCATCAGTAATCACCCAAACGATATAAAGACCTCCGGTCTTCAACCACCATCTTCATCTTCGACTTATCGACGAATTGATTATTCAGAATGGGTATAAACCCGACCTTTCCGAATAACCCGCGTATATAGTAAACAAGTGTTACACAAACACAACATACGCCTCATTCCAATTCATAATATTATTTATCCAAATATTCACATTCTTAGTGAAAGGTTCCCATTAATTTTATCAAAGATAAATTCTTCTAAATTTATTCTTTAATCTTCCTTTGAATATCATTTCAAACCATATTATGGTTTTCCAAACTAGTCGGGATTAGCGAACCACACCGAAGTAATTATTGATTTTATTTCCCAATCCCAACCTATTCATCCCATGGAGCAAAACTGGTAATACTCCATATATAACACCACGGTGCTATCGGTAAAATTAATTACCATTTCACGTTCAAATCTAATTAAAGATTTAACTATCGCTTTGGGGCAAAACTGGTGATACTCCATTCTCGATCATTTCAATCTGATTAAAGATTCATTAAAACTCCACTTAGTTTTAATCTTCACAAAAATCAATATTAATGATTATTCAAAGCTAAAAAATTAATCTTATCTTTAACTGGGTTAAAGAACCAATGTCATTTAAATCACGGTTCACAACAACCCAAAATCTCATTCCATTGTTAATCAGGTTAAAAAACATGTGTTATTCAAAACATCGCTCATGATAAACCCAAAGACCAATTTAAATTCAATTCCAATTAAATACTAATTAACTGGAAAATTTCACTAAATCTTAATTAAAAATTTATTCTTTTCTAAACTTGGTTCAAGAACAGTGTTATTTAAGATACCATTCACGACGAACCCAAAATCCCATTTGATATTAAATACAAGACTCTGAATAGAAAATATATCGGCTTATATTCAATATCAAATTCTGAAACCAACAAATATCGTATCGGAAATAACAATATAAATATATCTTTCAAATTTCCACAACCATATCTGTATAATCACGAAATCCAACATCGAAATATTCCGAAGATAATTTCGATTCAAATCCATTCCAATTCGTATATTGGAAATTCTGATTATTTTTAAAGTCACTTCAAATCCAATTAATTTATTCAAAAATATTGGATTATAATTCTACTTCATAACTAATTCATTTCGATAAAAATATATTTTTATCCTTACAAATGTTGAATTTTTCATCCCAGTTCTTTCCAATTCATATATTATGATTTTACACAAATTATTAATATTTTTAATAATTTTATCAAGGCCCGTACAGTCGGTTTTCAATAACGGCCACCGAACTGCACTTACAGCAACCTTTTCCAAATTTGATTTGGACATAATTCCAAATCCAACCGTTAGATTTCAAATTTCTAATATTTATTGGAAAGCTCTTTTCAATACGAACCCAACGGTTTCAGTTTCAGGAGAATCCGACGGTCGGATCTCCCGCAACGTCAATTCGAAGTCAATGGTCGAAATTCGCGAACTACCGCGGCGCGTCGCGTTCTATTCAGCCATTTTATATATATATATATATATATTATATATATATACTTCGTCGATTTCAATTCTAAACGTATTTTTTAAATTGTTTTAAATTTGTTTTCCAAACAATTTCAACTTCATATTCAATTTTAAATCAAAATTGAATATTTCATATCATTAATATATAAATGATAATATTTTCAAAATATTAGATATTGAAATCACTTCCTTCTCTATATTCATTATAAAACGAATATAATCGATATAAATATCGTTCGCATCAAAATGGCGCATCTCTAATCAACACGACTTTATATATTTCAATAACTTCGTTATTCTATTCAACAAATGAATATTTTCTTCAACACATGAATATTTATTAATTCTTACTTACAATAAAAATGTAAATTTTATTATACAAAATATTTCGTTCAACACATGAATAGTTTCAACACATGAATATTCTCAACACATGAGTATTGTCAACACGTGACTATTTATTCTATTCAACACATGAATTTTCTTTTATAATATTCTTTATTTCCCAATTAGAATGAGGCCCAATCAATTACCATATAATGTTAATTATATGGATATCATACAACACATGTATATAATAGCAATGTTAAATTATCAACCATCATCCAGAGTGCACCACACAACTGCATAAGCATTAAATATATATAATTAACGCTTACACAGTCTGTCAACCAACCGGTCGACATATAATTAAATAATTGGGATTAGTGTACGCCAAATATCATCCAACACCCGTGTGGGGTTTCAAATCAACAAACATAGATTTTTATTTGTGCAGTTGGGCGATGTGTTAAATTTATCGTCCCAATCAATATCAGTCAAATCAGTGTACATAAACAAATCGTCTGATCTGTAAATGAATATTTTATTTTATTCACACACACGTTAAAAATTATATTTTTAACGATAAAATATTTTATTCAACCTATGAATATACTAATCAATTCATTTATTCAATAAAATGATATTTTTATTTTTCTAACATATTTTAGAAAATTTCGGTGGCATAACGGCACGATACTAGAAACGGGACAAGGCCTAGCCTTATCCCCAGTCTAATAATGGCCTACGCCATACACATACCAATCTAATCAATCTCATTTCATTTCTCAGACCAACCAAATAAATCAATCAATCACCAAACAATCAACTAAACAAACAAGTCATCCATGGTCTATGGACGACGAGTGTCGGGTGCTACTAGGCACCGTCTGCATCCTAGTATATATTTTAACTAGAAAAGAAAATTTAAAGTGAGAAGTTATCACCGATTAGATAAACCAATTCACCGTGACTCTTCATATGTAGGAAATATTCACCATGCTTTTTATCGAGATCTGTTTCACGCGACATATGTCAAAAGTCACATTTGTGTTTCAAAGCCATATTATTAAAATTCAATTTTTATATCACTATTTTCTATATATATAAAAATCGAATGTTTGTATCTTTAAAAATCTCATCTTTTCGTTTATGAAAATATAATCTTTTCAATAACTAAAAACCTTATTTTTATTTCTAAACCATGTGTATAAATCGAATCTTTACTAGATTAAAAATCAAATCTTTGTGTTGTTCTTCATATGATAAAAACCATATTTTTATCTAAATAAAAATCACATCTTTATACATACAAATTATAGTTTCTTTATACGATATAAATCATATCCTTATATCGCTAAAATCCATATCTTATTCCTTTACAAAAACCATATATTTTCATTAAAAAATATAATCTTTTTCTATAATAAAAATTTAAACTTTCCTATAAATAAACATATAAAATTTTATTTAAATAACCAGTAAAAGGGAAAACTCACCATTTTTACAGCAAAACGGAGAAAGGGGGTTTCACTGTCGGAGATGGCGGTTGGGGAGGTTGGGGCGTCTGCGCTGGGCTGAGGAGGTGGTGCTGGGCGGTGGATGGCTGGAGTCGCGGTGGTAGCGGCTTGGGGGGTGCGGTCTTCAAATTGGGGGTTTAGGGTTTCAGTGTACTCGACCGAGGGGCGGGGAGCGAGAGGACGAGGAAGTGGAGGCGCGGGGTCAGGGCTTGGTACAGCGCCGTTGGTGGGGGCCCGCGAGGAGGAGCGACGACTGATCCAAGGGGGGTGACGGGTTTCTTTCGTGGTTTTTTTTCTTCTTTATTCTGATTTGAATGGTAAGGAAAGCCGGAAGAGAGATAAAGGGGGATGACCACAATTATATATTTATATTTAATTAATTTAATTAATTTAATTTTCAAAAAGTAACTTTTAAATTTTCATTTCCAAACGAGACCCACCGCCGGTCGCCCATAGCTAATTACTCCTATTCCGAACACAATGGGATATGTATCATAAGCTGATTCGATCGTTTCGATCAGTTTTCATCAAAATCAAAATATAAATCTATATATTGAATTTGAATGCGCATTTCAATTTACCAGGGCCACTTACGGACCCTAAAAATTCCGAAAAAATATTTTCTAACTTCGTATTGACGATACGGTCCTAACAAAACTAATTTCGTCAAATTCTGAGACCGTTTGAAAAATGGCCATTTTCCCGTTGATTAAAATCAGCTAAAATTGCCAAAACACGTTTTACTTCACCATGCTCACATATTGATTCAGAAAATTAATAATTTTGAAACCTAGCAATAACTTGACATCACGGATCCAACAAAGGTGGTTTCATCGAAAACAGAGGTCGTTTGCAAAATTTCCATTTTTAAGAGCCAGAATTCCATAGCGACTATTCTGAATTTTCAACTGGGCATAACTTTTGATCCCCGCTATGAAATTTTGATTTTTCGGATTCGTTGGAAAGATATTCTCAAATAGATTCTACTATTTTTGGTTTCGCTAAAATCCGGTTTATTTTGAATATTGTACATTCATTTGAAATTTGAAATCGAATTTTCAAACTACCGCGCCAATTTCAAGTCCTTTTATAATTAAAAATCAATATTTATATTCTAACGACGATTTATATAAATATATACATTCTAATTCTATTAAAAATAAATGTTTCGTCGTTATTATTTAAAATAATCCATTTTAAATATTCAAAATTCATTAAAATTGTCAAAATAAAAAATTTTAAGTTGGCTCGGATTTTCGGGTTATTACACATCATATACTGCAATATATGAAAAACAACAAAATAATTATTGAGGAATCCAGTTGGATCCCTCCAACCTGTTTCCCTGCATCCATAGATGTTAATCAATATAAATAACACTAATTTTATATTTATATTAATTATTAAAATAAATAGAATCAATATTTAGTGAACGATTTATGTATATAACCATATCTATAATATCAACCAATTAATTAGCAATTCATCCAAGTATCCATCACACAACAACCAATAACCATTTATAAATATTAAAATTTGTTTATAATATTATAAAACCGGACAGAGTATGTGAGTTTACTCACCTTGGTCATTAATTATGCTATAATTTCTTACCATCTTCAAATCATCCCAGACTGGTTCCAGAATGTAGCTTGCGTTCCCACGATTCTAACGACACAAATTTGTCAGATTCGGAGAACATATGTTTGAGATATGATATTAACTAGTTTAAACGAGTACTTTAATTATTTAAAACATTACAACTGTTATTGTTATAAACATGGGCTTACCCACTTTGGCCTAATACACTTCAAAATAGCCACGTCCTCTCTTCTTCATGTTTCCCGATGATACACATCCTTCCCCTCACGCACATACACCACTTGACATCTACAGGAATCCACCTTCCCCAATATGAACTCAAAAAGTTGCTGCTCTTTTCCTCTTTTTTTTTTCCAGTTTTACCCAACATTCACCCCATGCAAAATCCTACCATCTAAGTATTGTAGCTTCAGTGCAATGCCATACCTTTCTTCCATTACCTCTTAGCAACCCCTCTTCCTTCTGGTCCAGAAATTCACACCGCGTATGTTCAACGACGAATATTCTATGAATTAGAAAATCGTCGCGAAATGTAATAATAAACGGCAAGCGCACGGCGTACAATTGTTAGTACGTGGTGAATACGAGTCGATCTGCAGGGAAAGAAGTAATTTCAATCTTATTAATCAAATTAAACCAAAATTCGGATTGATTTAACTAATAAAAACTAATTAACACTAGAATTAAGTTGGGAGCTAATATGAAAGGGAAGCAATTTAGAGGTAAATACTCTCTCATATTTATGCAAATTAACAAACGTACGATCTATGATCTCCATTAAGTGACATAAATGCAACATTTAAATCACTTATGATTCTCATGAAAATGAAACTAAAGCAAAAAAAAAAAACTAGTTTAAGTATGGCTTATGAACACTTATTAGAACCATAAACCATAAAAAAAAATTCTACTTTCATTTCAAAATCAATAACCACTTAGCAAACATTGATGTAATTTGTATTTACATTGACTAAGCATAGCCTATTTTGTTGTCAACAAACATAGACTATCAAAATCACTTGTATAAACTTACATCAACATCCACTAACATGAAGAACAAATTAGAGATCACAAACCTTACAAATGTTGAACTTACATAAAGTTAGAGAGCTTCGTTACCCCCAAATCAAAGGGATTAGCTACTCATGTGTGTTATCGAATCAACACATGTAAGTTTCAACATAAAGATAAACAAAACAAAAGAAAAAACTAATTAACAATAACAAAATAGATCTAGACTACTTGTATAAAATTAAACTACACTAATGCATAAAATAAATAACAAAAATAATATGAATAAGAAATAAAATTGCATTAAACTGAGATTACATAAGAGAAATGCTAAGAAGCCATGGAAGAAAATTAGAGATTTTGATTTCAGCCTCCACCCTAAGCTAAATAAAATCCAAGATCCTTTTTACATAAAAATACAAGGGTTTTTTATACATGAGTAAAACGCTAATTCAACTTTTAGCGTGCCACCAAGAATGCCCTTCAGTAAGCTTCCTTTTGTCTTTAGCAATAATGATTCATGAAGCCTTTTTTGTCTCCACTAAAGAAGGAGGGAGAGTGGGTGGGGTCCTCCACCAATCTTCTATTTGAATTGATTCCTTCTCCATTGATTGATTCCCCCTTTTTTTTTGGCAAGGCATTGATTTCTTCTTTTTTTCCTTTGTATGCATGTATATCTTTACGAAGTCCTCTTCTACATGCATCAAAATTCTACAAAAACATGAAAAATGTCCGAGTAAAAATTCTCAAAATAACATAAAAACAAAAATGACCAATTTTTCTTTGTATCATAGTGAATGTATGATATTTTAGAATCAATTGAATTATGGTTTAAACGTGATAAAATACTCATACATGACATTTATATAAACTAAAACAAGAATAAATATGTGAATAAATATGCATATTTACGTGCACATCAAATACTCCCACATTTATCTTTTTATTCGTCCTTGAATAAAGTAAAAAAAAACTAAGATAAATCCATTTTCGTAGGGAGCACGATTGCATTGAGCGTATGCAACAAGCTTTTAAACCTATGGGTGTCCCCAGTAGGACAAGTGTTGTCTCGTAAGGGTTTTCAGTGAATACTACCCACATAATCCAAAAGCAAAAAGTACATACAAAATGCTAAATTCGAAAATATTTACAATATGAATGCAAGTTTTCAAAAAAAAATTACAAATGGGTAATTTACATATAAATATGACATCGAATGAGTTAAACTCAAGTTTGGGTCATCACTATGAAATTTGAGTCCGTTACTAATCAAAACTTCAAACAAAAGTCATGTTATTGTCACAAACTCCTCTAGCTTGGCCAGTTGTTTTGGTAGAAACATAGTGCAAATATGAAATTAATTCTGTAGTCGATATTAACAATCGTGAAACGACATCTCAACTTCCTTTTGATTAAAAAGTTAGGTCAAATAAGTGAAGAGTGTGCTTTGACTTCAAGTGCTTACTCTCTCATTATTTCAAAATGTTTACATTATTATTATTATTAACAAATACCTAGGTATGCCACCTCTACACTGCACTACGACTTACGTGAGGGTCGGTAATCCCTAGGTGTCCAACTCATAAAATGAGACCAAGGTATACCGACGCTGAGCTTGGCCTGTTTGCACACCAACGCTAGATGTACTAGCAATGTTGGATACCCTTGGATTATTGTGTATATATATATACATTCTTTTTTTTTCTTTACATAAGAGAGAGAGAGTTAAGAGAGAATATCATAACACAACTTCACTTAAAAGATCTAAAATGTTATCGCAAGTAGTCTAAATCAACCATTCATTTAATCGGATTACAATTCAGAAAACATTTCATACTCATCACCTACGAATCTCCCTATATACTAGTTACACGAAATTTGCTCATAATTCAAACTTTCCTTCCGTTATCCGTTAAGAGAAGTAAATGTATCAAACCGGAAAATCAGAACCAATTTAAATTTTTTATTTTTAGCGATTTTAATGAATTTTGGATATTTAAAAGGAATTATTTTAAATAATAACGACTAGAAATTTATTTTGAATAGAATTAGAACGTATAAATTTATTTAAATCTAAGTTAGAATGTAAATATTTATTTTAATTATAAAAGGATTTAGAAATGGCGCGGTAGTTTGAAAATTCGATTTCAAATGAACGTACAGGATTCAAAATATACCGGATTTTAGTGAAACCAAAAATATTTGAATCTGTTTGAAAATATCTTTCCAACGAATGTGAAAAATCTAGATTTCATAACGGGAATAAAAAGTTATGTCCAGTTGAAAATTCAGAATAGTTGCTATGGAATTTATATAAAACATAACCCTTAAAAATAGCGATTTTGCAAACGACCTCCGTTTTCGATGAAACCACTTTTGTTGGATCCGGAATGTCCAGTTAATGTTGGATTCCAATTTTCAGAATTTTTGGAATTAATATGTGAGCGTGATGAATTTAAACGTGTTTGGTCAATTCAATTTGAATTGGATCAACCAGAAAATGGCCATTTTTCAAACGGTCTCCAAATTCGATGAAATTAGATTTGTTAGGACGATATCATCAAAACATAACTAGATTTATTTTTTGGAATTTGTAGAGTCCATATATGGCCCCGGTAAATTGAAATGTACATTTAAATTCAATACATTGATTTATATTTAATTTTGATGAAAACTAATCGAAATATTCGAATTTGGCTAACAACACATATCCCATTGTGTCCGGAATAGGGGTATTTAGCTAGGGGCGACAGTCGTTGGGTCTCGTTTGGAGTTCGAATAAAAGTTCACCTTTTTGAAATTAAAAGAGAATTAAATTATATATATTTATTAAACGTTATCCCTCCAATCACATTTCCCCCAAATTAAAAAAATTAAAAAAATTAAACCGCTCTAGATTTTCCCAAAGTAGAGAAAAATCATTGTTGCTCCTCGAATCAAAATGGCGACGTCGAACTCCCTCCACCCTCTGCTCCACCCAACGACGAGCTCCTCAAATCGGACCGCCTCTAGTCACCATCACAGAAAATGAAGAAACTGCACCACCCGAAAGAACGAGATCCACCGCGCCTCTCTCTCCTCAAACTGCGCATCCATATCGAGCTCCTACCACTGCATCCTCCTCCCCGACTAACGCACCAGCAACGCCCCCACACCGCTGTAAGTCTTTTTGATTTATAATGTATAAAATCTTTGATTTATAATGTATAAATTCTTTGATTTTTAATGTATAAATTCTTTGATTTTTTTATGAATGAATTCTTAGTTTTTTATTAATATAAAAATGAGATTTTTATTAATATAAAGGTAAGATTTTTATTAATATAAAGATAAGATTTTTTAATATAAATATACGATTTTTATTAATATAAAGATGTGGTTTTTATAAATATAAAGGGACGATATAAAAATATGATTTTTAACGATATAAAAATAGGATTTTTATGTTATGAAAATATAATTTTCTTTGAAATAAAAATATGATTTTTATTTATATATATAGCATTGTAAAATATAGGATTTTTAATTATAAAAATATTAGATTTTTAATATATATATATATATATATATATATAGCGTGATACAGATTGCGATGGAACCGGCTGGAAGCGAATTGAATCCAAATCGTCCGCTAAGGAATGACGGAGTGGAAACCGAAGGTGAGATCTTCTCACTTTAATTTATTTTCTAGTTAAAATATATACTAGGATGCAGACGGTGCTTAGTAGCACCTGACAACTTTGTTTGAAACCATGTTTGTTTGGTTGAGTGGTTTATTTGTTTGAATTTGGTTTAGGAAATGAATTGAGTTGATTAGAATTGGTATGTACATGGCGCGGGCCATTATTAGAAGAGGGATAAGGCTAGACCTTATTCAGGTTCTAGTATCGCGCCGTTATGCTGTCGAAATTTTCTAAAAATATTAGAACAATAAAAATATCATTTTTATTGTATAAATGAACTGAATAAAATATTCATGTGTTGAAATAAAATTATAGTTAAAAATATAATTTTTAACGTGTATATGATAAAATAAATATTCATTTACAAATCGGACGATTTGTTTATGTACACACATTTAACTGATATTGATTGGGAAGATATATATATTTTACACATCGCCCAACTGCACAAATAAAATCTGTGTGTTGTTTGGAAACTCCACATGGGTACTGGGATGATATTGGACATACACTAATCCCAATATTTCGTTGTATGTCAATCGATGGGTTGAAAGACTGTTGTAAGCGTTAATTATTTATATTTAACGCTTATGCAGTTGTGTAATGCACTCTGGATGATGGTTGACTGTGTTTGATTATTATTGTGTACATGTATGTACGAAATCCATATAAATAAAATTATATGATAATTGACTATGTTTGATTCCAATTTGGAAGGAAAGAATATTTTAAAATAATGAATATTATAAAATGGAGAATAAGGGATATTTTAAAATAACTAATGTTTTAAAATAATGTTCAGTAATGGATCAAAATATGATTTTGATGTCCGATTTGGGATAGACACGAAAATATTTAAATATGTAAAGCCGTGTTGATTAGATTAACGCCATCTTGACGTGAACGATATTTATATTGATTTTATTCATTTTTATTATGTATATCGAAAAGGAAGTGATTTCAAAATCTAATGTTTTGAAAATATTATCATTTATATATTTATGATATGGAATATTCAATTTTGATTCAAAATTGAATATGAAGTTGAAATCATTTTGAAAACAGAATTAAAATGATTTATAAAATACGTTTTAAATGGAAATCGATGAAATATATATTATATATATTTAATGGTCTGAATAGAACGAGCCGCGCCGCGGTAGTTCGCGAATTTCGACCATTGTCTTCGAATGGACATTACGGGAGATCCGACCATCGGATTCTCCTAAAACTAGAACCGTTGGGTTCGTATCGAAAAGAGCTTTCTAACGAATACAAGAGATTTGAAATCTAACGGTTGGATTTGGCCAAATCAAATTTGGAAAAGGTCATTGTAAGTGCAGTTCGATGGCCGTTTATGGAAATCGACTGTACGGGCCTTGATAAAATTATTAAAAATATCAATAATTTATGTAAAATCATAATAAATGATTTGGAAAGAATTGGTATGAAAAATTCCATATTTGTAAAGATAAAAATATATTTTTATCGAAATGAACTAGTTATGAACTAGAATTATAAATCCAATATTTTTAAATAAATAAATTGGATTTGAAATGGTTTTAATATAACCAAAATTCCTAATATATGAATTGGAATGGATTTAAATCGAAATCATCTTCGGAATATTTCAATATTGGATTCCATGATTATATGGATATTATTATGGAAATTTGGAAGATATATTTATATCATTATTTGTAATACGATATTTATTGGTTTCAGAATTTGGTATTGAATATAAGCCGATATAATTTCTATTCAGAGCCTTGTATTTGATATCAAATGGGATTTCGGGTTTGTCATAAATGGTGTCTTCATTAACACTGTTCTTAAACCCAGTTGAGAAAAGAATAAATCTTTTCAGTGATATTTAGTGAAATTTTCAAATTAATTAATATTTAATTGGAATTGATTGAAAAAATTGGATTTTGGGTTTGGCGTGAATGGTGTCTTCATTAACACTGTTCTTAAACCTCGTGTGAAAAGAATAAATCTTTTAAATAAGATTATTGGAGTTTCCATTTATATTTAGTAACTGGAATAAAATGGAATGTGAATTGGGTTTATTGTGTACTGTGTTTTTAACGACATTCGTTCTTTAACCCGATTTACAGTGAAATTTGATTTGGAATTTATAAGTCTTTTAATTAAGATTTAGGGAAATTTTCCAAAGTGAAGTTTTCCAATTTAATACAACAAATAGGAATGGAATGGAATTCGATTGGATAATAATCGAAGTGAGCTTCTGTGCAGGAAGACGGTTAATATATATGGAATTTAAAAGGCTTTATCGTTCTTCCATTTATATTATCGGTTGGATACGTAAGTTTATATCGATTATATATATAGATCTGTTGTCCGTGAAGATTCCATAATTAATGGAATGATATTTTGGGTTTATCGTGAACTGTGTTTTAAATGACATTAGTTCTTTAACCTAGTTAAAGATAAGATTAATTTCTTAACTTTGAATAATCATTAAGTAATGATTTTTAAGATTAAAACTGAATTGGAGTTTTAATGAATCCTTAATTAGATTGAAAAAGAGAATGTGATAATTTAAATTATCAAATTCGGGAAATGATCGAGAATGGAGTAGCACCAGTTGTACTCCAAGCGATAGTTAAATCTTTAATTAGATTTGAACGTGAAATGGTAATTAACTTTACCGATAACACCGTGGTGTTAGATATGAAGTATTACCCTTTTTGCTTCATGGGATGAATAGGTTTGGATTGGGAAATATAACAACTGATTACTTCGGTAAGGTGCGCTAATCCAGACTAGTTTGGATAAACCTTAATTTCGTTAGAATTGATATCCAAAGGAAGATTAAAGAATAAATTTAAAGAATTTATCTTTGATAAAATTAATGAGAACCTTTCCCAAAGGATATGAATATTTAAATAAAAGAATATTCGGAATTGGAATGAGGCATATGTTGTGTTTAAATAGCACTTGTTTATTATATACATGTGTTATTCGGAAAGGCCGGGTTTGTACCCATTCTGAATAATTGATTCGACGATAAGTCAACAATGAAGACGGTGGTTAAAGACCGGAGGTCTTCACATCGTTTGGATGATTACTGATGTCTTGATTGGGCTGTACACCCAAGACGAGGTAATAAGTGGTGATCGTCCAGATGTACTTGGAGATCGACAGGATATGCAAGGACCTCTCTCCTTTATTGGACATATGGGACGAGGAATAAGGTGCCTATGGTTTCGTTCAAACCCAGAACGAACTTGTAAATGGATGTGTGTCTGACATCGGATTTCATTTTGTGTGAATGGTAGACATCGGTTGCATAGCGTGAATTGCCTTTGTGGCATGCTGAGATGCAAATGATCAAGGCTTCTTTTGAAAAGTAGAGTCTTGTGATTGATGATCAAAGCACGGCTTTAATATAGCATAGCTTTGTGTATAGCGTTAATTCGCGAGGCTCACACCCCGGTGTGAAACAGAAACGGGAGAGGACATCAGGGAGGGCATGCATTTCCTTCTAGCTAGGAGTGGTGTCTGGGTTTTGCAAGCCCAGACGTTTTACTTATGTGGATGATGGATAGCGAGGCGTCCCGGTTATATCGGTCATTGCGGTGCCGATGGATGGTTTGGTCGATATATGACCAGTTTACGCCCCATAGGGTGGGGAAACGTATTGTTCAGGCATTTTAATCCACTTCGTGTGGACCGGCCCTGACGATCCAAAAGCTTGACTGAGTACTTGCCTGAGACATGGGATAGATTGTCTCAAAGCGGTAAGGACGATCCCTTGCCTTGGTTCACAGACGGAAATCCAACTTCCAATACGTGACATTTCGGTTTTAATTGTAGAGCCTAGTATGGCGACATAGTGGGATGGGCAACTATGCCGTCTATGGTTGATACATTTACATTTGAAGCTGTTTCATACACTTTACACTATAATTGTATCAAAATGATTTTCTTTAAACGTACCAAGCATGTTTGGCTATTATAAGGTAAAACTCTATCTTCCGGCTTGCGTTGCATTTTGTGATGGGACCTGAGTCTTATAATAGCTTCATTTTTCCAAAAAGCATTACGCTGTTTGTTTTATGCACTGGTATCTTGGGAGGAAACCCGTTCCGTGTTATACGGCGTGGTCCCTTGATTTACCTTATTTTAAAGTAAAGATTTAACAACTATTTTAGTTCTTACACCAGTCACATAACTGACCTAGAGTTTATTGTTTTAACCTAAACTCTAGGTGCCCCTATTTTCCACACTGGTAGCTAGTAGCTTTGGATTTGTAGATTTATTCTTACAGGATCCTGGTTTACAACCGGAGATACATTCGGAAAGCTCAGTATCCGTGTATTTGTTTCAGTTGTGTTATGTATTATTTTTCCACTGCATTGTAATTTAAATCTCTGATATTTTTCTGATGTATAATATTTATTCATACTCTATATATTCTTGTTCTCTGATGTAAATTGTTGTAATAAGCAATGAAATGTTCTTCTGTTTGTCTTCTGATTTGTCATGTTCTCAGACAATCCGCTCTTTCTCTTATTTTCGGAGACCGGGAAGTTCGGGTCGTTTACAGTTTGGTATCAGAGCTTTGGTTTACAAAGCTCGAGAACAAGACACATTAGAACCAAACGAAAGAATTCATCAGAGATTAGATTAGCAATATCCAATAAGAATGACTCGTTAGCGATAGGATCAGTAGTATCCTAGAATGAGTGTGAAGATTGTGTATTTAAAAATAAAAGTGAAAACCAATTTTGTTTTGAAAATTTAATCTAATTATACGTATTTGAGTATATTATTTTATTTTATTTTGGGCAATCGAGTATATGCGATTTTACATATATGCCTCATGAACATATATTCGAAGTTTTAATGTGCTGGATAGATATAGAATCACACTGTAGCCGCCTGGAGATGATTATGATAATGAGCATGACATCATCAACATTTTACGTTCGAGTATTCGAAAGTGGGATATCTATATATTTCCAATTGACTGGTGTGAGAACCAAAACTAGATAGGATCTGTTGCTGTGACTTAGCATCAAAAATGGTTTTTTATATATAAAAAAGTTATGTATTTGAAACGATTATCAACTAATTGATTATAGATTGTGTTGTTATTAATTAAAATTTTGAACCATTAAGCCCAATTGAATCAAATTATTGAACTGACTTGAAAATTGATTGCAATTGCATGCCTATAAATGTATATACATTGAACAGGTCATAGCAAGGAGGCTAGAGAAGAGGAATAAAATTGTATGCTTGACAAATAGGTACATATTTACAAATTTATTGGGTTTGGATGATTTTATGAGCCGATTGGCTTTTTTTTTTTGGATGGTGAGGGCCCTGCGGGGCTAGTTGAGGTTTTAAATGTCTCCCCGTACAAAGGAGGTTATGGCGAATTTTTTCAAAAATTTAGGGTGTTAGCCAAATTTTTGAAGAATTGGAAATTCTTAGAAACTGAAAATTTGAAGAATGAAAGCTAAACTGAAAGTTGAGTTAATTTAGTTAAACAACTTTCAGCTCCGTTCCTTTTCAAGGACGAAAAGATTTTAAGTGGGGGAGATTGTAACAACCCGGAAAATCAAAACTAATTTAAATTTTTTATTTTAGCGATTTTAATGAATTTTGGATATTTAAAATGAATATTTTAAGTAATAACAACTAGAAATTTATTTTGAATAGAATTAGAACATATAAATTTATTTAAATCGAAGTTAGAATATAAATATTTATTTTAATTATAAAAGGAATTGAAAATGGCGCGGTAGTTTGAAAATTCAATTTCAAATTTCAAATGAATGTACAGGATTCAAAATAAACCGGATTTTAGTAAAACCAAAAATATTTGAATCTGTTTGAAAATATCTTTCCAACGAATGTGAAAAATCCAGATTTCATAATGATAATAAAAAGTTATGTCCAGTTGAACATTCAGACAAGTCGATATGGAATTTATATAAAACATAGCCCTTACAAATAGTGATTTTGCAAACGACCTCCGTTTTCGACGAGACCACTTTTGTTGGATCCGGAATGTCTTGTTAATGCTGGATTCCAATTTTCAGAATTTTTGGAATCAATATGTAATCATGGTGAATTTATACGTGTTTGGTCAGTTCAGTTTGAATTGGATCGACCAGAAAATGGCTATTTTTCAAACGATCTCCAAATTCAACGAAATTAGTCTTGTTAGGACTATATCATCAAAATATGACTAGATTTATTTTTCGGCAATTTTTAGAGTCTATATGTGGCCCCGGTAAATTGAAATGTACGTTTAAATTCAATATATTGATATATATTTAATTTTGATGAAAACTGACCGAAACATTCGAATTTGGCTAACGGGACATATCCCATTGTGTCCGGAATGGAGGTACTTAGCTAAGGGTGATATTCGTTGGGTCTCGTTTGGAGTTCAAATAAAAATTCACCTTTTTGAAATTAAAAGAGAATTAAATATTATATATATATATATATATATATTAATTAAACGTTATCGCTCCAATCACATTTCCCCCAAATTAAAAATTAAAAATAAAAATAAAACCTCTCTCGATTTTCCCAAAGCAGAAAAAAATCGCTGCTGCTCCTCGAATCAAAATGGCGATGTCGAACTCCCTCCGCCTTCCGCTCCACCCAACGACGGGCTCCTCAAATTGAACCGCCTCTAGTCACCATTGCGGAAAATGATTCATTCTATCAGAAAATGACTTATATTTACAAGAGAAAAAAAATTACAGTCTATTAGAAAATGTATTGTAAAGAAGTAAATGAAACGGACTTCTAAAGACCGATTCATTTGTCTCTTCAAGTATGACAGACACGGCTTAAGCACAGAAAAACAAATAATAAAGAATGGTATGTTTCGCTACATATTTAAAAAAAAAAAATTGAGTTGCTAATTTTAAATTTTTTAGCTTACAATTGACCCTAAAATCGAATTGAATATCTATAGCAACTAAAGAGAGGTCATCTAGCTGGGGTTCTGTAAAAGTTTCGAAACCAAAGTTTGATTTGTTCAGATGATGTATAAATTGATAGATGTGTGCATAATTCTCACCCCCACACTTGTTTTGAGTAATATTGTTCAGTTTTGCTTTGATATTTGAAATTTTGTTGATTAAAGATTCACTCGTAAACCTAAATTTAAAACCAAACAATTGAATTTTCAGTAAATTCCCAAATTTTGTTTTCACAAAAAGAGTTCATATACTATAGAAATTTCTGATTGAAAAACAAGTGATCACTGTGAGGTTCAGTTGAAACGATCAAGTCGCAAGGATTTTCAATAGTTTCAGAAAAATCGTCATTATGTTTAAGATCACATTTGGCAGTTTCATTGTTTTCAACCTCAAGAATTTCAAAGTTTTCCAATGTTTCAGTTTCAAACCCAATAATATCATCCTCAATCAGAATTAAGAAATTTTCGCTCATCAAAGTCATCCTCACTTAACCAATTGTTAATAACTTCATCACTTTTGTCAGGTTAACAATATACAGTTGCTAAATTTTCAAAATCTAAGAGAGGAAGATCAAATTGAAGGTTGACGTCTTCATTTTCAAGAGAATTTAAATTCAAATCAATTACAGAGCTTTCAACAACTTCATTAAGATTTTTATCAATTTCAAAAGTTGTTATTTGAAAATCATCATTTTGGTAAAAGATGGATCATCATTCGAATCGCCACATGTTCGGTTTTGATTATTTTGTTTTTCACGAAAATTCAAGTAGTCTTGAAACAACAAATTCGTGTGATTATCGTGAATTTTATTCATTTGCTCAACAAAATCTAATTTATAATTACTTACATGAGAATTTTCAATCTGAAATTGTTGAGAACAAAAATTTTCAATTGCACCACAATTGAAATTATTCCCATTACCAAATCCATTTGAAAAGTTATTCACATTTCCATTTGGAATTTGCAATTCATTTTGGAGTTCAAAATTGGATTGACAAGGGTTATAATCAAAATCATTTGAATTTAAAGTTGAATTTGAATTTTGATTATTTTGAAAACTTTAACTTGAATTGTTACATAAATATGAATTACACAATTCATTTATTCTTTGATTTTGTTGTGTGCTCATTTCAAGTAAAAATTCAATTATTGTTTCAAGAGTTGAGTGTTGATCGTCATTTTGAAAATTTTATGGTGCAAAATCATGATTATTTTGAAAATTTTGACAAGTTGGTGGTGTAAAATCCACATTGTTTGTACAATAGTTTTTATTAAAATATCCATATGAATTCGATGCAAAATTATATGGATTATATTGATTTTCACAACTATCGTAAAATCCATAGGAATAAGGAAATTGGGACATTTTCATGAAAGCCCTTTTTTTTGGAAATTTTTTCTTTTTTTTCGATTTTTTGTATGAGAAAAAGAAATATTCACAAAAGAAAATTGTGTTATTTTTATTTTGGATTTTTGTATTTTTTTTTTTAAATATGCATGAACCTAATGCAACTATATGAATGCAAATTACTTATTTACAAATTTCTAAAATTATATAATGATGGTTAGATTAACTTCAACAAAAAATTATCAGCTATTTAATGGACAAGAGATTTCGTTGCACCAGGAATCAACCTAGCTTTACAGCCGAAGGTGTAAGTACCCTCAGAGGAACAACCAATAAAATATTTACGAATCACCATAATATTTATAAACGGTTATTAATTTGTTGTAATCTAGACACCGAGAAATAAATCATTAGAAAGAAATCAAGTTGTCAAAATATAACAGTGTCTTTAGAAAAATAAAAAAATAAAAAATGAATGCAAAACATAAATTAAACGTGAATTAACGATGCAACTACAATTGAATTTTTTGTTCTTTTTTTGTAAAAGAAAATGCAAGCAGTGAACAATGCAAAAAAAATAAAACATGGGTTAGAACATAATACCAGAGCATGCAGAATTATCAGCAATTTCCCTAAAGCGGCAATTTATTTATTAGCAAGAAAAGCGATGCGTGGCAAGCAAATAAGCAATTTTCTTCCACTAAATTCTGCAAACCTGAAAAGTGACTGCAATGTATATACAAGTGAAAGGCAAATGATCCTTTTTTTGAAACTAACACAAATGAAAGTGAACACACGTGAACAACAAAAACAACAAATACAAGAGCAAATCAAAACACAAAAACAAATGCAATCACACACAAATGAACTTGAAGCAAGGGGAAGCAAAACAAATGGATTTTTTTTGGGGATTTAAACTCAAATAAAACAAAGAAAGAAACACACAAACAACACTCAAATGAACAAAAAGAACAAAGAAAAATGCAACACACACAACAAATCCTTTTTTTAGAAGAGAGAAGAGTTGGTTTATGAGAAGAGGTGGTTTATAGTTGTGAATTTGAATCGGGTGTGAGTTGTAGGCAAGTCAGGTGGGCGTTATTTGAAGTTGAAGTGGAAATGGTCTGTAGTGGGACTATGTTGATTCAAGGAGGAAGAGATGGTGAACGGGGAGTTACAGTTTTGTTTGGATAGGTGATGAAGGGGTTTTTGTGGCAGGTTGAAGGAGGCTTTGTAGTCAGATTTTGAAGACAATCAAGAAAGATTTGTATATAGAAGAAGGTTGAAGTGGTTTACTATGATGAAGTTTTGGGTTTGTGAAGTGGATTGCAGATATAAAGATGAGATATAAGAAGAAGGATGCAAGACATTAGGAAGGAAATTTATACACAGAAAGGAATCAAGTGATTTTTTTTTTTGAAATTTGCGAAAAGAAAAAGGAAAGTAATAAAAAAATAGCAAGGAGATCGAAGATGGAAAGAAATAAAAGAAAAGATGGAAAATTTTTTCTTTTATCTTAGAGATAATAGGAGGGTATTGTGGCAAAGAGAAGATGGCAGTAAAAAACAAAATAAGGAAAGACAAAAAATGCAAAGGATTTTTTTTGAAAATAAATTGTAAACAAAAGGAAAGAGAGATTGTAGAAATAAATTGGAAAGGCAATTGAAAAAGGGAAAGAAATTTGAGAAAAAAAATGACAAGAAATTGATGGGGAAAAAATGGCAAGAATAATTATATTTTTCTCTTTTTTTTTGAGATTGTGGTACCAATAAATAATACCAAATCATCTAAACAAGAATTTTCTTTCTATATATACAAGAAAATAGAAGGAAAATAAAATAAAATAAAATAAAACTCTTTTTTTTAAGAAAAACAACAAAATTAATCCGAAGGATAAAATAAAAATTAATTAACTTTCCCCAGCAACGGAGCCAAAAACTTGTTCGATGACGAATATTCTATGAATAAGAAAATCGTCGCAAAGTGCAATAATAAACCGCAAGCGCACGTCGTACAATTGTTAGTACGTGGCGAATACGAGTCGGTCCGCAGGGAAAGAAGTAATTTCAATCTTATTAATCAAATTAAACCAAAATTCGGATTGATTTAACTAACAAAAACTAATTAACACTAGAACTAAGTTGAGAGCTAATATGAAATGGAAGCAATTTAGAGGTAAATCCCCTCTCATTTTTATGCCAATTAACAAATGTACGATCTATGATCTCCATTAAGTGACATAAGTGCAACATTTAAATCACTTATGATTCTCATGAAAATGAAACTAAAGCAAAAAAACTATCTTATGTGTGGCTTATGAAAAATTATTAGAACTATAAACCATCAAATTTTATTCTTACTTTCATTTCAAAATAAATAACCACTTAGCAAGTATTGATGTAATTTGTGTTTACATTGACTAAGCATAGCCTATTTTGTTGTCAACAAAAATAGACTATCAAAATCACTTGTATAAACTTACATCAACATCCACTAACATGAATCACAAGTTAGAGATCAGAAATCATACAAATGTTGAACTTACATAAAGTCAGAGGGCTTCATTACCCACAAATCAAAGAGATTAGATACTCGTATGTGTTATCGAATCAACACATATAAGTTTCAACATAAAGATGAAAAAAACAAAAGAAAGAACTAATTAACAACAACAAAATAGATCTAAACTACTTGTATAAAATTAAACTACACTAATGCATATAGTAAACAACAAGAATTATATCAATAAGAAATAAAATTGCATTAAACTGAGATTACATATGAGAAATGGCTAAGAAGACATGGAAGAAAAATAGAGGTTTTGATTTCAGCCTCCACCCTAAACTAAATAAAATCCAAGACCCTTTTTACATAAACATACATGGGTTATTTATACATGAGTAAAACCCTAATTCAACTTTTAGCATGCTACCAAGAATGCCCTTCATTAAGCTTCCTTTTGTCTTTAGCAATAATGATTCGTGAAGCCTTTTTGTCTCCACTAAAGAAGGAGGGAGAGTGGGTGGGGTCCTCCACCAATATTCTATTTGAGTTGATTCCTTCTCCATTGATTGATTTCCTTTTTTTGGTAAGGCATTGATTTCCTCTTTTTTTTTTGTATGCATATATATCTTTATGAAGTTCTTTTCTACATGCATCAAATTTCTACAAAAACATGAAAAGTGTCTAATTAAAAATCCTTAAAATAACATAAAAACAAAAATGACCATTTTTCCTTTGTATGATGATGAATGTATGATATTTTGAAATCAATTGAATTATGGTTTAAACGTGATAAAATACCCACATATGACATTTATTTAAAATTAAAAAAGAATAAATGTGTGAATAAATATGCATATTACCTATATATGACATTTATTTAAACTAAAACTAGAACAAATGTGTGAATAAATATGCTTATTTACGTGCACATCAGCGTGCTCCATCCCTGTAGCCTCATCTTCCCTGATAAATGAAAACCGAGATCCAGTATTTCCATTCCACTCTTTCGAACTTCCAAATCCCTCCTCTACATCATTAATCCTCAAACTTCTCCCATGCGTGTGTCTTGACCCCGCAACCTCATCGCCAACCTCGACAAGAACCAGCTCGTGTTTCCCTTTCGACTGCGTCGCCGGCCCTTACCAATGCCATGCCGTGACTTTGCATGGATCAGCAGTCTTCACGAAACAAAACACCCAAATGACTTGTGACAAGAAATTATAGGTGGAAGAAAAGCTTGCGTCCCACTATCTTTTTCCTTTTGTGTTTTTGTTTTAGGAACCAAAGCTTGCGTTGTTTTTATTTCCTGAAGCCTGTAAAAATGGTGAGCACACCTTCGTTTATATAGAAGTTGTTTCCTTCGCAGGCAAGGAATAGGTTAAGTAGAGCTTAGAATAGGCCTGCACAAAGTTTCACTTCCTAGCTAAAACTTAACATACATAGGTAGAAGGTAGGATGGCTTCAAACTTATTGTGCATGCTTATATACGGTTACTTCCTAGTAAAGAAAATATATATGTATTACAATATTTTTATATATATATATGTATTTTAAAATTTTCCTTTTTGCTCTCTTTGGAAGTAACAGACCTCAAGTCTGTATCAAGGTTGCTTGGCAATTTCATATATATCTAAGATATACTGTACTTGGATTAATAAACATACTCTTCTTTTCTAATGTCACTTCCTATTCCATATTTGCTAGGAGATTCATTTCCCATATACACTTGTCCAGCTTATATTTGTATTAAATGAAGTATGGGAGCAGTGTATATGTATACAATTCAAAGAATTTTTTTTTGAGCTATAAAGTTCTGCATATCCCATTATATAAAACTTCGTTTGTGTACGAGCTGTTATACACAAAAAAATACCGTCATGTTGAGTAATGTATCACTATCACAAAACTATAAAAAATGGACAAGTCAACTTATATTGTGAAACTTCAAAAATGTTGATGCACAGTGCCAAACACGTCAAATAAAAAGTTGCTTATTTTCCAAATTAAAAATTACAGAAAAATTCTATACATTAAATTAAGTATACATGTAACGATCCGACTTTTCGACCCTTAAATGCCGACACTAATACATCCACGGTATTCACGTGCCGAGCACCCAAGTGCCGGAAAGACGAAAAGTTAGGGTTAAATAAAACAAAAGGGAAATAGACTGAGGAAGAAGAGGACAAAATATCAGAATCTCACAACGGAACAGTAACATATAATATAATGAATGATCTTTACAAAACAAAACTGTATGATTACAACTATCAGAGAAGACTAACCTATCATCAACTTGGACAGTTATAACAACCCGTCCTCATAAATGTTAATGTACAACATAGAATGCAGCGGATATAAAAAGTACGGGAAGATGAACTCCAACTCTCTTCCAAAAGCTCCAAGGCATCCAAAGTAAAACCTTCCATACTCAGCCTACTTGAAGGAGTACATGATGATTTTAAGGAAAAACAAAAACCAAGCGTCAGACATCAGTCTGGTATGAGAAACTCAAGATACACATTGCATATAACAACACTGGGGGGACTGTGCAGATAACCACTCCAGTTTTCCCCTCAATTGAAACCAACCATTTATTAGGAGAAGTATAGTTGTATTATACATAATGTCTAGGGTGTAGAATATAAATAAATTCACATAAAAGGAATGATTACATTGGTTACATTCAACAACTATTAAGTGTACAAACAAAACCGATAAGGCATGTTCGCATATTGGATTTTCCCATCGGAGATCTCTCAATACAGATCTGAACTCCATGCACAAGGGTCAGAAAGTACCTCCGAGTGTCGTATATCCCTAAATAAAATATACCATAAGGTAAACACAACTGGCCCACGCACGAAAATACCGGAGTGCACCACGTGGAACCAAATATACTAAACTCCCGCGCGCAACTTCGAGGAGCTCCCACACGATTCAATAACAAGCATACACTAGATATGGAGTCTATATATCCTGTCGTGGGTTAGCAAAACCCAGATTGTGCTCCTACCCTGTTTTTAGCCATTTCCGATGTCGAGGTTTCGTTCGACATCTTTCACACGAGTCTTCATCACTCGAACAGAACAAGAATTTCCAGTTGGAATCACACAGCTCAATAGATCTTGGAATCACACATAGATTCCTTTCATAGATCTCAGAATCACACAAGGATTCCAATACATCAACAGATCTTGGAATCACACATAGATTCTTTCACAGACCTTAGAATCACTATATGTGTTGGATCATCTCAATAGATCTCGAATCCCCATATAGACTTCTTTTCCCAGCCGCTTCCAAAACATATAACCTGTATACTAATTTTGAAGTGGTTCTCGATAAGTAGAACACTTACCAATCCTGGTCTCCTCAAAACCAATCGCTAAATTTAAGGTCATGTTCTATAGTCAATTAATCGACTATTAATTCACACAATAGACATTTGTATATGGAAAACATCCTCGCTTAATTTCCATAACAAAGGACTAAGCATCTAAAGCACTATCAAGTCACAAAGCATGATAAACAATCAAATCACTATGAAGTCACATAGCATGATAATAGCCAAAGCACGATTAACTCATATAAATGGCTTCTAATTCCTTTCCCATTTAATTAATCTTTCATTAATTAATACTCCTTTATTAGTAAACTTCTTTTATCTAATAAAACTTCATTTGTCTAACAAGACTTCTCTTATTAATCAATAACTCATACTAGATTAATATTCCTTTATATACTTGCATATATATTTAACTTATACATATAAAAGGTGTATATGTATATATTCTACTAATTCACTATCCCTTTATAGTCTTGAATACTTAAAAGGTATTAATATACTTATCCCTACGGTATAAGTATAATCACAATTCATTTTCGAGATTTCCTTTATAACTTCAATACTTCAAAACGTATTCATATACTTATCCCTCCGGTATAAGTATATTCATAATTCACTTCTAAGATTCCCTTTATAACTTCAATACTACAAAACATATTCATATACTTATCCCTCCGGTATAAGTATAACCATAATCAATTTATAAGATTTTCTTAAAATATAATCAAGGAGGTTAAAACCATTGTTTAATAAAGAACCTCTTCTCTTCTATAAGTTAAACATCTTATTCAATATCTTTATCCTACAAGATTTCAATACTTATTTCTATCTTTACAACCACGTTATTAAAGATCTAAGTATATTCCAAACTCATTAAACCGTAGATTCCAGTTTAACTACATTCCAAGGGTTTCAAAACAAGTGTTTCTAAAACAATGTTTACAACAAACCCAAAACAATCCTTTATAATTTATCTTTTAATGTTTGTTTAAAGATTCAATTAAATTTACTTCCATGATATAATCTGAGAGGGTTAAAGACTAATGTAATTAACACGTTGTCACGACAAACCCAAAACCATTTTATGCTTATAGAAATCACACTTCGTGCACTTAACTCGTTTCCGACAGTATCAACTTAACTATCCCTCGGTCAAGAGTGAGGCAGGTAAGTTAGAGCACTGGTTGCATATCACCCCTTGCCTAGATACCCCATTCTTGGCATGCACAGATAGATAAGCCTACTCGTCGACTTATTAGAATTAAGCACAGTAATCATGATATTCAATAAACAAGTAATTATCAAGTGCACTTAGATGACTATTCTAGCTTCACACACTTTCAAACTTACTTCAATTTAACATACAAGTTAAACAACCATTTTAATATGGTAAGAAATCACTAAGGATGTAACAACCCTGAATTTTGGGGCCAATTTAAAATTTTTATTTTAGAAATTTTAATGGATTTAGAATATTTAGAAATAAAATCTTTGATGTGTTAGCAGGAAAATATCATTTTGTTCGATCATGTTGTATTAACATGAAACGTCACCTTGCTTGATCATGTGGTATTAATATAAAAAAAATGTCATTATCATATGAAATGTCATATTAGTGTAAATGCCATTATAGTTAGAAAGGTATGTTAGTATAAAAATGCCATTTCAATTAGATAATGTTATGTAAAAATAAAAATAGCATACATAGGAAATTGTTTATAAATTTCATTTATGTGTCATTAACATTCATAGGAAATTTATTACAAATAAATGACCATTTATTTATCATTTGAATAACATAGAAAATTTATTACAAATAAATAGCCATTTATTTGTCATTTGAATTTGGTTAGGGTGATTTGCTGAATGATATCGTTGTATGATAGAAATAAAGGTTGTAATTTAATATTGGAAATAAGCTATAATAAATTGCAATTAAAGTCCATTAAAGTGAATTAATAAGGTAACGGTAGAAGATTGATTACACTAGAATAATTGATTTACATATGCAACCATTTGCTTTTGTCCATATACATTAAACATATAACCATATTTGGATTGCTAATTTATTTTTATTTTTTTAAATCTTGTAACTCATTGACATAATTAAATCAAACCAAATTTAGTGGAATTAAATATATATATATAGTTAATGAAATTTAATTACAATTGAAACCAAACACTATAAATCGGTGTAATAACTAACTTGAATTTTGGTATGTGAATTTGTTTTAAAAATATGGTAAATTATTTAAGCAATCAAAACGATAATTTAATTATAATTAAATGGGTCTTCTGGAATAAAAGGATAAAATAAGTATTAATATATATATACCTAACATTTAGAAAACCCTAATCCTATCTACACTATAGCCGCCGCCACTACAGTATCCATGGCCAAAAAATGCTTCCACCTTCCTTCTCTAAAATCTTGCAATCCTCTCAACAAAACTCCTACTTCTTTAGACCTTTTTGTAGAGGTTCTTCCGCTCTATCCATCCATACGGACAATCGTCATACCATCGCAACGTTTGAACACGAGTTGGAGACCTAGAATCAAAGACAGTTGGGTTTAACGGTGACTTGTATCTGTATAAGGAAGAAAGAATTGATCAATTTTTGAAGCGTTGCGATCATATGATAGGGGTCTACGTTCCTAGACCGAAAAGGAGCAATTCTGAGCAAGTCAAATTTTGGCCAAATTCAAAGCGGATCTATTTAGAATTCAATACTTCTGTGAGAAATCCTATTTCTTTTATTTTATTTTCATATATAATTATAATTACTAAATCATGATCTGTGATCTATTCTAGAATTTGTGTGTGAAATTATACGCGGCTATTCTATTTTACGTGATTTGATCTAGATTGATGGATGCTGTTTGGTGTGCCTTATTTGATAAAATTGTATGTAATGAAATTGTGGAGATTTGTTGTCAAATATGAAATTATCATCTTGATGTTGCACTAAAATTGTCATAAAAGTATTGTTTTATGTCAAACTAAATTTGTTATAAAAAAAATATATATCATTCGTACTTGTTATGCTAACATTGAGATTGTATATAAATAGAAATAGTCATTTTATTTGTCAAGTTTAACATTTAATAGTTTACAAATAAAAGTATTCATATTTATTTGTCAAATTTAACATTTAATTGTGTCAAATAAAAGCATTCCTTTTATTTGGGCAAATGTAACATTTAATTGGGGTAAAAATAAAATATTCAATTTTATTTGTCGAATTAAACATTGAGTTTGTGTGCAAATAAGAATAGTCATTTTTATTTGGTCATTTGAATTATAAACATGTATATAGGCAAAATACTCTTTTTATTTTGTCATTAGAAAAGTAGAAAACATGTTATACAGAATAAATACTTCTTTTAATTATCACTAGGAGTATACAAAATGTTATGTTAAAATAGAACTATCATTTTATGGGAAGATATTGGGTCATAATTAAAAATAACATTTTGTTAGATAACGTTATGTCAAAGTAACTTTTTGATTAGAAAATGCCAAATGGAATAAAATGTCACCTTTGTTTATTTATTGGATTGAATTGGAATTTTCAATTCAATAAAAGAAATATCACATTTTGTCATTTAATTAAAAGTAGACAAAAACATTCTTTTTTTTGGTCTAATTTAGAAAGAGTGAAATTCAACATTCATTTTTGTCATTCAAACAGACTAAGACAAATATATTCATTTTTGTGATTTAAAAGAAATGAGACAAATATATTCATTTTGGTCAAGTAAAAGAATGAAAACCAAAATTTACATTTTGGTCAAGTAAAAGGATGAAAACCAAAATTTACATTTTTGGTCAATTAAAAGGAATGAAACCAAAAATTTACTTGTTGTCATTAATCAAAAAAAAAAGAATGGAAAGATGATATTTTATTTAATGTAATCAAAGAATAGAAAAGATTTCACTTTTCTATAATGTAACAAATGAATGAAAATGAAAGATTACACTTTATATGTAATTAAGGAGGAAAACGAAAGATTACACTTTATATGTAATTAAAGAAGATAGAAAAGTTACATTTTTACAATGTAATAAAAGAGAATAGAAGATTTACATGTTAAATAATGTAATACAAGAATGGAAAAGACTACATTTTTATATAATGAAATAAGAATTCACATTTTAATGTTAATGAAACATTAGAAAAGAAAGACAATAAAAAAAATTACCTTTTTATTGTAGCATGAAACATTAGAAAGGAGTACACAACAAAAATTACACTTTTTGTAAGAAACATTAAAAAAAAAAGAACAAAACTTGATGACATACATTTTATTTACATTCCTTTGTAAAAAAAAAGAACAAAACTTGACGACATACATTTTATTTACATTCCTTTGTAAATAAAAACAAAAGAACAAAACTTGACGACACCTTTATTTACATTTTTTATGTAAATGAAAAGAACAAAATTACGATGATACATCTTCCATGTTAATAGGATATGCAAAATGAAAAGATTACATTTATTTACATTTAGGTAAATAAACATGAAAAAGAAAAAGAATACATTTATTTACAATTTAGTGTAAATAAAGCATGAGATAGAGAAAAGAATATTTTATTTACATATAGGTAAATAAAACATGATATAAGAAAAGAGACATTTTTATTTACTATTTAGTCTAAATGAAAATAGGACATAGAAAAAGAATTATACTTTTATTTGCATCTCTAGATGCGAATAGAAACATAGAAGAAGAAGAATTATACTTTTTATTTGCATTTTTAGATGCAAATAAAACACAGGAAAGAATTACACTTTTTATTTGCAAACTAGTTGCAAATAAAAACATGAATTTATAAAGCACATTTTTATTCACTTTATAGATGTGAATGAACGATATAAAAATAAAAATAAAACATTTTTATTCACATTTTAGATGTGAATATGAATATGAAAAGAAATAGTACATTTTTATTTGCATTCCATATGTAAATAAAAACATCATTTTATAAAGTGAATTTTTATTTGCAAACTAGTTGCAAATAAAAACATGAATTTATGAAGCACATTTTTATTTGTAATTTAGCTACGAATAAAAATATGAAATTGAAAGATATATTTTTATTCACATTTTAGATGTGAATAAAAACATACAATTAAAAAGGAGTATTTTATTCACATATTAGTTGTTAATAAAAACATGAGTTAAAAAAAGTACATTTTTGTTTACAATTTAGTTGTAAATAAAAACATGATTATAGAAGTTGACATTTTTATTTATATTTTATATATAAATAAAATCTTGCATTAAAAAAGATATTTTTATTTGCATTTTAGACGTAAATAAGAATAAGAATATGAAAAGCACATTTTTATTAACATTGTAGATGTGAATAAAAATATATATAAAAAAGTACATTTTTGTTTACATTTTAGACGTAAACAAAAACATAGGAAGAAAAAGCACATTTTATTTACATTTTATATGTAAGTAAAAACATAGATATAAAAGTGATATTCTAATTTACGTTTTAGATGTAATCACAAAGATAGAATTTAATGTTATATTTTTATTGTCAGAATAGAGACAATAAAAAGATTAGGATTAAAAGGTTATATTTTTATTTATCTTTTGACGCAAATGAAAAGAATAAATGTAAAGTGATATCTTTATTTACATTTTAAGTGTAAACAAAAAGAATAAATGTAAAGCGACATTTTTATTGATAATTTATTCAGTAAAAAGATTAGAATTAAAAAAAGTATTTTTATTGTCGTTCTAGGGACAATAAAAAGAATAGATTAAAAGTGACAGTTTTGTCGTCATTTTAGATGCGATAAAAAGAATAGATTTTAATAGCTGAAAACGCAAAATGATTTATATTTATATATATAAAAATATAAATTAAACGAAATGCGCGTGGTAGTTCGCGATATACCATAAGATCCGACTGTCGGATTTTCCCAAAACTGGAACCGTTAGGACCGCTTTGGGTAGATCTTTCCAACAAGATAAATTTTGTTAAAATCCAACAGTTAAATTTCGAGATATGTGTAAATCAAATTTGGATGAAAACAGCGCCAGGGCCGCGGATCGACCCGAAGCGTCGTTGAATGAATATGGATATTTTTATATTAATAAAAATAGCGATAAATCGTTATCAAATACTATTAATGATATGAAATGGTTTTAAACTATATATATGCGAGAATCATTTGAAAAGACCGAGTTCATCTCATTTCAAATGATTATACGACGATCTAAGTCGAAGAGTTGAAGACGGTGATTGAAGACCGACGATCTTCACATCGAATGGATGTGTTGCTATTGAGGCCCATGATTGGAGTAGCTACCTTGAAGGGGAGTCAGGGGTAGCCGTCCAGACGTATTGTTGATTGTTCGGATATGCAAGATATAAGGTGCCTCCGGTTTCGTTCAGACCCAGAACGGACTTGTAAATGGATGGTATGTCTGACGTTGCATTTCTTTATGCTGTATTCGTTGATCTCTGCTAAATATATATCTGTTTGGTGGTTAATACCCTTCTCTGAGACGTACGAGCTTAGAGGTTATATATTGGTAGGAATCATTGGTATGGTATGGATTGACAATGTGGCATGCTAAGATGCATGATCAAGGCTTTTGTTGAAAAGCACGGCCTTGTGAGATGATCAAAGCATAGCCTGTTTAGGCGTAGCTTTGTGTATAGCGTGACTTCGCGAGCCTCACACCCCGGTATGAGTCAAAAACGGGATATGGACCGTAGGGAGTGCGCACGTTTCTTTCTAGCTAGGAGTAGTGTCAATGCTTAAACTGGCTGGCATTTTACTTATGTGGATTGATGGATTGAGGTACCTCAAGTTTTATAGGTTGTTAGTGGCCATATCGAGGTCCAAAGGGACCGGGAAACGTGTGTTCAGGAATTGCCAATCCACTACAGTTAGGTGGGGACCGGCCCTACTGCATCCAAGGGTTTGCCAGAGCCCGGATCTTAAGGCATTTGCTAGAGTGTCTCGAATCGGAGAGGACGATCCCTAGCCTCGATTTCATGATGGAAACCCAATTTCCAATACGGCACCATGCGGTTTTGATTGTCGAACTAGTATGGCGACATAGTATATGGTAGTTATGCCGTCTATGATTGAAATGTTTTTGAAACATATAAACACTAATAATAATATCAAATCCGTTTTTTATTGTATCAAGCATCTTTTGACCATTATAAGGTAAAACTCTATCCTCCGGTTTGCATTGCATTGTGTGATGGGACTTGAGTCTTATAAAGGTTTCATTTTTCTAAAAAGCATTGCGTTGTTCAACGATTTACTTTATTCTATGCACTGGAAATCCAATGGAGTAAACCCGTTCCGCGTTAGCGACGTGGTCCTGTGATTAGCCTTATTATTAAATAGGTTAAGTAAGATTTCTCATACCAGTCCCATGACTGACCTGTAGTTTGTTTCACTGGTAAAACTCTATCCTCCGGTTTGCGTTGCATTGTGTGATGGGACTTGAGTCTTATAATGGTTTCATTTTTCTAAAAAGCATTGCGTTGTTCGACGATTTACTTTATTCTATGCACTGGCAATCCAATGGAGTAAACCCGTTCCGCGTTAGCGGCGTGGTCCTGTGAATAGCCTTATTATTAAATAGGTTAAGTAAGATTTCTCATACCAGTCCCATAACTGACCTGTAGTTTGTTTCACTGGCAAACTCGGGTGCCCTCTTTTCCACACGGGCAGTCGAGTAGCTATTTTCAGATATTTAACTCTTGAGTAGGATTCTGGATCAGAGCCTAAAGCTATGTCCAGAGCATAGAAAGTCTTCCGCTGTGTATTGTATTAATTTGTTGTAATGAGTCTTCCGCTGTATTTTATTTATTCGATGTACTCTGATATTCTGTACTCTGATGTAACATTATTATGATGTTTATAAAAGTCTGTTGTTATTTGTTCTGATGTATTGTATTCCCAAAGTTAACGTATGCGGGAATTGAACGGTCTTGGTCGATCTCATGATCAATTAGGTCTGGGCAAAATCTGTGTTGTTGCAGTTGGTATCAGAGCTCAGGTTAGCTCAAATCTTTGGGGTACAACTCGTTAGAACTGAACAAAAGACTGATCAGAGATTGGATTAGTAATATCCAATAAGAATACTCATTAGAGATAGGATCAGCAGTATCCTAGAATGAGAAAACTCATTAGAGATGGGGTTAGTAATGCCCTAGAGTGAGTTGAGAGTGCCAAGTCTATAAACAACGTATTTGTAATTATGTATATAATCCATCCGTAGAAAATATGATTTTTGATATATAAAAGTTACATATATTTGAAAAGTTAATCAACTAATAAAATTATTAAAAACCAAAGTCAAAATAAAAATAAAAGTTTAGATAGGTTAATTAAACAACTTTTAGCTTCGTTCCTTTTCGAGGACGAAAAGATTTTAAGTGGGGGAGATTGTTACAACCCGGAATTTTGGGGCCAATTTAAATTTTTTATTTTAGAAATTTTAATTGATTTAGAATATTTAGAAATAAAATCTTTGATGTGTTAGCAGGAAAATATCATTTTGTTTGATCATGTTGTATTAACATGAAATGTCACCTTGCTTGATCATGTGGTATTAATATAAAAAAATGTCATTATCGTATGAAATGTCATATTAGTGTAAATGCCATTATATTTAGAAAGGTATGTTAGTATAAAAATGTCATTTTAATTAGATAATGTTATGTAAAAATAAAAATAACATACATAGGAAATTGTTTATAAATTTCATTTATGTGTCATTAACATTCATAGGAAATTTATTACAAATAAATGACCATTTATTTATCATTTGAATAACATAGAAAATTTATTACAAATAAATAGCCAATTATTTGTCATTTGAATTTGGTTGGGGTGATTTGCTGAATGATATCGTTGTATGATAGAAATAAAGGTTTTAATTTAATATTGGAAATAAGCTACAATAAATTGCAATTAAAGTCCATTAAAGTAAATTAATAAGGTAACGGTAGAAGATTGATTACACTAGAATAATTGATTTACAAATGCAACCATTTGCTTTTGTCCATATACATTAAACATATAACCATATTTGGATTGCTAATTAATTTTTATTTTATTAAATCTTATAATTCATTGACATAATTAAATCAAACCAAATTTAGTGGAATTAAATATATATATATATAGTTAATGAAATTTAATTACAATTGAAACCAAACACTATAAATCGGTGTAATAACCAACTTGAATTTTGGTATGTGAATTTGTTTTAAAAATATGGTAAATTATTTAAGCAATCAAAACGATATATATATAGAATGTTGCATTTTGAAATAAACTTATATGGTTAAGATAATGACTGTGAATTATGAATGTAACATGTGTAAATAAATACTAATTGGTCATATGGTAATTATGGTGTGGTAAAATCAAAGTATAACAATTCATTAGGAATTTAATTATAATTAAATGGGTCTTTTGGAATAAAAGGATAAAATAAGTATTAGTATATATATTCCTAACATTTACAAAACCCTAATCCTATCTACACTGTAGCCGCCGCCACTACAGTATCCATGGCCAAAAAATGCTTCCACCTTCCTTCTCTAAAATCTTGCAATCCTCTCAATAAAAACTCCTACTTCTTTATACCTTTTTGTAGAGATTCTTCCGCTCTATCCATCCATACGGACAATCGTCAGACCATCGCACCATTTGAACGCGAGTTGGAGACCTAGAATCGAAGAAAATTGGGTTTAACAACGGCTTGTATCTGTATAAGGAAGAAAGAATTGATCAATTTCTGAAGCGTTGCGATCGTATGATAGGGGTCTATGTTCCTAGATCGAAAAGGAGCAATTCTGAGCAAGTCAATTTTTTGGCCAAATTCAAAGCGGATCTATTCAGAATTCAATACTTCTGTGAGAAATCCTATTTCTTTTATTTTATTTTCATATATAATTATAATTACTGAATCATGATCTATGATCTATTCTAGAATTTGTGTGTGAAATTATACGCGACTAAATTCTATTTTACGTGATTTGATCTAGATTGTGGATGCTGTTTGGTGTGCCTTGTTTGATAAAATTGTATGTAATGAAATTGTGGAGATTTGTTATCAAATATGAAATCATCATCTTGATGTTGCACTAAAATTGTCATAAAAATATCTTTTTATGTCAAACTAAATTTGTTATAAAAAAAAAATATATCATTCGTACTTGTTATGCTAACATTGAGTTTGTATATAAATAGAAATAGTCATTTTATTTGACAAGTTTAACATTCAATAGTTTACGAATAAAAGTATTCATATTTATTTGTCAAATTTAACATTTAATTCTGTCAAATAAAAGCATTCCTTTTATTTGGGCAAATGTAACATTGAATTGGGGTACAAATAAAATATTCAATTTTATATGTCGAATTAAACATTGAGTTTGTGTGCAAATAAGAATAGTCATTTTTATTTGATCATTTGAATTATAAACATGCATGTAGGCAAAATACTCTTTTTATTTTATCATTAGAAAAGTAAAAAACATGTTATACAGAATAAATACTTCTTTTAATTATCACTAGGAGTATACAAAATGTTATGTTAAAATATAACTATCATTTTATGGGAAGAAATTGGGTCAAAATTAAAAATAACATTTTGTTAGATAATGTTATATCAAAGTAACTTTTTGATTAAAAATTGCCAAATCGAATTGAATGCCACATTTGTTTATTTACTGGATTGAATTGGAATTTTCAATTCAATAAAAGAAATATCACATATTGTCATTTAATTAAAAGTAGACAAAAACATTCATTTTTTTGTCTAATTTAGAAAGAGTGAAATTGAACATTCATTTTTGTCATTCAAACAAATTAAGACAAATATATTCATTTTTGTGATTTAAAAGAAATGAGACAAATATATTCATTTTAGTCAAGTAAAAGAATGAAAACCAAAATTTACATTTTGGTCAAGTAAAAGGATGAAAACCAAAATTTACATTTTGGTCAAGTAAAAGGATGAAAACCAAAATTTACATTTTTGGTCAATTAAAAAAAATGAAACCAAAAATTTACTTGTTGTCATTAAACCAAAAAAAAGTATGGAAAGATGATATTTTATTTAATGTAATCAAAGAATAGAAAAGATTTCACTTTTCTATAATGTAATAAATGAATGAAAATGAAAGATTACACTTTATATGTAATTAAAGAGGAAAATGAAAGATTACACTTTATATGTAATTAAAGAAGATAGAAAAGTTACATTTTTACATTGTAATAAAAGAGAATATAAGAGTTACATGTTAATAATGTAATACAAGAATGGAAAAGACTACATTTTTATATAATGAAATAAGAATTCACATTTTAATGTTAATGAAACATTAGAAAAGAAAGACAATAAAATAAATTACCTTTTTATTGTAGCATGAAACATTACACTACAACAACACAGTCCTTTTACAACGGGCAAAAACCGTTGTTATAAGCTTTTCACAACGGGCAAAAGCCCGTCCTTATATGCGTCGTCGTAATAGGTCCTCACTAAATTACAACGGTCGGTGACTGTTGTAAATGACCGTTGTAATAATATGCTCTGTCACGTGCAACGACTCTATGACAATGGCCACGAACCCGTTGTAATAGCTTATAAATTACAAGCGGCTTCTTCCCGTTGTAATACATTATATTACAACAGGCATAGCCCGTTGTAAAAAGGTTTTTTTTAAGAAAATCTGGTCGTAGTAATATAAAATTATTGCATAAATTAAAATATTGAACTCAAAATTTCTTATTTTAATATAAATATGTTATTGCACTCTTGAACAATACATAGTTTTATTTCTTTCTATTACACAATTACTATACAAAATATGAAAATACTCATTTGTTCAAATATTATTTCACTACATACACTTAGTTACACTCACTCACACCCTCTCATGCTCAATGTCTTCTTCTTCAGTGATTGATCCAAAATGTGCATTGAGCAAGGCAATGTACATTAAAAACTTGGAATAGAGTTTGTATAAGTGAATGTTCTGAGGAATAAAAACATGAGATACCTGTACCTTAATTAACCTTCTCCAAATTCACCTTAGTTAAATACATAAATAGCTAATAAACAAGATGCTTCACTCTATTTTAAATCTTTGACTTCTTGCTCTTGATTTTGTCCAGTCGTACCTATCAGAATAAAATAAAAGCAATAAGCTGGTGGGTAGGCAGCCTTTGTCGAGTGTTTGTGGAAATTACAGTGCAGGTTTTGATGCCGAAGTGGCTATTGCAGAGATTTGTAAAGTATGAGAGATGATAGGTTTATGTATTTATGAGGATGAATTTGTAATGATTATCAATATTTTAACTCACACATGTTAGCCTAGAAATATCGAATTAAAAAAGGAACCAGGGCAGTTATGAAATCTTAATTTGCAATTTTGAATAATGATAAGCATACTACAGCAACATTGAAATAGAATATGCTTATTTGAAAGTTTAAAAAGATGAGAAGCATGGTATAAATTTGGAGTGTTAAGCCACGTAAGTTGCTTTTGGTATCTTAACCCCGATTTCTTTTTACTGATGACAAGATCAAGAAGTCAAAATTGAGTGGAGCCAAGTAGCTAGAAGTGCAAAAGCTCTAGTTACAAAATCCATTTAATATACACATGAGAACTTACTTGAATGTCCGCAAGACTTCAGAGTGTTGCATTGTCACAAAAGGCCTTGCTGTGTTGAAATGCTCTTAACATTAGTGGATGAGGTGAATTTTGCAAATGAACTGGAAAAGGTGACTGTGAATTTTATGGGTTCTATTGCATGAAAAATGACAAATATCCCTGCAAATACAATCTTATGAAACAAGTAAAGAGAAGAATTTACTTTGATAATGGAAGAGATTGGATTTTCAGATTCAAGAAATGCAAGAAAAAGGATAAGCTGAATCAAGACACAAGCTGAATTGATTTGTATTTAGAAACTAAGATTAGAATTACTGTAGTTGACATTGTAATAGCTGAAACAAAATTAATAGGAATGCTATCTACAATAATTCTTTTCATGTCTGAATAGCTTTTCCTGTAGTTCAAATTTCGCTGCTTGGGTAGAAATTCTACTGATTGGGTGACTACACTAGCTTGTGAAAAATCAAGAAACAGGTCCTCGACTCCATTTTCATTGCCTGTATAACCCATTAGGAAGCTTCTTTTCCAAATACATTCACTGCATAAAACAGTAAAGGGATGCAATACATTTTAAAACTTGGCTTTCTAATCGGCTCTATAATTGTAGTTTGCTATGCTAAATATGATAATAAGAACAACTAAAATTTCAGGCTTTACCATATAACCAATCTTTGAAACGTAAGTGAAGAGCACAAGCTAGTTCCTGTTTCTTGCTCTCCTCCAGTTGAGCGTTTCTCATAACTTGTTGAATTTCACACAAATAGTGAATACTGGAGAATGAAAAGGATATCATAGATTAGAGCGTAGATTTAAGATGTTTAAAAAAACACATTTTGAAAGGAACTAGTTATTTTCAAGGACTAAACTTACAGTTTTTTAACTGGTGCCAAGTAACTCAGGTAGAGGAAATGGGTTGTCTTTTGAAGGCTATGCTGGTTTAGCTCCAAACACCTTCGGAATCTGCATAAGCACTTCAAGCATTAAATATAAAAGGATTGTAAAAGCATCAAGTGTCCATAAAGCTAATATGTACCTAGCTTCTTAAACGTATACGCATTCAGTAAAAATTTCCATATAATTTCAACATGTATGCTTATTTCTTTAACAATGCAATAAGATGAATATGCATTAACATCCCAGATACCAATCAAGGAAGCTTGGCACACATGGGGTAGCTTAAGTAATACAACTACATGAAACAGTTTAGTTTAAGGGTTCAAGAATGGTGCAAGTCAAGGAAAAGAAAAAAAAAACTAAAACACAATACAATTCTCAATATTTTTCTTGACAGTAAAATATAAACTAGTTTGTCATCTTTTCATCGCAAAACCAAGTGAGGGTATTCATACATAAGGCTACTGCAGCTTATACGATGTAAATACATATGAGTACATTTGGTAATATGTGTCCCAATAACATAAAATAGGATATTTGATGGGGTTTCACAGTTAAACCACAATCTAAAACAAACATGGAGATGAAGCATCTTAACGGGAAAGTCAATGCGAAGTTTTTCAATGAATCAATACATGAAGCTCAGCTTACTTATATAAATCTTACTAGTGACAAAGAAGATGACGGTCAAAGGTGCAAATCGCGTACAAGTGAAATATGAATTCTAACTTATACCAATGAATCTCATGCTAGAAGTGGACAATCAACAGAAATGCGCACAAAGAAAATGGGAACAAACTTTATCTTATTCAACAACATGCAAAGACTCTGTAACAAAAATGAACCATAACTATACTACAACAGGACAGTAAACCCAATTGACATGAACATCAGCCAATTAACCCAAACAGTTCATATTTAGAGACCGACATAGCCAAGTTGAAATAAGAATAATCGTAAGCGAACTTACCATTTTACGGTGACGGACTGGTTCGGCAGCAGCGCTGGAGGCTCGAACAGAGAGGGCGGGGCTTAAAGCATGGGAACTGCAGCTCAAGATCCATTTCAAGATCTTAAAGCATGGTGGCCACGATAATTTGGTGTACATCTCAAGATCCATTTAAAAAGTAGATTTACCGTATCCACTTCCACGTCACCTTAAAGCATGGGAACTGCAGCTCCAGCCTAGAGACAGCAGTTTAGAACTGTGGTTTAAAATTGTGGTTTAGTACAAACAGCATTTGCAGACTACAGCTGCAAAACTGCAGTTTTGAGTAGCAGCGTGACTGTAATTTTTTTAGTATAGTGATGCAACTGCAGTTTTACGAACTACGGTTTGCAACCGCAATTTAATGACATTGAAACATCTACCAGAATCATTAAATTTTGGTCAAAAATTACAGGAGTTTTGTAACGACCCAGATTTTTGAACAGTTTAGTTTAAATATTTAGTATGGTATAATCGTATACGAAAATGAAAACAATTGAATTTACAATTAAAATCTGAATCAAAACAATTCTAACTGCTAATATAAACCCTATTTGAATTATAATGATAATAACAATTTATTTTCAATGGGTTTATTTGTTTAAAATCGATTTGTATTTTTAATTAAATCATTTATTTAGTTTGTTATTTCCTTTTTACAGTCGAATTAAAATTCAGAAACTGTTCAGTTGGATTCAGAATAGTGAATAATATTAGGAACATCAGTCGTTTACTGAAATAGTGGTTCGTGGTTTCAAATTAAAAGACCGCAAGATATTTTATCTATTTAAAATAAATATAAAAGAAAATAAATATAGGAGAGCCGACCTAAACTGTATGCGTCGTCCTATTTTACCTTGAGCAGTAAAATTTGTTTCCTCCTCCAGCTATGAAAACATGAATTAATGGCGCCACCCTAACCTTTCAATATCGCAGACCTACCATTTCCTCGAGCTGGAATTTTTGCCCCTTCTTCGTGTATAAAACCACGCATAGACCCATTCGTTCTGGGAAAAAAATAAAAATGGCCGCTGCCTTAAAAATAAAAACGCAAGCTTCAGTTCAACCAAATAAAGGGCCGCTCCTCCTCAAATCTTCATTTCAAACCGCTGCTACCCTTTTCCTTTCTTCCATTCAATCCCACTGAACAAAAATCGAAATCGCGGTAGAGACCGCGAGTTTCCCATAACTCGACTCGAGCATCGCGAAGTAGGAAGGGGTATGGGATTTCTGTGTCGCGATTTGGGGGATTTAGGGGTTCGGATTCATCACGTGGGTGGCCAGAAGGGGGTCGCGATGTCTATAAGGGGGCGCGAGGTTGATGAGAGGTCGCCGTGGGTTGAACTGTGCTCGCAGGAGGGGATGATGACGTATTCAGGTATCACGATTTCAGAGGATCGATGTTGTTGATCTCGGCATTTTCAAAGGCTGAGAGGATGATTGTCTGTAGAGGAAGAAGAAGCTTGTTCTTTTCTCCTATTTCTGAAATTTCAGAAAAGAATTAAGGTAATTTTTATTTTCATTTTAAATAATATAGGAAATTAATTTATACAATTGGTAATCTATTTAAATTGAATTTATTTAGATATTAGTTTAGTTATGTTTCTTTTATGAAATCAGTTTGATTTATGTCAAAGATCATAAATAAAAATGGAAGAAAATAACAATTAAAATGTGTTATTTATTTGTTCGAGAAAAACCTAACATATATATATATATATATGTGTTTAAAGGTACGTAGTTTAGTTTAATTTTATTTGTTAAGTAAGGTTTCAATTAATAACCTCTAAAAGAAAAAGAAAAATATAGGAAAGTATTTATTTATTTAAATAGTTAATTTAAATAAATATTATCATAGGTGCGAATTCATTCGAGAAGATTCATAGTCGATGGTTTGGAAATAAACAGGATATTCGACAACTGCAAATCTGGTGAGTAAATCTCACTCACCTTTAGAATTATTTTTATTTCATTAAAAACAATTGTCTGTTGCTTGTGTGTATGCTTTCTGGTTGTTTTATATATATTAGTTATTTAGGCTATATATATATATATTGGGTTGATTGATTGGTTGGATTCCCGCAGTCTCATTAGCGGATGCCCGCAGTTTCATAGCGGATGATTACCCTATATACGCCCACGCTATGATTAGTGGATGACCTTCTATACCGCGATATTCTGCCACGAAGCAGAATGGGTATTATTTATGTGCTAACATCTGTGGATGCAGGAAAACAGGTTGGAGGAATCCAACTGGATTCCTCAAAAATATATTATCTGTTTGTTTATTTGTTTGCATATATATTGTTATATATGACGTGTTAGAAAAATAAATAATTCGTTGCTTTGTGTGTTTAAATATCACTGGGCCAATTAAAAGGACATTTGAGATTTTAAAGGGAAAAATTCTATTTTTAAAATAGAATTTGAATTTTTAATGGCATGGAAATATAAAACTTGTTTTGAAAAATAAAACAAGTAGTTCTTTTTAAACGAAGTTTATAAGTAGTTCTTTATAAACGAAGTTTATAAATAGTTCTTTTATAACGAAGTTATAAATGAAGTGAAAAGAATTATCATTTGATAATTCAGAAATAGAAATACAAGTGTGAAGTTTGAATTTGAAATGAAATTTCAAAACAGGATGTGAAATGAAAATTTTAAGTATATAACTCAAATGAAATTTGAGTATAACATTTGAATTTTTAAAGGGAGTTTAAATATTTGAATTTTAAAAGGAGACTGAATATTAGAAATTCAAATAGAAGTTCAAATAGAATTTGAATGGACGAAATTAGATTGAAAAATAGAATTTGAATTCAAGGAATTAAAATAAAATCTGAATTCAAAGGAATTCGAATAAAGAAATTCAAATAGAGATTTCAATGTAGAATTTCAAGTTAGAATTTGAAATAAACTTTGGAAATAAGATTTTCAAAGTAGAATTTGAAATAGAAATTCAAATAGGATTTCAAATTAGAAAATCCAAATGGTTTGAAATGGAATTTGAATCCAAGGGTATTCAAATGGATTTGAGGGAAGAAATTCAAATGGTGAAGAAAAAATATAATTTGAATATTAGAATTCAAATGGGATTGGAGATGAATTTGAATATTAGAATTCAAACGGGAAAGGAAAATGGAATTTGAATATAAGAGATTCAAATTGAATTCAAATCGGATTTGATCTATGGAATTTGAATATGAAATTCAAATGGGTTTAAAACTATGGAATTTTGAATATAGAATTTAAAAAGGAGTTTGAATATTTGAATCTCAATAGAATTCAAATATAGAAATGGGAATATAGAAGTTCAAATGGAATTTAAGTATAAAGTTTGAATAAGAGAATTCAAATGAATTCAAGTCTAGAATTTGAATATAAGGGAATTCAAATAGAAATTCAAATATTGAATTTGAATATCAAATAGAAAAGGAATTGGAATTTGAATTTAGAATTCAAATAAAAATGAGATTTGAAATTGAATCAAGCAGAGTTAAATGGAGTTGAATTCATTTAAAGAAGTTTAGAAGTTTAAAAGTTTATATATATAAATAAAATAAAAACGAACTCGCCGCAGCGCTGCAGTTCGTAAATTGGCGATTCGAACTTCAATCGAGAATACAGGACTCAATTGAAGTCGGAATTCTTCGAAACAAGAAACGTCAGGACCAATTTGATAATAGTTTTCTAATGAAGAAGAAAAATCTGAATTTCGTCGTATAGATTTTGAGTTATGTCAAAATCAAATTTTCAGAAAAACAACGCCAGAACCATTATAAAACCATAACAGTTTATTTAATTAAATTAAAGGATTTTAAGCAAATAAAAATCGAAATTTGCTATTTAGAAAAATCCAGATGTGAGTTATAAAATATATGTGAACTCCAGTGGAGTAATGAGTTGATTTCTGAAATAGAAATCAGATTTTTGATTTATTGAATAGAGTTAACTAATTCGAATAGAAATTAGTTAATGAGATTTCGAATAAATATTGAGCTTTAAATAAGTGAATTCGATTTGAGAATTTATATTCAAAATAGAAAAGAGAACTAGAATTGAAATTGAAATTCAATTTGGTTATGAACGAGTCAAATATTTTATTTGAACATGTTATGTTCAAACAAAGAAGTGAAATAGGCAAAAGGGCTAATTAAAGAATAATTAAGCGAAACCGAATTCAAACGATTCAAATTTGAATTCAAACGAATGGATTGAGTTGAATTGAATTGAAAACAGGTGAACATGTGTAAGCAGGTTTGTTATGAAGTATATGAAGATTTAAATTTATGTGCTCGACAAAAAGGTACATGTTTAAATTCATATATGAGATTTATGCGCCGTATCGGCAAGCCGCTTGGCTTTTCTTTTTCTTTTTGAGATTAGAAGATACCGGGAAGCTATTTGAAATTTCCCGATGCTCCCGTTACAGGGGAGGTTATGGCGAATTTTTTCGGAAATTTAAGGAGTTAGAATATTTTTAAGATATTTTGATAATTAGAGATCATTATATCGACGTATTGAATTCGATAGTAAAGTGAATATAAAAATCGAATGTGGTAAACAAAAAGGAATAGAGATAAGTGATTGGAATTGTTTCAATTGCAAATAGAGATATTTTCTAATATATAGAAAATAAAAGAAGTTAATGTTTGGAAACGTTTTCCAAATGACATAAGAGGCCGAGATAATTATTGAAATATTTGGTTAACAAATATTGATAAGAGAATATAGAAGAGATTTAATTAATGGAATATTAATTAAAGAGCCCAGTGACTTGGTTGATATGTTGATTGAACACTTGTTTTTATTCGATAGTTAAATCACAGACTATCGAAGTTTTTGACCATCGTTGTCAATATGGAGAGACCGGTTGGATTATTATCCGTGAACCACTCCGTATCGGCATAAGCGTTGCGAACCAAGTATGCTGAATATATTGAAGACGGAGTAAAGTGCAAGGGCTTTTTCTATTAATAGAAATAGTGCCTTCGGTGTCGTTCAATCCCAGAACGAACGTAAATGGACGAATGTCTGACAGAGTATTTCCAATGATCAAATGGGTTGGTCTGTATGAATGTATATGGTTTCAACGGATTTATCCCTTAGCATAATATCCAGAATATTTGTGCAAACTCAACTAGTGATTAACGGATTTGACGATGTGGCATTCAAAGTGATTGTGCTATCAGTGAAGGGTAAGTATTCGTAGCCTCAGGCCTCAACAACCGGGAAAGGACAAAAATCGGGCAGGCAGCATGGCTATGTGGGTCGCACCCATTAGGGTGTATAATCACCTATCTAGAGAAATTCCTTTTGTTTCTAAATCTATCAATTCTGCCCATTCGGGAAACGGTGGTTTGAGTCCAACCGTTGGTGATATACATTCGATACACTCAAGCGAAATGAGTGGTCGGTCATGTGTGGGCCGGGTTGCAAGAAGTTCTTGTTGAACCCAGGTGTATTCGTCTCTAGAGATACATCATCGGAAGGTGGTTCCATACCTTGTCATGTTGGAAATCCAATCTCCAATAAGCGCCATGCGGTTTTTTTTGATTTTATAATATATATGTGGAGCGTGAGATGCAAGCGTTCTGCTATTTGATTATTTACTTGATGTAGACATTATTATAATATCACTGGATTTTCGTATCAAAGTGTTTTGGGTTATAGTAAGGTAAAAACCGTCCGTGTTTATGTGTGGGCTGGTCTTACTATTACCTTTTCTTTTGAAAGGATTTTTAAAGTTAAACAAGTGGTTGGAGTTTACTCACACCAGTCCCATGACTGACCCAGAGTTTATTTTGTTTTGTTTTCCCTAAACTCTTGGGTGCCCAAATTTGTACGGGCAGTCAAGTGTTTCAGGCTTTTACAGATACACTTGGAGGAGCTTGAAGCAGGAAGCTTCAACGTTAGTTATTTAGAGTTACTTCCACTGGATCAAATGTTATGTGTACTCTGATGATGGTATGTATATATGTACAAATAGAATTTGTATTTCAAAGCTTATGTTATAGAATATATTTTATTCGTTCCGCTGTGAGTTGTGATCTTCATTTTTTCTTCTATTCTAATATTTCTTTCTTTCTATTTCTCATTCTCTAACTTCTTTCTATTAATGGGTCGTATTTCTGGGTTATTTGGGTTGGACGTGTGGTGTATTTAGTCAACTCAGATAGCTCGGATTTGCGGGTCGTTTCAGTTGGTATCGGAGCTTAGGTTGAGTGAACACCTAGGCTTGTGTGGCATGTTCTCATTAGAGATAGGGTCAGTAGTATCCTAGAATGAGTTGAGTGTATAGATACGAGAGAGCGTATTTGTTAGTTGATATAAAAGTTGTTTTATATTGTGTTGGCTAGTCTGTTGAGTGGTTTATGAATTCTGATCGAATCGTGGGACGCCACGAAGTCGATAGGAATTTCTAAACACTTGAACAGAAAATACGACATGATATTGTTTTTAAGTGGGTAGATGAAATAATTTTACCCGAAATTTCTATTTTGATATAGAAAGAATAATTTTCTAGAATTATTATTATATGGATGTGTTGGATGTTGATTTTATAATCAAATGAGATTATAAACTTAGAATGGTTATTTATAACCAAATAGAATTTGTACAGGAATTAAATATACAAATGAGATGAATTAGAATTAGATTCAAACCAGAATTAAGAATTCAAAATCCTGGGAAGTTGAAAAATATTTTTCAAGGTATATTAAAGTAATATAGCTTTGTTTTAGAAGGAGTTAAAAGAAAGTCATTTTAGATGGACTTTGAAATAATAAAGCACTGAACTCACTCCAGTGGCTGGGAAATAATTCTGATGATGATTGCAACATCATCAGTGTTCATTTCCGAGTTTCTAAGTGATGAATTGCTACCTTAGAAAAAGTTTTGATAGAAATTTGTTTGAAAGAAAACAAATTGGTTTGAATATTCAAATGTTTTGAATTCGAGATGAAAATAAATATATGTATATATTTATGGGATTTCAAAAGAATTTGAAATGAAAACCCTGGGATTTGGATTCTGGAATAAAAATTTAACTTAAAACAAGTTAAATAAATCAAGTGAATGAATTGATTTAGAATCAATTTGAATGCATGTGAATGAGGAACCAAATGTTTTGGTAGAACTAAAATTGTTGAAATATGAGGAGTTGAGTTTCAACATAAGTGAGATTTTGGAAAGTAATGAGTTTGTACCATTTTTCCTACCTTAGCAATTTCGAGGACGAAATTATTTTAAGGGGGAAAGAATGTAACGACCCAGATTTTTGAACAGTTTAGTTTAAATATTTAGTATGGTATAATCGTATACGAAAATGAAAACAATTGAATTTACAATTAAAATCTGAATCAAAACAATTCTAACTGCTAATATAAACCCTATTTGAATTATAATGATAATAACAATTTATTTTCAATGGGTTTATTTGTTTAAAATCGATTTGTATTTTTAATTAAATCATTTATTTAGTTTGTTATTTCCTTTTTACAGTCGAATTAAAATTCAGAAACTGTTCAGTTGGATTCAGAATAGTGAATAATATTAGGAACATCAGTCGTTTACTGAAATAGTGGTTCGTGGTTTCAAATTAAAAGACCGCAAGATATTTTATCTATTTAAAATAAATATAAAAGAAAATAAATATAGGAGAGCCGACCTAAACTGTATGCGTCGTCCTATTTTACCTTGAGCAGTAAAATTTGTTTCCTCCTCCAGCTATGAAAACATGAATTAATGGCGCCACCCTAACCTTTCAATATCGCAGACCTACCATTTCCTCGAGCTGGAATTTTTGCCCCTTCTTCGTGTATAAAACCACGCATAGACCCATTCGTTCTGGGAAAAAAATAAAAATGGCCGCTGCCTTAAAAATAAAAACGCAAGCTTCAGTTCAACCAAATAAAGGGCCGCTCCTCCTCAAATCTTCATTTCAAACCGCTGCTACCCTTTTCCTTTCTTCCATTCAATCCCACTGAACAAAAATCGAAATCGCGGTAGAGACCGCGAGTTTCCCATAACTCGACTCGAGCATCGCGAAGTAGGAAGGGGTATGGGATTTCTGTGTCGCGATTTGGGGGATTTAGGGGTTCGGATTCATCACGTGGGTGGCCAGAAGGGGGTCGCGATGTCTATAAGGGGGCGCGAGGTTGATGAGAGGTCGCCGTGGGTTGAACTGTGCTCGCAGGAGGGGATGATGACGTATTCAGGTATCACGATTTCAGAGGATCGATGTTGTTGATCTCGGCATTTTCAAAGGCTGAGAGGATGATTGTCTGTAGAGGAAGAAGAAGCTTGTTCTTTTCTCCTATTTCTGAAATTTCAGAAAAGAATTAAGGTAATTTTTATTTTCATTTTAAATAATATAGGAAATTAATTTATACAATTGGTAATCTATTTAAATTGAATTTATTTAGATATTAGTTTAGTTATGTTTCTTTTATGAAATCAGTTTGATTTATGTCAAAGATCATAAATAAAAATGGAAGAAAATAACAATTAAAATGTGTTATTTATTTGTTCGAGAAAAACCTAACATATATATATATATATGTGTTTAAAGGTACGTAGTTTAGTTTAATTTTATTTGTTAAGTAAGGTTTCAATTAATAACCTCTAAAAGAAAAAGAAAAATATAGGAAAGTATTTATTTATTTAAATAGTTAATTTAAATAAATATTATCATAGGTGCGAATTCATTCGAGAAGATTCATAGTCGATGGTTTGGAAATAAACAGGATATTCGACAACTGCAAATCTGGTGAGTAAATCTCACTCACCTTTAGAATTATTTTTATTTCATTAAAAATAATTGTCTGTTGCTTGTGTGTATGCTTTCTGGTTGTTTTATATATATTAGTTATTTAGGCTATATATATATATATTGGGTTGATTGATTGGTTGGATTCCCGCAGTCTCATTAGCGGATGCCCGCAGTTTCATAGCGGATGATTACCCTATATACGCCCACGCTATGATTAGTGGATGACCTTCTATACCGCGATATTCTGCCACGAAGCAGAATGGGTATTATTTATGTGCTAACATCTGTGGATGCAGGAAAACAGGTTGGAGGAATCCAACTGGATTCCTCAAAAATATATTATCTGTTTGTTTATTTGTTTGCATATATATTGTTATATATGACGTGTTAGAAAAATAAATAATTCGTTGCTTTGTGTGTTTAAATATCACTGGGCCAATTAAAAGGACATTTGAGATTTTAAAGGGAAAAATTCTATTTTTAAAATAGAATTTGAATTTTTAATGGCATGGAAATATAAAACTTGTTTTGAAAAATAAAACAAGTAGTTCTTTTTAAACGAAGTTTATAAGTAGTTCTTTATAAACGAAGTTTATAAATAGTTCTTTTATAACGAAGTTATAAATGAAGTGAAAAGAATTATCATTTGATAATTCAGAAATAGAAATACAAGTGTGAAGTTTGAATTTGAAATGAAATTTCAAAACAGGATGTGAAATGAAAATTTTAAGTATATAACTCAAATGAAATTTGAGTATAACATTTGAATTTTTAAAGGGAGTTTAAATATTTGAATTTTAAAAGGAGACTGAATATTAGAAATTCAAATAGAAGTTCAAATAGAATTTGAATGGACGAAATTAGATTGAAAAATAGAATTTGAATTCAAGGAATTAAAATAAAATCTGAATTCAAAGGAATTCGAATAAAGAAATTCAAATAGAGATTTCAATGTAGAATTTCAAGTTAGAATTTGAAATAAACTTTGGAAATAAGATTTTCAAAGTAGAATTTGAAATAGAAATTCAAATAGGATTTCAAATTAGAAAATCCAAATGGTTTGAAATGGAATTTGAATCCAAGGGTATTCAAATGGATTTGAGGGAAGAAATTCAAATGGTGAAGAAAAAATATAATTTGAATATTAGAATTCAAATGGGATTGGAGATGAATTTGAATATTAGAATTCAAACGGGAAAGGAAAATGGAATTTGAATATAAGAGATTCAAATTGAATTCAAATCGGATTTGATCTATGGAATTTGAATATGAAATTCAAATGGGTTTAAAACTATGGAATTTTGAATATAGAATTTAAAAAGGAGTTTGAATATTTGAATCTCAATAGAATTCAAATATAGAAATGGGAATATAGAAGTTCAAATGGAATTTAAGTATAAAGTTTGAATAAGAGAATTCAAATGAATTCAAGTCTAGAATTTGAATATAAGGGAATTCAAATAGAAATTCAAATATTGAATTTGAATATCAAATAGAAAAGGAATTGGAATTTGAATTTAGAATTCAAATAAAAATGAGATTTGAAATTGAATCAAGCAGAGTTAAATGGAGTTGAATTCATTTAAAGAAGTTTAGAAGTTTAAAAGTTTATATATATAAATAAAATAAAAACGAACTCGCCGCAGCGCTGCAGTTCGTAAATTGGCGATTCGAACTTCAATCGAGAATACAGGACTCAATTGAAGTCGGAATTCTTCGAAACAAGAAACGTCAGGACCAATTTGATAATAGTTTTCTAATGAAGAAGAAAAATCTGAATTTCGTCGTATAGATTTTGAGTTATGTCAAAATCAAATTTTCAGAAAAACAACGCCAGAACCATTATAAAACCATAACAGTTTATTTAATTAAATTAAAGGATTTTAAGCAAATAAAAATCGAAATTTGCTATTTAGAAAAATCCAGATGTGAGTTATAAAATATATGTGAACTCCAGTGGAGTAATGAGTTGATTTCTGAAATAGAAATCAGATTTTTGATTTATTGAATAGAGTTAACTAATTCGAATAGAAATTAGTTAATGAGATTTCGAATAAATATTGAGCTTTAAATAAGTGAATTCGATTTGAGAATTTATATTCAAAATAGAAAAGAGAACTAGAATTGAAATTGAAATTCAATTTGGTTATGAACGAGTCAAATATTTTATTTGAACATGTTATGTTCAAACAAAGAAGTGAAATAGGCAAAAGGGCTAATTAAAGAATAATTAAGCGAAACCGAATTCAAACGATTCAAATTTGAATTCAAACGAATGGATTGAGTTGAATTGAATTGAAAACAGGTGAACATGTGTAAGCAGGTTTGTTATGAAGTATATGAAGATTTAAATTTATGTGCTCGACAAAAAGGTACATGTTTAAATTCATATATGAGATTTATGCGCCGTATCGGCAAGCCGCTTGGCTTTTCTTTTTCTTTTTGAGATTAGAAGATACCGGGAAGCTATTTGAAATTTCCCGATGCTCCCGTTACAGGGGAGGTTATGGCGAATTTTTTCGGAAATTTAAGGAGTTAGAATATTTTTAAGATATTTTGATAATTAGAGATCATTATATCGACGTATTGAATTCGATAGTAAAGTGAATATAAAAATCGAATGTGGTAAACAAAAAGGAATAGAGATAAGTGATTGGAATTGTTTCAATTGCAAATAGAGATATTTTCTAATATATAGAAAATAAAAGAAGTTAATGTTTGGAAACGTTTTCCAAATGACATAAGAGGCCGAGATAATTATTGAAATATTTGGTTAACAAATATTGATAAGAGAATATAGAAGAGATTTAATTAATGGAATATTAATTAAAGAGCCCAGTGACTTGGTTGATATGTTGATTGAACACTTGTTTTTATTCGATAGTTAAATCACAGACTATCGAAGTTTTTGACCATCGTTGTCAATATGGAGAGACCGGTTGGATTATTATCCGTGAACCACTCCGTATCGGCATAAGCGTTGCGAACCAAGTATGCTGAATATATTGAAGACGGAGTAAAGTGCAAGGGCTTTTTCTATTAATAGAAATAGTGCCTTCGGTGTCGTTCAATCCCAGAACGAACGTAAATGGACGAATGTCTGACAGAGTATTTCCAATGATCAAATGGGTTGGTCTGTATGAATGTATATGGTTGCAACGGATTTATCCCTTAGCATAATATCCAGAATATTTGTGCAAACTCAACTAGTGATTAACGGATTTGACGATGTGGCATTCAAAGTGATTGTGCTATCAGTGAAGGGTAAGTATTCGTAGCCTCAGGCCTCAACAACCGGGAAAGGACAAAAATCGGGCAGGCAGCATGGCTATGTGGGTCGCACCCATTAGGGTGTATAATCACCTATCTAGAGAAATTCCTTTTGTTTCTAAATCTATCAATTCTGCCCATTCGGGAAACGGTGGTTTGAGTCCAACCGTTGGTGATATACATTCGATACACTCAAGCGAAATGAGTGGTCGGTCATGTGTGGGCCGGGTTGCAAGAAGTTCTTGTTGAACCCAGGTGTATTCGTCTCTAGAGATACATCATCGGAAGGTGGTTCCATACCTTGTCATGTTGGAAATCCAATCTCCAATAAGCGCCATGCGGTTTTTTTTGATTTTATAATATATATGTGGAGCGTGAGATGCAAGCGTTCTGCTATTTGATTATTTACTTGATGTAGACATTATTATAATATCACTGGATTTTCGTATCAAAGTATTTTGGGTTATAGTAAGGTAAAAACCGTCCGTGTTTATGTGTGGGCTGGTCTTACTATTACCTTTTCTTTTGAAAGGATTTTTAAAGTTAAACAAGTGGTTGGAGTTTACTCACACCAGTCCCATGACTGACCCAGAGTTTATTTTGTTTTGTTTTCCCTAAACTCTTGGGTGCCCAAATTTGTACGGGCAGTCAAGTGTTTCAGGCTTTTACAGATACACTTGGAGGAGCTTGAAGCAGGAAGCTTCAACGTTAGTTATTTAGAGTTACTTCCACTGGATCAAATGTTATGTGTACTCTGATGATGGTATGTATATATGTACAAACAGAATTTGTATTTCAAAGCTTATGTTATAGAATATATTTTATTCGTTCCGCTGTGAGTTGTGATCTTCATTTTTTCTTCTATTCTAATATTTCTTTCTTTCTATTTCTCATTCTCTAACTTCTTTCTATTAATGGGTCGTATTTCTGGGTTATTTGGGTTGGACGTGTGGTGTATTTAGTCAACTCAGATAGCTCGGATTTGCGGGTCGTTTCAAGTTTTGATTAGTAATATGGACATACCTAGATTAGCTAGCAATAATAGTTAATTTTTAATTCAAGTACAAATCTAAGAAAAAAAACGAACACAAAGAATTTAAACGCACAAGAAACTATAAAAAAAAATTGAAAACTTGACATTTTAAAGTTACCTATTGCATAAAGACACAAAGATATCCATAAAGACACAAAGAAATAATATACAAATGGTTGTTCTCGTTTTGTTTACTATAATTGAGTTTCCCATTGTATAATGAAATGAGAACAACCATTAGAGCATAGACAAAGTCGGTCATTGATTTTGTACGTCTGCTTCCTTTCATCAGTGAAGTAATCTTGTCTGCATCATTTTCCAAACCAAACTATAATGATTGTTAACAGATAAACATAAACCATAAAGTTTACGGTAGCAAGCTATATAGTATAATATGAAAACTTGAATCCCCTACAGGGCAAGCAGGACCTCTCTTCCTCTGCAAAGTTTCATGACATATCATGAAGTTTCATGACATATCATGTAACACAGAAAATCAGACAGCGAAATGGACATATACAGTTTTCAAAATTCAATAGAATGTGGTTTGAAATTGGTATAGGATTTTCTTATAAACATTTCATTAAATAAAACATGTGAAGACCAGGAAATCAAAGCATTGACTGGTAGATATTTTACGAGAAATCACAAAAAAATATTGTTCTGTAAGCATTGAGTGAAAGAAAACACAAAGCAAACCATAACGACAGACATATATTTATTTACAATGCATATATGTATCATATACTTGTGTATCATAACAAAATTGCACCAATTGTTTCATTAAATAAAACTTGCGAAGACCTGGAAAAATCGAAGCATGCTTTGTTTATATAAGAATGTTATCACACCGCATTAAAATGATAATAGACCAGATCTCAAAATATCTCAAATATTTTCAAACATCAATGTTTATGTGAATATATTTAATAATAAAATAAGTCTTTGAAGAAAAGTATGTGCAAGGTGATATTTGACCAAAGTTAATGCAAGTATTTTTTGTTTAGCATCATCATCTTTCACAAACATTTAATCAAACATATAGTAGACAAATCATAAATGAAATAAGGTGTAAATTTTTGATAAATGTTCAACCTGATACAAAAATGCAGTAAAATGGTATACTGACCCATTATACTTGCAAAAAAGAAAGTAGAGAATCAAAGAAAAAGAGTTACAGTATCACTTCGACATGGATCTTTTTGCAAGTGGTATACTGAGAAAGTCCTAAAGAGAGCAAAATGACCTTGTTTTTGCAAATTACAATGGCAATGTCCATGATATCTTCTTGAGTTTGAGTGCGACAAACAATCATATAGATGACAGGAGAAAAACTATTTTATTTTGTGATTTTGTTTTTTTACCTTTTTCTTTTCCAAAAAGATGCCTTTATGATGAAGCCTTAAACCGTTTGCATCCAGCAGCTGCTCCTGCAGCGACAAAATAAAATATTGTATAAGAATAGATTTCTTTGCAATCCTCGAATCTTTCTCATATTTTTGCCCTTTTCTCCAATTAAAATAACAACCAAAAAATAGAAAATTTCCCTAAATAACAACAGTTTTCGATTCAGCACAGAGTGAAATGCATGTTCAAATCATCTATGTAGATTGAATTCGTTTGTAAATTTTTTCATTTTACTTTGATACCAAGGATCTGTTTTGCATAATAAATGATTTTTGCCAATTGAAAAACAAATTCAAGTAATTTCTCAATCAAACAATCAGATCGAACGTATCCGATTTTGCAGAAAGAAGAGCAGCGCAATTAAAAGGTGGAAATCAAATGGATGCGCATGAAATTTTGGGAATACATACCTTTTCCTTCTTCTAGCCAGTACTCTTCCTCTATCCGCTGCCATAGATTTGTCTCGGGGTTTATCTTTTTTTTCTGATTTTGTTTTACCTATACGCACACGATGCTGATGATAGAAGTGAACTTACGGAGTATTGGATGAGGTGGATAGCGAATTTGGGGGACCTAAATAATTAAACGGTGTGGACTTAAATATTTTATGCGTGGATCTATGTTTAATTACTAGAGACCCATTACCGGTTCATATGTGGGTCTTTTTTATATTTTATTAAGACCACAAAATTTTATCTTAAATAAGGCCTTATCTAAAGACCAAAAAAATTAATGTCTTAAGAATGGGTCTTAAAGCCATGCTTTTATTGTAGTGAAAAAACATATCTAGAGAATCGAAAATTCCAAAATGGAAATAGGCGAAATCAAAGGGACAGAACTTCGGCTAAAATCGGATCCCAGATTCTCAACTTATGTTCAAAGTTGGATTTTTTTTTGGAGTCAAAATATATGAAATTGTGAATGAATTCGTTAAAAAAATCGGTTGTTTTTGAGGTCTCACGAATAATTAAATTGCCCTATCGAATGGAAACGGTGAGAATAGTAATTTGCGCGTTGATTTGGATAGAGTAATTAGCGCATTGATTTGACGGAGGAAGAAACGGAGCAGGTTGAGAAAAACGCGAATTTACATGAATGGAGATTTTACAGCCGATTATAATTGGGTTTTGTGTGCCTTACTGTAGGGAAACCTCCCTAACGGTCGGTTTGATAAATACCTAAACTAGAATTTAAAATTTTCAAATGCATAAAAGTAATTCCTTACGGAATTTAAATTCAAATAAAATTGTTTAAATTCATAAATTAATAAAATTCAAAGTTCAAAACAAATAAAATCAATCAGTTGATAATATATCCAATAAAAATAGAATAAAAGTACTCAAATAATAAAACACTAGATTAAGATGCTAATAACACGTAAATAAACAAGATCACCAATTTATACACAATTTCGATTATACTAAAATGTTAATACCGTAAAATTTAAGAAAATAAATTTAAATTTAAATATAAAAATATAAATTTAGATTTTCAAATAAATTCAAAACTCAAGTTAAAATAGACTAAATCTCGAATTATAAATAAACTTCTTAATATAAATTAAATTTCACCATAAAATTTTAACTTCTAAATTAAAAATTAAATATAACATAAATTTACGACATGGAATTCTAAAATTTAAAGCCGAAAAATTTGGTTCGTTACATTATACGTTACTAGCATGACACCGTGACATAAATCAGCTAGCATGACACTGTGACATAAATCAGCCTGAACCGGGTGAATTTAAAGAGTACCTAAGGATCTTTGCTTACAGAAGCTTCCTCATGTGTTGAAATTTCACAGCATATACAGAATATGTTAGGGTTTTGTGGAGCTGGCTAGCAGGTACGGTTTTGAGATAACGTCCCGCAATCTACGCCAATATCTTATATTCAATTCCGCTCGCTAGTGCCTCCTTTTTTTGACGTTCAAATGTCTTCTTCTACCACTTTGAACCGTTGATGCTTTCATACCTGTGAATTACCAAATGCAGTAGCGTGCAATATAGTATGGAGTTGTCGGTAGACATAAACATGAAAACATTGCAAATACTAAACAGATATATAAGTCTTAATAATATCAAATAGATGTCAAATGAACATTTGAATATTATGCAAAAATTAAAATTTATATAAGTTTAGTGCTAATGCTAATTAATAATTACAATTATTTATTATTAACAATTACTTTTTTTGTATTAACAATTACTTATTTAATACTAATATGTGCATATTATGCAGATGAAGACAAAATATTAATTATTACGGTATTTAAATTTAAATTGCATGCTTAATTTAATTTATTATTAAAATTTAATGTTAATGCTAATTTAAATATACTATATTATTAATTATGAAAAACAATAATAATCAAAATATTGCTTATTAATTATTAAAAATATTAATTATAGCTCATTATATTCTGAATATTTAATTCAAATTATTAATCATAATTTATGGATTATTATTTATTAATTATCAATTATAATTAATTATTAACTATAAATTATTTAATATTAAATATATTTTATTATTTATTCATTTTTCTTAATTATTAATTAGTAGAAATTAATTATTAAATGTTACTTCATATTTATTAATTATAATTTAATGTTATTTACTTGCTATTAATAACTAATATGTGTATATTATTAATTTTTAATAATAATTACTAATTATAAATTAATAATATTTTTTACTAATTATAAATTATTGTATATTTAATATTAATTATCGATATAACTTTACTAATAATTGGGAAGTAAAATTAAACCAGTTGGAATATTGATTATATATAATAATTAATAGTTAGTGATTATTTATTAATAATCATTAATTATTGTAAGTTATAAATGATTTATATAATATTATTAATGATTAATTATTAAAAATTAATAAATAATATAATATTATTGATGATTAGAAGTTCGTAATGAGTAATATAATATCATAATTAGCAATTGTAATATAATATTATATTTAGTAATTTGTAACATATTATTAATATAACATTATTAAGATTAATAAATAATAAGTATCGATTTTAAGAAAACATTATAATTATCAATTATTGATTGTCACCTATTACAATGGGTATTTTTAGTTAGTTGTAAATTTAGCGCCTATTACAACGGGCATATTCAACCAGTTGTAAAATTGACACCTATTATAATGGACGTTATGAAAGGCATCTTTGACCGTTGTAAATTTGAAATCTATTACAATGGGCATTTGAGAACGTTGTATAATTGAGATTTGTTACAACGGGCTTGAATGGACCGTTGTAATAGCACTCTATTAGCACCAGCAGTACGTGCCTGTTGTAAAAAGGACGTTGTACGGGCATCTATTACAACGGTTTTAAAATGACCGTTGTAATAACCTTCTGTTACAACGGCCAGAAAATGCCCGTTGTAAAAAGAGCGTTGTAATAGGGTATTTTTGTTGTAGTGTTAGAAAGGAGTACACAACAAAAATTACACTTTTTGTAATATGAAACATTAAAAAAAAGAACAAAACTTGAAGACATACATTTTATTTTCATTCCTTTGTAAATAAAAACAAAAGAACAAAATTTGATGACACCTTTATTTACATTTTCTATGTAAATGAAAAGAACAAAATTACGATGATATATATTCTATGTTAATAGGATATGCAAAATGAAAAGATTATATTTATTTACATTTAGGTAAATAAACATGAAAAAGAAAAAGAATACATTTATTTACAATTTAGTGTAAATAAAGCATGAGATAGAGAAAAGAATATTTTATTTACATATAGGTAAATAAAACATGATATAAGAAAAGAGACATTTTTATTTACTATTTAGTGTAAATGAAAATAGGTCATTGAAAAAGAATTATACTTTTATTTGCATTTCTAGATGCGAATAGAAATATAGAAGAAGAAGAATTATACTTTTTATTTGCATTTTTAGATGCAAATAAAACATAGGAAAGAGTTACACTTTTAATTTATTTGCAAACTAGTTGCAGATAAAAACATGAATTTATAAAGCACATTTTTATTCACTTTCTAGATGTGAATGAAAGATATAAAAATAAAAATAAAAACATTTTTATTCACATTTTGGATGTGAATAAGAATATGAAAAGAAATAGTACATTTTTATTTGCATTCCATATGTAAATACAAACACCATTTTATAAAGTGAATTTTTATTTGCAAACTAGTTGCAAATAAAAACATGAATTTATAAAGCACATTTGTATTTGTAGTTTAGTTACGAATAAAAATATGACATTGAAAGATATATTTTTATTCACATTTTAGATGTGAATAAAAACATGAAATTAAAAAGGAGTATTTTATTCACATATTAGTAGTGAATAAAAACATGAGTTATAAAAAAGTACATTTTTGTTTACAGTTTAGTTGTAAATAAAAACATGATTATAGAAGTTGACATTTATATTTATATTTTAGATATAAATAAAATCTTGCATTAAAAAAGATATTTTTATTTGCATTTTAGATGTAAATAAGAATAAGAATATGAAAAGCACATTTTTATTTACATTGTAAATGTGAATAAAGATATTAAAAAAAGTACATTTTTATTTACATTTTAGACGTAAATAAAAACATAGGAAGAAAAAGCACATTTTATTTACATTTTAGATGTAAGTAAACACATAGATATAAAAGTGATATTCTAATTTAATGTAAACATAGATAGAATTTAATGTTATATTTTTATTGTCAGAATAGAGATAATAAAAAGATTAGGATTAAAAGGTTATATTTTTATTTATCTTTTGACGCAAATGAAAAGAATAAATGTAAAGTGATATCTTTATTTATATTTTAAGTGTAAACAAAAAGAATAAATGTAAAGCGACATTTTTATTGATACTTTATTCAATAAAAAGATTAAAATTAAAAAAAGTATTTTTATTGTCGTTCCAGGGACAATAAAAAGAATAGATTAAAAGTGACAGTTTTGTCGTCATTTTATATGCGATAAAAAGAATAGATTTTAATAGCTGAAAACGGCAGATGATTTATATTTATATATATAAAAATATAAATTAAAATTAAACGAAATGTGCATGGTAGTTCGCGATTTAAAATCGTAACTTTAAACGACTATGCCGTAAGATCCGACCGTCGGATTTTCCCAAAACTGGAACCGTTTGGACCGCTTTGGGTAGATCTTTCCAACGAGATAAATTTTGTTAAAATCCAACGGTTAGATTTTGAGATAAGTTTAAATCCAATTTGGATGAAAACAGCGCATTGGCCGCCTATCGACCTAAAGCGTCGTTGAATGAAAATGGATATTTTTATATTAATAAAAATAGTGATAAATCGTTATCAAATACTATTAACGATATGAAATGGTTTTAAACTATATATATGCGTGAATCATTTGAAAAGACTGAGTTCATCTCATTTCAAATGATTATACGACGATCTAAGTCGAAGAGTTGAAGACGGTGATTGAAGACCGACCATCTTCACATCGAATGGATGTGTTGCTACTGAGGCCCATGATTGGAGTAGCTACCTTGAAGGGGAGTCAGGGGTAGTCGTCCGGACGTATTGTTGATTGTTCGGATATGCAAGGTATAGGGTGCCTCTGGTTTCGTTCAGACCTAGAACGGACTTGTAAATGGATGGTATGTCTGACGTTGTATTCCTTTATGTTGTATTCGTTGATCTCTGCTAAATATATATCTGTTTGGTGGTTAACATCCTTCTCTGAGATGTACGAGCTTAGAGGTTATATATTGGTAGGAATCAATGGTATGGTATGGATTGACAATGTAGCATGCTAAGATGCATGATCAAGGCTTTTTTTGAAAAGCATGGCCTTGTGGGATGATCAAAGCATAGCCTGTTTAGGTGTAGCTTTGTGTATAGCGTGACTTCGCGAGCCTCACACCCCGGTATGAGTCAAAAACGGGATATGGACCGTAGGGAGTGCACACGTTTCTTTCTATCTAGGAGTAGTGTCAGTGCTTAAACTAGCTGGCATTTTACTTATGTGGATTGATGAATTGAGGTACCTCGAGTTTTATAGGTTGGTAGTGGCCATATCGAGGTCCAAAGGGACCGAGAAACGTGTGTTCAGGAATTGACAATCCACTACCGTTAGGATGGGACCGACCCTACCGCATCCAAGGGTTCGCTAGAGTTCGGATCCTGAGGCATTTGCTAGAGTGTCTCGAATCGGAGAGGACGATCCCTAGCCTCGATTTCATGATGGAAACCCAATTTCCAATACGACACCATGCGGTTTTGATTGTAGAACTAGTATGGCGACATAGTATATGGTAGTTATGCCGTCTATGATTGATACATTACAATTGAAATGTTTTTGAAACATATATACACTAATAATAATATCAAATCCGTTTTTTATCATATCAAGCATCTTTTGACCATTATAAGGTAAAACTCTATCCTTCGGTTTACGTTGCATTGTGTGATGGGACTTGAGTCTTATTAATGGTTTCATTTTTCTAAAAAGCATTGCGTTGTTCAACAATTTACTTTATTCTATGCATTGGCAATCCAATGGAGTAAACCCGTTTCGCGATAGCGGCGTGGTCCTGTGCTTAGCCCTATTATTAAATAGGTTAAGTAAGATTTCTCATACCAGTCCCATGACTGACCTGTAGTTTGTTTCACTGGCAAACTCGGGTGCCCTCTTTTCCACACAGGCAGTCGAGTAGCTATTTGCAGATATTTATCTCTTGAGTAGGATTCTGGATCAAAGCCTAAAGCTGTGTCCAGAGCATAGAAAGTCTTCCGCTGTGTATTGTATTAATTTATTGTAATGAGTCTTCCACTGTATTTTATTTATTTGATGTACTCTGATATTCTGTACTCTGATGTAACGTTATTATGATGTTTATAAAAGTCTGCTGTTATTTGTTCTGATGTATTGTATTCCAAAAGTTAACGTATGCGGGAATTGAACGGTCTTGGTCGATCTCACGATTGATTAGGTCTTGGCAAAATCCGCGTCGTTACAAAGGATGTCATTGAAAAGTTTCATACAAAGTGTTGAAAACGCAACAATTCAAATTGCATCCATAGTGACTATCGCTATAAGTGCACTTTCAAGTTCAAGTCCATAATATGTCAATCCATACTAATTCTTATGTGCTTTGTTTCAAATCTATTCCACTTGTTATACAAGTCAATTCAAATCCAATTCCATGTCCATTCAAGTCCATTCCAATCCGTTAACATGGATCACATATGTCGCTTACTTTTAAAGTAAGAATCAAGTTAACATTTTTAACATAAGTTACCAACATTCAAGCAAGTTTAAGCGTAGTCAAAGAAATGCAAAAGGGTTTATGTTTGTTGTTCTAAATAGTGAGTAAACTCACCTTAATCCTTAGCAAATCCTAGCTCCAAGAATAAGAACCACGATCCAAACTAGCAACCTCCTTTCTTTCCTTCCTTTCCTTGCTTTCACTTGCTTTTCCTTGCTTCCTCCTTGCTTTATACCTCACGGCCTCTGATGGAATTTGAGAGGTGCTTGGATTTTTCAACTTCTAACTTGCTAGAAGGTCTTGTAATGGTGTAGGAAGACATCACTCAAAGTTTGGCTTGATTTGAAGTTCATTTGAGTGTACTTTTAGAAAGTTAGTAAGGAAGAGGAAGAAGATGAAGATAAGCCATTAAAAAGCTTCACTTTTTCTTAGGAATTTTTGTGTATGAAAAGAGAAGGTATGCCCCTTATTTTGTAGGCAAAGCAAGGTGAATGAGAAAAGACTAAAATGCCCTTAAAACCCTAAACGCACTCATGAAAGAAGAGACGGTGTGTAAGAGAAGTGAAAGGTGTGTAAGAGAAGTGAAAGGTGTGTAAGAGAAATGAAAGGTGTGTAAGAGATGGTAAGTTTGCTTTTTAAGATGTAAGCATTCATTTGTATACATATAAGAAGCTTGTATACATACACTTATGATATTTTCTAAACCCTTGATGTGACTAATTATGCTTACATTTATATGTGTATGTGCATATATACAAATATATCAAACAATGTTGCAACGATATGAAACAACTTCTATTCAACAACAGGATGTGAATCTGGAAGTTGAACCTCGATCATATTTTTAGTTCTTTATCAAATGATTTATTCAAGTAAACAAAACTTGGAAATAAATAATTACCTTATTTAAATAATTAAACAAGCATATACAAATTATAAAGCACTTATTTGAATATTTAAATACCCAAAATACAAAAACTTTCCTTAAATGCTCATTTTTTTAAATGATGACATCATCAAAATAGTTAACCATAAATATGAAAAATACTTTTATTAGCTAATTACTTTCCTAATGATTAATTAGACATTCACTAAAATTGTAATAACCCGGAAATTGTGAACCAATTTAAAATTTTTAAAAATTGGTTATTTCCAAAGAATTTGAACAATTGAAATAGCACATTTCAATAAAATAATGAATTAGGAATAGTAAGGCAGTTTGAAAATTTGAATACAAACTTTGTCTGACTGTACCAGGTGGAAAATATAACGGATTTTAGCGAAACTGAAAATATTTAAATCTGTTTATGAATACCTTTCTAACGAATCTGAAAAATCGAAGTTTCATAACGGGAATCAAAAGTTATGGCCAAAAGAATTTTCAGAAAGGTCGCCATATAGCATATATAGCCCTTGAAAATGGACATTTTGCATATGAGCTTAGAATTCGACGAAACTGGTTTTGTTGGGACCGTTTCGTCAAAATAAGCTAGGTTTATTTTTCTGGAATTTTTCGATTCAGTTTGTGGCCCTGGCAAATTGAAATGTACGTTCAAATTGAATATAAAATGTTTTATACTTTAATTTGAAAAATAACTGACTGTAACAATCGAATTGGCCAACGAAACATATCACATTGTGTCCGGGATGGGGGTATTTAGCTAGGGGTGACAGTCGTTGGGTTGGAAAAGGAGTTCGGTTGTAAAAACACTATTTAAAAAGTTAATTAAAACCTTGGCCTATCATATTTTTTCTATTCATTATTTAAAATAAAAAAAATCTCCGGAAACCCTTTCTTCTTTCTGCTTCGACGGCGCACGCTACTCCTTCCTTACCGACCACTTTCCCCTCGCTCTGATGATCTATAGGCCGCGCCGCCACCTGATCTCGAAAGCTCTCCTCCCCCTCTCTAAATCAATACCCACCTCGCCTTCTATCGTTGACTGTTTGACGAGATCCAAGGGCTCGAAGTCGCCGCGCATCGCACTAGAATCCGTGTGACGACCCCAAATCCCGTACTGACGGAGACAACGGTTATCTTTGGAATATAACACAGAAACAGATAATAGCAGAACAGAATAATTAAATACACCAGATAATGAACAATAGAATATACTGGATAAACGTAATCATCAGAGTTATACAGGATCTTACTTAGTACAAATACAGTTCAGCTATACATAAATGTCTACAGCGGAAACAAACAAAATATGTACAATAGGAGCTGAACAGCATAAAAAGAGATAAACAATAGAATCCATCTTCAGCTCCAGCTATCCAGAAAGAACCAGCTAAACCTGAATACAAGACCGCCTGTGTAGAAAAAGGGCACCCGAGTTTGAAAGTGAAACAAACTACGAGTCAGTCATGGGGACTGGTATGAGAAATCTACTCAACACATATATAATTTGGCTAATCACCAGACCACGCCACTTTCGTGGAACGGGTTTACTCCATCGGATTGCCAGTGCTTTAAAAAAACAAATCTTTCTTTTAAACAACGCAATGCATTTTATAAAAATGAGCCATTATAAGACTCAGTTCCCATCACACAACGCAACGCAAACCGGAGGATAGAGTTTTATCTTATAATGGCCAAAATATGCTTGATACGAGTAAAACAAAGGCATTTGGTATTATTGCTAGTGTTTATATGTTTTGAAAACAATTTCAAATCATAACTATCAATCATAGACGACATGAGCGTCCCATGCCACTATGTCACCGTATATATATACAATCAAAATCGCACGATGTCGTATTTGGAAATTGGATTTTCGTCCTGAACTAAGGCAAAAGATAGTCCTTACCGAATTCGAGACTGCCTAGCCTGAGTCTCAGGAACAGCCGCAACTGCCCCTTGGATCGTCAGGGCCGGTCCACCGATGTGGATTATTATGCCTGAACAATACGTTTCCCCGCCCTTTGGGGCGTAAACGAGCCAACGAATGACTCCATCGGACCCGGATCGTCCGATCAAACCGAGGCGCCTCGCAACAGCAAAAACCACACAGGTGAAAAGTATATAAATGTCAGGGCTGGTAGGTCACTGACACCACCCTAGCTAGGAAGAAACGCATGCCCTCCCTGAGGTCCTTCTCCCATTTCTGGTTCATACCGGGGTGTGAGGCTCGCAATTTCACGTTATACAAAAAGCTACGCCACATAGGCGGTGCTTTGATCGTCACCACAAGACTTTGCTTTTCAACAGAAGTCCTGATCATTTGCCACTTAGGCATGCCACACTAGCAATTCATGCCATGCGACTGATGTCCATCGATATACAACCTCTAAGCTTGTGCGTTTCAGAGAAGGGCGTTAAGCAAAAGAATAAATTCTCCGTCGCCAAACAGATGTATATTTAATAGAGACCAACCAACACAAAATAAAATCCAATGTCAGACACACAGTCCATTTACAAGTTCGTTCTGGGTCTGAATGAAACCGGAGGCACTAAATACCTCTCTAACCCATCGATCACCACGTACGTCTGGACGATCACCACTCATTATCCATATTTCGGGATGCCTCCCAATCAGGACCTCGGTTACCATCCAAACGACTTGAAGATCTCCGGTCTTCGACCATCGTCTTCATCTTCGACTTTCAATCGTCGGTCAATTATTTGAAATGAGAATTAACTTGGCCTTTTCAAATAATTCACGTATTTTTAGAATTTCAAATCAATTTATTTCAATGGTTAAATCATTCGACAACACCAATTTTGTTCTTTAATGTAATTTTCACACCAAACACACTCAACCATCAAATACCACATAAATCGAGCAAATTCAATTTATTGCCATTCCATATCGTTTATGATATTTTATAACGATTTATCGCTATTTTTATTTATTTTAAAATAGCCAATTTATTCAAAACGACGCTTCGGGCCATAACGCGGCCGTGGCGCTGTTTTTCTTCAGATTTGATTTACACATATCTGAAAATCTAACCGTTGGATCTTCACAAAATTTACATCATTAGAAAGGTCTTTTCAAAACGCATCAAACGATTCCAGTTTCGGGAAAATCCGACGGTCGGATCTCCAGGTACAATCGTTTGAAGTTTCGATTTCAAAATACAAACTGCAGCGTCGTTATTCAATTAATTATAATTATATTTCTATATATATATATATATATATATATATATATATATATATATATATATATATAAATATAATCGTTTCTGGCGCCGTTTTTCTTCAGATTTGAATTAAACATTCCAGACAATCCAACCGTTGGATTTTTACAAAGTTGGTGCCGTTGGAAAGATATTTCCAAGGCGAACCCAACGGTTGCGATTTCAGGAAAATCCGATGGTCGGATCTCCCGGTATAATCGTTGAAATCGCGGTTTCAAAATGCGAACTGCACGACCACGTTTTGTTTTAATTTTATTTATATTTATATATTTATATAAATATAGTTCATTCAACAATTTCAATATCGTTTTCACTTCAAATATTTCACTAATGCCTTTAAATTTTGGAAAATTTCGCCATAACCTCCTTTGTACGGGAGGGGCTGGGAAAATTCCCAAATAGCCACACGGGCGTCTCATGTCAAAAAGAAAAAGAAAAAGCCAAGCGGCTAGCCAACAGGCTCATAAAATCATCACCCAAATAAAACAGTAAATGTGTACCTATTTGTCGGGCACAAAATTTTATTCCTCTTCTCTAGCCCCTTTGCTATAACCTGTTCAATAAATATGCATGTACATATATACAGTTCTTATCACTTATCATTTTCTATTCAACTTCATATTTGGTTCCATTTGGTTTAAAAATACCATTCATTCTAATGTTGCATGCATAGGCAAAAATCATATCATTAGCTAATTAATGAATATTTCAACTCATGCATATTTATTTGAACGAGTGGCTATTTTTAATACTTCACATTTCAACAATTCATGTATATAATAAAAATGTGATTTTTATTGTAAAACAATTCATTTCAGAACACTATTATTTTATATAGTTTATATAGGTAATAAAAATAGGATTTTATATTGTAAAACAATTTATTTCAAAACAGGATTATTTTATACATTTCATATTGATGTTAAAATTGGGATTTTTATTATAAAACAATTTCTTTCAAAATATGAATACCATTCAACACATGAATTTCAATTCAACGAATGAATATCGATTCAACACATGAAGGTTTTCTATAGTTTATATATATATAGATAAAAATGTGATTTTTATATTTAAAACACGAATACCATTCAACACATGAATTTCAATCCAACGAATGAATATCGATTCAACACATGAAGGTTTTCTATTCAACGAATAAATATAGTTTCAGCAAATGAAAATAATTCAAACACATGAATATTATTCAAAATTTCGGCAGCATAACGGCAGGGTAGTTAAAACCGGGACCGCCCCTAGTACGGCTCCTCGCTCTACCTTAAAACCTCGCGGTTTTTGACAATGGGAATCATGCATCTAGTTCGCACGCAGGCGGCATGTATATATTTATTCCATTTCCGTAAACTAGTCCTATGTGGTTTCAACCAAATATTTCTCAACCACAAATGGGTATTTTTCAACCACCATCAATCAATATCAACCACAAACAATCCCAAACAACCATTCGCTATCAATCAATTTTCACACCAATCACAACCAATAAATATCGTCCATGGTTTGTGGAAGAGGGGCATATATATATATATATTTATATATAGCAATTCACTTCTATTTCAACACATATATAATTTTTACAACGCATATATAACTTATACATCGAACGTACAACTTATACAACGCTTATACAGGAGGTGTACAACGCTTATATAACTCATACATCGACTATATAATTTATACATCGTCGTTTTCCATATCGTTTATAAATTAGAAATCTCACATTGGGTTCCACTCCACCAAAAATAGCAGAAGGCTCAGAAAAATATGCAGTCTCTTCTAAAATGTAGAAGGCGTCCACACGGTCACGATGTTTCCTGTTTCACTGAATTTCGACTACATAGCAAAAAGATATGATTTTTACAAAGTTTGCAATGCTTTATAGTGTGAAAATCAGTTTACAATAGATAAACCCGTACCTCAGTTCACGGGTTCGAAACTAGGGTTGGATTTATCTTCGGATTCGTAGCACGAGGTGATGATCGGGCTGCACTGCGATGAAGAGCTAGGAGCGACGCTCCTATCGGCGGTGGTGGCGTCAGATGTGGTGGCGGATCGGCAACAATATTGGCCGATTCTGGTCTTGATTCGAAGGTCGAAGGACGATCTTCAAAATCACCAAAAGGGTCGATGGGTTTAGAGGAACGATCAGAGAGGAATCGAGGGAAGAACGGAAGAAGGTTTTCCGCCGTCAAAATAAGGGTTTACGGGTTTTTTTAGAAAATATAATTAATGAAAGAAAAATTATGATTGTCCCATATTAATATTTAATTCTAAAATAGTCTTTTCATATCCGGACACCAAATCAAACCCAACGACTGTCGTCCCTAGCGTTTTACCCCCCTTCCGAACACAATGGAATATGTTTCGTAGGCCTATTCGACTATTTCAGTCAGTTTTCCTTCAAATTAAAATATAAAACATTCAATATTTAATTTGAACGTGCATTTCAATTTGCCAGGGCCACAAACCGATTCGAAAAATTCTAGAAAAATAAATCTAGCTATGTTTTGACAATACAGTCCCAACAAAACTAGTTTCGTCGAATTCTGAGACCGTTTGCAAAAAGGCCCATTTCTGGTCGATCCAATTTAACTATAATTGACCAAAACACGTTTTCCTTTGCCACGCTCACATACTAGCTTCAAAAATTATGAAATTTGAAACCTAACAATAACTTCACATCCCGGATCCAACAAAAGTGGTTTCGTCGAATTCTGAGGTCGTATGCAAAATGGCCAATTTCACGGGCTATATAAATTCCATAGCGACCTTTCTGAAAATTCATTCGGCCATAACTTTTGCTTTCCGCTATGAAAATTCGATTTTTCAAATTCGTTAGAAAGGTATTCCCTAACAGATTTAAATATTTTTGGTTTCGCTAAAATCCGTTTTGTTTTGCACCCGGTACAGTCCGACAAAGTTTGAATTCAATTTTTGAAACTGCAGCGCCATTTCAGGCCTTGTTTATAATTATAATTAATTATATTTGTTTTCAATTGTCGATTGAAACTCAGTTTTCATTGCTATTATTTAAAATATTTATTTTAAATATTTAAAATCCATTATTTTAGCCAATTTAAAATTTTTAATTTCGTTCAGATTTTCTGGGTCGTTACAATCTCCCCCACTTAAAACTTTTTGTCCCCGAAAAGGAACAAAGTCGAAAGTGGTTTGATAAATCTACAATCACGCAACACAACAAACAATCCAATTGTTTTCAACCTTTCAAAAATATACTAATCAATTTCTATACTCTTTTTAAAATCATTCAGACTATAAAATTTAAAAGTGCACATCCATGGAAAGAAAATAACAACAGAGTAGAGAATTAAATGGTAATGCAAAGTAGGGTAAATGTACCTTGCACCAGAGTCAATCAGAGATATCCACCCGACATCTAGGATAAGCTTTCTGAATGCTCTCCTCAGTTTCCCAAGTACAATCTCGCGGATCTCCGCTCCATTGCACTTTGACTAAGTGAACTTTCTTGTTCCTCCGCTTTTTGGTTTCTTTGCCGATAATCTTTAGCGGCTCTCGCCTCTCAGCTAATTCTGGAGTAATTCCAATATCCTGCTGAGCTGCTTCTTCGACGATCAAGTCTGGATCATGAACGTGTTTTCGAAGTTGAGATATATGAAATACATCATGGACTCCAGGCAACCAATCAGGCAATTTAACCCTATAAGCGAGAGTTCCGATCCGTTCCAGAATAGGAAACGGACCAATGAATTTGGGCGCCAATTTTCCAGTTTTACCGAACCAGATAACTCCTCTCATCGGCGATACTTTCAAATATACATAGTCGCCAACAACAAAGGATATATCTCTTCTTCTTCTATCGGCATAACTCTTTTGTCGGCTTTGAGCGGCAAGTAATCGCTTCTTAATAAAATTGACTTTGTCGGCAGCTTCTCTGATCATATCTGGCCCCAACACAAGTCTATTACCGGGTTCGACCCAACAAGCAAGAGATCGGCACGGTCTACCATACAATGCTTCGAATGGCGACATTGTCAGACTCGCCTGGTAGCTGTTGTTATATGAGAATTCAGCCAAATGAAGATGATCTTCCCATGATCCACCGAAATCTATAACACAAGCCCGCAATAGATCTTCTAAAATACGATTCACCCTCTCAGTCTGACCGTATGTCTGAGGATGATAAGCGGTGCTCAAGTTCAACTTTGTTCCCAGCTCGACTTGAAACGCCTCCCAGAATTTGCTAGTGAATATTGTATCTCTATCACTAACTATACTGAGCGGCACTCCATGTAGTCTAACTATTTCCCTGAAGTAAATCTGCGCCAGACTCTGAGCAGTTCTGTTTGATCTGACAGGTATGAAATGGGCGGTCTTCGTGAAGCGATCTACGATCACCCAAATACTGTCATTCCCTTTTCTGGTTCTGGGCAGACCATCAATGAAATCCATAGAAATATGTTCCCACTTCCAGCCTGGAACGTCTAGCGGTTGTAACAATCCAGCCAGTTTCTGTTGGTCGCTTTTGACTAGCTAGCAAGTAGGGCATCGACTAACATATATCGAGATGTCTCTCTTTAACGACTTCCACCAGAATGTGCGCTTGATATCGTTATACATTTTACTCACACCCGGATGGATACTGAGCTTAGATTTGTGGCATTCATCAAGCACATCTCTTCTGAGTTCAGGAATTTCTGGAACACAAATTCGTCCTTCTAACCTCAGAATCCCTTCGCTGTCTAGCTGGAAATCCGAAGCATTGCCTTCACGAATTCGCTGACTAATTCCTTTAATAAATTGGTCGTCTTCTTGGAGAGCCGATATCTTATCAATCAACGATGATGCAATGATGAAACTGGCGATCATTTCATTCTTTCGGCTTAACGCATCGGCCACGACATTGGCTTTCCCTGGAGTGTATAGAATTTCAAAGTAATATGCTGCAAGAAACTCCAGCCAAAGTTGCTGCCTCAGATTCAGGTCTTTCTTAGTGAACAGATACTTTAACGACTAATGATCTGTAAACAGTTCAAACCTCTCACCCAACAGATAGTGTCTCCAGATTTTCAGAGCGAATACTATAGCCAATAACTCAAGATCATGAGTTACGTATTTCTTTTCATGTGGCTTCAACTGACGGCTAGCATAAGCAATCACTTGACCCCTTTGCATTAACACTGCACCAAGGCCTTCTCTAGAAGCATCAGTCCATACTTTTAAATCTTGGTTGCCATCGATGATGGTTAACACTGGAGCTGTCGTTAATCTTAATTTAGCTCTTCGAAAGCCTCCTCACTTTCTGGAGTCCATTTGAACTTAGAGTGCTTCTTCGTAAGCTTCGTTAAATGACCAGATATCTTCGAAAAAATTTTAACGAACTTCCGGGAATAGCTAGCCAATCCGAGAAAACTGCGGACTTCAGTGAGAGTACTAGGCTGTTTCCAGTTCTGAATAGCTGTGATTTTGCTTGGATCCACAGCAATTCCTTCTTTAGATACATTGTGGCCTAGAAATTTCATTTCATCCTGCCAGAATATACATTTGGAAAACTTTGCTTTCAAGACGTTCCTTCTGACAATTTCTAACACTTGTTCCAAATGTTTTTCGTGCTCGCTTTCTGACTTAGAGAAGATAAGGATATCATCAATGAAAACCAGAACAAATTTATTCAATACTCCTCTGAATACTCTGTTCATTAGATCGACGAAATAGGCTGGAGCGTTACATAAGCCGAACGGCATTACTAACCACTCAAAGAATAAATCTGGACCTCTGAATGCTGTCATTGGAACACACTCTTCGGCAATTCGAAGTTGATGGAAACCTGTAGCTAGGTCCATTCGTGAAAATACTTGTGCGCCATTTAATCGATCCAACAAATCATCAATCCGCGACAATGGATATTTGTTCTTTATGGTCTGCTTGTTCAAATCACGATAATCCACACATAAACGTAGAGTACCGTCAGATTTTGGGACAAAAACCACTGCTGCTCCCCAATCAGAGAAATCAGGCCTGATCAGACCTTTGCATACAAGCTGTCGTGTTTGATTGTCTAATTCCTCTTTCTCTTTCTAGGACATTCTTCGAATAGCGTGAACCACCGGCCTTGCATTAGGAATCAAAGAAATTTTGAAATCTATTTCTCTCTGCGGAGGTAAGCGAACAACTTCTTCGAACACATCCGCATAGTTCTTGACGACAGGGACGTCTTTCACTAGATCGGGAATATTCTCTGTAACTTCAGGGACATTTTCTATTTAGGCTGGAGAAACATTTAGAGCTGCCCAGAAGTCTTTTCTATTAGCATTCTGACCTTCACAGGGAATGGTTATATAATCACCTGATTTAATCTTCGCCTTTACGACTCTGTCGGCGCATTTTACTTCAGCTTCATATTTGGTTAGCCAGTCTAATCCCAAGATAAGATCAAACTCTTTAAAATTCATGACGACCGCGATTGTAGCAAACCGATAACGAGAGAAAGAAACCCGGACTCCACAAACCCAACTGAGATCAATGGAACCCCCAACTGGATTCTGGACAGTCATTGGTTCCTTGAGCTTTTTCAAATTCAAATCCAGTTTCTTAGCTGCATCCTTCGAAATGAAGCTTCATGACGCGCCTGTGTCAAACAACACTTTAATTGGAATATCTTTGACAGTAAGCATGCCTTCTAAAACATCTGGCCTTCCCTGAATAGCTGTGGGCTCAGAAATTTCTGCCACTTCATTTACCTGAGCCTCATTGGTCTTTTTCGACAGCCAGCAATCTTGTTTTACGTGACCAGCTTGATGACAAAGATTACACTTTCTATTTTCTTGAAACTTCTTATCGGGTTTAAACCCCTTCTTTCGTTTCTTCGAGGCTTTACAGTTTCTGGTCAAATGCCCTGGCTTCTTGCAGTTAGAGCAGGTGGCCGTCGTGGCTGGTTCTTTTTAAGATCTGGCCCTTTTTCGATTTACTTTGGGCTTCTTCCTCACCTCAGATATCGCACTAGCCTCGGGATTATCAGTTTCAGGCTCATCTTCATTACCAGTACCGACCCCTTCTTCGTAAGGTAACATACCTTTCTTGTCGAGATCTTCATACTGATAAGCCATATAAATCATTTCTGAGAAAGGAAGTTTCACATTCCTCATCACACTATTCTGATATTTTCTTTTCAGGCCATAAATAAATCTCAGATTCTTCCTCTTCGGATATTGAATCAGATGAGGAGCAAAGTGAGAAAGTTCGTTGAATTTCTTATGATATTCTGGGATGGTCATATCACCTTGTATCAAATAAGTAAATTCATCACATAATCGCTCGGTTGCTTCGAGAGGAGTAAATCTTTCTAAGAAAATCACTTTGAATCTGTCCCAGGTGATATCACCTTCTGGATTTTCCTTAATAACAGAATCCCACCAGAACAAAGCTTCATCTTTGAGTGCCCAGGAGGCCAGTAATCTTTTCCGGTCATCCCTCAGCTTTAATCCTTCGAAGATTTTCTCAGCCGAACGAATCCATGCTTGTGTTTTCATAATAGATTCTTCGCCCGAGAATGGCTTTCCACCCAGATTTATATATTTCATATATAGGGCTTCGATATCCAGGTCTGTATCACCTCTTCTGTTTCTAGCACTCATTTTCTAGTTCTTCTGCAAATAGAGGATCAAGTGTCAGGTCAACAGACAAGATATTTCAAAATATAGAGACAAATACTTGAATGTAAATGTGTCTATCTAGGTGTTATTTCATTCTGCTACTCATACTAGGATATTACTGATTCTATCTGTATTGAGTTACCCGTCCTAGAACACTACTGGTTCTATTTCTGACGAGTTCGTTAATATGTTATATTCCAGAACTAAGCCTAACCAAAGCTCTGATACCACATTGTGACGACCCCAAATCCCGTACTGACGGAGACAAGGGTTATCTTTGGAATATAACACAGAAACAGATAATAGCAGAACAGAATAATTAAATACACCAGATAATGAACAATAGAATATACTGGATAAACGTAATCATCAGAGTTACACAATATACAGGATCTTACTTAGTACAAATACAGTTCAGCTATACATAAATGTCTACAGCGGAAACAAACAAAATATGTACAATAGGAGCTGAACAGCATAAAAAGAGATAAATAATAGAATCCATCTTCAGCTCTAGCTATCCAGAAAGAGCCAGCTAAACCTGAATACAAGACTGCCCGTGTAGAAAAAGGGCACCCGAGTTTGAAAGTGAAACAAACTACGAGTCAGTCACGGGGACTGGTATGAGAAATCTACTCAACACATATATAATTTGGCTAATCACCGGACCACGCCACTTTCGTGGAACGTGTTTACTCCATCGGATTGTCAGTGCTTTAAAAAAACAAATCTTTCTTTTAAACAACGCAATGCATTTTATAAAAATGAAGCCATTATAAGACTCAGTTCCCATCACACAATGCAACGCAAACCGGAGGATAGAGTTTTATCTTATAATGGCCAAAATATGCTTGATACGAGTAAAACAAAGGCATTTGGTATTATTGCTAGTGTTTATATGTTTTGAAAACAATTTCAAATCATAACTATCAATCATAGACGACATGAGCGTCCCATGCCACTATGTCGTATTTGGAAATTGGATTTCTGTCCTGAACTAAGGCAAAAGATAGTCCTTACCGAATTCGAGACTGCCTAGCCCGAGTCTCAGGAACAGCCGCAACTGCCCCTTGGCTCATCAGGGCCGGTCCACCGATGTGGATTATTATGCCTGAACAATACGTTTCCCCGCCTTTTGGGGCGTAAGCGATCCAACGAATGACTCCATCGGACCCGGATCGTCCAATCAAACCGAGGCGCCTCGCAATAGCAACAACCACACAGGTGAAAAGTATATAAATGTCAGGGCTGGTAGGTCACTGACACCACCCTAGCTAGGAAGAAATGCATGCCCTCCCTGAGGTCCTTCTCCCGTTTCCGGTTCATACCGGGGTGTGAGGCTCACGATTTCACGTTATACACAAAGCTACGCCACACAGGCGGTGCTTTGATCATCACCACAAGACTTTGCTTTTCAACAGAAGTCCTGATCATTTGCCACTTAGGCATGCCACACTAGCAATTCATGCCATGCGACTAATGTCCACCGATATACAACCTCTGAGCTCGTGCATTTCAGAGAAGGGCGTTAAGCAAAAGAATAAATTCTCCGCCGCCAAACAGATGTATATTTAATAGAGATCAATCAACACAGAATAAAATCCAATGTCAGACACACGGTCCATTTACAAGTCTGTCCTGGGTCTGAACGAAACCGGAGGCACTAAATACCTCGCTAACCCATCGATCACCACGTACGTCTGGACGATCACCACTCATTATCCATATTTCGGGATGCCTCCCAATCAGGACCTCGGTTACAATCCAAACGAGGTGAAGATCTCCGGTCTTCGACCATCGTCTTCATCTTCGACTTTCAATCGTCGGTCAATTATTTGAAATGAGAATTAACTCGGCCTTTTCAAATAATTCACGTATTTTTAGAATTTCAAATCAATTTATTTCAATGGTTAAATCATTCGACAACACCAATTTTGTTCTTTAATGTAATTTTCACACCAAACACACTCAACCATCAAATACCACATAAATCGAGCAAATTCAGTTTATTGCCATTCCACATCATTTATGATATTTTATAACAATTTATCGCTATTTTTATTTATTTTAAAATAGCCAATTTATTCAAAACGACGCTTCGGGCCATAATGCGACCGTGGCGCTGTTTTTCTTCAGATTTGATTTACACATATCTGAAAATCTAACCGTTGGATCTTCACAAAATTTACATCATTAGAAAGGTCTTTTCAAAACGCATCCAACGATTCCAGTTTCGGGAAAATCCGACGGTCGGATCTCCCGGTACAATCATTTGAAGTTTCGATTTCAAAATACGAACTGCAGCGTCGTTATTCGATTAATTATAATTATATTTCTATATATATATATATATATATATATATATATATATATATATAATCGTTTCTGGCGCTGTTTTTCTTCAGATTTGAATTAAACACTCCAGACAATCCAACCGTTGGATTTTTACAAAGTTGGTGCCGTTGGAAAGATATTTCCAAGGCAAACCCAACGGTCGCGATTTTAGGAAAATCCGATGGTCGGATCTCCCGGTATAATCATTTAAATCGCGGTTTCAAAATGCGAACTACACGGCCACGTTTCGTTTTAATTTTATTTATATTTATATATTTATATAAATATAGTTCATTCAACAATTTCAATATCGTTTTCACTTCAAATATTTCACTAACGCCTTTAAATTTTGGAAAATTTCGCCATAACCTCCTTTGTACGGGAGGGGCTGGGAAAATTCCCAAATAGCACACGGGCGTCTCATGTCAAAAAGAAAAAGAAAAAGCCAAGCGGCTAGCCAATAGGCTCATAAGATCATCACCCAAACAAAACAGTAAATGTGTACCTATTTGTCGGGCACAAAATTTTATTCCTCTTCTCTCGCCCCTTTGCTATAACCTGTTCAATAAATATGCATGTACATATATACAGTTCTTATCACTTATCATTTTCTATTCAACTTCATATTCGGTTCCATTTGGTTTAAAAACGCCATTCATTCTAATGTTGCATGCATAGGCAAAAATACTATCATTAGCTAATTAATGAATATTTCAACTCATGCAAATTTATTTGAACGAGTGGCTATTTTTAACATTTCACATTTCAAAAATTCATGTATATAATAAAAATGTGATTTTTATTGTAAAACAATTCATTTCAAAACACTATTATTTTATATAGTTTATATAGGTAATAAAAATAGGATTTTATATTGTAAAACAATTTATTTCAAAACAGGATTATTTTATACATTTCATATTGATGTTAAAATTGGGATTTTATTATAAAACAATTTCTTTAAAAATATGAATACCATTCAACACATGAATTTCAATTCAACGAATGAATATTTATTCAACACATGAAGGTTTTCTATAGTTTATATATATAGATAAAAATGTGATTTTTCAATTTAAAACACGAATACCATTCAACACATGAATTTCAATCCAGCGAATGAATATCGATTCAACACATGAAGGTTTTCTATTCAACGAATAAATATAGTTTCAGCAAATGAAAATAATTCAAACACGTGAATATTATTCAAAATTTCGATAGCATAACGGCAGGGTAGTTAAAACCGGGACCGTCCCTAGTACGGCTCCTCGCTCTACCTTAAAACCTCGCGGTTTTTGACAATGGGAATCATGCATCTAGTTCGCACGCAGGCGGCATGTATATATTTATTTCATTTCCACAAACTAATCCTATGTGGTTTCAACCAAATATTTCTCAACCACAAATGGGTATTTTTCAACCACCATCAATCAATATCAACCACAAACAATCCCAAACAACCATTCGCTATCAATCAATTTTCACACCAATCACAACCAATAAATATCGTCCATGGTTTGTGGACGAGGGGCGTGTATATATATATATGTATATGTATATATATATATATATATATATATATATAGCAATTCACTTCTATTTCAACACATATATAATTTTTACAACGCATATATAACTTATACATCGAACGTACAACTTATACAACGCTTATACAGGAGGTGTCTACGCTTATATAACTCATACATCGACTATATAATTTATACATCGTCGTTTTCCATATCGTTTATAAATTAGAAATCTCACATTGGGTTCCACTCCACCAAAAATAGCAGAAGGCTCAGAAAAATATGCGGTCTCTTCTAAAATGTAGAAGTCGTCCACACGGTCACGATGTTTCCTGTTTCACTGAATTTCGACTACATAGTAAAAAGATATGATTTTTACAAAGTTTGCAACGCTTTATAGTGTGAAAATCAGTTTACAATAGATAAACCCGTACCTCAGTTCACGGGTTCGAAACTAGGGTTGGATTTATCTTCGGATTCATAGCACGAGGTGATGATCAGGCTGCACTGCGATGAAGAGCTAGGAGCGACGCTCCTATCGGCGGTGGTGGTGGCGTCAGATGCGGTGGCGGATTGGCGGCGGCGCTGGCCTCGAAGCAGCTTGACTTTCGAGCAGGATATCTCGAGATCCACGCAACAATATCGGCCGATTCTGGTCTTGATTCGAAGGTCGAAGGACGATCTTCAAAATCACCAAAAGGATCGATAGGTTTAGAGGAACGATCAGAGAGGAATCGAGGGAAAAACGGAAGAAGGTTTTCCGCCATCAAAATAAGGGTTTACGGTTTTTTTTAGAAAATATAATTAATGAAAGAAAAATTATGATTGGCCCGTATTAATATTTAATTCTAAAACAGTCTTTTCATATCCGGACACCAAATCAAACCCAATGACTGTCATCCCTAGCGTTTTACCCCCATTCCGAACACAATGGAATATGTTTCGTTGGCCCATTCGACTATTTCAGTCAGTTTTCCTTCGAATTAAAATATAAAACATTCAATATTTAATTTGAACGTGCATTTCAATTTGCCAGGGCCACAAACCGATTCGAAAAATTCCAGAAAAATAAATCTAGCTATGTTTTGACGATACGGTCCCAACAAAACTAGTTTCATCGAATTCTGAGACCGTTTGCAAAAAGGCCCATTTCTGGTCGATCCAATTTAACTATAATTGACCAAAACACGTTTTCCTTTGCCACGCTCACATACTAGCTTCAAAAATTATGAAATTTGAAACCTAGCAATAAATTCACATCCCGGATCCAACAAAAGTGGTTTCGTCGAATTCCGAGGTCGTATGCAAAATGGCCAATTTCATGGGCTATATAAATTCCATAGTGACCTTTCTGAAAATTCATTCGGCCATAACTTTTGCTTTCCGCTATGAAAATTCGATTTTTCAGATTCGTTAGAAAGGTATTCCCTAACAGATTTAAATATTTTTGGTTTCGCTAAAATCCGTTTTGTTTTGCACCCGGTACAGTCCGACAAAGTTTGAATTCAATTTTTGAAACTGCAGCGCCATTTCAGGCCTTGTTTATAATTATAATTAATTATATTCGTTTTCAATTGTCAATTCAAACTCAGTTTTCATTGGTATTATTTAAAATCCATTATTTTAGCCAATTTAAAAATTTTAATTTGGTTCAGATTTTCTGGGTCGTTACAATCTGCCCTCGTCGCTGCATCGATCCGAGCGAAACCACCTGGCGCAGGCGCGCCCCTCCGCGCTCTCCATCGTAGCGCAACCTGATCTTGTCCCCGTGCCATGAATCAAACGTTATCAGCAACCCTAGTTTCGAACTCCTCTTGAAGGTATACGGGTTGTTTAATGTTGAACTGTCTTTACACTATAAAGCGTTGCAAAACTTTGAAAAATAATATCTTTTTCGTTCGTTAACGAAATTTGATGAAACAGGAGACACCGTGACCGCAAGGAGGCTCTCTACATCTAGCAGAAGCCGCGGATTTTTCTGATCTTACTACGATTTTTAGCACTACAAAAACCAATGTGAGGAATTTAAACTAAATTGTGTGAATGGAATCGTGTTGTATAAATTATATAAGCGAAGTGTAAATTATATACGCATTGTATACCTCATGTACATGTGTTGTATAAATTATATTAGCGATGTATAAATTATACCAGCATTGAATGAAACATATATGCTTTGAATTGTGATGAAATGCAAGTGAATTATAGAAATAATATATATATATATATACTCCCCTCGTCCACAGACCATGGACGATATTTATTGCTTGTGATTGACGTGATATTATATGGTATGACGAATGGTTGGAAATAATTGTTTGTGGTTGATATTGTGGTTGAAAAATACCTTTGTGGTTGAAAAATACCCTCTTGTGGTTGAAACAAATTAGAATAGGATTGTGGAATTGAAAATAAAACATGCCGCCTGCGTGCGAACTAGATGCATGATCCCCATTGTCAAAAACCGCGAGGTTTTAAGGTAGAGCGAGGAGCCGTACTTGGGACGGTCCCGGTTTTAACTACCCTGCCGTTATGCTGCCGAAATTTTCTGAAATATTCATGTGTTAGAATAATTTTCATTTGTTGAAATTAATCACATATGTTGAAACCAATATTCATGTGTTGAGTTGAAATTCATTCGTTGAATCGAAATTCATGTGTTGAATATGATTTGAATTTAAACAAATAACTTCAGCGATAAAAATCACATTTTTATATATATACAAACTATAGAGAATATTCATGTGTTGAGTTGAAATTCATTCGTTGAATCGAAATTCATGTGTTGAATATGATTTGAATTTAAACAAATAGCTTTAGCGATAAAAATCACATTTTTATATATATACAAACTATAGAGAATATTCATGTGTTGAATTGAAATTCATTCGTTGAATGGGAATTTATGTGTTGAATGTTATCGTATTTTAAAAATAAAATGAATAGACAATAAAAACTACATCTTTATTGTGAATATGAAGTGTTAAAACATTCACGTGTTGAATAAATATTTTTGATGATAAAATTATTTCTTTTATCATGTATACGCTTTGATAAAAATACACACGTGTCGAAATAAATAATAGTTTGCTAGAAATATTATTATTAGCTTTGTTCTGCATATATATATACATGTGTTGAACGAGGAAAATGGATTAGCTGTAGAGTAAAGAAATTATTTTCGTGCCCGACAAATAGGTAAGCCTTGATGAGTTGGCTGCGCAATTTTATTTTTATATCAACTCCTGTGAATGCCATTGGATGCGGAGTGCTGGTTATTCTGTGTGAAATAATAAACATCGCCATAGGATAGTAACAATTAATTTTGAACTACACTACATGGAATACTTCTTGACGATAGGCATACTTCATCATATTCCACATAAGCAGTTGGAGCTTGTGTGACGAGGTGGAAGATTTACCATACGAGCGAGATGCTTGTATGGCGATGATTATATACTACAGGTTGAACTAATGACTGATATGGACTATATAAAATATAACGATAAATTGCCAGATTAATAAAACCCCACACGGGTCTGGAGTTGACAATAATCACGTCTCTCTAGTTATTAGATACGACACATGGACTATTTATTTCCACACGGAGCGGGGTGACGAGAATTTATTCTCTGGAGTTATTATCTATACACGCTCCCCCGTAAACACCAGAATATATCACTATAAATATGTGGATGCTTTATAGGATTTATTGGGTACCTAACACGGCCCAATAAATTTCCAAACCCCTTCCCGTACAAAGGAGGTTATGGCGAAATTTTTCGAAATATTAAGGCGTTAGTGAAATATTTGAAGTGAAAACGAAGTTGAAATAAATGAGTGAACTATATTTGAAATTTTAGAATGAACTATATTTATATATATAAATATAAATATAATTAAAAGGAATCAAAGCCGTGCAGTTCGTGTTTTGGAATCGTAATTTGAAACGATTAGTACGAGAAATCCGACCATCGGATTTTCCCGAAACCGCAACCGCTGGGTTCGCCTTGGAAATATCTTTCCAACGGCACCAACCTTGTAAAAATCCAACGGTTGGATTGTCTGGAATGTTTAATTCAAATATGAAGGAAAACAGCGCTAGAATCGTTTATATTTATATATAAATATAATTAAATTAAATCGAATAATGACGCTGTAGTTCGAATTTTGAAACCGTGACTTCAAACGACTAGTGTGGAAGATCCGACCGTCGGATTTTCACGAAACTGGAACCGTTGGGTTCGCTTTGGGGATATCTTCCCACTGATATAGACTTTGTAGAAATCCAACGGTTAGATTTTCCGATATGTGTAAAACAAATTAGGGGAAAAACAGCGCTATTGCCACGGCATGACCTGAAACGTCGTTTAATTAAATATGGCCATTTTTATATAAATAAAAATGGCGAAAAATCGTTATAAAATATTATAAGCATCATAGATTGAAAATAAACCAATTTGGCTTGATTTGTTTGATATTTGATGGTTGTATGTGTTTGACACGAAAATAACACTAAAGAACTGAAATATGGATGTCGAATAATATAACCATGGAAAGAATTGATTTAAATTCTAATTACGTGAATTATTTGAAAAGGCCGAGCTAATCCTCATTTCAAATAATTTATCGAGCGATTCGAATTTGAAAATACAAAGACGATTCAAGACCGACGATCTTCGTATCGGTTGGATGGGCGCTGCTGAGGTTCCTACTGGAGTAGTTACCGTGAAGGAACGGAAGTAGTAGCCGTCTGAACGTATGTGTTGATTGGACAGATATACGAGGAGTTTGACGCCTCCGGTTTCGTTCAGACCCAGAACGGACTTGTAAATGGACTGTGTGTCTGACATTGGATTTTGTTCTATACTGATTGATCTCTGTTAAATATATATCTGTTTGACGGTGGAGAATTTATTCATTTTCTTAACGCCCTTCTCTGAGACGTACGAGCTCAGGGGTTATATATCGATAGAAATCAGTCGTATGGAGTGGATTGCCTATGTGGCATGCCAAGATGCTGTGATCAAGGCTTCTGTTGCAAAGCAAAGTCTTGTGGATGATGATCAAAGCACGGTCTACGTGGCCTGGCTTTGTATATAGCGTGGATTCGCGAGCCTCACACCTCGGTATGAGTTAAAAACGGGATACGGACCGCTGGGAGAGCACGACGTTTCTTTCTAGCTATGGTGGTGTCAGTGACTTACCAGCCCTGACATTTATATCTATTTTTCACCTATGTGGTTGTTGGAATGAAAGGCGCCTCGATTATAGGTCTGTAAGGACTGGGAAACGTGTGTTTAGGAATTGCCAATCCTCAAACGTAAGAGAGGACCGGCCCAGCCGATCCAGGGTTACCCAGAGTGTGTAGTCCTGAGGCATTTGCTAGAATGTCTCGAAGCGGAGAGGAGCTCGCCCCTTGCCTCGACTCATGACGGAAATCCAATTTCCAATACGAGATAATGGATTCGATTGTAACTTATATATGGCGACATAGTGGCATGGGACGCTCATGTCGCCTTTGATTGATATTTATGATGCTATTCATTTTTGAAACATATATGCACTAGTAATAATACCAAATGATTTTGCTTTACACGTATCAAGCATATTTGGCCATTATAAGGTAAAACTCTGTCCTCCGGCTTGCGTTGCATTGTATGATGGGACTTGAGTCTTATAATGGCTTCATTCTTTTCAAAAGCATTGCGTTGTTTTAAAGAATTTACTTTGTTTTAAATGCACCAGCAATCACTGGAGTAAACCCGTTCCGCGAAAGTGGCGTGGTCCTATGATTTGCTTATTACTGTTGTTTAACTGTTAAATAGATTCCTCATACCAGTCCCCATGACTGACTCGTTGTTTGTTTCACTTTGCAAACGCGGGTGCCCTTATTTTCACACGGTTAGCCTAGTTCACAGGTGATAGGTTGTTTTTGGCTCTGCACTGTTGCATAGAATGCATTTTGGCTCATGGCGAGGCTAACTTCACAGAGATGACTTTGACATTTTCCGCCATTATTGTACTTATATTATGATTCCGCCACAGCCGATGCAGACTGCTTTACTTTCAGTACTTATTATCGTATGTATATGTACCGCCTTCGGCGATGTAGACTGATAACCTTATTATGTCTCACTGCATGTATATATTCCGCCTCTGGCGATGATGACTGATCACTTCCCTTTTTTTACTAAGTTACATCCTATGTTGTGCTATTCTGATGTTGTTACATGTTGTGATTCCACTGTCATATCCATGTAAAATTATTCTATTTATTGTTTTTGCTATTATCTGTACTCTGCTATGATGATTGATGTGTTATATTCCAATGATTATCCTTAATACCGTCACACAGATTTTGGGAATGTCACAGTTGGTATCAGAGCTTTGGTTAACCTTAGTTCCGGGATCTAACACATTAAACACCTCGTCAGAATAGAATCAGTAGTGTTCTAAGGCGAGTAGCTCATTAGAGATAGGATTAGCAATGTCCTAGAATGAGCTAAGCAGATTAGCAAAACAATTTGATCAATACATCATTACCTTTCCTTATGTTACCCTGCTTTATCATATATGAAAATTATCAAATCTGTGAGCCTGACTCTTTTCTTGCTTATACAGTACTCTCTCTGATGGCTACACGAGCAGCAGCAGCCAGAGGAGGCCGTGGAGGCCGAGCAGGAGTAGCAGGAGGACGGGGGAATATCCCCGTAGTTGAGGAGGGCCCTATTGTTCAGCCACCAGAACCCCAGGACTTTGAGCTAGACAGAGTAGCGAAGAGGTATAGGAACCTGGGGGGAAAACCCTTTTCTGGCCTTGGCACAGTGACAGAGGCTATAGCTTGGTTGAAGACCTGTGAAAAGATCTTTGAAGGCATGGGATTGGGGACCAACAACAAAGCACGACTAGGTATTTGGCTCCTACAGGTTGAGGCAGAGTGTGGTGGGATGCCATCACCTCAGAGGATGCAGCAGGTACTGTCAGGACCTGGGAGCAATTCAAGACCATGTTCAACGAGAAGTTTGTACCTGAGCAGGCCTTAGAGAGGATGCGAGAGCAGTTTGCTAATCTCCAGCAGGGAGATCTCTCTATCCAAGATTACCTCAATAAATTCACTCAGTTGTCGCGCTATGCTCCAGAGCTTATTATGACTAACAAAGCTAAGAAAAAGAGGTTTATATTTGGGCTAAGGCGCAAGTACCATGACAGAGCCATGAGCAACATCAAACTCTCATTCTCAGAATTAGTAGAAATGGCTTGCAATTATGAACATATGGATGAAAGGCACTCCAACCAAGACCGCGCCAAAAGCCAAGCTGGAAATAAGCGCAAAGCTTCAGCAGATCAGCCAGAGTCTAGCATTACAGCGGCCACTACTCAGAAACCTGGAAAGATTCCGAAAGGGAATTGCTACAACTGCGGGAAGTCAGGACATTTTTCTAATGTGTGCAAAGCCCCGAGGAAACCAAAGGCAAATCCAGACCACAGCTCAGCCGAATGCTACAACTGCCGTAAGAAAGGGCACTATAGCAGGAATTGTCCTCTGAAAAAGAATGCACAAGTGGCTCATGTGTATGACGGGGAGACCCCGCCAGCTACCACCGATGGATCAGGTAAACTCGACGTCTTGGGAGGTACTCTTACCATTAAAAATATTCCTGTTTCTGTACTTTTTGATACTGGTGCATCACATAGCTTCATTTCTGGTAACATTGTTCACAAGTTAAAATTGAAACAAAGAAAGCTTAAAGAACCAATTAAAGTTCAAAACCCGATAGGAGGTTCTGTTAGTATCAGTACATATTGCAGATTACCTATTTCCTTTTCTCGATACCGATTTCCTTTTGATTCGATTATCATGGACCTTTCTGAATTTGATGTTATACTGGGGCTGGACCGGTTGACAAAATATAAGCCCGAAGTTAGATGTGCCGAAAGGATCGTGAAAGTTAAAACAAAATTTGGGCATATCACTATACCATGTCTCGGTTCAGAAATTAATAGAACAGAATTTTGGTCTTCTTTAGAAGTTACTCCCCCTTCATTAGAAAAGATATCGGTCGATAAAAATTATGTGGATTTGTTTGAAGAAGTAGAAAACTTACCGCCGCAAAGGGAAATTGAATTTAGAATAGATCTAATTCCTAACGCCCAACCAGTAGTACATCCAATTAGAAGAATGGCCCCGAAAGAAAAAGAAGAGTTAGGTAGTCAAACCCGAGAATTGCTTTGGAAAGGTCTGATCAGACCGAGCTTTTCAGCCTGGGGAGTAGAAGTAGTATTTGTCCCGAAATTAGATGGTACTCTAAGACTTTGTTGATTACCGAGATCTCAATAAGCAGACACTGAAGAACAAATATCCCTTGCCTCGTATAGACGATCTGTTAGATCAATTAAATGGGGCGACAGTATTCTCCAGAATGGACCTAGCTACGGGTTTCCACCAATTACGTATAGCCGAAGACTATGTTCCTTTGACAACCTTTAGGGGTCCCGATTTATTCTACGAATGGTTAGTAATGTCGTTCGGCTTGTGTAACGCTCCGGCATACTTCGTCGATCTTATGAACAGAGTGTTCCGTGGTGTATTGAATAAATTTGCTCTAGTCTTCATCGATGACATTTTATTCTACTCCAAGTCGGAAGGCGAGCATGCAAAGCATTTAGAACAAGTGTTGAAATTCTAAGGAGAAATGTCTTGAAAGCTAAATTTTCTAAGTGTGTCTTCTGGCAGGATGAAGTTAAGTTCTTAGGCCATGTCGTATCAAAGGAAGGGATTGCTGTAGATCCAAGCAAAATTACAGCGATTCAGAACTAGAAACAACCTACTACCCCCACAGAAGTTCGAAGTTTCCTTGGATTGGCTAGTTACTATCGGAAATTCGTTCAAGATTTTTCAAAGATATCTGGTGTACTGACAAAGCTTACAAAGAAGCATGAGAAATTCAAATGGACTCCCGAATGTGAAGAAGCTTTCCAGGAGCTGAAACTGAAATTGACAACTGCTCCAGTATTGACAATTATAGAAGGCAACCAAGACTTGACTATATGGACAGACTCTTCTATTAGAGGGCTAGGCGCAGTATTAATGCAAAAAGGCCAAGTGGTCGCTTATGCCAGCCGTCAGCTGAAGCTGCATGAAAGAAACTATGCAACTCATGATCTTGAGTTATTAGCTATCGTGTTTTCTTTAAGAATTTGGAGGCATTATTAATTGGGTGAGAAGTTCAAACTATTTACCGACCATCAATCCTTGAAATATCTATTCACTCAGAAAGATCTAAACTTGAGACAACAGCGTTGGTTAGAATTCCTTGCAGCATACGAATTTGTGATCCTATACACTCCAGGGAAAGCCAATGTTGTCGCAGATGCGCTCAGTAGAAAAAATGAAATCATCGCCAGTTTTATCATTACTTCTTCCTTAGAAGATAAGATTACTATTCTACAGAAAGACGATGAATTTATAAAAAGGATTAGCCAGCGGATCCGAGAAGGAAAACCCTCAGATTTTAGCCTTGATAGCCAAGGGGTCCTAAGACTACGAGGGCGAATTTGCGTGCTAGAAATGCCTGAGCTCAAAAGGGAAGTACTTGATGAATGTCACAAGTCTAAACTCAGTATCCATCCTGGTGTGAGCAAAAGGTATAACGATATCAAACGCACATTCTGGTGGAGGGCTTTGAAAAGAGATATTTCATTATACGTTAGCAGGTGCTCCACTTGTCAGCTAGTTAAGAGCGATCAGCAGAAATTGGCTGGATTATTACAACCATTAGAAATTCTAGGATGGAAGTGGGAGCAAATTTCGATGGACTTCATTGATGGCCTGCCTCGAACTAAGAAAGGAAACGACAGTATATGGGTGATCGTAGATCGCTTCACGAAGATTGCCCATTTCAAACCTGTCCGATCCAATAGAACGGCTCAAAGTTTAGCACAGATTTACTGCAAAGAAATAGTTAAACTACATGGAGTGCCGCTCAATATAGTCAGTGATAGAGATCCCCTATTTACTAGCAAATTCTGGGAAGCATTCCAGAATGAATTGGAACCAAATTGAATCTAAGCACCGCTTATCACCCTCAGACAGACGGCCAAACCGAGCGGGTGAATAGAATTCTAGAAGATTTACTGCGGGCTTGCATTATCGATTTTTGAGGCTCATGGGAAGATCACTTACATTTAGCCGAATTCTCTTATAATAATAGCTATCAAGCAAGTTTGGGAATGTCTCCATTTGAAGCATTATATGGTAGACCGTGCAGATATCCCGCATGTTGGGTAGACCCTGGCAACAGACTTGTGTTAGGGCCCGATATGATTCGAGAAGCATCAGATAAAGTCAATTTCATTAAGAAGCGATTGAAAACCACACAAAGCAGACAGAAGAGTTATGCTGATGCGAGAAGAAGAGACTTATCATTTGCCGTTGGCGATTATGTTTATTTAAAAGTTTCTCCGATGCGGGGAGTAATCAGATTTGGCAAAACTGGGAAGTTGGCACCGAGATTCATTGGTCCCTTTCCTATACTTGAATGGATTGGAACTCTTGCATATAGAGTTTCTTTACCTGATTGGTTGCCTGGTGTACATGATGTGTTCCACGTGTCTCAACTCTTAAAACATGTTCATGATCCGGATCTTGTTGTAGAAGAAGCAGCGCAACAGGATATAGACATAACTCAAGAATTAGCGCTCAGAAGAGAGCCATTAAAGATTGTTGGCAAAGAAACTATAGAGCTAAGGAGCAAAAAGATTCATTTAGTCAAAGTGCAGTGGAGTAGTGATCCTGGAGACTGTACTTGGGAGACGGAGGAAAGCATTAAACAAGCCTACCCCAAATGCAGAGTGGACATCTCTGACTAACTCCGGTGCAAGGTACCTTTACAATACTTCGCATTTACATTTTGTTTCCAACTTTGCTGTTATTTCCTTTTCGAGGACGAAAAGTTTTAAGTGGGGAAGATTGTAATAACCCGGAAAATGTTAACCAATTTAAAATTTTTAAAAATTGGTTATTACCAAAGAATTTGAACAATTGAAATAGCACATTTCAATAAAATAATGAATTAGGAATAGTAAGGCAGTTTGAAAATTTGGATACAAACTTTGTCTGACTGTACCGGGTGGAAAATATAATGGATTTTAGCGAAACTGAAAATATTTAAATCTGTTTATGAATACCTTTTTATGAATCTGAAAAATCGAAGTTTCATAACGGGAATCAAAAGTTATGGCCAAATGAATTTTCAGAAAGGTCGCCATATAGCATATATAGCCCTTGAAAATGGATATTTTGCATATGAGCTCAAAATTCGACGAAACTGGTTTTGTTGGGACCGTATCATCAAAACAAAGCTAGATTTATTTTACTGGAATTTTTCGATTCAGTTTGTGGCCCTGGAAAATTGAAATATACGTTCAAATTGAATATAAAATGTTTTATACTTTAATTTGAAAAATAACTGACTGTAACAGTCGAATTGGCCAACGAAACATATCCCATTGTGTCCGGGATGGGGGTATTTAGCTAGGGGCGACAGTCGTTGGGTTGGAAAAGGAGTTCGGTTGTAAAAACACTATTTAAAAAGTTAATTAAAACCTTGGCCAATCATATTTTTTCTATTCATTATTTAAAATAAAAAAAATCTCCGGAAACCCTTTCTTCTTTCTGCTTCGACGGCGCACGCTACTCCTTCCTTTCCGACCACTTTCCCCTCGCTCCGACGATCTGTAGGCTGCGCCGCCACCTGATCTCGAAAGCTCTCCTCCCCCTCTCTAAATCAATACCCACCTCGCCTTCTATCGTTGACTGTTCGACAAGATCCAAGGGCTCGAAGTCGCAGCGCATCGCACCAGAATCCGCCCTTGTCGCTGCATCGATCCGAGCGAAACCACCTGGCGCAGGCGCGCCCCTCCGCGCTCTCCACCGTAGTGCAACCTGATCTTGTCCCCGTGCCACGAATCAAACGTTATCAGCAACCCTAGTTTTGAACTCCTCTTGAAGGTATACGGGTTGTTTAATGTTGAACTTTCTTTACACTATAAAGCGTTGCAAAACTTTGAAAAATAATATCTTTTCCGTTCGTTAACGAAATTTGATGAAACAGGAGACACCGTGACCGCAAGGAGGCTCTATACCATCTAGCAGAAGCCGTGGATTTTTCTGATCTTCCTACGATTTTTAGCACTACAAAAACCAATGTGAGGAATCTAAGCTAAATTGTGTGAATGGAATCGTGTTGTATAAATTATATAACCGAAGTGTAAATTATATACGCATTGTATACCTTATGTACATGTGTTGTATAAGTTATAGTAGCGATGTATAAATTATACCAGCGTTGAATGTGACATATATGCTTTGAATTGTGATGAAATGCAAGTGAATTATAGAAATAATATATATATATATATATATATATATACACTCCCCTCATCCACAGACCATGGACGATATTTATTGCTTGTGATTGACGTGATATTATATGGTATGACGAATGGTTGGAAATAATTTTTTGTGGTTGATATTGTGGTTGAAAAATACCTTTGTGGTTGAAAAATACCTTTGTGGTTGAAAAATACCCTCTTGTGGTTGAAACAAATTAGAATAGGATTGTGGAATTGAAAATAAAACATGCCGCCTGCGTGCGAACTAGATGCATGATCCCCATTGTCAAAAACCGCGAGGTTTTAAGGAGAGCGAGGAGCCGTACTAGAGACGGTCCCGGTTTTAACTACCTTGCAGTTATACTGCCGAAATTTTCTGAAATATTCATGTGTTAGAATAATTTTCATTTTTTGAAATTAATCACATACGTTGAAACCAATATTCATGGGTTGAGTTGAAATTCATTCGTTGAATCGAAATTCATGTGTTGAATATGATTTGAATTTAAACAAATAGCTTTAGCGATAAAAATCACATTTTTATATATATACAAACTATAGAGAATATTCAAGTGTTGAGTTGAAATTCATTCGTTGAATCGAAATTCATGTGTTGAATATTATTTGAATTTAAACAAATAGCTTTAGCGATAAAAATCACATTTATATATATACAAACTATAGAGAATATTCATGTGTTGAATTGAAATTCATTCGTTGAATGGAAATTCATGTGTTGAATGTTATCGTATTTTAAAAATAAAATGAATAGACAATAAAAACTACATCTTTATTGTGAATATGAAGTGTTAAAAACATTCACGTGTTGAATAAATATTTTTGATGATAAAATTATTTCTTTTATCATGTATACGCTTTGATAAAAATACACACGTGTCGAAATAAATAATAGTTTGCTAGAAATATTATTATTAGCTTTGTTCTGCATATATATACATGTGTTGAACAAGGAAAATGGATTAGTTGTAGAGTAAAGAAATTATTTTCGTGCCCGACAAATAGGTAAGCCTTGATGAGTTGGCTGCGCAATTTTATTTTTATATCAACTCCTGTGAATGCCATTGGATGCGGAGTGCTGGTTATTCTGTGTGAAATAATAAACATCGCCATAGGATAGTAACAATTAATTTTGAACTACTCTACATGGCATACTTCTTGACGATAGGCATACTTCATCATATTCCACATAAGCAATTGGAGCTTGTGTGACGAGGTGGAAGATTTACCATACGAGCGAGAGGCTTGTATGGCAATGATTATATACTACAGGTTGAACTGATGACTGATATGGACTATATAAAATATAACGATAAATTGCCAGATTAATAAAAACCCCACACGGGTCTGGAGTTGACAATAATCACGTCTCTCTAGTTATTAGATACGGCACATGGACTATTTATTTCCACACGGAGCGGGGTGACGAGAATTTATTCTCTGGAGTTATTATCTATACACGCTCCCCCGTAAACATCAGAATATATCACTATAAATATGTGGATGCTTTATAGGATTTATTGGGTACCTAACACGACCCAATAAATTTCCAAACCCCTTCCCGTACAAAGGAGGTTATGGCGAAATTTTTCGAAATATTAAGGCGTTAGTGAAATATTTAAAGTGAAAACGAAGTTGAAATAAATGAGTGAACTATATTTGAAATTTTAGAATGAACTATATTTATATATATATATAAATATAAATATAATTAAAAGGAATCGAAGATGTGCAGTTCGTGTTTTGGAATCGTAATTTGAAACGATTAGTACGAGAAATCCGACCATCGGATTTTCCCGAAACCACAACCGCTGGGTTCGCCTTTGAAATATCTTTCCAACGGACCAACCTTGTAAAAATCCAACGGTTGGATTGTCTGGAATGTTTAATTCAAATCTGAAGGAAAACGGCGCCAGAGTCATTTATATTTATATATAAATATAAATATAATTAAATTAAATCGAATAACGACGCTGCAGTTCGAATTTTGAAACCGTAACTTCAAACGACTAGTGTGGAAGATCCGACCGTCGGATTTTCACGAAACTGGAACCGTTGGGTTCGCTTTGGGGATATCTTCCCACTGATATAGACTTTGTAGAAATCCAACGGTTAGATTTTCCAATATGTGTAAAACAAATTAGGGGAAAAACAGCACCAGTGCCACGGCACAACCTGAAACATCGTTTAATTAAATATGGCCATTTTTAAATAAATAAAAATGGCGAAAAATCGTTATAAAATATTATAAGCATCATAGATTGAAAATAAACCAATTTGGCTTGATTTGTTTGATATTTGATGGTTGCATGTGTTTGACACGAAAATAACACTAAAGAACTGAAATATGGATGTCGAATAATATAACCATGGAAAGAATTGATTTAAATTCTAATTACGTGAATTATTTGAAAAGGCCAAGCTAACCCTCATTTCAAATAATTTATCGAGCGATTCGAATTGGAAAATACAAAGACGATTCAAGACCGACAATCTTCGTATCGGTTGGATGGGCGCTGCTGAGGTTCCTACCGGAGTAGTTACCGTGAAGGAACGGAAATAGTAGCCGTCTGAACGTATGTGTTGATTGGAAGGATATACGAGGAATTTGACGCCTCCGGTTATCGTTCAAACCCAGAACGGACTTGTAAATTGACTGTGTGTCTGACATTGGATTTTGTTCTATACTGATTGATCTCTGTTAAATATATATTTGTTTGGCGGTGGAGAATTTATTCTTTTGCTTAACGCCCTTCTCTGAGACGTACGAGCTCAGAGGTTATATATCGATAGAAATCAGTTGTATGGAGTGTATTGCCTATGTGGCATGCCAAGATGCTGTGATCAAGGCTTCTGTTGCAAAGCAAAGTCTTGTGGATGATGATCAAAGAACGGTCTACGTGGCCTGGCTTTGTGTATAGCGTGGATTCGCGAGCCTCACACCTCGGTATGAGTTAAAAACGGGATACGGACCGCTGGGAGAGCACGACGTTTCTTTCTAGCTATGGTGGTGTCGGTGACTTACCAGCCCTGACATTTATATTTATTTTTCACCTATGTGGTTGTTGGAATGCGAGGCGCCTCGATTATAGGTCTGTAAGGACCGGGAAACGTGTGTTTAGGAATTGCCAATCCTCAAACGTAAGAGAGGACCGGCCCAGCCGATCCAGGGTTACCCAGAGTGTGTAGTCCTGAGGCATTTGCTAGAATGTCTCGAAGCGGAGAGGAGCTTGCCCCTTGCCTCGACTCATGATGGAAATCCAATTTCCAATACGAGATAACGGATTCGATTGTAACTTATATATGGCGACATAGTGGCATGGGACGCTCATGTCGCCTATGATTGATATTTATGATGCTATTCATTTTTGAAACATATATGCACTAGTAATAATACCAAATGATTTTGCTTTACACGTATTAAGCATATTTGGCCATTATAAGGTAAAACTCTATCCTCCGGCTTGCGTTGCATTGTATGATGGGACTTGAGTCTTATAATGGCTTCATTCTTTTCAAAAGCATTGTGTTGTTTTAAAGAATTTACTTTGTTTTAAATGCACCAGCAATCACTGGAGTAAACCCATTCCGCGAAAGTGGCGTGGTCCTATGATTTGCTTATTACTGTTGTTTAACTGTTAAATAGATTCCTCATACCAGTCCCCATGACTGATTCGTTGTTTGTTTCACTTTGCAAACGCGGGTGCCCTTATTTTCACATGGGTAGCCTAGTTCACAGGTGACTGGTTGTTTTTGGCTCTACACTGTTGCATATAGTGCATTTTGGCTCATGGCGAGGCTGACTTCACAGAGATGACTTTGACATTTTCCGCCATTATTGTACTTATATTATGATTCCGCCACAGGCGATGCAGACTGCTTTACTTTCAGTACTTATTATCGTATGTATATCTACCGCCTTCGGCGATGTAGACTGATACCCTTATTATGTCTCACTGCATGTATATATTCCGCCTCTGGCGATGATGACTGATCACTTCCCTTTTTTTACTAAGTTACATCCTACGTTGTGCTATTCTGATGTTGTTACATGTGATTCCGCTGTCATATCCATGTAAAATTATTCTATTTATTGTTTTTGCTATTATCTGTACTCTGCTATGATGATTGATGTGTTATATTCCAATGATTATCCTTAATACCGTCACACGGATTTTGGGAACGTCACAAAAATTTTCAACAACTTTTATTGAGAAAATAGCCATTTATCGATAAAACAATTTTCGGCCAATTTTTCGATATTTTCCCAAAAGATATATTTTTGAAAGCATATTTCCAAAACGAGTCTAGTATCATTAATTATTAATGAAAAGATGTTTAACAAGGTTATCAAATCGAATTTATACTATATAATAATATTCCAAATTGTTACAATATTCGGAGATTAAGTGTTCGATTTTTCCGGGTTTTACATTCTCCCTCACTTAAAATATTTCATCCTCAAAATTGCAACACGAGCAACCAAAGAAACTATAAATATCGATACTTAACAGTATCTTACTACTAGCAAACAAAGCTCATGACTTGATCAAGTTCAAACCCCCTCATCGAACAAGGATGATAAACAACTAACTAAGCGTGCCTTATGCTCAACAGCCTTAGGGATTACTCGGTCGATAATTCACAATACCTCATAACAAATCAAAGATTCGTTTCCCAAAACCTCCACTAGCTACCAAACATACTAAATCCCATACGATGTTAATAAACCATCCATACACATTGTTTGATTATATCACTTTCCCGTTCACAAGACTTCATTTCCGAACTAGTATACCACACTTGACATATCTAGTGCGTACTCCGATCTAGTTTCTTGACCAAAAACTTTCATCTTCCTTACATAGCCATACACTATGATAGAAAACTTCAGGATCATATCAAAAATCTATATCAAGTATTCACTATCAAAGTCTAGTGAAGAACTGTAATAACCCGGAAAATCAGAACCAATTTAATTTTTTTTTTTGGTAATTTTAATGAATTTTGAATATTTAAAATTATTTATTTTAAATAATAACGACGAGAAATTTATTTTGAATAGAATTAGAACGTATATATTTATTTGAATCGATGTTAGAATATAATTATTTATTTTTAATTATAAAAGGAATTGGAATTGGCGCGGTAGTTTAAAGATTCGATTTCAAATTTCAAATAAATTTACAAGATTCAAAATAAACCTGATTTTAGCAAAACCAAAAATATTAGAATCTATTTGAAAAAATCTTTCCAACGAATCCGAAAAATTGAAATTTCATAGCGGGAATAAAAAGTTATGTCCAGTTTAAAATTCAGAGTAGTCGCTATGGAAAATATAGCCCTTAAAAATGAAAATTTTGCAAACGACCTCCGTTTTCGACGAAACCACTTTTTTTGGATCCGGGATGTCATGTTATTGCTAGATTCCAATTTTCATAATTTTCTGAATCAATATGTGAGCGCGGCGAAGGAAAACGTGTTTTGTCAGTTTTAGTCAATTTGGATCGACCAGAAAATGACCATTTTACAAACGGTCTCCAAATTTGACGAAATTAGTTTTGTTAGGACCGTATCATCAATACGACGCTAGAAATATATTTTTTTGGAATTTTTAGAGTTCGTATGTGACCTCAGTAAATTGAAATGTACGTTTAAAATTCAATATAATGAGTTATATTTTAAATTTGATGGAAACTGATCGAAATAATAAAATTGGCTAACGAAACATATCTCATTGTGTTCGAAATGGGGGTAATTAGCTAGGGACGACAATTGTTCGTTCTCGTTTGGTGTACGGATAAAAAGTCAACTTTTATAAATTAAAATAAATTAAATATATAATATCCCTCTCCACTCTCTCTCTCTATTCATTAACATAACGAACAAAAAAAAGAAAAAAAAAAGAAAAAGGGGAAAACCGCGTTTCAACCTGTCGTTCCTTCTCCAGCCTGACGTCGCCGCCTCTGGCGACTTCACCACCGTCGCTCGCACCCAGTCCGACCCCATCCCCCCTTGCCGACGCTGCCATCCCCAAGCCCAATTCCCCCGAATCGAGCCTCCCAGTCGACGAGAAGAACGCCGTTACACCACGCCACGGCCTCCAACTGCTCCGCGCCTCCAGCACCATGCCCAGATGCTGGCGCCATCCTCCACCTCGGCCATCTCTCCCTCTTCTTGAAAAACGTGACTTTTAATGTATTATTTATTTTTATTTTTCGGTTTTTATATAGGTTATTATAAAGAAAAAGAATAGGTTTTGAATAAATAAAAAGATATGGTTTTTGAAAATAAAAGGATATGGCTTTTTAATAAATAAAAAGATATGGTTTTTGAAAATAAAAAGATATGGTCTTTGTAGTTTAAAAATGTGAAATGTGATATAAAAACGTGATTTTTATATGTATATATATAGCGTTATATAAAATAAAAATATAATCTTTATATTAAAAATATAATCTTTGTTATGAAAATATGATTTTTATATGCAAAACGGAATTAGAAAAAGAAGTGATTTTTATTTAGAGAAAGATGTGATTTTTACACATATGGATTTGAAATAAAATCATGATTTTTTAATTATATAAAGATTTGATTTTAATTATATAAAGATTCGATTTCTAATTATATAAAGTTTCGGTTTTTAGCGTTGTAAAAATTATATCTTTATATAAGAAGTAGCGTTGTAAAAATATAATTTTTATATAGAAAGAAGCGTTGTAAAAATATATGATTTTTATATGTGAAGTGCTATTGTAAGAATGTGATTTTTAAAATAAACATCATATTAAAAATTCGATTTTTACTATGAACAGCGTGAAAAGATCGCATTGGAATTTTGGGCAAATCTGAACCATTCGGAACAAGAGAATGGAGGAGTGGATCCCAAAGGTGAGAACTCATCACTATAATTTTCTTATACAGTTATTTATTTTATAACTCTATATATGAACTGTTCCCCGTCGTCCACAGACCATGGACGGCTTGTTTGATTGTTTGGTTTGGTTGATTAGATTATTTGGTTGTTTGGGTGAAATGAATTGATTAGAAATGTTATGTGTGTATGGCGCAAGCCAATATCACGAGAGGGGTAACGCTCGACATTACCCGATTTTGATATCGCGCTGTTATGCCGCCAAAATTTTCTAAAATATGTTAAAACAATAAAAATATCATTTTTATTGTGTAAATGAACCGAATAAATATTTTATCGTTAAAAATATAATTTTTAACACGTATGTGAATAAAATAAATATTATTTACAAATCATACGATTTGTTTATATACATCCTTTTGATGGAAGGGATTGGAATGATAAATTTTACAAATTGCCCATCTACACAAATAAAATATATGTTTGTTGTTTGAAAACCCCACACGGGTATTGGGATGATATATGACATACACTAATCCCAATATTTAGTTGTATGTCAATCGATGGGTGGACAGACTGTTATAAGCGCTGAATATTTATATTTGATGCTTATGCAGTGTAGAATGCACCATGGATGATGGTTGATTGTGTATGATTGTTGTTGTGTACGTGTGTTGTATGAAATCCATATAATCACATTATATGGAAATTGACTGTGTTTAATTCCAGTTCAGAAATAACGAATGTTTTAAAATAACGAATGTTTTAAAATAACGAACATTTTAAAATAAAGAATATTTTAAAATGATATTCAGTAAAAGATCAAAATATGATTTTGATGTCCGATTTGGGATGGACACAAATATATTTAAATATATAAAGCCGTGTGGATTAGATTAACGCCATTTTGACGTGAACGATATTTATATTGATTTTATTCATTTATATAATGAATATCGAAAAGGAATTGATTTCAAATCTAATGTTTTGAAAATACTATCATTTATATATTGATGATATGGAATATTCAATTTTGATTTGAAATTGAATATGAGGTTGAAATCGTTTTGAAAACGAATTTAAAACGATTTATAAAATAAGTTTTTAAATGGAAATCGACGAAATATACATATTATGTATATATAATGGCCTGAATAGAATGCGCCGCACCGCGGTAGTTCGCGAATTTCGACCATTGATTTCGAACGGACATTACAGGAGATCCGACCGTCGGATTCTCCTAAAACCAGAACCTTTGGGTTCGTATCGAAAAGATCTTTCTAACGAATACAAGAAATTAGAAATCTAATGGTTGGATTTGGAATTATGTCCAAATCAAATTTGGAAAAGTTCATTGTAAGTGTAGCTCGATGGCCGTTTATGGAAATCGACTGTACGGGCTTTGATAAAATTATTAAAAATATCGATAATTTGTGTAAAATCAAAAGAAATGATTTGAAAAGAATTGGGATGAAAAATTCCATATTTGAAAAGATAAAAATTGATTTTTTATTGAAATGAACTAGTTTTGAAGTAGAATTATAATCCAATTATTTTTAAAATAAATAAATTGGATTTGAAATGGTTTTAAAAATAACCAGGATTTCCAATATATAAATTGGGAATGGATTTGAATCGAAATTGTCTTCGGAATATTTCGATGTTGGATTTCGTGATTATACAGATTTTGTTATGGAAATTTGAAAGATATATTTATATCGTTATTTCCAATACGATATTTGTTGGTTGTAGTATTTGATATCGAATATAAGCCGATATATTTTCTATTTAGAGTCTTGTATTTAATATCATATGGGATTTTGGGTTTGTCGTGAACAATGTCTTCAGTAACACTGTTCTTGAACCCCATGCGAAGAGAATAAATCTTTTAATTAAGATTGATAGAGTTTCCTATTATATTTAATAATTGGAATAAAATGGAATGTGAATTGGGTTTATCGTGAACTGTGTTTTTAACGACATTCGTTCTTTTACCCGATTTATAGTGAAATGTGATTTGGAATTTATATATCTTTTGTTAAGATTTAAAGGAGATTTTCCAAAGTAAAGTTTTCCAATTTAATAAAATAAATTGGAATGGAATTAAATTTGGTAATAATCGAAGTGAATTTCTGTGGAGGAAGACTGCTAATATATATGCAATTTAAAAGGCTTCGCCGTTAGTCCATTTATATTATTAGTCGAATATGGAAGTTTATATCGATTATGTATATTGATCTGTTTTCCGTGAAGATTCCATTGATAATGGAATGTGAATTTGGGTTTATCGTGAACTAAGTTTTAAATGATATTAATTCTTTAACCTGGTTAAAGACAGGATTTATTTCCTGGATCGAATAATCATTAAGTAATGATTTTTGGAAATTAAAACTGAATTAGAGTTTTAATGAATCTTTAAATAGATTGAAAGGCGAATTTGACAACTAAAATTATCAAATTCAAGTAATGATCGAGAATGGAGTACCACCAGTTTTGCTCCAAGCGATAGTCAAATCTTTAATTACATTTGAACGTGAAATGGTAATTAATTTTACCGATAACACCGTGGTGTTATATATGAAGTATTACCGGTTTTGCTTCATGGGATGAATAGGTTGGGATTGGGAAATTAAACAAATGATTACATCGATAAGGCTCGCTAATCCTGACTAGTTTGGATAAACCATAATTTGGTTTGAATTGATATTCAAAGGAAGATTAAAGAATAAATTTAAAGAATTAATCTTTGATAAAATTAATGGGAACCTTTCCCAAAGTATAAGAATATTTGAATAAAGAAATGTTCTGGATTGGAATAAGGCATATGTTGTGTTTTTATAGCACTTGTTTATTATATCCGTGAGTTATTCGGAAAGACTGGGTTTATCCCATTCTGAATAACTGATTCGACGATATGTCGAGGATGAAGATGGTGGTCGAAGACCGAAGGTCTTCACATCGTTTTGATGATTATTGATGTCTTGATTGGGTTGTACACCCAAGACCAGGTAATAAGTGGTGATTGTCCAGACGTACTTGGAGATCGACCGGATATGTGAGGGCCTCTCTCCTGTAATGGACATATGGTGGAGGAATAAGGTGCCTCCGGTTTCGTTCAGACCCAGAACGAACTTGTAAATGGATGTGTGTCTGACATGGGATTTCATTCTGTGTGATTAATATACATCGGTTGCATAGCATGAATTGCCTGTGTAGCGTGCGGAGATGCAATTCATCAAGGCTTCTGTTGAAAAGTAGAGTCTAGTGGTTGATGATCAAAGCACGACTTTAATATAGTGTAGCTTTGTGTAGCGTTAATTCGTGAGCCTCACACCCCGCTGTGAACCAGAAATGGGAGAGGACATCAGGGAGGGCATGCTTTTCTTTCTAGCTAGGAGTGGTGTTTTGGGTTTTACACGCCCAAACATTTTACTTATGTGAATGATGGATAGCGAGGTGCCTCGGTTATATCGATCGTTCCGGGGCCGATGGTTTGGTCGGATATGACCGGTTTACGCCCCATACAGCGAGGAAACGCAGTGTTCAGGCATTTTAATCCACATCGAGTGGACCGGCCCTGACGATCCAAAGGCTTGACAGAGTACTTGCCTGAGACATGGTAGGCTAGATTGTCTTGAAGCGGTGAGGATGATCCCTTGCCTCGGTTTACAGATGGAAATCCAAATTCCAATACAACATTTGCGGTTTTGATTGTAGAGCCTAGTCCGACGACATAGTGGTATGGGGCACTTATGTCGTCTATGATTGATACTTATGACTGAAATTGTTTTGACACTATACACTTGTAGTAATAATAAAAGTTGAAATTTCACGTACCAAGCATTTTTGGCTATTATAAGGTAAAAACTCTATCCTCCGGCTTGCGTTGCATTGTGTGGTGGGACCTGAGTCTTATAATAGCTTCATTTTTCCAAAAAGCATTGCGCTATTTGTTTTATGCACTGGTATTCTTGGGAGGAAACCCGTCCCGTGTTATACGGCATGGTCCCTTGATTTACCTAACTTTAAAATCAAATTAATAACTATTTTAGTTCTCACACCAGTCACATGACTGACCTGGAGTTTATTGTTTTAACCTAAACTCTGGGTGCCCCTATTTTCCACAAGGTCAGCTAGTAGTTTTGGTTTTGCAGATTTGTATTCACAGGATCCTGGTTTACAGCTGGAATGATATTCGAAAAGCTCTGTATCCGTATATTCCTTTCAGTTGTGTTTGTATTAGTTTTCCGGTTCTATGTATTTAAATGTAATTTTAAATCTTTGATATTTGTCGAATGTATATTATTTATTCATACTTTGTTATATTCTTGTATTCTGATGGAATTGTTGTGATAAGAAATGAAATGTTCTTCTGTTTATGTTATGATTCGTCGTGTTCTCAATTCAATCTGTTCTTTCCCTTCTCTTCGGAGACCAGGGAAGTTCGGGTCTTTTCGTTTTGGTATTAGAGCTTTGGTTTACAGAGCTCGGAGAACAAGACACGTTAGAATCAAATGAAAGAATTCATCAGAGATTGGATTAGTAATATCCAATGAGAATGACTCGTTAGAGATGGGATCAGTAGTATCCTAGAACGAGTCGGAAGAGAGTTGTCTTCAAATAAAGTGGAAAACAAATTTTGTTTTGAAAATTTAAACTTTATTTTTCGTATTTGAATATTTATTTTAAATTGATTTGGACAATCAAGTATATAGAGATTTGAATATTCGTCTGATCCACGTGTACTGAAGCCTCAAATATATTGGATGGATACAGAATCACACTCTAGTCGCCCTGGTCTGATTCTGATGAGGGCGCGCCATCATCAGTGTTTATATTCGAGTGCCAAAATTGGGACATCTATATATTTCCAATTGACTGGTGTGAGAAACAAAATATAGTTAGAATATATTGTTGTGACTTGGCATCAAAAACATGATTTTCTGTATACATATGTCAAAATTATGAATTTGAAACGTTAATTCACTAATTGATTGATGATTATGTTGTACGATTATTTGTTATCTAATAAAACCATTATGTGAAAGAATGGTACATATAACCCAATTGTATCAAATATTGGATTGAATTGGAAATTGTTTGAATTGCATGCATATACGTTTATATACATTGAACAGGTAATAGCAAGGAGGCTGGAGAAGAGGAATAAAATTGTTTGCCCGACAAATAGGTACATGTTTATTGTATTTCTTAGGGTTTTTGATGATTTTATGAGCCGATTAGCTAGCCGCTTGGCTGTTTATTTTTCTTTTTGATTGGAGAGGCCTGTGTGGAGGTTTGGGGATTTTCCCGGTGTTCCCGTACAAAGGAGGTTATGGCGAATTTATTTCAAAAATTTGAGGTGTTAGCCAAATTTTTGGAAAATTTGAAAAGTTCTTAGTAACTGAAAAGTTGAAGAACTTAAGCCATAATTAAAATAATGAAAGTTGAGTTGATTAGTTAAACAACTTTCAGCTCCGTTCCTTTTCGGGGACGAAAAGATTTTAAGTGGGGGAGATTGTAACAACCCGGAAAATCAGAACCAATTTAAAATATTATTTTTGGCAATTTTAACGAATTTTGAATATTTAAAATGATTTATTTTAAATAATAACAACGAGAAATTTATTTTGAATAGAATTAGAATGTATATATTTATTTGAATCGACGTTAGAATATTATTATTTATTTTTAATTATAAAAGGAATTGGAATTGGCGCGATAGTTTGTAGATTCGATTTAAAATTTCAAATGAATGTATAGGATTTAAAATAAACCGGATTTTAGCAAAACCAAAAATATTAGAATCTATTTGAAAATATCTTTCCAAAGAATCCGAAAAATTGAAATTTCATAGCGGGAATAAAAAGTTATGTCCAGTTTAAAATTCAGAACAGTCGCTATGGAAAATATAGCCCTTAAAAATGGAAATTTTGCAAACGAACTCCGTTTTCGACGAAACCACTTTTGTTGGATCTGAGATGTCAAGTTATTGCTAGATTCCAATTTTCATGATTTTTTGAATTAATATGTGAGTGTGGCGAAGGAAAATGTGTTTTGTCAGTTTTAGTCAATTTGGATCGACCAGAAAATGGCCATTTTTCAAACAGTCTCCAAATTTAATGAAATTAGTTTTGTTAAGACCGTATCGTCAATACGAAGCTAGAAATAATTTTTCTGGAAATTTTAGAGTTCGTATGTGACCCTAGTAAATTGAAATGTACGTTTAAAATTCAATATAATGATTTATGTTTTAAATTTGATGGAAATTGATCGAAACGAGAAAATTGGCTAACGAAACATATTCCATTGTGTTCGGAATGGGGGTAATTAGTTAGGGACGACAGTCGTTGGATCTCATTTGGTTTTCGGATAAAAAGTCAACTTTTATAAAATAAAATAAATATATAATATCCCTCTCCACTCTCTCTCTCTATCCATTAACAGAGCGAACAAAAAAAAAGAAAAAAAGAAAAAGGGGAAAACTGCGTTTCAACCCGTCGCTCCTTCTCCAGCCTGGCGTCGCCGCCTCTGCCGACTTCACCACCGTCGCTCGCGCCCAGTCCAGCCCCCCCTTGCCGATGTTGTTATCGCCAAGCCCCATTCCCCCAAATCGAGCCCCCCAATCGACGAGAAGAACGCCGCTACACCCCGCCACGGCCTCCGACTGCTCTGCGCCACCAGCACCACGCCCAGACGCAGGCGCCATCCTCCACCTCGGCCATCTCTCCCTCTTCTTGAAAAACGTGACTTTTAATGTATTATTTAATATATTTCTTTAGTTTTTATATAGGTTATTATAAAGATAAAGAATAGGTTTTGAATAAATAAAAAGATATTGTTTTTGAAAATAAAAAGATATGGTTTTTGAATAAATAAAAAGATATGGTTTTTGAAAATAAAAAGATATGGTCTTTGTAGTTTAAAATTGTGATATTTATTTATGTGAAATGCGATATAAAAACGTGATTTTTATATGTATATATAGCGTTATATAAAATAAAAATATGATCTTTGTATAAAAAATATAATCTTTGTTATAAAATATGATTTTTATATGCGAAACGGAATTAGAAAAAGAAGTGATTTTTATTTGAGATGTGATTTTTACACATATGGATTTGAAATAAAATCATGATTTTTTAATTATATAAAGATTTGATTTTTAATTATATAAAGATTCGATTTTTAATTATATAAAGTTTCGGTTTTTTGCGTTGTAAAAATTAGATCTTTATACAAGAAGTAGCGTTGTACAAATATATTTTTTATATAGAAAGAAGCGTTGTACAAATATATGATTTTTATATGAAGTGTTATTATAAAAATGTGATTTTTAAAATAAACATCATATTAAAAATGCGATTTTTACTATGAACAGCGGGAAAAGATCGCATTGGAATTTTGGGAAAATTCGAACCGTTCAGAAAAACAGAATGGAGGAGTGGATCTCAAATGTGAGAACTCCTCACTAAAATTTTCTTATATAGTTGTTTATTTTATAACTGCATATATGAACTATTCCCCGTCGTCCACAGACCATGGACGACTTATTTGATTGTTTGGTTTGGTTGATTAGATTATTTGGTTGTTTGGGTGAAATGAATTGATTAGAATTGTTATGCGTGTATGGCGCGAGCCAATATCAGGAGAGGGGTAATGCTAGACATTACCCGATTTTGATATCGCGCCGTTATACCGCCAAAATTTTCTAAAATATGTTAGAACAATAAAAATATCATTTTTATTGTGTAAATGAACCGAATAAATATTTTTTCATTATAAATATAATTTTTAACGCGTATATGAATAAAATAAATACTCATTTACAAATCAGACAATTTGTTTATGTATACCCATTTAACGGAAAGGATTGGGACGATAAATTTTACACATCGCCCAACTGTACAAATAAAATCTGTGTTTGTTGTTTGAAACCCCACACGGGTATTGGGATGATATATGACATACACTAATCCCAATATTTAGTTGTATGTCAATCGATGGGTTGACAGACAGTTATAAGCGTTGAATATTTATATTTGATGCTTATGCAGTGTAGAATGCACCATGGATGATGGTTGATTGTGTATGATTGTTGTTGTGTACGTGTGTTGTATGAAATCCATATAATCACATTACATGGAAATTGACTGTGTCTGATTCCAGTTCAGAAATAAAGAATGTTTTAAAATAACGAACATTTTAAAATAAAGAATATTTTAAAATAATATTCCGCAAAAGATCAAAATATGATTTTGATGTCCAATTTGGGATGGACGCGAATATATTTAAATATATAAAGCTGTGTGGATTAGATTAACGCCATTTTGACGTGAACGATATTTATATCGATTTTATTCATTTATATAATAAATATCGAAAAGGAATTGATTTCAAAATCTAATGTTTTGGAAATACTATCATTTATATATCGATGATATGGAATATTCAATTTTGATTTGAAATTGAATATGAAGTTGAAATCGTTTTGAAAACGAATTTAAAACGATTTATAAAATACGTTTTTAAATGGAAATCGACGAAATATATATAATATATTATATTTATATATAATGGCCTGAATAGAACGCGCCGTGCCGCGGTAGTTCGCGAATTTCGACCATTGACTTCGAACGGACATTACGGGAGATCGACCGTCAGATTCTCCTAAAACCAGAACCGTTGGGTTCGTATCAAAATGAGCTTTCTAATGAATACAAGAAATTAGAAATATAACGGTTGGATTTGGAATTATGACCAAATCAGATTTGGAAAAGGTCGTTGTAAGTGAAGTTTGATGGCCGTTTATGGAAATCGACTGTAAGGGCCTTGATAAAATTATTAAAAATATCGATAATTTGTGTAAAATCAAAAGGAATGATTTGAAAAGAATTTGGATTAAAAATTCCATATTTGAAAAGATAAAAATTGATTTTTATCGAAATGAACTAGTTTTGAATTAGAATTATAATCCAATTATTTTTAAAATAAATAAATTGGATTTGAAATGGTTTTAAAAATAACCAGGATTTCCAATATATAAATTGGAAATGGATTTGAATTGAAATTGTCTTCGGAATATTTCGGTGTTGGATTTCGTGATTATACAGATATTGTTATGGAAATTTGAAAGATATATTTATATCGTTATTTCCAATGTGATATTTGTTGGTTGTAGTATTTGATATCGAATATAAGCCGATATATTTTCTACTCAGAGTCTTGTATTTAATATCAAATGGGATTTTGGGTTTGTCGTGAATCGGTGTCTTTAGTAACACTATTCTTGAACCCCATGTGAAGAGAATAAATCTTTTAATTAAAATTGTTAAAGTTTCACATTATATTTAATAATTTGAATAAAATGGAATGTGAATTGGGTTTATCATGAACTGTGTTTTTAACGACATTCGTTCTTTAACCCGATTTACAATGAAATGTGATTTGGAATTTAAAAATCTTTTGTTAAGATTTAAAGGAGATTTTCCAAAGTAAAGTTTTCCAATTTAATAAAATAAATTGGAATGGAATTCGATTTGGTAATAATCGAAGTGAATTTCTGTGGAGGAAGACTGCTAATATATATGGAATTTAAAAGGCTTCGCCGTTATTCCATTTATATTATTAGTCGGATATGGAAGTTTATATCAATTATGTATATTGATCTATTTTCTATGAAGATTCCATTGACAATGGAATGTGAATTTGGGTTTATCGTGAACTGTGTTTTAAATGACATTAGTTCTTTAACCCGGTTAAGGACAAGATTTATTTCCTGGATTTGAATAATCATTAATTAATGATTTTTGGAAATTAAAACTGAATTAGAGTTTTAATGAATCTTTAAATAGATTGAAAGGTGAATTTGATAACTAAAATTATCAAATTCAAGTAATGATCGAGAATGGAGTACCACCAGTTTTGCTCCAAGCGATAGTTAAATTTTTAATTGGATTTGAACATGAAATGGTAATTAATTTTACCGATAACACCGTGGTGTTAGATATGAAGTATTACTAGTTTTGCTTCATGGGATGAATAGGTTGGGATTGGGAAATTAAACAACTGATTACTTTGGTAAGGCTTGTTAATCCCGACTAGTTTGGATAAACCATAATTTGGTTTGAATTGGTATTCAAAGGAAGATTAAAGAATAAATTTATAGAATTTATCTTTGATAAAATTAATGGGAACCTTTCCCAAAGTATAAAAATATTTGAATAAAGAAATGTTCTGGATTCGAATAAGGCGTATGGTGTGTTTTTATAGCACTTGTTTATTATATACGCGAGTTATTCGGAAAGACCGGGTTTATCCCATTCTGAATAACTGATTCGACGATATGTCGAGGATGAAGACGGTGGTCGAAGACCAGAGGTCTTCACATCGTTTGGATGATTACTGATGTCTTGATTGGGCTGTACACCCAAGACAAGGTAATAAGTGGTGATCGTCCAGACGTACTTGAAGATCGACCGAATGCGAGGGCCTCTCTCCTGTATTGGACATATGGGGGAGGAATAAGGTGCCTCCGGTTTCGTTCAGACCCAGAACAAACTTGTGAATGGATGTGTGTCTGACATCAGATTTCATTCTGTGTGATTGATATACATCGGTTGCATAGCGTGAATTGCCTGTGTGGCATGTAGAGATGCAAATGATCAAGGCTTCTGTTGAAAAGCAGAGTCTTGTGGTTGATGATCAAAGCACGACTTTAATATAGCGTAACTTTGTGTAGCGTTATTCACGAGCCTCACACCCCAGTTTGAACCAGAAACGGGAGAGGACATCAGGGAGGGCATGCGTTTCTTTCTAGCTAGGAGTGGTGTTTTGAGTTTTACATGCCCAGACATTTTACTTATGTGGATGATGGATAGCGAGGCGCCTTGGTTATATCGGTCGTTCCGTGGCTGATGGTTTTGTCTGATATAACCAGTTTACGCCCCCATAGAATGAGGAAACGCTCAGGCATTTTAATCCACATCGAGTGGACCGACCCTGACGATCCAAAGGCTTGACAAAGTACTTGCCTGAGACATGGTAGGCTAGATTGTCTCGAAGTGGTGAGGACGGTCCCTTGCCTCAGTTCACAGACGGAAATCCAACTTCCAATACGACATTTTGAGGTTTTGATTGTAGTGCCTAGTATGGCGATATAGTGGTATGAGGCACTTATGTCGTCTATGATTGATACTTACGATTGAAATTTTTTTGAAACTATACACTTATAGTAATAATAAAAGATAAATTTCACGTACCAAGCATTTTGGCTATTATAATGTAAAAACTCTATCCTCCGGCTTGCGCTGCATTGTGTGATGGGACCTGAGTGAGACGACCTGAACTTCCCCGTGAAGGAAAGCCCGGATTGAATTGAGAACATGACAAATCAGATCATAAACAGAAGAACATTTCATTGTATATTACAACAATTTCGTCAGATTACAAGAATATACAGAGTATGAATAAATATTACACATCATAAAATATCAGAGTTTTAAATTACATGGCTGCGGAAAATAATACAAAACACAACTGAAAGAGATATACAGATACAGAGTTTCCGGATATCGTTCCAGCTGTAACCCAGAATCCTGCAAGAATAAATCTGCAAAACCAAAACTACTAGCTGCCCATGGAAAATAGGGGCACCCAGAGTTTAGGTTAAAACAATAAACTCCAGGTCAGTCATGTGACTGGTGTGAGAACTAAAAACAGTTATTAATCTTTATTTTAAAGTTAGGTAAATCAAGGGACCACGCCGTATAACACGTTTCCTCCTAAGAATACCAGTGCATAAAACAACAACGCAATGCTAAATAAAGAACAATGAAGCTATTATAAGACTCATGTCCCATCACACAATGCAACACAAGCCGTAGGATAGGGTTTTACCTTATAATAGCCAAATAATGCGTGATACGCAAAATTTCATCTTTTATTATTACTACAAGTGTATAGTGTCAAAACAATTTCAACCATAAGTATCAATCATAGATGGCATAAGTGCCCTATACCACTATGTCGCCATATATAGGTTTATAATTAAAACCGTAAATGTCTCGTATTGGAAGTTGGGTTTCCATCTGTGAACCAAGGCAAGGGATCGTCCTTACCGCTTCGAGACTGTCTAGCCTGAGCCTTAGGAACATCCGCAACTGCACCTTTGGTCGTCAGGTCCGTTCCACTCGATGTGGATTAAAATGCCTAAACACTTCATTTCCCCACCCTATGGGGTGTACACTGGTCATATCCGACCGGGCCATCGGCTCCGAAGAGACCGAACTAACCGAGGCGCCTCGCAATCCATCATCCACATAAGTAAAATGTCCAGGCGAGTAAAACCCAAAACATCACTCCAAGCTAGAAGGAAACGCATGCCCTCCCTGAGGTCCTCTCCCGTTTTTGGTTCACACCGGGGTGTGAGGCTCGCGAGTTAACGCTACACAAAGCTACGCTGTATTAAAGCCGTGCTTTGATCATCAACCACAAGACTCTGCTTTTCAACAGAAGCCTTGATCATTTGCATCTCAGCATGCCACACAGGCAATTCACGCTACGCGGCCGATGTATATCAATCACACAGAATGAAATCCGGTGTCAGACACACATCGCTTTACAAGTCCGTTCTGGGTCTGAACGAAACCGAGGGAACCTTATTCCTTGCATATCCATCGATCTCCAAGTACGTCTGGACGATCACCAACTGATTCCCTCCTCTTGGGTGTACAGCCCAATCAAGATCATTGGTAATTATCCAAACGATGTGAAGACCTCAGGTCTTCAACCACCGTCTTCATCGTTGACTAATCGTCGATTCGGTTATTCAGAATGGGTATAAACCCAGCCTTTCTGAATAACTCACGTATATAATGAACAGGTGTTATAAAACACAACATACGCCTCATTCCGATCCAGAATATTCCTTTATTAAAATATTCTTATATTTTGGGAAAGGTTCCCATTAATTTTGTCAAAGATAAATTCTTTAAATTTATTCTTTAATCTTCTTTTGAATATCAATTCAAACCAAATTATGGTTTATCCAAACTAGTCGGGATTAACAAACCTTACCGAAGTAATCATTTGTTTTAAATTTCCCAATCCCAACCTATTCATCCCATAATGTAAAACATTTAATACTTCATATCTAACACCACGGTGTTATCGGTAAATTCAAATACCGTTTCACGTTCAAGTCTAATTAAAGATTTAACTATCGCTTGGAGCAAAACACGTGATACTCCATTCTCGATCATTTCTTGAATTTGACAATTTTAGTTATCAAATTCACCTTTCAATCTATTTAAAGATTCATTAAAACTCTAATTCAGTTTTAATTTCCAAAAATCATTATTTAATGATTCTTCAAAGTTAAGAAATAAATCTTATCTTTAACTGGGTTAAAGAACTAATGTCATTTAAAACACAACTCACGATAAACCCAAAATATCATTCCATTAACAATGGAATCTTCATAGAAAACAGATCAGTATGTATAATCAACATAAACTTCCATATCCGACTAATAATATGAATGGAATAACTGCAAAGCCTTTTAAATTCCATATATATTAGCAGTCTTCCTCCACGGAAATTCACTTCGATTATTACCAAATCAAATTCCATTCCATTCCAATTTACTTTATTAAATTGGAAAAACTTTACTTTGGAAAATCTCCTTTAAATCTTATCAAAAAGATTTATAAATTCCAAATCCCATTTGATTGTAAATTGGGTTAAAGAACGAATGTCGTTAAAACACAGCTCACAATAAACCCAATTCACATTCCATTAATTATCGGGTTAAAGAACAATTGTTATTTAAAACACCGTTCACGATAAACCCAAACATCAATTCCAATTCAATTCCAATTAAATATCATTTAATTGGTACATTTCATTAAATATAAATAAAAAGATTTAATCTTTTTCTCAACTGGGTTTAAGAACAGTGTTAATGAAGACACCATGCACGACAAACCCAAATCCCATTTAATATTAAATACAAGGCTCTGAATAGAAGATATATCGGCTTATATTCAATATCAAATTCTACGATCAACAAATATCGTATTGGAAATAACGATATAAATATATCTTTCAAATTTCCATAACAATATCTGTATAATCGCGAAATTCAACATCGAAATATTCCAAAGACAATTTCGATTCAAATCCATTTCAATTTGTATATTGGAAATTCTGGTTATTTTTAAAACCATTTCAAATCCAATTTATTTAATTTAAAAATAAAAGGATTATAATTCTAGTTCAAAACTAGTTCGTTTCGATAAAAATCTATTTTTATCTTTTCAAATCTGGAGTTTTTGATCCCAATTCTTTCCAAATCATTTCTTATGGTTTTACACTAATTATTGATATTTTTAATAATTTTATCAAGGCCCTTACAGTCGATTTCCATCAACGATCATCGAACTGCACTTACAGCGACCTTTTTCCAATTTGATTTGGACATAATTCCAAATCCAACCGTTAGATTTCTAATTTCTAATATTCATTAGAAAGTTCTTTTCGATACGAACCCAACGGTTCCGATTTTAGGAGAATCCGACGGTCGAATCTCCCGTAATGTCCGTTCGAAGTCAATGATCGAAATTTGAGAACTGCCGTAGCGCGGCGCGTTCTATTCGGGCCATTATATTATATATATAATATATATTTCGTCGATTTCCATTTAAAACGTATTTTATAAATCGTTTTAAATTCATTTTCAAAACAATTTCAACTTCCATCTCAAATTCAAATCAAAATTGAATTTTCCAGTATAAATTCATTTTAAATTCCATTCAAATCGATTTCAATTCAAATTGATTTCAATTCAATTTCAATCAATTTTAAATTCAATTCAAAACGATTTCAATTCTAATTCAATTTTATTCGAATATCAAATTCAATTTCAATTTAATTCAAATTTCAAATTCAATTTCAATTTAAATTCAAATTTCAATTCTATTTCAATTTAATTCGAAATTAAATTTTCCATATCATTTCAATATTAAAATGATAATATTTTCAAAATATTCGATTTTGAAATCACTTTTCGATATTCATTATAAATCGAATAAAATTGACAATATTCCCGTTCGTGTTAAAATGGCATTTAACTACTTAGCACGGCTTCACATTTCAATATTCACCGAATATTATTTTAGAATATTCGATAATTCTGAATTGGAATCATACACAGACAATTACCATATAATTAGATTATATGGATTTCATACAATACATGTACACAACAACAATCAAACACAGTCGACCATCATCCAAAGTGCATTCTACACTGCATAAGCATCAAATATTATTATTTAACGCTTACAACATCCTATCAATCGACATACAGCTAATTATTGGGATTAGTGTATGTCCAGTATCATCCCAACACCCGTGTGGGGTTTCAATCAACAAATAATGAATTTTATTTGTGTAGTTGGGCGATGTGTAAAATTTATCGTCCCAATCAATATCATTCAAATCTGTGTACATAAACAAATCGTCCGATTTGTTTATAAATATTTATTTTATATACACGTTAAAAATTATTTTTTTAACTATAAAATATTTTATTCCATTCCACATTACACAATCAATTATCACAACACAACAATCAAACAAACAAGCCATCCATGGTCTGTGGACGACGGGTGTCGGGTGCTGCTAAGCACCGTCTGCATCCTAATATATATTTTAACTAGAAATAAAATTAAAGTGAGAAGTTCTCACCGAGGTTTCCACTCCTCCATTCTTTCCTTCTGAACTGTTCGGTTTTCGTTTTGATTTTAGTCGATACCGTTACCATCTTTTCCCGCTGTTCACAGTAAAAATCTTATTTTTATCGCTTTATCCCAATAAATAAAAATCATATTTTTTATTTCTACTTCTTATATAAAGATCGAATTTTTATCTCTACTTCATATATGTAAAAATCGAACTTTTATCTCCAATATCGCTATAAAAATTACATTTTTATATATTCAACATCGCTATAAAAATCACATTTTTATATATATAAAAATCATATTTTTATATATTCAACATCGCTATAAAGTTCACATTTTTATATATTCAACATCTCTATTGCATATCGATGTTTATATAATAAAAATCATAATTTTCCCTCGCTATTCTCTATATAAAAATCGCATTTTTATATATAAAGATTGTATTTTTATATTTTCTAAAAAAAACAAATCTTTTCGATAGTAAAAATCTAATCTTTACCATCATGAGTTCCATATAAAAATCCCATTTTTAATCGAACAAAAATCATATTTTACTAATCTAACTAAAAAAAATCGTAACTTTGATCGAACCAAAAATCATATTTTTAATTATAAAAAAAATAATCTTTTTCGTTAAAAGTCAGGACTTTTTATCACATAAAAATCAAACATTTATAGCGTTAAAAATCATATCTTTTCAATTTCAAAAATCTAATCTTTTTCTTGTTGTTCATGCATATTTAAAACTGAAACAAAATCTATATTAAAAAGCTCACCTTTTCCTTTGAAAAAAATCAGTTTGCTAATGGAGGAGGGGCCTACGGCTGACCAAGGCAGCGGAGGAGAGGCGCAGGGGGCCTGAAGTGTGACGGAAGGGGCTTCGGCAGTGTCAGCCGGCTAGGGTTTCGCGGTGGTCTCGATTTTGGGCCATTGGGTATGGGGATTTTGATTTTGGCCGGAGGACAGAGGGGGGTGGCGGCCGAGGGGAGCAGGCGGAGGTGGGGAGCGGCTGACGTAGGGAGGCGGGCCCACTGGGACTGGCGGTGGCTGTTTGGACTAGGGGGTGCGGTTTGAACTAGAGAAAGAGGAGAGAGAAGCGCGCGAGGGGGGGTCACCGAGTGTGGGGCGTCGGCGTTGGGGGGTCACGGCGATGGGCGGTGCTCGTGGGTAGAGGGCGACGGGGGAAGCTCCACGTAGAACAACGGGGTTTTTTTATTTCTTTTTTTTATTTCTGAAATGAGGAGAGAGGAGCTGAGGGGTGGAGTTATATACATATATTATTATTTTATTTTCTAAAAAGCAACTTTTTATTTCGACCTCCAAACGAGACACACCGACTGTCATCGATAACTAATTACCCCCATTTCGAATGCAATGGGATATGTATCGTGAGCTGACTCAATCGTTTCAATTGGTTTTCATCAACATCAAAATATAAATGAATATATTGAATTTGAATGCACATTTCTATTTACCGGGGCCACATACGGACTCTAAAAATCCCCGAAAAATATTTTCTAGCTTCGTATTGACGATATGGTGCTAACAAAACTAATTTCGTCAAATTCTGAGATCGTTTGAAAAATGGCCATTTTCTGGTCGATCGAAATTTACAAAAAACTGTCAAAACACGTTTTCTTTCGCCACACTCTCATATTGATTCAAAAAATTACGTACTTTGGAATCTAGCAATAACTTGACATCCCGAATCCAACAAAAGTGGTTTCGTCGAAAACAGAGGTCGTTTGCAAAATTTCCATTTTTAAGTGCTATATTTTCCATAGCGACTATTCTGAATTTTCAACTGGGCATAACTTTTTATTCCTGCTAAGAAATTTCAATTTTTCAGATTCGTTGGAAAGATATTTTCAAATAGAGTCTAATATTTTTGGTTTCGCTAAAATCCGGTTTATTTTGAATCCTGTATATTCATTTGAACTCTGAAATCGAATTTTCGAACTACCGCGCCATTTCCAATTCCTTTTATAATTATAAATAATTATTTATATTCTAATGTCGATTCAAATAAATATATATGTTCTAATTCTATTCAAAATAAATTTCTTGTCGTTATTATTTAAAATAATTCATTTAAATATTCAAAATTCATCAAAATTGCCAAAATTAAAATTTTAAATTGGCTCAGATTTCCGGGTTATTACAATCTCCCCTACTTAAAACTTTTCGTCCCCGAAAAGGAATGAAGCTGAATGTTGTTTTACAAACCAACTCAACATTCATTATTTTAATTATGGCTTAAGTTCTTCAACTCTTCAATTTCTAAGAACTTGTCAAATTTTTCAAAAATTTGGCTAACACCCAAAATTTCGCCATAACCTTCCCTGCACGGGAGCAACGGGAAAATCCCAAATTGCCATACAGGCCTTTTCATTCCAAAAAGAAAAAGAAACAGCTAAGCGGCTAGCCAATCGGCTAATAAAATCATCAAAAACCCCAAGAAATACAGTAAACATGTACCTATTTGTCGGGCAAACAATTTTATTCCTCTTCTTTAGCCTCCTTGCAATGACTAGTTCACACATATATATGTACATGCATGCAATTTCAAACAATTTTCAATTCAGCTTAACATTTGATTCAATTTGGCCTATTTCACCTTTCAGTCACATGTTGGTTAAAATGAATAATCATGCAACACAACCATCAATCAATTAGTTGATTATCATTTCAAACACATAATTTTGATACATATACAGAAAATCATGTTTTTGATGTCAAATCACAACAATAAGCCCTATCTAGTTTTGGTTCTCACACCAGTCAATTGGAATCATATAGAAATTCCACTTTCGAAACTCGAACATATATCCACTAATGATGATATATCAATCATCAGTATCATCTCTGGGTGACTAGAGTGTGATTTTATATCTATCAAGTATATTAAAACTTCAAATACACGTGGATCATACGTATACGCAAAATCTTTATACACTTGATTGTCCAAATCAATATAAAAATAATTTTCGAATACGAATAATTGATTTAGATTTTCAAAAAAAAAATTGTTTTTATTTTTAAAAATATACTCTTCACACTCGTTCTAGGATACTGCTGATCCCATCTCTAATGAGTCATTCTCATTGGATATTGCTAATCCAACCTCTGATGAATTCTTTCGTTTGTTTCTAATGTGTCTTGTTCTCGAGCTCTGTAAACCAGAGCTATGATACTAAACTGAGACGACCCGAACTTTCCCGTGAAGGAAAGCCCGATTGAATTGAGAACACGACAAATCAGAACACAAACAGAAGAACATTTTATTGTATATTACAACAATTTCATCAGATTACAAGAATATACAGAGTATGAATAAATATTACACATCATAAAATATCAGAGTTTTAAATTACATAGCAGTGGAAAATAATACAAAACACAACTGAAGAGATATACGGATACAGAGCTTTCCGGATATCGTTCCAGTTGTAACCCAGGATACTACAAGAATAAATCTGCAAAACCAAAACTACTAGCTGCCCGTGGAAAATAGGGGCACTCAGAGTTTAGGTTAAAACAATAAACTCCAGGTCAGTCATGTGACTGGTGTGAGAACTAAAAACAGTTATTAATCTTTATTTTGAAGTTAGGTAAATCGAGGGACCAAGCCGCATAACATGGAACGGGTTTCCTTCCAAGAATACCAGTGCATAAAACAACAACGCAATGCTAAATAAAGAACAATGAAGCAATTATAAGACCCAGGTCCCATCACACAATGCAACACAAGCCGGAGGATAGGGTTTTACCTTAAAATAGCCAAAGAATGCTTGATACGCTAAATTTCATCTTTTATTATTACTATAAGTGTATAGTGTCAAAACAATTTCAATCATAAGTATCAATCATAGACGGCATAAGTGCCCCACACCACTATGTCGCCATATATAGGTTTACAATTAAAACCGCTAATGTCTTGTATTGGAAGTTGGGTTTCCATCTGTGAACCAAGGCAAGGGATCGTCCTTACCGCTTCGAGACTGTCTAGCCCGAGCCTCAGGAACAGCCGCAACTGCACCTTGGATCATTAGGGCCGGTCCACTCGTTGTGGATTAAAATGCCCGAACATTGTGTTTCCCTACCCTATGGGGTGTAAACTGGTCATATCCGACCAGGCCATCGGCTCCAAAGAGACCGAACTAACCGAGGCGCCTCGCAATCCATCATCCACATAAGTAAAATGTCCGGGCGTGCAAAACCCAAAACACCACTCCTACCTAGAAGGAAACGCATGCCCTCCCTGAGGTCCTCTCCCGTTTCTGGTTCACACCGGGGTGTGAGGCTCGCGAATTAACGCTACACAAAGCTACGCTGTATTAAAGCCGTGCTTTGATCATCAACCACAAGACTCTACTTTTCAACAGAAGCCTTGATCATTTGCATCTCAGCATGCCACATAGGCAATTCACGCTATGCGACCGATGTATATCAATCACACAGAATGAAATCCGATGTCAGACGCCCATCCCTTTACAAGTCTGTTCTGGGTCTGAATGAAACCGGAGGAACCTTATTCCTCGCATATCCATCGATCTCCAAGTACGTCTGGACAATCACTAACTGATTCCCTCCTCTTGGGTGTACAGCCCAATCAAGATCATCAGTAATTATCCAAACGATGTGAAGACCTCCGGTCTTCAACCACCGTCTTCGTCGTCGACTTATCGTCGATTCAGTTATTCAGAATGGGTATAACCCGGCCTTTCCGAATAACTCGCGTATATAATGAACAAGTGTTATAAAACACAACATACGCCTCATTCCAATCCAGAATATTCCTTTATTCAAATATTCTTATATTTTGGGAAAGGTTCCCATTAATTTTATCAAAGATAATTTCTTTAAATTTTTTCTTTAATCTTCTTTTGAATATCAATTCAAACCAAATTATGGTTTATGCAAACTAGTCGGGATTAACGAACCTTACCGCAGTAATCCTTTGTTTTAAATTTCCCAGTCCCAACCTATTCATCCCATGAAGTAAATCTGGTAATACCTCATATCTAACACCACAGTGTTATTGGTAAATTCAATTACCGTTTCACGTTTAAATCTAATTAAAGATTTAACTATCGCTTGGAGCAAAACTGGTGATACTCCATTCTCGATCATTTCGTGAATTTGATAATTTTAGTTATCAAATTCACCTTTCAATCTATTTAAAGATTCATTAAAACTCTAATTCAGTTTTAATTTCAAAAAATCGCTACTTAATGATTCTACAAAGTTAAGAAATAAATCTTATCTTTAACTGGGTTAAAGAACTAATGTCATTTAAAACACAACTCACGATAAACCCAAAATCTCATTCCATTAACAATGGAATCTTCACGGAAAGCAGATCAATATATATAATCGACATAAACTTCCATATCCGACTAATAATATAAATGCAATAACGGCAAAGCCTTTTAAATTCCATATATATTACCAGTCTTCCTCAATGGAAATTCACTTCGACTATTACCAAATCGAATTCCATTCCATTCCAATTTACTTTATTAAATTGGAAAAACTTTACTTTGGAAAATCTCCTTTAAATCTTATCAAAAAGACTTATAAATTCCAAATCCCATTTCCTTGTAAAAGGGTTAAAGAACGAATGTCATTAAAACACAGTTCACAATAAACCCAATTCACATTCCATTAATTATCGGGTTAAAGAACAATTGTTATTTAAAACACCGTTCACGATAAACCCAAACATCAATTCCAATTCAATTCCATTTAAATATCATTTAATTGGTACATTTCATTAAATATGAATAAAAAGATTTAATCTTTTTCTCAACTGGGTTTAAGAACAGTGTTAATGAAGACACCATGCACGACAAATCCAAATCCCATTTGATATTAAATACAAGGCTCTGAATAGAAAATATATCGGCTTATATTCAATATCAAATTCTACGACCAACAAATATCGTATTGGAAATAACGATATAAATATATTTTTCAAATTTCCATAACAATATCGGTATAATCACGAAATTCAAAATCGAAATATTCCAAAGACAATTTCGATTCAAATCCATTTCAATTTATATATTGGAAATTCTGGTTATTTTTAAAACCATTTCAAATCCAATTTATTTAATTTAAAATTAAATGGATTATAATTCTAGTTCAAAACTAGTTCATTTCGATAAAAGTCTATTTTTATCTTTTCAAATCTGGAGTTTTTCATCCCAATTCTTTCCAAATCATTTCTTATGATTTTATACTAATTATTGATATTGTTAATAATTTTATCAAGGCCCGTACAGTTGATTTCCATCAACGGCCATTGAACTACACTTATGCGACCTTTTCCCAATTTGATTTGGACATAATTCCAAATCCAACCGTTAGATTTCTAATTTCTAATATTCACTAGGAAGCCCTTTTCGATATGAACCTAACGGTTCGGTTTTAGGAGAATCCGACAGGTGGATCTCCCGTAATGTCTGTTCGAAGTCAATGATCGAAATTCGCGAACTGCTGCAGCGCGGCGCATTTTATTCAGGCCATTATATTATATATATAATATATATTTCGTCGATTTATATTTAAAATGTATTTTATAAATCGTTTTAAATTCATTTTCAAAACGATTTCAACTTCCATCTCAAATTCAAATCAAAATTGAATTTTCCAATATAAATTCGTTTTAAATTCATTTCAAATCGATTTCAATTCAATTCAATTTCAATCCGTTTTAAATTCAATTCAAAACGATTTCAATTCTAATTCAATTTAATTCGAATTTTAAATTCAATTTCAATTTAATTCGAATTTCAAATTCAATTTAAATTCAAAATTCAATTCTATTCAATTTAATTCAAAATTAAATTTTCCATAGCATTTCAATATTAAAACGATAATATTTTCAAAATATTCGATTTTGAAATCAGTTTTCGATATTCATTATAAAATGAAAAAAATCAATAAAATTCCCATTCGTGTTAAAATGGCGTTTAATTACTTAACACGGCTTCACAATTCAATATTCACTAAATATTATTTTAAAATATTCGATAATTCTGAACTGGAATCAGACACAGTCAATTACCATATAATTTGATTATATGGATTTCATACAATACATGTACACAACAACAATCAAACATAGACGACCATCATCCAAAGAGCATTCTACACTGCATAAGCATCAAATATTAATATTTAACGCATACAACAACCTATCTATCGATTAATCGACATACAGTTAATTATTGGGATTAGTGTATGTCCTATATCATCCCAACACCCGTATGGGGTTTCAATCAACAAATAATGAATTTTATTTGTGTAGTTGGGCGATGTGTAAAATTTAATGTCCCAATCAATATCAGTCAAATGTGTGTACATAAACAAATCGTCTGATTTGTTTATAAATATTTATTTTATATACACGTTAAAAATTATATTTTTAACTATAAAATATTTTATTCCATTCCACATCACACAATCAATTATCACAACAAATCAAACAAACAAACAAGTCATCCATGGTCTGTGGACGATAGGTGTCGGGTGGTGCTAAGCACCGTCTACATCCTAGTATATATTTTAACTAGAAATAAAATTAGAGTGAGAAGTTCTCACCGAGGGTTCCACTCCTCCATTCTTTCCTTCTGAACTATTCGGTTTTTGTTTTGATTTCAGTCGATACCATCGCCATCTTTTCCTGCTGTTCACAGGCAAAATCATATTTTCATCGCTTCATCCCAATAAATAAAAATCATATTTTTTATTTCTACTTCTTATATAAAGATCGAACTTTTATCTCTACTTCATATATGTATAAATCAAATTTTTATCTCCAATATTGCTATAAAAATCACATTTTTATATATTCAACATCGCTATAAAAATCACATTTTTATATATTCAACATCACTGTAAAAGTCACATTTTTATATATTCAATATTGCTATAAAAATCATATTTTTATATACTCAACATCGCTATAAAAATCACATTTTTATATATTCAACATCGCTATTTCATATCGATGTTCATATAATAAAAATCATAATTTTCCCTCGCTATTCTCTATATAAGAATCACATTTTTATATTTAAATATCGTATTTTTATATTTTCTAAAAAAAAAACAAATCTCTTCGATAGTAAAAATCTAATCTTTACCCTCATGAATCCCATATAAAAATCCCATTTTTAATTGAACAAAAATCATATTTTTCTAATCTAACAAAAAAAATCATAACTTTGATCGAACCAAAAATCATATTTTAATTATAAAAAAACAAAATCTTTTTCATTAAAAGTCATTTCTTTTTATCACATAAAAATCAAATCTTTAAAGTGTTAAAAATCATATCTTTTCAATTTCAAAAATCAAATCTTTTTGTTGTTGTTCATACATATCTAAAACTGAAACAAAATCTATATTAAAAAGCTCACATTTTCCTTTGAAAAGAACCAGTTTGCAGATGGAGTAGGGGCCTACGGCTGATCAAGGCAGTGGAGGAGAGGCGCAAGGGGGCCTGAAGTGCGACGGAAGGGGCTTCGGCACTGTCAGGCGGTTAGGGTTTCGCGGTGGTCTCGATTTTGGGCCATTGGGTTTGGGGGTTTTGATTTTGGCTGGAGGACAGAGCGGTGGTGGCGGCTGAGGGGAGTAGGCGGAGGTGGGGAGCGGCTGACGGAGGGAGGCGGGCCCACTGGGACTGCCGGGGGCTGTTTTGATCGGGGGTGCAGTTTGAACTAGAGAAGGAGGAGAGAGAAGCGCACGCGGGGGGGGGGGGGGGGTCATCGAGGGTGGGGCGCCGGTGTTGGGGGGGTCACGGTGGTGGACGGTGCTCGTGGGTAAAGGGAAATGGGGGGAGCTCCGCGTAGAACGACGGGTTTTTTTATTTCTTTTTTTTATTTCTGAAATGAGGAGAGAGGAGCTGAGGGGTGGAGTTATATATATATATATATAATTTTATTTTCTAAAAAGCAACTTTTTATTTTGACCTCCAAACAAGACCCACCGACTATCGTCCATAACTAATTACCCCCATTTCGAATGCAATGGGATATGTATCGTAAGCTGATTCGATCGTTTCAATTGGTTTTCGGCAAAATCAAAATATAAATCAATATATTGAATTTGATTGCACAATTCAATTTACCAGGGCCACATACGGACTCTGAAAATTCCCGAAAAATATTTTCTAGCTTCGTATTGATGATACGATCCTAACAAAACTAATTTCATCAAAATCTGAGATCGTTTGAAAAATGACCATTTTCTGGTTGATCGAAATTGACAGAAACTGTCAAAACATGTTTTCTTTCGCCACGCTCACATATTGATTCAGAAAATTACAAATTTTAGAATCTAGCAATAACTTGACATCCCGGATCCAGCAAAAGTGGTTTCGTCGAAATCAGAGGGCTATATTTTCCATAGCGACTATTCTGATTTTTCAACTGGGCATAACTTTTTATTCCCGCTATGAAATTTCAATTTTTCGGATTCGTTGGAAAGATATTTTCAAATAGATTCTAATATTTTTGGTTTCGCTAAAATCTGGTTTATTTTGAATCCTGTACATTCATTTGAACTGAAATCGAATTTTCGAACTACCGCGCCATTTCCAATTCCTTTTATAATTATAAATAATTATTTATATTCTAACGTCGATTCAAATAAATATATATGTTCTAATTCGATTCAAGATAAATTTCTCGTCGTTATTATTTAAAATAATTCATTTTAAATATTCAAAATTCATCAAAATTGCCAAAATAAAAATTATAAATTGGCTCAGATTTCTGGGTTATTACACTGAGTCTTATAATAGCTTCATTGTTCTTTGTTTTAGCATTGTGCTGTTTGTTTTATGCATTGGTATTCTTGGGAGGAAACCTGTTCCGTGTTATACGCCATGGTCCCTTGATTTACCTAACTTTAAAATCAAATTAATAACTAATTTAGTTCTTGCACTAGTCACATGATTGACCTTGAGTTTATTGTTTTAACCTAAACTCTGGGTGCCCCTATTTTCCAGACGGGCAGCTATTAGTTTTGGTTTTTCTAGATTTATATTCATAGAATCCTGGTTTACAGCTGGAATGATATTCGGAAAGCTCTGTATCTGTATATTCCTTTCAGTTGTGTTTGTATTAGTTTTCCGCTGCTATGTATTTAAATGTAATTTTAAATATCTGATTTTATCGAATGTATATTATTTATTCATACTCTGTTATATTCTTGTATTCTGATGGAATTATTGTAATAAGCAATGAATTGTTCTTCTGTTTGTGTTCTGATTCGTCGTGTTCTCAATTCAATCTGTTCTTTCCCTTCTCTTCGGAGACCGGGGAAGTTCGGGTCGTTTCAAGAACCCTTGTTCGGACTGGAGTAAATCACCTTCAAAATCCTGTACTCGAATTAGTACCAGGATCAACTATGCAAATTAAACGTTCTACGTACAACTCACGTATTTTATCCTATTGGTTTCTTAACTACCAATATCCTTTATTAATTCTTCTATATCTAATATCCTTCCTCTTTTTCGACATTCAATTACCACTTAGTATTTCTTTATTAATACTAAAACCACTTATGAATCATTTAATAAAACTTTACTTCGAGTTATTAAACACTGTATAACTTAAGTTTATACACATATAATACTCTAATACATTCTATGAGTATATCCAAACATTAAATTCGTTAAGTATGTTAATCAAATTTTGAACTTGTTCCAACTTGCTATCTTAATAATTCAAGTGTTATATAAACTCAATTTATATTTTCACAAACGCTTAACTTCAAGTTCTATAATAATTCAGAAGTTTTCAACTATCCAAAATCATTGAAAATCCCATTTCATTTTAACAAATGAAACCTACCAAACTACAAATCATGGCATTATTCACATTTATACAATCTTAATGCATAAACTACACGGATCCGTAAAATGACTTAATCAAGTTTCAATAATTTATATAAAGCACTTCTTTATCTAACTTATTTCACAAATTCTTATCACTATTCGTATTATTATAGACGAATCATGTTAAAATTCAATTTAACCTAACATCATCATTAAAAGCTTTACAGTCAAACTGTGAAATTTAGTTCACGAGGTGTTCATATCTAATGTTCCAACTTATTACCATCTACCCACCCCATGTTTCTAAAAGGTAACTGGTTATAAGTCAACAAGCAATAGTACATGCTCATAAACAGATCAAGCATAACTAATATTCAATAACTAATAATAGTTGAATATTATCATTCCTAACAACCAAACACATCATAAATGACTATATAAATTTATTAAAGTTTTATATTTTGTACAAAAATATAAGCCTAGGTAAAATTATTTCATTTACCAATTTTAAAACCAATATTCTGTCGATTTGCCTTGTTTAAGTGTTTAGAAATCCCTATCGACACTATGGCGTCTCACATATTGACCAGAATTCATAAACCACTCAACAGATTAACTAACACGACATAAAATATATTTACAGCACTAACAAGTACGCGCTCTCATATATATAATACACTCAACTCAAGTTAGTGCATTCCATTACCCTATCTCTTGATGAATCATACCCAACCAAAGCCAAGGTGTTCGCTCACCCTTGGGCTCTGATACCAAATGTAACGACCCGACTTTTCGACCCTCAAATGTCGACACTAATACATCCACGGTATTCACATGCCAAGCACCCAAGTGCTGGAAAGACGAAAAGTTAGGATGAAATAAAATAAAAAGAAAATAGACTGAGGAAGAAGAGGACACAGTATCAGAATCTCACAATGGAACGATAACATATAATATAATGAATGATCTTTAAAAAATAAATCTATATGATTACAACTATAAGAGAAGACTAACCTATCATCAACTTGGACGATTATGACAACCCGTCCTCATAAATGTTGATGTACAAAATATAATGCAGCGGATATAAAAAGTACGGTAAGTTGAACTCCAACTCTCTTCTAGAAGCTCCAAGGTATCCAAAGTAAAACCTTCCATACTCATCCTACTCAAAAAAGTACGTGATGATTTTAAGGAAAAACAGAAACCAAGCATCAGACATCAGTCTGGTATGAGAAACTCAAGATACACATTGCACATAACAACACCGAGGGGACTGTGTAGATAACCGCTCCGATTTTCCCCTCAGTTGAAACCAACCATTTATTAGGAGTAGCATAATTGTATTATAAATAATGTCTAGGGTGTAGAATAATAATAAATTCACATAGAAGGAATGGTTACATTGGTTACATTCAATAACTATTAAGTGTACAAACAAAACCGATAAGGCATGTTCGCATATTGGATTTTCTCATCGGAGATCTCTCAATACATATCTGAACTCCATGCACAAGGGTCAGAAAGTACCTCCGAGTGTCGTATATCTCTAGATAAAATATACCATAAGGTAAACACAACTGGCCCACGCACGAAAAAACCGGAGTGCACCACGTGGAACCAAATATACCCAACTCCCGCGCGCAACTTCGAGGAGCTCCCGCACGATTCAATAATATCACTAGATATGGAGTCAATATATCCTTTCGTGGGTTAGTAAAACCCTATAATGTGCTCCTACTCTGTTTTTAGTCATTTCCGATGTTGAGGTTTCGTTCGGCATCTTTCACACAAGTCTTCATCACTGGAACAAAACAAGAATTCCCAGTTGGAATCCCACAGCTCAATAGATCTTGGAATCACACATAGATTCCTTCGCAGATCTCGGAATCACACATGGATTCTAATACATCAACAGATCTTGGAATCACACATAGATTCTTTCACAGACCTTAGAATCACTATATGTATTCGAGCATCTCAATAGATCTCGAATCCCCATACAGACTTCACTTCCCAGCCGCTTCCAAAACATAGAACCCGCATACTAGTTTTTAAGTGGTTTTCGATAAGTAGAACACTTACCAATCCCGGTCTCCTCAAAACCAGTCGCTAAATTTAAGGTCATGTTCTATAGTCAATTAATCGACTATCAATTCACACAATAGACATTTGTATATGGAAAACATCCTCGCTTAATTTCCATAACAAAGGACTAAGCGTCTAAAGCACTATCAAGTCACAAAGCATGATAAACAATCAAATCACTATCAAGTCACATAGCGTGATAATAGCCAAAGCACGATTAACTCATATAAACGGCTTCTAATTCCTTTCCCATTTAATTAATCTTTCATTAATTAATACTCCTTTATTAGTAAACTTCTTTTATCTAATAAAACTTCATTTGTCTAACAAGACTTCGCTTATTAATCAACAACTCATACTAGATTAATATTCCTTTATATACTTGTATATATATTCAACTTATACATATAAAAGGTGTATATGTATATATTCTACTAATTCACTATCCCTTTATAGTCTTGAATACTTAGAAGGTATTAATATACTTATCCCTACGGTATAAGTATAATCACAATTCATTTTCAAGATTTCCTTTATAACTTCAATACTTCAAAACGGATTCATATACTTATCTCTCCGGTATAAGTATATTCATAATTCACTTCTAAGATTCCCTTTATAACTTCAATACTACAAAACGTATTCATATACTTATCCCTCCGGTATAAGTATAACCATAATCAATTTACAAGATTTTCTTAAAATATAATCAAGGAGGTTAAAACCATTGTTTAATAAAGAACCTCTTCTCTTCTATAAGTTAAACATCTTATTCAATATCTTTATCCTACAAGATTTCTATACTTATTTCTATCTTTACAACCACGTTATTAAAGATCTAAGTATATTCCAAACTCATTAAACCATATATTCCAGTTTAGCTACATTCCAAGGGTTTCAAAACAAGTGTTGCTAAAACAATGTTTACAACAAACCCAAAACAATCCTTTATAATTTATCTTTAATTGTTTGCTTAAAGATTCAATTATATTTACTTCCATGATATAATCCGAGAGGGTTAAAGACTAATGTAATTAACATGTTGTCACGACAAACCCAAAACCATTTTATGCTTATAGAAATCACACTTCGTGCACTTAACTAGTTTCCGACATTACCAACTTAACTATCCCTCGGTCAAGAGTGAGGCAGGTAAGTTAGAGCACTGGTTGCATATCATCCCTTGCCTAGATACCCCATTCTTGGCACGCACAGATACATAAGCTTACTCGTCGACTTATTAGAATTAAGCACAGTAATCATGATATTCAATAAACAAGTAATTATCAAGTGCACTAATATGACTATTCTAGCTTCACACACTTTCAAACTTACTTCAATTTAACATACAAGTTAAACAACCATTTTAATATGGTAAGAAATCACTAAGGATGTCATTGCAAAGTTTCATACAAAGTGTTGAAAACGTAACAATTCAAACTGCATCTATAGCGACTATCGCTATAAGTGCACTTTCAAGTTCAAGTCCATAATATGTCAATCCATACTAATTCTTATGTGCTTTGTTTCAAATCCATTCCACTTGTTATACAAGTCAATTCAAATCCAATTCCATGTCCATTCAAGTCCATTCCAATCCATTAACATTCAAGCAACTTTAAGCATAGTTAAAAACATGCAAAAGGGTTTATGTTTGTTGTCCTAAATAGTGAGTAAACTCACCTTAATCCTTAGAAAATCCTAGCTCCAAGAATAAGAACCAAGATCCAAACTGGAAACCTCATTTCTTTCCTTCCTTTCCTTGCTTTCACTTGCTTTTCCTTGCTTCCTCCTTGCTTTATACCTCACGGTCTCTAACGGAATTTGGGAGGTGCTTGGATTTTTCAACTTTTAACCTGCTAGAAAGTCTTGTAATGGTGTGGGAAGGCTTCACTCAAATTTTGGCTTGATTTGAAGTTCATTTGAGTGTACTTTTAGAAAGTTAGTAAGGAAGAGGAAGAAGATGAAGATAAGCCATTAAAAAGCTTCACTTTTTCTTAGGAATTTTTGTGTATGAAAAGAGAAGGTATGCCCCTTATTTTATAGGCAAAGCAAGGTGAATGGGAAAAGACTAAAATGCCCTTAAAACCCTAAACGCACTCATGAAAGAAGAGACGGTGTGTAAGAGAGTGAAAGGTGTGTAAGAGAAATGAAAGGTGTGTAAGAGATGGTAAGTTTGCTTTTTAAGATGTAAGCATTCATTTGTATACATATAAGAAGCTTGTATAAATACACTTAGGATATTTTATAAACCCTTGATGTGACTAATTATGCTTACATTTATATGTGTATGTGCACATATACAAATATATCAAACAACGTTGCAACGATATGAAACAACTTCTATTCAACGATAGGATGTGAATCTGGAAGTTGAACCTCGATCGTATTTTTAGTTCTTTATCAAATGATTTATTCAAGTAAAAAAAACTTGGAAATAAATTACTTACCTTATTTAAATAATTAAACAAGCATATACAAATTATAAAGCACTTGTTTGAATATTTAAATACCCAAAATACAAAAACTTTCCTTAAATGCTCATTTTTTTAAAATGATGACATCATCAAAATAGTTAACCATAAATATGAAAAATACTTTTATTAGCTAATTACTTTCCTAATGATTAATTAGACATTCACTAAAATTTTCAACAACTTTTATTGAGAAAATAGCCATTTATCGATAAAACAATTTTCGATCATTTTTTCGACATTTTCTCAAAAGATATATTTTTGGAAGCATTTTTCCAAAACGAGTCTAGTATCATTAATTACTAATGAAAAGATATTTAACAAGGTTATAAAATCGTATTTATACCATATAACAGTATTCCAAATTGTTACGATATTCGGAGATTAAGTGTTCGATTTTTCCGGGTCTTTACAATACATCTCAAAAATCTTATCTAAATTCGAAACAAATATTAAATTATATTAAATAAACTGCTATGACTTATAAACGATTACATAGCGACTACTTGAAAATTGATTTGGACATAACTTAATGTATAAGAGGAAATCTTGATTTTTCACTTCCATTAGAAAAATATGATCTAATAGATTCAAACGTATCTTATTTCGAAGAAATACAACTTATAACGAATCCTGTACATCCATTTGAAGTTCAAAACTCAATATTACGAACTACCGCGACGTTACGAGCTTGATTATAATTGTATTATAATTAATAAGTTCAACCATCATTGCTACAAATTTATTCGTTATTCTATTTCGAATATAAACTCAGTTAAATTCCTTAAACAATCCAATTCCCACAATATTACCAATCCGAATATTTCAGAAATAAAGTATATTATTATCCCATTATTATATTAATTTATTTACTCAAAATATTTGAATTCAAACCATTAAAATTACCAAACCAGATTAATAAAATTAATTAATTAATTATTAAATTGCTAAAATTTCGGGACGTTATATTCCGTCCCCCTTAAAAGAATTCCGTCCCCGAAATTACTAAGATGGAAAAAATGCTGCAATCCCTATTACTAGGTTAAAAATCATTTGTTTTACTTCTTAATTTTAGTTCCAACTGAACCAATTAATTTTGATTAAAATATTAGTTTATTTCTAAGAACGAAAATTTTCAAAAATTCTGAAAATTTTCTAACACTCTAATTTTCAAAAATTTCGCCATCATCCCCTTTGCACGGCTCAATCATACAATTACAGCTCATCTCTTTAGGCCTTCTCCAATCCAAAAGAAAATCAAACAGCTAAGCGACTTGCGAAATAGGTTCATAAAAATCTCATACTCCATATAATGTAAACTTGTACCTTTTTATCGGGCATTCAACTCTATAACTTTTATCGGTCATCAATTCAGCATAAACAAATGTCATTCCCAACTGATTTGGAGTTAACTTAACCTCAAGTCCAATCAATTACTCATGCCCAAGCCAAATTCCATTTCAAACTCTAGTCTCAATTCGAAATTCTTACTCACTCAGCATAAACCAATGTCATTCCCAACTGATTTCCAGTCAACTTAACCTCAAATCCAATCAATTACTCATGCCCAAGCCAAATTCCATTTCAAACTCTAGTCTCAATTCAAAACTTTTGCTCAACAATCCAATTCCATTCCTGATTATCTCTAATCCAATCCAATTTCATTTAACTTAGTTTAAGTTAAATTCTAATTTATTTATTCACTTTTACCATTTCAATTTGTTTAACTTCATAGGTTAAAAATTTAATTTCAGAATTTCATGTCGTTGGGTTTTATTTCAAATTAGTTTGAAATCATATATAATAATAACAATTCAACACATTTGAATTTCCGAACAACTTATTTTCTCAAAACAATTCAAAAACAAAATCTTTGGTAGTAATCCATCCCTTAGAAACTCGAAAATAAACACTAATGATGCGGCCGTCATCATTAGAATTATTTCCCAGTGATCAAACTGAGTTCAATACTATATTATTTCAAAACTCATTCTAAAACACTTCCATTTTGAAGCTACTTCAAGACATCTTTTTCAACACTTGGAAAAACACGTTCAAATTCCCCAAGATGTTAAAATTTCCATATATTAAATCCAAAACCATTTACATACCCCTTTCCAATTTTCCAGAGTTTTAATCCCAATTTTAGTTTAAATCCATATTTAATCGGTCTGATTTTATATATTACACTCATACGAATTCAGATTGGTTATATATGACCATCTCGATTATAATCTTATTCGCTTATAATAATATTCGATTATAATAATAAGCAACACATCCAATATACTATAATAATTCCAATATATATATTTTCTTTTATATCAAAATAATTTTAGGGAAATTTATTCCATTTACCCTCTTTTCAAAACATACTGTGTCGGTTCATCATTTTCAAATTTTTAGAAATCCCTGTCGACATTGTGGTGCTCGACCGTCGACCAGAATTAATAAGCCACTCAACCAATAAATCTCCACAATATAAAATATTTTTATATAAATTAACAAACACGCTCTCTCATACATACACACTCAACTCAATCTAGGGTATTACTAAGCCTATCTTTATTGAGTCACGCCACAGAGCCAAGGTAATTACTTAACCTTCAGCTTTGATAATGCTGTAACAACCCAAGGATTTTCGACCCTGAAAATCAACATAAAACGCCTTGTCAACTATTCAAGAATCGAAAATACCGACTACTTGATTGCCCGTTCAAAATTGGGCACCCAAGAGTTTAGGGTAAAAAAAAAACAAAATAAATGCTAGGTCAGTCATGGGACGAGTGTGAGTAAACCCCAATCACTTGGTTTAACTTTTCAAAATCCTTTTCAAAAAAAAGATAATCGTAAGACCGATCCACACATAAACGCGGATGGATTTTACCTTACGATAACCCAAAATGTTTCTTAAAATCAGTACTTTTCTAATTACAATAGTGTCTAAATTAAGTAAATAGCAATCTAGCAGAACGCTTGCATCTCACGTTATATATATATAATATACAATTAAAACCACGGGCTCTTATTGGGTAATGAATTTCCAACTATGACAAGGTATGGAACCACCTTCCGATTAGTGTACTCTAAAGGGGATACACTGGAGTTCAACAAGAATAGCTTGTAACTTAACCACACATGACTGGCCATTCATTTCGCTTGAATGTTCCGAATATATTGTCACCTTACAGTTGGTATACCAACATAACTATTCCCGGGAGATACAGAAGCGAAAGAAGTACAAAAATGAATATTCTCTAGATGGTGATAATACACCCTAATTGCGTGCGACCCACTTAGCCATGCTGCTCGTTCGATTTTTGTCATTACCCGGTTGATGAGGCTTGATGTCATAACATATCTTTTAATAGATCATAACTTTATTTACTTTGAATGCCACATCATCATACCTGCCAAATCACAAATTGATTTCCCTAAAAATACCACAGGTATAAGCTAAGAGAAATGAATTCCTCCACCTCCAAACGTGAATACGTTTGAAGAGATCAACTTACGTGATCTAATAGATATACTTTGTCAGACTTACGTCCATACAAGATGTCTTAGGACTGGACAAACCGAAGGCACTATTATGTAAATCCAGCTTAGGTAATTTCTACCTAGGATCGCCAAAACAAGCCTTGCATAAACTCCGTCTTTAATTATCTGCATCATATTTGATTGGCAACGCTAATGCCCATACAGAGTGGTTTTCAGATAATGAATCTGATCCCGGTCTCTCCATGTTGACAACGGAAAAGTGTTCAAAAACTTTAATAGTCGGTTATTTAACTTTCAAAGGAGAACATCCATACAAACATCCACCTTATTTCCAAACGGAAATTATATTAATCAACATTAAGTCATTTAAACTAATTTAACCTTACATTATCCATTTCCTAATATCCCATATTTTTCCAAATATTTCTCAAACCCGTTTTGCCTCTCACGATTCACGTAAGACATTTCCATATATCACATTTTCTTATAATCTATATTTAGAAAATATACTCTATCAATATTGGAAAACATTCCCATTTCTGTTCACGCACCACTATCCTTCCACATTCATTAGTCCCCAACTATATACTAGTAAGATTACAACTCCCTAAGTATCAACCCCGAAGGTGGAAACCAACATCAGATTGATACTCAGAAAGCTATTCATCTTAACCAATTTCTAGTCAGTTTCTAATTTCATTAATCCCATTTCTTAATTTCAAAATCATTTCATTTTCTATACTTAGAAAACATCACTGGTTATATTTGGAAAGCATTTCAAAAATCCATTTATATAGATTTAAACGAACGTTGTATAAAACATTGATTATAACGATAACGTTATAATACCTACTTCTAAAATATTTAAAATATAACTTTGATTGTTTATTTAGAATAAATAAATATTATTTAATTAATTTTGTAAATCTTAATTAAAAAATGGAAAGTAAATAGTACCTTCCCATATTCGATATAATCGAATTTCAACTTATAACTCTCCTTCAAATAATCTATATTCGATTAACGTTTCGAACATCGGAATTAATTCACCATTTCAAGTTAACCTAGTTTCAAAATTCACTTTTGAATTTATCACCTCAAATATTTATCAATTTCCCTTTTTAACACATTTAATATGCAAAAAGTTTTCTTTTAAATTGTTATACGCTTTGAACGTGAATAATATTACTCTATAGAAATATGGATTTATTTTATTTAATCAGATCTTTAATTAAATAATAAACACAATTACAGATTAAAATTCCATTTATCTTGTTATTTTATAAATTTATACTTTATATTTCATTTCATAACTCAATTTATAAGTTAGAACTTAATCTCGATTTCATATTCGATAATAAAATCCAAATATTAATTATCTCGTCAAATTCTGAATTCCATTATATGTAACTTATAAAAATTAATTATTTTTATAATATTCGACACAGTCAAATTCTAATTATAAATCCTTACGAAATTATTTCAATCCTACTTACATTTCGAAAATCGAAATAATTTCATCATTCCCTTTTGAAATGATTTCCCAATTTGTCCATCCTAAATTCATCCTTATATTTTTGAATTATTTAATAATAATTATTCCAAATTCATTTTTAAAACATCTTTTGTAAATCGAACTACTTATTTAAATATAATTTAAACAAGTTATTGTATTCTAGTTTATTCGAAATTCAACTTCTATTTAAAAATAGATTTTTCCCCCTTTTTTAATCTCGAATTCTTTTCCAATAAAATTTACGGTATTTAAATACCGATTATTTCAGTTCAATGTTATTCAAACATCCCAAAATCACACAATAATCAATCATCGATTATTAGTCACACCATATACTGCAATATGTGAAAAACAACAATATAATTGTTGAGGAATCTAGTTGGATCCCTCCAACCTATTTCCCTGCATCCACAGATGTTAACCAATATAAATAACACTAATTTCAAATCAATATTATTTATTAAAATAAATAGAATCATTATTTAATAAACGATTTACATATATAACCATATCTATAATATCAACCAATTAATTAGCAATTCATCCAAACAATCATCACACAACAACTAATCATCATTTATAAATATTAAAAATATGTTTATAATATTATAAAAATGGACAGAGTTAGTGAGTTTACCTAACTTAGTCATTAATCGTTGAATAACGATTAATGTTCCCTGAATCAAATCAAATGTTTAATTATGCCATAAATTCTAACGAGCTCCAAATCAGCCTAGACTGGTTCTAGAATGTAGCCAGCATTCCTACAATTCCAATGACACCATATTTGTCAGATTCAGAGAGCGTATGTCTAAGATATGATATTAACTAGTTTAAACGAGAACTTTAATTATTTAAAATATTACTATTGTTATTTTTATAAATATGGGCTTACTTGGCCCAATACACTTCAAAATAGCCATGTCCGCCCTTCTTCATGTTTCCCCATTATACACATCCTTCCCCTCATGCACATACCCCACCCGACATCTATAGGAATCTATATTCCCCAATATGAACTCAAAAAGCTGCTGCTCTTTTCCTTTTTTCGGTTTTACCCAAAATTCGCCCCACACAAAATCCTACCAGGTATGTATTGTAGCTTCAACGCAATGCCATATCTTTCTTCCATTACCGCTCAACAATCCCTCTTCCTTCCAGTCCAGAAATTCACACCGCGTGCTCCATCCCTATAGCCTCATCTTCCCTGATAGATCAAAATCGAGCTCCAGTATTTCCATTCCACTCTTTCGAACATCCAACTCCCTCCTCTACATCATTAATCCTCAAACTTCTCCCACGCGTGTGTCTTGACCCCGCAACCTCATCGCCAACCCCAACAAGAAGCAGCTTGCGTCTCCCCTTCCGACTACGTCGTCTGGCCTTACCAGTGCCATGCCGTCACTTTGCATGGATCAGCATTCTTCACAAAACAAAACACCCAAATGACTTGCGATAGGAAATTATAGGTGGAAGAAAAGCTTGCGTCCCACTGTCTTTTTCCTTCTATTTTTTTTAGGAACCAAAGCTTGCATTGTTTTTATTTCCTAAAGCCTGTAAAAATGGTGAATACACCTTCGTTTATATAGAAATTGTTTCCTTCGCAGGCAAGGATTAGGGTAAGTAGAGCTTAGAATAGGCATGCACAAAGTTTCACTTCCTAGCTAAGAATTAACATGCATAGGTAGAAGGTAGAATGACTTTAGACTTATTATGCATGCTTATATACAGTTACTTCCTAGAAAAGGAAATATATATGTATTACAATATATATATATATATATATATATATAAATGTATGTATTTTAAAATTTTCCTTTTTGCTCTCTTTGGAAGTAAAAGACGTAGAGTCTGTAACAAGGTTGCTTGGAAATTTCATATATATCTAAAATGTACAGTACTTGGATTAATAAACATACTCTTCTTTTCTAATGTCACTTCCTATTCAACATTTGCTTGGAGATTCATTTCTCATATCCATTTGTCCAGCTTATATTTGTATCAAATGAATTATGGGAGTAATGTATATGTATACAATTCGAAGATAAATTTTGTTTTGAGCTATAAAGTTCTGCGTACCCCATTATATAAAACTTCATTCGTGTACGAGCTGTTATGGACAAAAATAAAAATACCTTCATGTCGAGTAATGTATCATGATCACAAAACTTTAATAATTAGACAAGTTAACTTATATTGTGAAACTTCAAAAATGCCGATTCACTGTGCCAAACACGTCGAATAAAAAGTTGCTTATTTTCCAAATTAAAAATTATAGAAAAATTTTATACATTAAATTAAGTATACGTCTCAAAAATCTTATCCAAATTCAAAACCAATATTAAATTATATTAAATAAATCGTTATGACTTATAAATGATTCCATAGCGACTATTTGAAAATTTGATTTAGACATAACTTACAATCTATAAGACGAAATCTCGATTTTTCACTTCCATTAGAAAATTATGATCCAATAGATTCAAACGCATCTTGTTTCGAAGAAATCCAACTTATAATGAATCCCATATATTCATTTGAAGTTCAAAACTCAATATTATGAACTACCGCGACGTTACGATCTCGATTATAATTAATACATTAAACCATCATCCCTATAAATTTATTCGTTATTCTAATTCGAATATAAGCTCGATTAAATTCCTTAAATAATCCAATTCACACAATATTGCCAATCCGACTATTTCGAAAATAAAGTATATTATTATCCCATTATTATATTAATTTATTTATTCAAAATATTTGAATTCAAACCATTTAAATTACCAAACCAATATATTAAAATATTTAAATTTATTAGTTATTAAATTGTTAGAATTCCGGGAAGTTACAAGAATTCTTGGTTTTTTGGAAATTCACTTCATTTGAATAAAACTCTGATGTTTTTCATTATTTCCAGATCTTGAATTTAAACTTATAAATATCTGCAATTGTTTTGAATTTCATTTTTTTATTTCTGAATTCATAACAGTGTTGAAGCATTCTTGTTATATCTTGAACACTGTTAATTTCAATTCTAAATTTTTGAAGATCTGAAAAATTAATGAAATCTCACACATCCCGGCTGTTTTGAGTTACTTCTAATTAATTTTGGAAAGACTCGAAAATTTATACTCATAACAGCACACTACTATTTTTCAATTGTGATAATTTCATTGATTTTTGGATTGTCTTGATTATTTCTGAGCTGAAATCTTTTGACTTGAATCGTTGTGTTACATTCTGAATTCATCCTTATTCATGATCATTGTGGTTCGACATGTGTTTGATTGAAATCATTTGAAATTTTTGATATTTTGAATCTCACACACTTCTTAGATTTGGACTATTAATCTTGTGTAACTGATTCATTATATCTCAAAATTTACTTTTCTTCAAGTGATTTCAAATAATTTATTTTTGGATCATGAATTATCTCTCATGTTTGATGTAATTATTCTGAAAATTTCTCTTGCGCTTGTCAGAAATAATTGTGAAAAATTCTTTGAAAAACTGGTCCTGGAACTCACTGATATTTCATGATCATTTGGCTTGAATACTTGATTGTTTGAAATCATTTGAAATTATTAATTTCTTGAATTTCACACACATCTTGGATTTGAAATTTATAATCTAGTGCAATCAATTCACTGGATCTTGAAATTTTCATATTCCTTCAAATGATTTTAAATAAACTGTTTTTTGATCTTGGATCACGAATCATCTTTTGTGACTGGCAGAAATATCTTGACAAGTCTTCTTTGAAATTGGTTGTGGATCGTCGCTTTCTAATGAATCAGAAAAGCGCGACATTTAAATTAAATTCTGCAAGCATACAGGTGTGTAGCATACAGGCCGAACACAAGGAGGTGAATTAAATCAAATTATTTATCTAATCTCTTGGGCGAGATAGACAATACTTCGGAGGTTGATTTTGAAAATAAAACAAAACAAAACTAAAACTGTAATTTAATTCAGAACAGATCTAACTGAACCGACGATCAAATCACTATTTCAATGGAAAAGCAATGAAACTATGAATCAGATTCAAATCTAATCAAATCCAATTTAAACTATGAACGCGATTAAAATACAGAAAATAAAAGTGCAGAATATAAATATCAACAGGAAATAAAATTAGGATTACCGTTGAATCTAATCATACGGTCAATCACTAATGAAAAGAAATGCAAAATACAAATAGTGTTCTACCGAATCTAATCGTGTAGACAACACTAATTGCTAAGAAATAGAAAATTGCATAAAATAAAAAGAAAACTGAGTTTTATTAATGAAGAAGAGAATAGAATGAGATATATGATGGTGGCTACAATGATATTACTAGGGTATATATAGGGTAGATAGCCAAACCCTAACCCTAACCCTAATGATAACTGGGCTTGGTCATTACATCACTAATTAGTTTACAATGAGAAACATAAATGGGCCTTAGATAAATAAAGCAAATTTGGGCCTTTTCTCTTTTCCTCTTGCTTCCTTGACACTTCTTCATTGATTTGTGATGTGCAAAGCCTTTTTATCAACCCTTTTCTTGTCCAACAGCAACTAGATGTGAGATCTTCATCTACAATTCTTCAAAATGTAAATATATATCAATTTCATCTCTATTTCTCTACTTTTCTGGTTTCATGCGGGCTGGTTTGGAATATCTGTAAAAGTAACAAAACAATACCCAAGTAATATTTATTTATATACAAAAGATAATAAATAAGAGCATAAAATAAACATATTTCTATGTCAATCATATACCCCCACACTTATCTTTTACTCATCCTCGAGTAAAACAAGAAATGAAAAACTAACTAGATAGGTCACACTTTCGTAGGAAACACGATTGCATTGAGCGTACGCAACAAGCCGTTAAACCTCTAGGTGTCCCTAGTAGGACGAGTGGTGTCTCGTGAGGGTTTTTAGCGGATACTACCCACAAAATCCAAATGTAGTATGCTATGATTCTAATGAAACTACATGAATGCAATGGACATATGCAAATAAAAACGAAAAATGAAAACACGACTTGTTTCAGGAAAGTGGTACAACAAATTAAGTTAACAATTTCTAGTCAGTTGATTGTACTTTAAATACCTCAACTTGTCACAAATTTTCAATATAAATCAAGTTTTCAAATGTTAAATTCCAGTTTGGCCAGTTAGTTCGGTCGATAACATAGTGCAGCCATGAAATAAATTCTTAGTTTGCTTGGCACGGTTTGCAAAGTGGTATTCTAATTTTCTCATGTATGGCTAGTCAAATCAATAAGGTCAAGAAGTGTTTGGGTATCATCGTTTATTCTTTATTCTATAAAATTTTAAGATTTATGATTAAGTACATACACCTAACTAAAAAGACCAAGGTTTACCACCCATGCACTGCCTCGCGGACTAACGGAGAGTGGGTAAAGAGCTTGGCGGATTGTGTAGGCCGACTTTGACTTTGTCAACAACGTGTCGGTAATCCTTAGGTGTCCAATCTCATAAAATGAGACCAAGATATTCCAACGCTGACTTTGTCAACAACGTGTCGGATAGAGCTTGGCGGGTTTGCACACCAACGCTCGATATACAAGCAATGTTGGATACCCTTGGATTACTATTATTATTGAAATTATAAGCACAAAAGAGAGTGATGTGAATTCAACTTAACACAACTTAGTTTTAAAGATTTGACAAGCCATTATAAGTATTTTAAGTCCTCCACTCATTTAAACAAAGTCTACAATATAGAATAGATTTCATGGCCATCACCTAAGAATCTCCCTATGTACCAGTTACACTATTATCCCTCAAAATTAAACTTTTCATTATATTTCTTATTCGATCTAAGTTGAGAGAAAAAAAATACTATCAACTGGCTAAAAATTGTAAACTTATTTTGTTGTATCAATTGAAAATGAGTCGTATTTTTTTTTGTGGTATGTTACTACGATATAAAATGTATGATGGTCCTACATGAAAAGAAAGAAAAATTAAAGAAAAATCAAAAGAATGCAATGCAGACACCCCCCCCCCCCCCACACTTGATTGAGACAGTGTCCCAACTGTCTAAGGCAGAAAAACAAAAATAAAAAAAATGAAAAAATAAATAAAAGAAAATGAACGTGTACCACCTGATTTCATGGTGGATGATCATGCAGATCGATAGAGTCATCTTCGTCATATTGCTCGAATTCCAAAAATGGTTTCAGTCTTTGACCGTTTACTTTGAAGACTTTTCCATCCCTAGGATTTTCAATTTCAACCGCTCCATGAGGATATACTATTTTCACGACATAAGGCCCAGTCCATCGAGATCTGAGTTTTCCTGGAAACAAGTGAAGTCTAGAGTCGTATAAAAGAACTTTTTGACCTACGTTGAATTCCTTACGAAGTATGTTTTTGTCGTGTTGGGCTTTGGTTCTTTCTTTGTAGATTTTCACATTTTCATACGCCTCATTTCTTAATTCCTCTAATTCCGAAATTTGTAACTTTCTATGTGAGCCGGCTTTTTCTGAGTCAAAGTTCAAAAATTTTATGGCCCAAAGAGCACGATGCTCTAATTCAAGAGGTAAGTGACAGGCCTTTCCAAAGACTAATCGGTATGGTGACATCCCTAGATTGGTTTTATAAGCAGCGCGAAAAGCCCAAAGTGCATCAATCAGTTTTACAGACCAATCTTTTATATTGGAATTCACGGTTTTCTCAAGAATTTGCTTGATTTGTCTATTGGAAACTTCTACTTGTCCACTAGTTTGTGGATGGTAAGGTGTTGACAGCTTGTGTGTGATTGAGTATTTCTTGAGCAAGGACTCAAAAGCACGATTACAGAAATGAGTGTCATTATCGCTAATGATAGCTCGAGGTGTGCCAAAGCGTGAAAAGATGTTTTCTTTGAGGAATTTGACAACAACCTTGTTGCCGTTGGCTTTGGTCGGAATGGCTTCAACCCATTTTGAGACATAATCTACCGCAAGTAAGATGTAAAGATTCCCAAATGAATTAGGGAATGGTCCCATGAAATCGATGCCCCAAACATCGAATAACTCAATCACTAAAATGGGGTTGAGAGGCATCATGTTTCGCTTAGAGATTCGACCCGTTCTTTGACATCGCTCACATTTAGAGCAAAATTCGAAAGCGTCACGGAAGAGTGTGGGCCAATAAAAACCGCTTTGCAAAACTTTTGCAGCAGTTTTTCTTGCTCCAAAATGACCGCCACAAGCATGGTCATGTGAGAAGGAGAGAATACTTTGGTGTTCATGATCGGGCACACACCTTCGAATGATTTGGTCTGGATAGTATTTGAAAAGATGTGGGTCGTCCCAATAGAAGTTTCGAACTTTCGAGAGAAATTTTTATTTATCTTATTTCGACCATTCAGCGGGTGTTTGTTGTGTGACAAGATAATTCACAATGTCAGCGTACCAAGGGGTGTTAGAGATCGAAAGGAGTTGTTCGTCAGGAAAATAGTCATCGATTTGGGTGTCGTTATCATTTTCGTGCACAATTCGAGAGAGATGATCAGCTACGACATTTTCAGAACCCTTTTTATCTCGTATTTCTATATCGAATTCTTGAAGAAGAAGGATCCAACGAATCAAGCGGGCCTTGGCATCCTTTTTAGAAAGCAAATATCGTAGGGCAGCATGGTCAGTGTAAACTATGACTTTGGATCCTACGAGATATGGTCTGAATTTCTCAAGGGCGAAGACAACTGCCAAAAATTCCTTTTCAGTAGTTGAGTAATTCAATTGGGCCTCGTTTAATGTTTTGCTAGCGTAGTAAATGACTCGAGGGAGTTTATCAATTCTCTGACCCAAGATGGCTCCAATTGCAAAGTCAGAAGCATCGCACATAAGTTCAAAGGTTTGAGTCCAATCAGGAGGTTGAATGATGGGAGTTGTGGTCAAGATTGACTTAAGAGTTTCAAAAGATGTTTTACAATCATTGGAAAATTCAAACTTTACGTCTTTGGCAAGTAAATTCGAGAGAGGTTTTGAAATTTTTGAGAAATCCTTAATGAATCTTCTATAGAATCCTGCATGGCCAAGAAATGAACAAAGATCTTTGACAGACTTAGGAGGAGGTAAATTAGCAATTAAATCGATTTTTGATTTATCGACTTCTAGGCCATCTTTGGAGACGACATGACCTAGAACTATCCCCCTTTTTACCATAAAGTGGCATTTTTCCCAATTAAGCACGAGTGATTTCTCCTTACAACGCTTAAGGACGAGTTCTAAATGAGTGAGACATTGGGAAAAAGATGATCCATATATTGAAAAATCGTCCATGAATATTTCCAAGAATTCTTCCACCATATCAGAGAAAATACTCATCATACACCTTTGAAAAGTCGCGGGGGCATTACAAAGACCACAAGGCATGCGACGATAAGCAAAGATTCCAAAGGGACAAGTAAAGGTGGTCTTATGTTGATCTTCTAAAGCAACAGGAATTTGGTTATAGCTAGAGTATCCATCGAGAAAACAGTAGTACTCATGTCCCGCTAAGCGTTCGAGCATTTGGTCAATAAAAGGCAAGGGAAAATGGTCTTTTCGTGTGGCTGAGTTAAGCTTTCGATAGTCGATACACACACGCCATTTGGTTTTGATTTTTGTTGGGACGAGTTCATTACTGTCGTTTTTGATAACTTTAACTCCCGATTTCTTTGGTACAACTTGTACCGGACTCACCCAGGTACTATCAGAGATGGGATAGATGATGTTATTGTCTAGACATTTGATTATCTCCTCCTTGACCACTTCTCTCATGTTTGGGTTTAATCGCCTTTGAACCTCACGGGTGGGTTTAGCCTCATCAACTAAATGTATGCGATGTTCCACAATTGATGGGCTAATTCCTTTTATATCGCTAATTTCCCACCCCAAGGCGTCCTTATTTTCCCGTAAGATATCCAAAAGTTTTTCTTCTTGGTCCTCGATAAGATCGGAAGCCAAGATTACGGGAAAAGTTTTTGAAGAGTCTAGGTAGGCATACTTAAGGTCTGGTGGCAAGGGTTTGAGATCTAACTTAGGATGTTCTTGAGTATCAACATTGGTCAACATTCCTTGGTTAGATTTAGGTGACGAAGTGTCGGAGTCAAGAATTTTGTTTAGTTCAGAAATGTATTCGAGTTCATCGAAATCAGAGTCGAAATGGTCAAGACACATTTTCAAGGCTTCAGAAGTGTCACTAGAGGTTTCATCAACTGTGGTTTGAATCATGTCAATTTCATCGATCTCAAAATCCCTAGGTTGTTTGTTGAGATTAAAGATGTTTAGCTCAATGGTTAGGTGCCCGAAGGAAAGTCGAAGCTGACCATTCCTACAATTAATGACAGCATTAGAGGTTGCTAAGAAAGGGCGTCCTAAGATCAATGGTATTTGAACTTTGGGATTTGAGACAGGCTCTGTTTCTAGAACTATAAAATCGACAGGGAAGTAAAACTATTCGATCTGTATCAAGACGTCTTCGATAATTCCCAATGGTTTTTTGATAGATCGATCGACTAGTTGAAGTGTGATGTTTGTTGGTTTAATCTCCCCTAGTCCAAGTTGACGATAGACAGTATAAGGAAGAAGGTTGACACTGGCACCAAGGTCGAGTAGGGCACGAGAGATATGGGTGTTTCCTATTTTGCAATCAATCGTAGAGCAGCCAGGGTCTTTGTACTTGACTGGGGTAAGATTCGAAAGAGCAGAGCTTGTATTCGCAGTTAGAAAGGCAGTTTTTGGAACATTAGTTGCACGTTTTTGTGTGCACAATTCCTTAAGACATTTGGCATATTGAGGAATTTGTTCAATGGTGTCTAAAAGAGGAATGTTCACACGGACTTGTTTGAAAATTTCTAGAATTTTATCGAAATTTGTCGCTTTCTTCTTATTATTGAGTCTATGAGGAAAAGGAGCTACTGGTTTTTCGACTCTGTGATGAGTTTCATCATTCACGGAAGAAGGTTTATCCAAGGGAAGAGAAGGTGGTAAGGTTGTAGAAGATGGAATGTTGGTATTGCCAACATTAATTTTCGAAGGTGGGTCGGGTTTGCCGACACTGGGAGAAAACTGTTGGGATTGCCAACATTTAAGGGAACTTGAGGTTTAGAAGAATTGGCATTCGAAGCCAATGGGTGATCATCAAGATTAGGGATTTGGGTCGAGTTAGAAGGTTCGCCAGGGTTGCCCACGTTATTATCAATCCTCTTACCAGATCGAAGGGTTGTAATTGCGTTGACTGGATTATGATTTTCGTCCTCACAAGAATTTACAGCACGAGAGTTATATTTTGGATTCACCTCAGGTTGACTAGGCAACTTTCCCTTCTCGTTATTTTTCGCCATTTCCTTTATCATATTCATCATTTGGTCCATTTTAGCATCTTGCGAGTTTATTTTAGCCTCGTAAGAGTTCATCTGTTTCTCTAATCGAACAAAATCTTGTGACGATTGCCCAGATTGAGAGGATAAGTTCGATGATTGAAAATTGGGGTGCCTATAGGGTTGTTTGGATTGAGGTGCAGCTTGAGAGGTTTGAGAATTGGGAGGTGGATCTTGGTAATTCGGATTGGGGATAAAGGGTTGCATGTGAGATGGGTTAGCCGAATTATTGGGGTTCGACCAAGAAAATTTTGGGTGGTTCCTCTAACCAGGGTTGTACGTGGATGAGTAAAGATTATTTTGAGCTATGGCATTGGCTTGGTCTTGGGAGTAATAGTGGGGTGACCCTTCTCCGACTTGAGGAGTTTGATTTTCTAAAGGAATTTGATTTGGTTCTACAACATGCACTCCTCTAGTAGAAGTACGAATGGGAACACGAATCGATTCCCACTGCATGTCCTTTTCAGAATAATCTTCTAAAAACCGCCAAGCTTCATCGGCTGTTTTAGACATAAAGTCTCCTCTACACATTGATTCTAGTTGAGTTCTAGTCTGATAGTTTAGCCCTTCATATTCAATTTGACATAAGTGATCTTTTAGAATTCCATGATGAGGACAACTATATAATAGCTGGTTGAATCTCTCAAAGTATTTTGAAAAAGTTTCCCCCTCATTTTCACAAAATTGATTTATCTCGGTTCGGATTTTTAGAGTTTTATGGAAAGGGAAAAACTTTTTCAAGAATGTTGTGACAAATTCATCCCAACTTCTTATGGAATGTCGTGGAAGAGAATTTAGCCATCTTTTAGCGCTTTCAAGTAGTGCAAATGGAATTAGCCTTAGCTTGATCGATTCGTTAGATAGTTGTTGCATTTTTGTTGTGGAGGCATACAATTCAAATTCACTCAGAAATTCATAAGCATTTTCAGACCCAGTAAATTTTGGTACCCCTTGGATAAAAGAATGTTTTAGCTCAAAATTGTTTCCTTCAGCTGGTGGGAACACAATGACAGATGGTTGAACGGTCCTAGTAGGATAACATCGATCACGAAGAGACAAGGGTCTATCCACTTGGATATTGAGATTTTGAAAATTTTGATTTATTTGATTTTGATCCCCAAAGTTTGGAAAATTTGATTCACTCGATTTTGATCCAATTCGGTTGGAAAATTTTGGTTGATTCGAGAACCCCTAGGAGAATTTTGTTGGCTAACACTTTTTTCACTCATTGTTGTTAAATGCAAGCACAGAAATTAGCTACAATGAAATTTCTGTCCTTATTGGCTCCTAACCCAAAATTATAAAGTGACACGTTTGATTACTTAGATCAAAAGATTTCTCAGCCAGTTAACGGACAGGAGTTATCGGTGCACCAGGAATCACCCTAGCAATGCAACCGAAGGTTTAAGTACCTTCAGAGTAACAACCGATATAATATTTACAAATCACCGTAATATTTATAAACGGTTATTTCTCTGTCGTAGTCTAGACACCAAGAAATAATTCGTTCCAAATGAATCAACTATCACAATACAATTAAGCCCTAAATGAGCCCGTGACTCCCTTAAGTCCAACGTCTAACCGTTATTATTAGTCAGATTCTACGATGAAATGCAATTTGTGGGCTAAGGAAAGGGTGATGAAATCCCTCACCTTATGTGAATTAGGGTATTGCCCTTAACCGAATGAATAAAAATTGCATAAATCACACAAAATAATTGCAAAAATTAAAAATTGTACATTCAAAGCCGCTGCCCCTGTAGAATTTTTTTTTTTACAACAATTGTCTATATATTTGTTTCTTTGCAGCAGAGCACCTGTAGAGTTAAAAGAAATTTACATCGGGGTATGGCGGTCTTTCCAGAGCAATTGAGTAGGTTGAACTCTTAAAATCTCACTGTTTCCAATTCGCTTGAGTTCCGAATTCCTTGCTTGATTTTTTTTTAATAATTAATTTTTTTTCTATTCGAAAGGATAGAAATGAACGCTCGCACAAATCAAGAATAAATAAGTAATCAGATCTCACATGCTAAAGCTAAATAACTTCAACACTCAAAATGATGCTCCCACAAATAAAATAGGCTTTGATGGTTCCTTATTATTCGAAATCAGGAGCACTCGAACCAACAAAATAAGGTAAGAAAATAATCACACCCCTTTCCTTTTTTCAAAACCGACCACCCTTTCTCAAAACAAACGCGAGATCTAAAATGCAAAAGCAAAACCCTTCTTTTCAGATAACACAGACAAACAACGTTTGCCAATCAAAACAAAGAAACAGCGCCCCCAATTCAGCAACAAAAATTTGCTCCAAAGAGATGAAAATCAGAATTAAAGTAGGACAGACACACCGCCCCTTTTTTTATCTTTCTTTAAGGAAATCGACCTGACGAGTTTGATCCTTGAATCGGGTTTCGCAAATTCGGTTAGGGTGCGATTTGGATATGCGTTTTGGTGGCCGTTAGTATCGGAGTTGGCTTATGAGCACGGAGTTCGGAGGATGTTGTAGGGGTGTGATTGTTATTGCGGTTGGGTTGCAAATGAACTGTGGTGGAGTACTGAGGGTAATGGTTTGTCAATTATTGAGGGATGTACGGGTGAAATCTGCGCACGGTTTAAGTATGGGATTGGTGAAAAATTGTGAGGAAGGAAGCAGGAGATGCTTTGCTATATGGATGATGGAGGTCAGTATTGGTTTGTGAGAACTTTGGTGAGGATCGGATCTGTGATAGGGACGTTGGGGCTTATTTTTATCGACTGGAAATGTTGACTATGGAGGGGAGCGAGGTACGGTGATTTTGTATGGTGAAGCAGAGTTGTTGTGATGGAAGAATTGTATGGACGGGTTTGCAATGTGAAGATGAATGGCGTGAGAGGGTTGTGAAAGTGGTCTCGGCAGTGAAGAAATTGGTGTGAGGCTTGAGCAGTCGGCGTTGAACTGGTGATGATCGGTTGTTGTTGATGGTGGAGGCTGAGAACAAACAGGAAAAAAAATCACGGAAAGAAATTTGTTGCTATTTTTTTAATGAATACGCACTAACAAGGAAAAATAAAACTAACACGAATCAGAAATTAAATAAATAACAAAATTTAATCGTTCGATCCCCGGCAACGGCGCCAAAAACTTGATCGACGCTAGTCTATGAATTAGAAAAGCGCGACATTTGTAATAAATTCTGCAAGCATACAGGTGTGTAGCATACAGGTCGAACACAGGGAGGTGAATTAAATCAAATTATTTATCTAATCTCTTGGGCGAGTTAGACAATACATTGAAGGTTGATTTTGAAAATAAAAAAAAACAAAATTAAAACTGTAATTTAATTCAGAACAGATCTAACTGAACCGACGATCAAATCACTATTTCAATGGGAAAGCAATGAACCTATGAATCAGATTCAAATCTAATCAAATCCAATTTAAACAATGAACGCAATTAAAATACAGAAAATAAAAGTGCAGAATATAAATAACAACAGGAAATAAAATTAGGATTACCGCTGAATCTAATCAGACGGTCAATCACTAATGAAAAGAAATGCAAAATACAAATAGTGTTCTACCGAATCTAATCGTGTAGACAACACTAATTGCTAAGAAATAGAAAATTGCATAAAATAAAAAGAAAACTGAGTTTTATTAATGAAGAAGAGAATAGAATGAGATATATAATGGTGGCTACAATGATATTACTAGGGTATATATAGGGTAGATAGCCAAACCCTAACCCTAATGATAATTGGGCCTGGTCATTACATCACTAATTAGTTTACAATGAGAAACATAAATGGGCCTTAGATAAATAAAGCAAATTTGGGCCTTTTCTCTTTTCCTCTTGCTTCCTTGACACTTCTTCGTTGATTTGTGATGTGCAAAGCCTTTTTATCAACCCTTTTCTTGTCCAACAACAACTAGATGTGAGATCTTCATCTACAATTCTTCAAAATGTAAATATATATCAATTTCATCTCTATTTCTCTACTTTTCTGGTTGCATGCGGGCTGGTTTGGAATATCTGTAAAAGTAACAAAACAATACCCAAGTAATATTTATTTATATACAAAAGATAAGAAATAAGAGCATAAAATAAACATATTTCTATGTCAATCAGTTGTCGTGCTGCTCTAATAAAAGGAACTGATTTACAAATGTCTTTTGATAACTGCTTGGTTTGGTTTCATCTTCTACTTTGATAAAAGGGTTCAAAAAAAAAATCTGATTGTCTTAACTACCTTGAATTTAAAAATTTTTTGGCACAGATTCTTGTACTACATCCTGAAATTCATTCTAAAATCATGATCATTTACTTGGATATTGTTTTGTTTGAAATCATTTGAATATTTGTTAATATCTTGAATCTCACACTTTTCTTGGATAAGAAGTTAAAAAAAAACTTGTGCGATCGATTTAATGAATCTTGAAGCTTTCATTTCCTTCAAGTGATTGCAAATAGACCTTTCTTTAAATCTTGGATCATGATTTGTCTTCTTGAAATTTATCTAAAAACTTTCTTGTAAAACGTCTTATGAATTTGTCTTGCTGCTCTGATTGATGGAACTGAATTTTTAGATTAAATTGCTTGGGCTTGGTAATTGGATTTTGTTATCTAAGGTACTTGTGTTAGCCACCAGTGTGATATTAAAATCCCCGTTAACCGAGACAACAAGTGTTATTAGATTAGAAGTGCTAGAATTTTTTATTAATATGATTCTCATCATATATATATATTTTCCTCTTATCTTGGATAAATCTTTTAAATTCCCTCTTGTAATTGATTTTTCAATTTTTAAATCATTTACTGTTTATTTATTCAGAAATTGAGATCAATAACCAAAATTGAATTGTATTTTGAACTCATCAAAATTATTATCAGATTTTTGAAATTGTGATGAGTTGTGACTATAGAATATTTCACAACAAGAGGAAATTTTATTTAAATTTTCATGATGATTAAACAGTTGTTATAATATCTTTTAATTGGAGCTTATTTCACTAATGTCTTCTAAATATATCATCATTCTACCATCCATCATGATTTTATATCAGTGTGGAGAGTTTTATGTTTTTAAAATCATCTTAAATAAATAGTGGAAATATTTGTGATGGAATTGTGATTATATTATTTTTCAGAATAAGTGATAACTGAAAATTTTAAAGAATCCCGGTACAGTTGAGCATATTTCATAATATGATTAATTTAGAAATTTATTTCACAACCATTTCTGTAACTACCACATTTCTATCGTCCATTATTGGTTTTATATACTGATTAGACTTTTTAAAAAAGGAAATTAATAATTAGATAATCTTCATAAGTGTTTCTCTAACCTCATTTAAAAATCCAAGCTCTGGTCATGCTTGATTATGAGATTACTTATTTTTAAGCTGCAACTGTCCTCATTTAAAAATCCAAGATCTGGTTATGCATGGTCAATGTGCTCTTAAATAAAAAGAAAAAGAAAAGAAAATAATTTGTAAGAAATAATTTTTCATATTAAATTCTCCTTGGTGTGTAAAAACCAGCCTTATCAATCCATTTTTCTAATATGTGAAATGTGTTAATATATTATGATATATTATGATTTATTGATCGATAGCTATTGGGATTTGAGATTATTTGACTGTGTCACTTAAATTGAATTTATAATTGTTTTCCAAATCCATCACAATTTTTGTGCTCAATTTTTAAAGTTTTATTGGGAAATAATTGGAATCATATGTTTTAAAACTCTCTCCATTTTTATAAATTTCATTGTAAATCAATCATTCCAAAATGTGAAATTTGCCACTAGTTCTTAAAATATTATGATTTTTGTTTGATTAATTGAGATTTATGATGAGCGTTCTTCCTCTTAAGCTGATATTATATTTTTAGTCATTTTTTCATCACTGTTTTAATTTCTGTATTCTTTTGGTGATAATTTTTTTTGGGAGAATGGGTTAAGATTTTGATCCATGAGTGGATATTATTTCAATATTTTAATACTGAAGTTTCAATTATGGTTTTTTACTCATGCACATATCTAGGGGGAGTTGTTGTAGGGGGGAGCATACAAATAGGGGAATTCAATAATTAGCTGTCAAATACATTTATTATAATATAATATTCAAAAATCTTTTTATGTTTGTCATCATCAAAAAGGGGAGATTGTTGTATCTAACAATTCTATGATTTTTGTTTGACAAACATGTATTTTTTATATTATAAATGTGTTTGTAATTGTACTGTTATACTACTTCACTGATAGAAATAAATATTTAAATTTAAATAGAATACTAATGCATGAGAATTTAAATATTCAAACAGTATTTTATTTAAATGTAATATTTTATTTCAACAATACAAATTTATAACTCCACTATTTGTACATTTCACTGAAATACAACTCATTCACATTTAATTTCATTTGCATACATTGCTCCTCAGTGCAGTTCACTCAGTCACTCGTGTTATATTTCACTTACACAATTGAATACACATACACTTCACTCTCTGTTATATGTACATTTATTCATACATTGACACTGTCACTTGTCTTCTTGTCTTCACTGCCAGTCTAGTCTTCTGCTTAACTATTACAAAAGAAACACATAGTAAAATGAAAAAAAAATATTTTATATTCTAGCAAGTATAATTTTTATTTTAAAAATTTATTTGCCTTAGAATTTTGGTATGTTTATCATCATTTTTCATGACTTGATCTGATTTTCATGGACATCCATCTGTGTCTAGATAGCTTGTGATATTCACAGTGATACACTATAAATACCACACGGTAGACAAATTTTCACACACACATACACACACAGATATATATATATATATATATATATATATTGTGCACTATACCTGTATACACATACATGTGTATGTATAAATACATTTTTCTGTGCAAGGGAAATATGGTCAACATTGGACAAATATATCAAACAAGTTGTGTTCAGGTAAAGCCTGACACACATGCACAGTGCATGGGTCAAGTGTCCATGAACAACACAAGGTGGTATGCACAAATTCAGTGTACAAACAGTATGGTAGTGTACAAGTCCAACCAAGAAGAAATGATATGCAAAATGAATGAAGCTGATACACACACACATACATATATACATACAATGTATGCATATACATAGAAGCAAGCGTTTCAGGACCTTACAATTGTGCACACTGTTAAGGATTGCAGAATGGATAGTTAAGGAAAAACTAACACTAGATGGGTGGTGAACAGTGTCTTTGAGAATTTTTTTTTTTTTTAAACTTATATGATCTACTATATGAAACACACACTATACATACAATCACAGAATCAAACATAAACACATAGATAAACAAAGTTAAAATGCAGAAAAGGAAAGAACACACTGGATTTTATACTGGTTTGGATTACTCCTACGTCCAGTCCCACCCAACGCTGGATTGCGCAGAGTTTTATTACTATACCAATATCCAAGTACAAACCCCTTGATTTCACGGCTACAAGGTTAACACTGATTCCAATACTCTTGATTTCACGGTCACAAGATTACCACCGATTCCCTTGATCAAATATATTCCCCTTAAATTCTTGGCTACAAGGTTAACACCGCTCTGTTTCCTTGATTTCAAGGCTACAAGGACACATCTTTTTTCCAAACACTTTCCAAACAATTACAACAACCCTATAACTCTTCAATAGCACTTCGATTTAGAGAGTAATGAACAGAGAGTAAGAAGAGAAGAAGCTTTATATAAATAGAATTGAATTCAGCAGAGTATAAGTGTAGAAATCATAAAAGTATGAAATATTAATGGTTTAAAGAAAGGGGATGAAGATGGAGAAGAAGATTGATGAAAAAAATCGAAATCAACCTCTATTTATAAGATTTGAAAGGTTGCAATGCAACGTTACAAATGGTGAAAAGACAATTCCTTTCAAATTTAAATTTCTGACAGTTATATGTCGACGTATCCATGTATGTATGTTGACATATCCATCATTTTTATGATTTTTGAACCATTTTTAAAGTATTAAAACCAATATTTAAATTTTGGAAATTCTTGAAACAAACTAGCTACTAAAACATTATTTTTCAAGTATAAAAACATAAGAAAATATTATTTAAACATATTATTAAAAACTTTATATATATGTGATATAAAACTACATATAATATAATTATAAACATCAACCTAATGCTCTAAAATAAAATCAACAGTTCAACTCTCTTCGTTTGTTAATGGGGACTAGGGTTCATTTCATGCTGCTTTTTCTTTCTCCCTCTTAACCTCTTCTGAATTCTCCTCTACTCATTTTCTCTATATCCATTTCGACATCATTCACATCCGCCTCAAACTATACCTAGCTTTCCCTATTAGGACGATTTGGCTGTTTCGTCCCAATTTCGAACACCTGTACTCTTCTGACAACTAGAGGTGCTAAACACTTATTCTGCAAAGCTCAACGCGGTGGTCACTAACGTTCTCTCGTTAAACAACTATGTCTGTTAATTTGGAGCGAGGGCATATCTAGTCTTGGCAATACTCAAGGTGCCATCTTTCCAGCCCATGGTATGGGCTTTGCTAAACAACTGCAGGAATATGTGCTTTTGAGTCTGTCTCCATGAATAGTTTGAGTTTTGAGGTATTATTTGATTATTATTTTGTGGTTTAACCTATTTGTGTTCTCGACTTGTTCTGCCTTGGCTTTTTGAGTTTTTAGGTATTTTCTCTGGTTATTTCTTTGGTGCTCGATTTTGGTTATTTAGGAGTCATTTTAGTTTTTTGTGAAGCGCAGCTCTATTGAACTCTGTGACCCAGCGAAAGCCTTGTGCTTCGGGATAGTGTGGTATGTTTCATTGGTGTTTGCTTCTTGTTCTTTGAGACGACCCAAAACTTCTCATAAAGGAAAGCTCGGATTGAATTGAGAACACGACAGATCAGACTACAAGCAGAAGAACATTTCATTGTATAATACAACAATTTCATCAGATTACAAGAATATACCGGAGTATGAATAAATATTACACATCTGATAAATATCGAAGAATTAAATTTACAATGCAGCGGAAAATAATACAAAACACAACTGAAAGGAATATACGGATACAGAGCTTTCCGAATATCATTCCAGCTGTAAACTAGGATCCTGTGAACATAAATCTGCAAAACCAAAACTACTAACTTCCCGTGTGGGAAATAGGGGCACCCAGAGTTAAGGTTAAAACAATAAACTCTAGGTTAGTCATGTCACTGGTGTGAGAACTAAAACTGTTATTTAAAACTTTACTTTAAAGATAAGATAAATCAAGGGACCACGCCGTATAACACGGAACGGGTTTCCTCCCAAGAATACCAGTGGATAGAATAAACAACGCAATGCTTTTTGGAAAAATGAAGCTATTATAAGACTCAGGTCCCATCACACAATGCAACGCAAGCCGGAGGATAGAGTTTTACCTTATAATAGCCAAACGTGCTTGATACGTTTAAAACAAATCATTTTGAAACTATTATATTGTAATGTGTATGAAAACAACTTCAAATATAAATTTATCAATCATAGACGACATAGTGCCCCATCCCACTATGTCACCATACTAGGTTCTACAATCAAAATCAAAATCGAAATGTCACGTATTGGAAGTTGGATTTCCATCTGTGAACCAAGGCAAGGGATCATCCTTACTGAATTCGAGACACTCTAGCCCGCCCGCAACTGCACCTTGGATCGTTAGGGCCAATCCACACGGAGTGGATCAAAATGCCTGAACACTGCGTTTCCCCGCCCTATGGGGCGTCAATCTAGTCTGTATAAAGACCATACCATCCATCGGCCCCGCAGTGTCGATATAACCGAGCCGCCTCGCTATCCATCATCCACATAAGTAAAACATCTGGGCATGACAAACCCAGACACCACTCCTAGCTAGAAGGAAACACAAGCCCTCCCTGATGTCCTCTCCCATTTCTGGTTCACACCGGGGTGCGAGGCTCGCGAATTAACGCTATACACAAAGCTATGCTATATTAAAGTCGTGCTTTGATCATCAACCACAAGACTCTGCTTTTCAAAAGAAGCCTTGATCATTTGCATCTCAGCATGCCACACAGGCAATTCACGCTATGCAACCGATGTCTACCAATCATACAGAATGAAATCCAATGTCAGACACACATCCATTTACGAATTCGTTCTGGGTCTGAACGAAACCGGAGGCACCTTATTCCTCGTCCCATATGTCCAATACAGGAGAGAGGTCCTCGCGTATCCGGTCGATCTCTAAGTACGTCTGAACGATCACCCCTTATTACCTTGTCTTGGGTGTATAGCCCAATCAAGACATCGGTAATCATCCAAACGATGTGAAGACCTCCGGTCTTCAATCATCGTCTTCATCGTCGAGTCATCGTCGATCCAGTTATTCAGAATGGGATAAACCCGGTCTTTCCTAATAACTCGTGTATATAATAAACAAGTGCTACACAAACACAACATACGCCTCATTCTAATTTAGAATATTCGTTTATTCAAATATTCTTATACTTTTGGAGAGGTTCCCATTAATTTTATCAAAGATAAATTCTTTCAATTTATTCTTTAATCTTCCTTTGGATATCAATTCAAACCAAATTAAGGTTTATCCAAACTAGTCGGGATTAGCGAACCTTACCGAATTAATCGTTTGTTTAATTTCTCAATCCCATCCATCACATGAAGTTAAACTGGTAATACTTCATATCTAACACAACGGTGTTATCGGTAAAATTAATTACCATTTCACGTTCAATTCTAATTAAAGATTTAACTATCGTCTGGAGTAAAACTGGTGGTACTCCATTCTCGATCATTTCTTGAATTCGATAATTTTAATTATTCCATTCACATTCCAGTCTAATTAAAGATTCATTAAAACTCTAATTCAGTTTTAATCTCTAAAAATCATTTCTTAATGGTTTTTCAAAGTTGACAAATTAATCTTATCTTTAACTGGGTTAAAGAACTAATGTCATTTAAAGCAAAGCTCACGATAAACCCAAAATCACTTTCCATTAATTATGGAATCTTCACGGAAAAAAAATCGATATATAATCGATATCAATTTCCGTATCCGACTAATAATATAAATGGAATAACGACAAAGCCTTTTAAATTCCATATATATTAACAGTCTTCCTCCACAGAAACTCATTTCGATTGTTATCAAATCAAATTCCATTCCATTCCAATGTATTAAATTGGAAAACTTTACTTTGGAAAGTCTCCACTAAATCTTTAATAAAAAGATTAATAGGTTCCAAATCTCATTTCACTGTAAATCGGGTTAAAGAATGAATGTCGTTAAAAAAACCTAGTTCACAATAAATCCAATTCACATTCCATTTCAAATCCAATTAAATGTTAATTAATTGGTAATTCTTCTCTACATCTTAATTAAAAGATTTATTCTTTTCAGACAGGGTTTAAAAATAGTGCTACTAAAGCCCTCGTCCCATCAGTCTCTAACCGTAAATTAGTAAGAGAACAATTCCCTAAGTATTAATCCCGAAGGTCGAAACCAACATCAGATCAATACCCAGGAAACCATTCAACTTAGCTAATCTTCAGTTAGTTTCTAATTTTCTTAACTCCAGTGGGTTTAAGAATAGTATTATTAAAGATACCATTCACGACAAACCCAAAATCTCATTCCATTGTTAATTGGGTTAAAGAACAAGTGTTAATTAAAACACCGTTCACGATAAACCCAAAAACCAATTTCAATTTAGTTCCAATTAAATGTTAATTAATTGGTAAACTTCATTAAATCTTAATAAAAAGATTTATATCTTTTCTCAACTGGGTTTAAGAACAATGTCATTTAAAACACAGTTCACGACAAACCCAAATCCAATTCAATATTAAATACAAGGCTCTGAATAGGAATTATATCGGCTTATATTCAATATCAAATTCTGAAATCAACAAATATCGTATTGGGAATAACGATATATATGTATCTTCCAAATTCCTCCATAATATCCATATAATCACGGAATTCAAAACTGAAATATTCCAAAGATAATTTCAATTCAAATCCATTCCAATTCATATATTGGAAATTCTGGTTATTTTTAAAACCATTAACAAATCCCATTTGTTTATTTAAAAATTGTTGGATTTCAAATCTAGTTCGTAACTAGTTCATTCGATAAAAATATATTTTTATCTTTTCAAATATGGAATTTTTCATTCCAATTCTTCCCAAATCATTTATTATGATTTTACACAAAGTATTGATATTTTTCATAATTTTATCAAGGCCCGTGCAGTCGATTTCCACAAACGGTCATCGAACTGCACTTACAACGACCTTTTCCAAATTTGATTTGGACATAATTACAAATTCAACCGTTAGATTTCAAATCTCTTGTATTAGTTGGAAAGCTCTTTTCGATACGAACCCAACGGTTCCGGTTTTAGGAGAATCTGACGGTCGGATCTTCCGTAATGTCCATTCGAAGTCAATGGTCAAAATTCGCGAACTGCCGCGGCATGGCACGTTCTATTTAGTCCATTATATATATAATATATATATATATATATTTTATATTTCATCGATTTCCATTTAAAACGTATTTTATAAATCATTTTCAATTTGTTTTGAAAACGATTTCAACTTCATATTCAATTTCAAAGCAAAATTGAATATTCCATATCATTAATATATATATATGATAATATTTTCAAAACATTAGATTTTGAAATCACTTCCTTTTCGATATTCATTATAAAAATGAACAAAATCGATATAATTATCATTTAGGTCCAAAGTGGCGTTAATCTAATCAACACGGCTTTATATATTTAAATATTTTCGTGTCCATCCCAAATGGGACATCAAAATCATATTTTGATCTTTGACCGAATATTATTTTAAAATATTCGTTATTTTAAAATATTATTTATTTTAAAATATTTATTCTTTCTGAACTGGAATCAGACACAGTCAATTACCATATAATGTTATTTATATGGATTTCATACAACACATGTATCGAACAACAATGATAACAATCAACCATCATCCAGAGTGCATCCTACACTGCATAAGCATTTAATATGAATATTCAACGCCTATGACAGCCTGTCAACCAATCGGTTGACATACAACTAAATATTGGGATTAGTGTATGTCCAATATCATCCCAATACCCATGTGGGGTTTCCAACAACAAACACTGATTATTATTTGTGCAGTTGGGCGATGTGTAAAATATATCATCCCAATCCATATCACTCAAATAAGTGTATATAAGAAATCGTTCGATATGTAAATTAATATTTATTTCATTCATATACCCGTTAAAAATTATATTTTTAACGATAAAATATTTTATTCAACATATGAATATCCTATACAGTCCATTTCACACCACAAACAATTTTCACACAAACAAATCAATCCAAACACACAACCAAACAAGTTGTCCATGGTCTGTGGACGATGGGGAGCAATTCATATATGCAGTTATAAAATAAATAACTGTACAAAAAATTCAGTGAGAGAGTTCTCATCTTTGGGATCCACTCCCTCAGTCTTTATTTCTGAACGGTTCGGATTTGGATTTAATCCCAGCCGGTTCCATCGTAATCTGTTTCATACGATTTTTTTAATAAAAAATCACATTTTTATTCCGTTACTATATAAATAAAAATCACCTTTTTATTCTAACGTTATATATGTAAAAATCATATTTTTATATACCCCTCTTCAAAATAAAATTTATATTTCGATTTCGCTACTCATATAATAAAAATCACATTTTTATTATGCTACTCTTATAATAAAAATAATATTTTTAACCCGCTTCTTTATGATAAAAATCGAATCTTTATATGCGCTACTTCATTATAAAAATTGAATCTTTTCATAAATAAAAATGAAATCTTTTTTATTTCTCTTCATTTATAAAAATCTCAACTTTCTTTATATAAAAATCTCAACTTTCTTTGTATAAAATCCCGACTTTCTTTGTATAAAAATTTCGTCATTATATATATAATGATAAAATTGATTTTAAAATAATGTTATTTATTTAAAAATCCTATCTTTAGTTACATAAATGAATACATATAAGTAAAAACACACCACGACATTGGGGGTGGAGGATGCGCTGCGATTAAGGAGGAGGAGGTGTTAATTGCAAAACAAATATTAAAAATTGGATTTTTAATTGTCGGGAGGGCCCACGGCGGCTGTGGATCGTCGGTGGAGGCTGTTTAGGGTCGTGGGTGGTCAGGGTTTTATCCACTGGCCAGCTGTGGTCAAGGCTGGGCCCACGGCGAACTGGAGGCGGCGTTGGGTCTTGGGGCTCGGTTTTTGGGTGCGGTGTTTGAGAAGAAGAAGGAGGGAGGAGGGCGGCGGTGGAAGGAGGGGCTCCGGCGGTAGCGATGTGCGGTGGAGAGCGGCGCGGCTCTGCTGTGGGAGGGGCAACGGAATTGATTTGGAGGGAGGCGTGTTTTTGCTGAACGCGGAAATGAAAAGGGGGGTAGGTTTAGCAAGGAGATATATATATATAATTTTATTTTTAAATTTCCTCCCATAAAGTTACTTTTCTATCTAAACTGAAAATCAAACCTACCGACTGTCGCCCCTAGCTAATTACCACCATTCCGAACACAATGGGATATGTCCCACTTGCCAATTCGGCTGTTTCGATCAATTTTCATTTAAATTACAATATAAATTAATATATATTTAATTTAAACGTACATTTCAATTTACTGGTGCCACATACAGACTCAAAAAATTTCCAAAAAATAAATTTAGCTATGTTTTGACGATACGGTCCTAACAAAACTAATTTCGTCGAATTTGGAGACCGTTTGAAAAACGGTCATTTTTCAGTCGATTAAATTCAAACTAAAATTGCCAAATACGTTTAAATTCATCACTCTCACATATTGATTCCAAAAATTATGAAAATTGGAATCTATAAATAACTTGACATTCCGGATCCAACAAAAGTGGTTTCGTCAAAATAGAAGTCGTTTGCAAAATCGCTATTTTTCCATAGCGACTATTCTGAATTTTCAACTGGACATAACTTTTTATTCCCACCATGAAATTTCAATTTTTCAAATTCGTTGGAAAGATATTTTCAAACAGATTCAAGTATTTCCAGTTTCGCTAAAATTCGGTTTATTTTGAATCCTGTACATTCATTTGAAATTTGAAATCGAATTTTCAAACTACCGCGCCATTTCCAATTCCTTTTATAATTAAAATAAAATTTTATTTTCTAACTTTGATTTAAATAAATTTATACGTTCTAATTCTATTCAAAAATAAATTTTAGTCTTTATTATTTAAAATAAATCATTTTAAATATTCAAAATTCATTAAAATTGCCCAAAAAAAATGGTTCTGATTTTCCGGGTTGTTACAATCTTTCACACATGTCCTCCTTCGATGCATTTATGAGGTCATAGTCTTCATGTCATTTCGCTAGGGGTAAATCTATGCAAGTCTGGTTGAATGTTATCTCTTTGGTGCATGGTCTTGTTGTTTGTTCTTGTTTGACGGTGCCTTCTGTTAGTCACTTGGGTCAAGCATACTTTTGCGCATGCAGGACGTTCTGGTGATCGTGCAGTCAAAGTTGAGGTGTACCTTATATACACTTAAATGTGATGAATGATGTGAGATGAGCTTGCTACTCACTATTCATACTATTTCTACAGTATTCATGTAATATCTACAGTCAATTGTACTTTACTTTGTAGAATTTTTGTTGATAGTTATGTGATTCACTCCCTGCGTGGAGTATGTTATTGTAGTCTTGTAAATTATCTAACTCCAGTGCTCTAAACCTATATATGTAAAGTAGACGAAACACTATGAACTCCGTTAGTAGTGGACGATCTACCTTAAAAATCGAATTTAGCTGACTGCTAACTACAGTCACCTGTACTACATTGTAATTTTATTATTAGTCATAATAAAAAAGTGTTACGGAACACTATGAAAATCGGTCGGCTTTGCCAAAAAATATATATAATTATAAACATATATATATATATAGGAATTAATAAAGAGATATTTTTAAGCTATATATAAACAAAAATAGTTATATGAAAACTTAGATTTTAAATAAGAATATTATAATCAAATATATAAACTTAGTAAAATATGTTTATTAAAACTATAAAAATAAGAATACTTATAAATTAGGAAATATATTTGAAATCATAAGTTTGAAATTATTGGGAGATTAAAAATTATTTTGAGAGAAGTTTGAAATCAATTTGAAAATAGTTTTGAAATTAATTTTGAAAAGAGATAATCTGAAAAAAACAGAGTTTGAACCTGGAGTGCTATTCGGAGTCTTACATATAAACTAGACTCTATAACTATATTCTTCTCGAACTCTTGAAATCTTTATAGCTTGATAACTCATGAGTCTTATATCTATCTTGAATTCTGAATCTCTTGAAACTCTAAAACTGTACAGTCTTCGGTACTTAGGTCTTGTATACAAATCCTTCATATATCTATGTCTATATATTCTAGATAGAGATGTTAGTATATATTTTATAATCAATGATAATTGAAATAAGGTTATTTTCATCAAAAATTCATTCTCCAACAATCTCCTCATTTTTGATGATGACAACCTTAGTTTATAAAATATCCATACCTGTTCATACATGTTGATACTTTTTGATCCGGTCTTTTGATTACTCCCCTTTCATTATGAATACTAAGTCTATATTTTATAATTTGTCCCCCTTTGTCATTATCAAAATGAAATTCTAAATATACTCCCACTAAATTCTATGTCTATCTATACTTATCCAGTAATATTTGATTCTATTCTAAAGTACTAGTATAAATAACTCCCGCTAAATTTATGCTATAAATGTTTCTAATATAACTATCCCTCATTCTATAATATCCCTATATCTCCCTCTAAATCTATGCTTCTAAGCCTAAAGGATTATAAATCCCCCTAAAATTATGACTATACTAGTCTAGTAAACTAAATAGAAGGATAATAAACTAAGCAAAATCAATCAAATTTTATAATCAATTCAAACAAGAAAATCAAACAAACAAGCAATTCAATCAAACAAGCAATTCAAACAAACAATCTAGACAACCAAAGCAAAAGTACGTGTCAATTCAAAAACATTTTGAAACTTCAACTAATCCTTAGAAACTATAAAACTCCCCCTTAATCTATTACAATACAAACCTAGCCTAAACTCTAATTCCCTTAAAACTATAATAAGACATTAATTAACTCTGATAAGATATCCTTAAAATTATGATATAAGTTAAGTAAAGCAATTAATCTAAATAATCAACCAATTTAAGTTTTGTTGTTACAAAACATCAAAACATAAAGCCAAACATTTCTTGTAACTTCTATTTTTCCTAAAAACCTATAAAGCTCCTATCAACTACAAATGCATAAGTATTTTTCTAACAAACCAATCAACCACTAATGAAATTTAATCATGTCAAGTAAGTTAATCAAGTTATTCATGTCAAACAAATCACACAAGTCAAACAATTCAAACAAGTCAACTAAATAAATCAATTAAGTTAAACAAGTCAATCAAGCTAATCAATTCAGTCAAGCCAAACAAGTTATACAAGTTAATCAAGCCAAACAAGACAATCAAGTCAAAGTAAATGTGTTGTGTGTTTAATAATCCTATATATTTCTAAGACAATAATTCCCCATATAGTATACTTGTTATGTGTGGAGTTAAAAGTTAATATGTAATGTAGTGTGTGCAGTATATTGGTTATAATCCAATATGAAATGTATGTCATATGCAAAGCAATATAAAATGACAACTTATGATGTGAATGATTTTAATTTGGAATGCACTGTAATTTATAATAATTATGTATGTAATGATAATATGCAGAATGATTTGGTGATGATATCCATTTCGGTAAAATATATTCAAAGTACTATCTAACTATTATGAATATGCATATATATTAAATATTATTTCAATCAAACGAAGGTAATATATATTAATTTCTAGACTTAGGTTAATTATACTTATGAAAGAGATTGAAAGGATAGTAAAGATAAAAGTTTTATGATATTCATAATAGATAATAAAATATTTAAAATAGTTTTATGAGAAATGTGGAGTTATATAATCTTAGTAGGGTGCTTCTTTTAAAAATAATATTGAAGATCCTTAAAGAGAATATATACTATGAAGTAAACTATAAATATATATTCAAAAGTGTATATAAAAACTGAATTTAAAAGAACTTAAAATTTAATTTATTATTTATCTTTTGATACAAATCAATTTTAAATTTAAACTTTTAGAAATCAAAATATATTAATTTGATAAGGAACCATTTATATGTTAAAACATTAAAAAGAATTTTATAGTCATAACAAAATTATGAAATCTGGATATAAATTAAACTATAAAACTAAAACTTCTTTTATTTAAACTACACATAAAATCATATATATATATATATATATTATTTTTACATCAAAATACTAGGTTAAATATTCAAGCTTTCATAAATCTTAATAAGGAATCAAAATAAGTAGTAGTTACAAATAGTATTTATGATAATGTAACCCAAAAATATTATGTAATCATATGTATAATATATAAGTTAAATTAAGCATGTTTAAACCATATAAAAGATAAGTAAATTTATATTTTATATAAAAATATATTCTTTTAATATATATATATATATATATATATATATTGAAACATGATAGAAGAAAACAAGTAAACAGGCAAAGTTAATAACTAGAATTTGAACTAGCGTTTTCTTATTTAAAAGATGGAGGGAAGTTTGAAATTTTAAGCTTTTGAAACTCAAAATTTGAATTTCATTTTACAAGCCCTTATGTCGACATAAGGACATATGTATGTCGACATACATGTATAAATTTCAAAGAACATATGGTTTTATGACTTTATTTTCAAATTAACGATTTATATTTCAGGTTTAACTATTTCCTGTAGTAACATTAATCCTAACAACCATTCAAAATCTATTTTATAATTATATTTATTATTTTATTGATATTTTGAATTTCAAATTTGAATTTTTAATTTCAAGTTTGAATTTTAAATTTCAAATTCAAAACTAAGCAAACAAGCAAGACAATCAAAGCATCCATTTTACCAAAAAAATTAAAAATTAATTAAAGCGCACCCCTTTTTTAAATCCATTTCTTTGATATTTTATGAATTCTGAATTGCTGTGAAACACATTTGAATTTCTGGCTTTTGGCTCTTTGAGACGACCTGAAATCCCCCTTACAGGAAATCACGGATTGAGTTGAGTACAAGACAAATCAGAACACAAACAGAAGAACATTTCATTGTTTATTACAACAATTCATCAGAATACAAGAATATTCAGAGTATGAATAAATATTACACATCATAAAATATCAGAGATTACAATACATTACATAGTAGCGGAAAATAATACAAAACACAACTAAAGGAGATATACGGATACAAAGCTTTCCGAATATCATTCCAGCTGTTAACCAGGTTCGTGTGAAGATAAATCTGCAAAACCAAAACTACTAGCTGCCCGTGTCGAAAATAGGGGTACCCAGAGTTTAGGTTAAAAAAATAAACTCCAGGTCAGTCATGTGGCTGGTGTGAGAACTAAAACAATTATTAATCTTTATTTTAAAGTTAGGTAAATCAAGGGACCTCGCCGTATAACACGTAATAGGTTTCCCCCCAAGAATACCAGTGCATAAAACAACAACGCAATGCTAAATAAAGAACAATGAAGCTATTATAAGACCCAGGTCCCATCACACAATGCAACACAAACCGGAGGATAGGGTTTTACATTATAAAAGCCAAAGAATGCTTGATACGCTAAACTTCATCTTTTATTATTGCTATAAGTGTATAGTGTCAAAACAATTCCAATCATAAGTATCAATCATAGACGGCATGGGTACCATATATCATGTCGCCATACTAGGCTCTACAATCAAAACAGCAAAATATCGTATTGGAAGTTGGATTTCCATCTGTGAACCGAGGCAAGGGATCGTCCTCACTGCTTCGAGACTGTCTAGCCCGAGCCTCTGGAACAGAACGCATCGTCCCTTGGAGCGACAGAGCCGGTCCACCGATGTGGATTAAAATGCTTGAACATTGCGTTTCCCCGCCCTTTGGGGCGTAAATGAGCCAACGAATGACTCCATCGGTCCCGGATCGACCGACATAACCGAGGCGCCTCGCAACAGCAACAACCACACAGGTGAAAATAATATAAATGTCAGGGCTGGTAGGTCATTGGCACCACCCTAGCTAGAAAGAAACGCATGCCCTCCCTGAGGTCCTCTCCCGTTTCTGGTTCACAACCGGGGTGTGAGGCTCGCGAATTAGCGCTACACAAAGGTCATGCTCTGATCATCAACCACATGACTTTGCTTTTCAACAGAAGCCTTAATCATTTGCATCTCAGCATTCCACACAGGCAATTCACGCTACGCAACCGATATCAATCACACAGAATGAAATCCGATGTCAGATACACATCCATTTAAAAGACCGTTCTGGGTCTGAACGGAACCGGAGGAACCTTATTCCTCGCATATCCATCGATCTCCAAGTACGTCTGGACGATCACCAACTGATTCCCTCCTCTTGGGTGTATAGCCCAATCAAGATCATCAGTAATTATCCAAACGATGTGAAGACCACCGGTCTTCGACCACCGTCTTCATCCTCGACTTATCGTCGATTCGGTTGTTCAAAATGGGATAAACCCGGTCTATCTGAATAACTCGCGTATATAATAAACAAGTGTTATACAAACACAACATACACCTCATTCCAATTTAGAATATTCTTTTACTTTGGGAAAGGTTCCCATAAATTTTATTAAAGATAAATTCTTTAAATTTATTCTTTAATCTTCTTTTGAATATTAATTCAAACTAGTTGGGATTAACGAACCTTACCGAAGTAATCATTTGTTAAATTTCCCAACACCAACCTATTCATCCCATGAAGTAAAACTGGTAATACTTCATATCAAACACCACGGTGTTATCGGTAAATTCAATCACCATTTCACGTTCAAGTCAAATTAAAGATTTGACTATCGTCTGGAGTAAAACTGGTGGTACTCCATTCTCTATCATTTCAATCTAGTTAAAGATTCATTAAAACTCCACTTGGTTTTAATCTTCCCAAAAATCAATATTAGTGATTGTTTAACTTGGGAAATCATATCCTGTCTTTAACTGGGTTAAAGAACCAATGTCATTTAAAACACGGTTCATGATTAACCCAAAATCACATTCTATTCCATCAGCCTTTAACCGTAAATTAGCAAGTGAACAATTCCCTAAGTAATAACCCCGAAGGCCAAAACTAACATCAGATCAATACCCAGGGAACCATTCAACTTAACTAATCTCATGTTAGTTTCTGATTTTCTTTACTCCGCTCGGTCTAAGAACAATATTATTAAAGATACCATTCACGACAACCCAAATCACATTTCATTAATTATCGGGTTAAAGAACAAATGTTATTTAAAACACCATTCACGATAAACCCAAAAAATCAATTCCAATTCAATTCCAATTAAATATCATTTAATTAGTACACTTCATTAAATCTAAATAAAAAGATTTAATCTTTTTCTCAACTGGGTTTAAGAAGTGTTAATGAAGACACCATTTCAAATCCAATTTATTTATTTTTCAAAATAATTGAATTATAATTCCAGTTCAAAGCTAGTTCATTTCGATAAAAATCTATTTTAATCTTTTCAAATATGGATTTTTTCATCCCAATTCTTTCCAAATCATTTCTTATGATTTTACATTAATTATTAATATTTTTAATAACTTTATCAAGGCCCGTACAGTCGATTTCCATCAACGGCCATCGAACTGCACTTACAGTGACCTTTTCCAAATTTGATTTGTACATAATTCCAAATCCAACCGTTAGATTTCTAATTTCTTATATTCGTTAGAAAGCTCTTTTCGATACGAACCCAACGGTTCTTGTTTTAGGAGGATTCGACGGTCGGATCTCCCGTAATATCCATTCGAAGCCAATGGTCGAAATTCGCGAACTACTGCAGCGCGGCGCGTTCTATTCAGGCCATTATATTATATATATAATATTTTATATATATTTCGTCGATTTCCTTTCAAAACGTATTTTATAAATCGTTTTAAATTCGTTTTCAAAACGATTTCAACTTCCATTTCAAATTCAAATCAAAATTGAATTTTTCAATATAAATTCGTTTTAAATTCATTTCAAATTGATTTCAATTTAAATCGATTTCAATTCAGTTTCAATCCATTTTTAATTTAATTCAAAGCGATTTCAATTCTGTTTCAATTTAATTCGAATTTCAATTCATTTCAATTTAATTCGAATTTCAATTCATTACAAAATATCAGATTTTGAAGTCACTTTCGATACTCATTGTAAAATGAATAAAATTGCCAAAATTCCCGTTCGTGTTAAAATGGCGTTTAACTACTTAACACGACTTTACATCTCAATATTCAATGAATATTATTTTTGAAATATTCGATAATTTTGAACTGGAATAAGACACAATCAATTACCATATAATGTTGATTATATGGATTTCACACAACGAATGTGTATAATAACAATGAAAACAACAATCCATCATCCAGAGTGCATTCTACACTTTATAAGCATTGAATGTAAATATTCAACGCTTACACAGCCTGTTAATCAATCGATTGACATACAGCTAATTATTGGGATTAGTGTATGTCAGATTTCATCCCAATACCTGTGTGGGGTTTCAATCAATCACACAGTTTTATTCGTGTAGTTGGGCGATGTGTAAAATTTATCGTCCCAATCAATATAAGTCAAATGTGTGTATATAAACAAATCGGCCGATTTGTTTATAAATATTTATTTCATTTTAAATACACATTAAAAATTCTATTTTTAACCATAAAACATTTTTAACTATATAAATATTTTATTTCATTTCACATCACACAATTAACTACACATCAAAATCAATCAAACAAATAAGCTGTCCATGGTCTGTGTACGATGGGTGTCGGGTGCTACTAAACACCGTCTACATCCTAGTATATATTTTTAACTAGAAAATAGAATTTAAAGTGAGAAGTTCTCGCAGAGGGTTCCACTCCGCCATGCTTTACTGTTGAACTGCTGAACCGTCTGGATCTTCTTGAAATTCCAATGCAGTCTTTGCCCCGCTGTTCATAATAAAAATTATATTTTTATCACTTCATTCAATAAATAAAAATCATATTTTTAAACTGATCTTTCATTTATAAAAATCCTATTTTTATCGAAGTAAAAATCATATTTTTATTTTTACCTCATATATATTTACCACGCTTCTTTCTATATAAAAATTATATTTTTATATTTCTACTTCTAATATAAAGATCGAATTTTTATTTCATCATTATAAAAATCACATTTTTACAACATATATATAATAAAGATCATATTTTTATTCCGCTACATATATAAAGATCAAATTTATACTATCTATATAATATAAAAATCGTATTTTTAATACTTCTACCCTTTAAAAATCTCGCCTTTATATAAATAAAAATCTCACCTTTATATAAATAAAAATTTCACCTTTATATAAATAAAAATCTTGCCTTTATATTTCTAAAAACCACATTTTTCGTTTGCTAAAAATCCTATTTTTATTAACGAAAAATCCTATTTTTATTAAATAAAAATCGTATTTTTAACTAAATTAAAATCTGCATTTTTATCTAAGTAAAGCTCGCCCTTTTAACCAACATAAATATATAAATAAATTAAAAACTCACTTTCAAAGGGGAAGGAGGGTTACTGACGGCATTGGGGTGGTGCACCGGACCTGCGGCGGTCGTAGATGGTCGGAGTTGTGGCCCTTAGTGGCGTCTTCCCTCGGTTTTGGGGCCTGGGTGTTAAATGGAGAGAGAGAAGAGGGGGTAGGGGCATCTGAGCTCGCTGGAAGAAGGGGGGCTCTGCGGTGGTCGGCGCTGCCTTAGGGGGGTACTGGCGCGGGTTCCAACCAGAAGGGGGTGCGGGTTTTTTTTTGGGTTAGGAGATGGAGAAGGAAGAGGGGATCAAAGAGGAGGGAGGAGATCGGAGGGGTAGGGGTGTTTTAGGCGGAAGGTGGTGGAAGAGGAGAAGGAGGTGCGGTAAGAGGGGGGTGCGATGCTCGATGAAGCAAAAGGGGCTCACGGGGTTCACTTCGTGGAGGCTCGAGGGGGTGGAGCTTGGAGAGGGAGGAGGAGTTAGGGGGAGGGGGTGCGGTGGCCCCGCCCTTGGCGGCAGCGGCGTTGTATCGACGGGGGAGGGGGTAGGGGGTGCCTGGGTATCAACGGTCTTGGGTTTTTTTTTCTTTTGAATCGAATGAGAAAAGGGAAGGGAGGAGAGAGAGTGAGGTAGAGGGAGTTAAAGGAAAAATATATATTATTTTATTTATTAAATTAATTCTAAAAAGCAACTTTAATTTTCGACCTCAAAACGAGACCCACCGCGTGTCGTCCCTAGCTAATTACCCCCATTCCGAACACAATGGGATATGTATCGTAAGCCAGTTCGGCCATTTCGATTAGTTTTCATAAAAATCAAAATATAACTCTATATATTGAATTTGAACACGCATTTCAGTTTACTGGGGTCACATACGGACTCTGAAAATTCCCGAAAAATATTTTATAGGTTCGTATTGACGATGCAGTCCTAACAAAACTAATTTCGTCGAATTTTGAGACCGTTTGAAAAATGGCCGTTTTCCAGTCAATTAAAATCATCTGAAACTGGTCAAACGCGTTTTCCTTTGCCACACTCACATATTGACTCAAAAATTTTGAATTTTGGAATCTAGCAATAACTTGACATCACGGATCCAACAAAAGTGGTTTCGTCGAAAACCGAGGTCGTTTGCAAAATTTCCATTTTTAAGGGCCAGAATTCCATAGCGACTATTCTGAATTTTCAATTGGACGTATCTTTTGATTCCCGCTATTAAATTTCGGATTCGTTGGAAAGATATTCTCAAATAGATTCTAATATTTTTGGTTTCGTTACAATCCGGTTTGTTTTGAATCCTGTACATTCATTTGAACTTTGAAATCCAATTATCGAACTACCGCGCCAATTTCAATTCCTTTTATAATTTAAAATAAATATTTATATTCAAACGACGATCTATATAAATATATACGTTCTAACTCTATTCAAAATATATTTCTCGTCGTTATTATTTAAAATAATTCATTTTAAGTATTCAAAATTCACTAAAATTGCCAAAAGAAAAATTTTAAATTGGCTCAGAATTTCCGAGTTGTTACAATCTCCCCCACTTAAAGCTTTTCGTCCTCGAAAAGGAACGAAGCCGAAAGTTGTTTAACAAATCAACTCAACTTTCATTATTTTCTTTATGGCTTAAGTTCTTCAACTTTTCGATTTCTAAGAACTTTTCAAATTTTTCAAAAATTTGGCTAACACCCTTAATTTTCGAAAAATTTCGCCATAACCTCCCCTGCACCGGGGACTTCGGGATATTTCATATAGCCTCCCATGGCCTTCTTCAGTCCAAAAGAAAAAGCCAAGCGGCTAGCCAATCGGCTCATAAAATCATCCAAAACCCAAGAAATACAATAAACATGTACCTATTTGTTGGGCAAACAATTTTATTCCTCTTCTCTAGCCTCCTTGCTATGACCTGTTTAATAGATATACTTGTGCATTTCCAAACAATTTACAATACAGTTCAATATTTGGTTCTATTTGGCCTAAATGAATTAATCAAACAATAATCAAACAACATAATCAGCAATCAATTTGTTGATTATCATTTCAAATTCAAAGCTTTGATATATAGTCAAAAATCACGTTTTGGTGCCAAATTACAACAATATATTCTAACTATATTTTGGTTCTCACACCAGTCAATTGGAAATATATAGAAATCCCACTTTCGTCACTCGAACATAAATTCTGATGATGTTTCGAACCACCATCAGAACCTCTATGGGCAACTAGAGTGTGATTCTATATCTACCAAATATATTTGAGGCTTCAATACACGTGGATCAGACGTATATTAAAATGTCTATATACTTGATTGTCCAAATCAATATAAAATAAATATTCAATTACGAATAATTGGTTTAAATTTTCAAAACAAAACTTGTTTTCATTTTAAAAATATACTCTTCACACTCGTTCTAGGATACTACTGATCCCATCTCTAACGAGTCATCCTCATTGGATATTACTAATCCAATCTCGGATGAATTCTTTCGTATGGTTCTAACGTGTCTTGTTCTTGAGCTCTGTAAACCAAAGCTCTGATACCACGCTGAGACGACCTGAAATCCTCCTTACGGGAAATAATGGATTGAGTTGAGAACAAGACAAATCAGAACAAAAACAGAAGAACATTTCATTGTTTATTACCACAATTCATCAGAATACAAGAATATTTAGAGTATGAATGAATATTACACATCATAAAATATCAGAGATTACAATACATTACATAGTAGCGGAAAATAATACAAAACACAACTAAAGGAGATATACGGATACAAAGCTTTCTGAATATCATTCCAGCTGTTAACCAGGTTCCTGTGAAGATAAATCTGCAAAACCAAAACTACTAGCTGCCCGTGTCGAAAATAGGGGTACCCAGAGTTTAGGTTAAAACAATAAACTCCAGGTCAGTCATGTGACTGGTGTGAGAACTAAAACAGTTATTAATTTTTATTTTAAAGTTAGGTAAATCAAGGGACCATGCCATATAACACGGAACGGGTTTCCTCCCAAGAATACCAGTGCATAAAACAACAGCGCAATGCTAAATAAAGAACAATGAAGCTATTATAAGACTCAGGTCCCATCACACAATGCAACACAAACCGGAGGATAGGGTTTTACCTTATAATAGCCAAAGAATGCTTGATACGCTAAACTTCATCTTTTATTATTGCTATAAGTGTATAGTGTCAAAACAATTCCAATCATAAGTATCAATCATAGACGGCATGGGTACCATATATCATGTCGCCATACTAGGCTTTACAATCAAAACCGCAAAATGTCGTATTGGAAGTTGGATTTCCATATGTGAACTGAGGCAAGGGATCGTCCTCACCGCTTCGAGACTGTCTAGCCCGAGCCTCAGGAACAGAATGCATCGTCCCTTGGAGCGACAGGGCCGGTCAACCGATGTGAATTAAAGTGCCTGAACACTGTGTTTCCCCGCCTTTTGGGGCGTAAATGAGCCAACGAATGACTCCATCGGTCCCGGATCGACCGATATAACCGAGGCGCCTCGCAACAGCAACAACCACACAGGTGAAAATAATATAAATGTCAGGGCTGGTAGGTCACTGACACCACCCTAGCCAGAAAGAAACGAATGCCCTCCCTGAGGTCCTCTCCCGTTTCTGGTTCACAACCGGGGTGTGAGGCTCGCGAATCAGCGCTACACAAAGCTACGCCACAAAGGTCGTGCTTTGATCATCAACCACAAGACTTTGCTTTTCAACAGAAGCCTTGATCATTTGCATCTCAGCATGCCACACAGGCAATTCACGCTATGTAACCGATATCAATCACACAGAATGAAATCCGATGTCAGACACATCCATTTACAAGTCCGTTCTGGGTCTAAACGGAACTGGAGGAACCTTATTCCTCGCATATCCATCGATCTCCAAGTACGTCTGGACGATCATCAACTGATTCCCTCCTCTTGGGTGTATAGCCCAATCAAGATCATCGGTAATTATCCAATCGATGTGATGACCCCCTTTCTTCGACCACCGTCTTCATCCTCGACTTACCGTCGATTCAGTTATTCAGAATGGGATAAACCCGGTCTTTCTGAATAATTCGCGTATATAATAAACAAGTGTTACACAAACACAACATACGCCTCATTCCAATTCAGAACATTCTTTTACTTTGGGAAAGGTTCCGATAAATTTTATCAAAGATAAATTCTTTAAATTTATTCTTTAATCTTCTTTTGAATATCAATTTAAACTAGTCGGGATTAACGAACCTTACCGAAGTAATCATTTGTTAAATTTCCCAACCCCAACCTATTCATCCCATGAAGTAAAATTGGTAATGCTTCATATCTAACACCACGGTGTTATCGGTAAATTCAATCACCATTTCACGTTCAAGTCTAATTAAAGATTTGACTATCGTATGGAGTAAAACTGTTGGTACTCCATTCTCGATTATTTCAATCTAATTAAAGATTCATCAAAACTCCACTTGGTTTTAATCTTCCCAAAAATCAATATTAGTGATTGTTTAAATTGGGAAATCATATCCTGTCTTTAACTGGGTTAAAGAACCAATGTCATTTAAAACACGGTTCACGATAAACCCAAAATCACATTTTATTCCATCAGCCTTTAACCGTAAATTAGCAAGTGAACAATTCCCTAAATAATAACCCCGAAGGCTGAAACCAACATCAGATCAATACCCAGGAAACCATTCAACTTAACTAATCTCCAGTTAGTTTCTGATTTTCTTTACTCTATTGGGTCTAAGAACAGTATTATTAAAGATACCATTCACGACAACCCAAATCACATTTCATTAATTATCGGGTTAAAGAACAAATGTTATTTAAAACACCATTCACGATAAACCCAAAAAATCAATTCCAATTAAATATCATTTAATTAGTACACTTCATTAAATCTAAATAAAAATATTTAATCTTTTTCTCAACTGGGTTTAAGAAGTGTTAATGAAGACACCATTTCAAATGCAATTTATTTATTTTTCAAAATAATTAAACTATAATTCCAGTTCAAATCTAGTTCATTTTGATAAAAATCTATTTTTATCTTTTCAAATATGGAGTTTTTCATTCCAATTCTTTGCAAATCATTTCTTATGATTTTACATTAATTATTAATATTTTTAATAATTTTAGCAAGGCCTGTACAGTCGATTTCCATCAACGGCCATCGAATTGCACTTACAACGATCTTTTCCAAATTTGATTTGGACATAATTCCAAATCCAACTGTTAGATTTCTAATTTCTTATATTCGTTAGAAAGCTCTTTTCGATACAAACCCAACAGTTCCGGTATTCGAAGTCAATGGTCGAAATTCGCGAACTACCGCAGCGCGTCGCATTCTATTAAGGCCATTATATTATATATATAATATTTTATATATATTTCGTCGATTTCCTTTTAAAACGTATTTTATATATTGTTTTAAATTCGTTTTCAAAACGATTTCTACTTCCATTTCAAATTCATATCAAAATTGAATTTTTCAATATAAATTCGTTTTAAATTCATTTCAAATTAATTTCACTTTAAATCGATTTCAATTCAATTTCCATCCATTTTAAATTCAATTCAAAGTGATTTCAATTCTGTTACAATTTAATTCGAATTTCAATTCATTTCAATTTAATTCGAATTTCAATTCATTTCAAAATATCAGATTTGAAGTCACTTTCGATACTCATTGTAAAATGAATAAAATCGCCGAAATTCCTGCTCGTGTTAAAATGGCGTTTAACTACTTAACACGACTTTACATATCAATATTCATTGAATATTATTTTTGAAATATTCGATAATTCTGAGTTGGAATCAGACACAGTCAATTACCATATAATGTTGATTATATAAATTTCACACAACGAATGTGTATAATAACAATGAAAATAGCAATCCATCATCCAGAGTGCATTCTACACTGTATAAGCACTGAATGTGAATATTCAACGCTTACACAGCCTGTCAATCAATCGATCGACATACAACTAATTATTGGGATTAGTGTGTGTCAAATTTCATCCCAATACCCGTGTGGGGTTTCAATCAATCACACAGTTTTATTCGTGTAGTTGGGCGATGTGTAAAATTTATCGTCCCAATCAATATCAGTCAAATGTGTGTATATAAAAAAATCATCCTATTTGTTTATAAATATTTATTTCATTTTAAATACATGTTAAAAAATCTATTTTAACCATAAAGTATTTTTAACTATATAAATATTTTATTTCATTTCACATCACACAATTAACTACACATCAAAATCAATCAAACAAACAAGCCATCCATGGTCTGTGGACGACGGGTGTCGGGTGCTACTAAACACCGTCTACATCCTAGTATATATTTTTAACTAGAAAATGGAATTTAAGGTAAGAAGTTCTCACAGAGGGTTCCACTCCGTCATGCTTTGCTGTTGAACTGCTGAACCGTCTGGATCTGCTTGAAATTCCAATGCAGTATTTTCCTCGTTATTCATAATAAAAATTATATTTTTACTGCTTCATTCAATAAATAAAAATCATATTTTTAAACTGATCTTTCATATATGAAAATCCTATTTTTATCGAAGTAAAAATCATATTTTTATTTCTACCTCATACATATTTACCACGCTTCTTTCTGTATAAAAATTATATTTTTATATTTCTACTTCTAATATAAAGATCGAATTTTTATTTCATCGCTATAAAAATCACATTTTTACGACATATATATAATAAAGATCAGATTTTTATTCCGCTACATATATAAAGATCAAATTTTTACTATCTATATAATATAAAAATCGTATTTTTAATACTTCTACTTTATAAAAATCTCGCCTTTATATAAATAAAATCTCGCCTTTATATAAATAAAAGTCTCGCCTTTATATTTCTAAATACCATATTTTTCGTTAGCTAAAAATCCTATTTTTATTAATGAAAAATCCAATTTTTATTAAATAAAAATCGTATTTTTAACTAAATAAAAATCTGCATTTTTATCTAAGTAAAGCTCGCTCTTTTAACCTACATAAATAGATAAATAAATTAAAAACTCACTTTCAAAGGGGAAGGAGGGTTGCTGACGGCGTTGGGGTGGTGCGCCGGACCTGCGGCGGTCGTAGATGGTCGGAGTTGCGGCCCTTGGTGGCGACTGCCCTCAGTTTTGGGGCCTTGGTGTTAAATGGAGAGAGAGAAGAGGGGATAGGGGCGTCTGAGCTCGTTGGAGGAAGGGGGCTCTGCGGTGGTCGGCGCTGTCTTGGGGGGGAGGTACTAGCGCGGGTTCCAACTAGAAGGGGTGCGGGTTTTTTTAGGGGGTTTGGAGATGGAGAAGGAAGAGGGGATCGAAGAGGAGGGAGGAGATCTAAGGGGTAGGGGTGTTTCAGGCGGAAGGCGGTGGAAGAGGAGAAGGAGGTGCGGCAAGAGGGGGGTGCGTTGCTCGATGAAGCAAAAGGGGCTCGCGGGGTTCGCTTCGTGGAGGCTCGAGGGGGTGGAGCTCGGAGAGGAAGGAGGAGTTAGGGGGAGGGGGTGCGGTGGCCCCGCCCTAGGCGGCGGCGGCATTGTATCGGGGGGGGGGGGGGAGGGGTGCCTGGGTATCGACGACCTTGGGGTTTTTATTTTCTTCTGAATCGAATGAGAAAAGGGAAGGGAGGAGAGAGAGTGAGGTAGAGGGAATTAAAGGAAAAATATATATTATTTTATTTATTAAATTTATTTTATTTTCGACCTTGAAACGAGACCCACTGTCTGTCGTCCCTGGCTAATTACCCCCAATCCAAATACAATGGGATATGTATCATAAGTCAGTTCGGCCATTTCGATTAGTTTTCGTCAAAATCAAAATATAACTCTATATATTGAATTTGAACGCGCATTTCAATTTACTGGGGTCACATACTGACTCTAAAAATACCCGAAATATATTTTCTAGCTTCGTATTGACGATACGGTCCTAACAAAACTAATTTTGTCAAATTCTGAGACCGTTTGAAAAATGGCCATTTTCCAGTCGATTAAAATCAACTGGAACTGGTCAAATGCGTTTTCCTTTGCCACGCTCACATATTGATTCGAAAAATTATAAATTTTGGAATCTAGAAATAAATTGACATCACGGATCCAATAAAAGTGGTTTCGTCGAAAATCGAGGTAGTTTGCAAAATTTTCATTTTTAAGGGCCAGAATTCCATAGCGACTATTCTGAATTTTCAATTGGACGTGTCTTTTGATTCCCGCTATGAAATTTCGATTTTTTAGATTCGTTGGAAAGATATTCTCAAATAGATTCTAATATTTTTAGTTTCACTAAAATCCGGTTTGTTTTGAATCATGTACATTCATTTGAACTTTGAAATCCAATTATCGAACTACCGCGCCAATTTCAATTCCTTTTATAATTTAAAATAAATATTTATATTCAAACGACGATCTATATAAATATGTACGTTCTAACTCTATTAAAAATATATTTTTCGTCGTTATTATTTAAAATAGTTCATTTTAAGTATTCAAAATTCATTGAAATTGCCAAAATAAAATTTTTAAATTGGCTTAGAATATCTGGGTTGTTACACTCTTCATCGCTTGATAATGAATCCTAATCATCAGGATATGGACATATTTTTTTATATGGTCTAGTCTGTTGCAGTTATAGCTTTTTTCTTCTTTTTTGGCATTAAAAATTTGAATTTGAATCTGAACTTTGAATGAATGGACACTTCAACTGCTAAAAGCCCAAAAGTCAAATCCTTTCATAAAGTCTTATTTTCTTGATTGATGAACAATCATGTTGGTTTATCTTTTAGCCAACAGTCATAAGATATAACTTCTTTCCTGCAAAATAGCATACTATTTCAAAGAATCAAGTGACTTTTCAAAATAACTAATTGTGACTTGAGATAATAACATCATGATGATTCTGTGATATATTCATTTAAGGCTTTCGAGAAATCATATCATGATAACTGATTTTTCCAATAAAATTGAATGCAGACTCATCAAATACTGATGCTATACATGAATTTAAACTAGTCTTATAAATCATTTCAAAATTTGCCATTTTAAAATTTTTCAAAAAATAGATTATGAATTTTTTGAAAGACCAGGCTCAACTACCAATTGTTAAGGATTGCGGAATGGATCGTTAAAGCAAAACTAACACTAGAGGGGAGGTGAATAGTGTTTTTGAGAAATTAAACAAAATATAAAACTTATATGATCTACTATATGAAACACACACTACATAAACAATCACAGACACAGAATCAAGCACAGACACAAAGATAAACAAAAATAAAATGCAGAAAAGGAAAGAATACATCGGATTTTATACTGGTTCGGACTACAGCTACGTCCAGTCCCATGCAATGCTAGATTGCACAAATTTTATTACTATATCAATATCAATACAACCCCCTTAATTTCACAGCTACAAAGTTAACACCGATTCCAACATGCTTGCTTTTATGTAATAATCTGGAAAATCCGAACCAATTTAAAAAATTTATTTTGGCAATTTTGATGAATTTCAAAATTTAAAATGAATTATTTTAAATAATTATGACGAGAAATTTATTTTGAATAGAATTAGAATATATATATTTATTTGAATCGTCGTTAGAATATAAATATTTATTTTTAATTATAAAAGGAATTGTAAATGGCGCGGTAGTTCGAAAATTCGATTTCAAATTTCAAATGAATATACAATATTCAACATAAACTTGATTTTAGTGTAATAATATTAGAATCTGTTTGAGAATATCTTTCCAACGAATCCGAAAAATTGAAATTTCATAGTGGGAAGTTGAAAATTCAAAATAGTCACTATGGAATTTTGGCCCTTAAAAATTGAAATTTTGCAAACAACCTCCGTTTTTTGACGAAACCACTTTTGTTGGATCCGGAATGTCTAATTATTACTAGATACCAAAATTCGTAATTTTTGGGATTAATATGTTAGTGTGGCGAAGTAAAACGTGTTTTGACAGTTTCAATCAATTTGGATCGACCAGAAAATGGCCATTTTTCAAACGGTCTCCAGATTTGATGAAATTAGTTTTGTTAGAACCGTATTGTCAATATGAAGCTATAAAATATTTTTCGGGAATTTTTAGAGTCCGTATGTGGCCCCGATAAATTGAAATGCACGTTGAAAATTCAATATATAGATTTATATTTTGATTTTGATGGAAACTGATCGAAACAGCCGAACTGGCTTACGATACATATCCCATTGTATTTGAAATGGGAGTAATTAGCTGGGGACGGCAGTCGGTGGGTCTCGTTTGGAGGCCGAATGGAAAGCTAACATTTTTGAAAATAATAATAATAAATTAATATAAAATTACATAACCCCCCTCTATTCTCTTTCCCGTTCAGTTAAAAATCAAGGAAATGAAAGAAAGAGAGAGAAAGGGGCGACGGAATCCTAGCTGCGGCCGTTGGCCGTCGCGCCTCCCCTCCCTTGGCGTCGCGCCTTCCCGAGCCTCCCACCTCCCCCCAAGTGCTTCGCGCAAACCCCCCAACCCCTCAGAAGAAACCGCACCCCCTCCACAGCTCGAGACCACTTTGTCGTCGCCACTGCGAGCCACCCACCATCCCTCCGACGCGCCGCAGACCCAGTGCACCACCTCCTCCTCAGTCGCGCTCCAGAAACCATCCCCCCTCTTCGAACCAGCGAAAAAGGTGATCTTTAATTCATAAAAATCAGTTTTTAATTTGTATAATCGGTTTTATTTGTATAATGGTTAGATTTTTATTTATTTAAAAAGTTAAGATATTTTTATATATATTATAATAAGGAAAGTTTATATGAATAGACTTTATTTTATTATAAGTGAAAAGGTTTAAATTTTATAAAGTTAAACAAGTTGAATTTTCAATAAAAGATTTGATTTTTGAAAACAAAAAGGTTCGATTTTTGAAAACAAAAAGATGTAGTTTAAATAAAAAGATAGGATTTTTAATGCCATAAAGATTTGATTTTTATGATATGAACGTCGCTATAAAAATTTGATTTTTATAAATATAGTGAAGTGCTAAAAATGTAATTTTTATCCATATAGCGTTGAAATAAAAATATGATTTTTACTATCTGAACAACGATATAAAAATATAACTTTTATAAAAATCATTTTAGAATAAAAATATGATTTATATATATAACAGAATAAAAATATGATTTTTATATTATATAAATAAAAATATGATTTTTATATATGTTGTTTTGAAATAAAAATATGATTTTTATTCTGAAGAGGGCGTTAGAGAAATATAATTTTTATGTGAGTAGCAGTATAAAAATAGCGATTTTTAAATATATGAACATCATATTAAAAATGTGATTTTAACATGAACGGCGTGGAGAAGATTACGTTGGAAGTACGGGCAAATCCATACTGTTCTGAATTTCAGAAATAAAATGGAGGAGTGGAACCCTCAGTGAGAACTTCTCACTTTAATTTTATTTCTAGTTAAAATATATACTAGGATGCAGACGGTGCTTAGTAACACCCGACACCCATCGTCCACAGACCATGGACGACTTGTTTGTTTGTTTGATTATGTTGTGAAAATTAATTGTGTAATGTGGAATAGAATAAATATTTTATAGTTAAAAATATAATTTTTAACGGGTATATAAAATATAATAAATATTCAAAAACAAATCGGACGATCTGTTTATGTACACTTATTTGATTGATATTGATTGGGACGATGAATTTTACACATTGCCCAACTGCACAAATAAAATTCATTATTTGTTAACTGAAACCCCATACGGTTATTGGGATGATACAGGACATACACTAATCCCAATATTTAGTTGTATGTCAATCGATTGGTTGACAGGCTGTTATAAGCGTTAAATATTTATATTTGATGCTTATGCAGTGCAGAATGCACTTTAGATAATGGTTAACTGTGTTTGATTGTTGTTGTATACATATGTGTATGAAATACATATATATCACATTATATAGTAATTGACTGTGCCTGATTCCAGTTCAGAAAGAAACGAATATTTTAAAATAACGACTATTTTAAAATAAAGAATGTTTTCAAATAATATTCAGAAAAGAATCAAAATATGATTTTGATGTCCGATTTGGGATGGACATGAATATATTTAAATATATATAGTCGTGTTGGTTAGATTAATGCCATTTTAACGTGAACGATATTTATATCGATTTTATTTATTTCTACAATGAATATCAGAAAGGAAATGATTTCAAAATCTAATGTTCTGAAAATACTGCCATTTATATACCGATGATATGGAATATTCAATTTGGATTTGAAATTGAATAAGAAGTTGAAATCATTTTGAAAACGAATTTAAAATGATTTATAATAACATTTTAAATGGAAACCGACGAAATATATATTATATATATATAATATAATGGCCTGAATAGAATGCGCCGCGCAGCGACAGTTCGCGAATTTCGACCATTGACTTCTAGCGGACATTACGGGAGATCCAACCATCGGAATCTCCTAAAACCGGAACCGTTGGGTTCGTATCGAAAAGAGCTTTCTAACGAATATTTGAGATTTGAAATCTAACGGTTGGATTTGGAATTATGTCCAAATCAAATTTGGGAAAGGTCGTTGTAAGTGCAATTCGATGGCTGTTTATGGAAATCGATTGTATAGGCCTTGGTAAAATTATTAAAAATATCAATAATTTGTGTAAAATCACAATAAATGATTTGGAAAGAATTAGGATGAAAATCCCATATTTGAAAAGTTAAAAATAGATTTTTATCGAAATAAACTAGTTTTGAACTAGAATTATAATCCAATTATTTTTAAAAATATATAAATTGGATTTGAAATGGTTTTAAAAATAACCAGAATTTCCAATATATAAATTGGAAATGGATTTGAATCAAAATTGTCTTCGTAATATTTCGATGTTGGATTTTGTGATTATGTAGATATTGTTATGGAAATTTGAAAGATATATATATATATATCGTTATTTCCAATACGATATTTGTTGATTTAAGAATTTGATATTGAATATAAGCCGATAAATTTTCTATTTAGAGCCTTGTATTTAATATCAAATTGGATTTTGGGTTTGTCGTGAATGGTATCTTTAATAATACTATTCTTGAACCCAATAGAGTTAAGAAAATTAGAATCTGACTGGAGATTAGTTAAGTTGAATGGTTTCCTGGGTATTGATCTGATGTTGGTTTCGGCCTTCGGGGTTAATACTTAGGGGATTGTTCTCTTACTAATTCACGGTTAGAGGCTAATGTAAATTGGGTTTATTGTGAACTGGGTTTTTGACGACATTCGTTCTTTAACCCGATTTATAGTGAAATGTGATTTGGGATTTATAAATCTTTTTATTAAGATTTAACGGGAATTTTCTAAGGTAACGTTTTCCAATTTAATATATTAAATTGGAATTTAATGGAATTCGATTTGATAATAATCGAAGTGAACTTTTGTGGAGGAAGACTGTTAATACATATTGAATTTAAGAGGCATTGCCGTTATTCCATTTATATTATTGAATATGGAAATTGATATCGATTATATATTGATTTGTTTTTCCGTGAAGATTCCATAATTAATGGAATGTGATTTGGACTATCGTGAGTGGTATCTTTAATAATACTATTCTTAGACCCAATGGAGTTAAAAAAATCAGAAACTAACTGGAGATTAGTTAAGTTGAATGGTTTCCTAGGTATTGATCTGATGTTGGTTTCAGCCTTCGGGGTTAATACTTAGGGAATTGTTCACTTGCTAATTTACGGTTAAAGGCTGATGGAATGGAATGTGATTTTGGGTTTATCGTGGACTGTGTTTTAGATGACATTAGTTCTTTAACCCAGTTAAAGATAATAATTAAATTTTTTTTACTTTGAAAATAATTAAGTAATGATTTTTGGAAATTAAAACTGAATTAGAGTTTTAATGAATCTTTAAATAGATTGAAAGGTGAATTTGATAACTAAAATTATCAAATTCAAGAAATGCTCGAGAATGGAGTATCACCAGTTTTTCTCTAGGCGATAGTTAAATCTTTAATTAGATTTGAACGTGAAATGGTAATTGAATTTACCGATAACACCGTGGTGTTAGATATGAAGTATTACGAGTTTTACTTCATGGGATGAATAGGTTGGGATTGAAAAATTAAAATAAATGATTACTTCGGTAAGGTTCGTTAATCCCGACTGCCGTAATTTGGTTTGAATTGATATTCAAAGGAAGATTACAGAATAAATTTAAAGAATTTATCCTTGATAAAATTAATAGGAACCTTACCCAAAGTATAATAATATTTGAATAAAGAAATGTTCTGGATTGGAATAGGGTGTATGTTGTGTTTTTATAACACTTGTTTATTATATACGCGAGTTATTCGGAAAGGCCGAGTTTATCCCATTCTGAATAATTGATTTGACGATATGTCGAGGATGAAGATGGTTGTCGAAGACTGGAGGTCTTCACATCGTTTGGATGATTACTGATGTCTTGATTGGGTTGTACACCACAGACAAGGTAATAAGTGGTGATTGTCCAGACGTACTTGGGGATCGACCGGATATGCAAGGACCTCTCCCATGTATTGGACATATGGGGGAGGAATAAGATGCCTGAGGTTTCGTTCAGACCCAAATGGACTTGTAAATGGATGTGTGTCTGACATTGGATTTCATTCTGTGTAATTGATATACATCAGTTGCATAGCGTGAATTGTCCGTGTGGCATGCTGAGATGCAAATGATCCAGGCTTCTGGTGAAAAGAAGAGTCTTGTGGTTGATGATCAAAGCACGGCTTTAGTGTAGCGTAGCTTTGTGTAGCGTTAATTCGCGAACCTCACACCCCGGTGCGAACCAGAAAAGGGAGAAGGACATCAAGGAAATGGACATATGCTGATTTCTAACTAGGAGTGGTGTTTTGGGTTTTACACGCCCGGTCATCTTACTTATGTAGATGATGGATAATGAGGCGCCTCGGTTATATCGGTCTCTGCAGAGCCGATGGAGTCATTTGGCTCATTTATGCCTCATAGGGCAGACTAGCATATCGTTTACGGCATTATTAATCCACTCCATGTGGATCGGCCCTAACGATCCAAGGGTCACTCGAGCTCTGATCCTGAGGCTCGGGCTAGACAGTCTCGAAGCGGGCTAGGACGATCCCTTGCCTTGATTCACAGATGGAAATCCAACGTCCAATACGTGACAGTTGCGGTTTTGATTGTAGAGCCTAGTATTGGCGACATGATATATGGTACCCATGCCGTCAAGGATTGATACATTTATATTTGAAGTTGTTTTATACACTGTGCACTTATAATTGTATCAAATGATTTGATTTAATGTACCAAGCATGTTTGGATATTATAAGGGAAAACCCTATCCCCCTGCTTGCATTGCATTGTGTGATAGGACCTGGGTCTTATAATAGCTTCATTTTTCCAAAAAGCATTGCGCTGTTTTGTTATATGCACTTGTATTTTTGGGAGGAAACCCGTTCCATGTTATACGGCGTAGTCCCTTAATTTACCTAACTTTAAAAATCAAATTAATAAATGTTTTAGTTCTCACACCAGTCACATGACTGACTTGGAATTTATTGTTTTAACCTAAACTCTGGGTGCCCCTATTTTCCACACGGGCAGCTAGTAGTTTTGGTTTTGCAGATTTATATTCACAGGATCCTGGTTTACAGCTGGAATGATATTTGGAAAGCTCTGTATCCGCATATTCTTTTTCAGTTGTGTTTTGTATTATTTTTCCGCTGCATGTAATTTGTAAATCTCTGATATTTAGTAAATGTGCAATATTTATTCGTACTCTGAATATTCTTGTATTCTGATGAAATTGTTGTAATAAGCAATGAAGTGTTTTTCTGTTTGTGTTCTGATTCGTCTTGTCCTCAACTCAATCTGTGCTTTCCTTCATGGGGAAGTTCGGGTCGCTTCATTTTACGTCCACAAGATTGCCACCAATTCCCTTGATAAAGTATATTCCCCATGATTTCCCGGCTACAAGGTTAACGTTGCTCCATTTCCTTGATTTCAAGGCTACAAGGGCATACCTTTTTCCCAAATAATTACAATAGCTCTATGACTCTTCAGTAGCACTTCGATTCAGAGAGTAGTGAGTAAAGAGTGAGAAGAGAAGAAGTTTTATATAAATAGAATTGAATTCGGCAGAGTATAAGTGTAGAAATCATAAAAATATAAAATATTAATGGTGTAAAGAAAGGGATGAAGATGGAGAAGAAGAATGTTGAAAAAAATCGAATCAACCCCTATTTATAAGATTTGAAAGGTTGCAACGCTTCTGGAAAGTTACAAATGGTGAAAAGACACTTCCTTTCAAATTTAAATTTCTGACAGATATATGTCAACATACCCAAGTATGTATGTTGACATATCCACCATTTTTATGATTTTTTGACCATTTTTAAAGTATTAAAACCAATATTTAAATTCTGGAAAATCCTGAAACAAAACTAGTCGCTATAACATTATTTTACAAGTATAAAAACATAAGAAAAATATATTTAAACATATGATTAATTTTTTTATATATATGTGATATAAAGCTGCATATAATTTAATTGTAAACATATATATATAGGAATTTATAAAGCGATATTTATAAACTATATATAAACAAAAAAGGTTATATGAGAACATATAGTTTAAATAAGAATATTATAATCAAATATATAAACTTAGTAAAATATATTTAATAAAACTATAAAAATAAGAATACTTATAAATTAGGAAACATATTTGAAATCATAAGTTTGAAATTCTTGTAAGATTGAAAATTATTTTGAGAGAAGTTTGAAATCAATTTGAAAATAGTTTTGAAATTAATTTTGAAAAGAGATAATTTGAAAAACAGAGTTTGAACCTGGAGTGCTATTCAGAGTCTTACATATAAACTAGACTCTGTTACTATGTTTTTTCTTGAACTCTCGAAATCTTGATAGCTTGATAACTCACGAGACTTAAATCTATCTTGAATTCTGAATCTCTTGAAACTCTAAAACTGTACAGTCTTCACTACTTAAGTCATGTATACAAATTGTGCATATATATATATGTCTATACATTCTAGATAAAGATGTTAGTATAGATTTTATAATTAATTATGAATAAAATAAGGTTGTTTTCATCAAAACTTCATTCTCCAACACACACATCAATACCAAGATTAACCAAAAAGGTGCAGTCGCAAAGAGAAGGACATAACAATGACCAGTTCAACAACACAAAGCATGAAAACAGGTCAAGGAAAATAGCAAGCCAGTTTCAAGTTCAACACACACACACACACACACACACACACACATATATATATATATATACACACACATATGCATGTATATCAACATAGCAAGTGAACAATAGTATCACAAATCTGCCAGCCAAGTAGTAAGTGAAAGTATGTCAAAACATTCAACTGTACAGCAAGATAATATGGAACATGAACTATCAAACAAATGAAGCCGTCTTTTTTTGTAACAACCCGGAAAATCTGAACCAGTTTAAAATTTTTAATTTGCCTATTTTAGTGTATTTTAAATATTTAAAATAAATTATTTTAAATAATAACAAAGAAAAGTATGTTTGAATCGATGTTTGAAAACAAATATAATTATTTTTAATTATAAACAAGGCCTGAAATAACGCGGCAGTTTCAAAATTTGAATTCAAACTTTGGCCGACTGTATAGGGTGCAAAATAAAACGGATTTTAGTGAAACCAAAAATATTTAAATCTGTTTATGTATATTTTTCTAACGAATTTGAAAAATTGAAGTTTCATAGCGGGAATCAAAAGTTATGGACAAATGAATTTTCAGAAAGGTCACTATAGAGAATATATAGCCCTTGAAAATAGCCATTTTGCAAACAGCCTCAGAACTCGATGAAAACACTTTTGTTGGATCTAGGATGTCAAATTATTGCTAGGTTTCAAGTTCCATGATTTTTGAAGTTAATATGTGAGCGTGGCGAAGGAAAATGTGTTTGGTTGATTTCAGTTAAATTGGATCGACCACTAAATGGCCATTTGATGAAACTAGTTTTGTTGGGAAGTATCGTCAAAACATAGTTCGATTTATTTTTCTGGAATTTTTGGGATCAGTTTGTGGCCCCGACAAATTGAAATGTACGTTAGAATCAAATATTGAATGTTTTATATTTTAATTTGAAGGAAAACTGACTGAAACGATCGAATGGGCCTACGAAACATATCCCATTGTGTTCGGAATGGGGGTATTTAGCTGGGAACGACAGACGTTGGGTTTGGATTGGAGTTCGTGTGTGGAAGGAGGTATTTTCGGATTTTATAAAAATATAAATAATAAAAAGAGCAAATCACTTTTCACTTCTCTCTCTCCCCGATCTTCCTCTCGATGACGACGGAAAGGCATTCAAACCTTTCCCCTCTGATTCCTTTCGATCCATGCAAAATTAGACCTCGACCTAGTTGAGGATATTTTAGCCCTCGACGAGAGCTTCGAATCCATACCCACCACCCTCCGTCTCGTCGCCTGTACGAGAAGAACCACTAGCTCGAAGTCGTCCCGTTCATCGCCGTCGATCTCCACCGCCGCGAGTTGGGGCCCACCACCACGGTTGTGCGCGCCTCTCCAAGCACTACATGGTGGCATAGGCCGATCGACTTCAAGTGCAATGGATTGGAGTAAAAATCTAAACCTAGTTTTGAACGAACGAGAAAGGTATACGACTGTTTTAATTTAAATGAGTTCAACAGTTTGAAACCGTCGCGAATTTTGATTAACTTCTAAAAATCATATCTTTTTGCTATGTTGTCGAAATCTAGTGAAACAAGAGATAATGGACTCGTGTGGATGTCTTCTACATTTTAGAAGAGACCGGATATTTTTCTGAGCCTTCTACAATTTTTGGAGGAGTGGAACCCAATGTGAGATTTTTGATATATAAATGACATGTAAAGGACGATGTATAAATTATATAGTCAATGTATGAGTTATATAAGCATTGTACGCCTCATGTATAAGCGTTGTATAAGTTTTATGTGTGATGTATAAGTTATATATGCCTTGTAAAAATTATATATGCGTTGAATGATATTGAAATATATTGAAATGAAATCGAAAAATATTTATATATGAATATATATATATACACACACTCCCCTCGTCCACAGACCATGGACGATATATATTGGTTGTTATATTGTTTGGATTATTGGCTGATGTGAAATTTGGTGAATATCGTGAATGGTTGATTGGAAATGATTGATTTTGGTTGAAATCCCAATAGGATTAGTATATGGGAAAATTCGTCTGCGTACGAACTAGATATTGAAATCCCCATTGTCAAAAGCTGCGAGGCTTTAAGGTAGAGCGAGAAGCCATACTCGGGACGGTGCCGGTTTTAACTACCCTACCGTTATGCTGCCGAAATTTTCTGAAATATTTTTGTGTTTGATTTATTGTAACACCCCACACCCGCTAAGGTCACTCACAAAGGGAATGCCTTAGTTTTGGTGGAGTATTTTTAGTAAGTATAGAACAGAAAAAATTACAGCAGGACAGATATAAGTAATACTTGGAAATTTTAAAACATCATTTCATTAACAAAACATGTTTGGTTACATCACAAAACCATAACAAGAGTCAAGTACATAATATCCATCCTGATAAAATAGAAGTACATAATCCCATTACATAGACAATAGCCAAAAGATAAATCGAGCTCTACTTCTACGGTCCAAGCCCAAAAGATAGATATAGCGGTCTGGTCCAAGCCCACTAGTGCTAGGCCCACTCTGATAACCTGAGGGTTGGGAAAAAAAGATAAACAACAACGGGGTCAGACATAAGTCTGAGTGAGTCCTATAACCCTAACAATACAATCATTAAAGTAATTAGGGTATGATATAAACAAGATACGGTACCTCTGGGGATAATGACTAAAATAAGTAGCCCACAAAACACCGGATGTACTACGATAATCGAGACGACGTATTTATCCACCCAAGGATAATTACTAGCTTTCACCACCCCAGACCTACCCACCCAAGGGTAATTCCTACACTGCACCACACCAGTTCTACCCACCTAGAGTAATTCCTACTTAAAGGTTGATCCCACTTAAAGACTTAGAAAATATAACTAGTAGTTTCCGGTACTTCTAGCTGACCACGTAGGTGCCGTCTGCCCCTACCTCCACTAGGTGTACCTAGTTATCTTACCCAGTAGTTTCGTGCACCCCTACATAGGTGCCGTCTGCCCCTATCTTTACTAGGTGTACCCACTACTCCCAAGCGATCGGCTCCCTAACGTAGATACCCGTGCTGGTCCCACAGTGGGGTGTATCACTCCCCTAAAGTGGCCACCTGATAATATCAACGGTGCACGGCTTTATATCTACACGATGCAACAACGGCTTATCTACCAGCCCGGGCCCACACACGCATATGAAACCCGTTGGACTTGCGTTGCCACCGCTACCCCGTTTTGGCCTCTTATAATCAAGCCCAATATGCGTGTCCCGTCACTCGACATGGGTCGAGCCCACAAAGATACGTTTGGGATATTGGTTGAAATGGGCCCCCACAAGCTACTACTTAAGCTTGTCATTAATCTAGTGCATCCCACTTAACCTTTTTTTTATAATCATGCCCCCTTACACGTTAAGGTTTGGTTAAGTCATCTAATTATATTTTAATTGCCACTTAAGGCGCCCACTAGATTTCCGCATGCCACCCAAGGCACTTACTTGATTCCCACATGCCACCCAAGGCACTTACTTGATTCCCACATGCCACCCAAGGCACTTACTTAACCCTTTAATCATGTTTAATTACATGTTCCACTTTGGTTAAGTATTCTAATCGTATTTTCTATTGCCACCCAAGGCAACCCACTAGTTTCCTCATGCCACCCAAGGCACCCCCACTAGTTACTACATGCCACCCAAGGCACCCACTTAACCCCTCATGTCCCACTACATGCTCATATGGTTAAGTGTTTCTTAATTAATTAAGACCGTGATCTCCCATAAAGACCTCCCACATTAGACTGGCTGTTATGACCGCCTGGTTAAGCCGGTAGAGTCCGGGTAGTCTTACGTCATAACAGAGTCTAACCTCGTGTCTTTACCTTAATCACGTATTTAATTTGTGGCTAAGACCTCTCACATTGGGCTGACATTTGTAGCAACTGGTTAAGCCGGTCGGGTCTGGGCAGTTTTACACTACAAATGAGTCCAACCTCGTGTCTTAGTCGATTAATTACACCTAATTAATCACCCCCATATTAATTATCCCTAATTAATATCAAGTTTTCCATAACATGGGTAGACCTAACTCAATAGGTAAATTCCCATGGGGTAGACCTAACTCAATAGGTAAATTCCCACTTATGGTAATTTATTTTTATGGTATGTTTAATCATACCCAACCATGCTTTAATTAACATATTTACCAACCCCATCGTTTCCCCACGTAAATCGTTCTCATTTCATGACATAACAAAGGGGAAGATCATCACAAATATCATGGGTTTAGCATACAACTTTGTCATGGGTTAAGAGGATGTCAACTTGCATATATGAGCATATATTAACCCAACCACATTTAACCCCAAACTTGCACATTATCATACACATGTCTTGCACAACATGTTGAACTTGCATATAAGCATTCTCATAACTTGCATAACATGTTAGACATGCATTTAAGCCTACACATAACTTGCATAAGCATTCACATATTTGCATGGGCATTCATATACTTGCATAAACATTCACATACTTGCATATCACATTAAGCTCGCATTTAAGCATATACATAACTTGCATAACATCATGCACATAACTTGCATAATCTCATAAACTTAACTTGCATAACACCATGCACATAACTTGCATACCCTCATACACATAACTTGCATATGAACTTGCATAACAACATGCACATAACCTACATAACATCATGCACATAACTTGCATAACATGTTGAGCTTGCATGTAAGCATAACTTGCATAATATGTCGAACTTGCATATATGACTTGCATCTTAAAGGAGGGTAAACATGCATAGCATATAAAGGTGCCATCTTGCATATGTATATACCATTTTTAAAAGGGTAAACTTGCATGTCATGATTTATGCATAATACCAAACACTTAGCATGCATAAAACCACTTACTTATCATGCATAGAATCAAATACTTATTATGCATAAAATCAAATACTTATTATGCATAAACCCACCACTTAACTTGCATAAACCCACCACTTAACTTGCATAAACCCAAACACTTAACATGCATAAAACCCAATACTTAGTATGCATACAATCAAATACTTAGCATGCATAACATCAAATACTTAGCATGCATAACATCAAATACTTAGCATGCATAACATCAAATACTAAGCATGCATAACATCAAATACTTAGCATGCATAAAATCACATGCATAACTTGCATATCATGTTACATATAACTTGCATATATTCTCACATATAGTTTGCATAACATGTTACATATGCATAAATGTTTAACATAGTGTTTTGCATCATAAAACATGGCCTTAAACTTGCATTTAACATAAAACTTGCAAATCACATATCATACAAACTTGCATAAACACATTTATCCACAAACATAGCCATGTCTTATCACATCCTACCATAATCAATTTAACAATTGATTATTAAAACCATAGGAACTCACCAAAACTAAGATTAGCAAACTCATGAAGTAAAACTAGTTGCCAAATATGAAGAAGAAGATGATTAGGGGTTGATTAGCTTGCAACTCTCTTCATTGATTTGTGGAGGCCATGACCAAGTTTCATTTTTCCATAGTTTAGTTACAAGATTTAATTATGAATGAATTAGGGTAGGGTTAGGGTCTTATTTATAGGATTAGGTAGTGTTTTAGGCCCTTAGATTAACCCTAAATTAATTTAGGTCCGTCAGATTTAGGAAACCTCTAGAACCAAGCCCAGCCCTAGCCAGAAAACCAGATCTGGTGCACCCAAGCACCCTGGTTCGACACGCCGTGTCGACAGGCAAGTCGACAGGCAAGTCGACACCCCTGTCGACAGGCCTGTCGACAGCCCTGTCGACATGGTCAGGGCGGGAATCTTCCCGCCTGGCCCCGCTGGTTCTAATTTCAAATCCTAATTTAAATTTCTGAATCTGTTTTTAAGTTTTAAATTTTATGCAAACTTCTTTGGGCCATAACCGGGCCATACGGACTCCGATTCTCGAAAACTCGGACTCTATTTCGCGTATTTTTCCGAGACGAACGCAATAACGCAGCCCGTTACCCCCAATTCCCACGTCTGAGATTATTTATCCTGAAATTAGTGAATTTTAGTATTAACTAAAATTCGGGGTGTTACATTCTCCCCTCCTTAAAGGATTTCGTCCCCGAAATCTCTAAGCTAAGGAGAATGCATATCCTACCATCCAAACAACCATCTACTCAAATCATCAACCACGTGCATCCATTGTCCTTAAAACAGTTTCTAATGATGTATGAGCATATGCAAAAAGTGTGTGTATATGTTCCCTATCTACTGTATGAACATATGCAAACCATGATAGTGCCATGCATCCATTATGTATGCGAGAAAACCCTGTCGACACATACGATATCTACATGAGTGCACAATCATTCACCAAAATGCATCATCCATATGATAACACAATCATTATACATCCATAAATATAGTTTCCTACACACAATTTTATGCAATATGCAATATGAAGTGATTGAGCCGATCTAGTGCCTAGAGTGTGTGTATATGCATCCACGAGCAACCACTAGCAAACACTTGCATCCACTTGCATCCATCAACCATAACATGTCTCAAACACATGTTTCAACCATAGGTTTACCCTATCTGAAGGTCAAAGGTACTAACGAGAGGACATACCAAAGATAAGATAAGCACAAGATATGCGATGAAGGAGAAGCAAAAGGACATACCCTCCGAAAGAAAGGGTACCTCGAACGCATCTTCGCTTCCGTCTTCCAGGTAGCGTCGCTTTCTTCATCTTCCCTTTGTACTTTGACTAATTGAACCTCTCTGTTTCTCATCTTCCAAATCTCTGACCCAAGGATGCAAGTAGGAGCTCGTCGAATCGTCGCATCACGCTCTACTTCCATTTCTCTAAGCAAACTTGGCCCTACCACCTCTGCGGTCTCATGTAGGCACTTCCTCCCATGGGATACATCATGTACACCACTAAGTCTGTCGGGCAACTCCACCAATGGAAGATGCTCCTCCCATGTACCTCCAAAATCCAAGATACATAGCCTCAAAAGGTCTTCAAAAATATGATTCAGCCTCTCGGTCCGGCCGTCCGTATGAGGATGATATGCAGTACTCAAACACAACTGAGTCCCTACCGCCTCTTGTAAACTCTTCCGAAACTCTCAAGTGAAGATAGGATCTCGATCACTCACTATGCTAGAGGGTACCCCATGAAATCGAACTATCTCTCGAAGTTATACAGAAGCTAGCCATGGAGAAATCCACTTACTCTTCACAGGTATGAAATGGGTGCTCTTAGTAAGTCTGTCTACCACCACCCAAATTCCTGTATTACTCTTTCTCGATCTGGGTAACCCGTCAATACAATCCATCGAGACGCTGTCCCACTTCCATTGCGGAACCTCCAATGGGTGAAGCAACCCACCTGGTTTCTTTCGCTCCGTCTTCACTTGTTGGCACACCAAGCATCAAGCGACATGTTCGGCCACATCTTTCTTCATACCGGCCCAGAAGAAAGTCCTTTTCATGTCTTGGTACATCTCGTCCCCACCGGGATGAATGGTCATCCTAGAACGGTGTGTATCATCAAGAATAGCCTTCCCCAAACCCTCGTCTTGCGGTACACAAAGTCTACCGTCTCTACACAAGCACCCCCTATCATCTAGGGTGTACCTACTCAAATGGCTGGACGACTCCCCCCTTATGAGCTTTTCTACTAACTCAACCAACTGTGGGTCGTCCCTCTGTGCTTCTACAATTTGCCCCAAAAGAGTAGGTCTAACTTCCAAGGAAGCTAGCAAACCGGGTACATAATCAACGGAAGGTCTGAAATCCAACATAGAAATAAACTCTAGGCTCCGTCGTTCAACGAACCACAAACTCGAGGACAACCCTTTTTCTACTTAAGGTGTCCGCTACCATGTTACCCTTGCTAGGGGTATACGCTATCTTAAACCCATAGGATGCTAAGAATCCCATCCACTTTTACTGGCCTAAGATTATGCGCTCGAAGAGCCTCCAACACTTCCCTAGGATGTAGGGCATGATCTTCTCCACCAGGATATCATCCAAAATCATCACAACTATCCATCCCTCACGCAGACCACCCTAGTCGAACTCGGCATTCCCCAAAATGCAAGCCCAAAAGGCCTAAACCAATATCAGACAAACACCCAAGGGATACCTCCTTCGAATTCAGACGACCTACGTGAGATGATACTAGTAAAAACGGCTAAATAATTAAGCCCCTTGTCCAACCCTGGATGTCCTCGCCAGTCTTACTCCAAAACCACCGTTTTTTCCCTAACTGGCTTTGCTCCTAGAAAAGACCAAGATGTCATCCACAAAGACCATCACAACTTATTTAGGTACTCCTTGAACACCCTTCTTATCAAATCATCAAAGTATACGGGGGCGTTCGTCAAACCCAATGGCATCACCAGCCACTCATAAAAAAAATCATCCGGAGTCCTAAAGGCAGTCTTCTCTGTACTATCCTCAGCCACTCTCAACTGATGAAATCCCGTGGCTGAGTCCTACCATAAAAATACTGAAGCGCCAGCTAACCGATCAAACAGATCATCAATCCTCGGCAATGGGTATCTATTCTTCTTTGTGAGTTTATTTAATCCTCTTTAGCCTACACAAAGTCTGAGGGACCCATCCGCCTTCGTAACAAAAACTACTGGAGCGCCCCACTCCGATATACTTCATCTTATGAACCCCTTCTCAAGCAAATCGCCTACTTACTTATGGAGTTCCCTCCTCTCACGAGGAGCCACGTGGCACACTGGCCAAGGTACTGGTTTAGCCTTACTCACCAGATATATTTGGAAGTCAATTTCCTGCTCCGGAGGTAAGCCCTTCACCTCCTTATACACATCCGGGTATTCCCGGACCGCTCTAACAGATCACAAACTCTAGACCGACATGTCAAGCGATTCTAGATAACTTAGCATAACAGATTCTATGGGATTACAAGAGATCTCGAGAGTGTTACCCAAACGGGTCATAAGCCTAACAACTCTCCCTTCAAAATCAAAAACGGCACCCCTACTGGATACCCAGTCCATGCCCAAAACTAACCCATAGCCCGTGAAGCCCAACAAGCATCACATCTAAACTCAACGCTACGTATAGAGACTTTCAAACCCAAACACCTCATGGAGCCCCAATTGGGTTTGAAACAACTAAGGGATCATCAACCAAACTGGTGTCTAAGTGCAGTGACTCAACTATCAATGGTGAGATAAACGAACTCGATATATCAGGATCAAATAAAGTTTGAATCGGATAATAAAGAAATCCAAATTCCAACCTAGACGGTCTTATCCCCATCTGGTACCCTAGTCGTGAGGGAATACAATTACCCTCCAGAAGATTCCATACCTTGCCCTTGCTCCTTTGGACAATCCTAATAAGGTGTCCTACTCCTCCCAAAAGGATAACTACTAGCCTTCTTCTTCCCTATTCTCCACTCGTAACCTCCCATCCTTCATTAACCAAACAACTATTTGAGCCTTCCTCTCTTCTTGAACCAACGTCTAAGTCCCTTGAAGTGGTTTTCATCCTTATCCATCTTAGAAAGATCATCTATACGCGGAGGGGAAACTCAAAATGAGAGAGAGGAAGAGATTCAAAATGGAGAATTCGAAAGATATAGATATGGCTATTGGGGATTATGCTTTTCTTTCAAAAACTTTTCTCTTAAAAGACATGTTTTCAAAAATACTCCTTTCAAAAATATTCTTAGAAAATAGTTTTTCTAAAAATTTTATCTGTTCCGGTAACCTTAAGCTCTGATACCACGTGTAACACCCCACACCCGCTAAGGTCACACATAAAGGGAATGCCTTAGTTTTGGTGGAGTATTTTTAGTGAGTATAGAACAGAAAAAATTACAGCAGGACAGATATAAGTAATACTTGGAAATTTTAAAACATCATTTCATTAACAAAACATGTTTGGTTACATCACAAAACCATAACAAGAGTCAAGTACATAATATCCATCCTGATAAAATAGAAGTACATAATCCCATTACATAGACAATAGCCAAAAGATAAATCGAGCTCTACTTCTACGGTCCAAGCCCAAAAGATAGATATAGCGGTCTGGTCCAAGCCCACTAGTGCTAGGCCCACTCTGATAACCTGAGGGTTGGGGAAAAAAAGATAAACAACAACGGGGTCAGACATAAGTCTGAGTGAGTCCTATAACCCTAACAATACAATCATTAAAGTAATTAGGGTATGATATAAACGAGATACGGTACCTCTGGGGATAATGACTACAATAAGTAGCCCACAAAACACCGGATGTACTACGATAATCGAGACGACGTATTTATCCACCCAAGGATAATTACTAGCTTACACCACCCCAGACCTACCCACCCAAGGGTAATTCCTACACTGCACCACACCAGTTCTACCCACCTAGAGTAATTCCTACTTAAAGGTTGATCCCACTTAAAGACTTAGAAAATATAACTAGTAGTTTCCGGTACTTCTAGCTGACCACGTAGGTGCCGTCTGCCCCTACCTCCACTAGGTGTACCTAGTTATCTTACCCAGTAGTTTCGTGTACCCCTACATAGGTGTCGTCTGCCCCTATCTTTACTAGGTGTACCCACTACTCCCAAGCGATCGGCTCCCTAACGTAGATACCCGTGCTGGTCCCACAGTGGGGTGTATCACTCCCCTAAAGTGGCCACCTGATAATATCAACGGTGCACGGCTTTATATCTACACGATGCAACAACGGCTTATCTACCAGCCCGGGCCCACACACGCATATGAAACCCGTTGGACTTGCGTTGCCACCGCTACCCCGTTTTGGCCTCTTATAATCAAGCCCAATATGCGTGTCCCGTCACTCGACATGGGTCGAGCCCACAAAGATACGTTTGGGATATTGGTTGAAATGGGCCCCCACAAGCTACTACTTAAGCTTGTCATTAATCTAGTGCATCCCACTTAACCTTTTTTTTATAATCATGCCCCCTTACACGTTAAGGTTTGGTTAAGTCATCTAATTATATTTTAATTGCCACTTAAGGCGCCCACTAGATTTCCGCATGCCACCCAAGGCACTTACTTGATTCCCACATGCCACCCAAGGCACTTACTTGATTCCCACATGCCACCCAAGGCACTTACTTAACCCTTTAATCATGTTTAATTACATGTTCCACTTTGGTTAAGTATTCTAATCGTATTTTCTATTGCCACCCAAGGCAACCCACTAGTTTCCTCATGCCACCCAAGGCACCCCCACTAGTTACTACATGCCACCCAAGGCACCCACTTAACCCCTCATGTCCCACTACATGCTCATATGGTTAAGTGTTTCTTAATTAATTAAGACCGTGATCTCCCATAAAGACCTCCCACATTAGACTGGCTGTTATGACCGCCTGGTTAAGCCGGTAGAGTCCGGGCAGTCTTACGTCATAACAGAGTCTAACCTCGTGTCTTTACCTTAATCACGTATTTAATTTGTGGCTAAGACCTCTCACATTGGGCTGACATTTGTAGCAACTGGTTAAGCCGGTCGGGTCTGGGCAGTTTTACACTACAAATGAGTCCAACCTCGTGTCTTAGTCGATTAATTACACCTAATTAATCACCCCCATATTAATTATCCCTAATTAATATCAAATTTTCCATAACATGGGTAGACCTAACTCAATAGGTAAATTCCCATGGGGTAGACCTAACTCAATAGGTAAATTCCCACTTATGGTAATTTATTTTTATGGTATGTTTAATCATACCCAACCATGCTTTAATTAACGTATTTACCAACCCCATCGTTTCCCCACGTAAATCGTTCTCATTTCATGACATAACAAAGGGGAAGATCATTACAAATATCATGGGTTTAGCATACAACTTTGTCATGGGTTAAGAGGATGTCAACTTGCATATATGAGCATATATTAACCCAACCACATTTAACCCCAAACTTGCACATTATCATACACATGTCTTGCACAACATGTTGAACTTGCATATAAGCATTCTCATAACTTGCATAACATGTTAGACATGCATTTAAGCCTACACATAACTTGCATAAGCATTCACATATTTGCATGGGCATTCATATACTTGCATAAACATTCACATACTTGCATATCACATTAAGCTCGCATTTAAGCATATACATAACTTGCATAACATCATGCACATAACTTGCATAATCTCATAAACTTAACTTGCATAACACCATGCACATAACTTGCATACCCTCATACACATAACTTGCATATGAACTTGCATAACAACATGCACATAACCTACATAACATCATGCACATAACTTGCATAACATGTTGAGCTTGCATGTAAGCATAACTTGCATAATATGTCGAACTTGCATATATGACTTGCATCTTAAAGGAGGGTAAACATGCATAGCATATAAAGGTGCCATCTTGCATATGTATATACCATTTTTAAAAGGGTAAACTTGCATGTCATGATTTATGCATAATACCAAACACTTAGCATGCATAAAACCACTTACTTATCATGCATAGAATCAAATACTTATTATGCATAAAATCAAATACTTATTATGCATAAACCCACCACTTAACTTGCATAAACCCAAACACTTAACATGCATAAAACCCAATACTTAGTATGCATACAATCAAATACTTAGCATGCATAACATCAAATACTTAGCATGCATAACATCAAATACTTAGCATGCATAACATCAAATACTTAGCATGCATAACATCAAATACTAAGCATGCATAACATCAAATACTTAGCATGCATAAAATCACATGCATAACTTGCATATCATGTTACATATAACTTGCATATATTCTCACATATAGTTTGCATAACATGTTACATATGCATAAATGTTTAACATAGTGTTTTGCATCATAAAACATGGCCTTAAACTTGCATTTAACATAAAACTTGCAAATCACATATCATACAAACTTGCATAAACACATTTATCCACAAACATAGCCATGTCTTATCACATCCTACCATAATCAATTTAACAATTGATTATTAAAACCATAGGAACTCACCAAAACTAAGATTAGCAAACTCATGAAGTAAAACTAGTTGCCAAATATGAAGAAGAAGATGATTAGGGGTTGATTAGCTTGCAACTCTCTTCATTGATTTGTGGAGGCCATGACCAAGTTTCATTTTGCCATAGTTTAGTTACAAGATTTAATTATGAATGAATTAGGGTAGGGTTAGGGTCTTATTTATAGGATTAGGTAGTGTTTTAGGCCCTTAGATTAACCCTAAATTAATTTAGGTCCGTCAGATTTAGGAAACCTCTAGAACCAAGCCCAGCCCTAGCCAGAAAACCAGATCTGGTGCACCCAAGCACCCTGGTTCGACACGCCGTGTCGACAGGCAAGTCGACAGGCAAGTCGACACCCCTGTCGACAGGCCTGTCGACAGCCCTGTCGACATGGTCAGGGCGGGAATCTTCCCGCCTGGCCCCGCTGGTTCTAATTTCAAATCCTAATTTAAATTTCTGAATCTGTTTTTAAGTTTTAAATTTTATGCAAACTTCTTTGGGCCATAACCGGGCCATACGGACTCCGATTCTCGAAAACTTGTACTCTATTTCGCGTATTTTTCCGAGACGAACGCAATAACGCAGCCCTTTACCCCCAATTCCCACGTCTGAGATTATTTATCCTGAAATTAGTGAATTTTAGTATTAACTAAAATTCGTGGTGTTACATTTATTTTCATGTATTGAAATATATTCATTTGATGGATGAAATAAAATGGTTTGAACGATAAAAAAAACATTTTTATTGAATGAATAAAATAAAATGATTTGAATGACAAAAATAACATTTTTTATTGAATGTAAGAAATGGTAACGGTTTGAAGAATAAAAATAACATTTTTATTGTATATACAAAATATAGGAAATATTCATGTTAGAAATAAATTGTTTTAACAATAAAAACCATATTTTTATAATATATATAAATCGCTAAAAATCTACAATTTTGAAATAAATTGTTTTTACAATAAAAATCACATTTTTATCATCTATATGAAGTATATAAAATAATCATGTTTTGAAATAAATTGTTTTACAAGAAAAATCATATTTTTATTATATATATGAATTGTTAAAAATAGTGATGGGTTGAAATAAATATATGTTAGATAAAAATATCATTTTTATCAAATATATGAAATGAATATGGTTTTGAAATCGAAGAATGAATTATATTTATATATATATATATATAATTAAAATAAATCGAATAACGATGTTGTAGTTCGTATTTTGAAATCATTACTTCAAACGATTGTACCGGGAGATCCGACCATCGGATTTTCCCAATACTGGAACCGTTGGATTCGCTTTGAAAAGATCTTTCCAATGATATAAAATTTGTAAAGATCCAACGGTTAGATTTTCAGATATATGTAAATCAAATCTGAAGAAAAACAGCGCCATGGCCGCGTTATGGCCTAAAGCGTCGTTTATTTAAATTGGCTATTTTTAAATGAATAAAAATAGTGATAAATCGTGATAAAATATTATAAACGATATGGAATGGGAATAAACTGAATTTACCCGGTTTATTGGATATTTGATGGTTGAATGTATTTGACGTGAAAATTACGTTAAAGAACTGGATTATTGTTATCGAATAATTTAACCATTGAAATGAATTGATTTGAAATTCTAAATATACGTGAATTATTTGAAAAGACCAAGTTAATTCTCATTTCAAATAATTGATCAACGGGAGAAGTCGAAGATATGAAGATGGTGCAAGACCGACGATCTTCACATCGAATGGATGGGTGCTACTGATGCTCACGATGGGAGTAGCTACCTTGAAGGGAGCTAAAGTGGTAGCCGTCCGGACGTACTTGTTGATTGTACGGATGTGCGAGGTATAAGGTGCCTCCAGTTTTGTTTAGACCCAGAACGGACTTGTAAATGGATGTGTGTCTGACGTTGTAAATTGAGAACGTGGCATGCAGAGATGCTGCGATCAAGGTTATTGTTGAAAAGCAGAGCTTTGTGGTTGATGATCAAAGAACGGTTTTGAATAGCTAGCATTGTGTTTAGCGTTGTTTCGTGAGCCTCACATCCAGGTATGAGCCAGAAACGGAAGAGGACATCAGGAGGACCTGCGTTTCTTTCTAGTTAGGAGTGGTGCTTTGGGTTTTACACGCTCGGGCATTTTACTTATGTGGATGATGGATAGCGATGCGCCTCGGTTAGTTCGGTCTCTTCGGAGCCGATGGTCTGGTCGGGATATGACCACTTTACGCCCCATAGGGCAGGGAAACGCAGTGTTCAGGCATTTTAATCCACTCTGTGTGGACCGGCCCTGACGATCCAATGGTCGATGCGCTCTGACCCTGAGACTCGGATTAGACAGTCTCAAAGTGGTAAGGATGATCCCTTGCCTTGGTTCATGACGGAAATCTAAATTCCAAATACGACATCATGCGATTTTGATTGTATACCTATATATGGTGACATAGTGGTATGGGGCATTAATGCCGTCTATGATTGATACTTATGATTGAAATTGTTTTTGAAACATATAAACACTAGTAATAATATCAAATGTTTTTGTTTTATTCGTATCAAGCATATTTTGGCCATTATAAGTTAAAACTCTATCATTCGGTTTGTGTTGCATTGTGTGATGGGAACTGAGTCTTATAATGGATTCATTTTTATAAAAAGCATTGCGATGTTTAAAAGATTTACATGTTTTAAAGCACTCCCAATCCAATGGAGTAAACCCATTCCGCGTTAGTGGCATGGTCCTGTGATTGGCTATATTATAAAATAAGTTAAAGTAGAATTCTCATACCAGTCCCATGACTGACTCGTAGTTTGTTTCACTTGCAAACTTGGGTGCCCCTATTCCTACACGGGCAGCCTTGTATCCAGGTTTTAGCAGGCTCTTTCTGGATAGCTGGAGCTGAAGATGGATTCTATCATTTATCTCTTTTTATGATGTTCAGCTCCTATTGTACATATTATGTTTTGATTCTGCTATAGACATTTATGTATAGTTGAACTGTATTTTGTTCTAAGTATGATCCTGCATACTGTGTAACTCTGATGTTTATATTTATCCAGTGCATTCTATTGTACATTAGCTAGTGTATTTATTTATGTTCTGCTGTTATCTGTTTATGTGTTATATTCCAAAGATTACCCTTGCCACCGTGGAACGGGGGTTTGGGGTCGTCATAACGTGGTACTAGAGCTTTGGTTAAGCTTAGTACTGGAATATAACATATTAACGAACTCGTCAGAAATAGAATCAGAAGTATTCTATGACGGAACACTCATTTCAGATAGGATCAGTAATACCCTAGAATGAGTGTAGTAGAATGAAATACACCCTGATAGATGCATATACATTTAAATATATGTCTCTGTGCTTTAAAATATCTTTTCTGTTGGCCTGACACTTTGTCTGCTATTTGCAGACATAGAAAATGAGTGGCAGAAGCAGTAGAAATAATTCTATGGTTCAACAAATTAATGAGCCAGTTGTGCTCCCTCAGCCAGGATCAGATATAGAAGCTCTATTGAAAAGATATCGAAATCTGGGTGGAGTACAGTTCTCGGGCTATAAATCTATAATTCTAACTCAAGCCTGGATGCGCCCTGCTGAGAGAATATTCGAAGGTTTCAAGCTGAGAGATGATCAGAAAAGATTACTGGCATCTTGGGCGCTCAAAGGAGAAGCGTTAATCTGGTGGGAAACAATCATTAAAGATAATCCATAAGGTGGTATGACCTGGGATAGATTCAAAGAAATTTTCAATCAAAGATTTATTCCTCCAGAAGCAACTAAGCGGTTAAGCGATGAATTCTACTATTTGATTCAAGGGGATATGACTATTCCAGAATGTCATAAGAAATTCAACGAACTTTCTCTCTTTGCCTCGCATCTAATTCAGAGTCTAAAGATGAAGAATCTGAGGTTTATTAACGGGCTTCAAAGAAAGTATCAAAGTAAAGTAATTGCACATGTGCAACTTCCTTTTTCTGAAATGATATACATGGCTTATCAGTATGAAAATCTCGATAAACAAGGCATTCTGGAAGATGAAGAGGAAAGTAGTTCTAACAACAAAAGAAAATTCAAAACTGATAGCCCAGAGGCCAATACACAGCCTGAGGCCAGTACGACGTCTGGCGCTAGAAAGAAGCCTAGGGTCAATAGGAAAAAGTTTAAATCAGAAAAAGAACCAGTAACGACGGCCACATGCAATAAGCAATGGCATTTGACCAGAAATTGTAAACCCTTAAAAATGCAGAAGAAGAAAGGATCAAAATCCAATCAGAAGCAGAAGAAGAAGGGGTTTAACCCGATAACCAGTTTCAAGAGAATAGAAAATGCAGTCAATGCCATCGGACTAGTCATCTTGCAAAGGATTGCCGGCTATTTAAGAAATCTGGAATGGTGCATGTAAATGAAGTGGAAGAAGTTCATGCATCCTCATCCAGTCCAGTAAGGCCGGATGTTCTAGAAGGCATGCTTACTGTCAAAAACATTCCAGTTAAGATACTGTTTGATACAAGCGTGTCGCGAAGCTTTATTGCAATGAATGCAGTTAAGAAACTGGATTTGAATTTGAAAAAGCTTAAAGAACCGATGAATGTCCATAATCCGGTTGGGGGTTCTCTCGATCTTAGTTGGGTTTGTGGAGTGCCTGTTTCTTTTTCCTATTGTCGATTCCCCACTGTCGCGATCGTCATGAATTTTACAGAATTTGAGCTTATTCCGGGGATGGATTGGTTAATCAAATATGAAGCAGAGGTTAAATGCGCCGACAGAGTCGTAAGGGCGAAGATTAAATCAGGCAATTATATAACCATTCCAAGTGAAGGTCCGAATACTGATAGAAAAGATTTTTGGTCAGCTTTGGATGTTTCTCCTGCTCAAATAGAACATGTTCCTGTCGTTACGGAGAATATTTTGGTCGACATTGAAAATATTCCAGTTGTCAAGAACTATGCGGATGTGTTCGAAGAAGTTGTTAGTTTACCTCCGCGTAGAGAAATTGATTTCAAAATCTATTTAGTTCCGAATGCAAGGCCAGTAGTTCACGCTATTCGAAGAATGACCTTGAAGGAGAAAGAAGAGTTAGATGATCAAACTCGACAGCTTGTATGGAAGGGTATGATCAGACCTAGTTTCTCAGATTGGGGAGCAGCACTTGTATTTGTCCCAAAGTCAGACGGTACTCTCAGATTATTTGTGGATTATCGTGACTTGAATAAGAAGACATTGAAAAATAAATATCCATTGCCGCGGATTGATGGTTTGTTGGATCGATTGAATGGAGTGCAAGTATTTTCCCGAATGGACCTAGCTACAGGTTTCCATCAGCTTCGAATTGCCGAAGAATGTGTTCCTTTGACAGCATTCAGAGGTCCAAATTTATTCTACGAGTGGTTAGTAATGCCGTTCGGCTTATGTAACGCTCCAGCTTATTTTGTCGATCTAATGAACCGGGTATTCAGAGAAGTATTGAATAAATTTGTACTGGTTTTCATTGATGATATATTGATCTTCTCTAAGTCAGAAAGCGAACATGAAAAACATTTGGAACAAGTGTTAGAAATTCTCAGAAAGAATGTTTTAAAAGAAAATTTTTCCAAATGTATATTCTGGCAAGAAGAAGTCAAATTCCTTAGTCACATCGTGTCAAAGGAAGGAATTTCAGTGGCTTCCAGTAAAATCACTGCTATTCAGAATTGGAAACAGCCTCGTACACCCACAGAAGTCCGGAGTTTTCTCGGATTGGCTAGTTATTATCGGAAGTTCATTAAGAATTATGCAAAGACATCTAGTTCCTTAACGAAGCTTACTAAGAAACATTCGAGATTCAACTGGACTCCCGAATGTGAGGCAGCTTTCCAAGAGCTGAAGTTAAAACTGACGACTGCCCCAGTGTTAACAATTATTGATGGCAATCAAGACTTGAAAGTCTAGACTAATGCTTCTAAAGAAGGTCTCGGTGCAGTATTAATGCAAAGAGGCCAGGTAATTGCTTATGATAGCCATCAATTGAAGCCACATGAGAAAAATTATGCAACTCATGATCTTGAATTACTAGCCATCGTGTTTGCTATGAAAATCTGGAGGCATTTTCTATTGGGTGAGAAATTTGAATTATACACTGATCATCAATCATTGAAGTATTTCTTCACCCAGAAAGATCTGAATGTGATGCAGCAGCGTTGGTTAGAATTTCTTGCGGCATATGATCTTGATATTTTATATACTCTGGGGAAAGCCAATGTTGTGGTTGATGCGCTCAGCGAAAGAATGTGATCATCGCCAGTATTATCATTACACCATCATTGATTGATAAAATATCCATTCTTCAGAAAGACGATAGTTTTACAAAAGAGATGATCAAAAGAATTCAAAGGGGCGAAGTCTCCAGTTTTCAAGTGGATAGCACGGGAGTTCTGAGATTGAAAGGAAGAATTTGTGTTCCCCACAATCTTGAGCTCAAAAGAGAAGTAATGGACGAGAATCATAAGTCCAAACTGAGTATCCACCCAGGGGTTAGTAAAATGTATAACAACCTCAAGCGAACTTTCTGGTGGAAGGTGATAAAAAGAGATATCTCTATATATGTTAGCCGGTGTTCCACTTGTCAACAAGTCAAAAGCGATCAGCAGAAGCTCGCTGGATTGTTGCAACCATTGGAAATTCCCGGTGGAAAGTGGGAACCGATTTCTATGGATTTCATAGATGGTTTTCCCATAACCAGGAAAGGAAATGACAATATTTGGGTGATCATAGATCATTTCACGAAGACCACCCATTTCATACCTGTCAGATCAAATAGAACTACTCAGAGTCTGGCACAGATTTATTTCAGAGAAATTGTTAGACTGCACGGAGTTCCCATGTGCATCGTTAGTGATCGTGACCCGATTTTTGCTAGTAAATTCCTGGAAGCATTCCAAGCAGAATTGGGAACGAAGCTGAACTTGAGCACCGCTTATCATCCTCAAACAGATGGTCAAACTGAAAGGGCGAATCATATTTTAGAAGATTTGTAGCGGGCTTGTATTATTGATTTTGGCGGATCATGGGAAGACCACTTGCATTTGGTCGAGTTCTCATATAACAACAGCTACCAAGCGAGCCTGAAAATGTCTCCATTCGAAACATTGTATAGTAGACCATGCAGATCCCCCGCTTGTTGGGTAGAACCTGGTAATAGACTCATATTGGGGCCTGATATGATCCGTGAAGCTGTAGATAAAGTTGACTTCGTTAAGAAATGATTACTCGCCACTCAAAGCCGATAGAAGAGCTATGCAGATAAGAGAAGAAGAGATATATCATTTGATGTAGGCGACTATGTGCATCTGAAGGTATCTCCGATAAGAGGAGTAGTCTGGTTCGGTAAAACAGGGAAATTAGCGCCTAAATTTATTGGTTTGTTTCCTATTCTAGAACGGATTGGAACTCTCGCTTATAGGGTTCAATTACTAGATTGGTTGCCTAGAGTGCATGATGTATTTCACATATCTCAACTTCGAAAGCATGTTCATGATCCAGAATTGATCGTGGAAGAAGCAGCGCATTAGGATATAAAAATTACTCCAGAATTGGCTGTGAGAAGAGAGCCGATCAAGATTATTGGCAAAGAAACAAAAGAGCTGAGGAACAAGAAGGTTCACTTAGTCAAAGTGCATTGGAGTGGAGATCCGCGAGACTGTACTTGGGAAACTGAGGAGAGCATTAAGAAAGCCTATACCAATTTCAGGCTGGATATCTCTGATTGACTCTAGTGCAAGGTACATTTACCATATTTTGCAATTTCCATTATGTTCTCTACTTTGTTGTTGTTTTCTTTTCATGGATGTATAATATTTAATTATATAGTCTGATGATTTCAAAAGAGTATATGAATTAATTAGTGGATTTTTGAAAAGCTAAAAATAAATTGATTGATGGTTGTGTTGTGTGATTGTGGATTTTATTAAATAAATTATTAGAATGATGATTAATCTGATCAATAAATAAATGGTAAATTTATGCAATTGAATCAAATGTTAAACTGATTTGAGATAGATAGAAATATATACATGTACATTATATATGTTTGAACAGGTAAATGGATTAGCTGTTGAGTAAAGAATTTATTTGCGTGCCCGACAAATAGGTAAACCTTAATGAGTAGGATGCACAATTTTATTATTATATCAACTCATGTGAATGCCACTGGATGCGGAGTGCTGGTTGTTCTGTGTGTAATAAATAAATGTCGCCATAGGATAGTAACAATTAATTTTGAACTACACTACATGGCATACTTCTTGAGGATGGCATACTTCATCATATACCATATAAGCATTTGGAGCTTGTGTGACGAGATTGAAGATTTACCATACGAGCGAGAGGCTTGTATGGAGATGACTATATACTGTAGGTTGAACTGATGACTGATATGGACCATATAAAATGTAACGGTAAATTGCCAGATTAATAAAATCCCCACACGGGTCTGGAGATGATAATAAACACGTCTCTCTAGTCTTTAAGGCACAAAAACTATTTATGGATTGACGAGAATTTATTCTCTGGAGTTATTATCTATACAAACTCCCCCGTGGACACTACAATATATCACTATAAATATGTGTATGCTTATTAGGATTTATTGGGTACCTAATACGGCCCAATAGATTTCCAAACCCCTCCCCGTTCAAAGGAGGTTATGGCGAAATTTTTTGAAAATTTAGGGTGTTAGCCAAATTTTTGAAGAATTTGAAAATTATTAGAAACTGAAAAGTTGAAGAATGAAAGTTGAGTTGGTTAATTAAACAACTTTCGACTTCTTTCCTTTTCGGGGATGAAAAGATTTTAAGTGGGGGAGCTTGTAACAACCCGGAAAATCTGAACCAGTTTAAAATTTTTAATTTGGCTATTTTAGTGGATTTTAAATATTTAAAATAAATTATTTTAAATAATAACGACGAAAAGTATGTTTGAAAATAAATATAATTATTTTTAATTATAAACAAGGCCTGAAATAGCGCGGTAGTTTCAAAATTTGAATTCAAACTTTGAATGACTGTACCGGATGCGAAATAGAACTGATTTTAGTGAAACCAAAAATATTTAAATCTGTTTATGAATATCTTTCTAACGAATCTGAAAAATCGAAGTTTCATAGTGGGAATCAAAAGTTATGGACAAATGAATTTTCAAAAAGGTCGCTATAGAGAATATATAGCCCTTGAAAATAGCCATTTTGCAAACGGCCTCAGAATTCGACGAAGCCACTTTTGTTGGATCCAGAATGTCAAATTATTGCTAGGTTTCAAATTCTATAATTTTTGAAGTTAATATGTAAGCGTGGCGAAAGAAAATATGTTTGGTTGATTTCAGTTAAATTGGATCGACTAGAAAATGGCCATTTTTCAAATGGTCTCAGAATTCTACGAAACTAGTTTTGTTGGGATGTATCGCCAAAACATAGCTAGATTTATTTTTCTGGAGTTTTTGGGATCAGTTTGTGGCCCCGGCAAATTGAAATGTACGTTCAAATCAAATATTGAATGTTTTATATTTTAATTTGAAGGAAAACTGACTGAAACAGACGAATGGGCCTACCAAACATATCCCGTTGTGTTCGGAATGGGGGTACTTTGCTAGGGATGATAGTCGTTGGGTTTGGATTGGAGTTCATGTGTGGAAGGGGGTATTTTAGGATTTTATAAAAATATAAATAAAAAAAAGATCCAATCACCTTTCACTTCTCTCTCGACGACGAAGGAAAGGCATTCAAACCTTTCCCCTCCGGTTCCTCTCGATCCACGCAAAATTAGACCTCGACCCAGTTGAGGATTTTGTAGCCCTCGACAAGAGCTTTGAATCCATACCCACCACGCTCCGTCTCGTCGCCTGTACGAGAAGAACCACCAGCTCGAAGTCATCCCGTTCATCGCCATTGATCTCCACCACCACCGCTGCGAGTTGGGCCCCACCACCACGGTTGTGCGCGCCTCTCCAAGCACTACAAGGTGGTATATGCCGATCAACTTCAAGTGCAACGGATTGGAGAAAAAAATCTAAACCTAGTTTTGAACGAACGAGAAAGTTATACGGCTGTTTTAATTTAAATGATTTCAACAGTTTAAAACCGTTTGATTAACTTCTAAAAATCATATCTTTTTGCTATGTTGTCGAAATCCAGTGAAACAAGAGACAGTGGACTCGTGTGGACGTCTTCTACATTCTAGAAGAGACTGGATATTTTTCTGAGCCTTCTACAATTTTTGGAGGAGTGGAACCAAATGTGTGATTTATGATATATAAACGATATGGAAAGGACGATGTATAAATTATACAGTCGATGTATGAGTTATATAAGCGTTGTACACCTCATGTATAAGCGTTATATAAGTTGTATGTGCAATGTATACGTTGCGTTGTAAAAATTATATATGCGTTGAATGATATTGAAATATACTGAAATGAAATCGATATGTGTGTATATATATATATATATATATATATATATATACTCCCCTCGTCCACAGACCATGGACGATATATATTGGTTGTGATATTATTTGATTATTGGCTGATGTGAAATTTGGTGAATATCATGAATGGTTGATTGGAAATGATTGATTGTGGTTGAAATCCCAATAGGATTAGTATATGGGAAAATTTGTCTGCGTACGAACTAGATATTGAAATGCCCATTGTCAAAAGCTGCGAGGCTTTAAGGTAGAGCGAGGAGCCGTACTCGGGACGGTGCCGGTTTTAACTACCCTGCCATTATGCTGCCGAAATTTTCTGAAATATTTTGTGTTTGATTTATTTTCATGTATTGAAATATATTCATGTGATGGATGAAATAAAATGGTTTGAATGATAAAACTAACATTTTTATCTAATGAATAAAATAAAATGATTTGAATGATAAAAATAACATTTTTTTATTGAATGTAAGAAATGGAAATGGTTTAAAGAATAAAAATAACATTTTTATTGTACATACGAAATATAGGAAATATTCATGTTAGAAATAAATTGTTTTAACAATAAAAATCATATTTTTATAATATATATAAATCGCTAAAAATCTACATTTTTGAAATAAATTGTTTTTATAATAAAAATCACATTTTTTTCATCTATATGAATTATATAAAATAATCATGTTTTGAAATAATTGTTTTACAATAAAAATAACATTTTTATTATATATATGAATTGTTAAAAATAGTAATGGGTTGAAATAAATATCTGTTAGATAAAAATATCGTTTTTATCAAATATATGAAATGAATACGGTTGTGAAATCGAAGAATAAATTATATATATATATAATTAAAATAAATCGAATAATGAAGCTGTAGTTCATATTTTGAAACCGTGATTTCAAACGATTATTGCGGGAGATCTGACCATCGATTTTCCCGAAACCGAAACCGTTGGGTTCGCTTTGGAAATATCTTTCCAACGACACCAACTTTGTAAAGATCTAACGGTTGGATTGTATGGAATGTTTAATTCAAATCTAAAAAAACAGCGCCAGAAACGATTATATATATATAATTAAAATAAATCGAATAACGAAGCTGAAGTTCGTATTTTGAAATCGTAACTTAAAACGATTGTACCGGGAGATCCGACCGTCGGATTTTCCCAAAACTGGAACCGTTGGATTCGTTTTGGAAAGATCTTTCCAATGATATAAAATTTGTAAAGATCCAACGGTTAGATTTTCAGATATGTGTAAATCAAATCTGAAGAAAAACAGCGCCATGGTCGCGTTATGGCCTGAAGCGTCGTTTATTTAAATTGGCTATTTTTAAATGAATAAAAATAGCAATAAATCGTGATAAAATATTATAAATGATATGGAATGGGAATAAACTGAATTTACTCGGTTTATTGGATATTTGATGGTTGAATGTGTTTGACGTAAAAATTACATTAAAGAATTGGATTATTGATGTCGAATAATTTAACATTTGAAATGAATTGATTTGAAATTCTAAATATACGTGAATTATTTGAAAAGGCTAAGTTAATTCTCATTTCAAATAATTGATCGACGGGAGAAGTCGAAGATATGAAGACGGTGCAAGACCGACGATCTTCACATCGAATGGATGGATGCTACTGATGCTCATGATGGGAGTAGCTACCTTGAAGGGGGCTAAAGTGGTAGCCGTCCGGTCGTACTTGTTGATTGTATGGATGTGCGAGGTATAAGGTGCCTCCAGTTTCGTTCAGACCCGGAACAGACTTGCAAATGGATGTGTGTCTGACGTTGTATATTGACAATGTGGCATGCAGAGATGCTGTGATCAAAGTTTTTGTTGAAAAGCAGAGCTTTGTGGTTGATGATCAAAGCATGGTTTTGAATAGCTAGCTTTATATTTAGCGTTGTTTCGCGAGCCTCACACCCCAGTATAAGCCAGAAACGGGAGAGGACATCAGGGAGGACCTGCGTTTCTTTCTAGTTAGGAGTGGTGCTTTGGGTTTTACACGCCCAGGCATTTTACTTATGTGGATGATGGATAGCGAGGCGCCTCGGTTAGTTCGGTCTCTTCGGAGCCGATGATCTGGTCAGGATATGACCAGTTTGTGCCCCACTGGGCGGGGAAACGCAATGTTCAGGCATTTTAATCCACTCTGTGTGGACCGGCCCTGACGATCCAAGGGTCGATGCGCTCTGACCCTGAAACTCGGACTAGACGGTCTCGAAGCGGTAAGGACGATCCCTTGCCTTGGTTCATGACGGAAATCCAAATTCCAACTACGACATCATGCGGTTTTGATTGTATACCTATATATGGCGACATAGTGGTATGGGGCATTAATGCCGTCTATGATTGATACTTATGATTGAAATTGTTTTTGAAACATATAAACACTAGTAATAATATCAAATGCTTTTGTTTTATTTGTATCAAGCATATTTTGGCCATTATAAGGTAAAACTCTATCCTCCAGTTTGTGTTGCATTGTGTGATGGGAACTGAGTCTTATAATAGCTTCATTTTTATAAAAAGCATTGCAATGTTAAAAGATTTACTTGTTTTAAAGCACTGGCAATCCAATGGAGTAAACCTGTTCCGCATTAGCGGCGTGGTCCTGTGATTGGCCATATTATAAAATAAGTTAAAGTAGATTTCTCATACCAGTCCCATGATTGACTCGTAGTTTGTTTCACTTGCAAACTCGGGTGCCCCTATTTCTACACGGGCAGCCTTGTATCCAGGTTTTAGCACGCTCTTTCTGGATAGCTGGAGCCGAAGATGGATTCTATCATTTATCTCTTTTTATGTTGTTCAGCTCCTATTGTACATATTATGTTTTGATTCCGCTGTAGACATTTATGTATAGCTAAACTGTATTTTGTACTAATTATGATCCTGTATACTGTGTAACTCTGATGTTTATATTTATCCTATGCATTCTGTTGTACATTAGCTGGTGTATTTATTTATGTTCTGCTGTTATCTGTTTATGTGTTATATTCCAAAGATTACCCTTGCCACCATGGAATGGGGATTTGGGGTCGTCACATTTTTTATAGAGCAAACTCAATCAGTTTACATGGCCGCATGATGGTGATACAATTACATGGATATGTATTCATGAACAAGGCCAATTTCAATTTCAGAGTGTACAAAATACTGAACTGAGAATGGGTGACATACATGAAGTGATACACAAGGTTAGTTCTTACAACAACCTAAATATATATGTATGGAAACATGTAAAAACGGTAGAAAATAAACGAAGCAGGGTAATTAAAGGGTCAAGAATAAAATACAAGAGCAAATGAAACATGTCAAGTTGTACAAAATCATAATTCAAAAAAAAACAAGCAGACCAAACTTTTCAACATGGCAGAACAAACTCAATAGGTCCAATTGGAAATGGTCAAACAATCCCTATAGAAAGAAAGGCATTTCTTTTTCTATACTCACTGTTTAAAATAAAGGGCAAGGAATAAAATCTACATGGGAAGATTCACAACATTTCAGAAATCATGTAAAGAATCATTCCAGAAAACTGCAATTAAGTTTGGCAGGTTTTTCTATTCCAGAAATGAATTCATATATGGAAAACTGTTATGTGAAAGAAAAATAATTTTTGGAAACAACTTAATATTGGGCAAGTTTTCATTCACATGGATAGATGAATCCCAGGATTTTTGCAAACTGTTTTTAGGAACAAAAAAAAAATATTCGGCATGATTTATTTTTTAAGAATTGATCATGATATTTTGAGCATGAAACATAAATTTGTTTCTGGATTTTATAAACTTAATTTTAGGAAAAAATCATTCCCTAAATTCAATCAAAATATTTGTGGGAACAATTTCTTTTCTTTCGATTCATATCAGGAATCATTCATCAATCATGTAAGGGCAAAAATCAATTCCAGTAGTTCCAGAAGTCAACATGATGTTCATTGTACACTTTCCAATCAATCAAGGAATTTAAAACGGAGAAAATCAATCAGTAAATCATGGCAACTAAAAGGGGAAATACGAACAAATCAGACCAAAGTCATTCGTGAAATCAGAGCAAGTATAGGGTTTTCTATAATCCTATATAAACCATTCATCATTGGCAGATTTTATCCATCGAAACAAAAAGCAACAAATTCAAGTAAAGAATAAAAACACAAAGAGCTCACATTTTTGGATTTCAATCGAGAGCAATCCCCTAATTGATTGACAAAGAGGAGCAGATGCCAAGTAATCAAGATCCAAGATCATCTGAAATCGAGTCCTACAGTTCTTAACAATTTGGAGGAATGTCTGAAACCCTAGCCGATAATTTTGGAGGAGCAAATGAAATGAAGGAAAGGATGACCGAGCTTATCAAAGATATAAAGAAGTAACAGGCCAATCTATTTTATTTAAAAGCTTTATATTCTAGGTTTTTATTTATTTTGTTTTGTTATTTTTATCTCTTGTAAAATCATCTATCTGTTTTCTAGTTTTTTCTGTAAAAACTAGATCTTCTTGTTATAGTTTTTTAACTAGGGTATACTAGCTATGGGTTTGTAGGTAGGGGAAAATCTGATCTTGAGGATAAAGATCAGTCCAGGGTTTTGAGTGTAGGATTAGAACAGGAGCAGGGTTTGCGAGTTTACAAGGTTTTATAAGCGGGGTCTATTTTAATACCTAGTAAAACCTTAGGGAATGTAGTTGCAGGTAGGGTTTACCGAAGCTGGGTAAAATATGTGTGATTTATTTTCTACATTTATTTTATCTGCTACAATCTGTTCTGTGATATTTTTTTAATATCTCGAATTAAATCAATAAACCCTATTCATCCCCTTTAGGGTTAATCTAGATCCAACAAATACCTCTTATACTACATCATCAAAATAATCAATTAGTTTATCAGTCCCTAACTCATCTCCTTCATTCTATCCTTCTACATAAACCAAAACCACTCCTTTCCCTATTTCAGTTAACCAAGCATGAATGACAAATACTCTTATAGCCATATCAAATCTCCTTAAGCCTAAAAACCACCACTCATACAATCTGACCACCTGGATCACTCCAACCATGACCTTCTAGAAATCAAGAAGAGTCAAAATTCCACAACACCATCCAAAGGAAATAAAAACAAGCTTGATGCCTTCACTAATGCCTTCATTGAATCACCTCTCTCTGGTTCCATTCCCAACTATCTTCTGTTTGATGGACCAATAATAAGGAATATGAATTTAGACATGCTCAAAGAAATTGAGTTTAATCAATGAAATAAAGACTGGGTGTTTGGAATATTAAGGATGCCCACCTTGATTTTAAATTAACAATTATTAATCACCAACCTAATAGTGGAATATAAACAATTTAAACATTTAAACATTTAAAGATTTAACACAATTAACAGAACTCAATCTCTTACTGAAACGACCCGAACTTCCCCGGTCTCCGAAGAGAAGAGAAAGAACGGATTGCCTGAGTACATGACAAATCAGTACACTAACAGAAGAACATTTCATTGCTTATTACAACAATTACATCAGAGTACAAGAATATAACAGAGTATGAATAAATATTACACACTGCAAAATATTAGAGATTTACAAATTACAATGCAGCGGAAAATAATACAAAATAAAACTGAAAGGAATACACGGATACAGAGCTTTTCGAGTATAATTCCATCTATAAATCTAGGATCCTGTGAATACAATATCCGCAAAACCAAACTACTAGCTCCCCGTGTGGAAAATAGGGGCACCCAGAGTTTAGGATAAAACAATAAACTCAAGGTCAGTCATGTGACTGGTGTGAGAACTAAAATAGTTATTTAAAACTCTACTTTAAAATAAAGTAAATCAAGGGACCACGCCGAATAACACGGAACAGGTTTCCTCCCTAGAATACCAATGCATAAAACAAACAGCGCAATGCTTTTGAAAAAATGAAGCTATTATAAGACCCAGGCCCCATCACACAATGCAACGCAAGCGAGAGGATAGGGTTTTCCCTTATAATAGCCAAACATTTTTGGTACGTTTAAAACAAATCATTTCGATATTATTATAAGTGCATAGTGTTTAAAAATAACTTCAAATATAAATGTATCAATCATAGATGGCATGGATACCATATATCATGTCGCCATACTAGGCTCTATAATTAAAACCGAAATGTCACGTATTGGAAGTTGGATTTTCGTCTGTGAACCAAGGAAAGGGATCGTCCTTACCGCTTCGAGACTCTCTAGTCTGAGCCTCAGGCAAGCGCGCAGGCAAGCCTTGGATCGTCAGGGCTAGTCCACACGAAGTGGTTTAGAATGCCTGAACAATACGTTTCCCCGCCATATGGGGCATAAATGAGCCTGATGAATCAATATCCATCGGCTTCGTAGTAACCGATATATCCGAGGCGCCTCGCTATCCATCATCCACATAAGTAATACGTCTGGGCTTGCAAAACCCTGACACTACTCCTAGCTATAAGGAGTCGCATGTCCTCCCTGAGTTCCTCTCCCGTTTCGGGTTCACACCCAGGGTGTGAGACTCGCGGATTAATGATATACACAAAGCTATGCTATATTAAAGTCGTGCTTTGATCATCAACCACAAGACTCTGCTTTTCAACAGAAGCCTTGACCATTTACATCTCAGCATGCCATACAGACAATGCACGCCATGCGATTGATGTTTATCGATATATAACCTCTGAGCTCGTACATCTCAGAGAAGGGTGTTACGGAAGAGAATAAATTCTCCACCACCAAACAGTTATATATTTAATAGAGATCAATCAACACGGAATAAAATACAGTGTCTAACATACATCCATTTACAAGTTTGTTCTGGGTCTGAACGAAACCGGAGGCACTTATTCCTCGTCCCATATGTCCAATACAGGAGAGAGATCCCCGCATATCCGGTCGATCTCCAAGTACGTCTGGACGATAACCACTTATTACCTCGTCTTGGGTGTACAGCCCAATCAAGACATCAGTAATCACCCAAATGAACGATGTGAAGACCTCCAATCTTCAACCACCGTCTTCATCATCGACTTATCGTCGAATCAGTTATTCAGAATGGGATAAACCCGGTCTTTCTGAAAAACTCGCGTATCTTATAAACAAGTGTTATAAAAACACAACATATGCCTCATTCCAATTCTGAATATTATTTTATTCAAATATTCATATCATTTGGGAAAGGTTCCCATTAATTTTATCAAAGATAAATTCTTTGAATTTATTTTTTAATCTTCCATTGGATATCAATTAAACCAAATTAAGGTTTATCCAAACTAGTCGGGATTAGTGGACCTTACTGAAGTAATCATTTCTTTTATTTCCCAATCCCAACCTATTCATCCCATGGAATAAAACTGGTAATATTCCACATCTAACACCATGGTGTTATCGGTAAAATTAATTACCATTTCACGTTCAAATCTAATTAAAGATTTAATTATCGCCTAGAGTAAAACTGGTGATACTCCATTCTCGATCATTTCTTGAATTTGATAATTTTAGTTATCAGATTCACCTTTCAATCTAATTAAAGTTTCATTAAAACTCTACTTAGTTTTAGTCTCAAAAATCATTACTTAGTGATTGTTCAAAGTTATGAAATTAATCTTATTTTAACTGGGTTAAATAACTAATGTCATTAAAAACACAACTCACGATAAACCCAAAATCTCATTCCATTAACAATGGAATCTTCAGGGAAAACAGAACAATATATATAATCGATATAAACTTCCATATCCAACCGATAATATAAATGGAATAACGGCCAAGCCTTTTAAATTCCATATATAGTAACGATCTTCCTCCACAGAAGTTCACTTCGATTATTACCAAATCAAATTCCATCCCATTCCAATTTATTTTATTAAATTGGAAAACTTCACCTTGGAAAGCTCTTTCCACATTCCATCGAGTTAAAGTACGAATGTCATTAAAAATACAGTTCACAATAAACCCAATTCACATTCCATTTTATTCCAGATACTAAATATAACTGGAAACTCCAATAGTCTTATTTAAAAAAGATTTATTCTTTTCACACGGGTTTAAGAACAGTGTTAATGAAGACATCATTCACGACAAACCCAAAATCCCATTTGATATTAAATACAAGGCTCTGAATAGAAATTATATTGGCTTATATTCATTAACAAATTATGAAATCAACAAATATCGTATTGGGAATAACGATATATATATATATCTTCCAAATTCCTCCACAATATCCATATAATCACGGAATCCAATATCGAAATATTCTGAAGATAATTGCGATTCAAATTCATTCCAATTCCTATATTGGATATTCTGGTTATTTTTAAAACCATTTCAAATCCAATTTATTAATTTAAAAATATTGGATTATATTCTAGTTCATAACTATTTCATTTTGATAAAAATATATTTTTATCTTTACAAACATGGAATCTTTCATCCAAATTCTTTCCAACTCATTTAGTATGATTTTACACAAATTATCAATATTTTTAATAACGTTATTAAGGGCCTTTCAGTCGATATCCATAAACGGTCATCGAACTGCACTTACAGCGACCTTTTCCAAATTTTATTTGGGCATAATTCCAAATCCAACCATTATTTTTCAAATCTCTAATAATCGTTGGAAAGCTCTTTTCGATACGAACCCAACAGTTCCGATTTTAGGAAAATCCGATGGTCAGATCTCCCGTAATGTCAATTTGAAGTCAATGGTCGAAATTCACGAACTACCGCGGCGCGTTCTATTCAGGCCATTAAGTATATAATATATATATATGTGTGTGTGTGTGTGTGTATATATATATATAATATTTCATCGATTTCCATTTAAAACGTATTTTATAAATCGTTTTAAATTCGTTTTCAAAACGATTTCAACTTCATATTCAATTTCAAATTAAAATTGAATATTCCATATCATTAATATATAAATGATAATATTTTCAAAACATTAGATTTTGAAATCACTTCCTTTTTAATATTCATTATAAAAATGAATAAAATCGATATAAATATCGTTCACGTCACAATGGTGTTAATCTAATCAACATAGCTTTATATATTTAAATATTTTCGTGTCCATCCCAAATCGGACATCAAAATCATATTATGATCCATTACTGAATATTATTTTAAAATATTAGTTATTTTAAAATATTCATTATTCGCCATTTTAAAATATTCGCTATTTTAAAATATTCATTCCTTTCGAATTGGAATCAGACACAGTCGATTATCGTATAATTTTATTTATAATGATTTCATACACACATGTACACCACAATAATCAAACACAGTCAACCATCATCCAGAGTGCATTACACAACAGCATAAGCGTTAAATATAAATAATTAACGCTTACAACAGCCTTTCAACCCATCAATTTACATACAACTAAACATTGGGATTAGTGTATGTCCAATATCATCCCAATACCCGTGTGGAGTTTTCAAACCACAAACACTGATTATTATTTGTGTAGTTGGGCGAGGCGTAAAATATACCGTCCCAATCCATATCAGTCAAATGTGTGTACATAAACTAATCGTCTGATTTGTAAATGAATATTTATTTCAACTTATGAATATTTTATTCAGTTCATATATATAGTAAAAATGATATTTTTATTGTTCAAATATTTTATTCCATTCAATACAATCAACAATCACAATACAATACAATCCATTCAATTCAAACAAACAATCATGGTTTGTACAATCAATGGTGTCGGGTGCTGCTAAGCACCATCTGCATCCTAGTATATATTTTACTGGAAAATAAATAGAGTGAGAAGGTGTTCTCACCTTTGGTATCCACTCCGCCAGTTTTATTTCTGAATTTCTGAATAGCATGGACTTGCCCGAAATTCCAACGCAACCATTTTCACGCTGTTCATAGTAAAAATCACATTTTTAATATGATGCTTATATATTATAAAATCGCAATTTCAAACCTTTCTATATATATTCAAATCGAATTTTTATTTTGCTACTATTTTATATAAAAATAATACCTTTTTAAAACTATGCCATTATATATATTAAAAATCATATTTTTAATTTAAAAATATTTCATAATAAGAAAAATCACATTTTTATAGGTCGTACAATAAATTAATAATCACATCTTTAATTCAAACTATATATATAAAAATTGTATTTTTATATTGCTATTATTATTTTAAAAACAATGCTTTTTCTATTTTTAAAAAACCATATTTTTATACAAAGTTATTTATTTTTAAGAACCATATTTTTATACAAAGTTATTTATTTTTAAAAACCATATTTTTTTACAAAGTTATTTATTTTTAAGAACCATATTTTTATACAAAGTTATTTATTTTTAAAATCCATATTTTTTTACAAAGTTATTTATTTTTGAAAACCATATTTTTATACAAAGTTATTTATTTTTAAAAACCATAGTTTTTTACAAAGTTATTTATTTTGAAAAACCATATTTTTTACAAGTTATTTGTTTTTAAAAACCATATTTTTATACAAAGTTACTTATTTTTAAAATTTAATTACATATTAATTACCACATTAATTAAACTAATTACACAAATTGCTATTTTGAAAACTGAAAATAAATCAATGTCAATTTTTACATTTGATTACATATCAAATTAAATTAAATAATTAAATATATTAATTAAATAAATAATTAAGGGGTTTACCCCTTAATCCTTCTTCTCATTTGAAAATCGTCGAGGCCCCTCCTTTCAACCGAAAAAACCCACTTACGCTCATAACGTCCGGCCATCAGACCACAATCGAACGCCACCCAGTGAAGCGCCGCTACACCCTCAACCTACCCTCGCTGCCATGACAAACATGAAAGCCTCCTCGCGCCGAAAATTGGCTGCGAATGTCGTGGCTTTGATCGAGAAATTCCTCCAAACGGCTTCACAAAAATTGATTAATGTTATACCAAATTAAAGATCTGAGTTTGCTCTTTTATTTTCGTGTATAAACCCTACACTAATTTAAAGTCGATTTGGAGATTTAAATTGATGAATTCGGGAGCTCGCACGCTCTTTATTTTCACGTGGCGGCGACTTTCGCAGATAATGAATTAGGGTTTCCATTTTAGGTGGTCTTTATATTATTTTATTAATTTTTATTCTATTTTTTCTCATTTCACGTCGAGACTCCAAATCGAACCTAACGACTGTCGCCCCTAGCTAATTACCCATATCCCGGACACAATGGGACATGTTTCATAAGCCAATTCGGCTATTACGATCAGTTTTCGTTATAATTTCAATATAAATTATTATTACAGTCAATATTGAATTTAACGTACATTTTAAATTTACCGGGGCCACATGCTGACTCCAAAAATTCCCAAAAATAAATCTAGCTATGTTTTGACGATACGGTCCTAGCAAAATTAATTTCGTCAAATCTGGAGACTGTTTTAAAAACGGTCATTTTCCATTTGATTAAATTCAAACTAAATTGACCAAACATGTAACACCCCACTCCCGCTATGGTCACTCTCTAAGGGAATGCCATAGCATCGGTGGAGTATTTTAGTGAATATAGAACAGAAAAATTACAACAAGACAGATATAAATAGTACTTGAAATTTAAAACATCATCTCATAACAGCGGAAGTAAACATGTCTGGTTACATCATAAAACCACAATAAAAGTCAAGTACAATATCCATCAAAATAAAGAAGTACATAATCCCACTCTCTCATACAATAGCCAGGACAAAAGAAAAGATAACTGGGTAACTGGAGCTTTACATCTATCCAAGCTCCTAAAGACTGGAACAGCAATCCGATCAAGCTCCACTACTGCTAGGATCCACCGTAGGACCTGACGGTTGGGAAAATGATAAAAACAACGGGGTCAGACATAAGTCTGAGCGAGTCCTATAACTTTAACAATACAATCATTAAAGTAACCAGAGAAGACATAAACTTGACCTACGGTAATGTCTGGGGATGAATGGCTACACTAAGCAGCTTGGTAGACTTAGAATAAACTAAGATAACTGTAAAGACGCATCTACCCACCCAAGGATAATTACTAACTGCACCACACCAGTCATTCCTACTTAAAGGTTGATCCCACCCAAGGACTTAGAAAGTTTACCCAGTAGTTTCGCGTACCCCTAGCTCACTACATAGGTGTCGTCTGCCCCTATCTCCACTAGGTGTACCCACTACTCCCAAGCGATCGGCTCCCTACCGTAGATACCCGTGCTGGTCCCACAATGGGGTGTATCATTCCCCAAAGTGGCAACCTGATAATATCAACGGTGCACGGCTTTATATCTACACGATGCAACAACGACTTACCAACCAGCCCGGGTCCACACATGCATATGAAACCCGTTGATCCTGCGTTGCCACCGCTAACCCGTTTTGGCCTCTTATAGTCAAGCCCAATATGCGTGTCCCGTCACCCGACTAGAGTCGAGCCCACAAAGATACGTTTGGGATATTGGTTGAAATGGGCCCCCACAAGCTACCCACCTAAGCTTGTCACTTATCTAGTGTATCCCACTTAACCCTTTAATCATGTTTAATTACATGTTTCCACTTGGTTAAGTATTCTAATCGTATTTTCTATTGCCACCCAAGGCAACCCACTAGATTTCCACATGCCACCCAAGGCACCCACTTAACCCCTCATGTCCCTCTACATGCTAATATGGTTAAGTGTTTCTTAACTAATTAATTAAGATCATGACCTCATAAAGACCTCTCACATTAGACCGTCTTTTATGACTGCTGGATATGCCGGTTGGTTCCGGGCAGACTTCTGTCATCAAAAGGGTCTAACCTCGTGTCTTTACTTTAATCACGTATTTAATTTATGACTAAGACCTCTCACATTGGGCCAATCATTTGTAGCCGCTGGATGGCCGGTCGGTTCCGGGCAGACTTCCGCTACAAAAGGGTCCAACCTCGTGTCTTAGTTGATTAATTACACCTAATTAATCACCCCCATATTAATTATCCCTAATTAATATCAAGTTTTTCATAACATGGGTAGACCTAACTCAATAGGTAAATTCCCATGGGGTAGACCTAACTTAATAGGTAAATTCCCACTTATGTTAATTTATTTTTATGGTATGCTTAATCATACCCAATCATACTTTTATTAACATATTTATTAACCCCATCGTTCCCCACGTAAATCGTTCTCATTTCATGACATAATAAAGGGAAGATCCATCACAAATATCATGGGTTTAACCAAATCTTAGCATATAACTTTGTCATGGGTTAAGAGGATGTCAACTTGCATATATGAGCATATATTAACCCAACTACATTTAACCCAAACTTGCATATTATCATACACATATCTCGCATAACATGTTGAACTTGCATATAAGCATTCTCATAACTTGCATAACATGTTAAACATGCATTTAAGCATACACATAACTTGCATAAGCATTCACATACTTGCATAAGCATTCACATACTTGCATAAGCATGCATAACTTGCATATCATGTTAAACTTGCATTTAAGCATATACATAACTTGCATAAGCATTCACATTCTTGCATAAGCATTCACATACTTGCATAAGCATGCATAACTTGCATATCATGTTAAACTTGCATTTAAGCATATACATAACTTGCATATGAACTTGCATAACAACCTACACATAACTTACATAACATCATACACATAACTTGCATATGAACTTGCATAACTCACTTGTTAAACATGCATAAACCCACTCATTAGATATGCATAAACCCACTTATTAAACATGCATAAACCCACTTGTTAAACATGCATAAAACAACTTATTAAACATGCATAAACCCACTTATTAAATATGCATAAACATAGGAAAACATAGAGTAGCATATCATTACAAATGATTCAAACTCACTAATCCGCATTTAAGACCATAAGTCTCATTACACCCAATCTACTTACTTTAGCAATTGATGTTAAAGTGATAGAAACTCACCAAAACCAAGATTAGTAAACTTATGAAGTAGAACTAGTTGCTAAATATGAAGAAGATGATGATTAGAGGTTGATTAGCTTGCAACTTCCTTCATAAACTAGTGGAGGCTCCTCTTAAGTTTGATTTTGGCGGCATGAGGCCATCATTTCTATTTTTAGTATGAATTAGGGTAGTATTAGGGTGTATTTATAGATTAGGTGAGTGTTTTAGGCCCTTAGATTAACCCTAAATTAGATTAGGACCCTTAGATTTCGGCACCTTCCAGAAACTAGCCCTAAGACCAAGCCCAAACCCCAAACTGGTGCACCCAACCACATAACTCTCTAGAAACTGTGCAGGTTTCTTGGCTCGGCACGGGCGCACTTCCCAAGTGCGCCAGTGTATTTCTGTACTGGCGCACTTCATAAGTGCGCCAGTGCATTTTTGTACTGGCGCACTTCACAAGTGCGCCAGTGCATTTCTGGCCTGTTTCTGGTTTTTCTGCCTAACTTCGTTTGTCCATATCTCTTTCATACGGTACCCGTTTTACGCAAACTCGGACTCTATTTCGCGTATTTTTCCGAGACGAACGCAATGACGCAGCCCATTTCCCCTAATTCCCACATCTGGGATTAGTTATTCTTTAATTTGTGAATTTTAGCATTAACTGAAAATTCGGGGTGTTACATTCTCCCCTCCTTAAAGGATTTCGTCCCCGAAATCTCTAAGCTAAGGAGAATGCATATCCTACCATCCAAACAACCATCTACTCAAACCATCAACCACGGGCATCCATTGTCCTTAAACAGTTTCTAATGATGTATGAGCATATGCAAAAAGTGTGTGTATATGTTCCCTATCTAATGTATGAACATATGCAAACCATGATTGTGCCATGCATCCATTATGTATGCGAGAGAACCCTATCGACACATACAATATCTACATGAGTGCACAATCATTCATCAAAATGCATCATCCATATGATAACACAATCATTATACATCCATAAATATAGCTTCCTACACACAATTTTATGCATTATGCAATATGAAGTGATTGAGCCGATCTAGTGCCTAGAGTGTGTATATATGCATCCACGAGCAACCACTAGCAACCAGTTGCATCCACTTGCATCCATCAACCATAACATGTCTCAAACACATGTTTCAACCATAGGTTTACCCTATCTAAAGGTCAATCGGTACTAACGAGAGGATATACTAAAGATAAGATAAGTACTAGACAACGATAGAGGAGAAAGTAAAAACATACCCTCAAAAAGAAATGGGTACAATGAACGCATCTTCGCTTCCGTCTCCCAAGTTGCGTTGCTCTCCTCTTCTCCCCATTGCACTTTGACTAGTTGAACCTCTCTGTTTCTCAACTTCCTAGTCTCTGACCCAAGGATGCGGGTAGGAGCTCGTCGATTAGTCGCATCACGCTCTACTTCCACTTCTTTAAGCAAGCTCGGCTCTACCACCTCTGCGGTCTCATGTAAGCACTTCCTCAAATGGGACACATGGAATACATCATGTACACCACTAAGTCTGTCGGGCAACTCCACTCTATATGCCATCCGTCCAATTCTTTCCTTAATGGGAAATGGCCCTACGAACCTTGGTGCTAACTTCCCAACAGATCCAAAGCGAACCACATTTCGCAACGGAGACACTTTGACAAAGACCATGTCCCCGACTTCAAACTCAAGATCCGTCCTTCTCTTGTCCGCATAAGATTTTTGCCTATCCTGCGCTGCTTTCATCCTCCTTCGAATCAAGTCAATCTTCTCAGAAGTCTCCCTAACCATATCAGGCCCAAGCAAGATCTTATCCGTAGATTCCCACCAACATGTAGGTGATCGACAAGGCCTTCCATAGAGAGCTTCGAAAGGAGCCATACCAATACTGGACTGAAAGCTGTTATTATATGCGAACTCCACCAATGGAAGATGCTCTTCCCATGTACCTCCAAAATCTAAGATACAAAGCCTCAAAAGGTCTTCTAGAACACGATTCACCATCTCAGTCTGGTCGTCCGTCTGAGGATGATATGCGGTGCTTAGACACAATTGAGTCCCCACTGCTTCTTGCAAACTTCTCCAGAACTCGCTAGTGAAGATAGGATCTCGATCACTCACTATGCTAGAGGGTACCCCATGCAACCGAACTATCTCTCGAAGATATACTGAAGCTAGCCATGGAGCAGTCCTCTTGCTCTTCACAGGTATGAAGTGGGCGCTTTTAGTAAGTCTGTCTACCACAACCCAAATTCCCGTATTACCCTTTCTTGATCTGGGTAACCCGTCAATAAAATCCATCGAGACGCTATCCCACTTCCATTGCGGAACTTCCAATGGGTGAAGCAACCCACCAGGTTTCTTTTGCTCCGCCTTCACTTGTTGGCACACCAAGCATCGAGCGACATACTCGGCCACATCTTTCTTCATACCGGCCCAGAAGAAAACCCTCTACATGTCTTGGTACATCTTGTCCCCACCGGGATGAATGGTCATCCTAGAACGGTGTGCATCATCAAGAATAACCTTCCTTAAACCCTCGTCTTGCGGTACACAAAGTCTACCGTCTCTACGCAAGCACCCCTTATCGTCTAGGGTGTACCTACTCAAATGGCTGGACGACTCCCCCCTTATGAGCTTCTCCACCAACTCAACCAACTGTGGGTCGTCCCTCTGTGCTTCTCCAATCCGCCCCAAAAGAGTAGGTCTAACCTCCAAGGAAGCTAGCAAACCGGGTACATAATCAATGGAAGGTCTGAAATCAAACATCGAGATAAATTCAAAGCTTCTTTGTTCCACGAACAATGGACTCAAGGACAACCTTTTTCTGCTCAAGGCGTCCGCCACCACGTTACCCTTACCAGGGGTATACGCTATCTCGAAATCATAGGATGCTAAAAACTCCATCCACCTTTGCTGTCTCAAATTCAAATCCTTCTGAGAAAACAAGTACTTCAATGATTTGTGGTCAGTGAACAATTCGAATCTCTCACCAAGAAGATAATGGCGCCAAATCTTAAGCGCAAAAACAATAGCGGCCAACTCTAAATCATGGGTAGGGTAATTTTTCTCATGCACTCTCAACTGCCTTCCACCATAGGCTATTACCCTTCCCTCTTGCATTAAGACTGCGCCTAGTCCTGTCCCACAAGCGTCAGTATAGACAACAAATGGCTTGCTCCCATCTGGCAACACTAAAACTGGAGCAGTGGTTAAAGCTCTCTTTAACCGTCGGAACGCATCATCACAATCTACGTCCCATGCGAAAACAAGATTCTTCTTCGTTAAGTGGGTTAATGGGGCTGATATCTTCGCGAAGTCTTTAATAAACTTCCTATAATAACCCGCCAACCCCAAGAAACTTCTTACTTCGGTAGCATTCTTCGGAACCTTCCAATCCTGAATTGATACTACCTTCGCGGGATCCACAGCTATCCCTTCCTTGGAGACCACGTGCCCCAAGAACCGCACCTCCTTCCTCCAGAAGTGACATTTAGAGAATTTAGCCTTAAGGCTATGTGCTCGAAGAGTCTTCAATACCTCCCCAAGATGTAGGGCATGCTCTTCTTCACTCTTAGAAAATACTAAGATATCATCCACAAAGACCACCACGAATTTATTAAGGAACTCCCTGAACACCCTACTCATCAAATCCACAAAGTATGCAGGGGCGTTCTTCAACCCAAATGGCATCACCAGCCACTCATAGAAACCATCCGGAGTCCTAAAGGCAGTCTTGTCTATGCTATCCTCAGCCACTCTCAACTGATGAAACCCCGTGGCTAAGTCCAACTGAGAAAATACTGAAGCGCCGACCAACTGATCGAAAAGATCATCAATCCTCGGCAATGGGTGTCTATTCTTCTTTGTGAGCTTGTTGAGTTCTCTATAGTCTACACAAAGTCTGAGGGACCCATCCGCCTTCGTAGCAAAAACTACTGGAGCACCCCACTCCGATATACTTCGTCTTATGAACCCCTTCTCAAGCAACTCCCCTACTTGCTTATGGAGTTCCCTCCTCTCACGAGGAGCCATGTGGCGCACTGGTAAAGATACAGGTTTAGCATTATCCACCAGATATATTCGGAAGTCAATTTCCCGCTTCGGAGGTAAGCCCTTCACCTCCTCAAACACATCCGAGTATTCCCGGACCACTCTAACAGATTGCAAACTCTCGACCGAAGCGTCAAGCGATTCAAGATAACTTAGTATAACAGAATCCATGGGATTACAAGAAATCTCGAGAGTTTTACCCAAGCGGGTCATGAGCCTAACAACTCTCCTTTCGCAATCAAGAACGGCACCATTACTGGATAACCAGTCCATGCCCAAAATCAACCCATAGCCCGTGAAGCCCAAAACAAAAGCATCACATCTAAACTCAATGCTAAGTATAGAAATCTTCAAACCCAAACATATCATGGACAAATAAGTGGAGCCCCCAATTGGGTTTGAAACAACCAAGGGATCATCTACCAGACTGGTGTCTAAGTGCAGTGACTCAACTAATGATGATGAGATAAACGAATGCGATGCGCCAGAATCAAACAATGTTCGGACATGATGATCAAATAGAAAAACCAGACTTTCAACGGAAATAGTTCTACCTCTTTCCTGAATCGGTGGGACCGCGAGAGCCTGTACTTGCCCCCTGGCCTGACCCGGTGCCATAAGAGCTTGCACCTGTCCTCCTGAGGTAGACCCCGTCCTTTGCCCTTTCTTAGGACAGTCTTTCACTAGATGCCCTGCTTCGCCACAGTGGAAGCAGCCAGTCTTCTTCTTCTTGCGACAATCCTTGCTTAGGTGGACAGGTGTCCCACAATTGAAACACTTCTTCTTCTTGCCCTTGCCACCGTTGCCTTTCCCACCTTTGTTTTGTTGTTGTTGCTGAGGTCTCTTTTGATCTCCCTTCTTCTCGGGTGCCTTATTAGCATTGGGACCCTTCTCTTCTTCATGCATGAGTGCCATGTCAACTAGCTTCTCGAAGGTGGCCCCCATAGGGATATGAGTCATAGCCAACCCATGCATCGGTTCATTCAAGCCTTTGACGAACCTCAAAGCCTTCTTCTCCGGTGTATTCACCATGTCTAGGCCAAACCTTGCCAATTGATTAAACTTGTTGACATATTCCTTCACTGAGAGATTTCCTTGCTTTAGAGTCAAGAATCTTTCCATATGCAAGTTTTCCTCCGCCCTTGAGAGAAACTTTGCCACAAATCTTTGCCTAAAATCCGCCCAAGAGTCAACGGGGCGTTCTCCATTAGTGACCTCCCACCAGAATGAGGCCTCTCCCTTCATTAACCAAGCAGCTAACTTGACTTTCTTCCCTTCTTCCATCTCAAAGATATCTATCAACTCTTCCACCTCCATAAGCCAATCTCTAGCCTCCACAAAAGTTTCAGATCCTTGAAAAGGTTTTCCTCCCATAGCTTTAAATTCCTTGCAAGTCTTAGCAAAAGTATCCGTGCGAGGAGGAGGGGGAGGAGGAAGATCGGGTGCTACGGTTGGTGGAGGAACATTTGCTGGACCCGCAGTGGTGGCCCTAGCCTCCATCAATCTCCTATACCATACTGGTACCGTCACACCCTCCGGAAAGTTAAGATCCTCAGCCATGCTGAAACGAAAAAGGAAAGATTCAAAACGGAGAATTCGAAGGATATAGATATGGCTATTGGGGATTATGCTTTTCTTTCAAAAACTTTTCTCTTTAAAGACATGTTTTTGAAAATATCTCTTCCAAAAATGTTTTTATAAAAATAGTTTTCTAAAAATTTTATCTGTTCCGGTAACCTTTGCTCTGATACCACGTGTAACACCCCACTCCCGCTATGGTCACTCTCTAAGGGAATGCCATAGCATCGGTGGAGTATTTTAGTGAATATAGAACAGAAAAATTACAACAAGACAGATATAAATAGTACTTGAAATTTAAAACATCATCTCATAACAGCGGAAGTAAACATGTCTGGTTACATCATAAAACCACAATAAAAGTCAAGTACAATATCCATCAAAATAAAGAAGTACATAATCCCACTCTCTCATACAATAGCCAGGACAAAAGAAAAGATAACTGGGTAACTAGAGCTTTACATCTATCCAAGCTCCTAAAGACTGGAACAGCAATCCGATCAAGCTCCACTACTGCTTGGATCCACCGTAGGACCTGAGGGTTGGGAAAATGATAAAAACAACGGGGTCAGACATAAGTCTGAGCGAGTCCTATAACTTTAACAATACAATCATTAAAGTAACCAGAGAAGACATAAACTTGACCTACGGTAATGTCTGGGGATGAATGGCTACACTAAGCAGCTTGGTAGACTTAGAATAAACTAAGATAACTGTAAAGACGCATCTACCCACCCAAGGATAATTACTAACTGCACCACACCAGTCATTCCTACTTAAAGGTTGATCCCACCCAAGGACTTAGAAAGTTTACCCAGTAGTTTCGCGTACCCCTAGCTCACTACATAGGTGCCGTCTGCCCCTATCTCCACTAGGTGTACCCACTACTCCCAAGCGATCGGCTCCCTACCGTAGATACCCGTGCTGGTCCCACAATGGGGTGTATCATTCCCCAAAGTGGCAACCTGATAATATCAACGGTGCACGGCTTTATATCTACACGATGCAACAACGACTTACCAACCAGCCCGGGTCCACACACGCATATGAAACCCGTTGATCCTGCGTTGCCACCGCTAACCCGTTTTGGCCTCTTATAGTCAAGCCCAATATGCGTGTCCCGTCACCCGACTAGAGTCGAGCCCACAAAGATACGTTTGGGATATTGGTTGAAATGGCCCCCCACAAGCTACCTACCTAAGCTTGTCACTTATCTAGTGTATCCCACTTAACCCTTTAATCATGTTTAATTACATGTTTCCACTTGGTTAAGTATTCTAATCGTATTTTCTATTGCCACCCAAGGCAACCCACTAGATTTCCACATGCCACCCAAGGCACCCACTTAACTCCTCATGTCCCTCTACATGCTAATATGGTTAAGTGTTTCTTAATTAATTAATTAAGATCATGACCTCATAAAGACCTCTCACATTAGACCGTCTTTTATGACTGCTGGATATGCCGGTTGGTTCCGGGCAGACTTCTGTCATCAAAAGGGTCTGACCTCGTGTCTTTACTTTAATCACGTATTTAATTTATGACTAAGACCTCTCACATTGGGCCAATCATTTGTAGCCGCTGGATGGCCGGTCGGTTCCGGGCAGACTTCCGCTACAAAAGGGTCCAACCTCGTGTCTTAGTTGATTAATTACACCTAATTAATCACCCCCATATTAATTATCCCTAATTAATATCAAGTTTTTCATAACATGGGTAGACCTAACTCAATAGGTAGATTCCCATGGGGTAGACCTAACTTAATAGGTAAATTCCCACTTATGTTAATTTATTTTTATGGTATGCTTAATCATACCCAATCATACTTTTATTAACATATTTATTAACCCCATCGTTCCCCACGTAAATCGTTCTCATTTCATGACATAATAAAGGGAAGATCCATCACAAATATCATGGGTTTAACCAAATCTTAGCATATAACTTTGTCATGGGTTAAGAGGATGTCAACTTGCATATATGAGCATATATTAACCCAACTACATTTAACCCAAACTTGCATATTATCATACACATATCTTGCATAACATGTTGAACTTGCATATAAGCATTCTCATAACTTGCATAACATGTTAAACATGCATTTAAGCATACACATAACTTGCATAAGCATTCACATACTTGCATAAGCATGCATAACTTGCATATCATGTTAAACTTGCATTTAAGCATATACATAACTTGCATAAGCATTCACATTCTTGCATAAGCATTCACATACTTGCATAAGCATGCATAACTTGCATATCATGTTAAACTTGAATTTAAGCATATACATAACTTGCATATGAACTTGCATAACAACCTACACATAACTTACATAACATCATACACATAACTTGCATATGAACTTGCATAACTCACTTGTTAAACATGCATAAACCCACTCATTAGATATGCATAAACCCACTTATTAAACATGCATAAACCCACTTGTTAAACATGCATAAACCAACTTATTAAACATGCATAAACCCACTTATTAAATATGCATAAACATAGGAAAACATAGAGTAGCATATCATTACAAATGATTCAAACTCACTAATCCGCATTTAAGACCATAAGTCTCATTACACCCAATCTACTTACTTTAGCAATTGATGTTAAAGTGATAGAAACTCACCAAAACCAAGATTAGTAAACTTATGAAGTAGAACTAGTTGCTAAATATGAAGAAGATGATGATTAGAGGTTGATTAGCTTGCAACTTCCTTCATAAACTAGTGGAGGCTCCTCTTAAGTTTGATTTTGGCGGCATGAGGCCATCATTTCTATTTTTAGTATGAATTAGGGTAGTATTAGGGTGTATTTATAGATTAGGTGAGTGTTTTAGGCCCTTAGATTAACCCTAAATTAGATTAGGACCCTTAGATTTCGGCACCTTCCAGAAACTAGCCCTAAGACCAAGCCCAAACCCCAAACTGGTGCACCCAACCACAGAACTCTCTAGAAACTGTGCAGGTTTCTTGGCTCGGCACGGGCGCACTTCCCAAGTGCGCCAGTGTATTTCTGTACTGGCGCACTTCATAAGTGCGCCAGTGCATTTTTGTACTGGCGCACTTCACAAGTGCGCCAGTGCATTTCTGGCCTGTTTCTGGTTTTTCTGCCTAACTTCGTTTGTCCATATCTCTTTCATACGGTACCCGTTTTACGCAAACTCGGACTCTATTTCGCGTATTTTTCCGAGACGAACGCAATGACGCAGCCCATTTCCCCTAATTCCCACATCTGGGATTAGTTATTCTTTAATTTGTGAATTTTAGCATTAACTGAAAATTCGGGGTGTTACAAAACACGTTTAAATTCACCACACTCACATATTGATTCCAAAAATAATGAAAATTGGAACCTAGCAATAAATTGACATTCTGGATTCAACAAAAGTGGTCTCGTCAAAAACGGTGGTCGTTTGCAAAATCGCTATTTTTACATATTAAAATATATAAAAATTCCATAGCGACTATTCTGAATTTTCAACCGGCCATAACTTTTTATTCCCCCTATGAAATCTGGATTTTTCACATTCGTTGGAAATATATTTTCAAACAGATTCAAATATTTCTGGTTTTTCAAAAATCCGGTTTATTTTGAATTCTGTACATTCATTTGAAATTTGAAATCAAATTTTCAAACTACCGCGCCATTTTCATTTCCTTTTATAATTAAAATAAATATTTATATTCTAACTTCGATTTAAATAAATTCATACGTTCTAATTCTATTCAAAATAAATTTCTAGTCGTAATTATTCAAGATAATTCATTTTAAATATTCAAAATTCATTAAAATTGCCAAAATAAATTTTTTTTAATTGGTTCTGATTTTCCGGGTTGTTACAATCTCCCCCACTTAAATTCTTTAGTCCTCGAAAAGGAACTAATCAACTCAACTTTCATTTTGGCTTTCATTCTTCAACTTTTCAGTTTCTAAGAATTTCTAATTTGTCAAAAATTTGGCTAACACCCTTAATTTTCGAATTTTTTTGCCATAACCTCCTTTGTACAGGGAGACTTTTAAAACTGCAACTTTGCCACGTTGGGCCCTTACACTGCAAAAAGAAAAAGAAAAACCCAAGTGGCTAGCCAATCGGCTCATAAAATCATCCAAACCCAATAAATTAGTAAACATGCACCTATTTGTCGAGCATACAATTTTATTCCTCTGCTCTAGCCTCCTTGCTATGACCTGCTCACACATATATATATGTACATGCATGCAATTTTTCCAAACAATTTGCAATTCAGTTCAAATTTGACTAAATTTACATTATATTATCATATGGGTTTAAATAATTTAATTAGTGAACTAATTATCAAACAACACAACCAGCAATCAATTAGTTGATTATCGTTTCAAACACATAACTTTATATATATACAAAAATCCAATTTTGTGTGTCAAATCACAAACAATAAATTCTAGCTAGTTTTGATTCTCACACCAGTCAATTGAAGATATATAGATATCCCACTTTCGAAACACGAACATAAACTACTGATGCTGACATGTCAATCACCAATATCATCAGAGTCATCTCAGGGCGACTAGAGTGTAATTCTATATCCATCCAGTTTATTTAAGGCTTTGTATACACGTTTGCAAGGCGTATATGCAAAATCTTTATATACTTGATCATCCAAATAAATTTAAAATAAATATTCAAATACGTTGAATAAGGTTTAAATTTTCAAAACAATACCTGTTTTTAATTTTTATTTTAAAACAACAATCTTTATACTCGTTCTAGGATACTACTGATCCTATCTCTAATGAGTTATTCACATTGGATATTACTAATCCAATCTCTGATGAATTCTTTCATTTGGTTCTAATGTGCCTAGTTCTCGAGCTCTATAAACCAAAGCTCCAATACCAACTGAAATGACCCGAACTTCCCCGGTCTCCGAAGAGAAGAGAAATAACGGATTGTCTGAGAACACGACAAATCAAATCACAAACAGAAGAACATTTCATTGCTTATTACAACAATTACATCAGAGTACAAGAGTATAACAGAGTATGAATAAATATTACACACTGGAAAATATCAGAGATTTACAAATTACAATGCAGCGAAAAATAACACAAAACACAACTGAAAGGAATACACGGATACAGAGCTTTCCGAGTATAGTTCCAGCTGTAAATCCATGATCCTATGAATATAATATCTGCAAAACCAAATTTCTAGCTCCCCGTGTGGAAAATAGGGGCACCCAGAGTTTAGGATAAAACAATAAACTCCAGGTCAGTCATGTGACTGGTGTGAGAACTAAAACAGTTATTTAAAACTTTACTTTGAAATAAAGTAAATCAAGGGACCACGCCGTATAACACGGAATGGGTTTCCTCCCAAGAATACCAGTGCATAAAACAAACAGCGCAATGCTTTTGGAAAAATGAAGCTATTATAAGACCCATGTCCCATCACACAATGCAACGCAAGCCGGATGATAGGGTTTTCCCTTGTAATATCCAAACATGCTTGGTACGTTTAAAACAAATCATTTTGATATTATTATAAGTGCATAGTGTTTGAAAACAACTTCAAATATAAATGCATCAATCATAGACAGCATGGGTACCATATATCATGTCGCCATACTAGGCTCTACAATTAAAACCAAAATGTCAAGTATTGGAAGGCGGATTTCCGTCTATGAGCCAAGGCAAGGGATCGTCCTTACCGCTTCGAGACTCTCTAGCCCGAGCCTCAGGCAAGCGCGTAGGCAAGCCTTGGATCGTCAGGGCCGGTCCACACGAAGTGGATTAAAATGCCTAAACAATACGTTTCCCCGCCCTATGGGGCGTAAATGAAACAAATGACTTAATATCCATCGGCTCCGTAGTAATCGATATATCCGAGCTGCCTCGCTATCCATCATCCACATAAGTAAAACGTCTGGGCTTGCAAAACCCTGACACCACTCCAGTCTAAAAGGAAACGCAAATCCTCCATGAGGTCCTCTCCCATTTCTTGTTCACACCAGGGTGTAAGGCTCGCGAATTAACGCTATACACAAAGCTATGCTATATTTAAGTCGTGCTTTGATCATCAACCACAAGACTCTGCTTTTCAACAGAATCCTTAATCATTTTCATCTCAGCATGCCACACAGGCAATTCACGCCATGCGACCGATGTCTATCGATATATAACCTCTGAGCTCGTACGTCTCAGAGAAGGGTGTTAAGCAAGAGAATAAATTCTCCGCCACCAAACAGGTATATATTTAATAGAGATCAGTCAACACTGAATAAAATCCAATGTCAGACACACATCCATTTACAAGTTCGTTATGGGTCTGAACGAAACCGGAGGCACCTTATTCTTCGTCCCATGTGTCCAATACAGGAGAGAGGTCCCCGCACATCCGGTCGATCTCCAAGTACGTCTGGACGATCACCACTTATTACCTCGTCTTGGGTGTACAGCCCAATCAAGACATCAGTAATCATCCAAACGATGTGAAGACCTCCGTTCTTCAACCACCATCTTCATCGTCGACTTATCGTCGAATCAGTTATTCAAAATGGGATAAACCAGGTCTTTCTGAATAACTTGCGTATCTTATAAACAAGTGCTATAAAAACACAACATATGCCTCATTCCTATTCTGAATATTCTTTTATTCAAATATTCATATCATTTGGGAAAGGTTCCCATCAATTTTTTCAAAGACAAATTCTATAAATTTATTCTTTAATCTTTCATTGGATATCAATTCAAACCAAATTAAGGTTTATTCAAACTAGTCGGGATTAGCGCACCTTACCGAAGTAATCATTTCTTTAATTTCCCAATCCCAACCTATTTATCCCGTGGAACAAAAGTGGTAATACTCCACATCTAACACCACGGTGTTATCGGTAATATTAATTACCATTTCACATTCAAATCTAATTATAGATTTAACTATTGCCTGGAGTAAAACTGGTGATACTCCATTCTCGATCATTTCTTGAATTTGATAATTTTAGTTATCAGATTCACCTTTCAATCTAATTAAAGATTCATTAAAACTCTACTTAGTTTTAATCTCAAAATCATTACTTAATGATTATTCAAAGTCAAGAAATTAATCTTATTTTAACTGGGTTAAAGAACTAATGTCATTTAAAACACAGCTCACGATAAACCCAAAATCACATTCCATTAACAATGGAATCTTCACGGAAAATAGATCAATATATATAACCGATATAAACTTCTATATCCAAACGATAATATAAATGGAATAGCGGCCAAGCCTTTTAAATTCCATATATAGTAACGGTCTTCCTCCATAAAAGTTAACTTCGATTATTACCAAATCGAACTCCATTCCATTTCAATTTATTTTATTAAATTGGAAAACTTTACCTTGGAAAATTTTCCTATATATTAATTAAAAGATTTATAAATTCCAAATCACATTTCACTGTAAATCAGGTTAAAGAAAAAAATGTCACTAAAAACACAATTCACAATAAACCCAATTCACATTCCATTTTATTCCAGATACTAAATATAACTGGAAACTCCAATAATCTTATTTCAAAAAGATTTATTCTTTTCACACGGGTTTAAGAACAGTGTTAACGAAGACACCATTCATGATAAAACCAAAATCCCATTTGATATTAAATACAAGGCTCTGAATAGAAATTATATCGGCTTATATTCAATACCAAATTCTGAAATCAACAAATATCATATTAGGAATGACAATATATATATCTTCCAAATTCCTCCACAATATCCGTATAATCACGGACTCCAATATCGAAATATTCCGAAGACAATTTCGATTCAAATCCATTCCAATTCCTATATTGGAAATTATGGTTATTTTTAAAACCATTTCAAATCCAATTTATTTATTTAAAAATATTGGATTATAATTCTAGTTCATAACTAGTTCATTTTGATAAAAATATATTTTTATCTTTACAAACATGGAATTTTTCATCCAAATTCTTTCCAAATCATTTATTATGATTTTACACAAATTATCAATATTTTTAATAATTTTATTAAGGCCCTTTCAGTCTATTTCCATAAACGGTCATCGAACTGCACTTACAACAACCTTTTCCAAATTTTATTTGGACATAATTCCAAATCCAACCGTTAGATTTCAATATTTTCGTGTCCATCCCAAATTGGACATCAAAATCATATTTTGATCCATTACTGAATATTATTTGAAGTATTAGTTATTTTAAAATATTCATTATTCACTATTTTAAAATATTCGTTATTTTAAAATATTCATTCCTTCCGAATTGGAATCAAACACAGTCAATTACCATATAATTTTATTCATATGGATTTCGTACACACATGTACGCCACAATAATCAAACACAGTCAACCATCATCCAGAGTGCATTACACAACTGCATAAGCGTTAAATATAAATAATTAACGCTTACAACAGCCTATCAACCCATCGATTGACATACAACTAAACATTGGGATTAGTGTATGTCCAATATCATCCCAATACCCGTGTGGGGTTTTCAAACAACAAACACTAATTATTATTTGTGCAGTTGGGCGATGTGTAAAATATACCGTCCTAATCCATATCAGTAAAATGTATGTACATAAACAAATCGTTTGATTTGTAAATGAATATTTATTTCAACTCATGTATATTTTATTCAGTTCATATATACGGTAAAAATGATATTTTTATTTTTCAAATATTTCATTCCTTTCCATACAATCAACAATCACAATACAATCCATTCAATTCAAACAAACAATCATGGTTTGTACAATCAATGGTGTTGGGTGCTGCTAAGCACCGCTGCATCCTAGTATATATTTTACTGGAAAATAAATAAAGTGAGAAGGAATTCTCACCTTTGGGATCCACTCCTCCAGTTTTATTTCTGAATTTCTGAACAGCCTGGATTTGCCCGAAATTCCAACGCAACCATTTTCATGTTGTTCATAGTAAAAATCACATTTAATATGATGCTTATAAATTTAAAAATCATAATTTTAAACCTTCTATATATATTCAAATCGAATTTTTATTTCGCTACTATTTTATATAAAAATAACACCTTTTTAAAACTATACTATTATATAAATTAAAAATCATATTTTTAATTTAAAAATATTTCATAATAAGGAAAATCACATTTTTATAGACCGTGTTATAAATTAAAAATCACATCTTTAATTCAAAACTATATATATATAAATTGTATTTTTATATTGTTATTTCTATTTTAAAAACAATGCTTTTTATATTTTTAAAAAACCATATTTTTATACAAAGTTATTTATTTTTAAGAACCATATTTTTATACAAAGTTATTTATTTTTAAAAGCCATATTTTCATACAAAGTTATTTATTTTTAAAAACCATATTTTTTTACAAAGTTATTTATTTTTAAGAACCATATTTTTATACAAAGTTATTTATTTTTAAAAACCATATTTTTTTACAATGTTAATTATTTTTAAAAACCATATTTTTTAGAAAGTTATTTATTTTTAAAAACCATATTTTTTTACAAAGTTATTTATTTTAAAAAACCATATTTTTATACAAAGTTATTTATTTTTTAAATTTAATTACATTTTAATTACCACATTAATTAAACTAATTACCCAAATTGTTATTTTAAAAACTGAAAATAAATCAATGTCAATTTTTACTTTTGATTACATATCAAATTAAATTACATAATTAAATATATTAATTAATAAATAATTAACTCGTTTGAAGACCGTCGAGGCCCCCATTTTAACCGGAAAAACCCACCTGCGCTCATCACGTCCAGCCATCGGACCACCATCGAACGCCACCCCACGAAGCGCCGCTACACCCTCAACCTACCCTCACCGCCATGACGAACACGAAGGCCTCCTCGCGCTGGAAATCGGCTGCAAATGCCGTGACTTTGAGCGAGAAATTCCTCCAAACGGCTTCACGAAAATTGATCAATGTTATACCAAATTAAAGATCTGAGTTTGTTCTTTTATTTTCGTGTATAAACCCTATACTAATTCAAAGTTGATTTGGATATTTTAATTGATGAATTCAGGAGCTCGCAAGCCCTTCATTTTCACGTGGCGGCGGCTTTCGCAAATAATGAATTAGGGTTTCCATTTTAGGGGGTCTTTATATTATTTTATTAATTTTTTATTCTATTTTTGCTTATTTCACGTCCAAACTCCAAATCGAACATAACGACTGTCGTCCCTAGCTAATTACCGCCATTCCGGACACAATGGGATATGTTTCGTAAGCCAATTCGGTTGTTATGATCAGTTTTCATTAAAATTTCAATATAAATTAATATTACCGTCAATATTGAATTTAACGTACATTTTAAATTTACCGGGGCCACATACTGACTCCAAAAATTTCCGAAAAAATAAATCTAGCTATGTTTTGACGATACGGTCCTAGAAAAACTAATTTCATCAAATTCAGAGACCGTTTGAAAAATATTCATTTTCCAGTCGATTAAATTCAAACTTAATTAACCAAACACGTTTAAGTTCGCCACGCTCACATATTAATTCCAAAAATTATAAAAATTGGAATCTAGCAATAATTTGACATTCTGAATTCAAAAATAATGGTCTCGTTGAAAACGGAAGTCTTTTGCAAAATCGCTATTTTTATATATTAAAATATATATAAATTCCATAATGACTATTCTGAATTTTCAACTGGCCATAACTTTTTATTCCCGCTATGAAATCTTTATTTTTCACATTCATTGGAAAGATATTTTCAAACAGATTCAAATATTTCTGGTTTTACAAAGATTCGGTTTATTTAGAATCCTATACATTCATTTGAAATTTGGAATCAAATTTTCTAACTACCGCGCCATTTTCAGTTCCTTTTATAATTAAAATAAATATTTATATTCTAACTTTGACTTAAATAAATTTATACATTCTAATTCTATTCAAAATAAATTTCTAGTCGTAATTATTTAAAATAAATCATTTTAAATATTCAAAATTCATTAAAATTGCCGAAATAAATTTTTTAAATTGGTTCTGATTTTTTGGGTTGTTACACTTACCTTAACGAAATTGAAATAAATCAAAAAGCAAATGAAACAACTAATTAACTCAGGAAATTAAGCATTTAAATCATAACATAAACAACAAACTTAGAATAATAGTGCAATACCTTCAACTAATCAATTGAATTTTTGCGTTTGTTTTTTGTTGTGTCCTACCAATGCCTGTAGCAACAATTCCTTATTTCTGCCCTAGAGATGGAGAGTCATCGTTGTTGCAGCGCTGCTCTTGCTATGCTCGTCGAGCATGTAGACGCATAGGTGGAGGTGAGTTGAGAAGACTGAATTTGATTTCATTGAAATTGGTGCCCAAGAAGATTAATGGTCGGTGAATGAATAGGTGCCAAGATAGAGAAGCTCGCCACCTAGCTGTGCCTATATACTTGCATCACCAATGATTCAGGATTTTTTTCCCTTTATCGTGTGATGATGAAAGAATTCGTACCCTTAGAATTTTGGGACCCTAAGCGGTTGCTTCTTCCACTTTGAGGAAGGGCCGACTTTGATCAAAAGGCACCGGATCAGGTAAGTAAACTAAACCTAATATCATTTAGGAATTGGGGTTTAATATTGTTTAGGAATTGGATGTTTGAAATAGAAACCAATTTTCATTTTCTTTATTGCTGTTTAATTTTGTGTTCAGTTGCTTTAACAATAGTGTTATAGTTACATCAATACACGATATCGGTAAGGACGATGGATAAGAGTATTTTAGTCTGTTTTTGTTTTTGTTTTTTTTACATACATTCCCCCTTAACAAATTACAAATAAGGAGGAGTCTTCTTAAAATTAACCCCCCTCTCTTAACTAATATTGGAGTCTCTTTGAAAATCCCCCCATTTTAGAGGGTGTATGTTATACGCCATAGGTGCAAAAAAATCACAATAAATTTTGGTGGTGACTAGAATAGAACGACCCAAAGTCATGCTAAAATCCTAAAATTGGAATGGTTTAATAATACTATGGAAAATTTTCCATACTGGATATGGCAAAATGAGCAGAATGAGGTAGTTGACGCTGCTTCAAAAAGAATAGTAAGATTAAAGTCTTCAAGTATTCATGAGATCAAGTCGATGTTCATGGCAAAAACGAACACAAATAAGAAAACCAAAGAAAATGAGAAATATTACCGTATGACATTTATAGTCCAGAAATACGTACACAAAAGCTTACGGTTCAAGGATAAACCAATTTACTGATTCGCTAGTAAGTCGTATAGATGTTTACTATGAAAATTCAAGGCTTTCATGCTACTTTAACCAATGCAATACTATTTCTTTGAATTAAGAACATCTAAGCAAATTCTTATTCATGTAAGGGATTGTTAAAAAATGAACGAGTATAAGGGCAAGTGGCCTAAAGACTATAGGGTAATATGTTCTAAAGAATATGGATAGTCTCGTATCTTTATGACTTTACCCTGCAAGTTTTTAAATAGTACAGAAGTATCCTTATTATATTTGGAAATATAAGTAGAGGATAAAACACAAAGAAAATAAAGGATGGTGCAACACACCAACCTGAACCCATGCTCGTACCTGTGTCCGTGTTCGTGCTTGTTCTCGCACCGCTCCCATGAGCGAATGAGCGTTTGAGGCATCTTCCAGGCATTTAGCTCTTGGCACAACCTATCGAGTTGATCCATTTCATTGTGGAAAGTGACTTGCCTTGAATCTCTGTGTCGTACATGGGGAAATATCGTTTTAAGGAAACAATTGTCTAACTTGACTCTCGAATCTCATCTTCGCTGAATCCGTTCAATCAACTGGTATCGACTCAATATAACTAATATGCATGTTGCTCTATTCAATACAGTGTGCCAATATTGCTTCTATAATATATATAATATGTAAACACACACACACACGGGCAGAGGCAAGTAATGCCTGGTGAGGTCAGGTGACCTCTCTAGAAAATACAATTCTTATTAAAAAAAATGCCAACAAACAACGCGAGAGAAAAAATAGAAGAAGAAAAAAGAACGGAAGATAAGAACCCAGGGAAAAAAAACAGAAAAGCATTTGTTGTTTCTCTTGAGTGCTTCAACCTTCTACTGCGCCACCACTCACTGCATCGTTTCTTCTTCGGTGATGCGTAGCTAATCCTAATTTTAGTTTCAACTGATTTGAATTTAATTTATTAGAGCTTTTGTTGAATTAGTCTTTTGTTTTCAATTTGCGTTCTGAGTGTGTTGTCCCCAAGTAAGATTAATGCGTCACCACTCACTGCAATTATATAACTTTAATCACTAATTGTTAATTGCGTTGTTCCGATTTTCATGTCCTGAGTTGAGTAATAAGAAAGATGAAACTTGAAAGCGAATATTTAACACTGGAACAAAAAATTCTATAACTGCAAGTGTTGTGGATTTTGATCTTTATAAGTGCAGAATTTATACTTCAGCAAGATTTTTCCTTCAGCGAATATTTATAATAGCACGCGTTGTGGTTTCAATTTTATACTTCAGCAGAATTTATAAGTGCTAGTTTTGTTTTTGATCTTAAAAAAAAACATCATTAACAAGCAACTGTGACATGATCGTGGTTTACAGCTAAATAAAACCTACGTGTATAGGATGAATTATTTATTTTTGGGACAGAAGAATGATTAAATTAGAATTGGACTGATTTTTATCTTGAAAATATGCTGAAATTTCTTGTTGCTATTGTTCATGAATGCTTATTGTGGTAGAAATCACTTGTTGTTCTTGAATTTATTTGTTTTTCAGATTTGCGATTTTATTTCATAAGATCATTTGAAAACATCTCATATGAAGTTGCATACATCGAGAAAGATATATTTACTCAAATTAGCAATGATGCAATCGTGAATCGGTTTCAAAACCGGAGAACCCAACATGGACAAGTTTAGATTATTAGTATTTATGTTGAAGTTGTTTAGTTTTAGAAGATCAATATAATTGATTGTTTTTCTAATTAAATGATATTTTGTCACTTATTGTATATTGTTAATGGTTTATTCGTAATTTTTCTTCAATTTTGTCAAATACATGCTTTTTTTTTCGGGCTATCGCCCCGAACCCCCAAAATTTTATGATTGTGACTCACCAGGCTTAAATCCTGGCTACGCCACTACACACATATATACATACACACACATATGCATGCATACATGATACATATATACGTATGTGTATATATATATACACACACACTCATGCATGCATACATGATACATAAATTCATACATATACATATAATGCTTGAAACTTGAGTTTGTATATGTATCATTTCCACACTATGCTTTTTTCTAAATATATAATAAAATATGATTTAGCCACACAAGTAATTTTTCATGGAACTCATAATTAGTGGAAAACAGCAATAAGTCAAAAAAAGGTCCTTTGTTGTAAAATAAAGATAAGAACAGTGGAAACAATAGGGAAAAATATTTGTATTCATGCAGATCTCTAGAATACACATATGAGCTCTCCATTTATAGACTTCAAATATTCAAATATTTATAATAATGTCTTTTGCATTAAGCGTATTCACCCTCACTAGTATATATATTACAACACTCCCCCGTCGATCCCAAATCCGTCTCCATCGTTCCCTACCCGACCCACCCGAAGCACCAGACCCGAACCCATTTTCACTGAACCCGATTTCACCGAACCCAATTTCACCGTTCCACCATCCAAACCTGATTTCACCGATCCGCACCTGTAGCTACAGACCCGAAGCACCAGACCCGAATTCCTTTTGGGTTCACTGTGTTGAATTACTGAAGATAAAAGATTACGTTCACTGTTTTGAATTCCTTTTGGTGACCCGAATTCCTTTTGGGTTTGTTTTCTCTGTGTTGAGTTAAAGTTTGCTGACCCGAATTCCTTTTTGGTTTTGTCTAATTTAAAGTTGAATTACTGAAGATAAAAGATTATGTTCACCGTGTTGAATTCCTTTTGGTGACCCGAATTACTTTTGGGTTTATTTTCTCTGTGTTGAGTTAAAGTTTGCTGACCCGAATTCCTTTTTCGGTTTGTCTAATTTAAAATAGCAGTGACTAGAGATGATTTGCTTCAAGCAGATGATAAAAATTATGCGTATTGGAATTATGTCTATTCTTCTTTAGATCTATCAATGATTGAACAATTTCAGAATTATGTGTATTGGAATTCTGTCTATTCTTCTTTAGATCCATCAATGATTGAACAATTTCAGAAGTTCCTTGCATTTCAGCCACATGCCATATCGGCTTCGTCTCAAATAGGTTTGTCATCTAATTCATCAGGTATATCTTCTTCTACCTGGATTTTAGATTCTGGTACTTCGAATCATATGTCACATAATTTATCTTCTTTCACTTCTTTGGCTCCTAAAGTTTCTGTGCCTGTCATGAGTGCTAGTGGTACATCTATGCCCATGCAAGGTTTTGGTTCAGTCATTACACCTTCTTTGTCCTTATCTAATGTCTATCATATTCCTATACTTGCATTAAATCTTGCTTCTGTTGGTCAAATTTGTGATAATGGCTACTTGGTTTCTTTTTCTGCTTCTGAATGTTATGTTCAGGATCCAAAGTCTCGGAAAGTGATTGGGACCGGCCATAGAGAAGGAGGACTTTATGTATTGGATCAGCTCAAAGATCCTAAGATTTCAGAGATTGCGGCTTCTGTTCCAGGTGTGGATGTTTCGTCGTTTCGTTTGAGTCAGTCATCTTCTATGTTTTATTTGTGGCATTCTCGTCTGGGCCATATATCTAAGTCTCGATTGCAATTCTTAGTATCTACAGGAGTTTTGGGAGATTTGAAAACTCATGACATTTCTGATTGTAGTGGTTGTAAACTTGCAAAATTTTCAGCTTTGCCCTTTCCTCAAAGTAATACATTTTCTACTGCACCTTTTGATATTATTCATTATGATGTTTGGGGACCCTCTCCTGTTTCTACAAAGGGAGGCTCTCGTAATTATGTCTCCTTTATTGATGACTGCACTTGTTATTGTTGGATCTATCTTATGAAATGTCGCTCAGAATTTTTTGGCATCTATAATGAGTTTCGATCTCTTATCAAAACTCAGCATGCAGCTGTTATTAAATGTTTTAGATGTGATTTAGGGGGTGAATATACCTCTCATGCTTGTAAGGAACTTCTTGCTTTAGATGGCACAATTTATCAGACTTCTTGCACTGATACTCCTGAACAAAACGGGGTTGCTGAAAGGAAACATAGGCATATTCTTGAGACTGCTAGGTCACTTTTGCTGTCTGCTAGTGTTCCAAGTGAATTTTGGGGGGAAGCAGCTCTTACCTCTATTTATTTGATTAATAGAATTCCTACTTCTCATAATTCTGGCTTATCCCCCAATGAGAAATTGTATGGTTGTCCACCAGATTATTCTTCTCTTCGTGTTTTTGGTTCTACATGCTTTGTTCTCCTTCCTCATGTCCAACGGAGTAAACTAACTTCTCGGTCTGCTATATGTGTTTTTCTTAGTTATGGTGCAGGACAAAAAGGATATCGTTGTTTTGATCCAGTCAGTTATAAGCTATATGTTTCTCGTCATGTTGTCTTTCTTGAACATATTCCTTATTTTACAATTCCTAATCGTACTCACAATATATCTATGTCTGATCTTGTTCATATTGATCCTTTGATGATGATGAGCTACCTCCTACTGCAAATCCAGACACTTCTATTGACTCCCCAACCACCCAATCACCTTCTGAGACAGTAGACACTAGTAAACGTCGATATCCTATCTAAAACCGTCAGTTTACTAGACGAGCTGATTTTGAATATTCTTGTCTTTCCAGTTCTTTCTCTTTATTTCTTGCTTCTATACATCGTCTCTCTGAGCCTTCATCTTTCAAAGATGTGGTTCGTTATCCTCTTTGGCAACGTGCTATGGCTGAGGAGCTAACTGCTCTTCATCAAACTCATACTTGGGATTTAGTACCTCTTCCTGCAGGAAAACGTGCTATTGGTTCTCGTTGGATATATAAGATTAAAACTAAAGCTGATGGATCTATTGAAAGGTATAAAGCTCGCTTAGTTGCTAAAGGTTATTCTCAAGAATATGGTATGGATTATGAGGAGACTTTTTCTCCTGTTGCAAAAATGACTACAGTTGGAACTCTTATTGTGGTTGCTTCTGTTCTCCACTGGAATATTACTCAAATGGATGTTAAAAATGCATTTTTGAATGGAGATCTTCATGAAGAAGTCTATATGGTTCCTCCTCCTGGTATTGATCATCAACCAGGTGAAGTCTGCAAACTTAGGAAAGCTCTTTATGGTCTTAAACAGGCTCCTGTGCTTGGTTTGAGAAATTCTCTACTGTGATTACTTCTCTTGGTTTTTGCCCGAGTAACCATGATTCCGCTTTGTTTGTCAAGTATACCTCGGCTGGTCGAATATTGCTTTCTCTTTATGTTGATGATATGATTATTACAGACGATGATGTTATTGGGATTAACTTGTTGAAGTCTGAGTTGACTCGAAGTTTTGCTATGAAAGACTTGGGTCCCCTTCGTTACTTCTTGGGTATTGAAGTTGCTTCTTCTCCAAAAGGTTATCTTCTTTCTCAGTCTAAGTATATTTCTGACATTTTTGAGTGCGCTCGTCTCTCAGATAATAAGACTGTTGATACTCCAGTTGAGCTCAATGCTCGATACTCTATTTCTGATGGATCTCCATTGCCAGATCCTAATCTTTATAGAACGATTGTTGGAAGTTTGGTTTATCTCACTATCACTCGCCCTAACATTGCATATGTTGTTCACATAGTCAGTCAGTTTGTTACTTCTCCCACTGCAGTTCATTGGGCTGCTGTTATTCGCATTTTGAGATATCCTCGTGGCACTCAGTTTCAGACTCTTTTGCTTTCATCTACTTCATCATTAGAGTTATGTGCTTACTCTGACGCAGATTGGGCTGGTGATCCTACTGATCGCAAATCCACTACTGGCTTTTGTATTTTTCTAGGAGATTCTTTAATCTCTTGGAAAAGTAAGAAGCAGGATGTTATATCTCAGTTTTAAACAGAGGCAGAATTTCGTGCTATGGCTTCTACTACTTGTGAAATTGTTTGGCTACGATGGTTGCTTGCTGATATGGGTGTTTTCTTGCGGCGACCAACTCCTTTGTACTGTGATAATAAGAGTGCTATTCAGATTGCTCATAACTCCGTGTTTCACGAAAGGACCAAGCCTATTGAGATTAACTGCCATATTACTCGCCACCACCTTCAGAATGGCACATTGACATTGCCATTTGTCTCTTCCTCCTTGCAACTTGTAGATTTGTTTACTAAATCCTTGTCATCTTCACGCTTCCGGTTTTTTACTGACAAACTCTCAATGCTCATTGCTATCGCATCATGAGTTTGAGGGGGGATGTTAGCGTAATAAATATTCTACTAAAGGGCAATATAGTCTTTTGCTTTATGTTTTGCCTATATATAAAGGCCTCTTGTGTTATTTTAGGGTTAAGGCTTGCTTTTCTATCAGCCTTCGCTCTCAATGTATTTTGTTTTTCATTAATCTTATCAACAACAAAATTCTATTAACGCTAAGCATAGTACCTCACCCGACAAAAGACAATAATAAAGTGGTACTGAAAAGTTTTCTATCAGAAGTAATGTCCATGCAAAATGATAGCTCAATACAATGCTCAGTCAAAATAAATAGCGTGAAAACTGGCAGTTGGAAGCATATTAGCAATACTAAAAAAAATAAGCTAAAATTTGTATGTTTCATGAATCTTCACTTAGAAGCATGGTTTATGTTTATGTAAATGTAATATTTAGGTGACATAATCTAACACCAGGTAAACAAAGGTAGTTAACGGTTTATTGTGCTGGGTATTTCACATGACCATGCTTATTGAAAACCTTTGAAATTGAATAGTCATCCAATGCTAACTCCGAGCAATTAAGATGCCATGATATAAAAAAAACAAATCCCAAGAAAGACAACAACTGTTCTTAATATTTTAGTCCATTGATTCATCAACTGTTGGACTTCACTTGTCATATTGAATATTCAGTGAATGTTCCCGATATTTATGGAAAACAACAATACATTATTATTATTAAGAGAAATGCTAAGGACACTCTCCCTTAGGGAGAGTGAGCTTGTACTTGCCACCTAATTTTGATTGACAGTTATTAATATCATATAACTAATGATTGATGTCAATACATTTCCACCAATTAAGTGGTAAGTACAAGCTCATTCTCCCTAAAGGACAGTGTCCTTAGCATTTCTCTATTATTAATAGCCATCGTTGATCTTTGTGAATCTCCCTAGGAGAAGTTTACAAAAAGCTGAATCTTATCAATAATGAATGGCTGTTAAGTAGGGGTGTAAATCGGTCGGACCGGACCGGACGGAGGTGTGTTCAGTTTCTGTCCTAAAAAAATCGGATCGAACACGGATCGGACCAAATTTTTTCTTGGACAAATGTCGTTGTCCTAACTCGTGTCCTAAATAAAACCGGTCGGACACGGACATATGCTTTTCGGACACGGACACGATCGGACTTGGTCGGACATGGCTATTTATATCACATTTTGTACATTTTACTAGATTTTCTCTCAACTATACGCCGAATTGCAAGTAATTTTGACGAATTCGGACGAGCCCGGACCGGACATGATTTTTTCTCGTACAAATTTTGTTGTTCTAACTTGTGTCCTAAATGAAAATCGGGCGGACTCGGACGGACGTATTTCGGTCATGGACACGAACGGACGTCGGACAATCGTACAAAATTTACAGCCCTACTGTTAAGACCTAAATTCACATAGAGTCAATAAACAGCTCTAAACTAGTTAAAATTCTGCTTTAATTTATCATTGAAATTTCTTCCAATGGTAAAATAGAAGCGAAGGAATCTACTGAATCTACTTTCAACAAAACGCTAATCAATTCATGAAACAAAAATTACCTGTTTTCTGAATCAGCTTTGTTTTTATTCCTCTGCAATCCTGTACGTTTTACCGGCATCACTTTTCTTCTCCTAAATCTTCCTCTCGGCTAGGATGATATTCTGGGCCTTTCCTTCTGTTATTGAGAATCATCCGAGATGATTGAACCCCATACTGCTCTCGCAATCTAGCAGCTTCATTTACAGATCCAGTTTAGATAATTAACATAGGTTATGCAAATGGAGCAATCATTTGGCTTGAGCTGTTTCTATTTGCATTTGACTTTCGCAGATCTAAAATTCGAATCTGAATCCGATTTGGTGGATCTGAGATCCGAATTTAAATCCTCTTTGACTTCGAATGATTCACTATTATCTTCCCCTATGAAATATCCTCCTAAACAAATTCGGATTTTGGTGTAATTTCCACGAGTAAGATCCAAAACTTCCTTTGGTTAACGGTTGGCAGCCATATGATTTAGCTGTAGCATTACGCATTTTGTTTGGAATTATAATAAATATAAATTGTTGGGATCTCAATCCACTCATGTTAGAAACTTCAGGTTCTTAAAGTACCGGAACTTTGAAACTTCAGGTTCATATTTCAGAATCTGGAATTCTGGAACTCCGGGTTCTAAGTAAATTCGTGTTGATAACGTGTTATAAAATAAAGATAAGAACAGTAGAAATAATAGAGAAAGATATTTTTATTTATTAAGATCTCTAGAATACACATATGAGCTTTTCATTTATAGACTTCACATATCCAAATATTTAAAATAATGTCTCTTCCATTAAGTGTACTCACCCTCACTAATATATATATATATATATATATATATATATATATATATATATATATATATAAAAGACAGCTTCAATGACACCTCAAATAGTGAGCACCCCTTTATACTCCCACTTTTCCACCACTCATTTCCCACCAACTCCCCTTTCTCTCCTTCCACTAACTCTCTCACTTTCCATTCATTTTTTCTAAAATAAACTTATGATTAAAAATTGAGGTTCAAATGGGAGGCTGGAAATTAGGGGATTCCTGATCCTATATATATATATATATATATATATATATATATATATATATATTACAACATGCTTACGCTTTTCGAGTTATAATCCAAACCCATCGGTTTTACAAGGTTGTGCGGTTACTAATACAACCCAATAAATATCACACACCGACTCTTAGGATGAAGTGATCAGGATACGCTCCACTGCAACATCTCTGGCTCAGTCTTAACCTGCTTCAGTACATAAAATGATGGGAATTTTTCGCCAAAAGACGAGAAGCGTACGCATGCTGCTTCAATCAATGTATGTATCAGTTGCCGTGAGAATGTGGATTCTGATATTTGAATTACACTCAATCACACAAACAATACAACAATGGAAATCACTTCACAGTCAACATCTTCTGTTTCTCACATGCTTGCGGGCACTTTACTAATTAAAACTAACTTTTCACTCGTACATTTATATCATCGTCATGGAAAGAGTGTGCCATCTGCTTTTTTTTTCCTTTTGAAGTTGATTTCTTATTATTGTACTATGCTTGATGGATCAACGGACACGAATATATAACCAAAATATTTGCTTACTACATTATTATATTCCTCATATACAATCAAATTTTAAGATGCATGATATGATATCTTAGACACATCTGAAAACAAAATTCGATGTATATCCACCGGATTTTTTTTTTATCATTTCAACGCCTCTTTGTAGAATTTAAGAGTGAAACTCAACTACATCCCATCAAATTCCGTAAATAAATTCAGCAAAGCTCACTGAATGTCGGAACGAGCAATTTTTTTTAAATAGACGGTAATACATATGTAGGTTGAACATCTACAAAATTTTATTAGATTTGAGTTGGTGTAGCTCAGGGAAGGGTAGAGGTGTCTACCATAGATTAGTTGAGGTGTCTTGCATGGCGTAGCTTTATTAAGATAGAAAATACACCCTTAAAAAATAATTGTATCCGTTCATGGATAATTGAAGCCGCTGAGTTGTTCTATCCTCCTTTTCAACATCATATGTAGAACCAATCTCAGCCACATTTTATTTGATTTAATTAATAAATGAGTACCATTATGAGCTAAGATGAGATTTAGGACAGAAAAACAAAAATAAAGAGTACTGAGGACTTTAATCGTGATTTAAGTCTCTTTAGCAATGCAAGGAATATACATGTAGATCCTTAGGGCATCTCCAGTGGATTCAGGGCTGAATATTCAGCCCACTGAATATTCAGCCCTGAATTGGGCTGTAGGCGCCAGTGGTCTGGCGCCTACATCACAGGCGCCAGATCCTGGCGTCTGTATTACAGGCACCAGAATTCTGGCGCCTGTAATGTAGGCGCCAGAATCCTGGTGCCTGTAATACAGGCGTCAGGATTCTTGCGCCTATAAACCCCCCTCCGCCATTGAAGTGAGATTAAAAACAAAATTAATCTATTAAAAACAAAATTCTTAATAAAAGAGAAGCTTAAGGTGAAAAAATGAGGAATCCTGGCGCCTGTAGTACAGGCGACAGGATCCTGGCGCCTACATTGTAGGCGCCAGAAGCTGGCGCCTACAATAAAGGCGCCAGGATCCTGGAGCCTGTACTACAGGCGCCAGGATACGATTCAGGATCCTGAATCGGGGCCTTCATATTCAGCCGTAATTGCACCACTGGGTGCAATTACCTTAATATTACGGGCTAAATTTGAGTCACTGGAGTTGCTCTTATCGCTACTCAAGAGCAGATCGTTATCCAATTCATGTTTGGTTTCTCATATAATGGACTGCACATCCACAAATAAAAACCACACAATAATATGATCATGGATAATGCCAAATAATGACTTATTGGATCATGTTAAAGTGTATCAAGCAGTTTAGATACATGCATTTGTCATAATTAGTTAAATTTTATCAATATTTCAAAAATAGTTTTACATTTAAATCAAAAAAGATAAAAAATAAACTATTGACGCAGTTCTCACATTCTGATTGGTTAAACCATGAAAACCGTGGACCTTGCAATACTACGGTTTGATGTACGGTTCGGTCTTCACAACTATGATTAGAAGATTACAAATTTGTTTGCGCTTTCTAGTTTAGAAACCCAAAGACTTAACAGAGTGATTTATTTCAGAGGAACTTTCAATGTAATAACTTGAGAAATTAAGACCTAACATGCAAAGCCTGTGTTCTCAAATCTACTTTTGAATTGAATGCATATTTTACGTGTTGACGGAACTATTGTCTTTCCTTGTTAGACTATGAGCGAATAATGTGAGAAACGTAAGCTTTGCATTTTCCTTTTAATCATAATCGGTGAATAAATTATGGTTTATAGCGTAAAACAGTGTAACGTTGTTAATAAAAGTACGGAAATCGCTGCTACAAAGGAGTGGGGAGACAAATAAAATAAAATGGGATTTTATCGGATGCTGTGATTAATGTGTTGAAAAAATGATTCATTTTTTATAAAAATGAATTATTTAAAAAATTGGATAAGTGTGGGTGACTCATACATGAATAGTCTCACATCATGAGACTATATAAAAAAATAGTTTTTTTATTTGACTTGATAAAAAATTGAGATCCATATTTTTAGATCTGAACCGACTTGCTCTACAGGTATTACCACGTTTATTTTTTGCCGAACTACTCAGAAAAAAAAAACTTTTTATTCTTATCTCTCTTCTTCTTCCATCATCATTAAAAATTCTTCAAAAACAAAATCAGAACGAGCAGTTAAATTTAAAGAGAAAGTGCAAATCTGAATTGGTCTGTTGTGCAAGCAAATCAATTATTTTTCTTAGAAGGTTGTTTTATCTCAGAGGTGGCGACAAGTACGGACTGGTTTGCACCACCGACCAGATCGCCGAATCGTCTTCAAGAAAGCGACATAGTCCGCAACTCAGTCAATGTTTCCCAACAATGTGTTTAAAGAATAGTAAGAACATACAACGGCCAGTTTGAAGGTTCAGAGGGGGGAAAATCACCTGGTCCAAGAATTGCGTGGCTCCATGGACCAAAATAATCCGACCTTTTGATTTTAGGTGGATCCCACCGAAATCAACTGGTTAGATTTTTTTTTTCTAGGGGACCATTAGGGGTGAGCGTTTGGTTTGTTTGGTTTATCCGATTATGAAAATTGTCAAACCAAACTAAACCAATCAAAATGAAAACCAAATCAAACCAACCAAATTAAGATTGGTTGGTTCGGTTGGCTTTCCGATTTAACCGAACTAAAAATATTTTAGATTTTAAGTTCATAATATTAACTATAATTTGAAATAAATTATAAATATATGATTAAAATATTATTATTTATGATTCTTATGCTTTGAAAAAGTAATTCTGATACATATGTGATGTTTAAAATTTACTCAGATAACTAAATTAACCTATAATATTTACTATAATATCGATAATTTTGAAAATATTATAAAAGTTCGGTTAATTTGGTTAAACCGATAACCAAACTAAATATTTTTCCAAACCGATTACAAATCAATCTTATTTCAAAACCAAACCAAACCGACCAAATTAAATTGGTTTGGTTGGTTTATTTGGTTTAACCAAATAATGCTCACTCCTAGGGACCATGCAATTTTCGAAACAGAGAATCCGCGCCCATATTAAAAAAAAAAAAAAATCAGAACGCAAAATATCCCGCTTCCTTTCCTCAATTTCGTTTCCATGATTCCATCAAGTTCCGCCTTCTCCAAAAACCGATTTCCACTTCTCCAAAAATTCCAGAGTTCCGCCTTCTCCAAGGATTTCTGAGTTCCGCATTCTCCCAAAATCTCGATCCCGATCTCGAATCCTTCAAAAGTCAAACCCTACTTCTCTCTTTTCCTTGTTCAGGTATACCCTCTTTACAATTCTGATATTGCAGTTTGTAGGCTTGTTACGCTTGTACTTGTAGGCTTGTAGCTTGCCCTTTATCCAATTTTTGAAATTGCAGTTTGCAGGGTTGTAGTTCGACCATGTTTTTTCCAATAAAGTTACAAAAATTATAGTTTGTAGACTTGTAGGTGTAGTAGGCTTGTAACTTATGTTTATAAAATTTAGTTTATGCTAAATACTCAAATCGGTTCATTCAAATTTCAGTCAATAAAATTTGATTCTTTGAATCAATTATTTATAATTTATTTTATTTGAATATGAAATTGAATATAAAATATTTAGGAAATATGATGAAGAACGAAGATGATAAAAATCGAATTAGACACTGAAAACAAAACTCTGGAGCTTACAATAAAAGAGTAAAGCAAAAGAAAGACGAACTAGCAAAATCCCTCGTTGGTTCAATTTCTAAGATGTTTGAAGCAAAAAACCAAACAATCTCAATGTTCAACTTCAAGTTGGATTAATGAAGCAAGCGATGATAATAATTTTTCATGGAAGTTGTAATAGTGGGAAGCAGTAATAAGTCAAAAAAAGGTCCTTACACTTTTGGAGTTATAGTTGAAAACTATGGGTTTTACAACATTGTGCGGTTAGTAATACAACCAAATAAACATCACGCTATGACTCAGTCAGGATATGCTCCACTACAACATCTCTGTCCCAGTCCTAACCTGTTTCAGTACATAAAAGTAATGATTGGAATTTTTCTCCAAAAGCAATTATAAATATTGATATGTTTTATGCGTTGTAGATGAGGCCTCAAGACGAGAAGCGTACGCATGCTGCTTCAACCAATGTATGTATCAGATGCCGTAAGAACGTGGATTCTGACATTTGAATTACACTCAACCAATCAAAGAATACAACAATGGAAATTAGTTCACAGTTCACATCTTCTGTTTCTTCCATGCTTGTTTGTGGCCACTTTACTAAAACTAACCTTTCATTCCTCCAGTGAAATCAGATTGAAATCACCTGATATGAAATTCTCTGTCCCCTGAATCAAAACAATTTGACCCTTTGATTTCATGTGGGTTCCACCGGAATCAATGAGTCGGATTGTTTTGGTCCGGAAAACCAAAGAATATGAGATCAGACGATTTGAACCCTTCATTCCTACATCTATATCATCATCGTGGAATAACGAATATAAAAAACAGCCATGTGCTTTTTTTTTTCCTCTAAAGTTTGATTTGTTTATTCATGGTTTTAAAACTGTACTATGTTCGACGGATCAACCAACATCAATATATAATCAAAATATTTGCTAACTACATTATTATGTTCATCATATATAATCAAAATTTTTCCCTTTCCACTTTATTGAAAGGTATATTAGAAATGACAACCACAAAGGAAACAGTTCAATTTTTTTTTTCCTCTTAATGAATACATTAATAGTGCTCTAATCAGAGTCGTTTTTCCATTGAGTATTGTTGTTGACACTTCAAAAAGTATTAGAGAGAGAGGGAGCACATACTTGAAAATAAAATTCGATATACATCCAAAGTTTTTTTTTAAGTTTATTTTCGGCGTTTCTTTATCGAATTTAAAAGTGAAATTCAGCTACATCCTATCGAATTCCGTGAATAAGTACAAGAAAACCTTACCGAATGTCGGAACTAGCTAAAATTTTAAATAGAGTATAATATATATGTAAATTGAACATTTAAAAAATTTTGTTAAGTTTGTATTGGCATAGCTCATGATAGAGTAGTGGTGCTGCCAAGAAGGGTACATGCAATAGAATAGTGGATGTGTCTTGCATAGCGTGGCTTTATTAAGATAGACACAAGAGCACTCACTAGTCACTATTGCACCGAAACGTAGATATAACCATAAAAAATAGTTGTATCCGCTCATGCTTAATTAATTGGAGCCGCTGAGTTGTTCTATTCTCATTTTCAATATCATATGCAGAACCAATCTCTGTCACAGTTTATTTGATTTAATTATTAAATGAGTACCATTATTAGCTAAGATGAGATTTGGGACCCAAAAACAAAAATAATGAGTACTGCGGACTTTGATTGTAATTTAAGTCAATTTAGTTATGCAAGGAATATCGTCATTGCACATGCTACCAAAGAGGAAATACTTATCCAATTCTTGATTGGTTTCTCATACAATGGACAGCACATCCCCAAATAAAAACCACACAATGATCGTAGAGATGTATTTTGAATCTCATCCACCACCGTCTTAGTCTTATGGTGTGCTCTTTTTATCTGTAAAGGAAAAAAAATGAGGAATATCGAAGGAAAAAAAGAAGAATATCGAAGGGATTGAGAAAGAGATAAGTTCTCAAAAGGAAAAAGTGTTCTTTTTACCAAAAAAGCAACACAATAAGGAAAAAGAAATTATTTTATTGCTTATGTATATTATTATTTTCCTTATGTTAATTATTTCTAAATGCATAATACGAAATACGACCTGATGAATGCATAATACAAAGCAGAGATCAAAATGAATAATACAAAATACGAAATACAAAGCAAAAAATGAAAATACAGAGTACAAACTGGAAAAAATGCATAGTTAAAAACGCATACAATCCTAATGCAAATGTGTCGTTTCGTATGGTATCTCGAACTAATGTCATGGCGGTTGTTGTTGCATTTCTTTGAACTTGTTCACGATCGTTAGTTCCATGGTTCTGAATGCTATAATAGTACTCTTCTACATATTCTTCGGACACCACATATGGATTATCGTTATATGCCATAAAATCTAGATCTTCGACATTGTACCTTCGTATGAAACTGCGAATAATCATTGTGGCACTGACAATCTGTACCTGAACATTATATGAATATGTTGGCATCTTACGTAAGATTGCAAATTTTTTTCTTTTAAATACCAAAAGTTCTTTTGATTGTCATATGCAAACTCGAAATTTAGTAATTGAAAACTTCATTTTCTATCCTTGAATCATTCTGTGTTTCATTGAAATCTGAAATATGGTATCTTAAAGTGTGATACAGAGGTAAATACCCATTCAGTATTGGATATCGTGAATCTACTAAATAATATTTTCCTCTCGTCGGATGCGGAAAATTCAAGCTAGAAGTATTTACAACTTCACTAAAGAATCTAGAATCATAGGCAGTTCATTCCCACCCTTCCCCTGATGAACATGAATGTTAAGTTAAAAGTGTATATAGTCACTATATTTTGCGTAGGCACATCTTTACATCCTACAAATCATTGCAGATCTACTGAACATAAGTCATTGCATGTATACCATCAATAGCTCCAATACAATTTCTAAAAAATAAGTAATATCGAGGTAGAATCTGTTTTGGAATCTACTAAATTGAGGATCAATTTTCCTAATAATATCCACGGTCGATAATAAGACAACATTCAAAACTGGGTGAAAACAACGAGTAATCGTGTTACTTTGTTGAAATCTTTCAGTAATCCTATGCACTGGAATAGTCAAAGCTTTTATATATAGGAAGATGACCACCATTTCTCTAACTATAACGTGTGTCGTTGGCTACAACCCAAGTGATTCCAACCGTTCACACAAAGGCATGAAGCAAATCGCTCTCATTCGTAAATTTCGTTGACACATGATCTGCATGGCCGATAAGTATCTAATTAACCCAACTTATACCGGTAACTTCATAATTCTGTATCTAGGTCATGTGAGGTTGTCGGGTGAAATAGTACAATTGAATGAACTGGATATTTTGTAAATCTTCAACGTCAGAATCATCACTTCCAGAGCTTGAATATGTCATTCGATGTAGAGGAAAAAGTAAAAGAGAGTAAGTTTAATGAGTTGATGGAAAATAATGTGAAAGGTTGGGGTTTTGTCGGGGAAGTTTCAGTTCCATTTCGGTCATTTCGAAAAATCCATTTTAATTCCGATTTATAAGTTCCAGTATTACTTCCACATTTTCTAGATATTAAAAGTGTGAATAGATTGGTATAATGTCGGTAAAAACATAAAAAATTGTATTATCAACCCAACTTCATTTATAACATTATACCAATTATTAAATACTAAGTGATCTTACATTATTCTAAATCATTTGTAGCCCAACCCACCTGGCCATAGCCGGCCTAAAACTATCTCAAATTCAAAATCAACGAACTTTTATTTCTTCTTCCACCTGTTGGTTCGCCGCTTTCTTCCTGAGTCTGCCCTAACTCGATTCAAATTTGATTTCCATTCAAATTTGGGGGAACATTAAATGAAATACTAATGGATATTAGTAATTGATGAAAAAACGATATAATATGGCTTTAATTTTGATTTGCAACTCGAATATTTGATTCGAGTCAAGTTAACTTTTATATTTAATGTGGTTTTTAACTTTTTTTGCTATCAACTCTTCTTCGTTGTCTCATCTTCACTCTTGATCCCGAAATGAAATTACGTTGAAATTTCGGTCCGGTTCATGTTGGAACTGGAACAGAAACAACGGTATTCCGGCATGCGGACCGGAGTTTGAAACCTTGGTTTAAAGTTTAAACAATAGTAAGTACATATAACCATCAGTTTGAAGGTTCACTGGATATATGCTTACTTGATTCAGTGGAGTTAGTTGACAACTTCTCCTTATTGTTCGTTTATAACAACTTTATTAAAACAAACCTTTGATGCCTACTCTATACATTCGAATAAGAATATTGAAAGAAGAGGCAGACTGTAACCATTCGACCATGCTACTCTTATCTTTGAATATATGATTATGTATACAGGGGAAACAAAAGCTTTGACATATCAAACAACAAAAATAAGTAGTATATTCGCACAAATAAGTGATAAATTGACTCCTTATTTATCATTTCGGAATCCTTCTATTGGCACATAATAATCAAACTTTAAGATGCGTGAGAGATTGTCAAACACCTAACCACTCAGTCTTAACTAACATTCGTACTAGTAACTGGAGAACTCTACGATAGTTTGAACAATATTAAATATTCAATGCCCAATTCAATATTCATAACTGTTTTCGAACGACATCTATCTCTAAGGGCTTATTTAATAAACATCCAAAACCAAAAGCTTATGAAATAAAGAGTAATGTTATTGACACTTCAAAAATGTTTAAGAGGAGACACGGGTGAAATTCGACAAGGCTTTACTATATGTATTCACGAAATTCGAATGGGTTGTGGTTGATTTTACCCTTAAATTCGACAAAAGGTTGTTGAATGTCGAAAATGATGGATGTATACCAAATTTTGTTTTGAGTGTATCTCCCATCAAACCATTTTTTTAAATATCAATAACAATGCTTAATACGCATAAAGTATTTGGGCATTTATTAAATAAACAACCAAACAAGAGAGCAATGTTAGAGCATCTCCAACAACCAACGATTCAAGTTCAAAATTTTGAATCAAGTAAGAAATTTGTTCCCAATAGATAATAGGATTTATAATATTTATGCAATTATTCAGGGACCAATCCTGAATTCAAAACTGTTCCTGAACGCCAAAAAAAACGGTGCTCTATTATAAGGTGCCAATTTTTCGGCGCGCTCTGAAAAATCAGCGTCTTACATAGAGCGCCGAATTTTTCGGTGCTCAACTTCCCTTCCCTTCCAAATGGTTAAAAGGTCATTCGTTTATGCCTCCAACGGCTATACAGCCAATTTTTCCTCCAACGGCTACAATACGATTATATTTTTCTCTAATGGCTATAAAACTATCATAATACAACTACAATGGCTACCAACTTCCACACACTCTAAATTACAGCACAATTTCTCTTCCTCTATATCTACTAATTTCAAAGCAACTGAAACATAATAATATCTTCACCTTTTGGAGAATTTTCACGTCCGATGATGTCCATAAGTCATTATTATGAAGATAACATCGAGAATGACCTAGCTACCCCTCCAAGCAAATAATCAACTCTTCCACGGACAATCGAGGAGCACTACTATCTATGCAACATCTACTGCCACTTTTCATAGGATTTGGTTATAAGGAATGACCAATCAGGCGTTTCCTGGAAAAATAAAATAAAGACTGCATTCAATGACAAACATCCTGAAAGCACGCGAACGGTGTTGCGATTTAGGGTCGATTCAGCAAAATCATCAAACACCATTTTATGAATCACAAGTTTATAAAATTAAGAAATCCAATCCTAGTGGCACGGGATGTGAGGAACTTGTGGTAAGCTTTCTATAATACATAGAATAGTGGTTGAAAAAATGTTATTTAAAACTCACATATTCATTTTTTTCGTAGGAATGAATGGAAAGCGAGGAGTCCAGGGAACTGTTCAATAGAGAAAATGTTGCGAAAATACCACATTGTTACTAGTTCCTGAATTATTATGATCTGCTTACCTGCCAACCAAAATGGAATTCTAATCTTGCCAAGATCCTGCACGATGTTCGAACTTATGCAAAGGGAAAGAACAAAGCTTTAAAATCTACTTATTCATTTAGTCCTCGGGAGTCATCAAGGAAACATTCCCCAATTAAGGGGGAAACCTACTTGCCGAGTTTACTCTAAATTGATGAAGATTTTAGACATGATGGAGTCAAAGCTGCGAAAAGAGAGAACTAAATTGATGTTTTCTTGATGCAAAGGTCAATGCCTGCTATGAAGTACAGAGCATAGACATCAAGATAGAAATGAACAAGATAAGAAAAAATAGATGTAATGATAAGTTTTGTTGATATTGAGTGGCAGAGGTTGCTAATTTAAATACTGGAGTTAGCCTTTATACAACACCAACAGGCTGTAGAACAACAAAAAGAAGAGAAATAAATAATGGCCAAAGATTCGACCGGAATGGATGACTACGAGAACGAATATTGGATGGGACTCAAACAGTGGATTCTTAAGTCAAAGTTTCCTTAATTGTAGATCGTTCTATAGTTTCCTTAGTACTAGCTGCTTAGTTCTCAACGCAGTAGCTTCTAGTAACTATTTACTTATTAATGCAATGCGTGTTTGATTTATTTTGCAACTTTTCCTGTTATATATTAACTTTAGATGTTTTAATTCTAGTTGCTTATCACTTAAAAAGCAAGATAATGCTTTTGTTTTAACAAAGCACTAAGTCATAAATACTGCATAATATCGTACAACCATAAAAAAAGGCAAGTTCATACAAGCATACATCAACATAAAGCCATTATAATAACTAATTACCCCTCCTTATATGATCCATAAGATCTTTCTATAGCCTATTATGGAGTTATGTGTCTCTAAACGAAAGTTGGTGGTCTAAATGAATGTTGAATGCCTCTTCTTTTATATGTGTGTTGTCCCAAAATACCTCCGGTGGTTGCGAAGCACCTTCGTATTCGTATTGTCATTTCCCGTCATCCATTTCTCTTTTATCTTCAATGATCGTGTTGCGTAGAACAATGCATGCAAACATGATTGTAGAAAATTTTTCCTAGACCATAAATGACATGGATTACCGATCACTGAAAATCTAGACTGTAAAATGCCAAAAGTTCATTCTCCGTCTTTTCTTTGTCCCTCCTGCATTGCCTCAAATTTCTCTTGTTTAGGTGTTAAGGGATTTGGATATGTTTTAACAATGGTCATCCATTTCGGGTAAATGTCATCATCAAGGTAATAGCTATGATTTTAAGTATTTTTTCAAGGGTAAATGTTACTAGAGGTACCTGACCTTGAGCTAGATCATTAAACAGACGAGATCTTTCTATAACATTTGAGTCATTATTCAAAACGGGCATTCCGAAGAAAGAATGCCATATCCACAAATCATACAATGTTACGACTTCCAAAATGATGGTTGGACGTCTTTCCTTGCCATTGTATAAACCTTGGAATGCCTTAGAGAAATTCTTCCATTCCTAATACATACCGTTAAGAGTTCCTAACATGCCCAACCATCCCCTGCTTTCGTACATTTCTCTGATGCGCACTATACCATATTTATTTGAAGAATGTAAATACTCCGCTCCATAGACGTGCACCACAAATTGACAGAATTTTTCTGGTGTTTTGAGTGTCGTTCTCTCTGCCATTCGGTATGCATCGTCGAATCATCTGCAGGAGTGCCATGAGCCAGGATTCTCACAGCAGCCGTCATAATCTATTCACTAGTGAGCCCCTGTGTTTTTGATGCATTTGGTTTGTACTTAAAGTATTTGTTGTTACTTTGAATACCTTCCAAAGTTCAAAGAAATAGAAATCTCATCATCCTATATCTTCTTCGAAACATATCAGCTCCGTATGTGTAGTAGATATTAAAGTAATCTTGCATAAGTGATTCATAGTATGCAGCTTGGTCGCGATTTATAAACTTCTTGCTAGGAACCGATCCACGCCGTAGATTATGAACCATACGCTTCATGGTGTATTTTGACAGTTTCTTGTATTTCTTTGGCTTCCTCTTGAAGAATATCTTCTTCCTCAGAATCACTGTCAAAAGCTAGCATGCATTGTAGAAAATATAATGAACTCATTTGAGTGTGTAATGTGTTTTGATATGAGCTATGGTTTGCAATGCTGCATCCTTATATAAGAAATTGCACATAACAATTCATTACATTATTTTTTGACTGATTGTGACAACTCATCATGTTGTCCAGAGCAGAAAAGCACATGGCACATAGAACACAACACTTGGTATGGTTTATTATGTAACTTTATCGTTAGGTATGCACTTAAATTTGTTAGCTTTCAAACAAAAATAATTCAAAATCCTTCCAAACAAAAATCATTAGGACTTATTCGAAGTTAGCTTTCCAATGAATCTTGCAACACTTAATTTTGTTTTGTACATTTTGAGTTATGTTTAAATTAAATTTTAATAAAAATCACGGTTGGTTACATACCAAATTAATTATTTAAACTATGGAGTTAAATGATTCGAGTCGTTTTATGTTAGCTACATTAAATAGTTGGAATTAGTATATAAATTTAGGGTCGTTCCCAGTTGATAACATATCTATGGAGTTAAACGATTAAGGGTCATCCCCTTACTAGCTAAACTTTCGATATACAATATTTGTCGTAATAAATTCACCAACCTAATAATTTAAATTAAAGGAGCTAAACATTCGGTTCGTCCTCAACCATATGGCTACAAGTAAAGATACATCACATCGACGTTGACTGATTATGACAACTCAACGCGTTATCCCATAACACATAAGTTAGGTAGGAAAGTTTTAGGTGGGCCTCTTTATATGGATTTTATATTGAGTATACTAGAATTAATTAATTCGAGGTCGTCACGTGGCGATAGTTTGAAAACTTACGAAATGAATTCCAAAAAATTATATAAAATCAAAAATAACTCGGAATCCTTCCAAACAAAATTGTCGGGACTTATTAAAGTTAGATTTCAAATTAAACTTATAGTAACTAATTTTGTTTTGTACATTTTGAGTTATATTTAAATTAAGTTTTAAGAACAATCGCGGTTGGTTTATTAACCATACCAAATTAGTTATTTAAATTATGCAGTTAAATGATTTAGGTCGTCCTATGTTAACTACATAAAATAGTTGAAATTAGGATATAAATTTAAGGTCGTCCCCAATTGAAAACTCATCTATGCAGTTAAACGATTAGGGTCGTCCCCTTTCTAGTTAACCTTAAATTTTGGGTCGTCCCGTGTTAACTATATCGAATAGTTGAAATTGAAATAAACTTTGAGGGTCGTCCCCTGTTGAAAACATATTTATTGATTTAGACTGATTAGGGTCGTCCCATTTTTAGCTACACTTTCAGGATAAAATATTAGTACGTAAAGCAAAGTGGCTATAATATCCAGGAAGATCCAGTGCCAGGACAATTATTGTAGCCACATTCTATAAAGAAAGCAGGAACAGTGATCGGTTACATTCATGTCAGAGTAAAGACAGTGGCCATTTTATGTAAACAAAGGCAAGTCTAGTCCTAATCGTTGACTACGGCCACATGCACAAATTTCTAAGCACTTGCCGGGATTAACTCAATTATGCAATGGACCATTGGTCATTCATTTTCCACCTATTTATATGTAGCCTTCACTCATAAATACCAAAGACAAACTTATTTACAACTTTACCTTAACTCAAAAAAGCCAATCTCTTATCCATCCTCGTATGATTACGCCGACATTCTACGTGGACCATTAAATCCTAATCCGTCTTCAACAAGAGAACCGACTAAATGGTATATTGTGTGAGTGACTTTTTGGTGATTTGCAATAAATAGAGCTTGAAGAAAGGATGCTTCAAATGGAAATAGGACATCAGCAATAACAACAAACCCAACAACATACCCGAACATCACACATTGTTGTTCCTCATATCATAACTTCGCCTGAATTCAATGTGGTACAATTTGCAAATATTGTTTGCTTTTGTGGTTTTGAAGCACCATAACTAGTTGTCCGATATGGAAACGACATCGGTCGTCGATATTATTATTATCCAGTACGTACAAATGGATGTGAATTCGAACAATGGGTAAATGATCGTTTTCCTTCTAGAGTTATAACATATGCTTTGGAATTGGAAGAAGAAATAAGAAAGCTACGAAATCAAGTCAACGATCTTAATCATATAAATTATCGACGTCAACATGGTTTAAATTAGAAGTTTTAGTATTTTATGTTATGCCGGTCAAAAATGTTTATAACCAGTTGTATCTTTATGCTTATTATCAGTTGTATCTTTATGCTTATTACCAGTTGTATCTCCACGGTTTATGTCCATTTAATGTGCATGCATGTGAGAAAAAGGAATTCGATTTGGCGTATTACATGTAGATCCGGTTATTTTACCATTTTGATTGTAAAACCCATATCAATGATCTCCAGCAAACAACACCATGTAACGATCAACAGCACATAACAATGATACTTAAGCATGAAGTAATAACATGTAACATACAATTATCAACAACATAAAATATCATATAATAAAGCAGTCAACTTGAATCCATAGAAGAACATATAATGAAGTACAACATGACAGATATATAGATATATATATATATATCAAGAAATAATGTACGTAATAGATGGTGATCAAAAATTTACAGCAGCACCATCATCGTCGTCTGCCTCCTCACCATCGTCTTTCTCGTCCATGTCAACATCATCATCATCCTTCTCCTCATCGTCGTCGTCACCACCACCACCGGCAGCATCTCCTCCTAAACCTCCAGCACCGCCACCACCTAACGCCTTCAGTCGAGCCTGTAGATCATCGATCTCCCCATGCAATGTCTGCACTACCACCTGGTGCTGCTAATACAATGTCCCTGAATGTAACAATCCATATGTTGAATGACGACCATATGTCGTCTGTGCTGGTCCGGGCTGTTTGAATATTGTAATACAAGACTATCTACACTCACTTTATATATCTTAAATACGTAGAAGAAAATAATTTTACAAGTGTGAATACCTTATACGGAGGGTATAATTCCGCGATGGGGATACCATCAACAAGCTTCTCAGGTGGATAAACAATAGGCTGGACGGTCAAAGTGCCGCTAAGATAGTATGCCCTGAGTGACTGCTCAAAAACATAATCCATAGCATACTCAAAGTATGGTGATAAGGTGGGATCAAAAGTAAATGGCGGTGGATGAACTCTACTTATAGCCACTGGTGGACCTATGTGATCAAAATTCACACCCCGACTGTAATATGGCAACAAGCACCACCGAGGTGCAACTCTATGCCAATAACTACCAAAATTAGCTCCCGATAAGAAAAAAGTTTGTGTATCCCCCACCCTGCCTATATAAGATTCTGTATGTACTGTCTGCCAATAGTACGATGCCTCCCAGAAACTTCATTAGATGGTGGTGGATCTCCAGATACACGCAGCTCGCCCATTTTCTTGAGATGTGCAAAAATGTTTTTTTTTTACATATTGAAAATACTAGTTTGAGACAACCAGTTAGAAATCAATTAAATTATTTTTTTGAAAATCTTTGTATATATATTGAAAAATGTTGTATAATATTTTTATCAAACAAAACATAGAAAGTCATTCGTCTTAAAGCTATATATATATATATATATATATATATATATATATATTCTTGTCGAAATATTTTTATGAAACTTGCATTGTATTGGAAATCTCATGAAATAGTTCACAAAATCAATAACAAAAAATCATATAAATCTTCATCAACTCGAGAAAACATCTCACCAATTCATTTTAGAATTCATCAAAACTAGCAAGCATAAGTACCTGGAAACCGTTCAGGAATAAGGAACTAACATCAACATATGTAGGCATATTTGCCTGCGCAAAAACACTACAGGATTCGTCCCTTGTGCTTCGTGGGTCGACCCCCAAATCAACCGTGTTGTACTCCGGGTCAACCCAGGTCAACCCTGTCGAACCTGAGAAGGTCCAGGTCGACCTAGTTAATCGAAATTCACAAAGTCTTGTTTCTCTTTCGATTCAAAGTTTAACCTTGAATTTTTATACAGTGTAGAGGTTGGAATATATGCATCTAAACTAGTAAAAGTACTATCATTCAAAAAAAGTTTGGCATGATTTCAGCAAGAAATGAACAAGATGCAACATCACAAGGTTGGACAGATAGCCGATTTTCTACTGTAAACATATAACTTAGTTTTATTTTCACAAAGATATGATTTCTCACTGAATCAACTTGATACGATTACAAATAGTTGAATAATCCAGATAGCGTAAATAATATTCACAAATTTGGCAATTTTAGCAACTTACAACGAAGGATTTTGCACAAAGATTGAGCCTTTTTTTGCTGGAATTTGGCTCTCACCAACCTGTAGGAAATTTCAAGTAGCATGCCACTTATATTTTGGCATACAACGAATAGACTTTCACAAATTTTCTTGATGATAGTGAAATCAGCGTAAATGTTATGTGTTTCTTTTTTTCTTTATAATTATTTATTATTTATTTAAAGTAATAGAATGATTGATGTTGGATTAATTGATGTTTTATTAGCAAATCTAGATCATGTTTATTATTTTTTACATTTGTGCAACCTTGCACAACAGTTTGTTCTAGCATATACATGGGCTATTGAATGCATTTGTATGCATGCATATGTCAACCAAAGTCAACGACCCACAAATATTATTTGTATCATTTATTTTCAACGGACGTAAAGAGATTAGTGACAGAATGGTATAACTAGGGACGAAGCAAGGATTTTAACAAGGGGGGGGGGGGGAGATTTTTTTTCCATAGACAATGTTAAAATATTTCTTTTTTCTTATCATTCTACTGTATCATTAAACTTTTAATTGTGTTACTAGAAGGATAAGCAATATAAAAGTTGGCTGGATAATCTTTTAGAATTGAAAAAACACATTTTGGAAATGATAATTATAATATTATATAAAGATGCTAATTTGCATATATATATATATATATATATATATAATTTTTCTATTTAAAGATTACAACTCAAAGCTGAATATAAAATGTAAACATCATCATTGCGTAGAGTAGCTTAATTATGCATTTAAATATAAAATCATTTTAAAACTATATGTATATAATTTTAGGAAATTAAGGGGGGAGAGGGGGGCAGGGCCTTTACTTGCCTCTCTGCATTACATGCTTGAGTAGCGTTGTCCGGTTTTATTAAGGTAAAATCAAGAGTACTAATCGTTGTTGCATAGAAACATAGATATATCATTAACTGAACTTCGGCCATATATCAAAGCTCATTATTATTTAGCCGTATCATTTAAGCTATATATTCATAACTCATCACTATTGTTAACTTGTTATTCACTCGTCAGAGACAATTTCAAATTCGAAAAAAAATACAATGATAAGGTGGATATAAATCCCAAAGAAAAAAGGTAATATGGAATTTAATTGAAATCACGTGTCTAGCATATACAAGGGCTACTGAATGCGTATATATATATATATATATATATATATATATATATATATATATATATGCATATGCATATGCATATGTCAACCAAAGTCAACTACCCATAAATATTATTTGTATCATTTATTTTCAGCGAACATAAAGAGATTAGTGACGAAATAGTATAACCAAGGACGAAGCTAGGATTTTAAAAAAAGGAGGGGAAGGGGGGGGGAGGCATTTTTTTTTTCCATAGACAATGATAAAATATTTCTTTTTTCTTATCATTCTAATGTATCATTAAACTTTTTTTTGTGTTACTAGAAGGATATGCAATATAAAAGTTGGTTGGATAATCTTTTAGAACTGAAAAAACACATTTTCGAAATGATAATTAAAATATAATATAATATAATATATATATATATATATATATATATATATAATTTTTCTATTTAAAGATTACAACTCAAAGCTAAATAAAAAATGTAAACATCATCATTGCGTAGTGCTGCTTAATTATGCATTTAAATATAAAATCATTTTAAAACTATATGCATATAACTTTAGGAAACGAAGAAGGAGGAGAGCGCGGGGGGGGGGGGGGGGGGCTCCCTGTAGTTATGTCTCTGAGTAGCGTTGTCTGGTTTTATTAAGACAAAATCAAGAGTACTGCCATTGTTGCATATAAACATAGATAGATCATTAACTGAACTTCAGTTATATATCATTTGATTTAAGAGCTTTTCAATAACGGCTTCAGACGTCTGATTTAAAATTTAATGAAAGATCATTCTGTGCAAGAATTTAAGGTGTAGCTTTTAGCGCAAAATCTACATCCCAAATTCTTAGAGATCCATGACTATTAGGTGGGTAACACCAATAGCGGAGACGGGTTTTGAAACATGAAAACAGAGAAAATGGGAATGAAGGAATTCAACCATGATTGAAGTAACTTTAGAGATGCCTAAAGGAATATACCGACATTGCATATGCTACTCAAGAGCGGGCGGTGATCTTTATCCAATCCACGATTGGTTCCTCGTTATACACGCAAAAGGAAGATCACACAATGATTATGGGGACGAATTTCAAATGAGGTCCACAGGGCCAGGGGTATTAGTCTTTCGGTTGTAACCTGCTTTTGTACTTAAGTGGGTGTCAGAAATAACTTTGAATATTCTCAACAAGAAAAAAGCTACATACCCACGTTTTTAATTCATTTTTTTGTGCTTTTGTGAGTAAAGCATCTGCAAAAATATTTTCATCAAATTTGTTTTCGTTGACAACTTCTCCTTACCATTTGTTTATAGCAACTTTATTAAAGGTATGCGTACTTGGTTGTATCTATATTAAGGGGCTGTTCTTTAGCTCAAAATGGGTCCGTTAGCCAACGGACGCGTCCAATGCGTCTGTTGGCTAACGACTCGTTTTGAGCCGTTGTGCCAACGGCTAAAAGTTGAGCCATTGGCACACCTCCCTCATTCCCCTACCCTTATAAATCCTCCCCCCACTCATCTACTCCTCACTCACCTTCTTCCAACCCATCTTCTTCCACTCTTTCTTACAATGGAAAATCCATTCCTAAATGATGATGATTCTGATTCAGACGCTTTAGAGGATATCATCCTAATTGGAGCGTACTTACGTGGTCGCCAAAGCGAAATAGGACGCTGGATTCATACTTCGACGTATACCGGATTGATGTGGATAGACGACATACTTAACGGTCATCATACAAGATGTCAAAGGCAGTTTCGTATGAAACGGTTATGTTTTCTTTCGTTATGCGATAGGCTGGAAAGTTGTGGATTGACCACTTCAGAAAATGTTACTGTTCGAGAAGCGGTTGGGATATTTTTATGGACTATTGCCACCGCTAATTCGAACAGACAAGTGGCTGAAAGATTTCAAAGGTCAGGTTGCACAATCTTTCAATATTTTCATGCTGTTTTGAATGTCGTCCTAGTATTATCTACCGCTATTATAAAACCGGGTGATCCTCAATTAACTCAATTCCTGCTGAAATTAGCAATGATAACCGTTACTATCCGTACTTTAAAAACTGTATTGGTGCAATAGACGGCACACATGTTATGGCACACTTACCTCCAGATCGAATTGTTCCGTATATCGGACGAAAAGGATACGCTACACAGAATATTTTGGCTGTATGCTCGTTCGATTTACTATTTACGTATGCTGTATCTAGATGGGAAGGTACTGCACACGATAGTCGAATTTTTAATTCTGTAGTGAATGACAGAAGTTCCAATTTTCCTCATCCTCCTCCCGGCCAGTATTATGTTGTGGATTCCGGTTTTCCACTTACAACTGGGTATATACCACCATATCGAAGTGTTAGATATCACATCCCCCAGTTTCGTATGACCACAAATCAGCCGAAATCCCATAATGAAATTTTTAATTTCTACAATTTTAGTTTACGTATGGCAATTGAGAGGACATTCGGAATATGGAAAAAGATATTTGTTATACTCAGAAATATGTCAACCTACAAGTTCGCAGCTCAAACAAAAATTGTTGTTGCTACGATGGCTATACACAATTATATACGCAAATACAATATGGGTGATCCAAATTTTATGGCTTATGATGATGATCCAAATCTTATTCCAGAAGAGTACAAACAAGAATACGCCGACGTGCGAAATATAGGCAATAATGACCTAGCACCGGCTCAACGCTATCACAACATCGCTGATATGGCAGTGCGTCGCGATCACATAAGAGACGAGCTTGTTGCAGCAGGATTGCGCTAATAGATTTCTGCAATGTATCACTTTATCTACTGTTTTCTTATTTCTGCAATGTATCCCTTTATCTACTGTTTTCTTATTTCTACAATGTATCCCTTTAGCTGCTTTTTTTGTATTTCTGCAATGTATCACTTTCTGTACTATTTTTATGTAATGAACTGTTATGTTTTGTTAACTGTGTTATTCTGCAATAATTATATTGTTATGTTTTAATCTGTAATTAGTTAAATTACAAAAAATAAATAAAATACTCCGTTTAAATTCTCCGTTTAAATACTCCGCTAAAACCGCCAAACGCATGGTCCGCTAACTACCATTCTCCGCTATAATACTCCGTTTAAATTCTCCGCTTCCGCTTGCAAAGAACACACCCTAAGCCTTAGTCGGCTCAGTTGGAATTTTCTTTTTACCTTCGAAAGTTGATTTTGGTTGACTCAGACTCAATCGATGAAAACCAACCCCATAGTTGCTAGTTCTCCGAGAATGTTGACAACTTCTCTTTGTTGTTCGTTTATAGCAACGTTATTTAAAAGAAAGCTTTGATGCCTGCGTCTATATATTGGAATAAGAACATTGAAAAGAAGAGGCAGACTGTAACATTTCGACCATGCAAGTTTTATCTTTGAGTATATGATTATTACGTATCATCGCTTGAAGTTCATTGCTTGTTTATCATTTTGGAATCGTGATATCTTGGACCTATCAAACACCAAAAATAAGCAGTATATTCGCATAAATTAGTGATAAGTTGACTGCTTATTCTTCATTTTGGAATCCTGCTATGCATGCATATAAAATCAAACTCTCAATGCGTGATACCTTTTGAGATAGAAGAATATCAGATGACATTAGTATGCGTGATGAGCGGTACTCCACACATAAAATACTGGTGAACAGTGGCGGATCCAGTTAAAAGCTGAGGCAGGGCAAAACCAAAAAAAACATTTTTCCCACATCACAAAATTAAGTAAGCTTCTCTTGCATATATATCAATATTCCCCAACTAATGGCAATACGAGCGGTAGACCTGTGGCTTGTGGGCATGTGAAGCTGGCTTGGGCCCTGAGATAGGGCGCACACTTTGGCCCAGGTATTGGTGAGATTTTGGCTTTGCTATGAAATACTTTTTCCACCTACATGCGGTGGCCCTTGCGTGCCCTAACGTGGATCCGCCCCTGTTGGTGAATGAACACACCTGGACTCGATCAGACTTCAAATGAAATACGAGTTGTCAGACTGTCCAAAACAAGTTCACGTTGCAAAAACTATCATTGTTCAAAACAAATCGCTTTGATGTTTCGTCATCGCACTTCTGTAGTAGATTTTAAAGTTTACCTACATTTAACCACCGTAAAATCCCTAGTTGTTGAAATCATGGGAGATACCACATATTAAAAGACTCTTAGTTTTTATACAAGAACTGCGCATGCACACTTTTGTTCTCATCCTTTCTTCCTTCTCTATCACAAAATAAGCATGCGTAAGCTAACTTCATTGTCTCCACCAGTTAAGACGTTGGACAAAATACAAAACTTTGTTGATTCGATTCGATCGAACCACTTTATGATAGTGTAGTATGTACGATCAAACTTATATGTATAAGAATCCAACTTTCTAAGGGTGCGTTCTTAGCGAACGGGGCATTTGAGCGTGGTATTGTAGTGAACGGGGAATGTGTTTTTAGCGACGAACGAGGTATTTGAGCGGGGTATTTATATGTTAAATTATTTGATCTGATTTAATTAAGTACTAATTTCGAAAAACAAAACGACTATATTTCATTACACAAAAGAAAAAACAAACATAAATACGACAGAAATACAATAACACGATGACATGAACCTCCTACTTGTTGGTATTTATCAGATAAGTTTGGTATTTTTTTTCGTGGCGTTTGTCTGCAAGCCCTCTTATCAACCAGCTTTTCGCTATCTCATCCGGTAGAGCAGCGAACATATCATTTATTTTGGGGTCCAAAACAAATAATAATGCGTCTGCAACATCAAACTCACCCGTTGCTCCAAGACGTTGCATGCGAGCTACCGTATTTGCATAATTTGTAGTACTTCCCGTTGATTTCACGCTCGTACCTGTATTAGGACTATCAGAATGCGTGCGAGATTTTTTCATCTGTCTCTCGGTCATTAGGTCAATTAGTATAGTCATTTTATCGTCACTTTCACCACGTCTTCTTCTTAAATGTTGGCGTGAAGTTTGTTGACTGGCCGGATTCATTGGATTTTGGGTTGGCGGATTCATTGGATTTTGGGTTGGAGCTTCATAATTGGGTGGATTAATTGGATTTTGTTGCAAAGTAGGATTTGATGGCTAATTCAGGTTTGGAATATGATTATTTTGCGTGTCATCCAAAGGATTAAAAAACCCGGTGAATTCCCATGTTCTATCAAAAGTTGTTTGTGTTGATGGCGGGGTGCCAGTCTGCGACGGTTGTACAGTAGCAGTAAGAGTGTACGACGATTGACCAGTTGCATTCGTCACACAAAATAATTGTTGCATCAGCTCTAAGTTCTCTAGTGGACGTTTCTTATATTTCAAGACACCCGATCCAAATTCCTAAATGTAAGAGGGAAAATTGTAAGAAACTAACAATAACTGAATGATAACAAAATAAATTTACAGACCTTAACACGATCTTCCCACCATTCATCGCTTCCAGAGACGGTTCCTTTGTAAGCATCCCAACCCGCGCCAGTTGGTGAATGAACACACCTGGACTCGATCAGACTTCAAATGAAATACGAGTTGTCAGACTGTCCAAAACAAGTTCATGTTGCAAAAACTATCATTGTTCAAAACAAATCACTTTGATGTTTCGTCATCGCACTTCTGTAGTAGATTTTAAAGTTTACTTACATTTAACCACCGTAAAATCTCTAGTTGTTCCAAAACAAATAATAGTGCGTCTGCAACATCAAGCTCACCCGTTGCTCCAAGATATTGCATGCGAGCTACCGTATTTGCATAATTTGTAGTACTTCCCGTTGATTCCACGCTCGTACCTGTATTAGGACTATCAGAATGCGTGCGAGATTTTTTCATCTGTCTCTCAGTCATTAGGTCAATTAGCATAGCCATTTTATCGTCACTTTCACCACGTTTTCTTCTTAAATGTTGGCGTGAAGTTTGTTGACTGGCCGGATTCATTGGATTTTAGGTTGGCAGATTCATTGGATTTTGGGTTGGAGCTTCATAATTGGGTGGATTAATTGGATTTTGTTGCAAAGTAGGATTTGATGGCGAATTCAGGTTTGGAATATGATTATTTTGCGTGTCATCCAAAGGATTAAAAAACCCGATGAATTCCCATGTTCTGTCAAAAGTGGTTTGTGTTGATGGCGGGGTGCCTGTCTGCGACGGTTGTACAATAGCAGTAAGAGTGTACGACGATTGACCAGTTGCATTCGTCCCACAAAATAATTGTTGCATCAGCTCTAAGTTTTCTAGTGGACGTTTCTTATATTTCAAGACACCCGATCCAAATTCCTAAATGTAAGAGGGAAAATTGTAAGAAACTAACAATAACTGAATGGTAACAAAATAAATTTACAGACCTTAACACGATCTTCCCACCATTCATCGCTTCCAGAGACGGTTCCTTTGTAAGCATCCCAACCCGCGCCAGTCTTGTTCATCAGTGCATCCCATTTCATCCATTCCCGTCGAAGACTATCATATTTGTTTCGATTTTGCTTTCGTCGATCGGTACGATGTCCGGAATGGTTTCTATGGCATCATTGAACTTTTCTGCAATCACTTTATGCACACCTTTTTTGTTGCTGCCACAAGCACCGTATGCATCAACAAAACATTGCAGCATAATCTGAGTTGCAGTAAACGACCAGTGATGTGCAGATTTTCGATTTTCCATACTGAAAATTGAAAAACAAAATATTTTAGAAATAAATTTAAAAAAACAACGAAAAAAATATGAACAACAAACTGAAAAAAACCTGATTGCTATTTGAATTCGGTTGTGGATAATTTTAGAAGGGAATTGGGTTGATGTAGTGTGAATGAAGAGGGGTAGAGGGGTAGTTTATGTAGAGGGGAGGAAGGAACGTTGGAAACCAGACCGTTGGCGTCCGACGCGTCGGACGCCAACGGTATGATTTCCAACGTCCAGCAATCGTTCCTTTTGGCAGTGGAATTTTGTTCTCGCGTCCGACGCATCCGACTCGTCGGACGCGACAACAAAATCCAGCGTGCCAGGAAACGACTGCGAACGCACCCTAAAAGAGTAGCAATAATAAGCATACATATAGGTAATATCAGTTATTGTTCTAGCATGTGGACTTAAAATATAAACACAGATACCTAACTTTACAGCTCATATAAGTACATAGACACAGAAAAGCTACCGCTGACGTTAAATAAAAGGTCTATTGACCGATAAGTGTACGTACACATAAGGAATTAATGAACTCTGAATATTATATGTACTTTTTTATTTCAGGGAATGAAGTCAAAATGTCAGAATGGTGGCCCTGTGTCTTCCAATACTAGTTTGTTCACCTCATTTTAACTGAGGTGAACATAACACCACTAATGGTGTTAGCGGTGTGGGGTAGGGATTGGCCCTTGAATTCCTCTGATTTAATCCCAACTCAGTTAAAATGAGGCGAACAAACTCACTCTCCTGTGTCTTCTATTGGGCGGTACAGAAATGTAGACATACCTTGATTTTTCAACACCTATGAGAAAAATGACATCCCCGCATCAACCGACTGCAAGTACAAATAAACCCGTTGAACGGTACAGAAACGAAGAGCATTCCCGACAGGAGTTAGGTTGGGTTCACTTCTAGGTCTGCTTACCCACCACCTTCAATTAGTTGCTACATGTCCTTAGCAACCTTTATAAAAGCCAGCTATGAAAATGGTGTGGATTACGATACACAACCGTTGTATGGTAATCCATACCACAGTGTAGATTGTGATCCACACCGTAAACTTTGTAACCGAGTTTTAAAAAGCAGTTTTTTCTTACCCGGCTAAATAAAAGCCGGTTAAGAGAAGTTTTCCAAAGCAACCATCACTACAAAATATTACTGAAATAAAAACCGCAAACTTCAGTCCTTAGTTAAGTAATTATGTCTCCAAATGACAAGTAAAAACCGATTGTTTTAATCATAAATTATCAAGTCTCAAATATATTTGAAACTGAATTATCAGTCTTAAAATCTAGAAACTGAAATTCAGATACAAATATTTGTAAAGACCAAATATCAAAGACTGTGATGCAGTCTACAGTTAGTTTAAATACAAGATTCTGTTTTTATTATTGCTTTATATTCATACTCATCTATATTGATATGTAAGTTTGTGTTTGTTTTATATATTCTGTGTTTGTTTATATGTTAATATAGTTTTACATGGTTAATGGGCAAGTTTCAAAACAAATAAAATGGAGAAGGAGGATGAGGAGTGAGAGAGGACAAAGTCTAGCAGATATATAATCTTTGAACTATTAATGTACCATTTCTTATTCAAAATTTAAAAAGAAGAAATATATACATTTCTGATGTATAACTCCTCATCAAAAGTGGGAAAGAAACAAAAAAACAGAGAGGTCAAAACCTATGTCTATCTCATACGCAGAAATACATGCACAACCCATTACATAGACATATACGCATCAAACAAGCAAAGCCTACACCCTATAGCAAAGTAAACTCACTAACCATCACACACTACAATCTCTATCATTCAGTCTGAGCGGTTCCTTCGGTCATCTGAGTAACTCCTCCATCATCCACAAGAAAATCACACACTAGCATTTGTGTAAAATCAAAGTATCATAGATCAAACTCCACCATAACAAAAAAGTAAGTTAAGAATCCAATTTACACTTGATAGCTGCCACGAAACCCAAAACACAGCCTTAAATATCAAACTCAAATAACCAGGACTGCTAAGAATAAGTCGCAATTTCTATCTAAGAGCATCTCCAATAGAGGATGTTTCATCCTCTTAATTGAAGAGTTATGAGTGAAATGGTCCTCAATAGATGTTAAAGATCGTAATATTCAGCAAAATATTATGGGGCCAATTCAGAATTCTGAATTGGTCCCACGCGCCGACTTTATCGACTCTTCATGAAATGCGGAGATATTTTCGACGCACGTCGACAAAATCGGCGCGCTTCATGAAGCGTTGGTAAAGTCGGCGTATTTTCCCCTTAACATTTTAATGTATGTTTTACCTTTCCTAACTCATATTTTACTATGACGAAATAGAATTGTTAATGTTTTCGTATATAATAATTATGTTTACTTAGACCAAAATAAAATAATTTAGCTTCAGATCTTAATAAAAGATGGTTAATAAAAAGTATAAATAACAATTATATTTCAAATGTTGTGCTCTCCGCAATTTGGTATGCATCATCCATTGCATCTACGGGAGTGCCATAATAGCGACCGTTATTTTCTATTCACCGGATAACCCCTGTGTCTTTGATGCATTTTGTTTAAACTTAAAGTAATCATTATTACCTTGAATACCCACCAATATCCAAAGAAATAGATTTCTCCACATCTTGCATCTTCTACGAAACATATCAGGCACGTAAGCGCAGTTGTCATTGAAGTAATCTTGCATCAGAGATTTATGGTATTTAGCATGATTTCGGTGTATAAACTTCCTTCTAGGAATCGATCCCCTTCGATTTGTGGATGATGAACCGTAGGCTTCATTGTATAAGTCTCGTATTTCTTGTATTTCTTCTGCTTCCTGTTGAAGGATTTCTTCTTCCTCTGAATCGCCATTAAAAGCCATCATGCATTTCATTAAATAGGAATCCTTTTTGTTTGTGAATATGTTTGTTGTTGTATATAAGGTATAAGGTCTTGGTTATTTTGTTGCTTTATTGTCTTCTGTGGCCCTTTACTAAATTATGTGCAGCTTTTTTGGTTGGAGTGTGCATTGTGTTGTGTGCAACTTTATGGGTTTTAGTGTCCCACTACAACAAAAAGGCCTTTTTACAACTGCTAAAAACAGTTGTAACAGACCTATTACAACTTGCACCCGACAGTCCTTATATCCGGAGTTGTAGTAAAGCGGATTTTTTTACAACTGCTTTTAGCAGTTGCAAAATTCATTTTTACAACTGTTTCTGACGGTTACAAAAAACTTTTCCCAACTGCTGCAGGTGGTTGTGATATAAAAAATACAAAATAAAAAAAATATTTTTCATGTTCTACTTTAAGCAAACAATACATAAATGTAGATATAATAGAATAAAAGTATAAGCCACTATAATCAACTCAAACATTATATTATTATTTCTATTTACGAAACCAATATATCAAACTAACCAACTCATCAAATCAAAGACAAATTAAGATAATACAATAATTTTTCAATCTATCATACAAAACAAACATTTTAACACCAAAGATTAAGTTCCATTTACCTATATGAACTGACATATTTTGATACAACAAAGAATGCAAATTTAATTTTAAACTTTGATTCCTAAACATGTGCGTGGATTGATTACCAGGATAAGATATCTGCATCATTACAGGCTATTTGCTCTAATCGGGTCCAGATATTTCATATCAAGTAATTCCAACAGATCCATGTGTACAAACCTGGTTAAAAAAAAAGTGAAATGAGAATTCGATTAATAATAAATTGCTTGTTACATATCATTTAGATCAAATGACTAATAAATACAGTGTATGATAATTTTATGTTGGAAAAAATGGTGAAAAAACTAAAGTACTTATTAGCTATGACTGACTAATAATCTCTAGTCCAACAGGAAAATTATGTAATGCGGTATCAAACTTGTTCCGAAATACTACTAAAACAAGCTTTCTTTTGTTCAGTTATATATCAAAAAAATTACAGAAGGAAACACAAGCATAATTATCAAAATATTCTATTTTTTAACAGTACACTGTTCTTATATTTTGATAAAAAAAAGTTTCTGTCATACAAAATCCAGTTGCCTTAGTTAACACATCATTATTATGTCTATGAAAAATTAAAAAAGTGAAAACAGTAATAGTATTTCAACTTTGAGTCGAGCATCAACATGACATGTAATTTTTTTTAGAAATCTAACAACTTCAACAACAGGCAAACGTTAGGAGTAAAATAAATATAAGCATGACACATACCAAAAAAATGACAACCAAACCTGAAATGTCATAACTTACTTTCCTTCAGCCATAATAGTTAAAAACAAGAGCCTACCATTTTCAGTATTCTCCGGCTCCACTACATGTCTTCTTTTTTCTTTGAACTTCTCTTTTGATTGTATCTTGAAAAAGAGACCAAAAATAAAAATTAGTTCCTTTTATTGATTTTTTTTGGGGCTAAAAACACCAAAAATAAAAAGGAATATCCAATAGCTAAATAAATAAGCACAAGTTGACAAAATCCAAACATTGTTCAAACAAAGATAAAGAAAATCTCAAAGAAATCTCAAACAGCAAAGCAAAAACAATCAACATTACACCTCATATTAAGGCTGGTCTACTAAACAACGCCCATGATGAAACAAAGTTAAGCTTGAACTTGTGCTCAAGCTCTAAGGCTAATGTCTTTGAGAGCACAAATTTGTTCTTCTCCCATTGAAGACATGACAGTCAACCAAATCCTTTCCCTCCTCAAACCCCTCTTTTCGTTGATTGTCACACAAGAAAGCAGCAATCTATAAGGTTTAATCATAAACAAAAGGAAAGTGAGATGAATCAAATCAAACATTGCAAAAGAAAAAAAAAATCTTGAATAATAAATTAAAAGGAATCAAACATGTTAGACTGCATGCATGTATTGATTTGCAACAGAATTGAAAAATGAATTTAATGCCCAAATTTTCAATTAAAAAATGGATTGAAAGAGCAATAAGCACAAATAAGTTGTTACCATTTTACAATGGAGGAGGATCAATTTATGGGAGCTGTAAACTTTCTGTTGTTTTTTCTTTACCCCATTATTTCCTAAGAGATGGGAGGGGGGTTGTGAATCATGTTGATTGGTGTTTTTAGTGTTGCCACTTAATAAAACTTTTTTGGGTCATAAGACAATCATCTTTATATTCAATTTAGTTAGCGTATTCCTATTTACCGGAGTAGATAGGCTATATAAAGTATGTCCAAATCGACATACCACCTGACATGAAACTTTGCTCTTAGTTACAGGCTGAATGCATACCAAGATATTTTTTTCTCCTCTTGCTTTCTATACGTTCATATTGTTTGGATCTGTCATTATTTGCTGTCATTGGAACAAATCTACAATGATTAGGGAATTGTTTTAAGTTCACCAATGGGAAGAGAGCATAAGCGAGACCCATGCGTGTGGTACTCACATGTTGCCATGACTATCTCATCCTGTATTTGTAAATAAAAATGCATTATAGAATCAAAGATTTCCCCTTATATAGACCCAGTCCCGGACGCCTATTGCTCTGTTGTAAAAGAAGTACTAAAAAAAAAGCAGTAGTACCTCCACGGAAGTTATTGCTTTTACGCATCTAAAACCAGGTGCATGATTACTTAGAGAGAACGATGTAGGAGGGTCAATTCACGGTAGCCTGCAAAGTTTGCATGATATTCTCATTGTTCTGTAAAATAAAGTCATAAGATGAATAGGTAGTTTGAACGGTTACATGTGACAGCATATCAAGCATAAACAAAATAACCTATTTAAAATAAATAAACAACTAGAATTATTAGCATAGGATACATAAGCAGTTTGGGTATTTAAGACCAATTTGATATTTTCCAATCACAATCCATTTGATAACCTTTCTTCAGCGAAACTTTAAGAGCAATATAATCAGGTACCTACAGTAGAGTATGCTAGCAACCATTTTAGAGAAAACATGAATAACATGTCATGGTAAACACAAACACAAAAATTCAAATAAAGCTGGTTATATTTTAAACAACAATTACCGGTGTTCTCCTGTTCTTTTTCCAATGTTGCAGTCGCTCTTGTTGCCTCCGCCTAGGTGGCCCAGGTTTCCTATCATTCTTTAAGCTACGACTATTATTAGTATTAATCCCATATGGATTGTATAAAACTGCAAAATTGCTGCAGTCTAATGAAGTACATAACTCAAAGGCTGATAGTTTCAAATTCCTACTCTATCTAATAATAAATTTCTTGGCTTAATGCCCTTACAGAATACATAAGCATATGTTAATTATAGTTATAAAAACAAATATCAGTAAACTATTTTACTTAGGGAAGTTTATGTAAACTAAAACTTTATTATTGTTAAATAGGCACAAATTATTTTACTGATTTTCAGACTGTTTCAACTCTATTACATACTAATTTATTCTCTTTTCCTTAATCAATCTCAAAAAAAAGTAGTAAAACCGGTGTAAACAGCCACTACGACCGTTGAAAACTGGCCATTTCACATAATTTGTAAAAGAAAAGGCTACAGAGCTAATTAAACAAACCTGAGAATCTGATGTAAACATAGTTTCAATTTATAATTCATCATTCTAATCCAAACATCCAAACCCAGAATACACAGTATTTCAAAATAATCTCATCGAGAATGAAGCGGATTACCTGGACTAATTAGAATCTCTTCCGATCAGGTCGTCATGGTAGCCTATTCTTCATCGCGATCAAGTCGCCAATATCGTCGAAGTCTGGAGTCTCGTCAATCATGCGCTATGCTTGGGAAATCTACTTCTCTCTACTTACCTTAGTCGCGAATCTAAATCATGTCTCCCTCGATGGTGATGGAGTGCTTGGAAAATTTAGGGGTTTCGTGGAACCCTAGCCGATTTGGGAGACGAACGTGGAACCCTAATCGATTTGCGAGACTAACGTGGAACCCTCTGGAAAGTGGAGACAATGGGAAAGGGACAAGTAAAATATTAGGTAGAGTTAAAGCGGTGCGGTGAAATGATGTTGGTGTGCCCGCCATAAACTTGGGCTAATGCTTTTTCCATTCCAACTTTAAATTCTGCTACTTTCGTTTAATTAAAAGCAATGTATGTAAACTTACCAAAAAAATCAATGAATATAATCAGAGTTTAAACTTTAAATGATATATTTCAATGTCTCTAATGCAATATATAACATTAGCTTTTCTATTTATCAATTGACCACTCTTGATAATTAATTTGATTCGTCTATCCTAGGCAGCGTCGACTAAATCATTTAAATATTGGCTTCGACTTTGAAATTCATTTATTGTAAAAAAAAAAATAGTGAGAGTTTAGTGATAAAATGTTGCAAAAGAGGCAACTAACAAGTTTTCTAAAATTTTGAATATTTAATAAAATTTCAACTTAATACAAAAAATTATCTTTTATTTTTGGTTTTCGCAAAAATTTCAAAATTATGTAACATTTGAAAATTTAGTTTAGGAAATTTAAAATTATAAACTTTTCAAAATATTAAATATAATTATCAGCTATAACTAGTAAATATTAAATACTAGTAATAAAAATTACTTCATAATTATTAAAGATTATTTACAATCATTAATTAGTAAAAACTAATTATTAAATATTCAACGTTGGTCGTAATTATTAATAAAAGTTAGTAATTACTAATTATCAGTATGAATAATTATATTTTAATCGTCAATTATATAATATTAATTATCTAATATTAGTTATCAATCATTTTGTGCCAATTATTTAATAAATATTTATTAATTATTTTTCTTAATCACTGGATATTAAATACTACTTCTTGACTATTAATATTAGTTACTATTTCTTCATTAATTATTAATTGCAATTATTATTTATTGATTATAAATAGTCAAAAATAATTATTAAACAATATTTGTTAGATGTTAATTATTTATTAATAAGTACTTATCATTAATTATTTTATATTAATAATATTTTTATTAATTATTACTTATTAATTGTCACACATTAAATATTACTTCTTAATTGTTAATATTAGTTATTGTTATTTAGTAATTAATTATTATTATTCATTACAAAATATATTTTGCAACTGACAAAAAGAGTTGTAATACACATCTATTACAACTAGCAAAACAAGAAGAGTTGTTAAAAACAAACATCTTTTACAACTTCCAAAACAGTTGTAACAAACATCTATTGCAATTGCCAAAGAAGAAGGGTTGTTATCTATTACAACTGGCGCACAAGATCAGTTGTAATAGACATCTATTACAACTAACAAAACAAAACAGTTGTTGAAAATTAGTTTATTACAACTTTCTGAGTAAAACAGTTGTAAAAAATCTCTATTACAACTGACATTTTGTGACAGTTGTAAAATTATAGTTGTAATAAGGTCTTTTTGTTGTAGTGGATCCCTTTGTCGATATGTGTGTAAATGCAGTGCTCCTTTATTAGTATTAGTGCTCCTTTATTGGTACGAGTGCTCCTTTATTGGTATGAGTGCTCCTTTATTGGTACTTGTGTAGTGTGCAGGGTCATCCCCAAAATATTGCCAAGGAATTTAACAAGTAGGTTGTCCCCATAATATAGCAAAGGAATTTAACAAGTAGGGTTGTTCCCATAATACAGCCAAGGATTTTAACAAGCAGGGTCGTCCCTAATAAGCAGTCGTTGCAATATACACTGGTAAGGTTAATAGCATACCAGAAAGAGTGGCTGTAGTATCCAATGTCGAGTCTAAACCTATGACCCTATTTACCTTGCACAAATGTCAAAGCAATTGGAATGTTTGGTTCTAATCTAAGCACTATTGGTATGTCTTGTCATTCGACTGGAAATTGCTTTGGAAATCGCAGCACGTAAAGCAAAGTGGAAATAGTGATGCTAGGGGTCGTCCCCTATTTTAAAATTGAAAAGGGTCGTCCTCTATCGTGATTTGAAAAGGAGTCGGACATGAAGGGCCATCCCCTGTTTTTGATCGAAGAGGAGTCGGACATGAAGGGTCACCCTGTTTTTGATCGAAGAGGAGTCGAGCGGTTAGGGTCGTCCAGTTTCTTTCAATCGATATATTATTTACTTGAAAGGAAAAATTAAATTATCCAAAATTTGAAAGTTTAATTTACAAATTATATATAAACGAGCCCGTAACGTCGTGGTAGTTCGTAGTTATACGTTTTGAACTTTAATCATATGTACAGGGTCCGAATGAAATCAGAATTCTTTGAAACTAAAACCATCATGATCTAATTGATTATGAAATGATAATGAAAAAGAAATAGGGATTTTCATGTTGTAGATTTCGAGTTATGTCAAACCAAAAATCTCAAAAGTCGCTATATTGTGAAAGGGGTCGGGTAAAAAGTAAACGGTGGAGGATGAACTCTACCCGTAACCACTCGGGGACCAATGTGATTGGAGTTCACACTCCGAAAATATTCTGGCAACATGTACCGCCGAGGAGCTACTCGATGCCAATAAGTGTCAAAATATGCTTCGGGTAATAAGAAATCATGTGTATCAACCCATCCTGCCTATCTCAGACCCTGTATGTACTGTCTCCCTATAGAACGACGCAACCCGAACATATCATCAGGAGGAAGTGGATCTCCGGGTACACACAACTGACCGGGTCCCTGATAATAACAACGATCTCCCAAGTACCAAATAGAATGGTGGGCCGGTGGGAGCAAGACGACATGATGCATAGATAACGACATGCAATGACAAATGGGTGTGCATCAGGTAGCGGGCCACCCGCGGTCACTAACATCCAATAAGAAGTCCAAGGTGCCCATAATATGTTTCCCCTTGACCTTAAATCAATCTGAGAATGGGCCTCATCAAATCATGTCTCACACTAGCAGGAACACGCTAGACTACGTGACTAGTCTCCCATCTACGCATGTGTGGCGGTGGCCTCTATGCATGTATGCATGTTGGTCGTGTACTCGTAGTACCAACACGACAACATGTACTAAATCCAAACATCTGTTGAACCTCTCCAAAAGTGTAAGAGTCAAGAGCGGTGTATAAATAACCCAATATAGCTGTGCCCCAATCAACCATTTGCAGCTTCTCTAAATCGGCTAGTGCTGCTTGGTAACCTAACCGAATCGTACTCTTTTGGTTCGAAAAGAATGTCAAACCAAAGAGATGTAAAAGGGTAGCCCAAAATACTGTGTCCTGCAAATCCACTACATCGATATGCACTATAATGTACACAAGTAAATATGCTATGGAAACGACACCATTGGATATATGATCTGCAGATAAATCTGGCAAATACCGTAAGTAAGATTCGGGTGACTCATAGGAGAAGTCAAATGGGCAAGAGAATCTGTCAGGGCGGCCTATCTACATCCCCGTAAGCATATAAAAATCGGTTGGAGGTAATACTTAGCTCAAAATCGGGGAAGTGGAAAGTGTGTGTCATAGGCCACCATCTCTCTAATAAGGCCTCTAGCAACGGTCGATCGAAGGACTGTGGTGGTATAATCTGTAAGAACAGAGAGTACGGACTAGCCAGTAGCCTCTCTCGAATAACTAGTGGTAATATGTCACGGGCCTGTGAAATAAACTTCGCTCAACTCCCTCGAACGCAAATGTATCGTGTCTATTCAAAACATTTTTTTGTCAATACATAAACTATAACTATAAAAACAACAGTTCATACTATCTATGTAATTTGGTAAATTGTAACACCCCACATCCGTTAAGGTCACTCACAAAGGGAATGCCTTAACTTCGGTGGAGAGTTATAAGTAAAAGATACAGATAAATTACAAGACAGACAAAATTAAAACAGAGGAAAATAGAACTTTACTTTATTGATCAAATAGTTTGTACAACAATTATTTTCCAATACCAGAATATTTGTCTTACAAAATAAAGAAGCATAAAATAACATTTATATTCCCCAATGTAGCGTGAGCCAGCCATAGCAATGGAAAAGAGAATCCAAGAAAAACTTCGACTGATCTTTAGCTTGGAAAGAAAACTGGACTAAGTAGTAATATTCCCTCCCTGTGAAGCTTGGGGGGGGGGGGGAACGGAAGACAAGAAAGCAAAAGAAAAACAGAGTCAGACATAAAGTCTGGTAAGTTCAGTAACTTTCAGCATGTGAATAGGTAAAAGCAACATGACATGAATTTAACTGAATAAAAGACAACAACATGATGACGGGAATCATAAGGTTAGCACAAGATATGATAAGGTAAGATAAACTGGATGCACTTCTATACTTTCTCTGCTTCGCTACTACCTTGTTATTCTAATTTCTATATCTCTGCACCACCTAACTTGTAATCTATATAAACTGATAAGAACAAATACGTGGTCCCAATTCCCGCAATTGTGGTTGTTTCAGGTGTACATCTATTATTTATTACCTAGATCTAATCTAGGGTTTTCTATCGAGTGCATTCTAGATCCAACCAGGGTTTACGCTACCCAGGGCTACTGGGGTTTATGCTACCTATTGAACGTTTCTCGGATTTTAGGGTTTACACGACCTAGGTCCAACTAGGGATTATGCTACCTATCAAACGACGCCTCTAATCTAGGACACACTACCCAGAGTGATATATGTTCCTAGACTTTCCCCACATCTGTGTCGAGGATCGTTGTCGCTGTCTAGATGCACATGTCCTCTATATGCGCGACCCGAGTCTCGTGGCAGGGCAAATCAAGAAACACGAAACTCGGTCGGGAGCTTTCTGATATCTGCCGATGCAGATGCTAAGGTCTGTTTTTCCAGTGGCTATGGTCCCACTTGACCCCCCCTCAACTAATGAAAGGCACACCTTGAAAAATGAGAACTATACACAGGCCCTCTATGCCCCCACTAACCTATGGCCATCCGCACCCATAATTAGATAGCAAGTATATGGTCTTTTGGAGTTCTCCGCCTTTCTGCTGTACGTATCTCGATTTACTCAAGATGGTAGGTAGACGACGAGTTGCTATCACAGGGCTACTGGTCTCGCCGAATCACGCTGGTCCATCCTAGTCTTTAGGTTGCCTTATATTGCAACCAAGGCATACCCTTGGTTCTTCTAACGTAGACCTTAACCTCTGTGAGCCCAGGCAGATCATCTGCAGCCTCACAGAGGGATACCAAGAGTACCTCACGTCCCCTTGAAGCCGCGTGCTTCGTAACCCAGTTTGTTGGAGCCTTCTTTAAGATCAGATGGACGTTCTCTCCTTCTCGTGTTGTACTAAGGTTTACTACTTAGTTCCCTTAACTAAGGTTTACTACTTAGTTCCTGAATCGTTGTTTTCTTAACTAAGGTTTACAACTTAGTCCTCTTAACTAAGGTTTACTACTTAGTTCTCTTTCTCGTCAAGTTGGATTGGTTAAGTGTCAATAGTCAATTCAAGTTAACTTAACCCATTCATTTGTCATATTAAACTGGTTAAGTGTTATCAGTAGTTCATGTTGACTTAACCCTACCACAAATCAAGTTATATTGGTTAAGTATTTCTTATTACTTAACCCCATCCCTTCATCTTGTATTGGTTAAGTGTTCCCTTAGTTAACTTAACCCTAACATCTGTTTGATTTACATGTTCTAATGGTTAAGTATTGCCCCTTCATGTTTTTAACTTAACCTTGTTCGTTTGTCACACTATGATGGCTAAGTGTTCTAAGCTTACTTAACTCCACCTTCTAGTTAACATGTTAAATTGGCTAAGTGTATTTTACTTAACCCCACTTTCTAGTCTAGTTAACATGTTATAACAGTTAAACCTTTTCTTAACCTCACCCACTTGTCTAGTCAACATGTTATAACGGTTATTTAACCCCTACAAGTCTTGTTAATATGTTAAGTTGGTTAAGTGTTCCTATGGACTTAACCCCCCCATTCTAGCTTAACCGTTTCTTAGCTTTAAATTATTCTTTAAAGCATCAACCACTCACATTAGACAGATATTGTTGCGATTACTGGATGTGCCGGTCGGTTCCGGGCAGATTTACACCGCAACTCAGTCTAACCTCGGGTCCTTTTGGGCTCAATGCTCTAACCACCCACATTAGATAGGTATTGTTACGGTTGCTGGATTTGCCGGGCGGTTCCGGGCAGTCCTATACCGTAACTCAATCTAACCTCGGGTTTGGCATATTCGTCTTCCCCTAGATTTACATATTTATCCTTTTTGTCTATATGTAAATTGCTAACGACTCTTTTAAACAAATTTGGCCTATATCATATTCATATGTCATGCCCACTAACATACCTATATTCTAGGCCCAAATCTTGATTTACCTATCATTTAACCCAATTTGCAGTTTTATGCCAATTTAGATCTAGTATTCCCATTTATAGTTCATGTCAAAACTAGATTCAATATATCAAATTACATCTTCTATAATTCACGTCAAATTACCCCAATTTGCATTTAATAGTCATGTTATAATACATGCTCTAAATTATGCCAAATAATATAGATTTCATGTTATACCCAAATAACCCCGCATTCATAACGTACGTATACCATGATTTCACAAGTTTTCTAAATACTCATGAAATGAAACTAAAAAGGGAATAGTGGATAAACATGGGAATTGACATAAAAGAATAGGCATACAAAAGCGAGCCAAATACAAGCATAATGGATCCAATGGTTTTGGTGTACATAATAGCGAATAGGAATAAACTAAGTAAGTCACACCCTAGGTATGAGATCTAACAAAATGCCAGTTCGGTGTACAACATGGCTTGTAACTATAATGTTATGGGCATAAACAATTAACCACAATAGTCATAGTCATGGTCATAGGTAGAAATCTCATAGTTATGAATCATAGGCGATTAACCACAATAGTCATGGATAATTAACCAAAATAGTCCTTGACAATTACCCTAAATTGTTGTAGGCAATTAACTATAACAATTTCAAAGTCATGGTCATAGACAATAGTCTTATGTTCAAAATCTTAGGCAATAATCTCATAGTCATGAGTCATAGGTGATTGGCCACAATTGTCCTTGTCATAGTCATAGGCAATAATCTAATGTTCACAGTCATAGGCATAGTCTTATGTTCACAGTCATAGGCATAGGCATAGTCTCATCACAATAGTCCTGAATTCAGATCCCAAAGGCATATATAAGCATAGATTCAAATGAAAGGATCAGGCATATTCTTATATTCATTTAATTACATGTCACAAACAGATCTAGGCATTCAAATCTCAAAAGTAACTGACTTACATTGATCGGTTTTAGAAAAGGATAATAAGATAACGTTGAGGTGATTTTCTATGATTCGCGCGACGTTGCTCGAAGCCGCTGAATTAGCCCTTGCTTCCCTTCTTGAAGCTTTAACTTTATTTGAATCTCCAATATGCAATTCCTAGCTATAGTCTTAAAGAATAGTCTTCGTGTTTTAATTTAATTTATCTATTTCAAAAGAAGCCATGTCCATCAAGAATTTTTGCAGCATAAGGTTAGAGAAGAATGGTGTAAAGAGAATGAGGCTAGGAGACTGTTTATATCGGATTAAGTGGACGAATCTAGATAGAAAACGAGACCAGATACATCAGAATGAACCCAGGCTCAAAACTGGCTTCCGCACCAGGTCGACCCCCAGGTCGACCACAGGGTCGACCTGGTCCCTGGGAGGTCGACCATAGTGTCGACCCCCAGGTTGACCTGGTCCTACGCGGGAAAATTCCCGCCCAGCCTGCACTAGGGTTTGAATTTGAATTTCGAATTCGAATTTCGAGTTGTTTTCGATTCTGAAAATTCCTTAAACTTCGGAGGGTCATATCTCCCTCATACGGACTCCATTTCTCGAAAACACGGACTCGTTTCCAAGCAGAATTTCGAGACAAACGCAATGGTGCAACCCGTTTCTCTTGATTCTTGCTTTAAAAATTAATTCTGTCTTGATTTATGGTTTTAACATGTTATAAAAATACGGGGTGTTACATTCTCCACCTCTTAAAAGGATTTCGTCCCCGAAATCTTCAAGTTAGGAAGAATGTATCCTTCCATCCAATCACCCATCTACTCAACCATTCAATCACAGACATTCATTGTCCTTAAAAAGATTTCTAATGATTTCATGTTCATATGCATAGTGTGTGTATATGTCTTTATCTAATGCAAAATCAAGCGGTCTACTGATTCAGTTGACCTCCTTAAAGCGAATTATGTCAGTGCCATGCGTCCAATTATGTATGAAAACATCCCTAGTTATGTAAATACTACATGTGTGCATAGCCATTCATCCACATGTAATGTCCATATGATAACATATCCAGTTAAATCCGTTAAGCAAATACATATATGCTAATGCAATATGAAAGTGACTGAGTCGTTCTAGCGCCTGTGGTGTGTATATGCATCCACGAGCAACCATTTGTAACCATCAATCATAACATGTTTCAAATATATGTTTACATCCATTGGCTTCTACCTAAGGATCGATGATACGCCCTAGAGGATATACCTTAAAAGCTAGAAAGTATGCATAAAATTCCTAGAAAAAAGATCAAGGATGTACCCTTAAGAAAAATGGTACGATGCATGTATCTAGTCTTCAGTCTTCTAAGTCGCATCTTCTTGAGCTTCACTATTATGTACCTTATCTAATTAATCTTCATGATTGCGAAGCTTCTTGACGTTCACTTTCAAAACTGTCGTTGATCGGATAACTGGTTTTGCATTGTCAACTGGATATATGCGAAAGTCTATCTCGCGTTTTAGGGGTAAACTCCTAACCTAATCAAAAACATCTGCGTACTCATAGACTACCCTAACGGATTGCAAATCATCGATAAATGCATTAAGCGATTCTAGCTAGCTAAGCCTAACTGATTCTTTACACGGAATCTCGAGGGTATTTCCAAGGCAAGTCAAAAGTCTAACCACCCTTCTTTCAGAATTACTAGCCAACCAACCCATGCCTAGAATCAACTTCATAGCCCATGGAACCAAAAACATAAACATTACGCTTAAACTCAACAATTAATATAGTTATTCCCAAATCCTTACAAACCAAAGGTAAACGGCCCGAACCACCAATTGGATTTGAGATACTAATGGGATCTTCTACCATACAAGTACTAAGGTGCAGAGACTCAACTATGGAAGTAGGTATGAACAAATGCGAAGCGCTAAGATCAAAAGAGTACTAACTGGTTGATCAAAACGAAAAGCTAAACTTTTCCAACAGAGACTTTTACTATCCCTCTCTCAGGTATTCTGGTGGTGGAAGCATGCACTCTCCCTTCTGAAAATCATGTCCCTCGTCCTTGCCCTTGTCCTTAATTATATGCCCCATTATACCATGGAAAAGATACTCCCTCTCATCTTAGGTTTTATGATTCCTTCTTTCTTCGTGAGTCGAGTTTATATCCCTGAATTTCTCGTCCATGCGTTGAGCTCCCTAGCCAAAATCCCTCATCCTCATCTTTATCATTCCTGTGTAATCATATTGACAAGTTTCTCAAAAGCTGCCTCCCTCGCACGTAAAACCCTTCAAAAGCTTGAAATAAGACTAGCTACAGGTGAAACTACAATGGATATAGATGGGAGTCGGGCACTACTTTGCCCTTCGATAGGTATTGTAGTCTTATCAAGCCAACGAAACCATGCCGCGATGAGGTTACCTCCCAGAAAGCCAGGAGTCCCAAAGACTCAAGAAAGAAGGGGACAAGAATTCAAACAGAGGATCAGAAGATAGTGCGTATGGCTTTTGGGGAATATGCCTTTAAAACAAAAAATTTCTTTTGAAAAATGCTTCTTTATAAACCGTTTTGAATTTTATTTTTTTTCAAATCGTTTATCTGATCTGGTGACCTTCAGCTCTGATACCACGTGTAACACCCCACATCCGTTAAGGTCACTCACAAAGGGAATGCCTTAACTTCGGTGGAGAGCTATAGGTAAAAGATACAGATAAATTACAAGACATACAAAATTAAAACAGCGGAAAATAGAACTTTACTTTATTAATCAAATAGTTTGTACAACAATTATTTTCCAATACCAGAATATCTGTCTTACAAAATAAAGAAGCATAAAATAACATTTATATTCCCTAATGTAGCGTGAGCCAGCCATAGCAATTGAAAAGAGAAGCCAAGCAAAACTTCTACTAATCTTCATCTTGGAAAGGAAACTGGACTAAGTAGTAATATTCCCTCCCTACGAACCTGGGGGGGGGGGGGACGGAAGACAAGAAAGCGAAAGAAAAACAGAGTCAGACATAAAGTCTGGAAAGTTCAGTAACTTTCAGCATGTGAACAGGTAAAAGCAACATGACATGAATTCAACTGAATACAAGACAAAACCATGATGACGGAAATCATAAGGTTAGCACAAGATATGATAAGGTAAGATAAACTGGGTGCACTTCTATACTTTCTCTGCTTCGCTACTACCTTGTTATTCTAATTTCTATATCTCTGCACCACCTAACTAGTAATCTATATAAACTGTTAAGAACAGATATGTGGTCCCAATCCCCGCAATTGTGGTTGTTTCAGGTGTACATCTATTATTTATTACCTAGATCTAATCTAGAGTTATCTATCGAGCGTATTCTAGATCCAACAAGGGTTTACGCTACCCAGGGCTACTGGGGGTTTATGCTACCGATAGAACGTTTCTCGGATTTAGGGTTTACGCGACCTAGGTCCAACTAGGGATTATGCTACCTATCGAACGACACCCCTAATCTAGGACACACTACCCAGAGTGGTATATGTTTCTAGATTTTCCCCACGTCTGTGTCGTGGATCGTTATCGCTGTCTAGATGCACATGTCCTCTATATATGCGACCCGAGTCTCGTGGCAGGGCAAATCAAGAAACACGGAACTCGGTCGGGAGCTTTCAGATATCTACCGATGCAGATGCTAAGGTCTGTTTTTCCAGTGGCTATGGTCCCACTTGACCCCTCCCTCAACTAATGAAAGGCACATCTTGAAAAATGAGAACTATACGCAGGCCCTATATGCCCCACTAACCTATGGCCATCCGCACCCATAACTAGATAACAAGTATATGGCCTTTTGGAGTTCTCCGCCTTTCCGCTGAACGTATCTCGATTGACTCAAGATGGTAGGTAGACAATGAGTTGCTATCACAGGGCTACTGGTCTCGCTGAATCACGCTGGTCCATCCTAGTCTTTAGGTTGCCTTATATTGCAACCAAGGCATACCCTTGGTTCTTCTAACGCATACCTTAACCTCTGTGAGCCCAGACGGATCATCTGCAATCTCATAGAGGGATATCAAGAGTACCCTCACGTCCCCTCGAAGCCGCGTGCTTCGTAACCCAGTTTGTTGGAGCCTTCTTTAAGATCAGATGGACGTTCGCTCTTCTTATGTTGTACTAAGGTTTACTACTTAGTTCCCTTAACTAAGGTTTACTACTTAGTTCCTGAATCGTCGCTTTCTTAACTAAGGTTTACAACTTAGTCCTCTTAACTAAGGTTTACTACTTAGTTCTCTTTCTCGTCAAGTTGGATTGGTTAAGTCTCATTAGTCAATTTAAGTTAACTTAACCTATTCATTTGTCATATTAAACTGGTTAAGTGTTATCAGTGGTTCATGTTGACTTAACCCTACCACAAATCAAGTTATATTGCTTAAGTATTTCTTATTACTTAACCCCATCCCTTCATCTTGTATTGGTTAAGTGTTCCCTTAGTTAACTTAACCCTAACATCTATTTGATTTACATGTTCTAATGGTTAAGTATTGCCCCTTCATGTTTTAACTTAACCTTGTTCGTTTGTCACACTATGATGGCTAAGTGTTCTAAGCTTACTTAACTCCACCTTCTAGTTAACATGTTAAATTGGCTAAGTGTATTTTACTTAACCCCACCTTCTAGTCTAGTTAACATGTTATAACGGTTATACCTTTTCTTAACCTCATGTACTTGTCTAGTCAACATGTTATAACAGTTATTTAACCCCTACAAGCCTGGTTAACATGTTAAGTTGGTTAAGTGTTACTGTGGACTTAACCCTCCCATTCTAGCTTAACCGTTTCTTAGCTTTAAATTATTCTTTAAAGCACCAACCACTCACATTAGACAGATATTGTTGCGGTTACTAGATGTGCCGGTCGGTTCCGGGTAGATTTACACCGCAACTCAGTCTAACCTCGGGTCCGTTTGGGCTTAATGCTCTAACCACCCACATTAGATAGTTATTGTTACGGTTGCTGGATTTGTCGGGCGGTTCCGGGCAGTCTTATACCGTAACTCAATCTAACCTTGGGTTAGGCATATTCGTCTTTCCCTAGATTTACATATTTATCCTTTTTGTCAATATGTAAATTGCTAATGACTCTTTTAAACAAATTTTGCCTATATCATATTCATATGTCATTCCCACTAACATACCTATATTCTAGGCCCAAATCTTGATTTACCTATCATTTAACTCACCTTGCAGTTTTATGCCAATTTAGATCTAGTATTCCCATTTACAGTTCATGTCAAAACTAGATTCAATATATCAAATTACATCTTCTATAATTCACGTCAAATTACCCCAATTTGCATCTAATAGTCATGTTATAATACATGCTCTAAATTATGCCAAATAATATTGATTTCATGTTATACCCAAATAACCCCGCATTCATAACGTACGTATACCATGATTTCACAAGTTTTCTAAATACTCATGAAATGAAACTAAAAAGGGAATAGAGGATAAACATATGAATTGACATAAAAGAATAGGCATGCAAAAGCGAGCCAAATACAAGGATAATGGATCCAATGGTTTTGGTGTACATAATAGCGAATAGGAATAAACTAAGCAAGTCACACCCTAGGTATGAGATCTAACAAAATGCCAGTTCGGTGTACAACATGGCTTGTAACTATAATGTTATGGGCATAAATAATTAACCATAATAGTCTTAGGCAATTAACCACAATAGTCATAGTCATGGTCATAGGTAGAAATCTCATAGTTATGAATCATAGACGATTAACCACAATAGTCATGGATAATTAACCAAAATAGTCCTAGATAATGACCCTAAGTAGTCATAGGCAATTAACTATAATAATTTCAAAGTCATGGTCATAGATAATAGTCTTATGTTCAAAATCACAGGCAATAATCTCATGGTTATGAGTCATAGGTGATTAGCCACAATTGCCCTTGTCATAGTCATAGGCAATAGTCTAATGTTCACAGTCATAGGCATAGTCTTTTGTTCACAGTCATAGGCATTGGCATAGTCTCATCACAATAGTCCTGAATCAGATCCCAAAGGCATATACAAGCACAGATTCTAATGAAAGGATCAGGCATATTCTTATATTCATTTAATTACATGTCACAAACAGATCTAGGCGTTCAAATCTCAAAAGTAACTGACTTACATTGATCGGTTTTAGAAAAGGATAATAAGATAACGTTGAGGTGATTTGCTATGATTCGCGCGATGTTGCTCGAAGCCGTTGAATTAGCCCTTGCTTCCCTTCTTGAAGCTTTAACTTTATTTGAATCTCCAATATGCAATTCTTAGTCGTAGTCTTCAAGAATAGCCTTCGTGTTTTATTTTAATTTATTTATTTCTAAAGAAGCCATGTCCATCAAGAATTTGTGCAGCATAAGGTTAGAGAAGAATGGTGTAAAGAGAATGAGGCTAGGAGGCTGTTTCTATAGGATTAGGTGGATGAATCTAGACAGAAAACAAGACTAGATACATCAGAATGAACCCAGGCTCAAAACCGGGCTTCAGCACCAGGTCGACCCCAGTCGACCATAGGGTCGACCTGATCCCTGGGAGGTCGACCATAGTGTCTACCCCCAGGTCGACCTGGTCCTGGGCGGGAAAATTCCCGCCCACCCTACACTAGGGTTTGAATTTGAATTTCGAATTCAAATTTCGAGCTGTTTTCGATTCTGAAAATTCCTTAAACTTCGGAGGGTCATATCTCCCTCATACGGACTCCGTTTCTCGAAAACTCGGACTCGTTTCCATGCAAAATTTCGAGACGAACGCAATGGCACAACCCATTTCCCTTGATTATTATTTTAAAAATTAATTATGCCTTGATTTATGGTTTTAGCATGTTATAAAAATACGGGGTGTTACATAAACTATTTAACAGTTCAATAAATATATATGTTAAATTTAGGAATTATACCTGAATGGTGTCGATCGTGGTAAATGAACGCATGGCAACATCCCGACGTCCCGACCAATATAAAGAAAAATTAAAAAAGAGGTTTTCTATAGGGGATGAGGGAGTTTAACGCATGGCGCTAAACAAACGCCATGAGCACGTGCCGATTTTCTCGGCGCTTATCTTAATGCACCGATAAAATCAGAGCACGTTGATAATACAAATGCACGCTGATAAAATCGGAGCACGTCTGTTGCGCAAAACAAACAAATTCACCCTGAATATTGCAATTCATAATATTCAGGGTTTGAATTCTATTGGAGATGCTATAACATTAGCAAACTAACTTGAAGAAAATTAGCAAATAAAATTTGACAATACCACTTAACTTACAAAAGCTGATACCACATTTAAATGATGTCAGGCTATTCTGCATGTAAAGAAATGGGGGGGGGGGAGAGGACATAAAGTATATTATGGTGTTAGTGGATGGAAGAAGAAATTTAGTATTTGACTGAAGATGGTTGAGAAAAACTACTACAAAACAGGTTTGTTGCACCGGTTGTTTATCCCCTATTGCTCTGGTTCTACGACCGGTGCAAATGCAAACGGTGCAAAAAGTCTTTTTTTTTGCATTGATTTTAGAACCGATGCAAAAAACATTTTTTTGCACTGGTTCTTACCGATAAGCAGTGCAAAAGTAGTAATTTTTACACCAGATTTTACAAAAGAACCAGTGCAAAAAATGATTTCTTGCTTAAAAATTGCTTATTTTTTGCATTGGTTGTTTTATACATCCAGTGCAAAAGATGGAAATATAGCACTGGTTGTTAACTCTTGAAACAACCATTGAAAAAAGGTAGCATTTACAGATTTTTTGTTGCACTGCTTCTTCCTAACAACCAGTGCAAAATGATGATCTTTTGCACAAAATCCCCTCATTAATTGTAAAAATTCTAAAACATACTATTAATACGCTTTTATGATAATTTAAAAATAAAACTAAATGACAAACAAATCGAGCATAATGATTAAACTAAATATAGAAAAAATTCAATTACAGTGTTCCTCCATACAAAACAGTGATTTAACATTCGAATATTCAATTCTATAATCGCTAAGTAATATAATCCACAATTTTAACAATACTAGTACATATTTCTCTCTGAAAAATAAATCTGAAGTTACTCACTCGACAGCATTTAAAATTTAAGACGATATACTTCAGTCTTCTTGCAAATTCCTGTATTCAACCAAAAAAAAACTGAGTTAATATGGTTATAATGCTTGCACCTCATCAACGTGGATCTGAACACGAGAAAATGAAAAAAAAAATGTGTTTGCTTAATTTTTTTCTTTTTTTCATGTAGGTTTGTAAACGGTAACTAGAACTAGGTTTAGGATATAAACTGACTTTTGAAGTCCGCTTACACCTTAAACGGTAACTAGATCTGTTTGTTGTGAATTCAGTTAATGACAATATTACAATTCCTGCTAGCTATGTTTCTGTGTGCATTTCCTTTTACTGTTGTCTCAATAAAGACAATATTACAATTAATTTAAATTACATGCCCTTTCTTTCAACAGTGATGACAGTGCCTATTTTTCTTTGCATCATTAAACTTCTTAAAAGACACTTCTTTCTTGATCTTCGTAGGCTGATGCTGTAACAACCCGTATTTTCAATAACCTGTTATAACGTAAATCAAGGCAGAATTTAATTTATAAATCTGAATCAAGGGAAACGGGCTGTGCCATTGCGTTCGTCTCGGAAAAATACGCGAAATAGAGTCCGAGTTTTCGAAAATCGGAGTCCGTATGACCCGATTAAGGCCCAACGAAGTTTTCAGAAAATTTCAAAGTAAAAACAGATTTCAAATTCAAGTTTGAATTTTGAAATTAGGGCAGTTGGGCGCAGGCGGGAAATTTCCCGCCAGACCACCCATGTCGACAGGCCTGTCGACTGGGCAGTCGACATGGTTAGGCCCAAGTCGACAGCCCTGTCGACTTGGGTGTCGACTTGGTTCAGCCGGGCACTTTTGCCTGGTGCACCATTTTGGAGTTGTGTTGAGTTTGGGGGCCAGATTCGGTTTTGAGGGCTGAGATTGGAATTAGGGTTTAATCCTAAGGATAAAACTAATCCTAATCTCTATAAATAAGCCCCTAACCTAACCCTAAATCATTATTATTTATTCAAGTAACTAAACTATGGCAAAATCATTCCTCTCATGGCCTCCACTCTCTTCATAAAATTCCTAAGTTATTTCTATGAGAGATTTTCAATGCATACAAGTGTTTTCAAGCTTGTATGAGCATCATTAGCTTGCATTCAAGTCAAGTTTCCATATTTACATCATAAAGCAAGAGTTCTGATCATTTTGGCTCAAGGGTTTTTCTATTGGAGCTTGCATTTTGGGTTTATTTGATTGCATAAGGGCTTTGTCTCAATCTATATATATTTTTGTGTCTTCATAAGTATTGTAAGCCCTTTTCTACTTTCATATTTAAACTCTAAAGTTAAATGAATGATGCAAGTTTGGTTGATCATTATGATATGCAAGTTTGCCATGATATGCAAGTTTACTATGTCATGTTATGCAAGTATGCCATGTTATGATATGCAAGTTTACCATGTTATGCTATGCAAGTTTGCCATGTTATGATATGCAAGTTTATCATGTTATGTTATGCAAGTTTGCCATGTTATGATATGCAAGTTTATCATGTTATGTTATGCAAGTTTGCCATGTTATGATATGCAAGTTTATCATGTTATGTTATGCAAGTTTGCTATGTTATGATATGCAAGTTTGCCATATGATATGCAAGTTATGTTATGCAAGTTTGGGTCGATCATTTTTCTCATGTTATCATGTTATGCAAGCTTATCTTGGGTTTATGAGCTTAAAGCTTCAAGCTTTATGCTAAAGGTTGCATTTTGGCAACATGTAAGTTATCACATCCCTTATGATAACTTGCATGTGAGGCTAAATGCGAACTTATGGCCATTTCTACATGTCATGTAGCACCATGTATCACCAATATGCTAAGTTTGGTTTTATGCATACTTTTGAGGCCTAATAATGTAATATGCAAGTATATGAACATATGTACATTTCATATGCCACCATATTAAACTTGTGGCTTCAACACCTTTATGTCATGATTATGCCAAGTTCCCTCTTTCTATCCTTTATGCGCTATTGCGATATGTAAGCGATGGGATTGCGTTTGGGGTTGGGTAAACTTAAAAGATATAAAAACATAAGATTGGGAATTTACCTATTAAGTTAGGTCTACCCATTGGGAATTTACCTATTAAGCTAGGTCTACCCAAATGCTTGAAAACTTGTAATATGTTTGGTAAACATAATGGACATGACACTTAGAAAATATAAGTGTGACCAACTCGAGGTTGGGTTGAGTTTGTAGCGTAAACCTACCCGGAACCGACCGGCTTAACTAGTTGCTACAAACAATAGGACCCAATGTGAGAAGTTGGTCATGTTGTACCTTGAACCCGAGGTTAGACCAAGTTGTGGTATAAAGCTACCCGGAACCGACCGGCTTAACTAGTAACCGCAACGAAGTCTAATGTGAGAGGTTAAGGCACATTAATTAATTAATGCCTCATGGTTAGGGTTTAAGTCATGGTCTACTTAATACTTAATCAATGTGGGCTTGGTAGATTAATCAGGGTTAAGCAGTGAACTCATCGTTACACTTAACCAAGTTAATCCATGATTAGCAAGAGGGTTAAACCGTACTTAACCCACTAGAAAATCCTAGCAATGGGGGTCCATTCCAGCAGTAATCCCAAGTTTGTATCATTATGACCCTAGGGACTAGGCTAGGGTGGGGCACGATTACTGGACTTGAGGTAAGTGACCAAAAACGACGGCAGAGTGGTACATCGGTGTAGTTCCGCATGGACTATGGTCGTGCACATAGTTCGTAGCCGGAGAAAACATGCACGGGTACTAGTAGATCGAGACTGTGCACTTATGTTTATGGTGTCCAGGGGTTTACACCCTAGGGCTTGATACACCCGAAGGGTGGACCCGGCACAGTCCGACTACAATTATGTTTGGGCCGTATTGACACCAACACGTGACGAGTTAGGCTTAGGGAGCCGATCGATTAGACCGTTTTATTGGACCTCGTATTAGGGTCACTTCATGTTATTGGACCTCGTATTAGGGTCACTTCATGTTATTGGACCTCGTATTAGGGTCACTTCATGTTATTGGACCTCGTATTAGGGTCACTTCATGTTATTGGACCTCGTATTAGGGTCATTTCATGTTATTGGGTCAAAGCTTGGGCCAAGGGATCAATACGTGTTTATTCAAGTCATGTTAGTTTGCTAGTACACCTGTGGTGCAAAACCTTAAACCTGATTATGCGATGACACCTTTATCTATCATGCCAGTATGTAGTTATCCTTATGTTCATCCCTGCTTCTCATGCCAGTTAACTTTATCAGTTTACATTGATTGTAGTAGGGCTTACTCAGTCTTTTTGACTGACCTGTTTTTCTTTCGCCTCTTTTCTTCCGCCCCCCCCCCCCCCCCCCCAGGTTCTCAGGGTGGGAATATTGGAGCTTAGCTTGGATTTCTGATCGCTTGCTTGTGGGATTTTAGCTCATGTACGGTCTTGACATGAAGCTAGCTATGGTTATCACTTATTTTGGGGATAGTACTTATGTATTTCAGTTTTTCAGTGATATTGTTTTTATCTAGACTTGTGTATTTGGAAAGTTAACATTATGTTGTACGAGACTTGTTTTGAAATAGTTTGAAATCTTCCGCTGTTTTACTTATCTTATTTACTCTGTTTACATATATACATATGTTCTTGTTCTGCCTTGATATATCGTTATGCATGTTTACCCGGTACAAACGCCCCTCCAAAGTCAGAGTGCTTGCAAGAGACACCCTGGCGGAGGTGGGGTGTTACAGATGCTAACTCTAATCTTTTCTTAACTCGACCATAAACTTTAAAATAAAAACAGTAAGAATTCATGGCGTTTCATAGTTCACATTTGACTAATGAAATTAAAACAATCATTTTATTTCATAGCAAGATCCTAGGCGTTCTCACTAAAAATAAGTGAAACATAACAATAATATTTCATCACTTATATTAGTTAGACAAGTTCATTTTATTAGTTACTGCATTTTATTAGTTACTAAAGTTAGACAGGTTCATTTTATTAGTCACTGCAACAGAACTTACAAATGCATTGTGAAAATTTTAGTAGCAAGAGTCAAACTCGCTATTCAATCACTTATATAGTTTTCCTTTGAATTCAACAACAGTATCAAATTTCCAAATTGAATTGGTGCTTATTGGAGAAGCTCTTGCCCGCCTCTCCAAGCAAGCAGTCCATGTAAACTAACTTGATAAATAAACTCGACGGGAGCAGCGACTCCACTGCTTCCTGGTTATACTCATTTCATCAACAACCAAAGCATTTATAAGCACTAAAGAAAATTAAGATTATGATTTCAAGTAAAACAAAATCTCCTTAATTTTAGATCATATTGGAAAGAGGTTGTACCTTGATAAGAGAAGCAGAACGAACTTCGGAAATGACTATAATTTGATAATTCCCCAATCCAGTAATCCCTAAATTCATGAGGAGGAATCTGCAGATTAAAAAACATAAGACTTTGAAGCAAACCGAAAACATTGCACGAATGGATAAGTACAGTCTTACATATGCAAACCAAAGAACCAATTCAGGGGTGGTAAATGAGGTCTGTATTGTTGAAACTGATTTCATACATGATTCCTAATAAGAAATTGCTAGAAAAAAACACACACACACACACAGACAGACAGAGAGCACTATATATATATATAACTGAGAAGATTAAAAAACATAAGACTTTGAAGCAAACTGAAAACGTTGCAGGATAAAACCGAGCAGATTAAAAAACATAAGACTTCAAGGCAAACTGAAAACGTTGCAAGAGTGGATAAGTACAGTCTTATATATGCAAACTAATGAACCAAGTCAAGGGTGGTAAACGAGGTTTGTATTATTGAAACTGATTTCAGACATGATTCCTAGTAAGAAATTGCTAGAAACACACACACAACACTATATATATATATATACACACACACATATATATATATATATAGTGCTGTAGCGGTGGCGCATGACAGAATTGAAGTTAGTTGGGGATGACCTTCCTCAACTGCTTATTGGTAAATCTTGAAAGCCTTGGAAGCAGTTACCACTAAAAATTATAGTGCTGTAGAGGTGCATGAAATGAGGTGGCCATTAATATGGTCATAAAAAAAGAGTAACACCTAGAAAGCACAAAGAAATGGAGCAGTTCATCTGTGTGTAGTAGTGCAGCGGGTAAATGTTCATGTACTTAGAATAGTTAGCTTTCCCTTTTATGTATGTTTAAGTTGTACTCGGGCTATGCTAAACTTGTTACGTACTTGCTACAAATCTGAAAAGAAGCATATCAGAAGTGGTGTGTGTTTGCAGAATCTGATATGGTTTCTTTTCTAAACAAAAAAAAAATAACTTGCTTAGTTTTTTCCATAGTGCCACCTCCCACTAGAAATATACGGAAACCGCTAGATGAAAAACTAATCGGTGTATATAATATTGTTGGGAACATTGACATTGACCATTAGTATTTTCTCAACGCGAAAGAAAAAACATTCCAAAATTAGATGGTAGCGTTGAAAACTAGAACTATCAAGGTTTCAAAATAGAAGGAGAATTAAACTAAAAAGAAAAACTTGAAAATAATTTTAGTTTGATGCTGGGCAGAATTAAGTTGAGGTGGGGTCAATAAAACTTTGAAAGATAATTGATTAATCTATCCAAAACAGCTGACTTACAAAGTATTGTTAGGTGCTTTGAATTGCATGCCTTAAAGTTCAAAACTTCGACTGATCTTTACTTGGTAAGTTACGTTGACAGTGCAAGTGATTTCTTCTCTCTCATTTGAAGTTTAAATTTTTAACTCATAAAATTATGAAGGCAATGCTGATAAAAGCAGGAACGACTCAAATCATAATCATCTGCGCTCTCTCAGTAAACACTAACACTGACATTGTGTTTCCAATTCTATTTATATTTCATAGATTTCACAGTCCTGGTATGATATAAGTGAACCAAAGGCTTAAAAGTGTCGAGTACAATGAAATAGACGGGGCATGGTGCTTTTCGTTGTTACATATGAAAAGTACGAATTTGAAGTGAAACAAGAGTAAAATCGAATTACAGGGCGTTAAGTGAGGTTGAGTTCTACCAATAATGCTGCTTAATGCGAAGTTTGTAAATGAATTTTGTTTGTTTGATATTTTCGTCAATGAGTAACTCCCCATCTGACTTGAATCATCATGTAAGCGAAAATTTTGAGAATGATATTGGATAAAATTGAGTATTTGTTATGGAAGTGGTTTCTCGTATGACTATTAGGTGAACTATTAGGTGGAGTCCATGGATCTTACTTGCATGTTGTAAATCATTATAAATCATCACATAATAAGATGATTACTAAGCAAAACGTGTATAGTTCTGTGCAGCACTACAATTTTAACAACAATCTTAAAAAACCAAATGGATAATTTTCAAATGTCGATATCTTGCTATCCACATTCGTTCCTCTAATTAATGAATATTTATTCATTTTTCTAATATAGATGCGGACAGATTTTGAATTTTTTGAGAATTCATCCCTTATTTGAATCACCATATGAGTTAGATAACCACCAATTATGTTGGAATCTGATTCATATCAAGATGGAGTATTCACCGGCAAAAAACGTGTATGAAAAAACTGATAATAACTATCCTCAGAATTCATGCAATGCAAGGGCAGAGTACTAACATATACACGTAAATAGATGAACAGATTTTTGTGTGCAATGACCGATCCAAGGTACAGTTTTTATGTTCATACACAACCAGTTTAAAACTAATCTAACTTTGAAGCCATACAATACATAATCATGACCTATTTATAACATAAAGTTTGCACAGGTACTGACGGCATGAACTGGTTTCATTCTAGTGTGTATTTATATATGTTGTATATGATCAGATGCAAAAATAAACTTCCTCACACAATTAAGCTCTAGCAAATTACTCCAAAATGTGCATATATATCAATCAATTGTTGCATTTTCAAGAGCCCATTATTACATGATGGATTTTTTTAGCATTAATGGTTACTGTTTTGTTAGCACTTATAAATGATAACCATTAATTCAATCCTTATCAGAATCATGAATATGGTTCACCTATCTAGTTATTTATTTCACTTTTAATTGTATATTCATTGTTAAACTTTAATAAATGCTTGGCTTTCTTGCTCTTCATATGAATTTCGTTTATGTATCCGTATCACTTCAATTAGATATCCACTACTCAGATTATGCTAATAGTATGCGGTTCTTCCTGAAATTCTTACATCAAATTATATATGCACTGCTCATTTTGGACTTTGGTTATAGAATACAATTTATTGACCTTATAAATTTAAAAAAAATGGCATGAGGATTTTTCTCATTTAGGACTATAGAGGAATACAAGTGGGACAACGTCATCTTGACCAATTTACATAAATGCACCTTTTTTATTTATTTATTTTTTCCAATGATCAATTTTATGCCAAAGATTTTTCCTGGTATCATTATGTACTTTAAGGTATGTGTTGTTCGATCAATGCATATGTATGTTTCCTTAGAATTTTCACATCGCGTTTCGCTTAAATTAAGTACTAAAACAAAACTATAGAAGGGTGTTTTGCTTAAATTTAACAACAAGATGATGTTTGCTCTTTATTGCAGTAGGCATCATGTTGTCATCTATAATGGAGAAATCTTGAAAAAAAAAACTTGGCAATAAGTTGATGCCGACTGCAACGAACAATCACACTTTGTTACCATAACAGAAATGAATGAAACATTTCCAGTTTTATACAAAAAGTAAAAATATATCTATATGGAAAACATGAATAAACTCACCATATAGTAGCATATAGGAAGACTACATCCAGTTTTGCATGATATATCCAGCTAAATTATCACGAATCTCGTCCATATCTTTCTGGCCGTAAGGACCATCTTCTCTGAAGCACTACAATAAAGATATTGTTTTGGAACATTAATCATATAATCACTCAATATAAAGTATATTGAAAGAAAGAAATTTGATACCTACTGCAAATCGATGATTTCGCGAAAGTTTTTTACCATATCATACATGTATTTCATCACATAATACACACAATTTGTCTCTTTTAACTATTGAGGACACTGTAGCAATATTCCAAAATAATTTAATAGTCAATTTAAAATATATCTATAACCAAACAACATACTTTTTTTAACGAAACAAATCACCTTAACGTTTTTCCAGTTCAAGACATTTCCTCGAGATTTGCCGCCATATGCCCTGTACGTTTTAAAGGCCCTACACATGATATAAATTATTAAATAATTAATTTATGCACCTAACAAAAAAAATCAAAAAACAAATATAACATACATGTTCACTTGCGCCTTAATTTACAATTTAGGTTTGCGTTGGATTTGGGATCCAAAACATAAATCTCATTCTTCTCCATACGGATTACAAGTAGCAAACAATATTTACTACGTTATAAAATTTATAGGAAGTTAAAATCAACATTGAATTTGTAAACTAGTTTCTGAAAGTTTAATATTCATACCGTTCGTAGTATGGGGCTTAGACTAGAGTCTTAGATTGCATAGCCATGTGTGTGAGATATATGTATTTGTCGCATCTGGATATTTCCGCTCTTGCGAAAGCTTATAGGGACACATAAACCCGATGGTGTCCACTTCGAGGTCGTTGCACATATGATTTAAGCACCTACATATTATTTAAACATATAGTGCCTACTACTGCAAAAGTATTTTCTTGAAAGTAGAATTGATTAGATAAACAGATGAAAAATACTCACATGATATAATTATGCAACCATGATTCATTCAACCATGTCACGACAAGGAATTGGATGAAATCATTCATAATGATATTGATTTCAAAGTCATCTTCATACGTAAATAAATCCTTATTAACATGTATTGGGTAGATGACATTATCGTTGGATGGCGTTTGAGCTATAAGGTCATGTAAATATTTGCACTCATTAGGTAAAGATCTAAGATTCTCTTCATCCACAATTGGTTTACGCTTTGCAGACTCGTATGTCATCGTATACTTGACATTTTCATTGTTATCTACGACCTTAGCAACACGATCTTCCATTTTTTTCTTTGCTCATATTAAGTGTAGCCTGCACGTACAAATTTTATACACTTTATTCAAGTATAATTTTTAGCATGTATAAGATCGTTAGTGATCTGATATGGTTCATATATGGATGCAAAAGGATGAATGCGAATTAACCAAGTTATGTTTAAAAAAATTAAAGTTCAACAAGCTAAACACCAAAAATGTCTTACTTACCGTATCACCGTCCCCTAAAAGTACAAGACCTTTAGGCCATTGAGCAAAACTACCAACTGACTCTCCTATCGTGGTTAGATTTTTAGTTGGAACTGGAAGCAGGGTTCCTTCATAACCTGGCACCACTATATCAATCCCAACCTTTACATGATCGGCCAAAAATGGTTGGTTATGGCATTGGTCTCCTAGCTTAGAAGCAGGATGCACGATGCCACGACCCACTACGATAGCTTTGGAGTCGAAATTCATGGCTAAATGACATTTAGTTGGTTTCTAGAATGGCAAGTACAAAATCAACATTTATCACTAACACGTGTCAAATTCATAAATCATATACGTCTACAAAAATACTTTTAAATTATTTACCTACAAGTCTGCAAAAGGGTCTGTCTCTTGCATTTTGTTTGTAGTTTGAAATTTGTCCAATTGCAAAGACTGACAACTGCTACGATGACTAACCGATGGCGTATTGTTGTCCGCCTCCATATTCTTAGTCATATGAATACCAATCATGCTCAAAATATTTGCAACCTTCTCCTCAACCATTGTATCCACCATAGACTCGAACCGTTGACTCACTTTATTTTCTATTTCCTGGGTGATAATATATAACTCATCTGTTGATACTACACCTCTTGGACCTATATTTTTTATCTCTGCCTTCCCAAATACATCTTTGATACCGACCGTCCCACCAATTCCTCTGACTCGGCCTAGATGCTCTCTTTTTTCAAGAGCGCGATTTAAGACATCATCATGCCTATTTGGAACCCATGTTCCTTCATTAGCCTTTTCTCTCCAATCATTCTATGAATAAAAAAAAGTTGTCTTAATAATTCACTACTACATTTTGCATGAGATTAATCAAAAGAGATAAAATACAAAGAAACTAATCATACCATTTTATCTGCAGCCATCTTAGTTTTCTAATTTGGGATTGTATAATTTCCATCTGCTCCTTTCTTTGATCTTGCCAAAACCCAATCCAGACTTTGATCGGGAAAGGATCCACTTTGTAATGTGGTCAAAGAATTTTGGCTTCAGCTATCCATATAGCCTTCTTTCCTGCATATCCAGCTTGCCCCAAATAGTGAGGATGCTCATTATATATCTAATTATTCTTCCTATTCTTCTCACTTATTTATTGTTTTATAACCAAAATGTCAATATAAGAACAAAAATGATGCATTCGATTATGTAATTAACCACCGAAAGAAAAATATGATTTAGTTCAAAAATCGATTAAATTCATCTTTGCATGCAATTCAATATATATAAATAAATAAAATTATATTTACACCTTAAATTCTTCGATTTCACAGTTTTTCTTGAATTTTTCCCATTGTTCTTTAGTGATACCATCATAAAATTCGTACGTCTCTTTGTGGTCCTCTGAAAGCTTTCTTATCTTCGTAATCCAACCACCAACCAATTTTGTTTTGAAATCCTTCCATCATCCACCAACATATTTTAACGTAATGTCTTTCATTTTGTCAACCATATGGTACTCGGTCTGAGATAGTAAAAGATAAGACATAAATATAAGTTATCGTTCTTAAGTTAAGACAATAATTTCATGAAAATCCACCAATATCTAGGTCTTTACATTATTTATGTTAAAATTAAATCAACCTATAGAACTGTAACTTAAGGGAGTTACAGATAAATTTATAATACCTTGACATCTTCCAAAATGAGGTCTTTAAGCCCTTGACTAACGATGTCCCAACTCTTAATATTTATATCAATTTTAGATCTAGCTAAATCGCCAGCATATGCCTTATAAGACTTTGCCCATTTTTCCAATGGGTTTGCATTTTCACTTCACTCTATGTATTTTGTCTCTTGTGTCATATATTTCTTTCTGGTTGTTGGACCTCTTTGCCTCTTCTTTGATGGCAACTGCAAAGTAGAAGGGTTATGGTCTTTAGTGTGTTCATATGGCTCTTCCTCGATTGTTCCTATATCAAAAGTTGAGCACAATTTTTAGTACACTACAATATATGTATTTTAGGATCTAAAACCTTTTCTGGGCTGTTAGTGTGTTTTTATTTTTGTAATAATTTCTGTTTTTACCATGTTGTGCTATATAACTCTATACATCGTACATCAGATCAGAGGAACCCAACCTTTAATTTTCTCAGTTGACTTAACATCGAGACTACTCTAATATAGGAGATCACAATCCTAACAATTCAAACCAATTAAATTCATCGAATACCAGGATGAGAATGGAAAACTTCACCTTGAGGTGAAGTACCTTGATAATCTTTATCTGCAATTGCTGGATAAACACTCAAATTTGATGGGAGAAAAAGATGCAATATCCCACCAACTTATTGAGCTCTTGGAAACATCAATTATGAAAGCTAAGTCTCCAAATTAAAAAACAATGTAGTACAATCAACATCAGGGTGGAATAACAGAATGTCATGGATTATCTTTGTGAGGTTTTCGTTTTGTAGAGCTATTAGCAACTTCACCATTGTTTCAATCCCCTATACAAAGTCGTTTCTAGGATTTACAACATATCAATTCCTCGGGCATACTATACATAACCAGGTAGCAGATGCATTAATAACCCTTTGAATATATTTAGAACTAATATACCAGCAAAGAAATTGAAACATATGATATCATGGTTCAGATCTCACTATCTTCTTTGCAAAAGGCTTCATCGTAGCAGCCACTATCTTCTTTGCAATTTTCTTTTCTTCTTCAAACTTGAGTTTGTTTCGGACAAAGAAGCATACATCAAGAAAATGTTGCTTTATGTACAGAAAGAGCTAGCATAGTACATATAAATATTTGCAGTGATAGAAAAATGTTGGTAATAAATAAGAGAGAGGGGAGCATGGGAAACGGTCGAACGAATTGAATGAAGGGGTAGAGAGGGGAACAAGGAATTCATATGTGTAGTGATCGGGAGCAGTTTTCTGCACTGCTGCTTATTTATGTGTAGATGAGGTAAAAAAAGTTGTGTCATACACACAATTTAATTTTCCTCATTATTGCGTTTCGTATTTAGCTGTGTCAGGTAACTTGTGACACCTTTTTACTGTTAGAGAATCACCGGTTGAAAGAACAAATAGAAGAGAGGAACCGAACTTATTACTATCATTAAAACACACACACTGCATTTTATCCTTCACACTTTCTCTCACAAATGTCAATACAATTTTCTGCAATTACAGTTTCATTTTCAGAAGTTTGTGCATCTAGGTTAGAACTATTGCCTTCGGTGTTATCAACTATTGTAGATTTAAATGCTACTTTATAATTCGTATCAGTGAATGATTCATTTACTTCTTGGTTATCTTCTGATTCTTTCTCATTCTGGTCACCTACTGCAATACATTCCTTTTCTAGTTTTATTGTCTTGATGGTGAAGAACTAGATAATACATAAACCTTTGCTCATGGATTCCAGGATTGTATCGGAATAAACTTTAGATAAATTATGTAGTTTATCAATGCATTATCATGGTATTTGTTCTTATATTTATGCATAATGGAACTATGTAAAAAATAAAATATTTTTTCTGAAATAAAGTCATCATCAATTTCAATAGTTGTTTATAAATTTCAAAATCTATCACTGGGCATTCCGAGTTATCACTGAGCAAAGTCTACTTTATTGGGTTTCTGTTATATAATATGATTTTGTGTTAACAGAAACAAGTATAATAAATGAGAAGATTACAATTAGTATATATTTATAGAAAAATCAATATGAAAATTGGACAACACATAAATAAACCAAAATATAATAATTACTAGAATAATAAATGAGAAGATTGAAGCTCTAAGATTTGTAGTAAATTATAATAGATGAACTTTATTTATATTTTGAATTAACCAGAGGAAGTCTACGCCTTATAACAAACTCAATTGATAAAATACAAGTAGACCTGAAATTGCTTCCTAAAGCCCAAACGAAATGGCGTACATCACACTCAAGATTCTAGGTCTTCCTTTTCCATGTTCATCAAAATGGACAATACATAAATAAAACCACTAGCCCAAAGTATAATTATGATAAATTAATTGTATCGACTTCAAAATTCCTCACTATCCAAACCCTTTCGTTGTGATCGGAACATGTATAATTAGCGTTTAAATCAATTTCTTCTTTCGTAGACTTACGCCAACGGAGAAAGGTGGGTTCTCATCACATTGATTATACTCTTCTTCGTCTACCACTTTATCAACTCCAACAATGCGTCTTTTGCCGAGATGAACAACATACCACTTATTATCAGCTGGATCAGTGATGTAAAAAACATGATTTGCTTGAGATGCCAAAATGACTGGATCATTATCATGACTAATTCGACTAATGTCAACAAGTGTGAATCCATGTTCATCCACTCGTACAGCACGATGGTTGTCAGCCCATCTACATTGAAATAGCGGGATCGTGAAGTCCATATACTCAAGCTCCCAAATATTCTCAATTACCCCATAATATGACATTGTAGCATTTATTGGTTTGTTATCTTTAGCACTAGTAAATTCTCTTAAACATGCTACGACGCTAAATTCGCTATTTTGCATTGTGCTCTTCTCATCAAGTCGCTTCGTATAAAAGACATACCCATTCATATCATATCCTTCATAGGATTTAACTAAAGTTCGAGGCCCATATGCCAACCATTTTATTGTATCGGAGATATGATTTTCTTCTGGAAATTGAGTCGTTATTGTGTCCTTAAACCATTTGACGAAGGTACGGTTATGTTCATTTGTCAACAACATTTCGTACTTTGAAGGATTCTTAGACTTTAGAATTGCCATGTGCTCCTCCAAGTAAGGATGAACCTTGGTAAGGTGTTGTAAAATAAGTAGTTGGGCTTCATGAAACATTTCCTCACCAATCGAAATCAATTTTAACCCAAGTGTGTGCATGACCGTCAGGTCGTCCTTCACGCCGAGACTTGTGAAGTACAATAGGTTCAACACTAGTTAAGTATTGAGTGACAAATTCAATAACCTCCTCGGCTACAGTACCTTCCACAATACTAGCTTCAGGTCTATATCGATTTTTTGTTTTTATTTTCAAATTCCCCATATGTGAAAACCCTTAACTTCCCCGGTGAGGAAAGCGCGGATAGTTCGAGAACAAGCCACAACAGAACGCAGACGAAAGAACATTTCATTGTATATTATAATAATGCATCAGAATACAAGAATATACAGAGTATAAATGAATATTACACAGAAATATCAGAGATTTAAATTACATTTAAATACATCGCAGCGGAAAATAATACAATACACAACTGAAGGAGATATACGGATACAAAGCTTTCTAGATATCGTTCCAGCTGTAAACCAGGATCCTGTGAATATAAATCTGCAAAACCAAAAGTACTAGCTGCTCGTGTCAAAATAAGGGCACCCCGAGTTTAGGTCAAAAAAAATAAACTCCAGGTCAGTTATGGGACTGGTGCGAGAACTAAAACAGTTATTTATCTTTATTTTCAAAGTTAGGTAAATCAAGGAACCACGCCGTATAACACGGAACGGGTTTCCTCCCAAGAATACCAGTGCATATAACAAAACAGCGCAATGCTTTTTGGAAAAAATGAAGCTATTATAAGACCCAGGTCCTATCACACAATGCAACGCAAGCCGGGGGATAAGGTTTTCCCTTATAATAGCCAAACATGCTTAGTACGTTTAAAACAGGTCATTTGATACTACTATAAGTGCATAGTGTATAAAACAACTTCAAATCATAAGTATCAATCATAGGCGGCATGAGCGTCCCATGCCACTATGTCGCCGTATATAGGTCTACAAATAAAACCGCAAATTTCACGTATTTGGAAATTGGATTTCCATCTATGAACCGAGGCAAAAGATAGTCCTCAACCGATTCGAGACTGCCTAGCCCGAGTCTCAGGATCAGAGCTCGAGTGACCCTAGGAGCGACAGGGCCGGTCCACCGATGTGGATTAAAATTCCTGAACAATACGTTTCCCTGCCCTTTGGGGCGTAAACGAGCCAACGAATGACTACATCGGACCCGGATCGTCCGATCAAACCGAGGCGCCTCGCAACAGCAACAACCACACAGGTGAAAAGTATATAAATGTCAGGGCTGGTAGGTCACTGACACCACCCTAGCTAGGAAGAAACGCATGCCCTCCCTAAGGGCCTTCTCCCGTTTTTGGTTCACGACCGAGGTGTGAGGCTCGCGAATTCACGTTAAACAAAGCTGTGCCACACAGGCTGTGCTTTGATCATCAACCACAAGACTTTGCTTTTCAACTGAAGCCTTGATCATTTTCATCTTAGCATGCCACACAGGCAAACCATTCTATGCAACCGATATCAGTCACAGAGAATGAAATCCGATGTCAGACACACAGTCCATTTAAAAGTCCGTTCTGGGTCTGAACGAAACCGGAGGCACTTTCCTCGCATATCCTTCGATCTCCAAGCACATCTGGATGATCACCAACTGTTTCCATCTTCTTGGGTGTACATCCCAATCAAGATCATTAGTAATCACCCAAACGACGTGAAGACCTCCGGTCTTCGACCATCGTCTTCATCTTCGACTTATCGTCGTATCAGTTATTCAGAATGGGATAAACCCGGACTTTCCGAATAACTCGCGTATATTTTAAATAAGTGTTACACAAACACAACATACGCTTCATTCCAATTCATCAGTCACTAACCGTAAATTAATCAAGAGAACAATTCCCCAAATATTAACCCCGAAGGCCGAAACCAACATCAGATCAATATCCAGAAAACCATTCTGCTTGGCTAACCGACAATTAGTTTCTAAATTTCACATTCATAGAGAAAGGTTCCCATTAATTTTATCCAAGATAAATTCCTTGAATTTATTCTCTAATCTCCTTTTGAATTTCGATTCAACTAGTCGAGATTAACGAACCTTACCGAAGTAATCATTGGTTTTAATTTCCCAATTCCAACCTATTCATCCCATGAAGTAAAACGGGTCTTACTTCATATCTAACACCACGGTGTTATCGTTAAATTCAATTACCATTTCACGTTCAAATCTAATTAAAGATTTAACTAACGCCTGGAGCAAAACTGGTGATACTTCATTCTCGATTATTTCAATCTAATTAAAGATTCATTAAAACTCCACTTAGTTTTAATCTGTGACTGGGTTAAAGAATCATTGTCATTTAAAACACGGTTCATGATAAACCCAAAAATCACATCACATTAATTATCGGGTTAAAGAACAAGTGTTATTTAAAACACTGTTCACGATAAACCCAAAATCAATATCAATTCAATTCCAATTAAATATTATTTAATTGGTACACTTCATTAAATCTAAATAAAAAGATTTAATCTTTTCTCAATTGGGTTCAAGAACAGTGTTAATGAAGACACCATTCACGACAAACCCAAATCACATTTGGTATTAAACACAAGGCTCTGAATAGAAAATATATCGGCTTATATTCAATATCAAATTCTACGACCAACAGATACCGTATTGGAAATAACGATATATAAATATCTTTCAAATTTCCATAACAACATCTGTGTAATCACGAAATCCAACATCGAAATATTCCAAAGACAATTTCGATTCAAATCCATTCCAATGCAATTATTGGAAATTCTGGTTATTTTCAAATTCATTTCCAATCCAATTTATTTATTTTAAAAATAAATAGAATTATAATTCTAGTTCAAAACTAGTTCATTTCGATAAAAATCTATTTTTATCTTTTCAATTATGGCATTTTTCATCCCAATTCTTTCCAAATCATTTCTTATGATTTTACACAAATTATTACTATTTTTAATAATTTTATCAAGGCCCGTACAGTCGATTTCCATCAACGGCCGTCGAACTGCACTTACAGCGACCTTTTTCAAATTTGATTTGGACGTATCTCCAAATCCAACTGTTAGATTTTGAATTTCTAATATTCATTAGAAAGCTCTTTTCGATACGAACCCAATGGTTCCGGTTTTAGGAGAATCCGACGGTCGGATCTCCCGTAATATCCGTTCGAAGTCGATGGTCGAAATTCGCGAACTGCCGCAGTGCGGCGCGTTCTATTCAGGCCATTATATTATATATATATAATATATATACTTCGTCGATTTTCTTTTCAAAACGATTTTTAATTCAATTTCCATTCGTTTTCAATTAAATTTCGATTCGTATTCAATTCTATTAAATTTCAATTCGAATTCATTTCTATTCAAATTTCTATTCGAATTCATTTTAAAACGATTTCAATTCTATTTCAATTTCATTCGAATTCATTTCAAAACGATTTCAATTCTATTTCAGTTTCATTCGAATTCATTTCAAAACGATTTCAATTCTATTTCAATTTCAAACCAAAACGATTTCAATTCTATTTCAATTTCAAACCATTTCAGTTTATTTCGAATTTCAAATCAATTCAATTAAATTCGAATTTCAATTCACTTTAATATTCACTTCAATTTGAATAAAATCGATATAAATATCGTTTACGTCAAAATGGCGTCAATCTATCAATGCGGCTTCATATGTTTCTATTTTCAAATATTCTATTTCAAATATTTCTATTCAAATATTTCTTTTTCAAATATTTCTTTTTCAAAATTGGAATGAGGCCCAATCAATTACCATATAATGTTAATTATATGGATTTTCTACAACACATGTAAATATCAACAACGATGAATAATCAACCATCATCCAAAGTGCATTCTACACTGTATAAGCATCAAATATAAATATTCCACGCTTATAGCAGCCTGTCAATCAATCGATCGACATACAACTAAATAATCGGGTTTAGTGTACTACAAATATCATCCCAATACCCGTATGGGGTTTCAAACAATCAAACACAGATTTTATTTGTGCAGTTGGGCGATGTGTAAAATTTATCGTCCCAATCAATGTCCTTCAAATAGGTGTACATAAACAAACCGTCCGTTTTGTAAATGAATATTTATTTATTCACATTCACGTTAAAAATTATATTTTTAACGATCAAACTATTTTATTCAACCTATGAATATTCTATTCGGTTCATTTATTAAATAAAATGTTATCTTTATTTTTCTAACTTATTTTTAGAAAATTTCGACGGCATAACGGCACGATACTAGAAACGAGACAAGGCCTAGCCTTATCCCCGGTCTAGTGAAGGCCCACGCCATTCACACATCAATCAAATCAATTTCATTTCACCAAACAATTCAATTCAAACCAAATAATCTAACCAACTACACAACTAAACAATTAAACAAACAAGCCATCCATGGTCTGCGGATGACGGGTGTCGGGTGCTACTAAACACCATTTGCATCCTAGTATATATTTCAACTAGAAATAAAATTAAAGAGTGAGAAATTCTCACAGAATTGCTAATCCAACGCCACGACTCTTCTTAGCAAAAATCTTCGCCGTTCTCGCCTCTTGCCACTTTCTTTGCCCGTATTCTCTACATATGTAAATTTCACATTTTTACTTCGCTATTCAATATATAAAAATCGAATTTTTACTTCGCTATTCAATATATAAAAATCGAATTTTTACTTCGCTATTCAATATATAAAAATCGAATTTTTACTTCGCTATTCAATATATAAAAATCGAATTTTTACTTCGCTATTCAATATATAAAAATCGAATTTTTACTTTGCTCTTCAATATATAAAAATAGAATTTTTACTTTGCTATTCAATATATAAAAATCTAATTTTTACTTTGCTGTTCAATATATAAAAATCGAATTTTTACTTCGCTATTCAATATATAAAAATCGAATTTTTACTTCGCTATTCAATATATAAAAATCGAATTTTTACTTTGCTCTTCAATATATAAAAATCGAATTTTTCCTTCGCTATTCAATATATAAAAATCGAATTTTTACTTCGCTATTCAATATATAAAAATCGAATTTTTTACTTCGCTGATCAATATATAAAAATCGAATTTTTATATTCTTACATATATAAAAACTATATTTCTTACTTAATACTTGAATGAAAATTATATTTTGAACCTTTCTATCATATAAAAAATTATATTTTTATTATCTCTATTATAGAAAAATCATACCTTTAATATTTCTATTATATAAAAATCACTTCTTTAATATTTCTATAACATAAGCTTCCTCCTAATAAAAAAAATATAAACTTTTTATTTTATAAAAATTCAGTTTTCAAACATATAAAAACTGAAATTTTATCTTTCCCTTTTAAAATTAATTATTGTAACTAAATAAAAATAAATAACTATATAATTAAAAACTTACAATGGAATAAGGAGGAGGAGGGGGTTTTCTGATTTCGACGAACAGGAGTGGTGGGGTTCGTTGTGGGGGTAGGCGGCGGGCTGGTGGTCGGGGTTGACCAGAGGGTGGGGGCGGCGGCCGTTTGGGGTTTTAGGGTGTCAGGGGTTCGATTGGGGGGGAGCGTTGGTGAGGGAGGAGGAGAGAGAAGGAGGGGGCTGCGATGGGTTGGCCAGAGGAGGAGGGATTCGACGGAGGGGAGGTGGTGCGAGGCCAGGCGGCGACATCGAGATCGAAGCGCTCGATTGGGAACGACGGGTTTTTTTAGTTTACATTTTTTTTACTTCTGATCTGAAATGAAAGTATGGGGGGGAGAATATAATAATATATTTATTTATTGATTTCAAAAAGCAACTTTTATTATTGAACTCGAAATCGAACCCACCGCCTATCGCCCATAACTAATTACCCCTATTCCGAACACAATGGCATATGCATCGAAGGCTGATTCGATCGTCTCGATCAGTTTTCGTTAAAATCAACATATAACTCTATATATTGAATTTGAACGCGCATTTCAATTTACTGGGGTCACATACTAACTCTACAAATTCCAGAAAAATATTTTCTAGCTTCATATTGACGATACGGTCCTAACAAAACTAGTTTCGTCGAATTTTGAGACCGTTGGAAAAATGGCCATTTTCTAGTCGATTAAAATCTACTGAAACAGGTCAAATGCGTTTTCCTTTGCCACGCTCACATATTGATTCAAAAAATTATGAAATTTGAAACCTAGCAATAATTTGACATCACGGACCCAACAAAAGTGGTTTCATCGAAATCCGAGGTCGTTTGCAAAATGTCCATTTTTAAGGGCCTGAATTTCATAGCGACTATTCAGAATTTTCAACAGGGCATATCTTTTGATTCCCGCTATGAAATTTTGATTTGTCGGATTCGTTGGAAAGATAGTCACAATTAGATCCCATTATTTTTGGTTTCACTAAAATCCGGTTTATTTTGCACCCGGTATGCTCAATTGAAGTTTGAAACCGAATTATCGAACTACCGCGCCATTTTCAATTCCATTTATAAATATAAATAAATATTTATATTCTATCGTCGATTCAAACGAATATATACGTTCGAATTATATTCAAAATAAATTTCTCGTCGATATTATTTAAAATAATTCATTTTAAATAATCAAAATTCGCTAAAATTGCCAAAATAAAAATTTTAAACTGGCCCAGATTTTTGGGTTGTTACAATCTCCCCCACTTAAAACTTTTCGCCCCCGAAAAGGAACAAAGTCGAAAGTGGTTTGATTAATCAATTCTACGTTCAATCTGACTTCCATTCTCCAACTTTTCAGTTTCTGAGAATTTTCAAATTCTTCAAAAATTTGGCTAACACCAGGAATTTTCGAAAAATTTCGCCATAACCTCCCCTGCACCGAGAGCCACGGGAAAATCCCGAAATTGCCTTATAGGCCTTCTGATCTCAAAAAGTAAAAGCCAAGCGGCTAGCCAATCGGCTCATAAAATCATCATCACCCAAACAAAACAGTAAATTATAGTAAACATGTACCTATTTGTCGGGCAAACAAATTTTATTTCCTTGCTCTAGCCTCTTTGCTATGACCTGTTCAATGTAAGTACAAGTATATGCAAGAAAATGTGACCAAATTTCAATATAATTCAATATTTGATACAATTAGGCGTAATGGTTCAAAATTATCAAACAAATAAACAAACAACACAAACATCAATCCATTAGTTGATTAGATTTTGAAATTCATAACTTTGATACATAGTCAAAAATCAGATTTTTGATGCCAACTCACAACAATAGGCCCTATCTAATTTTGGTTCTCACACCAGTCAATAGGAAATATATAGAAAGCCCACTTTCGTCACTCGAACATGAATTCTAATGATGGAGCTCCATCATCAAAATCATATCCGGGCGATTCGAGTGTAATTCTATATCTATCCAGTATATTAGAACTTCAAATACATGTATGCAAGGCGTATATGCAAAATCTTTATATACTGGACTGTCCAAATCAATACAAATAAATAATCAATTACGCATAATTGATTTAGATTTTCAAAACAAGATTTGTTTTCACTTTAAAAATATACTCTTCACACTCGTTCAAGGATACTACTGATCCCATCTCTAACGAGTCATTCCCGTTGGATATTACTAATCTAGTTTCTGATGAAATCTTTCTTATGGTTCTAATGTGTCTTGTTCTCTGAGCTTTGTAAACCAAAGCTCTGATACCAACTGTGAAAACCCGTAACTTCCCCGGTGAGGAAAGCACGGATAGTTCGAGAACAAGCCACAACAGAACGCAAACGAAAGAACATTTCATTGTATATTACAACAATGCATCAGAATACAAGAATATACAGAGTATAAATGAATATTACACAAAAATATCAGAGATTTAAATTACATTTAAATACATCGCAGCGGAAAATAATACAATACACAACTGAAGGAGATATACGGATACAAAGCTTTCCGAATATCGTTCCAGCTGTAAACCAGGGTCCTGTGAATATAAATCTGCAAAACCAAAACTACTAGCTGCCCGTGTCAAAATAAGGGCACCCAGAGTTTAGGTCAAAACGATAAACTCCAGGTTAGTTATGGGACTGGTGTGAGAACTAAAACAGTTATTTATCTTTATTTTCAAAGTTAGGTAAATCAAGGGACCACGCCGTATAACACGGAACGGGTTTCCTCCCAAGAATACTAATGCATATAACAAAACAGCGCAATGCTTTTTGGAAAAAATGAAGCTATTATAAGACCCAGGTCCTATCACACAATGCAACGCAAGCCGGGGGATAGGGTTTTCCCTTATAATAGCCAAACATGCTTAGTACGTTTAAAACAGGTCATTTGATACTACTATAAGTGCATAGTGTATAAAACAACTTCAAATCATATATCAATCATAGGCGGCATGAGCGTCCCATGCCACTATGTCGCCGTATATAGGTCTACAAATAAAACCGCAAATGTCATGTATTTGGAAATTGGATTTCCTTCTATGAACCGAGGCAAAAGATAGTCCTCAACCGATTCGAGACTGCCTAGCCCGAGTCTCAGGATCAGAGCTCGAGTGACCCTAGGAGCGAGAGGGCCGGTCCACCGATGTGGATTAAAATTCCTGAACAATACGTTTCCCCGCCCTTTGCGGCGTAAACGAGCCAACGAATGACTCCATCGGACCCGGATCGTCCGATCAAACCGAGGCGTCTCGCAACAGCAACAACCACACAGGTGAAAAGTATATAAATGTCAGGGCTGGTAGGTCACTGACACCAACCTAGCTAGGAAGAAATGCATGCCCTCCCTGAGGTCCTTCTCCCGTTTTTGGTTCACGACCGAGGTGTGAGGCTCGCGAATTCACGTTACACAAAGTTGTGCCACACAGGCTGTGCTTTGATCATCAACCACAAGACTTTGCTTTTTAAAAGAAGCCTTGATCATTTGCATCTTAGCATGCCACATAGGCAAACCATTCTATGCAACCGATATCAGTCACAGAGAATGAAATCCGATGTCAGACACACAGTCCATTTACAAGTCCGTTCTGGGTCTGAACGAAATCGGAGGCACTTTCCTCGCATATCCTTCGATCTCCAAGCACATCTGGACGATCACCAACTGTTTCCATCTTCTTGGGTGTACAGCCCAATCAAGATTATCAGTAATCACCTAAACGACGTGAAGACCTCCGGTCTTCGACCATTGTCTTCATCTTCGAATTATCGTCATATCAGTTATTCAGAATGGGATAAACCCGGACTTTCCGAATAACTCGCGTATATTTTAAATAAGTGTTACACAAACACAACATACGCTTCATTCCAATTCATCAGTCACTAACTGTAAATTAATCAAGAGAACAATTCCCCAAATATTAACCCCGAAGGCCGAAACCAACATCAGATCAATATCCAGAAAACCATTCTGCTTGGCTAACCGACAGTTAGTTTCTAAATTTCACATTCATAGGGAAAGATTCCCATTAATTTTATCCAAGATAAATTCCTTGAATTTATTCTCTAATCTCCTTTTGAATTTCGATTCAACTAGTCGAGATTAACGAACCTTACCGAAGTAATCATTGGTTTTAATTTCCCAATCCCAACCAATTCATCCCATGAAGTAAAACGGGTCTTACTTCATATCTAACACCACGGAGTTATCGGTAAATTCAATTAACATTTCACATTCAAATCTAATTAAAGATTTAACTAACGCCTGGAGCAAAACTGGTGATACTCCATTCTCGATTATTTCAATCTAATTAAAGATTCATTAAAACTCCACTTAGTTTTAATCTGTGACTGGGTTAAAGAATCATTGTCATTTAAAACACGATTCACGATAAACCCAAAAATCACATCAAATTAATTATCGGGTTAAAGAGCAAGTGTTATTTAAGACACTGTTCACGATAAACCCAAAATCAATATCAATTCAATTCCAATTAAATATTATTTAATTGGTACACTTCATTAAATCTAAATAAAAAGATTTAATCTTTTCTCAACTGGGTTCAAGAACAGTGTTAATGAAGACACCATTCACGATAAACCCAAATCACATTTGGTATTATACACAAGGCTCTGAATAGAAAATATATCGGCTTATATTCAATATCAAATTCTACGACCAACAGATACCGTATTGGAAATAACGATATATAAATATCTTTCAAATTTCCATAACAACATCTGTATAATCATGAAATCCAACATCGAAATATTCCGAAGACAATTTCGATTCAAATCCATTCCAATGCAATTATTGGAAATTCTGGTTATTTTCAAAACCATTTCCAATCTAGTTTATTTATTTTAAAAATAAGCAGAATTATAATTCTAGTTCAAAACTAGTTCATTTCGATAAAAATCTATTTTTATCTTTTCAAATATGGAGTTTTTCATCCCAATTCTTTCCAAATCATTTCTTATGATTTTACGCAAATTATTACTATTTTTAATAATTTTATCAAGGCCCGTACAGTCGATTTCCATCAACGGCCGTCGAACTGCACTTACAACGACCTTTTTCAAATTTGATTTGGACGTATCTCCAAATCCAACGGTTAGATTTTGAGTTTCTAATATTTATTAGAAAGCTCTTTTCGATACGAACCCAATGGTTCCGGTTTTAGGAGAATCCGACGGTCGGATCTCCCGTAATATCCGTTCAAAGTCAATGGTCGAAATTCGCGAACTGCCGCAGTGCGGCGCGTTCTATTCAGGCCATTATATTATATATATAATATATACTTCGTCGATTTTCTTTTCAAAACGATTTTTAATTCAATTTCCATTCGTTTTCAATTAAATTTCGATTCGTATTCAATTCTATTAAATTTCAATTCGAATTCATTTCTATTCAAATTTCTATTCGAATTCATTTTAAAACGATTTCAATTCTATTTCAATTTCATTCGAATTCATTTCAAAACGATTTCAATTCTATTTCAATTTCATTCGAATTCATTTCAAAACGATTTCAATTCTATTTTAATTTCAAACCAAAACGATTTCAATTCTATTTCAATTTCAAACCATTTCAGTTTATTTCGAATTTCAAATCAATTCAATTAAATTCGAATTTCAATTCACTTTAATATTCACTTCAATTTGAATAAAATCGATATAAATATCTTTTACATCAAAATGGCGTCAATCTATCAACGCGGCTTCATATGTTTCTATTTTCAAATATTCTATTTCAAATATTTCTATTCAAATATTTCTTTTTCAAATATTTCTTTTTCAAAATTGGAATGAGGCCCAATCAATTACCATATAATGTTAATTATATGGATTTTCTACAACACATGTAAATATCAACAACAATGAATAATCTACCATCATCCAAAGTGCATTCTACACTGTATAAGCATCAAATATAAATATTCAACGCTTATAGCAGCTTGTCAATCAATCGATCGACATACAACTAAACAATCGGGATTAGTGTACTTCAAATATCATCCCAATACCCGTGTGGGGTTTCAAACAATCAAACACAGATTTTATTTGTGCAGTTGGGCGATGTGTAAAATTTATCGTCCCAATCAATGTCCTTCAAATAGGTGTACATAAACAAACCGTCTGGTTTGTAAATGAATATTTATTTATTCACATTCACGTTAAAAATAATATTTTTAACGATCAAACTATTTTATTCAAACTATGAATATTCTATTCGGTTCATTTATTAAATAAAATGTAATCTTTATTTTTCTAACTTATTTTTAGAAAATTTCGGCCGCATAACGGCACGATACTAGAAACGGGACAAGGCCTAGTCTCATCCCTGGTCTAGTGAAGGCCCACACCATTCACACATCAATCAAATCAATTTCATTTCACCAAACAATTCAATTCAAACCAAATAATCTAACCAACTACACAACCAAACAATTAAACAAACAAGCCATCCATGGTCTGTGGATGACGGGTGTCGGGTGCTACTAAACACCATCTGCATCATAGTATATATTTCAACTAGAAATAAAATTAAAGAGTGAGAAAATCTCGTAGAATTGCTAATCCAACGCCACGACTCTTCTTAGCAAAAATCATCGCCATTCTCGCCTCTTGCCACTTTCTTTCCCCGTATTCTCTACATATGTAAAAATCACATTTTTACTTCGCTATTCAATATATAAAAATCAATTTTTTACTTCGCTATTCAATATATAAAAATCGAATTTTTACTTCGCTATTCAATATATAAAATCGAATTTTTACTTCGCTATTCAATATATAAAAATCGAATTTTTACTTCGCTATTCAATATATAAAAATCGAATTTTTACTTTGTTCTTCAATATATAAAAATCGAATTTTTACTTCGCTATTCAATATATAAAAATCGAATTTTTACTTCGCTATTCAATATATAAAAATCGAATTTTTACTTCGCTATTCAATATATAAAAATCAAATTTTTACTTTGCTCTTCAATATATAAAAATCGAATTTTTACTTCACTATTCAATATATAAAAATCGAATTTTTACTTCGCTATTCAATATATAAAAATCGAATTTTTACTTCGCTATTCAATATATAAAAATTGAATTTTTATATTCTTACATATATAAAAACTATATTTCTAACTTACTACTTGAATGAAAATTATATTTTGAACCTTTCTATCATATAAAAAATTATATTTTTATTATCTCTATTATAGAAAAATCATACCTTTAATATTTCTATTATATAAAAATCACTTCTTTAATATTTCTATAACATAAGCTTCCTCCTAATAAAAAAAAATATAAACTTTTTATTTTATAAAAATTCAGTTTTCAGACATATAAAAACTGAAATTTTATCTTTCCCTTTTAAAATTAATTATTGTAACTAAATAAAAATAAATAACTATATAATTAAAAACTTACAATGGAATAAGGAGGAGGAGGGGGTTTTCTGGTTTCGACGAACAGGAGAGGTGGGGTTTGTTGCGGGAGTAGGCTGTGGGCTGGTGGTCGGGGTTGACCAGAGGGTGGAGGCGGCGACCGTTTGGGGTTTTAGGGTGTCAGGGGTTCGATTGGGGGGGAGCGTTGGTGAGGGAGGAGGAGAGAGAAGGAGAGGGCTGCGATGGGTTGGCCAGAGGAGGAGGGATACGACGGAGGGGAGGTGGTGCGAGGCCAGGCGGCGGCGTCGAGATCGAAGCGCTCGATTGGGAACGGCGGGTTTTTTTAGTTTACGTTTTTTTTCTTCTGATCTGAAATGAAAGTATGGGGGAGGGGGAATATAATAATATATTTATTTATTGATTGATTTCAAAAAGCAACTTTTATTATTGAACTCGAAATCGAACCCACCGCCTGTCTCCCATAGCTAATTACCCCCATTCCGAACACAATGGCATATGCTTCGAAGGCTGATTCGATCGTCTCGATCAGTTTTCGTTAAAATCAACATATAACTCTATATATTGAATTTGAACGCGCATTTCAATTTACTGGGGTCACATACTAACTCTATAAATTCCAGAAAAATATTTTCTAGCTTCGTATTGACGATACGGTCCTAACAAAACTAGTTTCGTCGAATTCTGAGACCGTTGGAAAAAATGGCCATTTTCCAGTCGATTAAAATCAACTGAAACTGGTTAAATGCGTTTTCCTTTGCCACGCTCACATATTGATTCGAAAAATTATGAAATTTGAAACCTAGCAATAATTTGACATCACGGACCTAACAAAAGTGGTTTCATCGAAATCCGAGGTCGTTTGCAAAATGTCCATTTTTAAGGGCCTGAATTTCATAGCGACTATTCAAAATTTTCAACTGGACATATCTTTTGATTCCCGCTATGAAATTTTTATTTGTTGGATTCGTTGGAAAGATAGTCACAATTAGGTCCCATTATTTTTGGTTTCACTAAAATCCGGTTTATTTTGCACCCGGTATGCTCAATTGAAGTTTGAAATCGAATTATCGAACTACCGCGCCATTTTCAATTCCATTTATAAATATAAATAAATATTTATATTCTATCGTCGATTCAAACGAATATATACGTTCGTATTATATTCAAAATAAATTTCTCGTCGATATTATTTAAAATAATTCATTTTAAATAATCAAAATTCGCTAAAATTGCCAAAATAAAAATTTTAAACTGGCCTAGATTTTCGGGTTGTTACACCATATGCATTTCAAAAGGATACATATATCTCATAAACACAAGACCACAAATTTTGATTTCTCTTATTAGATGGACAATCAAATGCACCATAACATCAAAAAATGAAGGGGGAAAATACATCTCTAATTGGCATAAAATAACAATAACATCAACTTGTTGAGCATCCAATGTATTAGGATTAATTACCTTGCTACAAATTATATTAAAAAATATAGAAAGCTTGTAATAACATGTCTAACGTGTTTGGAAATATGCCTCGAATTGCAATAGGTGACAAATGTTGCATTAACACATGACAATCATGAGACTTCATGCCGGTCAATTTCAGATCTTAGATTGATACACGACTGCTAATGTTCGAAGAATAACCTGATGGAACCTTGACACCATGAATACATTCACATAGACTGGTTATTTCTTTTTTAGATAATGTATAACATGCAGGAGACAAATAGGTGCGTTTACCTTTCTGCACTGGTGCTAACTCCTTTCGAATACCCATTTTCATCATATCTTGCCTTGCTTTTTCCCCATCTTTTGTCTTACCAGGCATATTCAAGAATGTCACAATGATACTATCACAAACATTTTTTTCTATATGCATTTCATCTAGACAATGCCTAACCTATAAATGTCTCCAATATAAAAGTTCCCAAAATATAAACTTCTTCTTCCATGAGCCTTCTAGAAAAGGAATTTTTTTACCGAATTTATTTTCAGTATTTTTTACACATTCATAAACATCATTACCTGCTAATTGTAAACGAACAACTCCATTCTCTATCTCCCCATTGAAAGGCTTCCCTTTTTTACGATAATGATGATCAAAGGGGAGAAATCTACGATGATGCATATACACATTTTTCTTGAAAAATTGCAATCGCTCAACAACCATATCATCTTGACAAATTGGACATGCTTTGGCACCTTTTGTACTATAGCCAGACAAGTTACCATACGTGGGAAAATCATTTATAGTACAAAAAACTATGGCACACAATGTAAAATCACTTTTACTGTATGCATCAAATATACGCATGCCTTTATACCATAAAAGTTTTAGATCATCCATAAGAGGAGTTAAGTAAACATCGATGTCGTTTCCTGGTTGTCGTGATCCAGAGATCAAAAGAGACAACATGATGTACTTGCGCTTCATACTCAAGTGAGGTGGAAGATTGTAAATCGTCAAAAGAGCAGGCCAAGTACTATGTTGACTACTTAGGTTGCCAAATGGATTTATACCATCTGTGCAAAGACCAAGTCTAAGGTTTCTAATTTCTTTACCAAAATCAGGGTACATTGCATCAATGTTTCTCCATTGTGGAGAATCGGCTGGATGCCTTAGAAATCCATCATTTTTCCTCACATCTGCATACCATCTTAAGTTTTTTGCATTTTCTTCATTTGCAAATAAATGTTTAAATATTGGTATAATTGGCAAATACCATAAAACTTTTGCCGGAGACTCTTTTTTATTTGCTTTGCTACGAACATTCCCTTGCGACTTGTAACGGGATAATCCACACTTAGGACACTCATGCAATTTCTCATATTCATTTCAATACAATATACAATCATTTGTACATGCATGTATCCTTTTATATCCTATACCAATTGGGCATATAATTTTATTCGCCTCTTAGTTTGAAGTGGGAAGCACACTACCTTCTGGAAGCATTTCTTTCAGAAGTTTAAGCAATGATGTAAAACTTATATCACTCTACCCATATTTTTCTTTCAAATTGAAAAGCTCGAGCACAACAGACAATATTGTGAACTTAGCACAACCTGGAAATGAAGGCTTCTCGGCATTAGCTGACATTTTTTCGAACAACTTTGGCTCTTCCATCAATTGATCTTCGGCATCACGAAACGTCTCCTGAATCTGGTCATTCTCATCATATTCATCATTCTCATGATTATCTTCTTGATCATTCTCATCATTCTCATGATTGCTAGAAAAAGCTCTGCTAAGTATACTTTCACAATGCCATATCCGTCGCATATAGTTTTGCTTAAACCCATAACGAATTATATGATCCTTCTTTTGATCAATGTTATGGAACCTCCTCCTATTTTTGCAGTGTCCACAAGGACAAACAATGGTTTCTTCCCTTTTTCTTAATTGATCATTCGATGCACAACTGATGAACTATTCAATGTTTTTCAAGAATTGTTCATCGCTATGTTTTACATTGTACATCCAATTACGATCCATGTGCAAATTCAAGAGACGCTATATATATATATATATATATATATATATATATATATATATATTAAAGGAAGTCAATAAAAAAAGCAAGTGAAAGATACATCATAAGCACATTATACACACACACACATGCCTACATAAAGAAATTAGTAAGTCTAGGAATTTACTCCAAAACGTTCATTTCTTCTTCTGAAGTTCATATTATATATTTTTGCCAATTAACAACTTCATAGAAATAAATATAGTCTGCGGCTATAAAATTTGGCACTAGAATATATTCGTTTTTTTTAAGTAAACAAGTAAAAACTAATCACAACATAGAAATGCATAGTATGTTTCAATCTTGATTTAATCATAAAATAAAACCTATATTAAAGGACAAACAATTGAAAAGGGGTACAATAAGAGCAAATTGAATACACTGAAAATTCTAAGATCTGTGAACATACTTAGATTCTAATAAAAATGTAGAATCTAATAAAATTGTAGACTTAAATTGTAGATTCTAATAAAATCCAAAGTGTATATCAAAACCAGATTAAATTGTAGATTCAATATATATATTCTAAGGTTCATACACATTCAAACTCAATTTTCACCACTATATCCCACTTTAAATTATTTGGAAAACATTGAATTTTGGATCCAAATATATAACTTAAACATATCATTACTGACTAAATGATTTTTCACACTTGTAATTTTATTTTATTTTGAACTAAAATGTAAATTAAATCGTAAAGGGAAAAATCTAACTCGAAACGAGAAGCAAACCATATGATTTTAAGTTTCTTAACAAAATTGGTCTTAACAATTAGTTATTGTAACAATGCAACAAAGTCTTCACGATAAATTTAATTTATCTTGTTCTAATTAGTAACTGTAATCCCCAGCGTTAACTGTTATGGAATCCACCAATGCAACAAGCCAATTTTTCTAGAAAAACGGAAACCAATTATAATATGATGCAACTTGCTTTATGTACATAGCAAATTGATTTACTGCAATATGTATAGTAGCTTGATTTGTCAAGCTATATTAATGAATGATTTCATGTATTTGTAAATGATCTTTACGTGACAAATTTACTTTTACAGACCAACATACCCATACAATTTTTCTCATCTTCTAGTTCTCCTAAAGTACCCAAATTTAATAAATAATAAAAAAAGGAATTTCAATGGTTGTCGGTTATGCTAATGTAGAGGGGTAAAGCCATTACTTAGCTTCTCGACAGCTCAAACTGCATGGAATTATATATCCAACTCATGATTTACAGCTAGTTGGTGTTATCTTGGAGCTAAGGAACAATTGCTCTGAGATGTGGATACTTTCCCATTTATCATGAAAGGGTCGCTTCATTATGGTTCACCAAGATTCCACCTAAGTCTATTTCATGAATTAAAGAGATAGCAAAGAGGTATGAAGAACATATTCAATTGTACACCACTCGTTCTAAGGAAGTATGTCATTATCTGGATTATCCCAGGGCCCTTGAAAATATCTAAAGCCTTTCTTCAACTTATTTAATACAACAATCACCAAAGAAGGTAGCCTAGTTCAAAAGTGGTCCTTGTAGCATTGTTTCATGCTATTGATAAAGAGACGGATTTTGGAAAATGGATCAAAATGAAGGATCCTATGAATTTTGAGAAATCTTAAAGAAAGCATTGATAAATTCCTAAGACTAGAGGAAGGAGAAATCGTCGAAAGAAGCTCCGCTGCTAAATATCAGAATTTGATTCCTTAGGATAATGATAAAGCAAAACAAGGAGAAAACATTCTTGATAAGGCAAACAAAGTGAGAAATCAAAAGATGAGAAACCATGATAAAGAACTAAAAGAGATAACAAATGCTTCAGGAGGCCTAATCCAGAGGAATATACTTCTTTGACTGAAAATTTGGAGAACAACTTATTAGCTACAAAAGAAGTGGAGCATTACTCTAAAACCCATCACTATAAAATAGATAGAAGGACAAAAACTATCTGGCAAGTACTGATGTTAAATGAAATGCATGGACATACCACTAATGAGTCTCGCCACCTAAAATCATGGAAGAACTAATCAGAAAAATTAAGCTTCAACAATATGCACAAAAGCCACTGGAAACAAACCTATCACATACTACATAGGGGAAGTGATTCTTGCATACCAAGTAGGGCCTAATAACCATATTATTAGATGAAATGATGGAATACTAATTATGCAAGAAACGTCAGGTCTTTATTACAGTTGTTATTGTTGTAAACTGGGATTAGTTGCTGAATAAGTGCCAGGTTCTACACTGTATGAATGGATGAAATATGATGAAACAAACATGCAAACTGAAGGTCAGTTGATACACAATATATTTTCGTACTTGGATTATGTATGGCTCTATCTTGTTATGGCAAATACATCCTTCAATGAATTTTAGATTCACATTGAGGTGAACCTTGCTTACCATGCTTTAACAATTAGTAGGAAACCATAAACAAATCATTCAGCGATTTAGGATCGAATGGGGTATTTAACTTGTACTTGAACTCACCAAAAATGTTCCAAAAATTATTTGAAGAAAACTCAGTTTCAAATTATGAAAATTATTATTAAAGATAAATTAATATATATTTACTTATAGATGTTTTCCTAGAAAAAAATAAAATATTGTCCATTCATTATATTTTCTTTTCATATCCAATCCAATGCCTTTAAAAATTATGCATTATTTAGTCCATGTCTTTTTCAAATAAATGCCTTTTCACATAAAACCACATTGTTCATCAAATTTGAACAATTTTTCTGTCTGCAACTCAAACCTAAGGGAGTACTGTATTGATTATGAAGATAAAATAAAGCTGTTCAATTTCTCTATCCCTTTCGGATGTCCCCTGTAGTAATCTTAACCATATATTAGATATCAATATAGTCATTAATCAAATATAGTGAGTTTCCACTGATTCATTTGATTTGTTGTGATTAATGGCTGAGATTTTCCAGGACCGGGAGATTGAAAATAGGAACAAAAGATTTGATCTCAAAACAAGTGTATTTCATTAAACTCTAAAGTCTACTTCCTACAGCATGGAATAACAACCCATGTCTTTGAAATATGATAATATAATGGAATTCGAAATTATGTACTGTTTATGTAATTTGAGGTACACCATACACCATAACCATTGGCTGTCATACAAATATCCAACTATCCAGATTCGTATGTCGTCGCTGGTACATCATATCGCGTGGAGTTAACTAATTGGTGGTCTTCTAGCATATATATCTGTTTCCAACTGGGTGTTGCAATTAAGTAGGGATTCAGAAACAATATACTGAGATGGTGCATTTCCTTTTCATAGTGGGTATTTTTTCCTTTTCTTTTGATAACACACTTATTTGATAAATATCCACATCACTGAACTTTCATACACAGTTGCACAAATAAGCAACTGTTAATTTCCATTTTCTCATTTGGCTTCCACACATACAAATTGATTTGAAAACTAACTACGTACACATGTTTTTTCCCCCATAATTATCGCTATAGCATGTTCTTGTATTCTGAATTTATCCCTACTAAAACTTCTATATCTGTACAAAGACGGTTCTATACGTTGGTTTACTGTTAAGAAGTCTTAGCCTACTTAATTCAGGTGTAGACCCATTAACATTGTATAAGTTTCCATAGCAAAACTGCTACAATGTACCTTTCAGTATATATGGTAAATTTTCGTTATACCGATTATCATTTGTAATTTTCTATTATCGACATAATAGTTTATAGTGTATAAAACAACAAAAAAAGTAAAAGTTGATCCAGTGAACCATTCATGAATCCATATTCAATAACGTAAATTAACATGCCATTAAAAACAATCAATAACTTAAGTACTCAATCTATTCATATGTACAAATCAATGGCACCCGATATAGAGACGAATCTAAAGCATAGGTTGGGTAGGTAGCTGCCCACCCTAAGAATTTTGTGAAAAACTGATAAAAAACAGGAAGAAAAGTACGCATCCAAGATTTCTCACTCAACATACTTTCGATTACCCTTTCGCAAGCCATAGTTGTATCGTCAATGTCCATCTTTTTCAATTCATTCTTCATAGTCGATTTGATTAATTAAAACAGAAGCCTAATTCAAAGTTTTAAATCAGGAGTCTACTATTTCTATTCAGTCTCCACTCCATTCTTTAGATCATGTTTGAGGAGATAAATCAAAATACTTTTTTTATCCTCAGGTGTTATAGAGTATTATCCTACGCTACTTTTAATCATGACAATTATTACATCTATATTATACTTTAATCCACTGATCTGTTAATTATTGGATTATATTTCATTTTAATAAGCTGATTTGTTGATAAATTGATTTATATGATTAAATTATAGAAATGTTCTTTTTGAAAAGCATCAAGAGTGCTGGATTATCCCTATTAACCACTCCTTATTGATGTTGGAAATGTATCTTTAATCCACTGATCTGTTAATTATTGGATTATATTTCATTTTAACAAGCTGATTTGTTGATAAATTGATTTATATGATTAAATTATAGAAATGTTCTTTTTGAAAAGCATCACAAGTGCTGGATTATCCCTATTAACCACTCCTTATTGATGTTGGAAAAGATTTGTTGATAAATTGATTTATATCATTAAATTATAGAAATGTTCTTTTTGAAAAGCATCACAAGTGCTGGATTATCCCTATTAACCACTCCTTATTGATGTTGGAAATGTATCTTATTAATAAAATTTTGTTTCACTTAAATTGAAGCTATAAATATTTTAAACTGTTTGATGCAATTTACTTCATTTGTTTTGCATTTATTATGTGACTTAAATCTTTGAAACATCATAACTAGCTTGAGTATTCCAAAGAAACTCAAAAAGCCTACAGTGTTCTTAGCTTTCCTTTCTTTTTTTGTGTATTTTTTTCAAATAAGTTTGTCAAATTACTAATACAATGCAACGATCAGTTTTATTGTTTTAGTGTGTTAAAATTTATTACAGAAATTTAGTTGAATCTCAAATTTTCTATCATATATTCGGCTATTAATAGAACTCTGCACACACAAAAAAAACCTCTGCCCAATGAAAAAACAATTCATGATTTCGTTGATGACCCAATCAATGGCACACAATCTGTTCATATTTACAAATTATAGCACCCGCGGCTTGTATCGACAAATTATACCACTCTCGACATCTCCCCTCTCATATGCTAAAGTCAAATTATTATCAACATTATAACACACAATCTATTCGATGGCGCAGGAGACATAGATTATGAACAACACTGCTATCAATGCTAAAGTCCAATCGAATCAAAATTGATTTAAATCAAGGGTTTTGTACCTTAAATTGAAATGGGCGGCCGAAATCTCCCCAATCAAACACGAGAAGATTGACGAATTTTGGATCGAATAGAGATGGGCGACCGAAGCCTCCTCTATCAGGCGCGATTAACGAATTCTGGGTTAAATTAAGATGGCGCCTGAAATCTCCTCTATCAGAAGCGATTAACGAATTATGGGTTTCCTTTTTTTTTTTTAAGTGAGTGCATTGTAATATTTTTGGGGGAAGACGCGGGAACAACCTAATAATTAATGAGAAAGAGGGAGCAATTATTTTTAGGGTGAAATAATTTATATTGTCACTGGTTGGTTAAAAGGCCTAGGCTAACCGGTGCAAACTTTAAAAGCAAATAAAATACTTTCACATTTGCACTGGTTGGTGAAAAACTAGGGTGAAACTGGTGCAAACATAAAATTTGCATTGGTTATACATGGAACCATTGCAAATAATTTTATTTGCTTCCCCTTATTTGCACTGGTTTTTAAATAAAACCAGTGCAATTTATTGTTTTCCTCTATTCTATTGCTTTTTATGTACCAGTTGCATTGGTTGTTATCCTAGAACTAGTGCAAAAAATTGTATTTACACCAGTTGTTGACACAACTAGTGCAAATAAGGCGAAGCAATAGGCCTGTTTTGTAGTAGTGAAAATTGATGCATGAAAAAACAGAACGTGATGGTTCAGTTTCTTATACGTTTAACACATATTTTAATTTTAAGTAACTAGAAATTTATGACATGGATCAATAAAAGTGACCGTAAGATTCAAGGAAAACAAAGAATTTCAAAATCTAATGTTTACTTGTTTTAATACTGGTTAGAGTCCCTACTTCCATCTTTAACTAATTTTAAATTATGTAGACTGATTAAAGACTACAGTTCAGTTTTTAATTTCAAAAATTAAATGCTGAAATTTTAAGTTACTTATCTGTCTTTAATCTAAGATTGAAAATTTTCAAATTTTAATTTTCTGCCTCTAATTTTAAGTTTTTTTGTAGTGCGTTTTGTTGCCTTAGAAACCTGGAGGTTGCCAAAGCAACCCTGACATCCAACCAATCTTTTGTTTCCGTTCAAACCTTGAGTTGGAAATGCCCTAAGAAACTATATTTGGTCAGATGATCTATTTATTTTTTATATTTTTCGAATGTATGTTCTGCTTTTTTTAAGGTTGACAATGTGGACTTTAAGATAATATAGTTGCTAAAGCTTCATCATGGAGTTTTGGTATATCTTAATTTGTTTCTTTCCTATACTTGTACGGTGAGTAAAAGATGAAAACAAAAGGAGATACCAAAAAAATTAATTAAATGTTGATGTCAAAAAGTGGCACAATACCCAAAAAGAAATAATATAGAGAAATAAATGAATAAATATAAAAAAAAGGAGAGTGAATGAATTCATATGTAAATTTGTAGTAGTTCAGCATTAACGAGGCTACGTATACTTTATAATTTCTAGATTATATATTAACTTTGAGTACAAATGATGGTTTTAATAGCTAGTATCGAATACAATGTTGTAGAAATAATAAAATGACAAGAGAATGGCTAATTCTTTATTTGAAACTTTGGAGGGCTATTTATAGGTGTTGCGGTTCTCAGGTCCACTAGGACACATAGCATCCATCCTGAGCCTATAAGAATGGCTAAAAAGCTTTCTTCTTACGTAAAAAGGCCCAGTCCGACTAGGTACAGAGAGGTAGCGGTAGATCAGGGAATACAGAGTTATTGGAAGCAGTCAAATCGGAGTAGGAACATATATTTAGGGAAGATATTCTCGAATTGACTGAGTCTGGCTCGACCCAGTGGGTCCGAGAATTATTCGACCTGAGATTTAGATGATCATCGTACTGGAGTTGTTTTGAAGATGTGGTAGTCTCCCGGGTCGGGTCGACTTAGGTTCTTAGTCGACCTAAAGACTATTCTAGCTAGAGCTTGCCGATGTTTAATGATTGTCTTTGTGTAATTGTGTTTCGGGTCGGCTAGCTACTTAGTCAATCTCGAAGTCTTTCGAGCTTGAATTTGTTTCCAATGTTATTAGTCTTTTTCGAGTAGAATAGGGATTGAGCCGGGATGACGTCTTTTGATGATGGTTCGAACTTATTCTCTTGATCGTCTAAAATCTTGACAAGCTTAACAAAGCGCTACTCAACATTTCCCCCTCCCAAATTACGTTGCGTTGTAGACGAGATGTGCTTTGTGATCTATTGAGCAGCAATTCCTTAGAAGTTGTTCAATTTGTGAATTGTGATCACGAACAGTCTTGTCCGTCTGAGATGCCATTGTACTCAGATTAATCTGGCTATAGAAAGAAATTATTATTTGTTGTGTCGAATTGTTGGCTCTTTAATGTGATGTCACACATACAGGTCGTCGAAAGATATTATCACTTTGCTCAAGTCGAGCGTATGGTCAAATTAGACCATAAAATCATGTACAAGTCAGAACGAGATGTTGGTGAACATGATTGTCGGAACCATGCGAATATTCATTAAATCAGTAAGGTAGAAATCATAAAATGTTAAGGAGAGTGTGTTTCTCTCTGTCTCTGGTCGGCCTATCGAGCCAGAAAATGTCATAACATGTTCGGGTTGATCCTTTCCTGGTCGAAGACTTCCCAGGTCGATATATTGAGCCTACCCTTCTATGGACTGTCACTCCACCAGAATACGAAGGGTCTCTTTTTTTTTACTATATGGGGCTGGCCCACCCCCGTTATTTAACATTTAGTTTTTATTGCCTTTCGAGCCGAACCTGTTCCAAGATCTACAAAACACTTAAATCGAACAAAAATCGTTAACTTCTTTCGTCATCCAGTCTGAAGGAGAGTAAGCCCCGTGATAGGTGTGTTTATTTGTGCATAGTATGAGTGGGGGAGGTTTTGTTGATCAAGTTGACTGTTTGACCATGGTGATGGAGTTGGTGGAGTTTTTTGTATTTACTGTTTGATGATGATGGACGTATACAATGAAGTTGATATGTTTGTGTTGGTATTGTATATATTGTTGACTAACGGTGATGGATGTTATACAATGAACTTGATATGTTATATTTTGGTATAGTACGTGATTATGGTATAGATATGTATCTGAAATAGCTGTGAAATGAGCTGAAAATTATACTGTATGGTATGGGTGTATGTTGGAAGGATGGAATGGCTGTTGTAATATAAAAAGCTATCGACTACTTTCGAGTTTCATATTTCTAATAGCTGGCTACAGCTATTGGTTTCCCATTGTGTAGCCACGCGGACATGTTTAGCTATCGAAATCGTCGTCGTAACCATTGATATTGCCATCGGAAAAGTGTTGTCAAAGCAGATACAAATCGTCGTCGTCCATGCACAGTACTCCGACAACTGTTTCGACCACCGTCGGAATATACTACTTTCTTTATAGTGTATATCCACAATATTTCCCCACTTTATTTTCGCTAAAATGTTTTGCACCTACACCGTTATAGAACAGCTAAGCGTACCACTGTAAAGAATGAAGCCATTGTCGCGGAAATAGAGGGATTGCTAAAACAAGTATTTGGATTTCAGATCTGAAATAAAGCTTGGACATAGATCACCCAAAGGGACCGACAAGTAGTTCAGATGATTTGACTTGCTCGATGTCAGTTTCAAAAGAACACTTAAGAAGCCTTAGATCATGACGCCTTATTTTATTTTCCTTTAGACTTGGATAAGCCGACATCTTTCCATGTTTTTTTGGTGAGAAGAAGAAGCCTCTTGAAATGAGAATTTTTGTTGAAGCGGAGATTACTTTTAATGAACTGAACAAGGGGTAGAAGATTTGCAGTCAAAATTAGGCTAAATCGGAAAAAAATGCCTGGAATTGAGCCAAAATTTTTATGGCATATGTTATAATTGAGCCAAAAAAAGTTTTAATAGACATCTATTTCAAGTGCTAAAATAAAAGAATCGTTGAAAATAAATTTATTAAACTTGCTAAAAAAAAAGTTGCAAAAGTCCTTTATAACAACTGCCATTTTGTGACTGTTTTAAAAATATAGTAGCAATAAAGTCTTTTTGTTATAGTGGTTAATGCAATCTTTTAATTAGAAAATGATTTTGTTATATTATAGAATGTTACAGAGAGGAAAAAGTTGAAGTATTGAATGAACAGAGAAGTCACTATACGTATTGTCTTATATATATACATACATATATATATATATATATATATATATATATGAGGCAGGTTCAATGACGCCTCAATAGCCTACCACTTTCTCACCACACATTTACTCCTTCTCTCCTTCCACTCATTCTCTCACCTTCCACTCGCTTTCTTTAATATAAATGGGAGAAGGAAATCAGGGAGCATTTGTCGTGCTCCATTTTTGGGTTGCAACCGAACGCTTGCCTATATATATATATATATATATATATATATATATATATATATATGTATATGTAGCATTTTCTTTTAAAGGACAAACTTAGCAAATTCTTTGATCAAAAGTATGCTAAGTTTGTTTTTTAGACAAATGCCCACATTTTAGTGCAAATGTAGAATTCAGGGGGCCTACTGTCATTTTCCATTTTGCTCTAAAATGTGAACTTTCGGCTAAAAAACCAACTTTTCATACTTTTGGCCAATTTTTTTTTGCTAATTTTGGCTTTCTCCATATATATATGTATATATAATATATATATATATATATATATATAGGAGCGTTCCGCTACACCTCTTTTATTGCATGTGGATGCTCCCCCTTAATCTCAGCCATACAATGCTCCACTCATTCACTCTCTTCCTATTTTAGTATTGTTTCTTAGTGGGAAGAGAGAGAATGGGTGGAGCATTGTCTGGCTGAGATTAAGGAGGAGCGTTCACGTGCAATATAAGAGGTGTAGCGGAACGCTCCCTATATATATATATATATATATGTATATACATATATATATATATATATGTATATATATGTATATATATCTTATATATAATGCAAATACTTCCCCAAATGAAGCCTTTTTCGTACTATCCAAACTACCCTTTTCTGCTTTGAGAACGACAACTGTCACAACGGTTTATTTTGTCTTTTTGCCCTAGCACGTTTACAAACAACATTCTACTCATTTCTACCCTTCTTCCGCCGACCATTCTTCCCAACTTCCTCACTTTAACGCTCACGTTTCTTCTCATTTCCTCATCTTCGTGTTTCAGCATACCAAAAGCAGACGTCAACTTCTCCTCCTCTTCCTTATCTCGCTTTCTGACCGTCAGCAATTGCGCATTGTGCCATCGACCAAGGTATGAAATTAGCTTTTTTTTTGTTTGGAAGATTTATTCAACTTATTTCCTTCTTTGTTCAACTGCACAGGTCTTTCTACGGCAGACTGTAACATCAACTGCAAAAACAGCTGAAGATATCAAACTTGCTTCTCAAAATCGAATAATCCACAGGTTTGTACACCTAATTTTGTAGATCTCATATTCAGTTACCTTTTTACTCCAATTATTTATGCAACCCAGTGATTTTACGTACTGCTCTGTCGATATAGGTATGAATTTACATAATTTTTTACTTCTGAACATTTATTCCTTTTTTTTCACCTTTTGATGGTTCTCTGGATTCAGGTCTTTATTAGGCATACAACGATAGCAAATGAAAAACCAACTGAAGATCTCAAAGTTGATTCTCAAAACCGAACAATCCACAGGTTTGTTCACTTATGTTGAAGATCTGATTTTTATTCACCTTTTAATCCAATTATTTATGTATTGTAGTTGTGGTAGAATGTTTTTAGTTTTAGCTGCTCGCAATATTTTATTAATCTGATTTTTACTTCATGGTATAGTTATTGGATTTTCGTTGTTGCTGGCATGCATTAGAAGAATCCACCTTTCTTATCAGGGAATATCAATCATCTGGACTCTTTAATGTTGGTAATTAATGGTTTCCTGTAATGAAATAGACCGGCCAATTTATGCAATTCTTCTTATTGTCCCTGCCATGTTTCTTCTTTTATGCCAAATGAGTTGTAATATAACCATTATTTCTTTTGTTCTTTCAAAGTTACCTCCACCAATTTTTGTATCACTTCAAAATTTGTAATCCATTCAAATCAAATTTCAATTGATGAGTAATATCAGTTTCTTCAATGACTTATATTGATTTATATATTTGAGTATGATAGATGTTTCAAAATAGCATAAAAACAAAAAAGTTGCATTTCAAAACCTTTGGATACGTCAAATTTTATAGGGATTTAAGCAGATATAAAGAATTCGAGATATGTGGGTGTGTAGAACTATACATATATATGTTTATATACAGTGCAAAGATCGAAATTTGTGGTTAAAATTAGGGAAATATATATATAGTTGGAATTAGGTGTAGCCGATTTGTTCCCTCGATAAAGATTTCCCTCGATAAAGCATATTATATAATCGAAATTTCACTACTTATTTTTTGTACCATTACCTAATCAAAATCGTAATGGTTTCAGGTTTCGCTCGATAAACAGGTTTAAGCCAGAAACACAAAGGATAATTTGGATGCAACAAAAGGCTGCTCATTATATACACACTAACATACATTTCAAATGATTCTTTTCTATCACAAGTAAAATGACATTTGAAGTAATAATTAAATAAAAGATAACACATACTTTCTGTCAACCAATGGGTCAATGATAACTTAATTCTTCCATGCATACATTTATTATTTTAAACTGTTTAATTTTTGCATGCACCTATGTATTATGTATGTTCCAAAAATAAAAATCGTTATAAGTATAGGCATGGGTCAAGTTTTTTTTTTTTTTTTTTTTTTTTTTTTTTGCTATGTTGACGTTGCCGTCGGTTCACACGCAGTTGCCAGTACTCAACGCTTTTGGCATTAAATTCACCAATTGCAGTGCTTGCGCCAAAACACTAGAAAATTAGTGGTTGGCTTAAAACCTTTTTGATATCTCAATTGTAGCTTACACTGCCATCTTTCTAGTTCATCCATGACCCTTTACCATGCCTCTCAAATACATAATGATACATTTTTCTTCTATGATCATTCCCTGTTACACCCCATAATTTTAAATACTAAAATTAACAAATTTAAGAACACTTAATTTTTAGAAGAAGAATTAGGTGAAAAAGGTTACATAATTGCGTTCGTCTCGGAATTCTGCTTGAGATAGAGTCCGAGTTTGCATGAATAGGACTCCATATGAAGAAGTTATGGAGGTTAGAAGATTTCAAGTTTATATCAGAATTAAAGAAAATAATAATTAAAAAACAGAAAATAGATTCGAATTCAAAATTCTAAAAAGCAGCTGAGCGGGAAATTTCCCACTCAGGGGTGTCGACCCCCTCCCCCCGGGGGGTATCGACATAGGTGTTGACCCCCCTAATGGGGAGTCGACATATGTGTCAACCCCCCTGTAGGGGTCGACCCCTGCTGACTGTTCCGGACAGTGACGAATTCTGAGGTATTAGGGCTTATGTGTCACGCTGTGGTTGGCTGGGTGATGTATCTCTTTGGTTTGGATGGCTCTGATGACTCCTAGGTTGACATAAAGGCTCAAATTAATTCTATACTTCTATATAATCACATCAACCTTAACCCTAAACCTCATAATCCTATTCTCTGATGCCTCCATGCGGTCTATCTCTAAGCTAGCCTAGCCTCCATCTTCTCCAAACTAGAAATCAAATTAGAAGAGCTTCAAATCAAATTCAATATTAAAAATAAAGATAAGCCTTCATCAACAGATTAGCTTATCAACTTCAGAAATCAGATTCCAGATCTTCTCTTCTTTCTTAATCTCTGTGAGTTCATGTAGCCTTCACAAGATAATTAAACTAAAGTAATTATGATAAGTCATAAATTGTGATCATATGATTATGCCTGTAATGGATCTTATCAAATTTGCAAGTTGTCATCTTTTTTATTCATAACCTATGCTTTCCTGATCAATTTTATCAACGCACTCCTGTTTATGCTTGTATGTTTGTGCCTATTCTGATACCATGATTCTCTTCCCTCTTCCTATTTCCTTTTTCTTTTTATGAGTTAGGTTAACTGCGAGCCTAACAAATTATGTGAAATTCGCGCACGTATAATGCTTTAACGATGGGGGAAAATTTGGGAAATGTTAACTAACGTGTGATTTGTAAATAGGCATAAATTAATGATGGCTATGGTTTGGGGAAAATTGTATATAATAAGCAAACATGAGACTTGACGTAAATGGGTTTGGGTGTAAACTTGTGATAATTTGGTAAGTTCATTTATTATTCAGATTTGAACACCTAATAGAAATCATGACTGTAATAATCGGATCTAGAACTATGCCTAATAATGAGATAATCAATTCTGATTCGTGCTTATCCTTTTTGTCAAAACTGAATTACCTATGCCTATGAGACTGTTGTGATTGAACCTATCATGTTGTACACCAAATTGGTGATTCTTCAATTCTATCGAATCTTATGCCTATGATGTAGCTTTCTCAGTTTGCCCTTACTTATTGTTAATGTACAACATGTCTATTGGAAACATGATTCTTGAATTGGGTACACCTTCACATGCCTTATTTTCCTTATGTAAATTCTTGTGATTCCCCTCTATCCCTCTCTGTTTTATTTTATGAGTACTTGGAATTTGGACCTTGTTGTACGTACGATTGAAATGCGGGGAATTGAGTATAACTTAATTAAGTAATTTTGGGCATAACAAGTAAATGTGGCAAAACTTGAATTGACCACACTTATGGATAATTTACATATAGATCTAGACTTGGACAGTAAATATGTAAATTGGCTAAAAGATGAACATGCGTAACCCAAGGTTAGATTGAGTTGCGGTGTAAGGCTACCCGGAACCGCCCGGCACATCCAGCGACCGCAACAACAGATCTAATGTGAAAGGTCAGCTCATTAAGCCCAAAACCAGAGGTTAGAATGAGTTTGCGGTAGAAGTCAGCCTGGAACCGCCCGGCACATCCAGCGACCGCAAACAACAGTTCTAATGTGAGAGGTTGGTGCATTAATAGATTAATTAATGCCAATGAATAGACATGCTAAGAATGGAAAGGTTAAGTAACATACGAGTAAGTGACATTTAACCAATACAACATGTTAATTAAAACAGATGGGTGGGGTTAAGTTAACATGGGTAAGAAGACAACTTAACCAATATTACATGAACAAAGTGGATAGGGTTAAGGCAAGATTAACCAATAATACATATGGACTTGATAAGTGGAAGGGTTAAGTAAATCTTGGGTAGGTGGGTAATATTAGTATATATAGGCCCACAAACTTAACCGTTAAATAAACATGAGTGAATCAGTGGGAAGGTTAAGTGACATATGGATAGGTGACACTTAACCTATACAACATGTTAATTAAGAAAAGGGGGGGTAGGTTAAATTGAGAACACTTAACCGTTATAACATGTTGGTTAGGAAACCCTAGTAATGGGGACCCATTTCAGAAGTAACCCACATAGATGTATCATGGTACCCTGAACTAGGCAGAGTGGGGCACGATTACTGGGTTGATTATAAGCGGTCAAAAATAGCGGCGGGTGGTGCGTCAGTGTATGCTCCAATAGAGTACGAGCATGCACGTGCTCCGGAGTGGAAAAAGCAGGCATTGGGCATCAGTAGTTATACACTGTGCATCTTGAATTATGTCGGGTTGCCATCATAGGGATTGATACACCTCATGGTGGGACCAGCACAGGTATCTAGAAACAAGCGGGGCCGAATGACACAAGTAATAAATACATGCGAGTTAAGGAGCCGATCGATTAAGCGAAAAGGGGGTAGTGTGGGGACATCTAGTATTTAGTATGGGCAAGTAAGGATTGTATGGGGTGGATACCTCTTACTAGATGTTACGCCTGAGGACTACCAATTACAAGATGGGGATCAACTTTCGGTATGGGACTAGTAAATGTGCGACATAACTAGCATTGGTGCAGTGTAGGAACTATCTTATAATGATTAGAAGCGTAATTAATGTTTATCTTATTCACCTTGCCTATCTTGTCATGCATGCTTATGTACAGTTGATGTGCATGTAAAAATGCACATTCATATTTATATATTTATTCTTGTTTAGTGCTAATAAATGTCATATATGGGTATTTTATCATGTTTAAACATTAATTGAATTGATTTCAAAACATCACGCATTGATCATCATATAAGGGGAAAATGGTCATTTTTGTGCTTGTATTATTTTGAGAATGTTTACTTGGAAAAATTTTATATTTTTGCAGAAATTGGATGCATGTAAAGGAGGACTTCATAAAGATATATATGCATACAAAGGAAAAAGGAGGAAATCAATGTCTTGCCCAGAAAATGAAAAGGGAAATCAATCAATAGAAAGGGAATCAATTCAAATAGAGGATCAATGGAGGACCCTACTCACTCTCCCTCCTTCTTTAGTGGGGACAAAAACTATGGCTTCATGAATCATTATTGCTAAAGACAAAATGAAGCTTAAGGAGAGGGCATTCTTGGTAGCACGCAAAAAGTGAATTTGGGTTTAGTCATGTATAAATAACCCATGTATGTTAGTGTAAAAGTCATCTTGGATTTTTAGTTTAGGGTGGAGGATGAAATAAAAAAAATCTATTTTTCTTCCATGGCTTCTTAGCCATTTGTTTTTGTAATCTCTTATTTTAATGCAATTTTAATTTATCGTGTTTTATTTACAGTTTATTTTCTTTTATGCAAGTAGATTAGTTGTAGTTTTAGTTATTTAGCCTGCATTTTCTTTTATTTCTTTCATGTCGCAAACTACATTTGCTGTTAAAATAAAGAACACAAGAGGCTAAATCCCGACAACTTAGAGATAATGAAGCTCTATTTATTCAGGTAGTTTCAATATACTTGTTTATTCATGAGCTCTTTTTGTGCTTTAATTCATGTTGATGGTTATGGTTTTTGTGTTCATTATTGAGTTCGATAGCTTATAGTGTTGACACCACATAGGCTATGCTTGTTCATATTCTCACTAATTACCTCTTCATCTACATATGATTATGGTAATTAAGTGGAGATTGAAATCAAAATTTGATGGTTTATACTCCTAACTAATAGGGGATAGGCCATGCTTAAAGTATTCATTATTGAGTTCGATAGCTTATAGTGTTGACACCACATAGGCTATGCTTGCTCATATTCTCACTAATTACCTCTTCATCTACATATGATTATGGTAATAAAGTGGAGATTGAAATCAAAATTTGATGGTTTATACTCCTAACTAATAGGGGATAGGCCATGCTTAAAGTACGATTCAATTTCAACTTGTTATCATTTTTTATAAAATTAGTGAAGTTGTTTAAGAGGCGTGACAAAATTTGATGGCTTATGTTGGGCTAATCAATAGCACAAATAGGTCATGCTTAGTGTAACACCCCACCTCCGCCAGGGTGGCTCTTGCAAGCACCCTGACTTTGGAGGGGCGTTTGAATCAGGTAAACATGCATAATGATATATCAAGGCAGAACAAGAACATATGTATATATGTAAACAGAGTAAATAAGATAAATAAATCAGCGGAAGATTTCAAACCATTTCAAAACAAGTCTGGTACAACATAATGTCAATTTTCCAAATAAACAAGTCTAGATAAAAACAACATCACTGAAAAACTGAAATACATAAGTACTATCCCCAAAATAAGTGATAACCATAGCTAGCTTCATGTCAAGACCGTACATGAGCTAAAATCCCACAAGCAAGCGATCAGAAATCCAAGCTAAGCTCCAATATTCCCACCCTGAGAACCTGGGGGGGGGGGGGGACGGAAGAAAAGAGGCGAAAGGAAAACAGGTCAGTCAAAAAGACTGAGTAAGCCCTACTACAATCAATGTAAACTGATAAAGTTAACTGGCATGAGAAGCAGGGATGAACATAAGGATAACAACATACTAGCATGATGATTAACTAACAAGGTAGATAAAGGTGTCATCGCATAATCAGGTTTAAGGTTTTTCCACCACAGGTGTACTAGCAAACTAACATGACTTGAATAAACAAGTACTGATCCCTTGGCCCAAGCTTTGGCCCAATAACATGAAGTGACCCTAATACGCGGTCCAACCAAACGGTCTAGTCGACCGGCTCCCTATAAGCCTAACTCGTCACGTGTTGGTGTCAATGCGGCCCAAACATAATTGTAGTCAGACTGTGCAGGGTCTCCCGTCGGGTGTATCAAGCCCTAGGGTGTCAACCCCTGGACACCATAAACATAAGTGCACAGTCTCGATCTACTGGTACCCGTACATGTTTTCCCCGGCTTCGGACTATGTGCACGACCATAGTCCGCCCGGAACTACACCGGCGTACCACTCTGCCGTCGTTTTTGGTCACCTACCTCAAGTCCAGTAATCGTGCCCCCACCCTAGCCTAGTCCCTAGGGTCATAATGATACAAACTTGGGATTACTGCGTGAGTGGACCCCCATTGCTAGGATTTTCTAGTGGGTTAAGTACGGTTTAACCCTCTTGCTAATCATCGATTAACTTGGTTAAGTGTAACGATGAGTTCACGACTTAACCCTGATTAATCTACCAAGCCCAAATTGGTTGAGTATTAAGTGGACCATGACCTAACCCTAATCATGAGGCATTAATTAATTAACGTGCCTTAACCTCTCACATTAGACTTCGTTGCGGTTACTAGTTAAGCCGGTCGGTTCCGGGTAGCTTTATACCACAACTTGGTCTAACCTCGGGTTCAAGGTACAACATGTCCAACTTCTCACATTGGGTCCTATTGTTTGTAGCAACTAGTTAAGCCGGTCGGTTCCGGGTAGGTTTACGCTACAAACTCAACCCAACCTCGAGTTGTTCACACTTATATTTTCTAAGTGTCATGTCCATCATGTTTCCAAAACACATTACAAGTTTTCAAGCATTTGGGTAGACCTAACTTAATAGGTAAATTCCCAATGGGTAGACCTAACTTAATAGGTAAATTCCCAATCTTATGTTTTTATGTCTTTTAAGTTTACCCAACCCCAAACGCAATCCCATCGCTTACATATCGCAATAGCGCATAAAGGATAGAAAGAGGGAACTTGGCATAATCATGACATAAAGGTGTTGAAGCCACAAGTTTAACATGGTGGCTTATGAAATATACATATGTTCATATACTTGCATATTACATTTTTAGGCCTCAAAAGCATGCATAAAACCAAACTTAGCATATTGGTGATACATGGTGATAAATGACATGTAAAAGTTGTCATAAGTTCGCATTTAGCCTCACATGCAAGTTATCATAAGGGATATGATAACTTACATGTTGCTAAAATGCAACCTTTAGCATAAATCTTGAAGCTTTAAGCTCATAAGCCCAAGATAAGCTTGCATAACATGGTAATATGAACAAAATGATCAACCCAAACTTGCATAACATAACTTGCATATCATATGACAAACTTGCATATCAAACTTGCATAACATAACATGATAAACTTGCATATCACAACATGGCAAACTTGCATAGCATAACATGGTAAACTTGCATATCATAACATGACATACTTGCATAACATAACATGATAAACTTGCATATCATAACATGGCATACTTGCATAACATAACATGATAAACTATCATATCATAACATGGCATACTTGCATAACATGATAAACTTGCATATAATGGTCAACCAAACTTGCATCATTCATTTAACTTTAGAGTTTAAATATGAAAGTAGAAAAGGGCTTACAATGCTTATGAAGACACAAAAATATGACAAAGCCCTTATGCAATCAATTAGACCCAAAATGCAAGCTCTACTAGAAAAACCCTTGAGCCAAAATGATCAAAACTCTTGCTTTATGATGTAAATATGGAAACTTGACTTGAATGCAAGCAAATGACACTCATACAAGCTTGAAAACACTTGTATGCATGGAAAATCTCTCATAGAAATTTATTTAGGAATTTTATGAAGAGAGTGGAGGCCATGAGAGGATTGATTTTGCCATAGTTTAGTTACTTGAATGAATAATGATGATTTAGGGTTAGGTTAGGGGCTTATTTATAGAGATTAGGATTAGTTTTAGCCTTAGGATTAAACCCTAGTTCTAATCTCAGCCCTCAAAACCGAATCTGGCCCCCAAACTCAACAAAACTCCCAAAATGGTGCACCAGGCAAAACTGCCCGGCTGAGCCAAGTCGACAGCCAAGTCGACAGGGCTGTTGACTTGGGTCCAACCAAGTCGACTCGCAAGTCGACAGGGCTGTCGATTTGGGTGCTCTGGCGGGAATTTTCCCGCCTGGCCCAATCTGACCTAATTTCCAAATTCAAACTTGAATTTGAAATCTGTTTTTACTTTGAATTTTTCTGAAAACTTCGTTGGGCCTTAATCGGGTCAAACGGACTCCGATTTTCGAAAACTCGGACTCTATTTCGCGTATTTTTCCGAGACGAACGCAATGGCATAGCCCGTTTCCCTTGATTCAGATATATAAATTAAATTCTGCCTCGATTTACGTTATAACAGGTTATTGAAAATACGGGTTGTTACATTCTCCCCTCCTTAAAGGATTTCGTCCCCGAAATCTTCAAGTTAGGAAGAACGTATCCTACCATCCTACATCCATCTACTCAAAACATCATCCACGAGCAATCATTGTCCTTACAAGATTCTAAATGTTGTATGAACATATGCAAAGGTGTGTGTATATGTACTTATCTAATGCAAATATCATCAATGCAAATTATGTTAGTGAAATGAATCCATATGTATGCAATTCCTAACATAATGTATAACATCTATATGTGTGCACATAACATACATACATATGCAACATCCATGTGATAACACAAAAATTTTCATCCATGAATAAGCATAAACACTCATGCATATGTAATATGAGGAGTGTGTGAGCCGATCTAGTGCCTAACGTGTATAATGCATCCACGAGTAACCACTTGCAAACACTTGCAACCACTTGCAAACATCAAGCATAACATGTTTCAAACACATGTTTCATCCAACGGGTTTCTACCTAAGGTTCTCATGACAAGATTAACACGATATAGACAGCGAAAGAAAGATATGCTACAAAGAGATCGGGAAGATAAGCAGGATATACTCCTTCTGGATTATAAGAAATCCCTTCCTAACCCAACCCATATTCTATAAAAGCCCAAAAGGTTTAGTCAACCTAACGGACCCCTTCAAACCTTGACATGTATTACTAACCGATGAGTCATACACCCTTATGGAGTTTACAACAAAAATGGGATCGAGAGGATATACGTAAAAAGATAACATGCGAGTAAGTTCCACAGGAAAACAAGGATCAAGGATATGCTCTTAAAAAGAGATATGATGCGCGTATCTAGCCTTCAGTCTTCTAAGTCACATTTCCTTGAGCTTAACTCCACTGTGCTTTGACCGTCTTTTACTTCATGATTTCTTGGCTTCTTAACTCTTATTTCCAAATATGAGTTGGAACCCATTTCATTATCGCCTCTCGTCTTCCTCTTTCACTTACTCTTCTATCATTCTTGGCTTAAACATAACTATGACCTCATGGTTTCATGCAAGCTCTCCAAAATTCACTAGTGAATCCTGGATCTCGTTTACTTACTATAAAGTATTCCACGCAACAAAACTTTTCTTGGAAATACCAATCCACGTTGCCAATTGCTCTTACCAACGTGATTTTCTATAACTCATGCTTGAACGAAATGAACCATCCGCCTGCGAATGATAGGCCGTACTTAGATTCAATTGCTTGCCCATGACATCCCGTAGACTATCCCAAAACTGGCTAGTGAAGATTGAGTCATGGTTACTAACTATACTTTAGGGAACCTCGTGCAACCGCTTTTTTTCTTGAAAGTAAACTGTCGCTAGCTATGATGCAGTCCTTTCGCTCGTTACCGGAGTGAAATGAGCACTCTTCGTAAGTCTACCTACTATGACCCACATGCTCTTATTCCCTTTCTTGATCTAGGCAGTCCATCCACGAAATCCTTCGTGACGCTTTTCCCTCTTCCATTGCGGGGACCTCCAATGGTTATAATAGCCCACCGGGCTTCTATGACTCGGCCTTTAACCTGTTGGCACAACATGCACCTTGGGACAAACTCGGCCACCTCCTCGGGTGATGTGCATCTCTAAGAACCTTCTTTCTCTCATCGCGTCTTAGCCATCCCTTGTCATCTATAGCGAGGTGACTTACCATCTCGCCTCGAATCAACTTGTCCATGATCTCGACTAACTGTGGGTCTTCTTTCTGTGAAGTCCCTACTTGATCCAGAAGGGTAGGTCTAAGCTCAAGGGACGCTAACTAACTAATTAAACTGAGAGAACTTCTTACTTTAATTGTCCTCGTCGGAGCTTTTCGGTTTTGAACCGCGACCACTTTAGCAGGATCCACCACTAAGCCTTGCTTAGAAACTATGTGCCCAAGAAATCTAACTCCTTTTTCTCCAAAATGACATTTGGAGGACTTGGCTTTCAACTGATGCGCTCTAAGCGTATCCATCACCTCCTTGAGATGTCTAGCATGTTCTTCCTCGTTCTTTAAGAAAGTTAGGATATCGTCTACAAAGACTACCACAAACTCGTTCAGGAACTCCCTAGACACCCTACTCATCAAGTCCACGAAGTAGGCGGGTGCATTAGTCAAACCGAATGGCATGACCAGCCATTCTAAGAATCCATCCGGAGTTCTGAACGCAGTCTTGTCTATACTATCTTCAGCTACTCTGAGCTGATGGAATCCAGTAGCAAGATCAAGAGGAAACAGATGTTCCTACAAGCTGATCAAACAAATCATCGATCCTTGGTAATGGTTGTCTATTCTTCTTGTTCTACTCACGATAATCAACACACGGGCAAAGCGAACTGTCCACATTAGTAGCGAATACTACTAGAGCACCCTCTTCGGAAATGCTTCATCGTATGAAGTTCTTCTCAAGCAACTCCTTGACTTGCTTTCTTAACTCTCATCTCGCGGGACCATGTGCCTAACCGGCCACGTAACTGGCTTGGCATTATCAACCAGATAAATGCGGAAATCAATCTCTCTCTTAGGGGTAACCCCCCTTAACTTCACCCAAGATATCAGGATATTATCGGACCACCCTCACCGATTGCAAACTATTGATAGACGAGTTGAGGGATTCAAGATAACACAACATGACAGGACTCATAGGGTTACTAAAATTTTTTAGGGTATTACCGAGGCGAGTCATGAGCCTCACAACCCTATGCTCAAAAATCAAGGATGGCTCCAAAACTGGACAATCAATCCATGCCCAAAATCAACCCATACCCCATGAAACCGAGAATATAAGCATCACACGAGAACTCTATACTAAAGATAGAGATTTTCAAATCCACGTAGATAATAGACAAATGGGCGGAAACCCCAATTGGATTTGAAACACACACGGGATCATTAACTAGACTAGTACTTAGGTGCAAACTTTCAACTAGATCAGATGAAATGAACTATGCGATGCACCCGAATCAAACAAAGTACGAACAGGAAAATCAGAAATGTAAACAAGACTTTCAACAGAAATACTACCTCGATCGGGAACTGGAGCGGCATTGAGAGCATGAACTTGCCCTCCCGAAGGTCCAGCACGCTGAGTCTGACCCCGGCCTTGCCCTTGCTTCTTCGGGCAATCCTTACTGAAATGTCCAGTTTCACCGCAGAAAAAGCATTCACCACTCTTCCATTTTCTCTTCCTACAATCCTTAATAAGATGCCCAACTGAACCGCAATAATGGCACTTCCTCTTGTCGTTATTGCCCTTGCTATTGCTCCCCTTGTTGCCTTGACTCTTGTTCTTGTTCTTGTTCTGATTGCCTTGACTGCTCTGACCACTTGGATTACCCTGATTTCCTTTCCACTGGGAATCAGTCTTCTTGGCTTGAGTATCATTCATCTTGATCTCTTTCTTGTCACTCCTATTCTCTTCATTGAGTAGGGCCATATTCAACAAACTCTCGAAAGTTGCCCCCAAGGGTATATGAGTCATGGCTAAACCATGTAATGGCTCGTTTAATCCTAGAGCAAAGTATAGGGCCTTCTTTTGAGCTGTGTTAACCAAGTCTAAACCGACCCGAGCCAGTTGATTAAACTTATCTATGTATTCCCTAATAGTCATGTCCCCTTGCTTCAGTGATAGGAACCTTAGTCCAAACTTTCCCCTAAAGTCATCCCAAGTCTCAATTGGCCTAGTAGCGGTGGTGACCACCCACCAACGTGCAGCTTCTTCCTTTAGCAACCATACTGCCAATAAAACCTTCCTACGGTCATTTATGTCAAAGAAGGCGAAAAGATCTTCGGTTTCTTTCAACCAATTTCTTGCCTCTACATAAGTCTCGGTTCCAGTGAAATTCTTGCAACCCATCGCCTTAAAGTCTTTGCAAATCTCCGCGAAAATCCTCTTGTGGATGCTGAGGGGGAGGAGGAAGAGGAACCTCAGCGACATGAGGAGGAGGAACATTAACTACCGGATGAGGAGGAGGAGGAACATCGGTGGGGCCGGCTTCGGTCGCCCTAGCCTCCAAAAGTCTCCTATACCAAACAGGTACGTGTACTCCCTCCGGAATGGCAAAGTTATTGGCCATACTGAAAACGAAGAAAAAGATAGATTCAGAATGGAGAAAAACGAAGGAATTTTGCTAATGGCTTTTTTTGGGGAATAGCCTTTAAAATAAACTAGACATTTCTTTGGAAAATACTTTATACTTGGTTTTGAAAATAGTTTTCCAAAAGTTTTCTAAAAACCTTTTTGTTCCTTCTCGTAAACCATATGCTCTGATACCAAATGTAACACCCCACCTCCGCCAGGGTGGCTCTTGCAAGCACCCTGACTTTGGAGGGGCGTTTGAATCAGGTAAACATGCATAATGATATATCAAGGCAGAACAAGAACATATGTATATATGTAAACAGAGTAAATAAGATAAATAAAACAGCGGAAGATTTCAAACCATTTCAAAATAAGTCTGGTACAACATAATGTCAATTTTCCAAATAAACAAGTCTAGATAAAAACAACATCACTGAAAAACTGAAATACATAAGTACTATCCCCAAAATAAGTGATAACCATAGCTAGCTTCATATCAAGACCGTACATGAGCTAAAATCCCACAAGCAAGCGATCAGAAATCCAAGCTAAGCTCCAATATTCCCACCCTGAGAACCTGGGGGGGGGAACGGAAGAAAAGAGGCGAAAGGAAAACATGTCAGTCAAAAAGACTGAGTAAGCCCTACTACAATCAATGTAAACTGATAAAGTTAACTGGCATGAGAAGCAGGGATGAACATAAGGATAACAACATACTAGCATGATGATTAACTAACAAGGTAGATAAAGGTGTCATCGCATAATCAGGTTTAAGGTTTTTGCACCACAGGTGTACTAGCAAACTAACATGACTTGAATAAACAAGTATTGATCCCTTGGCCCAAGCTTTGGCCCAATAACATGAAGTGACCCTAATACGCGGTCCAACCAAACGGTCTAGTCGATCGGCTCCCTATAAGCCTAACTCGTCACGTGTTGGTGTCAATGCGGCCCAAACATAATTGTAGTCAGACTGTGCAGGGTCTCCCGTCGGGTGTATCAAGCCCTAGGGTGTCAACCCCTGGACACCATAAACATAAGTGCACAGTCTCGATCTAATGGTACCCGTGCATGTTTTCCCCGGCTTCGGACTATGTGCACGACCATAGTCCGCCCGGAACTACACCGGCGTACCACTCTGCCGTCGTTTTTGGTCACTTACCTCAAGTCCAGTAATCGTGCCCCCACCCTAGCCTAGTCCCTAGGGTCATAATGATACAAACTTGGGATTACTGCTGGAGTGGACCCCCATTGCTAGGATTTTCTAGTGGGTTAAGTACGGTTTAACCCTCTTGCTAATCATCGATTAACTTGGTTAAGTGTAACGATGAGTTCACGACTTAACCCTGATTAATCTACCAAGCCCAAATTGGTTGAGTATTAAGTGGACCATGACTTAACCCTAATCATGAGGCATTAATTAATTAACGTGCCTTAACCTCTCACATTAGACTTCGTTGCGGTTACTAGTTAAGCCGGTCGGTTCCGGGTAGCTTTATACCACAACTTGGTCTAACCTCAGGTTCAAGGTACAACATGACCAACTTCTCACATTGGGTCCTATTGTTTGTAGCAACTAGTTAAGCCGGTCGGTTCCGGGTAGGTTTACGCTACAAACTCAACCCAACCTCTAGTTGTTCACACTTATATTTTCTAAGTGTCATGTCCATCATGTTTCCAAAATACATTACAAGTTTTCAAGCATTTGGGTAGACCTAACTTAATAGGTAAATTCCCAATGGGTAGACCTAACTTAATAGGTAAATTCACAATCTTATGTTTTTATGTCTTTTAAGTTTACCCAACCCCAAACGCAATCCCATCGCTTACATATCGCAATAGCGCATAAAGGATAGAAAGAGGGAACTTGGCATAATCATGACATAAAGGTGTTGAAGCCACAAGTTTAACATGGTGGCATATGAAATGTACATATGTTCATATACTTGCATATTACATTTTTAGGCCTCAAAAGCATGCATAAAACCAAACTTAGCATATTGGTGATACATGGTGATAAATGACATGTAAAAGTTGCCATAAGTTCGCATTTAGCCTCACATGCAAGTTATCATAAGGGATATGATAACTTACATGTTGCCAAAATGCAACCTTTAGCATAAAGCTTGAAGCTTTAAGCTCATAAGCCCAAGATAAGCTTGCATAACATGGTAATATGAACAAAATGATCAACCCAAACTTGCATAACATAACTTGCATATCATATGACAAACTTGCATATCAAACTTGCATAACATAACATGACAAACTTGCATATCACAACATGACAAACTTGCATAGCACAACATGGTAAACTTGCATATCATAACATGGCATACTTGCATAACATAACATGATAAACTTGCATATCATAACATGGCATACTTGCATAACATAACATGATAAACTTGCATATCATAACATGTCATACTTGCATAACATGATAAACTTGCATATAATGGTCAACCAAACTTGCATCATTCATTTAACTTTAGAGTTTAAATATGAAAGTAGAAAAGGGCTTACAATGCTTATGAAGACACAAAAATATGACAAAGCCCTTATGCAATCAATTAGACCCAAAATGCAAGCTCTACTAGAAAAACCCTTGAGCCAAAATGATCAAAACTCTTGCTTTATGATGTAAATATGGAAACTTGACTTGAATGCAAGCTAATGACACTCATACAAGCTTGAAAACACTTGTATGCATGGAAAATCTCTCATAGAAATTTATTTAGGAATTTTATGAGGAGAGTGGAGGCCATGAGAGGATTGATTTTGCCATAGTTTAGTTACTTGAATGAATAATGATGATTTAGGGTTTGGTTAGGGGCTTATTTATAGAGATTAAGATTAGTTTTAGCCTTAGGATTAAACCCTAGTTCTAATCTCAGCCCTCAAAACCGAATCTGGCCCCCAAACTCAACACAACTCCCAAAATGGTGCACCAGGCAAAACTGCCCGGCTGAGCCAAGTCGACAGGGCTGTCGACTTGGGTCCAACCAAGTCGACTCCCAAGTCGACAGGGCTGTCGACTTGGGTGCTCTGGCGGGAATTTTCCCGCCTGGCCCAATCTGACCTAATTTCCAAATTCAAACTTGAATTTGAAATCTGTTTTTACTTTGATTTTTTCTGAAAACTTCGTTTGGCCTTAATCGGGTTATACGGACTCCGATTTTCGAAAACTCGGACTCTATTTCGCGTATTTTTCCGAGACGAACGCAATGGCATAGCCCGTTTCCCTTGATTCAGATTTATAAATTAAATTCTGCCTCGATTTACGTTATAACAAGTTATTGAAAATACGGGTTGTTACACTTAGAATAGTCACATCAATAAAATTAACTATTGACCAAAAAGAGAGATCATGATTTCATTTTATATTGATTCATGTGATCTTGAGAGGGAATTTGCTCCTAAGTTGTCATTTAATCTCTTATTTTTCAACCAACGTTTGTAGTTAATGGTTTGTTAGATTTTGCTAATTTTTAGCTAATTAGTTAGCATTCTTACTCACTTTTGGTTTAATTTGATTGAGTAATTTTAGAATTAATTCTTTCCACGTGGATCGACTCGTATTCGCCACGTACTACGATTGTACGCCGTGCACTTGCGGTTTATTACACTTCGCGACGGTTTTCTAATCATTAGAATATCCGTCGTCGAACAAGTTTTTGGCGCCGTTGCCGGGGAAAGAAACTAGTTTTAATTTTATTCTTCGAATTAATTTTCTTATTTGTGTTCTACTAAAAAAAAAAAGATTGTGTATTTGTTTGGTTTATTTCACTTCTATTTGTTTGTTTGTGTGTGTCATTGTGCCTTGTTTTAGTGTTCTTAGTTTTCTTTCCTTAAAACAAATGTTGTTCCATTTTGTAGTTAGTTGTGTGAATTGCATTTGTTGTTAGTGTTTGTTTTGTGTATGTTTTCATTTATTAAAAAAAAGAAAAAATAATAATAAACACTTGCCTTTTGTTCAGTCTCTTTCCATTTTTTGTGTTTTCAATTTCCTTTATTTCTTTCCCTTTATCTCTCTCACTTATTCCTCTCCTTTTTACAATCCTTACAAATAATTAAAAAAAACAATTTATTGCTTTCCTTTTTCTTGCCTTCCCATAACTTCTCTGTCTTATTTCTAATCTAAATTTCTGCCTCCTACCATCCTTCTCTTCTCTACACCTTCTCTCTTTTTAAAAGCCAAAACATCAACATCCATCTTCTTCATCACCAAAGCTCCGGACCACAAACATCCATCGTCTCCATAAAACAAATCCTTCTGCTTTGAAAAAAAAAAGAAAAAAAAAACCTTCAACAAGTTCTCACAAACACCAAAAAATCAAATACCCTCCTTACCACCAGTCCACAGATCTACTAACTCAAATTCACAACAACCATCATACACCTTCCATAACCCACCTCCTTAGTACACTCCACCATACTGTCAAACAGAAAATCCCCGATCACCCCAAAACCATCATGACATCATCTTCCCGCAGTCCCCTACCGCCATTATCAACATTTGATACCTACCACCAAACAATTCTCAACCACTTCACTTCAAACAGTCATCCTCACTACCATCACAAAACTAAACGCCCCTTGTCTCTTTATCAGCTTCACAACTCCACCTCCAAATAAGTTTCACAAACCAACCACACTGCACTCATACCACTATGCCTTTGCCCAACCACCATTTACATCAACCTACACAATATTCTGATCAACGCCCAAGCCCACCTGAGTCCCGACCAATGCTACGCCCCACAAATTCCCTGAACAGACCTAAAATCTACACACCACCGTTAGTGTCAAACCACAAACAGTAAAACTCGCCCCACAAAGCTACAGCATCCGCCCTCTTCAGCAATTACCTTCATACCAATCTCTTTCCACAATCCCATTCTATCACAAAAACCAAGCCCAGCTTACATCACCTTACACCCTCTGCCATTTCAACAAAACCCTTTCCCTTCACAAAACTTAACCGCCAACAACTATAGCCTACCCAACTCATCACATACCATTCCACACTTTCAAACCCAGTTTCATCTTCCGAGTCAACTTCAGACCTTCAAAAACCGACGACCACTCCTCGGCCCACACAGCTCTACCGTCATGCAACCAATCACTTCAGATCTGAAACCCCAATCCACCCTCATCTCCGATTCATTCAACAAAACTCTCATCACGTCAAAAACCCACCGCAGCCCAATCAACATCTACTCACGCAACCAACTTCGAAGACTGAAATTGAAAAACCCTAATTGGGGCTCCATCTGTTCGCACACCAGTTCTCCCAAATCCCCGAACCTTACCCAAAACGGTGAACCCCGTAATTGCCACGAACTAGCGAAACGTGAAACCCCTTCACAATTGATTTTTGGACGGAAAAAGTTTTTATTTTTAAATTTCTTTTTTCCCTTCTCCCTTTTTCTTCGTTCGCTGATCTTGATTGAGGACGCCGGTTATTGTTTTAAAAGTGGGTCAGTTCTTTTTCATTTTGGGTTGATTGTTGGGTCGTGCATCAAGTGGGCCGTCTGAAATAACATTTTTCGGGCTTAATTGATTTAAGGGCTTAATTAAAATAACATTGTGCCGTCTGAATTGTCTTTAGCTCAGCTTTAGTTTTATTTTTGCGTTTAGTTTTTTTCATAAATAGTTGAGTTAGTCTGTTTTCATTTTTTTTCTGTTTTTAGGGATTTACTTAGTGGGCTTTGTATTTGTTTTTGTTTGTTTCCTTAGTTTAGTCTAGTTTAATCAAGTTTTTATTTTTTATTTTTTGTTTGATTTTCTGGAAAAAAAAGGGAAGAAAATCAAATCAAAAGCCAGAACAGAGTTCAAGCAAATCAAACAGAGAATTCAGAAGTCAAGCAATTTGCAATTAGCAGAATTTGAATCGTTGCACTGGAAGGACTGCCGATTTAGGTGAGAATTTTCTAAACTCTACAGGGACTGCTGCCGCAAATTAAAAAAAAATAGACATTGCTTGTAAAAATCTTCTACAAGGGCCGCATCTTGTTTGTAAAAAATTTATTTCTGCAGTTTATTATTTTATGACTGTCTGTGATGGATTATTTTGCTTGTTGATGTGTGGTTGTAAATTTTAAAACAAATGTGTAATAAATTATTTTTGAAATCAAATCGAGAATTCCCCAAAAGCTCATAGGACAAAAATATTGTTAAATTGACAATTAGGTTTGATACTCTCTGAGGTGTCTAAGGAACGGTAGAGTCAAAAACTCAAACAAGTTCTTAAACCTTCAGTTGTGTTTCTATAGTAATTCGTGGCACATTGATAACTCCTGTCCGAACCTGGCCTAGACTTATATTCATATAATCCGAAGTTGTTAATTTTAACATATTTTTTTTAAAGAGTTTTCTTGAAAATGTCTCAATTCTCTTATTCCTACGGATTTTACGATAGTTGTGAAAATCAATATAATCCATATAATTTTACAACAAATTCATAGGGATATTTTAATAACAACTATTATACAAACAATTTGGATTTTATGCCACCAACTTTTCAAAATTTTCAAAATAATCCTAATTGTACACCACCAAATTTTCAAAATGATGATCAACCTTCAAGTCTTGAAATAAGTGTTCAAGCTCTACTTGAAGAAAGTCAAAGATTTAATGAATCAAGTCAAAGCTTAATTGAATTGATATCCAACAATTCAAGTCAAAGTTTTCAGAATAATAAAATTTGAATTTGCTTCCAAATTCAAATGATTTTGATTATACCATGCCAATTAAATTTGGAACCCAAAAATGAATTTCAAATTCAAAATGGAAATGTGAGTGAATTTTCAAATGGTTTTGGCAATGGGAGTAATTTCAATGATTGTGCGATTAACGATTCTTGTTCTCAGCAAATTCAAATTGAAAATTCTCATGTAAATAGTTATAAATTTGATTTTGTTGAGCAAGTGAATGAAATTCACGATAATCACATGAATTTGTTTCTTCAAGACTACTTGAATTTTCGTGAAAAACAAAATAATCAAAATCGAACTTGTGATGATTCAAATGATAATCCACCTTTGTCCACAATTGATAATTTTCAACTAACAACTTTTGAAGTTAAGGAAAATCTTAATGAAGTTGCTGAAAACTCTGTGATTGATTTGAATTTAAATTCTCTTGAAACGAAGATGTCAATCTTCAATTTGATCTTCCTCTCCTAGATTCTGAAAATTTTGAAAATTTAGCAACTTTAGATTGTCAACCTGACAAAAATGATGAAGTTTTTAACAACTATTTAAGTGAGGATGACTTTGATGAGCGAAAACTTCTTAAACTCATTGACGATGATGTTGTTAGATTTGAAACTGAAAATGAAACATTTGAGAACTTTGAAATTCTTGAGGTTGAAAATAACGAAACTGCTGAATGTGATCTTGAACACAATGACGATTTTTCAAAAACTGTTGAAACTTCTTGCAACTTAATTGCTTCAACTGAACCTTACTGTGATCACTTGTTTTTCAATGATAAATTTCTGCAGTACATGAACTCTTTTTGGAATATCACTGTTTTTGAGAAAACATGATTTCAAAATTTACTGAAACTTCATTTGTTTGGTTTTAACTTTAGGTTTACGAATGAACCTTTAGTCAACAAAATTTCAAATATCAAAGCGAAGCTGGACAATATTTCGCAAAACAAGTGTCAGGGTGAGAATGATGCACACGTCTCTTTATTTATACATCATCTGAACAAATCAAATTTTGTTTTTGAAACTTTTACTGAACCCTAGTTCGATGACCTCTCTTTAGTTGCTACAGAAATCCAATTTGATTTTCGAATCAATTGTAAGCTCAAAATTTTAAAATTAGCAACTCAAACCTTTCAAAAAACAAAATTTGTTTTTCCAAATCTAAAATGTAATATAAAATTCTTTATGATTTGGTTTTCTGTGCTTCAGCTGTGTCTCATAATCTTAATGAGGCTGATCCATTGGTCCATTGCGGACCGGTTCATCTATTCGATGACTGCATATTTTTTGCATGCATATTTGGTAAGTCGCACTAACCCTTTTTGTACATATGTAAATATTTCTCTTCCGTTTGCTCGTTGTGTCATGCATTGACTGTTGGGACACAGTCGAAATCAAGTGTGGGGGGAGGGGGGAGTTTCATTTTCATTTTCATTCTGTTTTACATAGTTTAAGTTAGCATTTTTTTCCCCTTCCTTTCTCTTTTTGCATTTTTTTTTAAAAAAAATTAAAAGTTTCACACTTCTATTTACTTCTAAATAAGATATGATGGAGTTAGCATATAATTTTGGTCGTTCGATTTAAATATTTGGATATTTTCTTCTCTTAGCGGATAATGAAAGAAAAGTTTGAATTATGAGCAAATTTGGTGTAACTGGTATATTGGGAAATTCGTAGGTGATGAGTGTGAAATGTTTTCTGAATTGTAATCCGATTAAATGAATGGTTGATTTTGACTACTTGCGATAACATTTTAGATCTTTTAAGTGAAGTTGTGCTAAGACATTCTCGCTTAACTCTCTCTCTTATCCAAAAAAAGGAAAAAAAAAGCACATATATATAATAATCCAAGGGTATCCAACATTGCTAGTACATCTGGCGTTGATGTGCAAACCCGCCAAGCTCTTTTCGACACCTTGTTGACAAAGTCAGCGTCGGTATATCTTGGTCTCATTTTATGAGTTGGACACCTAAGGATTACCGACATCTTATTGACAAAGTCAGCGTCGGTCTACACAATCCGCCAAGCTCTGTCCCAAACTCTCACGGGTGGTATACCTTGGTCTTTTCGGTTAGGTGTTTGTAAATAGTAAATAATGTAAATATTTTGTAATAAAGAGAGAGTAAGCACTTGAAATCCAAGCACACTCTTCACTTATTCGACCTAACTTGTTAACAAAAAGGAAGTTGAGATGTCGTTTTACGATTGTTGATATTGATTATAGAACCCATTTCATATTTGCACTAAGTTTCTAGATGATAACATGACTTTTATTTGAAGTTTTGATTAGTAATGGACTTAAATTTCATAGTGACGACCCAAATTTGTGTTAACTCATTCGTGTAATATTTAATAGTAAGTTATCCATTTGTAAAAATTTCTTTAAAAACTTGCATTCATATTGTAAATATTTTCGAATCTTGCATTTTGTAAATATTCTTTTGCATTTAACTTTTGGATTTTGTGGGTAGTATCCCCTGAAAACCCTCACGAGACAACACTCATCCTACTAGGGACACCCAGAGGTTTGACGGCTTGTTGCATATGCTCAATGCAATCGTGCTCCCTACGAAAATGGGTTTAGCTTAAATTTTACTTTATTCGAGGATGAATAAAAAAAATAAATGTGGGGGTATTTGATGTGCATGTAAAAAATGCACATTTATATTTATATATTTATTCTTGTTTAGTGCTAGTAAATGTCATATATGGGTATTTTATCATGTTTAAACAATAATTGAATTGATTTCAAAACATCATGCATTTATCATCATATAGGGGAAAATTGTCATTTTTGTGCTTGTATTATTTTGAGAATGTTTACTTGGACATTTTTTATATTTTTGCAGAAATTGGATGCATGTAGAAGAGGACTTCATAAAGATATATATATATATATATATATGCATACAAAGGAAAAAGTAGGAAATCAATGCCTTGCCCAAAAAATGAAAAGGGAAATCAATCAATGAAAAGGGAATCGGTTCAAATAGAGGATTAATGGAGGACCCCACTCACTCTCCCTCCTTCTTTAGTGGGGACAAAAATTATGGCTTTATGAATCATTATTGCTAAAGACAAAATGAAGCTTAAGGAGGGGGCATTCTTGGTAGCACGCAAAAAGTGAATTAGTGTTTAGTCATGTATAAATAACCCATGTATGTTAATGTAAAAGGTATCTTGGATTTTTAGTTTAGAGTGGAGGCTGAAATAAAATCCTCTATTTTACTTCCATGGCTTCTTAGCCATTTGTTTTTGTAATCTCTCGTTTTAATGCAATCTTAATTTGTTGTCTTTTATTTACAGTTTATTTTCTTTTATGCAAGTAGATTAGTTGTAGTTTTAGTTATTTAGCCTGCATTTTCTTTTATTTCTTTCATGTCGCAAACTACATTTGCTGTTAAAATAACAAACATGAGAGGCTAAATCCGTACAACTTAGGGATAATGAAGCTCTCTATATTCATGTGGTTTAAATATACTTGTGCATTCATGATCTCTTTTTGTGCTTTAATTCATGTTGTTGGTTATGGTTTTTGTGTTCGTTATTGAGTTCGATAGCTTAAGTGTTGACACCACATAGGTTATGCTTGTTCATATCCTCACTAATTACCTCTTCATCTACATATGGTTATGGTAATTAAGTGGAGATTGAAATCTAAATTTGATGGTTTATACTCCTAATTAATAAGGGATAGGCCATGCTTAAAGTACGATTCAATTTCGTCTTGTTATCGTTTTTCATAAAATTAGTAAAGTTGTTTAAGTGTGACAAAATTTGATAGCTTATGTTGGGCTAATCAATAGCACAAATAGGTCATGCTTAGAATAGTCACATCAATAAAATTAACTATCGACCAAAAAGAGTGATTATGATTTCATTTTATATTGATTCATGTGATCTTGAGAGTGAATTTGCTCCTAAATTTTCATTTAATCTCTTATTTTTCAACCAACTTTTATAGTTAATAGTTTGTTAGGTTTTGCTAATTTTTAGCTAATTAGTTAACATTCTCACTCACTTTCGGTTTAATTTGATTGAGTAATTTTAGAATTAATTCTTTCCCGTTGGATCGACTCGTATTTGCCGCGTACTACGATTGTACGCTGTGCGCTTGCGGTTTATTACACTTCACGATGGTTTTCTAATCATTAGAATACCCGTCGTCGAACAATAGTCATTTCTTACTTTCCAGTTTATGTTCTTATCCTGTTACTTTAATGATTATATTGTTAAAGTCACTGGACTCACCAGACTTATGTCTGACCTAGTTTGTTTCGCCGCTTTTCTTTCCGTCCCCCCCCTCCAGTTCTCAGGGTGGGCCTCGATTTTGATCTCTTTCTATCTCTTTTGGAAGTGCTTGGATTGCTGAAAGTAAAGTTCAGCTTATCTCTTTTTATGGCTATTTATGTTGGGATTATGCTTTTATTTTATGTACTCAGAAAATAATTTGCCCAAGATGGATATTAGTGTACTTAGTGGTTTTGATGATGTAACCAAACTATGTTTTGCCTTTCCGCTGCAATAAAGCTGCTTTAAATTTTAAAGTACCATTTTATATATATCTGTCTTGTGATTTCTATTGTATACTCTTATAATGCTCCACGAAACTAAATGCATTCCCTTTGTGAGTGACATTAACGGACGTGAGGTGTTTTACATGGTATCGGAGCTGAGGTTACCAAAACAGATAAAAGATTTTGAAAAACCGTTTTCAAAAGCATTTTTATAAAGAAGTACTTTCAAAAACATGTTTTAAAGAAGGAGTTTTCAAGAGAAAGGTTTATTATGAAAAACATAATCCTCAAAAGTCATATATCTTTCTTTCGATTCTCTGTTTCGAATCTCTTCCTTTTTCCTTCTTTAGTCTCTTTCCCCACGTGTAGATGATTTTTCCAAGATATGTAAGGACTTTCGTGCGATGGACGCAAAACTGTTTCATAAGACTGAGACGTTTGTCGAAGCTAGAATTGGCTCGAGAAAGTGGAGGACTCGTTTATCATCTTTGAGATAGACGATTGAAGGAAGGTTCAGCTAGCTGCTTGGTCGATGAGGGAGTTTAGACTAAGGAGCGCAACCCAAGGATTTTGTTGATATGGCTTTAATCCACGAAGAAGGTAAAGGATAAAGTGGAAAGGATAATTAACCCCATGACAAAAGAAAGCGTCTTTATTGTGGTATAACAGGCCATGTAATTAAGGACTATAGGAAGAAGAAGAAGCCTGGTTGTTTTCATTGCGGTGAGGCAGGACATCTGATTAAAGACTGCCTGAGGAGGCAAGGACAAGGGTAAGGGCAGAGGACATGACCTACTTCTGGAGGACAGGTTTATGCTCTCATGGCACCGGGACAGGAAAGAGATAGAAACGTTTTTGTTGTAAGTTTGATTTTCCATTTTGATCATCCTGTTCGAACTTTGTTTGATTTTGGCGCTTTGCATTCGTTCATATCTTCTTCGTTAGTTGAAACACTGCACCTAAATACAAGTCTAGTTGTGGATCCCATTGTAGTATCGAATCCCATTGGTGGTTCGGCTTATTTATCTGTACTTTGTCGGGATTTGAGAGTGTCTATCTTGGGTGTTTGGTTTGAATGTAACATCAATGTTCTTGGTTCCATGGGCTACGGCTTGATTCTAGGAATGGATTGGCTGGCCAGGTATGGTGCCAACCTAGACTGTGAAAGGAGGGTAGTTAGATTGTTGACTCGTTGTGGAAGAACCCTTGATATTTCTTGTGACCCTAGAAGTCCGGTGATGCTTAGCTACCTAGAATCTCTTGACACATCTATTGATGATTTGGAATATGTTCGTGTAGTCCGTGAGTATGATGATGTATTTGATGAGGTTCTTGGTTTAACCCCAAGGTGCGAGATAGACTTATGCATATACTTAGTAGATAATGCAAAGCCAGTTGCATTACTAGTGCGCCACCACATAGCTCCGAGAGAGAGGAGGGAATTCAGTAAGCAAGCAGGGGAGCTACTTGAGGAAGGGTTCATAAGAAGAATTATTTTGGAATGGAGTGCCCCAGTTGTTTTTGCTATGAAGGTTGATGGTTCGCTTAGATTGTGCGTGGACTATAGGGAGCTGAACAAGCTCACGAAGAAGAACAGATACCCATTGCCGAGGATAGATGACTTGTTCGATCAGTTGGTTGGCGCTTTGGTTTTCTCGTAGTTGGATTTAGCTACAGGATTTCATCAGCTAAGGGTGGCTGAGGACAGCATAGATAAAACTGCTTTTAAGGCTCCCGACGGTTTCTTCTAGTGGCTCGTCATGCCTTTTGGTTTGACGAATGCACCCGCATATTTCGTAGACTTGATGAGTAGGGTGTTTAGGGAGTTTCTAAACAAGTTTTTGGTAGTCTTTGAGGATGGTATTTTGATTTTCTCTAGAAGCGAGGAAGAGCATGCCCTACATCTTAGTGAGGTTCTTAGGACACGCGGTCTCTAAGGAAGGGATAACAGTGGATCCTGCAAAGGTGGTGGCAATCCAAGATTGGAAGGTTCCTAGAAAAGCAACGGAAGTAAGAAGTTTTCTAGGGTTGGCGGGCTACTATAGAAAGTCGTTTAGGACTTTGCGAAGATATTAGCCCTAGTTTTGACTTTGCCAGATGGAAGCAAACCGTTCACAGTATATACCGCTACTTGCGGGACAAGGCTTGGAGCAGTTTTCGATGCAAGAGGAAAAGGTGATATGCAAAAGGCGGTAGGTACGCAGTTATGTTTGAGCATCATGTATCATCCACAGACGAATGGACGAACAGAAAGGGTGAATAGAATCCATGAAGATCTTTTGAGGATATTTATCCTAGGCTTTGGAGGGGCATGCAAAGAGCACTTCCATTTGTGGAGTTCGCTTATAACAACAATTATTAAGCTAGTATTAGGGTTTTTATGGACGACCATGTCGATCACCAACTTGTTGGTAGGAGTCTACGGATAAGATTTTGCTTGGACCCGAGCTGATTAGAGAGGATGGGACATATGGCACACAGAGTGAAGTTGCTAGAGAAGCTTAGAGGTGTTCATGACGTATTTCACGTGTCGCATTTGCAGAAGTGTTCACGTGATACTGCGGAAGTAGTAGAGCCGAGCATGCTTAGAGAAGTGGAAGTGGAGCGAGATGCCATGATTAGACGAACTCCTACATGCATCCTTGGACTGGAGGTCAAAAAGTTATGCAACAGAGAGGTCAAGTTGGTTAAAGTACTTTGGGGAAGATGATCAAGGAGACGCGACTTGGGAGACGGAAGACGAGATGCGTACGCTGTAACTTACAAGTTGTTGTAACTTACAAGATGATCAAGCACAGCAACTTGTAAGTTGATGTGCCTTCAAGCACAGCAACTTACAAGTTGCTGTGCCGACTGCCGAGGCACAGCAACTTCAAGTTGCTGTGCCTTCAAGCACAGCAACTTCAAGTTGCTGTGCCTTCAGGCACATCAACTTCAAGTTGCTGTGCCTTCAAGCACAGCAACTTGTAAGTTGCTGTGCCTTCAAGCACAGCATCTTGTAAGTTGCTGTGCTTGAACAAGCACAGCAACTTGTAAGTTGCACAGCTACTTACAAGTTGATGTGCCTAAGCACAGCAACCTCAAATGAACGGACGACTACATCATGTCCGAACGATGTACGGATAATGGCGACATATCAAAAAATAGTGCATAAATCGAATACAATGAAACAATGAAACTAACTCAAGCATGACTTACCATTACCCTCTAGTGCAAAACATGTTTATAGCGTAACCAGAGCATCATCAAAAAACTCAACATTCTGACCTGCTAAAAGGAATACAAAAGAATTATATAATATATGAGATGATTATTGTATTGAAAACATGTAGAAAAATAAAATAGTTTTACCAATATCGGATGGCAACCAATCCTTAATACAACTCAAAGCTTCTACAATATCCGAAGATAAAGAAGATCTACTCTCGGAAATCAATCTACCTCCACTACTAAATGATGATTCGGATGCTACCGTTGACATCGGAACAGCTAAAATATCACGAGCTATCCTTGCAAGAATTGGAGAAGTAGGACCATTGGTTTACCACCACATCAAAATATCAAAATTTTCCTCATCTTCACCCATTGGTAACAATTCATCTTCTAAATACTTATCAAGTTCCGTTCTCAAAGCTTGTGAGCTACCAATTCTTTTGCCACGATAGTCCATGTATTGTAAATCCATTTTTGATCTCTTCTTAGAGGGATTAGAATCAAATGTATCACACGAAGAATTGGTAGATTGCCCCTTAGAGGATGCAAATTCCATTTCATATAAAGAAAATAGACATCTCAAAGATTCACGAATTTTTGCAACGTAAACATGTGCATGTTCTTTATAAATCACATCGAAGAAAAATTCAATATAAGTCATTCTATAACGGGGATCTAAAACCATACCGATACTCATCATTAGATTGCAAGTGCTCCAATACTTGTCAAACTTGATTCTCATCTTTTGGGCTATACATTGAATATACTCATGCTCGTTTTGCTCCCAACTTAAAATGCTTTCATGGACATCACAAATGCTTTTAAAATATAAATTAGCCGTAGGATATTTAACCCCCGAAAATTTAAGTGTAACGTCATAAAATATTTTCAAACATTCACATATTTCCTTTCCTATTTCCCATTCTTCGTTTGATGGCAACCATTTGTAATCGTGGGTTAAATCAACCAATCGCTCAAATGCCGGACGCACTTCAAGAGCACTTTCAAGCATTAGATATGTTGAATTCCAACGTGTTGGAACATCATAAGACACACCTTTCCCAACCAATCGAGTTTGAGCCAATGCATTTTCCCAATTTTGCTTTCTAATTTGCGACGATTTTGTATAATTCACGCTTTCTCTAATTTTTTCAATAAGACATTGCACTATTTTTAGTCCATCTTGAACAATCAAATTTAGTATGTGCGTGCAACAACGCATATGAAATAACTCACCATTAAGAGGCAACGCATTTTTACCAACCAACCAATCTTTTAAATCTCTTATCATTACATCATTATTTGATGCATTATCAACCGTAAGTGCAAATAACTTCTTATCGATATTCCATTGCAATACTTTTGATTTAAGAGAAGCACTAAGTGCGGACCCGGTGTGCGGAGGGGGCAAATTATAATAAGCAATGACTTTTTTTTGCAACTTCCAATCATCATCGATAAAATGACAAGTTATGCAACAATAACCTATGTTTTGGTGTTCGGAGGTCCACAAATCCGTAGTGAGGCTAACACGGGCTGACAAACAATCAAACATCTCTTGTAGTTTACCTCTCATCTCATTATACAGTTTTAAAACATCGGATCGAACTGTATTTCTAGAAAAGAACTTAACGGATGGACAAACACTTCTAATATACTCTTGAAAATATGCATGTTCAGTCATGTTAAATGGATAATCATGCTTAGCAACCATACGCGCAAAACACATTCGGCTTCTATGTTGATCATACTTCCAACTCGTTAATTTAATTGGTTTGTTGGGAGAAATTTTGGTAGTCAACATTTGTTGTCCAGATACTTGTAGACGACTAGGATTTTTTGGATATGTTTTTAGATGATTTTTCAAGTGGGTTGTTCCCTTTGTAGTAGCTGCATTAAATAATCTAGAACAATGTTTACAAGTGGCTTTAACAGCACCGTCCACTACTTCCCTATTAAAATCTTTCCATACATCCGATTTCAAAATTCTTATATTAGAGGGTGCGGCTTTGTCTAGATCGATAGACTGATTTTCAGATACTTGCATGATTGGAAAACTAGAATTTGTAACTGTGTTTGAAGTGTTTCGATTCTCTTCAACGACTATGTCATTACCACAAATATCCTGGACCTTATTACTATAGCTTGATGAGGTATTCGCCATTGTCAAAACTCTACAATGTTAAATAAAGTAAACTTATTGAAACCTGAAAAATCTGAAAAATCTGAAATGTAAAACCTGAAATGTAAAACCTGAAAAATCTGAAAAATCATTACCACTAATTTACATTTTAGCTCAAATGAAAATTATGAAAAACTCTACAATGTCATTACCACTAATTTACATTTTAGCTCAAATGTAAAACCTGAAAAATCTGCCGTGTGAGTTCAAATATTAGCACTAAAAGCAATAATCCAGACATGAAATAAGTGTAGATTTCATGAATGAATTGCAATGTGCAAATCAGAGACAAAACTGCAATAAATAAGTCACTTTATGAATTTAGGGTTTAGCTTATACCTGATCGACGGTGGGCGGTGGCTTCGACAAGACGGTAGCGGCTAGACGTGGACTGGCAGTGGCGGCTGGCGGCTGCTTGCGGCAAGACCTGGCACGGAGGAGCTCGAAGCTTGGATTGGAAGGCTGGAAATCTTGCCTCCTGGAAATCTGCGTCGAAGATTCTTGGAAAGTTCGAATTCGAACTCGATGCTTGAAGATTCCTGGCAGTGCGGCTGCTTCTCAATGGACAAAAATGAAATTAGGGCTTGGAAAAGCTCCGTTCTGTTAAACAATAAGAGAACAACGTTGGATTACATCCAACGGCTTGGAAAGGGTAGGCGTTAGGGCTTAGGGGCCTTATGAGTTAGGGGTTAGGGCTTTTGTTGATAGGCTCTTCAATTCAGCCCAATTCAGATCTATTTATAAAGAAAACTATATAATTTGTTAGGGCCTTTGTTTATAAACTATATAAAATATATTCATAGCGGAGCGGACGGATATTTATCGGATACGGATATTGCCGTATCCGTATCCGCTAAGCATTTCGGATATCGGATATCCGTATCCGCTTTTCGGATATCGGATATTTTTCGGATTTTCAGAGCGGATACGGACGGATTTCGGATATTTCGGATATCCATTGACAGCCCTAGGGATGTTAATTTGAGTGGGAGCGTATTTTAGTTTAAATTATATATTTATGTTGATATAAATTTTGATTGTCAAAATTTATATTAAATAAATATTAAAGAATCAGTTATTATTTATTATCTACTGTAGATATTAAATAACAAATAACTTCGATAATTTAAATTAATCCTTAAGAAGGATAAATTGAATTAAATTAAATTTCTTGGATGACATTGAAATTTGAGGATTGTCCTCAAACAAATTAAATGAAATTGTTTTAGAATTAAAAAGAGGATCTAAAATAAGTTAAAGCATGACTTCAACCAATTATAAATGTTATAAAATCTACTTATACTTCTCTAGTATTAGATACTATATATGAATCACATAGATGTATGTGAATTTACAGAAATTGCAAAATAAGTAGAAATTTGATAAAACGACAAGTGGACTTACGATTGGAAATGAAGCAAATGTTGTTGGATTATCCATAGGAAGTTGATTCTTGTTGATTATACTGACTTAATTAAATAAAAAAATAATTGTTATAATGAAATTCCACTTAAGATAGATGTTATAATAGATCTTGTTTGGACAAGTTTGAATTTCATTTGTTATAAAAGAACAATTGTTATTCATTTTATTTAAATGAAATATTGTATGGAATTTCACAAATAGTTAATGATCTTTGTAAACCCTTAACTATAGTGTACTTGAAATTAATAATAAATGGATTAAATTTAGTGATTTAAATCCAATACACCTTTAGTATTACCGGCTAGCCCAGTAAACAAGAAAGTATATCAAAACTCCATAATGATGGAATTTTGAGATCATTTGATTTTGAATTATATGAAGAATACATATCTTGTTTATTAGGCAAAATAACTGAATCATCTTTCACTTGACACAGTGAATGAGTGATAAGTATTGGGTCTCATACATAATGATGTATATGGAGCAATGAATACATAAACTAGAGGTCGGTTTTATTACTTCATAATATTTACTGATGATATCAGTAGATACAGATATGTGTATCTTATGAAACTCGCATCAGAATCCTTTGAAAAGTTCAAAGAATTGAAAATGGAGTTAGAAACCAATTTTAAATAGCAAATAAAAACTTTTCGAACAGATCGAAAGAGAATATTTAAGCCAACTATTTAATGACTATCCAAATGAGTTTGAAATTGTTTCATGACTCACTCCACCTATAACACCATATTGAAATGGTGTGCCTAAAAGGAGTAATCACACCTTATAAGATATGGTACGACCAAGATAAGTCATATAGATCTTCCAATTAATTAAATACAGAACAATTGGATTTAATCCTAATAAAATGATTTTAAAGACGCCATGTAAGATATGGACTAGGAAATGTCCTAGTGTGTCTAATGCGCAGATTTGGATGCAAGGCGTTTATTAAACGTCCTTCCTCTGATAAGATCGGACCCAAATAAGATAACTATCTTGTGTAATATCCACAAGATATAAATGGATTTTATTTCTATAAATTCTCTGAGAATAAAATTTTTATTGCTCAAATAGGTATCCTTTATAAAGGAGAACCGGTCTCTAAGATACCGATAGGAATGAAATAGAAGTCGAAATGTTTCGAAACCACAAAATGTCATTGAATCTTGTATAGACAAGAAATTAAGTGGGAGTGAGACAATAATTCTAATGTTATTTAATAACACATTAATTATTGTAAATTATGTTAGTTTTAAAACAAGAAATATATGCTGATTCTTAGAAAGAAAATGTTTGGCTTAAGAAGTTCATGATTGAACTTAATTCGTTGTTGATCCAATGTAATACATTGCGGTAACAATATGGTTGTTGCTCAGGTCTAAAACATTAAACTCATTATTGATCCAAACATATATTTAAGAAATATAGTTCTTATATGAAGTTGTTCACAAAGGAAATGAACACATCTGCAAAGTTACAAACGTTGTAATGTTACTGACCTACTGAATTGAACTCTGTCGCAGCAGAAGTTGAATAGTCACATTCTTTCATGAGTATACGATACGTGAATGATTGACTCTAGTGCAAGTGGGAGATTGTTAGAGTTTATGCCCTAGAGGCAATCCATTTGATGAGATTGATAACACGGTTGATGTTATTATTTTATTTGGAATAAAATATTATTCTGTTATATTATATTTACTGCCTAATATAAATATTAATATATTAGAAGTCCTTAGAATTATAATACGGGATTATATAGTTCAAGTAAGTGACTTGAACTTGAAATTATATAATATACTGAGTATTATAATTCTTAAATGTCCCTAGTCAAGTTTTATTGTTCATATAAAGGACAACAATAAAGTGTTGAGACTATTATGTTGATTGACTGATGATCACATCTCATTGGTCATTAATATGCATGATATTAATGTCAAAACATAAATATGTATTGGAGAATATCGTATTGGTCTGACCCACCGTGAGATAACTACATGGAATATAATTAATAGTATCATAAGTTATTCTCATAGTGACAGTGATGTAATGGTCCTCAGACCTGAAATCATTATAATTTTATTCGAGTATATTTGTGTTTTGATATCATCTAAAGTTATTCATAACAGAGTATCGATAACGGTGATTATTGGATACATCTCTAGTCGAATGAAAATTATGAATGTTATAGATGGAATTTAACCCTATGATATATTCGTAGTGATATCCATGGGCCCCTTGATTGAGTGAGACTGTGAAATGCATGGTCATGCTCAAATATTGATTTGTTTTAAACAGTCTACTCATCGATCAAGATAAACGGATTAAATCATAAGGAGGATAATACGATCCATTCCTCTAGTTTAATCCTGGATATATTGGTTAAAAGAATTATATTACATTAACACACTAATCACTGAAAGGTTATATCGAATCGATGATCTTACTATAACTTGGGTAGCAGCGACGCATTGCTAGATGCCAATCACTATTTATAATTTAAATACGATTTTGAATTATTGTCAACGTTGTAATAATCTATAGGGTCGCACACTTTGAACGTAACGAAGAGAAAACATATAATTGGATGAATTAATTATCAAATCTATTGATATTTATTTTAATGTTGAAATGGTATATCAGGGTTCCTTATTTTAAGGTACACGTTCAATTTTATAAAAGAAAATTGTTTTTCTTTATATATTGACACGTGAGCCATCGAAAAGGTAGACCGATCAGATTGGGAAATAAAAATAAAAAAACCTATCGATTTCCTTTTTCAACAAAAACCGATTAATGGCGGCTAGCACCATTTTTCTTCATCTCTTTGATCTGATCAAAGAGGAATGCGTTCGTGTGGATACTTATGGAGGTGTGGCAACTGACATGCTCTCGATTCGATGCTTCAGCCTCTTTTCCCCTTTTGATTTGGAAATTGATCCGAACTCTGTGAAATTGACACGCCAGGTAAAATTCCTTAACTAATTCAGTTTTAATTTATTAATTCTTGCTAAGATCCTAAGTTTAATTGTTAAACCGATCAAGTTAGGGTTTCGATTAGATCGTGTAAACCCAACAGCATCATCTTTTGTGTGCATACCCAGACTATTACGTACTTCTATAAAGAAAAAGGGTATGATTTATTTTCCTGTTCATAATTTACTACTAAACTAAAAATCTACATGCACAAGTATGACGATATTGTGCGCCTATCCATTCTAAATTGTCATTACAACATACGTCATTTGGAGAGGACGTCCTTGCTTGAGTGATAGGCTATTCTCAATTACTTAACTTGCAGTAATAATATATTGGCCAAAATTACGTTTCATGGATTGGTTTCTGCATCATAGGATTTCTGTGTACTATTCTGACATGCAATCTACATAAAAAAAATACAGAAACTACAAAGAAGACTTTGAATAAACTCATTTGGTTTTATGTCTTATTAGGAGCAACTATCACGGCTTTGATAGATTGAGGGAATACAATTCACAACAGAGGAACAAACTGATAAGCGGTACTTTGGGAAATAGTTGGAGATCAATGAATGTAGCAACGTTTCTGCGCACCCTCACACCAAAAGAACTTTCAAAGTTCCTAATCCTGTTTACTATGTTTTTTATTTTACTCAATTAATGTTTGATGAACAGTTCACTTTGACGTGTTCGTTCGATAACTGTAACCGTTACCAGTGCATGCACACACAGCTACCTCGCATATGTTGACCTAAATGTCTTTTGCCGCAACAATGTTTGAAGAATCATGCGCGTCTTTCGTACCTGTTGCGACTCATAAATGCGGTAATTATGGTTAGTCAGTCTTCGTATTAAAAACACACCCACTCCGTTTGCATTTGCTTTCTGTGAATCTTACGTTTTTCTATTCTTACGATTCTAATGTTCTGTATGATGGTGAGCTTAATTATAATACTGCGTTCTATGATCCTGACCTTATGGCACGATAACTTTAGGACGACTACAAAACAATACACGTAACATCACACCATATTTGAGGTTCATCGTTTCACGTGCGAAACACATGCCTTGACCATGCGCGAAGCGCATGCCGGTACGCTCGCGCGCGCGCGCGTGTGTATATATATATATATATATATATATATATATATATATATATATATATATATATATATATGATAATGGGCTTAGATACAGACAACCCACTTTACAATATTTAATTTAGCCTGAAAAAAAAAAAAAAAAACCTAAATATATAAGTGATAGCCAGCCACATACCGCCTATTTTCTAATATTTTGTACATTTGATTTAAACTACTTTTGAAATTTTATTTAAAATTTTCTTGTATTATAACATGGCGATATTAGACCATAATGATCTGGTTTTATAGTGGGCATGAAGTCCGAATCTGTTCCAATTGGATTAAATTAGGTATACTCCTAGCGTCTTTCGAATAGTATCCTGCATCACTATCTGGGACTCTGAGAACCGTCCTCTAAAAACAGCTGTAAATATTTTTAGTTCACTTCTGAAAAACATATTTCACATCCAAGCTTATATAGATTAATTAAAGCTAAAGACGAGGAGTCGTATCACTGTCAAAGGGGTTGGATCCCCTGAAACACTTGGTGAACCAAATGCATCTTAGCGATTGATTTCGGTGGGATCCACCTAAAATCAGAGGGCCGGACGCATTTGGTTCACTGGATCCGTGGTATTTCGGTCAGTACAGCTGATCCACTGGCCTGTCAAAGAATACAATGAAAAAGTAGTTCGCATATTATAATTCTTTTATGCTCGTATACAGTAACCTTATCAACACTAACCTTTCATCCAAGCATCTGCTTATTGTAAAAGGAAACATAATAATAGAACCAGAGTCTGATATTTCAACCATCTGTTTTTTTTCCTTCGAACGTACGTTTACATACCAATGCTAATTTGTTCACATCATTTTAAGTGAGGTGAACATAATACCACAAACAATGTTAGTGGTGTGAGGTTGGTACTGACCTTTGAATTTCTTTGATTTAATCTCAGTCGTACATCACTAACACCGTGTGCTAGTGATGTTATTTTCAACCAAGTTAAAATGAGATGTACAAACTCACTCTTTTTACAAACCCACTTAAAGTTGACTGCTTATTTATCGTTACCGAATCCTGCTATTTCTGGCACATCAATCAACATAAATTAGTTACGTATTAAAATTTTATGTTAGTAGGTTTGCCGTATACATAATCAAATTTTAACATGCCTGATCTGATACCAGGCTTCAAGATCATTGAAGTTTTGATCGCATGGTTCTCCTTTGATGATTTGGAAGGAAGAATTAATATTAAATTTGTACACAAATAGCTAGCATTGACGTATAAATTAGATACTGATGTACAAAAGTTCACAACGGAAGCATGAAAAGTTGTACGTGCAAACAAACAAATATGAAACAGACGACATCACCATATCCACCGACTAAAAACACATATACAGGGGCTGGTCGCAAGCGCAAGCGTCGGACGCCGTTGGATGGAACGCTCAAAGTCATCAAATGTCCATCTCCGATTTTTTAATATATATGTGTACATATCAAGCTTTATGTTTATTTGATTTCATTTCAATTATCTATATAATTTGCATGCTTGTATATATACCAAGCTATTCATATTATTTTAGCAATATGGGACTAATAATCACAATGTTTTCAGTAATATAACACACATAAATTAAAATTAAACACATACATTAATTCAAAATAATTAATTTAACAATTAAATACCACGTTCAAATACCACACTTAAATACTCCGTTCGTAGCTAAAAACGCATTTCCCCTTCGCTACAGTACCACGCTCAAATAGCTCATTCATGTTCCTCAGGAACGCACCCATAGTTCATTTTTTCCTATGCTTTATTTTTTATGAACGTCACTCTGCTTTAAACAATGCTGTCAATGTGGACTTTTAAGGTAGCGCTCATCCCCATGCCTTTTCGTCATTGCCAATGCTGTTTATTTAACATACTCTGTAATGTTAAAACTAATTAAATTTATGTTTTTATAGTTTTCTAAAATCAACAACTTGTACATACTAGGTTTGTTTGAAATGAGGTTTGTTGCATTACGATGATATCAAATTGCTCTCCAAAATAATGGTTGTTTGTCTAAATTCAAATTCAAACAAGAAACAAGATTTTTTTTTTTTTTTTCTTCAGAAGGAGTTGCCTAGCCTGTTGCCACATAGAGCTAGCTGCCTTTGAACCTCACGACCTGACCATCCAGGACGATTGCTGAGAGGGCTGCCCCTGCACCTCCATCTAGGTGGTTTGTCACCTCCTTAGACCCTCCCCCCCCGGTAACATTATATTAAATGGTTTTATGAAAAACTTCCAATGTGGAGTTTGTTAGAACTAAATCAGAGTAACTAAATGTTTTACAATTTACTTGTTTGAAAAAAAAATTATAATGAAATTCAACATCGTATTTCTTGATATTCACAATTATCAGATGCAAATTACACAACAAAATAAACTATTAAACTTAAAAATCACAAATTAAATACCCCACTCAGACGTTACACTCTTAATCGCAATGGCTCATCGATGGATATTTTCGGATGCGGAGATTGCATTCTAAATGTTAGGAAAAGCCAAAGTAATTAGCGTTGAAAATTCGCATTGTCTTTGATCTTTTCACTTATAAACTCAATTATGTTGATTTCCATATGACTTTTAATAAGCGAAAATTACACAACTTTTGTAAAGGATTAGCTCGCTTCAAATATAGTGAAAACTGTAACCGAAAACCTCATTGCAATATTATGAAAACTATACAATTTGTAATTTATACATTGAAGCTTTTATTTTTTCAAAAAAAGTGAAAGATGTATAAAATTGTTAATTTGCATAATTCATTTCATAACGTTGTATATGTGAAATGTAATATAAATATAGTATTATATTTTTGCAATGCTATATGAATATATCTTCTTATAGTCATTCAGACTAAATTTTAAAACTTATGTCCTTCAACCTGAAATTGCTCTCTGGTTTTTCCTTCAGCTTAATTTTCTTTTATTAAAATATTAAAAATAAAATAGTATAATGATAATAAATAGTTTTGAAAGGTTAATAGGCATTAAGTGCGTATGATATAGATATATGACTCAATAAATAATAACTAAGTGTGTTTGTGTGCGCGCACGCGTGTGCACGTGGGGGGTGGGTGGGTGCACGCGCGTGTATCATTGTATAAAGGTATGCATAATTTACGTTATAATCTTAGAAAAAAAAGATGGATAATTTTTTAATACGGATGTCTTCATATTCATATCCACATCCGATTTTTTGAATATCGGATATTGGTCTATTTTTCAGATATGAATGCAAATGGATTTTTAATTTTTCGGTTATCCACTTGCAACCCTATACAAACATATACCTCGTTCGTTATCCTAGCCCGCTCAAATACCTTACTCTCTTTCGTCACAAACACACCATAAGTCTTTTTTTGACATATCTTAATTTGTGTCCTTCCTAACTCACATAACAAAATAAACATGAAAAAAGGGAGAACAAGAGCAAGAACAGGAGAAGAAATACATAAAGGGGCACAAATGCCATGATTTTAAAGTATTGCGATGGTTGTTTTTTTTCTTGTTGGAACACAATTGCAAGGTGTGTTTCTTGAATGTAAAATTAACAACCTTAAAAATATTTCAAATTTTAACCTTGTATTTGAAATTTGAATTTATTAATTTTTAATTCTGAGATGACTTTTTGAATTTTTAAACAATAAAATTTTAAAAAATATCTATTTGAGAAGTTGTGTTCTATTTTAAAATTTTGAATTTTAAGTGGTAAGAAGCTTAGTTGACAAAAGCTCTCAGAAAAGATAAAGATATCTATGAACTTTAACTTATTTTTACGAATTATGAAGCTTAAGGAAATTTTATTTTTTTCTAACTCAAAGAAATAATTTTAATTTCATATTAGAACTTACATTTAAAAAAAATAATCAAATTTGACTTTTAAATTTTTGTAAACCTGGATTTTCTATTAAACAATTCAAAATTTAAAATTTAAAATTTATTGCACTAAAAAAATCAATTTTGGGCTAGAAATAAATTAAGTATCAAAAAATAGAATTTTAAAATTCATAATTTTGATTTAAAACTTGTATGTACAAAAATTTGAAAGTTTCTAATGAAGTCAAAAATTCTGAAGTACCAACATTAGAAAACCGACCTATAGATTTATAGGAAAATAAAGTAAATAACATTAGAGAGGTTTTGTAATAACCAGCAATAGTACGTTTCTGAAACTAAAGTATTTAGAATTAACTTTAATAGAAAATTAGACTGAGTGTTATGCTTATTGCTTTGAGAAGTTCTTTCCAAGGCTAGCAATTTGATATATAGTATCTTTCTTAACCGTTGTTTTGAAAATGCAAATTTTTGGTCCAATAGCGAACTTCACAAAATACCCTTAAATATAGCTTTTTAAATATTAAATTGTTATTTTATAATATTTCTTTGGTAAATTAGGAGATGAAATTTTCTTACAATCACTTTAGACATGTTTAAGCCTAAATATTGATTACAATTATTAATAAAATTAATTGTTTATATGTAGTTGTGTTATACTTCAAAAAATAGTCATATGGTTGTATTAAAATAGATAATGTAACAATGGTTAATGACTTTACATCGTGGTAACAGTGACGCAGGCTCGAAACCCAGAAAGGCATGCTAAGGGTTTACTATGTGCATACACAAAAATCAGTCACTTATGTGGTTCTCGAGGATCGGGCTAGTTGCAATCAGAGGGTTTTACGACTTCGGTTGGTTTCCCCTGAACAAATTCAAAAAAGTAGAAAATATAAGATCTTTCTAGATAAATCAACAGTTCCACAAATATCCTTAGAACGTTATAATAGAGTTGGTGTCACATATTTCTGATACCAACATAAACAATCAAAACAACCCTCTAATATGCCTTAAAAATTAGGTCCACTAATTGATCTTATTCTACAAATTCAAATCATCTTCCACCGAATAATAATAAATTGTAAGATAACATAGAAATCAGATCCATTTAACCTCCATTACAAAATCCTTCTACATTAATTAATAATAAAAATAAAAATTAAAACTAATTAAAATGGATATTACAACTTAGAAAATAATAATAAAAACCAAGTAAAAAAGATATTGCAACTTATAAATAAAAATTAAAACAAAGTAATATAGATATTTGTAATAGTACGTACCTCAGTTCGTGCAAGATATTGTTGCCAACTTAACCCCCGTATAGGAGTGATGTTTTGTTCCTTAAAAGGCTTCGGCGCTATTAGGTGATGGAGTTTCACTACTTAAGTTCCTACTTAAGTTCCTACTTCATACCCAAATTACACTATGTGGGGCTTCTAATTCCACTTCAAACTAAGAGGTATTACAATATCCACTCCTTCAAAGCCTAACGTCCTCGCTATCTCGTTACCCAGGCACTGTGGTCAATGCGCGAGCCACAACTCCAACTAGGTATTGACTCTGATACCACTTTAACAGCTAGTACCTCCGTTTGCACAAGATATTGTCTCCAACTTAACCCCCGTATAGGAGTGGGATTTTATTCGTCAAAAGGCATCGCTGTGCTATTAGAAGGTGAAGCTTCCAAATTTAAATTCCCACACTTCATATCAAAATTCCAAGATGTATTATTTCTGATTCCACTCCAAATTAAAGGGTGTTAAAATATTGCAACATAGAAATAAAAATTCAAACTAATTATGGCTTTGAAGGATAAAAATTCCAAATAATTACATGTGGTTTTAATGGATGAATATTATTAAATATTTGTGCAAATAATTTTTCTAAAATATGTTAAACGTATACAGTTTTTACAAAATAATTCACATGCAAAACATATTACAATATCACGCACGAAAGCATGCATAATGCTCATTGATATATTTCGAGCTACTACATAAACATATTTTGATTTCATAAGCGTAAAAGATTTTCACATATGGCTGTAATTTCAATGATTTAGTTTTGAAAATAGAAAGATATGCTAGTGTAGTTAATTGGGAAAGTGGACTTCCCTTAGAGACGTCATGGATTCGAGGATAACCAATATCATATATTTTTGAGTTGGAAAAATAACAAAATGATACATGTTTAGAGAGGGTGTGTATTAAAATGTATATATATTTGGTTGAATATTGTTTTCCCATATTTTAATGGATTAGTTGCATACTTAATCAATTAAATGCACATTAATCGATATATATATATATATATATATATCTTAATTGTTGAATATTTATAATGTTGTTGTAAAATTCGAATTCAAACAAAAAACTTAAATCCAAACTCACAAATTATTCAAAAATCAGGACCATTGATAGACTTGCAAAAACAACCGATCATATCTCAATCACCAAAACAGTAAATAACCAACCCAAAACCAACTGTCTCAATCACAAGCGATCAATAATAACCAACGACAATGAAAATAAAGAACACATCAAGTTTATAGTGGTTACACTAAAGATTTTTAGTGTACACCACTTTGGAGAGGTAATTTATTATCACGATGAGAAAAGTACAAGAGATTGATATAATGATCACCAGTAATCAATTTAGATTTGAGTTGGCGGAGAACATGACTGAAAAAATAAAACTATATTATAAACCCTAGTTTTCCCCTTGAAAAGAACCCTTGATCAAGTTAGCTCCTATTCTTCAAATTTGAAAATAACTTATATATGGAAGGTTTGTCTAGGAAAATTACACAACAAAACATATGAAAAACACCACATGACTTGATCAAGTCATTTGGATTAGATTCCAAACATCTGGATTATGCTCGAGATCAGAGCACAGGCAATCCAGACGAAAATCGGACTTTTGGATTATATCACGGGTTATGTTTCCCTAAGAAGATGTATCTCTAAGCTAGCTAAAACTTGCCTTTATGGCTTTCCAATGCGATTTTCCTGGATTATCCATACGCCAACTAATTACCCCGACAATATTCGCAATGACAGGCCTTGTACACACCATGACAGATATCAAACTTCCAATAGCACTTACATATGGAACCATTTCAGTATAAGCTCTGCCTCTCTCTAAGATAGGTGATCCCATACTCGAAAGCGTCATATGCAAAGGTAAATGTGTATTTAAAAGCACTTTCTTAATGTACTCATTTTGAGTCAATTTCTATTCAAAACGCTTTCGATTTCACTCAATTTCAATTTTTCTTTACCTTTCCTAAATCTTTCATTAAGAATTTTGATTTCAAAAGAATCTTTTGCTTGCTGATTTCCTTTTTGTCATTAGAAGCAATGAGCATGTCGTCCATGTACAAGAGCCAATACACCCCAAAAAATAATCATTTTTAACCTTTGAACTAAAAACATGCATCCTTAACGCTATTATCGAAACCTTTCTCAAGCATAAATTGATCAAATCTTTGGTATCATTGCCTAAGTGATTGCTTTATACTACATAGTGATTCCTTTAACTTGCAAACCAAATTTGACATACCATCAATCATAAGCCATTTCGGTTGCTCGGTATAGATGTCTTCATCCAAGTCACCATGCAACAATGCGGTTTTCACATCAAGTTGCTATAATACAAAGTCATGAATATCTACTACAACTAGCAAAATCCGAATCGAAGTATACAATATAACCGGTGCAAAATTCTCATCATACTCATTTCTCTTCCCTTATGCAAACCCCTTTTCGGCTAGTCTAGAATTAAATCTCCCATTATCCTACATTTTGTACATTCATTAGCACCTTACAACATGATTTCCTTTAGGAAGTCGAACCAACTCCTGCATTTGATTCTTTATCAAAGGATTGCAACTCTTCCTCCATCGTACAAATCCACTTCGAATTATCACTCAAATCCATGATGTCATTAAGGTCCAATGGCTCATCTTGGACTACGTTAAGAGATAGTCCAGATTATTACAAAAGCTAAGTGTAACACCCCGTAATTTTATAACATTAAAATTCACAAATTAAAGTATACTTAATTTTTAGAAAAGAATTAAGTGAAATGGGTTGCGCGGAGAAATATATATATATTGATATATATATATATATATATATATATAAATTAAAAATTAAATAAATAAATATGCGAAAAAGTTCATAACAACGAATTGGGAGGGGAAATAACCGAACCGGCCCATTTTTGAGGTCGACCCGAGCTCTGCTGGGTCGACTAGGGGTTAATCTAGGGTGTTTGGCTGTCAACCCGTGGGCCGATTCGCTCAAATGCAGACTTTGCATTTGATTGGTTCTCATGGTTCAGGGTTAATCTAATGGTCCTAAATAACTTCCTACACCTATAAATACATCCTAATGCTAACCCTAAACCTAATTAAAATAGAATAGTTACCGTCATACCATCGCCATGGAAATCAATGGAGCCGCCGCCAACTAAGAAAGAAGAAAAGCAAATTCAATTCTAATTCTCTCAACCCTAAAGCAAAGCAAAACCCTCTCTTTTCTTCTCTAAATTGTGAGTATGATGATCTTAACAAGATTATTATCATTTTAATTAGGTTGAGATATGAATGGATTATGAGTAGATGATGTGAATCATCATATATGTTGTTGTAAACCCCTTTTGCTATCATGTATGTTGTAAATCCAATGTTATGTGATGATGATATCTTATATGTTGTAAATCATGCTATGATGATGTTATGTATGTTGAAAGTTTCTATGCTAAGTTGTGATGAATCATACATGTTAAAAAGCCATGATGTTACCATCTATGCTAGTTAGTTCATATTAATTAAATCATCATGTTTGGGTTATGTTGATCTATATGACGAGTCACATATGCAAGTTAGATTGATTAGAAAAGTTATGAATATATGCCATGACATCTATTATGACATCTAGAATTATGCTATGATATATGTGATATCCTATGCTAGTTCACACCATCATTATGTTGCCTAAAAACCCCATATGCAAGTTTATGTATAGATTTGGGCTATGATCATATCATGTAAATTGAAACATTTAACAAGTTGACACCTTTTGATCCTTAACATGTGTAGTTTATGCAAGTTTCACCCCTATTATGATTAGATTTATTTTAATTGTCTATATGTTGTGATAATTTATCTTTGTGCTATGTGTTAGACTATACAAGTCTAGCCTATATTATGCGTTGAATAAGCGAACGTATAAACGTAGGGTAGGGGTAATATTAAGGATTTAATATTAAAAAGTTGGGGTGCAATTGATATGATTTTGCATGCCATAAGTGGATGGCCATAATTGAGTCAATTATGGACATCATTAAAAGTTGACTTAATTAATAATTTGAATAGGGAATTATTAAAACTGGGGTAAAAGATTTTAAGTGTTAATCAATGCTTAGGACACGAGGTTGAACTCGTTTGTGACGTAAACCTGCCCGGACCCGCCCGGCAAATCCAGTGGTCACAAATGTTAGTCCAATGTGAGAGGTCCTAGGCCTAAACTAAAGCATAACGGTTGTAAAGACACGAGGTTAGACTCTTTTATGGTGTAAGACTGCCCGGACCTGCCCGACAAATCCAGCTGCCATAAATGCCAGTCTAATGTGAGAGGTCTTTATGAGGTTATGGCCTGAATGAATTAAAAAATACTTAACCAGATAAACATGTAAGGTGGGACATAGGGGTTAAGTAGGTGCCTTGGGTGGCATGAGGAATCTAGGGGGTGCCCTTAGTGGCATGTGAAATACGATTAGTAAGACTTAACCAAACACACATGTAAATGAACATGACTAAGAGGGTTAAGTGGGATATACTAGTGACAAGCTTAGGTGGGTAGCTTGTGGGGGCCCATTTCGACCAGTATCCCAAACGTATCTTTGTGGGCTCGACCCAAGTCGAGGATGGGACACGCATGCTAGGTTCGACTGTAAGAGGCCAAAAACGGGGAGCGGTGGCAACACAAGTCCAACGGGTTTCGTATGCGTGTGTGGACCCGGGCTGGTAGGTAAGATGTTGTTGCATCGTGTAGGTATAAGTCGTGCATTCTCAAGTTGTATCGGGTTGCCACTTTAGGGGAGTGATACACCCCACTATGGGGCCAGCACGGGTATCTACGAGTAGGGAGCCGATCGAAAGTGGGTAGTGGGGTACCCCTAGTGGAGATAGGGGCAGACGACACCTATGTAGTCAGCTAGGGGTACGTAAGGCTATTTATAAAGTTTCTGTGTGAAGCAAGTGGGATCAAACAATAGGGTGACTGGTGTGGTGCAGTGTAGTAATGTGCGGTGCTGTGTAGTAATCATTCGTTAGTAATTAGGTGTGCCTTTACCGTTATCTTTAACGTTATCTTAAACGCTATCTTTATCTTCCTAAGAGTTCATAGACATTTACTTGTCTTCCAGCTTATGCCTTAGTCTAGTTATTTTGATAATAGTATTGTTAGAATTATCATACTCGCCAGAGTTTATGTCTGACCCCCTCTATTTCTATCCTTTTTTCCCCTCCATGTCCTCAGGTTGGGCCCAGCTCTAGTGGAGTTTGATTGAATTGCTTCATCTCTCTTTGGAAAGCTTGGGCCGTTGAAGTAAAGTCCAGCTTGTTATCTTTTTAATGGCTATTTATGTAATGGGATTATGTATTTTGTTTTTATGAAGATGGATATTGTACTTGGTTATGATCTATGGTTTTATGATGTAACAAACATGTTTAATTTCCACTGCAATAAAATGAAGTTTTAGATTACCAAGTACTATTTATTATCTATCTTGTTGTAATTTTTCTGTTCTATATTCACTTATAACCTCCATGGAAGTTAATGCATTCCCCTTGTGAGTGACATTAATGGACGTGGGGTGTTACACGTGGTATTAGAGCTTAAGGTTATCAGAACAGATAAAATTACTTTAGAAAAATAGTTATTTTTGGAAGAAGTGCTTTTAAAAACATGTTTTAATGAGAAATTTAAAGAGAAAAGTTTTTAAGAAAAAAAAAAACATAATCCCCAATAGCCCATATCTTTATCTTTCGAATTCTCCATTTTGAATCTTTACTTTTTCGTTTTAGCATGGCTGAAGATCTTAATCTACCCGATGGTGTAACGATACTAGGATGGTATAGGAGGTTATTAGATGCTAGGGCCGCTGCAAGTCCAGCCAATGTTCCTCCACCACCGGTTGCACCCGTTCCTCCTCCTCCTCCTCACGTGGATACTTTTGCAAAGACGTGCAAGGAATTCAAGGCTATGGGTGGAAAACCATTTCAAGGGTCAGAAACGTTTGTGGAAGCTAGAGATTGGCTTAAGGAGGTGGAAGAATTGCTAGAAATCTTTGAAGTAGAAGAAGGGAGGAGAGTTCGATTAGCAGCTTGGTTGATGAAGGGAGAGGCCTCGTTTTGGTGGGAGGTCACTAATGGGGAGCGTCCTGTTGACTCTTGGGTGGATTTCAGACGTAGGTTCTAGGCGAAGTTTCTCTCAAGGGCGGAAGAAAATCAATATATGGAATGGTTCTTGACATTGAAGCAAGGAAGCTCATCAGTGAAAGAATATGTCAATAAATTTAATCAGTTAGTAAGGTTTGGCTTGGACTTAGTGAACACGCCGGAGAAGAAGGCGCTGAGGTTCGTGAATGGATTGAATGAACCATTGCAAGGGTTAGTTATGACCCACATCCCTATGGGGGCCACCTTTGAGAAGTTAGTAGAAATGGCGCTTATGCATGAGGAGAAAAGTGCTAAAGCTGATAAGGCACCCAAGAAGAAGGGGGATCAGAAGAAACCACAACAGCAAAATAAGAAGGGTGGTAAAGACAATAACGACAAAGGAAAGAAGAAATGTTTTAACTGTGGGACACCAGGCCATCTCAGCAAGGATTGCCGAAAGAAAAAGAAGACAGGTTGTTTTCATTGTGGCGATGCAGGACATTTAGTGAAGGACTGCCCAAAGAAGGGGCAGAGGGCAGGAGCTACCTCGGGAGGACAGGTGCAGGCTCTTATGGCACCAGGGCAGGCTAGGGGACAAGTTCAGGCTCTCGCGGTCCCACCGGTGCAAGAACGAGGTAGAACCATTTCTGTTGAAAGCTTAGTTTTTCTGTTTGATCATCCTATCCGTACCTTATTCAATTCGGGCGCATCACATTCGTTTATCTCTACATCATTAGTTGAATCACTGCACTTAAACACCAGTTTAGTTGAGGATCCCTTAGTTGTTTCGAATCCAATAGGGGGCTCACCTTATTTGTCCATGATGTGTTTGGATTTGAAAATTTCCATACTTAGCGTTGAATTTAGATGTGATGCTTATGTGTTGGGCTTCACGGGCTAAGGGCTAATTTTAGGAATGGATTGGTTATCCAGAAATGGGGCCGTTCTTGATTGTGAAAGGAGAGTAGTTAGGCTCGTGACTCGCCTTGGCAACACTCTCGAAATCTTTTGTAATCCCATAAATTCGGTTATGCTAAGTTATCTAGAATCGCTTGACGCGTCTGAGGAAAATCTACGATCTGTTAGAGTGGTCCGAGAATATTCGGATGTGTTTGAGGAGGTGAAAGGCTTGCCTCCGAAGCGGGAGATAGATTTTCGAATATATCTTGTGGATAATGCGAAACTAGTATCTTTGCCAGTACGCCACATGGCTCCACGTGAAAGGAGGGAACTCGATAAGCAAGTGAAGGAGTTTCTTGAGAAGGGGTTCATAAGACGAAGTATATCTGAGTGGCCAGTAGTATTTGCCACGAAGGCGGATGGGTCCCTTAGACTGTGTGTGGACTATAGAGAACTTAATAAACTTACTAAGAAGAACAGACACCCACTGCCGAGGATTGATGATCTCTTCGATCAGTTAGTTGGCGCCTCAGTGTTTTCGCAGTTGGACTTAGCCACTGGGTTCCATCAATTGAGAGTGGCTGAGGATAGCATAGACAAGACTGCCTTTAGGACTCCGGACGGTTTCTATGAATGGCTAGTGATGCCCTTCGATTTGACAAACGCCCCAGCATATTTTGTTGATTTGATGAGTAGGGTGTTTAGGGAGTACCTTAACAAATTCGTGGTAGTCTTTGTAGATGACATCTTGATCTTTTCTAAGGATGAAGAAGAGCATGCCCTACATCTTAGGGAAGTGTTGGAGACCCTACGAGCGCATAGCCTTAAGGCTAAATTTTCTAAATGTCACTTCTGGAGGAAGGAAGTACGATTCTTGGGGCATGTGGTTTCCAAAGAAGGGATAGCTGTAGACCCCGCGAAGGTGGTGGCCATCCAAGATTGGAAGGTTCCTAAAAATGCTACCGAAGTGATAATTTTCTTGGGGTTGGCTGGCTACTATAGGAAGTTTATCAAAGACTTCGCAAAGATATCAGCTCCATTGACACGCTTGACGAAGAAGAACCTAGTTTTCACATAGGACGTAAATTGTGATGATGCATTCCAACGTTTGAAGAGAGCTTTGACTTCAGCCCCAGTCTTAGTATTGCCAGACGGGAGTAAGCCGTTTACCGTTTACACTGACGCTTGTGGGACAGGACTAGGCACAGTCTTAATGCAAGAGGGTAGGGTAATAGCCTATGGTGGAAGGCAGTTGAGAGCTCATGAGAAGAATTACCCCACACATGACCTAGAGTTGGCCGCTATTGTTTTCGCGCTTAAGTCTTGGCGTCATTATCTTCTTGGCGAGAAATTCGAACTATTCACTGACCACAAATCTTTAAAATACCTATTCTCTCAAAAGGACTTGAACTTAAGGCAGCAAAGGTGGAGGGAGTTCTTAGCGTCCTACGACTTTGAGATAGCATATACCCCTGGCAAGGGTAATGTGGTGGGCGATGCCTTCAGTAGAAAAAGATTATCCTTAAGTCCTTTGTTTGTTGAGCGGCGAAGTTTAGAATTCATTTCGATGTTTGACTTTAGACCTTCCGTTGACTTCGTACCCGGTTTGCTAGCATCCTTGGAGGTCAGACCTACGTTTTTGGGATGGATTGGCGAGGCACAACGAGACGACCTGCAGTTGGTTGAGTTAGTAGAAAAACTCAAAGGAGGGGAGTCATCAAGCCATCTGCGTAGATATACCCTAGACAATAAGGGTTGGTTACGTAGGGACGGTAGACTTTGTGTACCAAAAGACGATGACCTAAGGAAGACTATTCTTGACGAAGCACATCGTTCGAAGATGACCATTCATCCCGGCGGGGACAAGATGTACAAAGACATGAAGAGAGTTTACTTTTGGGCCGGCATGAAGAAAGACGTGAGCGAGTATGTCGCTAGATGCCTGGTATGCCAACAAGTAAAAGCGGAGCAAAAGAAACCCGGTGGGTTGCTTCACCCATTGGAGGTTCCACTATGGAAATAGGAAAGCATCTCGATGGATTTTGTGGATGGATCGCGATCGAGGAAGGGTAATACGGGAATTTGGGTTATAGTAGATAGACTTACTAGGAGCGCCCATTTTATTCCCGTGAAGAGTAAGAGGACTGCTCCATGGTTAGCTTCTGTATACGTTCGAGAGATAGTTCGGTTGCATGGTGTTCCTTCTAGCATAGTGAGCGACCGCGATCCTATTTTCACTAGAAAATTTTGGAGAAGCTTACAAGAGGCGGTAGGGACTCATTTATGTTTGATCACCGCATATCATCCTCAGACGGACGGCCAGACTGAGAGGGTGAATCGCATTCTAGAGGATCTACTGAGGCTATGTATCCTAGACTTTTGGGGTACATGGGAAGAGAATCTTCCATTGGTTGAGTTCGCATATAATAATAGCTTTCAGTCCAGCATTGGTATGGCACCATTCGAAGCTCTTTATGAACGACCTTGTCGTTCACCTACATGTTGGTGGGAATCTACGGATAAGATCTTACTTGGGCCCGATATGATTAGGGAGACTTCAGAGAAGATCGACTTGATTCGAAGAAGGATGAAAGCTGTAACACCCCGAATTTCAGCTAACACTGATATTCACTAATTACAGAATTAATAATCTTAGATGTGAGAATCAGGGGAAACGGGTTACGCCATTTCGTTCGTCTCGGAAAAATACGCGAAATAGAGTCCGAAATTTTGTAAATCGGAGTCCGTATGACCCGGTTAAGGCCCAAAGAAGTTTTCGGGAAATTTGAATTTCGAAACATGCAGAAATGGGGGCCAGGCGGGAAAACTCCCGCCCAGCCAAGTCGACTTGGCTGTCGACAGGGCTGTCGACTTTCCTGTCGACATGCCTGTCGACTTGGTAGTCGACAGGGCTGTCGACTGGCCCTGTCGGCTGATCCTGGCCTGGGTGCACCTGGTTGAGTTTTGGGCTGGATTGGAGGGCTTAGGACGAAATCTGACGGACCTAAACTAACCTAGGGTTAATCTAAGGGTCTAAAACACAACCTAATCCTATAAATACACCCTAAGACTACCCTAATCCATACTAAAAATGGAATCTATGTCATCATGCCGCCAAAATGCAACTTAGAAGGAGCCTCAACTAATTAGAGAAGAGGGTTGCAAGTTAATCAACCACTAATCCACCTCTACTTCAACTCTAGCAACTATCTAAGGAGCTAATCTTGGAGTTTGTGAGTTTCTATCACTTTAATAACCAATTGCTAAACTAAGTAGATGAGATGTGATGAGATCATATGGTTTTGCTTGCGGATCAATGGGTTTTAGGTCATATGTTATGATGCTAGTTTGCTAATCACTATGTTTAACACTTATTCATGATGACACTATGTTTATGCAAGTTAAGTGTTTGGGTTTATGCATGTTAAGTGGTGGGTTTTATGCATGCTAAGTATTTGGTTTTATGCATGCTAAGTGTTTGGTTTTATGCAAGTTATGATGCAAGTTCATATGCAAGTTATGATGCAAGTTCATATGCAAGTTTGTCTCTTTTTATGATATGCATAATATATGCAAGTTTGCCTCTAAGTATGGCATGTTATGCAAGTTCATATGCAAGTTATGATGCAAGTTCATATGCAAGTTATGATGCAAGTTCATATGCAAGTTATGATGCAAGTTCATATGCAAGTTTGTCTCTTTTTATGATATGCATAATATATGCAAGTTTGCCTCTATGTATGACATAAGTACATGTGCAAGTTCATCCCTTTTAGACCTATGACATGTATGCAAGTTGACACTTTTATGATAGGTCTATGACATGAACATTTAAGCAAGTTACCCTCTTTATGACATATGTGATTCATGCAAGTTTGGGTTGGTTATTTATGCAAGTTGGGTTTATGGTCATATATGCAAGTTGACACCTTTTAAACCCATGATAATGCTAATGATATGCTAAGTTGAACCCATTGTGTGTATGATGAATCTTCTCTTTTGAAGTATGTCATGTTAACGTATTTACGTGGGGACGATGGGGTAAAAATTAATGAACACATAAAATTGTGTGAAGTGGGTATGATTAAACATACCATAAAGTGGATGGACATAATTGGGAATTTACCTATTAAGTTAGGTCTACCCATATTATGGAATTGGGAATTTACCTATTGAGTTAGGTCTACCCATATTCTTAAATATTTGTAATTAATTAGGGACAATTAATACAAATTATGGGGGTGATTAATTAGGTGTAATTAATCGACTAAGACACGAGGTTGGACCCTTTTGTAGCATAAGACTGCACGGAACCGACCGGCAAATCCAGCGGCTACAAATGATTGGCCCAATGTGAGAGGTCTTAGTCATAAACTAAATACGTGACAAGTGTAAAGACATGAGGTTAGACTCTGTTATGGTGTAAGGCTGCCCGGAACCAACCGGCATATCCAGCTGCCATAAAAGACAGTCTAATGTGAGAGGTCTTTACAAAGGTTACGATCTTAATTAATTAAGAAACACTTAACCAAATTAGCATGTAGTGAGGCATGAGGGGTTAAGTGGGTGCCTTGGGTGGCATGAGGAAACTAGTGGGTTGCCTTGGGTGGCAATAGAAAATACGATTAGAATACTTAACCAAAGTGGAAAATGTAGTTAAACATGATTAAAGGGTTAAGTAAGTGCCTTGGGTGGCATGTGGGAATCAAGTAAGTGCCTTGGGTGGCATGTGGAAATCTAGTGGGTGCCTTAAGTGGCAATTGAAATATGATTAAATGACAAGCTTAAGTAGTAGCTTGTGGGGGCCTTAAGTGGCAATTGAAATACGATTAAATGACAAGCTTAAGTAGTAGCTTGTGGGGGCCTTAAGTGGCAATTGAAATATGATTAAATGACAAGCTTAAGTAGTAGCTTGTGGGGGCCTTGAGTGGCAATTGAAATATGATTAGATGACTTAACCAAACCTTAACATGTAAGTGGGCATGATTATAAAAAGGGGTTAAGTGGGATGCACTAGATAAAATGACAAGCTTAAGTAGTAGCTTGTGGGGGCCCATTTAAACCAGTAACCCATATGTATCTTATTGGGCTCGACCCATGTCGAGGACGGGACACGCGTACTGGGCTTGACTATAAGAGGCCAAAACGGGGTAGCAGTGGCAACGCGAGTCCAACGGGTTTCATATGCGTGTGTGGACCCGGGCTGGTAGGTAAGACGTTGTTGCATCGTGTAGGTATAAGCCGTGCACCATTGATTATCGGGTTGCCACTTTGGGGAGTGATACACCCCACTGTGGGGCCAGCACGAGTATCTACGTTAGGGAGCCGATCGCTTGGGGAGTAGTGGGTACACCTAGCGGAGATAGGGGCAGACGGCACCTATGTAGTCAGCTAGGGGTACAAGAAACTACTGGGTAAAATTACTAAGTACACTTAGTGGGATCAACCTTTAAGTAGGAATTACCCTTGGTGGGTAGAACTGGTGTGGTGTAGTGTAGGAATTACCCTTGGGTGGGTAGACCCGGGGTGGTGCAATATAGTAATTATCCTTGGGTGGATAAATGCGTCTTTACGGTTATCTTAGTTCATCCTAAGTCTAGTTGGCTACTGTGAAAACCCGTAACTTCCCCGTAAAGGAAAGCGTCGGATAGTTCGAGAACAAACCACAACAGAACGCATACAGAAGAACATTTCATTGTATATTACAACAATGCATCAGATTACAAGAATATACAGAGTATGAATGAATATTACACAGAAATATCAGAGATTTAAATTACATTTAAATACGTAGTAGCGGAAAATAATACAATACACAACTAAAAGAGATATACGGATACAAAGCTTTCCGGATATCGTTCCAGCTGTAAACCAGGATCCTGTGAATATAAATCTGCAAAACCAAAACTACTAGTTGCCCGTGTCAAAATAAGGGCACCCAGAGTTTAGGTTAAAACAATAAACTCCAGGTCAGTCATGTGACTGGTATGAGAACTAAAACAGTTATTAATCTTTATTTTTAAAGTTAGGTAAATCAAGGGACCACGCCGTATAACACGGAACGGGTTTCCTCCCAAGAACACCAGTGCATAAAACAACAGCGCAATGCTAAATAAAGAAAAATGAAGCTATTATAAGACCCAGGTCCTATCACACAATGCAACGCAAGCCGGGGGATAGGGTTTTTACCTTATAATAGCAAAGAATGTTTGATACGTTTAAAAGAAATCATTTGATACTATAATAAGTGTATAGTGTATAAAACAACTTCAAATCATAAGTATCAATCATAGGCGGCATGAATGCCCCATACCACTATGTCGCCATATATAGGTTTACAAATAAAACCGCAAATGTCACGTATTTGGAAATTGTATTTCCGTCTATGAACCGAGGCAAAAGATAGTCCTCAACCGATTCGAGACTGTCTAGCCCGAGTCTCAGGATCAGAACACATCGACCCTTGGAGCGACAGGGCCGGTCCACCGATGTGGATTAAACTTAAACCCTGAACATGCGTTTCGCCGCCCTTTGGGGCGTAAGTGAGCCAACTAAATGACTCCATCGGTTCGAGAACGACCGATCAATCCGAGGCGCCTCGCAACAGCAACAACCACATAAGTCAAACTCGTCAGGGCGTGTAAAACCACTGACGCCACTTTTTAGCTAGAAGGAAACGCATGCCCTCCCTGAGGTCCGTCTCCCGTTTTTGGTTCACACCGGGTGTAATACTCGCGAAGTAAACGTTACACAAAGCTACGCCACAAAGGCCGTGCTTTGATCATCACCACAAGACTCTACTTTTCAACAGAAGCCTCGATCAATTGCCACTTAGGCATGCCACACAGGCAATTCACTCCATGCGTTTGATATCCATCAATATATAACCCCTGAGCTCGTACGTCTCAGAGAAGGGCGTTAAGCAAGAGAATAAATTCTCCGCCGCCAAACAGATATATATTTAATAGAGATCAATCACACGGACTAAAATCCAATGTCAGACACACAGTCCATTTACAAGTCCGTTCTGGGTCTGAACGAAACCGTAGGCACTTTCCTCGCATATCCATCCATCTCCAAGTACGTCTGGACGACCACCAACTATTTCCATCCTCTCGGGTGTACAGCCCAATCAGGATCGTCGATAATTATCCAAACGATGTGAAGACTTCCGGTCTTCAACCGCCGTCTTCATCTTCGACTTATCGTCGTATCAGTTATTCAGAATGGGATAAACCCGGTCTTTCCGAATAACTCGCGTATATTTTAAATAAGTGTTACACAAACACAACATACGCCTCATTCCAATTCATCAGTCACTAACCGTAAATTAATCAAGAGAATAGTTTCCCAAATATTAACCCCGAAGGCCGAAACCAACATCAGATCAATATCCAGAAAACCATTCTGCTTGGCTAACCGACAGTTAGTTTCTAAATTTCACATTCATAGGGAAAGGTTCCCATTAATTTTATCCAAGATAAACTCCTTGAATTTATTCTTTATTCTATTTTTGAATCTCAATTCAAACTAGTCGGGATTAGCGAACCTTACCGAAGTAATCATTTATTTTAATTTCCCAATCCCAACCTATTCATCCCATGAAGTAAAACTGGTAATACTTCATATCTAACACCACAGTGTTATCGGTAAATTCAATTACCATTTCACGTTCAAATCTAATTAAAGATTTAACTATCGCCTGGAGCAAAACTGGTGATACTCCATTTTCGATCATTTCAATCTAATTAAAGATTCATTAAAACTCCACTTAGTTTTAATCGTTAACTGGGTTAAAAAATCCGTGTCATTTAAAACACGGTTCACGATAAACCCAAAGTCACATTCCATTAATTATCGGGTTAAAGAACGAGTGTTATTTAAAACACTGTTCACGATAAACCCAAAAATCAATATCAATTCAATTCCAATTAAATATTATTTAATTGGTACACTTCATTAAATCTAAATAAAAGATTTAATCTTTTCTCAACTGGGTTCAAGAACAGTGTTAGTGAAGACACCATTCACGACAAACCCAAATCACATTTGATATTCAATACAAGGCTCTGAATAGAAAATATATCGGCTTATATTCAATATCAAATTCTACGATTAACAAATGTCGTATTGGAAATAACGATATAAATATATATCTTTCAAATTTCCATAACAACACCTGTATAATCACGAATTCTAACATCGAAATATTCCGAAGACAATTTCGATTCAAATCCACCCCAATGCAATCATTGGAAATTCTGGTTATTTTTAAAACCCTTTTTCAAATTCAATTTATTTACTTAAAAATAAATAGAATTATGATTCTAGTTCCAAACTAGTTTATTTCGATAAAAATCTATTTTTATCTTTTCAAATATGGAGTTTTTCATCCCAATTCTTTCTAAATCATTTCTTATGATTTTACACAAATTATTACTATTTTTAATAATTTTATCAAGGCCCGTACAGTCGATTTCCATCAATGGCTATCGAACTGCACTTACAGCGACCTTTTTCAAATTTGATTTGGACATAATTCCAAATCCAACCGTTAGATTTCAAATTTCTAATATTCGTTAGAAAGCTCTTTTCGATACGAACCCAACGGTTCCGGTTTTAGGAGAATCCGACGGCCGGATCTCCCGTAATGTCCGTTTGAAATCAATGGTCTAAATTCGCGAATTGCCGCGGCGCGGCGCATTCTATTCAGGCCATTATATTATATATATAATATATATAATATATATTTCGTTGATTTCTATTTAAAACGATATATATAAATGGTTTTAAATTCGTTTCAAAAGCAATTTCAACTTCCTTTTCAATTCAAATCAAAATTGAGTTCTTCTTTATAAATTCGTTTTAAAATTCATTTCTATTCAATTCAAATTTCAATTCAATTTGAATTCATTTCAATTCGCTTTCAATTTGAATTCGTTTTCAATTCAATTCATTTCGAAATCGTTTTCAATTCAATTCATTTTGAAATCGTTTTTAATTCAATTCATTTCGAAATCATTTTTAATTCAATTCATTTCGAAATCGTTTTTAATTCAATTCATTTCGAAATCGTTTTTAATTCAATTCATTTTGAAATCGTTTTCAATTCAATTCATTTCGAAATCGTTTTCAATTCAATTCATTTCAAAATGAATAAAGTCAATATAAATATCGTTCACGTCAAAATGGTGTCAATCTAATCAACACGGCTTCATAAATTTCTATTTTCAAATATTCTATTTCAAAATAGTTGTTATTATCAAAATATTTCGTTCAACACATGACCAATCTCAATGGATGAGTACTGTCAACACATGAACCTTTATTTTATATTGATAAAGATGTAAATTTTATTACTAAAATATTTCGTTCAACACATGACCAATCTCAATGGATGAGTACTGTCAACACATGAACCTTTATTTTATATTATTCTTTATTTTCTAAATTGGAATGAGGCCCAATCAATCACCATATAACATTAATTATATGGATTTTCATACATCACACGTATATAATAGCATTGAAAAATAATCAACCATCAACCAAAGTGCACTACACTGTATAAGCATCAAATATAGATATCTAACACTTATAACAGCCTGTCAATCAATCGATCGACATATTTAATCAATCAGGATGAGTGAACTTCAAATTTCATCCCAACACCCGTGTAGGGTTTCAAACAATCAAACACAGATTTTATTTGTGCAGTTGGGCGATGTGTAAAATTTATCGACCCAATCAATATCAGTCAAATCAGTGCATATAAACAAATCGGCCGATTTGTCTATAAATATCTATTTATTTACTTTCACGTTAAAAATTATATTTTTAACGATAAAATATTTTATTTTAACATATGAATTTCTATTCAGTTCATTTCTTCAATAAAATTGATATTTTTATTTTTCTAACATATTTTAGAAAATTTCGGCGGCATAACGGCACGATACTAGAAACGGGACGAGGCCTAGCCTTATCCCCGGTCTAGTGAAGGCCCACGCCATTCACACATCAATCAAAATCACCAAACAACAAAATTCAAATCACATCATATAACTAATCTATGCAACCAAACAAACAAGTCCATGGTCTGTGGACGATTGTGTCGGGTGCTACTAAGCACCGTCTGCATCCTAGTATATATATATAATTAGAAAAGAAATTGAAAGGTGAGAAATTCTCACCGATAGCTATCCTAACTCGACGGCACTTCAAATGCAGGAAATCTTCACTGTTCTCGTCTCTTATCACTTTCTTCGCCCGTAGCCACTACATATGTAAAAATCGAATTTTTATTTCGCTATTCAATATATAAAAATCATATTTTTACTTCGATGTTCAATATATAAAAATCGAATTTTTACTTCGATGTTCAATATATAAAAATCGAATTTTTACTATGCTATACAATATATAAAAATCGAATTTTTACTATGCTATACAATATATAAAAATCGAATTTTTACTATGCTATACAATATATAAAAATCGAATTTTTACTATGCTATACAATATATAAAAATCGAATTTTTATCACATTAAAAATAATATCTTTCTACGATAAGTATCATATTTTTACATAAGATGAAATCATACATTTCAAATCAAAGAAAACATATTTTTCTTATCACGGAAAACGTATTTTTCGAATCAAAGAAAATGGATTTTTCGAATAAAAGAAAATGGATTTTTCGAATCAAAGAAAATGGATTTTTCGAATCAAAGAAAATGGATTTTTCATTCAAAGAAAATGGATTTTTCGAATCAAAGAAAATGGATTTTTCATTCAAAGAAAATGGATTTTTCGAATCAAAGAAAATAGATTTTTCATTCAAAGAAAATGGATTTTTCATTCAAAGAAAATGGATTTTTCATTCAAAGAAAATGGATTTTTCATTCACTATAATTTATAAAAACATATTTTTATCCATCTAATATATAAAGAATATATTTTTATAAACGATTTCTTTACTATAAAGGTCGAATCCTTGTCATATTTGAAAACAATTCTACTTTCAAAACAATATTTTTCATAGAATAATAGAAATCATACTATATATATTTTATAAAAACTGATTTTATTATCAATGATTTTTACTGTAAAATTTTTTCTTAAACAATATCAAGTAAGAAAACAATTAACAGAGTAATCAATGAATAAAATGAACCTCTTCTTCCTCGTGACTTCTCTTCTATAGGCCGATGAAATCAAACCCATGCTCGTTGACTAGGGCTCCTCCTTGCACGATATCTGAGGCACCGGACGTTGATTGGGATGTGCCACCTGAAGCGGCTCCGCTTCCGCTCCCTACGCCTCGAGTGGCGCGCCGTCCGGTCCCCTCCTCTGCCGTCAATCAGCGTTCGAACAGAGCTCAGTTGAGCTCGAAAATCGAGCCACTTACTGCACGATATACAACCAAACCACTATGGATCTGTAGAGGGGAGAATTCTCTCCAAAATCCCCCAAAGAATCGATATATTTCATTGTATGGATTGAAAGAAAAGTGGATTTAAAATCCTGAGCCAATTCCGCCGTTAATCGCTTGAACGGGCTGCGCCTTTTTCTGCATTGACCAATCAGGAAATTTTCTAGGGTTTTATAAATATTTATATTATTATTTAATTCGTTTAGTTTCTAAAATACATGTTTATTCAAACGAAACTCAAATCAAACCCAACGACTATCGCCCCTAGCTATTTACCCCCATTCCGAACACAATGGGATATGTCACGTTAGCCAATTCGACTGTTACAATCAGTTTTCGTTGAATTTAAAATATGAATCTTTATATATTCAATTTAAATGCACATTTCAATTTACTGGGGTCACATACTAACTCTAAAAATTCTCGAAAAATATTTTCTGACTTTGTATTGACGATACGGTCCTAACAAAACTAGTTTCGTCGAATTCTGAGACCGTTGGAAAAATGGCCGATTTCCAGTCCATTAAAATCAACTGAAACTGGTCAAACGCGTTTTCCTTTGCCACGCTCACATATTGATTCAGAAAATTATGAAATTTGAAACCTAGCAATAACTTTACACTGCGGATCCAACAAAAGTGGTTTCGTCGAAATCTGAGGTCATTTGCAAAATGTCTATTTTTAAGGGCCTGAATTCCATAGCGACTATTCAGAATTTTCAACTGGACCAATCTGTTGGTTCCCGCTATGAAATTTCGATTATTCGGATTCGATGGAAAGATATTCTCAATTAGATCCTAATGTTTTTGGTTTCACTAAAATCCGGATTGTTTTGCACCCGGTACATTCAATTGAATTTTGAAATCGAATTATCGAACTACCGCGCCATCTTCAATTCCATTTATAATTATATATAAATATTTATATTCTAACGACGACGCGTATAATATATACGTCGAATTATATTCAAAATAAATTTCTCGTCGATATTATTTAAAATAATTCATTTTAAATAATCAAAATTCGCTAGAATTGCCAAAATAAAAATTTTAAGCTGGCCCAGATTTTCGAGTTGTTACAATCTCCCCCACTTAAAACTTTTCATCCCCGAAAAGGAACAAAGTCGAAAGTGGTTTGATCATTCAACTCTACGTTCGATCTGGCTTCCATTCTCCAACTTTTCAGTTTCTGAGAATTTTCAAATTTTCAAAAATTTGGCTAACACCCTAAATTTTTGAAAAATTTCGCCATAACCTCCCCTGCAATGGGAGCATCGGGAAATCTCAAATAGCTTCCCCGGTCCTTCAGATCTCAAAAAGAAAAAGAAAAAGCCAAGCGGCTAGCCAATAGGCTCATAAAATCATCATCACCCAAACAAAACAGTAAATTATGTAGTAAACATGTACCTATTTGTCGGGCAAACAAATTTTATTCTCTGCTCTAGCCTCCTTGCTATGACCTGTTCAATGTAAGTATAGGCATATGCAAGCAAATGCGACCAAATTTCAATATAATTCAATATTTGATTCAGTTAGGCGTAATGGTTCAAAATTATCAAACAATTAAACAAGCAACACAAACATCAATCAATTAGTGAATTAGAGTTTCAAATTCATAACTTTGATATATAGTCAAAAATCAGATTTTTGATGCCAAATCACAACAATAGATCCTGTATAGTTTTTTTTTGGTTCTCACACCAGTCAATAGGAAATATATAGAAATCCCACCTTCGAAACTCGAACATAAATGTTGATGATGCGATCGCTATCATCAATATCATCTCCGGGCGACTAGAGTGTGATGCTATATCTATCCAATATATTAAAACTTTGAATATACGTTTGCAAGGCGTATATGCAAATTCTTTATATACTGGATTGTCCAAATCAATTCAGATAAATAATCAAATACGAATAATTGATTTAAATTTTCAAAACAAAATTTGTTTTCATTTGAAAAATATACTCTTCATACTCGTTCTAGGATACTACTGATCCCATCTCTAACGAGTCATTCCCGTTGGATATTACTAATCCAATTTCTGATGAATTCTTTCGTATGGTTCTAATGTGTCTTGTTCTCTACCTCTGTAAACAAAAGCTCTGATACCAACTGTGAAAACCCGTAACTTCCCCGTAAAGGAAAGCGTTGGATAGTTCGAGAACAAACCACAACATAACGCATACAGAAGAACATTTCATTGTATATTACAACAATGCATCAGATTACAAGAATATACAGAGTATGAATGAATATTACACAGAAATATCAGAGATTTAAATTACATTTAAATACATTGCAGCGGAAAATAATACAATACACAACTAGAAGAGATATACGGATACAAAGCTTTCCGGATATCGTTCCAGCTGTAAACCAGGATCCTGTGAATATAAATCTGCAAAACCAAAACTACTAGCTGCCCGTGTCAAAATAAGGGCACCCAGAGTTTAGGTTAAAACAATAAACTCCAGGTCAGTCATGTGACTGGTGTGAGAACTAAAACAGTTATTAATCTTTATTTTTAAAGTTAGGTAAATCAAGGGACCACGCCGTATAACACGGAACGGGTTTCCTCCCAAGAACACCAGTGCATAAAACAACAGCGCAATGCTAAATAAAGAAAAATGAAGCTATTATAAGACCCAGGTCCTATCACACAATGCAACGCAATCCGGGGGATAGGGTTTTTACCTTATAATAGCCAAGAATGCTTGATACGTTTAAAAGAAATCATTTGATACTATAATAAGTGTATAGTGTATAAAACAACTTCAAATCATAAGTATTAATCATAGGCGGCATGAATGCCCCATACCACTATGTCGCCATATATAGGTTTACAAATAAAACCGAAAATGTCACGTATTTGGAAATTGGATTTCCGTCTATGAACCGAGGCAAAAGATAGTCCTCAACCGATTCGAGACTGTCTAGCCCGAGTCTCAGGATCAGAACGCATCGACCCTTAGAGTGACAGGGCCGGTCCACCGATGTGGATTAAACTTAAACCCTGAACATGCGTTTCGCCGCCCTTTGGGGCGTAAGTGAGCCAACTAAATGACTCCATCGGTTCGAGAACGACCGATCAATCCGAGGCGCCTCGCAACAGCAACAACCACATAAGTCAAACTCGTCAGGGCGTGTAAAACCACTGACGCCACTTTTTAGCTAGAAGGAAACGCATGCCCTCCCTGAGGTCCGTCTCCCGTTTTTGGTTCACACCGGGTGTGATACTCGCGAAGTAAACGTTACACAAAGCTACGCCACAAAGGCCGTGCTTTGATCATCACCACAAGACTCTGCTTTTCAACAGAAGCCTTGATCAATTTCCACTTAGGCATGCCACACAGGCAATTCACTCCATGCGTTTGATATCCATCAATATATAACCCCTGAGCTCGTACGTCTCAGAGAAGGGCGTTAAGCAAGAGAATAAATTCTCCGCCGCCAAACAGATATATATTTAATAGAGATCAATCACACGGACTAAAATCCAATGTCAGACACACAGTCCATTTACAAGTCCGTTCTAGGTCTGAACAAAACCGGAGGCACTTTCCTCGCATATCCATCCATCTCCAAGTACGTCTGGACGACCACCAACTATTTCCATCCTCTCGGGTGTACAGCCCAATCAGGATCGTCGGTAATTATCCAAACGATGTGAAGACTTCCGGTCTTCAACCGCCGTCTTCATCTTCGACTTATCGTCGTATCAGTTATTCAGAATGGGATAAACCCGGTCTTTCCGAATAACTCGCGTATATTTTAAATAAGTGTTACACAAACACAACATACGCCTCATTCCAATTCATCAGTCACTAACCGTAAATTAATCAAGTGAATAGTTTCCCAAATATTAACCCCGAAGGCCGAAACCAACATCAGATCAATATCCAGAAAACCATTCTGCTTGGCTAACCGACAGTTAGTTTCTAAATTTCACATTCATAGGGAAAGGTTCCCATTAATTTTATCCAAGATAAACTCCTTGAATTTATTCTTTATTCTATTTTTGAATCTCAATTCAAACTAGTCGGGATTAGCGAACCTTACCGAAGTAATCATTTATTTTAATTTCCCAATCCCAACCTATTCATCCCATGAAGTAAAACTGGTAATACTTCATATCTAACACCACAGTGTTATCGGTAAATTCAATTACCATTTCACGTTCAAATCTAATTAAAGATTTAACTATCGCCTGGAGCAAAACTGGTGATACTCCATTTTCGATCATTTCAATCTAATTAAAGATTCATTAAAACTCCACTTAGTTTTAATCGTTAACTGGGTTAAAGAATCCGTGTCATTTAAAACACGGTTCACGATAAACCCAAAGTCACATTCCATTAATTATCGGGTTAAAGAACGAGTGTTATTTAAAACACTATTCACGATAAACCCAAAAATCAATATCAATTCAATTCCAATTAAATATTATTTAATTGGTACACTTCATTAAATCTAAATAAAAGATTTAATCTTTTCTCAACTGGGTTCAAGAACAGTGTTAGTGAAGACACCATTCACGGCAAACCCAAATCACATTTGATATTCAATACAAGGCTCTGAATAGAAAATATATCGGCTTATATTCAATATCAAATTCTACGATTAACAAATGTCGTATTGGAAATATTGATATAAATATATATCTTTCAAATTTCCATAACAACACCTGTATAATCACGAATTCTAACATCGAAATATTCCGAAAACAATTTCGATTCAAATCCACCCCAATGCAATCATTGGAAATTCTGGTTATTTTAAAAACCCTTTTTCAAATTCAATTTATTTACTTAAAAATAAATAGAATTATGATTCTAGTTCCAAACTAGTTTATTTCGATAAAAATCTATTTTTATCTTTTCAAATATGGAGTTTTTCATCCCAATTCTTTCTAAATCATTTCTTATGATTTTACACAAATTATTACTATTTTTAATAATTTTATCAAGGCCCGTACAGTCGATTTCCATCAATGGCTATCGAACTGCACTTACAACGACCTTTTTCAAATTTGATTTGGACATAATTCCAAATCAAACCGTTAGATTTCAAATTTCTAATATTCGTTAGAAAGCTCTTTTCGATACGAACCCAACGGTTCCGGTTTTAGGAGAATCCGACGGTCGGATCTCCCGTAATGTCCGTTTGAAATCAATGGTCGAAATTCGCGAATTGCCGCGGCGCGGCGCGTTCTATTCAGGCCATTATATTATATATATAATATATATAATATATATTTCGTCGATTTCTATTTAAAACGAATTATATAAATGGTTTTAAATTCGTTTCAAAAGCAATTTCAACTTCCTTTTCAATTCAAATCAAAATTGAGTTCTTCTTTATAAATTCGTTTTAAAATTCATTTCTATTCAATTCAAATTTCAATTCAATTTGAATTCATTTCAATTCGCTTTCAATTTGAATTCGTTTTTAATTCAATTCATTTCGAAATCGTTTTCAATTCAATTCATTTTGAAATCGTTTTTAATTCAATTCAGTTCGAAATCGTTTTTAATTCAATTCATTTCGAAATCGTTTTTAATGCAATTCATTTCGAAATCGTTTTTAATTCAATTCATTTCGAAATCGTTTTTAATTCAATTCATTTTGAAATCGTTTTCAATTCAATTCATTTTGAAATCGTTAAGAGGTCTTAGTCATAAACTAAATACGTGACAAGTGTAAAGACACGAGGTTAGACTCTATTATGGTGTAAGGCTGCCCGGAACCAACCGGCATATCCAGCTGCCATAAAAGACAGTCTAATGTGAGAGGTCTTTACAAAGGTTACGATCTTAATTAATTAAGAAACACTTAACCAAATTAGCATGTAGTGAGGCATGAGGGGTTAAGTGGGTGCCTTGGGTGGCATGAGGAAACTAGTGGGTTGCCTTGGGTGGCAATAGAAAATACGATTAGAATACTTAACCAAAGTGGAAAATGTAACTAAACATGATTAAAGGGTTAAGTAAGTGCCTTGGGTGGCATGTGGGAATCAAGTAAGTGCCTTGGGTGGCATGTGGAAATCTAGTGGGTGCCTTAAGTGGCAATTGAAATATGATTAAATGACAAGCTTAAGTAGTAGCTTGTGGGGGCCTTAAGTGGCAATTGAAATACGATTAAATGACAAGCTTAAGTAGTAGCTTGTGGGGGCCTTAAGTGGCAATTGAAATATGATTAAATGACAAGCTTAAGTAGTAGCTTGTGGGGGCCTTGAGTGGCAATTGAAATATGATTAGATGACTTAACCAAACCTTAACATGTAAGTGGGCATGATTATAAAAAGGGGTTAAGTGGGATGCACTAGATAAAATGACAAGCTTAAGTAGTAGCTTGTGGGGGCCCATTTCAACCAGTAACCCATATGTATCTTATTGGGCTCGACCCATGTCGAGGACGGGACACGCGTACTGGGCTTGACTATAAGAGGCCAAAACGGTGTAGCGGTGGCAACACGAGTCCAACGGGTTTCATATGCGTGTGTGGACCCGGGCTGGTAGGTAAGACGTTGTTGCATCGTGTAGGTATAAGCCGTGCACCATTGATTATCGGGTTGCCACTTTGGGGAGTGATACACCCCACTGTGGGGCCAGCACGGGTATCTACGTTAGGGAGCCGATCGCTTGGGGAGTAGTGGGTACACCTAGCGGAGATAGGGGCAGACGGCACCTATGTAGTCAGCTAGGGGTACAAGAAACTACTGGGTAAAATTACTAAGTACACTTAGTGGGATCAACCTTTAAGTAGGAGTTACCCTTGGTGGGTAGAACTGGTGTGGTGCAGTGTAGGAATTACCCTTGGGTGGGTAGATCTGGGGTGGTGCAATATAGTAATTATCCTTGGGTGGATAAATGCGTCTTTACGGTTATCCTAGTTCATCCTAAGTCTAGTTGGCTGCTTAGTGTAGCCATTTATCCCCAGTCGTTACCGTATATCAAGCTCATGTCTAACTCTGGTTACTTTAATGATTGTATTGTTAAAGTTATAGGACTCGCTCAGACTTATGTCTGACCCCGTTGTTTTTATCCTTTTTCCCCAACCCTCAGGTTATCAGAGTGGGCCTAGCACTAGTGGGCTTTGATCAGACTGCTTTATCTATCTTTTGGAGCTTGGACCGTGGATGTAAAGCCCAGTTTATCTTTTCTAGTGTGGCTTAGTATGGCTATTAAGTTATGTAGTGGGATTATGTACTTTTGTTTTATCAGGATGGATATTATGTACTTGACTCTTGTTTATGGTTTTGGTGTAACCAAATATGTTTTACTTTCCGCTGAAATGAAATGATGTTTTAAATTCTCAAGTATTACTTATATCTGTCTTGTTGTAATTTTTCTGTTCTATATTCACTTAAAATACTCCACCGATGTTATGGCATTCCCTTAGTGAGTGACCGTAGCGGGTGTGGGGTGTTACACGTGGTATCAGAGCTTAAGGTTACCAGAACAAATAAATTTTTAAAAAAACTATTTTCTAAGAATATTTTTGAAAGGAGTATTTTCAAAAACATGTCTTTTAAGAGAAAGGTTTTTGAAAGAAAAGCATAATCCCCAATAGCCATATCTATATCTTTCAAATTCTCCGTTTTGAATCTCTTCCTCTCTCGTTTTGAGTTTCCCCTCCGCGTATAGATGATCTTTCTAAGATAGATAAGAATGGAAAACCACTTCAAAGGACTTAGATATTAGTCGGACTAGAAGTTGGTTCAAGAAGGAGGAGGACTTGTAGGTACCTATTGGATAGACGATGGGAGGAAGGCTCAAATAGTTGTTTGGTTAATGAAGGACGAAACCTCATTTTGATAGAGGTTACGAGTGGAGAATGGGAAGAAAAGGGCTAGTAGTTATCCTTTTGGAGGAATAGGACACCTTATTAGGATTGTCCAAAGGGGCATGGGCAAGGTATGGAATCTCCTGGAGGGTAGTTGTATTCCCTCACTGCTAGTGTACCAGATGGGGATAGGACCGTCTTGGTTGGAATTTGGATTTCTTTATTATCCGGTTCAAACTTTATTTGATTCTGACGCATCGAGTTCGTTTATCTCATCATTGTAAGTTGAGTCACTGCACTTAGACACCAGTTTAGTTGATGATCCCTTAGTTGTTTCAAACCCAATTGGGGCTCCATGATGTGTTTGGGTTTGAAAGTTTCTATACTTAGCGTTGAGTTTAGATGTGATGCTTTTTGGGCTTCACGGGCTATGGGTTAGTTTTGGGCATGGACTGGTTATCCAGTAGGGGTGCCGTTCTCGATTTTGAAGGGAGAGTTGTTAGGTTTATGACCCGCTTGGGTAACACTCTCGAGATCTCTTGTAATCCCATGGAATCTGTTATGCTAAGTTATCTAGAATCGCTTGACACGTCGGTCGAGAGTTTGCGATCTGTTAGAGTGGTCCGGGAATACTCGGATGTGTTTGAGGAGGTGAAGGGCTTACCTCCGGAGCGGGAGATTGACTTCCGAATATATCTGGTAGACAATGCTAAACCAGTATCTTGGCTAGTGTGCCACATGGCTCCTCGTGAGAGGAGGGAACTCCATAAGCAAGTAGGCGATTTGCTTGAAAAGGGGTTCATAAGACGAAGTATATCGGAGTGGGGTGCTCCAGTAGTTTTTTCCACGAAGGCGGATGGGTCCCTCAGACTTTGTGTAGGCTAAAGAGAACTAAATAAACTCACAAAGAAGAATAGACACCCATTGCCGAGGATTGATGATCTATTTGATCAGTTAGTTGGCGCCTCAGTATTTTCGTAGTTGTACTTAGCCACGGGGTTTCGTCAGTTGAGAGTGGCTGAGGATAGTATAGAGAAGACTGCCTTTAGGACTCCGAATGGTTTTTATGAGTGGCTGGTGATGCCATTTGGTTTGACGAACGCCCCCGCATATTGATTTGATGAGAAGGGTGTTCAGGGAGTACCTAAATAAGTTCGTGATGGTCTTTTTAAATGACATCTTGGTCTTTTCTAGGAGCGAAATAAGTTTTCGTATGTGCTCAATAGGTTGAGCAAAGCCAGTTATGGGATAAACGGTGGTTTTGGAGCGAGACTGGCGAGGACATCCAGAGTTGGACAAGGGCTTAATTATTTAGCCGTTTTTTACTAGTATCATCTCACGTAGGTCGTCTGAATTCGAAGGAGGTATCCCTTGGGTGTTTGTCTGATATTGGTTTAGGCCTTTGGGGCTTGCACTTGGGGGATGTCAAGTTCGACTAGGATGGTCTGCGTGAGAGATGGACAGTTGTGATGATTTTGGATGGGGTAATATCCTGGTTTTCTCTAGAAGTGGAGAAAAGCATGCCCTACATCTTAGGGAAGTGTTGGAGACTCTGTGAGCGCATTGTCTTAGGACAACAAAAGTGGATGGGATTCTAAGCATCCTATGAGTTTGAGATAGCGTATACCCATGGCAAGGGTAACGTGGTAGCGGACGCCTTAAGTAGAAAAAGGTTGTCCTTGAGTTCATTGTTCGTTGAACGATGGAGCTTAGAGTTTATTTCTATGTTTGACTTTAGACCTTCCGTTGACTTTGTACCCGGTTTGCTAGCCTCCTTGGAGGTTAGGCCTACTCTTTTGGGGCGGATTGGCGGAGCGCAGCGAGACGACCCACAGTTGGTTGAGTTAGTAGAGAAGCTCATGAGGAGGGGGAATCGTCCAGCCAATTGAGTAGGTGCACCCTAGATGGTAAGGGGTGGTTGCGTAGAGACGGTAGACTTTGTGTACCGCAAGACGAGGGTTTGAGGAAGACTATACTTGATGATGCACATCGGTCGAAGATGACCATTCATCCCGGTGGGGACAAGATGTACCAAGACATGAAGCGAGTTTTCTTTTGGGCCGGTATGAAGAAAGATGTGGCCGAGTATGTCGCTAGATGCTTGGTGTGCTAGCAAGTGAAAGCGGAGCAGAAGAAACCCGGTGGGTTGCTTCACCCATTGGAGGTTCCGCTATGGAAGTGGGATAGTGTCTCGATGGATTTCGTCAATGGATTACCAAGATCGAGGAAGTGTAATACGGGAATTTGGGTTGGGGTAGACAAACTTACTAAGAGTGCCCATTTTATACCCGTGAAGAGTAAGAGGACTGCTCAATGGCTAGCTTCAATCTACATTCGAGAGATTGTTAGATTGCATGGTGTACCTTCCAGTATAGTGAGCGATCGAGATCCTATCTTCACTAGAGAGTTTTGGAAGAGTTTGCAAGAGGCGGTAGGGACTCAGTTGTGTTTGAGTACCGCATATCATCTTCAGACGGACGGCCAGACCGAGAGGGTGAATCGTATTTTAGAAGACCTTTTGAGGCTATGTATCTTGGATTTTGGAGGTACATGGGAAGAGCATCTTCCATTGGCGGAGTTCGCATATAATAACAGCTTTCAGTCTAGTACTGGCATGGCTCCTTTCGAAGCTTTTTATGGAAGGCCTTGTCGATCACCTACATGTTGGTGGGAATCTACGGATAAGATCTTGCTTGGGCCCGATATGGTTAGGAAGACTTCGGAAAAGATTGATTTGATTGGAAGAAGGATGAAAGCGGCGCAAGACAGACAGAGATCTTATGCGGACAAGAGGAGTACAGAGCTTGAGTTTGATGTTGGGGACATGGTCTTTGTCAAAGTATTTCCGTTACGGAATGTGGTTCGCTTTGGATCTGTTGGAAAGTTAGCACCAAGGTTTGTTGGACCGTTCCCTACTAAGGAAAGGATTGGACAGATGGCCTATAGAGTTGAGTTGCCCGACAGACTTAGTGGTGTACATGATGTATTCCAGGTGTCACATTTGAGGAAGTGCCTACATGAGACCGTAGAGGTGGTAGAGCCGAGCTTGCTTAGAGAAGTAGAGATAGAGCGTGATGCGACTATTCGACGAGCTCCTACACGCATCCTTGGGTCAGAGATTAAGAGGTTGAGAAACAGGGAGGTTCAACTAGTCAAAGGGCAATGGGGAGAAGATGAGAGCAACGCTACTTGGGAGACGGAAGCGAAAATGCGTTCATTATACCCATTCCTTTTTGAGGGTATGTCTTTTAACTTCTCCTTTATCGTTTGTCTAGTACTTATCTTATCTTTAGTATGTCCTCTTGTTAGTGCCTTTGACCTTTAGATAGGGTAAACCTATGGTTGAAACATGTGTTTGAGACATGTTATGATTGATGGATGCATGTGGATGCAAGTGTTTGCTAGTGGTTGCTCGTGGATGCATATACACACACTCTAGACACTAGATCGACTCAATCACTTCATATTGCATATTGCATATAATTGTGTGTAGGTAGCTATATTTATGGATGTATAATGGTTGTGTTATCATATGGATGATGCATTTTGGTGAATGATTGTGCACTCATGTAGATATAGTATGTGTCGATAGGGTTCTTTCGCATACATATTGGATGCATGGCACTATCACGGTTTGCATATGTTCATACATTAGATAGGGAACATATACACACACTTTTTGCATATGCTCATACATCAGTAGAAATTGTTTTAAGGACAATGGATGCCCGTGTTTGATGGATTGAGTAGATGGTTGTTTGGATGGTAGGATATGCATTCTCCTTAACTTGGAGATTTCGGGGACGAAATCCTTTAAGGAGGGGAGAATGTAACACCCCGAATTTCAGCTAACACTGATATTCACTAATTACAGAATTAATAATCTCAGATGTGAGAATCAGGGGAAACGGGTTACGCCATTGCGTTCGTCTCGGAAAATTACGCGAAATAGAGTCCGAAATTTTGTAAATCGGAGTCCGTATGACCCGGTTAAGGCCCAAAGAAGTTTTCGGGAAATTTGAATTTCGAAACATGCAGAAATGGGGGCCAGGCGGGAAAACTCCCGCCCAGCCAAGTCGACTTGGCTGTCGACAGGGCTGTCGACTTGCCTGTCGACATGCTTGTCGACTTGGCAGTCGACAGGGCTGTCGGCTGGCCCTGTCGGCTGATCCTGGCCTGGGTGCACCTGGTTGAGTTTTGGGCTGGGTTGGAGGGCTTGGGACGAAATCTGACGGACCTAAACTAACCTAGGGTTAATCTAAGGGTCTAAAACACAACCTAATCCTATAAATACACCCTAAGACTACCCTAATCCATACTAAAAATGGAATCTATGCCATCATGCCGCCAAAATGCAACTTAGAAGGAGCCTCCACTAATTAGAGAAGAGGGTTGCAAGTTAATCAACCACTAATCCACCTCTACTTCAACTCTAGCAACTACCTAAGGAGCTAATCTTGGAGTTTGTGAGTTTCTATCACTTTAATAACCAATTGCTAAACTAAGTAGATGAGATGTGATGAGATCATATGGTTTTGCTTGCGGATCAATGGGTTTTAGGTCATATGTTATGATGCTAGTTTGCTAATCACTATGTTTAACACTTATTCATAATGACACTATGTTTATGCAAGTTAAGTGTTTGGGTTTATGCATGTTAAGTGGTGGGTTTTATGCATGCTAAGTATTTGGTTTTATGCATTCTAAGTGTTTGGTTTTATGCAAGTTATGATGCAAGTTCATATGCAAGTTATGATGCAAGTTCATATGCAAGTTTGTCTCTTTTTATGATATGCATAATATATGCAAGTTTACCTCTAAGTATGGCATGTTATGCAAGTTCATATGCAAGTTATGATGCAAGTTCATATGCAAGTTATGATGCAAGTTCATATGCAAGTTTGTCTCTTTTTATGATATGCATAATATATGCAAGTTTGCCTCTATGTATGACATAAGTACATGTGCAAGTTCATCCCTTTTAGACCTATGACATGTATGCAAGTTGACACTTTTATGATAGGTCTATGACATGAACATTTAAGCAAGTTACCCTCTTTATGACATATGTGATTCATGCAAGTTTGGGTTGGTTATTTATGCAAGTTGGGTTTATGGTCATATATGCAAGTTGACACCTTTTAAACCCATGATAATGCTAATGATATGCTAAGTTGAACCCATTGTGTGTATGATGAATCTTCTCTTTTGAAGTATGTCATGTTAACTTATTTACGTGGGGACGATGGGGTAAAAATTAATGAACACATAAAATTGTGTGAAGTGGGTATGATTAAACATACCATAAAGTGGATGGACATAATTGGGAATTTACCTATTAAGTTAGGTCTACCCATATTATGGAATTGGGAATTTACCTATTGAGTTAGGTCTACCCATATTCTTAAATATTTGTAATTAATTAGGGACAATTAATACAAATTATGGGGGTGATTAATTAGGTGTAATTAATCGACTAAGACACGAGGTTGGACCCTTTTGTAGCATAAGACTGCCCGGAACCGACCGGCAAATCCAGCGGCTACAAATGATTGGCCCAATGTGAGAGGTCTTAGTCATAAACTAAATACGTGACAAGTGTAAAGACACGAGGTTAGACTCTGTTATGGTGTAAGGCTGCCCGGAACCAACCGGCATATCCAGCTGCCATAAAAGACAGTCTAATGTGAGAGGTCTTTACAAAGATTACGATCTTAATTAATTAAGAAACACTTAACCAAATTAGCATGTAGTGAGGCATGAGGGGTTAAGTGGGTGCCTTGGGTGGCATGAGGAAACTAGTGGGTTGCCTTGGGTGGCAATAGAAAATACGATTAGAATACTTAACCAAAGTCGAAAATGTAATTAAACATGATTAAAGGGTTAAGTAAGTGCCTTGGGTGGCATGTGGGAATCAAGTAAGTGCATTGGGTGGCGTGTGGAAATCTAGTGGGTTCCTTAAGTGGCAATTGAAATATGATTAAATGACAAGCTTAAGTAGTAGCTTGTGGGGGCCTTAAGTGGCAATTGAAATACGATTAAATGACAAGCTTAAGTAGTAGCTTGTGGGGGCCTTAAGTGGCAATTGAAATATGATTAAATGACAAGCTTAAGTAGTAGCTTGTGGGGGCCTTGAGTGGCAATTGAAATATGATTAGATGACTTAACCAAACCTTAACATGTAAGTGGGCATGATTATAAAAAGGGGTTAAGTGGGATGCACTAGATAAAATGACAAGCTTAAGTAGTAGCTTGTGGGGGCCCATTTCAACCAGTAACCCATATGTATCTTATTGGGCTCGACCCATGTCGAGGACGGGACACGCGTACTGGGCTTGACTATAAGAGGCCAAAACGGGGTAGCGGTGGCAACGCGAGTCCAACGGGTTTCATATGCGTGTGTGGACCCGAGCTGGTAGGTAAGACGTTGTTGCATCGTGTAGGTATAAGCCGTGCACCATTGATTATCGGGTTGCCACTTTGGGGAGTGATACACCCTGCTATGGGGCCAGCACGGGTATCTACGTTAGGGAGCCGATCGCTTGGGGAGTAGTGGGTACACCTAGCGGAGATATGGGCAGACGGCACCTATGTAGTCAGCTAGGGGTACAAGAAACTACTGGGTAAAATTACTAAGTACACTTAGTGGGATCAACCTTTAAGTAGGAATTACCCTTGGTGGGTAGAACTGGTGTGGTGCAGTGTAGGAATTACCCTTGGGTGGGTAGATCTGGGGTGGTGCAATATAGTAATTATCCTTGGGTGGATAAATGCGTCTTTACGGTTATCTTAGTTCATCCTAAGTCTAGTTGGCTGCTTAGTGTAGCCATTTATCCCCAGTCGTTACCGTATATCAAGCTCATGTCTTACTCTGGTTACTTTAATGATTGTATTGTTAAAGTTATAGGACTCGCTCATACTTATGTCTGACCCCGTTGTTTTTATCTTTTTTTCCCAACCCTCAGGTTATCAGAGTGGGCCTAGCACTAGTGGGCTTTGATCAGACTGCTTTATCTATCTTTTGGAGCTTGGACCGTGGATGTAAAGCCCAGTTTATCTTTTCTAGTGTGGCTTAGTATGGCTATTAAGTTATGTAGTGGGATTATGTACTTTTGTTTTATCAGGATGGATATTATGTACTTGACTCTTGTTTATGGTTTTGGTGTAACCAAATATGTTTTACTTTCCGCTGAAATGAAATGATGTTTTAAATTCTCAAGTATTACTTATATCTGTCTTGTTGTAATTTTTCTGTTCTATATTCACTTAAAATACTCCACCGATGTTATGGCATTCCCTTAGTGAGTGACCGTAGCGGGTGTGGGGTGTTACAAAAGCAGCGCAAGATAGGCAAAAATCTTATGCGGATAAGAGGAGGACAGATCTCGAGTCTGAAGTTGGGGACATGGTCTTTGTCAAATTGTCTCCATTACGAAACGTTGTTCGCTTTGGGTCCGTTGGAAAATTAGCACCAAGGTTTGTAGGGCCGTTTCCTATTAAGGAGAGGATTGGACGGATGGCGTATAGAGTGGAGTTGCCCGAGAGACTTAGTGGTGTACATGACGTATTCCATGTGTCACATTTGAGGAAGTGCTTGCACGAGACTGCAGAAGTGGTAGAGCCGAGCTTGCTTAGAGAGGTGGAGATAGAGCGTGATGCGACAATTCGACGAGCTCCTACGCGCATTCTTGGGTCGGAGATCAAGAGGTTGAGGAATCAAGAGGTCAGACTAGTCAAAGTGCAATGGGGAGATGATGAGAGCAACGCTACTTTGGAGACGGAAGAGAAGATGCGTTCACGATACCCTTTTTTTAGGGTATGTCCTTTAATTTCTCCTTTATCGCTTAGCTTGTACTTATCTTATCTTTAGTATATCCTCTCGCTAGTATCTTTGACCTTTAGTTAGGATAATCCCAAGGTTGAAACATGTGTTTGAGACATGTTATGTATGGTGGATGCAAAGCGGATGCAAGTGTTTGCTAGTGGTTGCTCGTGGATGCATATACCCACACTATTAGGCACCAGATCGGCTCAGTCACTTCATATTGCATATTGCATATATATGGATGTATTTAGTAAAATGGATGTATAATGGTTGTATTATCATATAGTTGCTGCATTCAGGTGGATGGTTGTGCACGCATATAGAATTAATATGTATCATTAGGAATCTTTTGCATACATATTGGACGCATGGCACTATCATGAATTGCACTAAGGGGGTCGACTGAATCAGTAGACCGCCTAATTTTGCATTAGATATGGACATATACACACTGTGCATATAAACATTAAAGCATTAGAAGTCTTTTAAGGACAATGGATGCTGGTGTTTGATGGTTGAGTAGATGGACGATTAGATGGTAGGATATACATTCTTCTTGACTTGGAGATTTCGTGGACGAAATCCTTCAAGGAGGGGAGAATGTAACACCCCGTAATTTTATAACATTAAATTTAACAAATTAAAGTATACTTAAGTTTTAGAAAAGAATTAAGTGAAATGGGTTGCGCAGAGATATATATATATATATATTGATATATATATATAAATTAAAAATTAATTAAATAAATAAATATGCGAAAAAGTTCAAAACAGCGAATTGGGAGGGGAAATAACTGAACCGACCCATTTTTGAGGTCGACCCGAGCTCTGCTGGGTCGACTAGGGGTTAATCCAGGGTGTTTGGCTGTCAACCCGTGGGCCGATTCGCTCAAATGTAGACTTTGCATTTGATTGGTTCTCATGGTTCAGAGTTAATCTAATGGTCCTAAATAACTTCCTACACCTATAAATACATCCTAATGCAAACCCTAAACCTAATTAAAATAGAATAGTTACCGTCATACCATCGCCATGGAAATCAATGGAGCCGCCGCCAACTAAGAAAGAAGAAAAGCAAATTCAATTCTGATTCTCTCAACCCTAAAGCAAAGCAAAACTCTCTCTTTTCTTCTCTAAATTGTGAGTATGATGATCTTAACAAGATTATTATCATTTTAATTAGGTTGAGATATGAATGGATTATGAGTAGATGATGTGAATCATCATATATGTTGTTGTAAACCCCTTTTGCTATCATGTATATTGTAAATCCAATGTTATGTGATGATGATATCTTATATGTTGTAAATCATGCTATGATGATGTTATGTATGTTTAAAGTTTCTATGCTAAGTTGTGATGAATCAAACATGTTAAAAAGCCATGATGTTACCATCTATGCTAGTTAGTTCATATTAATTAAATCATCATGTTTGGGTTATGTTGATCTATATGACAAGTCACATATGCAAGTTAAATTGATTAGAAAAGTTATGAATATATGCCATGACATCTGTTATGACATCTAGAATTATGCTATGATATATGTGATATCCTATGCTAGTTCACACCATCAATATGTTTCCTAAAAACCCCATATGAAAGTTTATGTATAGATTTGGGCTATGATCATATCATGTAAATTGAGACATTTAACAAGTTGACACCTTTTGATCCTTAACATGTGCAGTTTATGCAAGTTTCACCCCTATTATGATTAGATTTATTTTAATTGTCTATAAGTTGTGATAATTTATCTTTGTGCTATGTGTTAGACTATACAAGTCTAGCCTATATTATGCGTTGAATAAGCGAACGTATAAACGTGGGGTAGGGGTAATATTAAGGATTTAATATTAAAAAGTTGGGGTGCAATTGATATGATTTTGCATGCCATAAGTGGATGGCCATAATTGAGTCAATTATGGACATCATTAAAAGTTGACTTAATTAATAATTTGAATAGGGAATTATTAAAACTGGGGTAACAGATTTTGTGTTAATCAATGCTTAGGACACGAGGTTGGACTCGTTTGTGACGTAAACCTGCCCGGACCCGCCCGGCAAATCCAGTGGTCACAAATGTCAGCCCAATGTGAAAGGTCCTAGGCCTAAACTAAAGCATAACGGTTGTAAAGACACGAGGTTAGACTCTTTTATGGTGTAAGACTGCCCGGACCCGCCCGGCAAATCCAGCTTCCATAAATGCCAGTCTAATGTGAGAGGTCTTTATGAGGTTATGGCCTGAATGAATTAAGAAATACTTAAACAGATAAACATGTAAGGTGGGACATGGGGGTTAAGTAGGTGCCTTGGGTGGCATGAGGAATATAGGGGGTGCCCTTAGTGGCATGTGAAATACGATTAGTAAGACTTAACCAAACACACATGTAAATGAACATGACTAAGAGGGTTAAGTGGGATATACTAGTGACAAGCTTAGGTGGGTAGCTTGTAGGGGCCCATTTCGACCAGTATCCCAAACGTATCTTTGTGGGCTCGACCCAAGTCGAGGACGGGACACGCATGCTGGGTTCGACTGTAAGAGGCCAAAACGGGGAGCGGTGGCAACGCAAGTCCAACGGGTTTCGTATGCATGTGTGGACCCGGGCTGGTAGGTAAGACGTTGTTGCATCGTGTGGGTAAAAGCCGTGCATTCTCAAGTTGTATCGGGTTTCCACTTTAGGGGAGTGATACACCCCACTGTGGGGCCAGCACGGGTATCTACGAGTAGGGAGCCGATCGAAAGTGGGTAGTGGGGTACACCTAGTGGAGATAGGGGCAGACGACACCTACGTAGTCAGCTAGGGGTACGTAAGGCTATTTATAAAGTTTCCGTGTGAAGCAAGTGGGATCAAACAATAGGGTGACTGGTGTGGTGCAGTGTAGTAATGTGTGGTGCAGTGTAGTAATCATTCGTTAGTAATTAGGTGTGCCTTTACCGTTATCTTTAACGCTATCTTTATCTTCCTAAGAGTTCATAGACATTTACTTGTCTTCCAGCTTATGCCTTAGTCTAGTTATTTTGATAATAGTATTGTTAGAATTATCATACTCGCCAGACTTTATGTCTGACCCCCTCTATTTCTATCCTTTTTCCCCCTCCAAGTCCTCAGGTTGGGCCCAGCTCTAGTGGAGTTTGATTGAATTGCTTCATCTCTCTTTGGAAAGCTTGGACCGTTGAAGTAAAGTCCAGCTTGTTATCTTTTTAATGGCTATTTATGTAATGGGATTATGTATTTTGTTTTTATGAAGATGGATATTGTACTTGGTTATGATCTATGGTTTTATGATGTAACAAACATGTTTAATTTCCGCTGCAATAAAATGAAGTTTTAGATTTCCAAGTACTATTTATTATCTGTCTTGTTGTAATTTTTCTGTTCTATATTCACTTATAACCTCCATGGAAGTTAATGCATTCCATTTGTGAGTGACATTAGTGGACGTGGGGTGTTACACAGTTATGTTAGCCATAAAAATGGTTAACACCCTAAACCAACTAATGTCGATTGAAATATAAAAAGAAGATGCTTTTAATTGAGATTCATTGCCGAAGATTATTCCTGAAGGAGCAATCTTTATCCTCTGATGCCACCTAAAGCCTTTTTCTTTGAGATATGCGGATATATTTACGTTTTGTCTTCTGGTTCATCGAAGGTCATAGTGTTAAAGCTTCACAAGTCAGGACTCACCAAAACCTTGGGAAAGATTTAGACTATCCCATTTTGGATGATTGTTAACCCTGTCAAGGGGTTTATCCTAAGTCTACTTCGAGAATTAATAAATAAATACTCTTAAATTGCAGAACCCACTAGGGAAAGTTGAATTTGATTATATCCCAAAGAGGGAGTCAGGTTCCATAATTTGCAATTTTCTGTCCCTTCTTTCGGCTAAGGTTTCACTATTGTTGGTCATAGTGTTTCATTCCTTCTTGTAGGATCCGCAATATGACTTTGGATATAAAAATAAGAATATGGAAGTTCAAATCATGTGCAATTGGATATTAAATGTGTTAATAGCTGATATGATTAATCTCCCTCTCTTAGAATTAAAATCTTTAAGATATGATCCCAAAACTCCTTCTTGTATTATGAATTGCCAAGTAAGATTACGAGAATGGAGAAATTCCCAAATTGATTTATAAAATTAGGGTTTACACTTTGTAATTATAATAACATGTTTTGGAATGAATCATTTCTCTCGATTTTGGACCCTAATGTCGTATTTATAGATGTGGGTTGACCTCCCTTTCGTTCAATGAGCTTCATCTTGATGCTCCCTTTGGATACGGACCCAAGAGCTCAAAAAAGGTTCCCTTGATTGTAAGCAGCTTGTGCTTATTGTACATCCAAAGGGCATCTTCCAGAAAGTGGGTCTAATTACTACGGTAGGTAGGTGCTTATGCAAGCTCTTGGCTTTTGATGTTGGCCACATATAATTTATTCCTATACGAAGCGCCTTCTTGTACATTAGGCGTCCTTTTATTAGATACGATGTCATTTCTGATGGATAATTCTTTAGAACCCTTTTATCGAAGTATTCTAGGGGCCAAGCTTTGTTTCTTAGGTCAGAAGAGTATTTCTAGGGTGATACGCCCTTCGTTGTCACCAACATAGGCTTTTCTTCATTGCCTTGGATTTTTTTTGCCTTTGACGACTCTCTTGCTCTTTTTCTCTTATTTAGTGCCGACAGACCCTTTTACTTTAGTACGAAGCCTTCTATTTATCGTAATGCCTTTATTTTAATTAATTTTTAAAGGACTTTGCTTCTCCATGTTTTTCTAGAAGCTTCATCTTATATTTTGACCTTCTTTCACCCTATCTACCTTGTGAAATATATTTTTTGTTAACATTCATCTCCCCTCAATGTGAAAATAAATTTTGTTCTTTTGAAAAAAAAATCATGAATGCTTCTGTTTCTACCTACATGCAAGCTCATTTTTGTTAGCATTAATGTCGGGTTAAAAGAAAGGTTCAATAATCGAACATATGTATAAGTTCGCTTACTTGTATTTTGTTGAAAAAGTGGAGTACCAATTCTGCTGGTGATAGTAGAAATGAAGTCCTCTTTTTTATTTTGAATACTTGACATTTATATTCTAGCACGACAAAAATCTAGAATTCATTCTTTTAAAAGTAGTAAAAGAGAAATAATCCATCTTCGACTTATAAATATCCTAAAACCCATATTTGGTTATCAAAATAGTAGAAATCCAAAATCCCTTTTAAGAGTAATAATGACAAAACGAAGCCCCTTCCGGCTTTAAGAAATTTCGATACCCAAGTTCGAGTATTAATATGATAGAAATCCAGAAACCTTCTTCAGAGAATGTTGATATAGGCGAAGCCACCATTGGCTAATAGAAGACCTAAATCTAAATTCGGGCATTAGAATAAATATATTCCTTAAATACACTTTTGGAAGTAATAGAGAACCGAAAATACTTTCGGTATTTGAAGTCCCAAAACCCTGGATCGGGTAATAAAATAATAATGGTTGAGAAATCCACTTCTGGAAATAACGAGAGACCGAAACTACTCTTCGGCATTAAAAGACCCAAAACCCAGATTCAAAAATAAAATAATATAGGTCCTGAATTCCACTGTTGAAAATAAAAGAAGTTCCAAATCTACTTTCAACTTTAAGATTACCCGAAACCATATTCGAGTATTAAGATATTAGAAGTCCAGAAATCCATTTTTGTATATAATGAGAGTCCAAAACCACTCTTCGATATTGGAGGACTCAAAACCCAAATTCGGGTATTAAAATAATAAAAGACCGAAATCCTCTTTTGGATCTAGTGAAAGGTCAAAATCGCTTACGTTTTCGTCAAATCCAATGCCTATTTTAAGGCTTATTCTTAAAGTAGAGGTAAGTAATATTCTTCTTTCAAACAGAAGTAGGACATGCTTTTAGTGCTCCCATTGAGCTTTTGGTCCCTTCTATGGGATGATGCATAAGAAAAGGCAGGGTGTGCTGAGGCGAAGTAGAGGAAGGGATTATTCCAAAAAGAACGAAGGTAGAGCGTGCTTCATTTAGAGCCAAGCACGTGTCCCCGGGCTTACTCGTTCCTTATCCAAAGAGTGCCTTGACTGTGTCAAGGGCTTATGATGCGTCATCCTGGCTATATAGACGTGACTGATTGCTTACCTTCCTCCTTTTAACAGGCATCAAGAATATAACCTAAGGCTTTAAGAGAAGCGCACTGCCCTCGGCTTGCTCCCTTCCTCTTTGGGGAAGATCCTTGGTATACCAAGGATTTAAGTCGGTTCTAAGTGCATGTCCCTAGGCTAACGCTTCCTCCCTTTCGGGAAGTTCCTTGACTATGTCAATGAACTTTTTTTGGGATCCCCCCCAATCAAGTAGCATTTTTTTTCTTGGAATTCCATTATAAGTTATTATCCATTATTCTTATCGATGTACATAAAATCAACAAAGCTTAATCTAGTCTTAATTCCATCATTTATTATCCATGTAGATAAAATCAACAAAGCTTAATTGAGTATTAGTTCCATTATTTGCCACTTGAACTTGATTTCTTTAAGCTTCAATAAAGTGATATCTTGATGAATCACTTTATTCACTTATGGAGGAAAAATATGGTCTTAATTATTCCACATTCCTTGTTCTCGAAACCATGTTGTCTTTGGGGTGACACAAGCGATGTGTCCTTGGCGGTATTACCATATGGATAATCAAGGATCATTCCCAATTTGGTCCTAATGATGAATCCACCAGATTCCTAGTGTTGGCCATTTCTCTTCGGCATACTAAATCTCCTTCTCCAAATGATCTTGATCTTACTTTCAAATAATGATAACATGTCATTATTCTATGACATTCTGTTGTTTGAATAGCGGATTAAGCTATTAGTTCAGGGATTAAGTCCAAGGATTCCTTCCTTAGTTCCTAATTCGTTTCGAAAGTATAAGCAACCCTACGGTGGGATGGTACCTTAATTTCTGTTAGAAGCATTACTTCACATCCGAAGGTTAAAGAATAGGGTGTATGACCTATAGCTGTTTTAAAAGAGGTACGGTAAGCCCAAAGTACCAATGGTAGTTCTTCAACCCAATTTCCTTTAGCCATGTTAGATCGCTTCTTTAGCAAGGTCTTTATGAACTTGTTAGTGGCTTTCACGACACCATTTGCCTTCAGGTGCGATACTGAAAAAAACTCCTAATGATTTCATTATTAAAAAAAACTATGAGAAATCCAAACTTTCATATTATGTTCCATTGTCAGATATAATCTTATGAGGTATTCCAAATCTGTTGACAGTATTCCTGAGGACAAATCTTAGAACTTAGCAAAAGTGATTTTCGAAAGCGTTCTTCTTTTGGTACAATTGCCACAACCGCATATTTGGCACCTACTTTTGACATTGGTAACGGGACGATAAGGTCAATTCCCCATACATCAAATAGCCATAAACTATTACCGGAGTTAAATTGCTTGGCAGTAGCCGAGGATCTTAGAATATCTACGGCACTTGTCGCATCTTTTTACTAAATCTTTGGCCTTCTTAGTCAATTGTAACCAGAAGAATTCCTGTCGTACCATTCTCATGGCCAATTTTATCTCATTAGAGTGATCCCTGCAGAACCGTTTGTCTGCTTCCTTTTACAAATTTAGTCCATCTATAGGAATTACATATTTCAAGTACGGAAGTGCATAAGCTTTTTTTGTGTAAGATCCCATCTAAAATGGTAAAATTTGAAGCCTTCCTGTTAATTTTCCTAGCCTTTGTCTTATCTATAGGCAAATTTTCATTGATTAAATATTTAAAAATAGGTATCATCCTGTTTCTTTTGTCATATCCTTCGAAAGTCTTTACTTGTTTGAGTGAAACCTATTGGATTATTCCTTTTTCAATTTCTTCTTGAGCCCATTATTGTGATCTAGTCATAACTAAGGATTCTCTTGCTTTCTCAATTTCTTTTCCCCCAGTACTTGGGTTTACTTGATTTCTAACATGAATAATCCAAGTTTTCGAAGTTCCTCTCGAGCTAGCAAACTTAGGTAAGGAACCTGCTTCAGAATTTTCTCATCTCCTAATATTATGTATTGAGAAATACTCGAAAGATACTAACATTCCTGATATTTTCTTTACATATTGAGATAATTTTGGATACTTTGTTTGGTTTGTTTACTTTAGTCGGTTTACCATTAATTGGGAGTCATTGAAAATTTGGATCTATGGGATCTTAAACTGCCTCGCTAGAGTTTCAGCATGCATTAATTCATTATTTTCCGTGCTATTTGTTGTAAGGAAATGCAAGTTCAAGGAATAATGTAGATGATGCCTATCTGGTGTTATGATAACATAACCTGCTCCCGCACCTTGTTTGTTAGATGCTCTATCGACAAACACTTGTCATATTAGCGCTAAATCCTTTTACCTTACTGACCGTTGTATGATGAAACACATACATCCATTTACGAAATCTACCAAGCCTTGGCTAATGATAGTCGTCTGTGGTTTATAATTATATCATATTGGCTTAGTTTAGTTTCCTACTCCACCATCCTTCAAGAGGTCTCTGGTTTTCTAGATAATTGTTTAATAGGAAAATTGGGCAAGACCTTGAATAGGTGTGCTCGAGAGTACGACCATAGATTTCAGACGGTTAGAATTAATCCATAAGCCAATTTCTCAATCTTTAACCTCAGATTTCGGCATCTTTAACCTTCAACTCACATAATAGAGAGGGAGTTATGTTCCATTATCCTCTCGACTCAATATTACGCTGACAACATGTTCAGAAACTGCCATATAAAGACATAAGGTTTCCCCGTCCTTTGGACTATACATTATGGGGGTTTCCAAATGATCATTCAATTCCTGGAATGCCCCTCGACATTTTTCTCCCTACTCAAAATTCTTTTTTTATCCACATTGAAGAATAGCACAATTTTTTCGGTGGACTTTGAGATGAACCTACTTAGGGATGTTACCTTTCCATTCAAACTCATTATATCCTTACTCAATTTGGGTTTGGCTATGTCATTATAACTTTTATATGCGCGCGACTAACCTCTGCCTCCTGCTAACTTATGATATAACATAGGAACTTCCTTGAGATACTCCAAAGTGGTACGTTTGAGGATTTAACTTCATTTGATACATTCACATTACCTCAAACATTTCTCTGAGATCTTTTAAATGGTATTCAACCCTTCTTGACTTTACTAACATATCATCCACATAAACCTCCATGTTCCTTCTGATCTACTCATAGAACATCCTATTCACCAATCTCTGATATGTTGCTCCGCTATTCTTTAGGACGAAGGGAATAGCCTTATAGCAGTATGCCCTATTATCATTAATGATGTTTGTGTGTTCCTCATCAGGTTTAGAAAAAGTATTTGGTTGTATCTAGAGTTAGCATTCATAAGGGATAATAACACGAGTCCATTTGTGGCATCCACCAACTGATCAATTCTAGGTAAAAGATAGGAGTATTTCTGATAATCCTTATTCAAATCTATGTAATCAACACATGTCCTCTATTTCTTGTTGGATTTTTTTTAACCAAAATAGGGTCTACCAATCATTTTGGGTAAAAGGCTTCTCCAATTAAACTGTTCTTTAGCAACTTCTTTACTTCTTCTTTTAATGCTTTTGATGGTACCTTATCGAATAGTTTTTTGATCTATCGGAGAGGGTTTATACTAGGGTCAATATTGAGGGAGTGGCACATGACCGAAGGCTCTATTCCTATAATGTCGAAATGCGTCCATGAAAAATTGACCTTTTTTCCTGGAGAAAAAGGATTAGATCAGTTTTTCCAATCGGTTCCAAAGATTTCCCTACTTTGATAGCTTTTCCTAGACTAGTGGCATCTATGCATACTTCCTCAATTTACTCGAAGGGTTTAATCCTTTTGAATTCTCCCGATAGTCTAGATCTATCACAATTTTTTTATCTTATCTACTTCTTTCTTTTTTCATTTTACTGCCTTTTGACATGCAGTTTTTTTGCGTCTAATAGATTGATTTTTCTTGATATCTGGGAGAGACGAAGGCATTCACTTCATCTAGCATTGACCGTCTAAAGAAATCGTTGTAGAAAGAGGGATGGTCGATAATCATGAATAATTCTTTGAAAGTGCAGCAACATGGTGGAATTCCCTTCTATACCTTTAGTGTTATATGTCCCACTGGTGTAGACGTTTTATCGTTGAATTCAAAATTTGGTTCTAGATTGAGCTCCAAACTTCCCTTTAGAATGTTCATTTGGTCGAAGACATATTTGAATATGGCATTAACAGCACTTACAGTGTCCACAAATTTTTTAGAGACGATGGACTTATCAATTTGAGAGATGATCATTAGAGGATTGATGCGAGGATGGTGGATCCCTTCTGAAGTTCTTATGGGATAACTACCAGTAAGTGCATATAGAGACCTTTAAGAGGGTGTTGTAATAATAGCTTTTCTTGAGTTGAGAATATTCCATTTTTTCCTTCTTGATGTAACAATTTTTTGCTCCTCACCACTTCTTACAGCGTAAGGACCTCCTTGGATTGCATCAATATGATTATGAGGTGGACTCATATCCAAGACATCCTCTTCTTTAATATCATTCACATTAGTACCCTTGAAGGGGTTCTGATATCCTCCGTTATCTTGGAAACTATTCTGAGTGTTTTAGATGAACATTTGCAGTAGCCGATCTCATATGAGTTTTTGAATAATACTAGTTATAACCTTAGACTCATGGTTTTGAGGCCATTTGCTTTGTCATATATACTGTAATTGCCACCTTTCTTGGCCTTTGGATTAGTTTGGGTTTTAAACGGAATGGGGTAGTTTACTTTTCCCTATGTTGTTGTGTAAACGAATAATACGGGTTTATATAATGCCATTGATTTGTTGTCAGCTTTACCTTACCACGTTCTCTTAGTGTTTCGGTCAAATTTGTGTTTTGATCCTTCTTTCTGAAGGAGGCTTTCTTCTTTGCGTGATGTATTTTGTCCATGCGAATGAACTTGTTAGCTCGGAAGTGAAATTATTGCAAGTCTTTACATTCATTCATAATGAGGTCCTTTCAGAATGGGGTATTTATCTGAATTCCTGAATTCCTGAATGAACAATTATCATCTTAGCCATATCGTCCATTCCCTTCGCCCTCATGGCCTCGTCATTAAACGTCTTTAGATATTATCCCAAGGGATCGCTTGGTTGCTGCTTGATGTTAGAAATCATTGTGTAAGAAAGAGGGATCCTTTTGAATGTAGAATTATGCTGAAAACTCATAAGAGTGCTGCTTCCATGAATATATTGTCCTTTTACGATATTTCCGATATCATTTGGCTGCGACTCTTGTCATGTAACTGGGAATAATCTACATCGGACAACCCAGAAGCATTATACGAATCCATCTGTCTATCAAAATCCATAAGATTATCATCTGGATTAGTTGTTTCTTGGTACTTAATGGTAGGAACCTTCACTTGTAAAAGAATAACAGCTACATCATTTCATCGGTGAACGAGGAGACCCTTTCGTTGCCATTAACTTATGCCCAAATATCCTCTTCCCTTGGGAGTTAAGTGAGTCTTTAATAGCCTTTCCTACTAAGTCTTTAATGTAGGCCTTCTCATTGTGATAGTTTGCACGATGCGAGTCATATCCTTGGGTAATAGAGCTTCCAGATTGATCCTCTTTATTTTTGAGCATTCCTTGATAGTCAGCCTCTATAACCTCTTCCTTTTACTTTTTAGATTTGAGTAGTGAAGGTGCAACTTTGCCCGTGCCTTCTGATTGGTTGACATAAGAATCTCTTTTCGTGGAGTCAACCCCTTGATTTGTAGTTTTCTTTGTGTTATAGGTGCTTCTGTTTTGGAATACTTATGAAAAAGAACCCCTCGAAGCGGTATCTTTTGTTTTGTCATTTCCTCTTTCATTCGTTTGATCTCCTTTAGCGTCCATTTCTTATGCCTCCATGATAGAAGGTTCCCCATGGATAGTGTTTCCTAGACCAAAGGATGACGTTATTCTGTTATCTAGCTCGGCGATGTACACGACATCTTCATTTATGGTATCAGGCTTCTTAATTTAGTATTCATTTTCTTACATACATTTAAATGCGAGAAGTTAATTCATATTAACCACCAGGTCAATAGTTTGGGCCCTCCTTCTAGCGTCAATAATGTTGACCATACAAATGGATAACACCTCAAACCAACAAATGTCATTTCAAATATGAAAGAAGATGCTTTTGTTTGAGTTCCATTTTGCAACAATTATTCCTGAAGGAAGAGATCTTTATCCTCTAATATCACAGGATGCGTTTGTCTTTGATATATGGATATATTTACTTTTTGGCTTTCGGTTTACCAAAGGTGTAACACCCTTCATTTTAAATATAAATTATAAAAATAATTAAAGGAGTAATGTGCGTTCGAGGTTCAAACATAAATGTATGTGATAAAAAGAATTAAATCAAGAAAGGGAAAGTAATTAACATTAAATTGTAACATTCCTTTAATTGGCAATGCACCTCATTAATGACATTAAAAGAGAAATAAATGAAAATAACTCAAAGTTGAAAGCATAAAATAAATTCTAGAAAAGTAACACACATGTGAACACACATGTATATATGTATACATATATATTTCATATAAATATATATAGACGTAAATTTCAAAAGTAACGTGTGTTTGAATTTGAAAATGAACGCGGGTTATAAGAAGAATTAAAGTATAATGTAAAGGAAATTATTCAATGTTAACATATTAATAAACTTGATGTTACCAAGGAATTAATACATATAAAATTTCAAATATAACTAGGTTTGAAATCGAAATTAGATGCGTGTCAAAAACTGGACGGAAAATTAATAACACTAGAAATAAAAAAATTAAACATTTTGAATAAAGGTTACAAGGATTAATGCTCAGGAATTAAAATAAGAAAACTGAAATAATGATAATAAATAATGTTAAAAAAAGTTAATCACACATGATAATAACATGAAGGTAACGTGGCCCAATGTGTTAAAACAAGTTTGGGTCGACCCCTGCCTCGACCCAAACAAGGTTTGGGTCGATCCAAGCCATGTTTGAACTTCGTGTTTTATTTGTTTTTCCGGTTAGATTTTTATTATTTTAAATCCGACGGACGTGGTTTATTTAGACATCTATAAATAAACCTATAGGGCTAGCCGTCATACTCATATTTTTCTGAGTGGGTGCGGAAGCCCTACAAAAATGGTTCACCTCCAAATTCTCCAGAAATAGAATATATTATATTTAAGCTATTTGATTCAAGATTAGGAGGCAGATGTTATAGATTTAAGGTTTAGATGCCCAAATTATCCTTTCGTATGAGGTAAGTTCTTCGTATCTGAATTTAAATAAATTCTTTTATTTCTCTTGGATTTAGATTTGTAACTTCATGAAAAATGTAGTTTGTAGATTCATAAAGGAAGAACCATGGATAATAAATATAAATCCAAATGGAATTCCGAATTTGGAGCACAAATCCAAGGTGAGAGGATTTTAATTATTCTTTTTAACAGCGGTATATATCATTATTTGATTCCTGTTACATTAGTAAGATATATTCTCTGTCCTCTTTTCCTTTTTCTATGTCGAATTTTACAGTTTTATGTTGAATTTTGGTTATGCGTAAAATATGCAATATTGGCATATGTATATGACTGAATTATATGCCTAATTTTATGTGACTAGTTATAATTCTTTTTTGGCATACATTAGAAAATATAATTCAACTAGAATTATGAATGAAACAGGATTTGAGAATTTAGGGCTAAATGAACAAGTAATACCATAACTATAACAAAAAGGGAATTCGGGCTGAAATTAGGAAACTTGATAAGATTTGTCAAATAATTACGACATAGGTTGACATGACATATTTAATATTACATACTGTAAATTTATAGTTGAATGGTAAATACGGTCTTCAATACTATCTTTAGTATCTTCAATTGCTACACAACGTCGTATTATTACTTGGATTGGTTTTCGGACATACATCCGGTCTCGGTCTTTCCAAATAATTAGCACAATTTTTAAAAAATACAATTACGGAACACACAGGCTTTCAACCAAATCTCCTTCCATCTTGGATTTTGTTAAATTAATCTTCTTTAAATCCATTCTCAAATTATAACAAAATCCATATTTAACCTTTCTTTTTTACAACACATCCCTTATAACAAAGATAACTTAGCCTTAATTAATTTTCTATTTGATAACTCGTTATCAAAACACAGTTTCCTTTGAAAATCCTTTAATTCATATTTCAACCATAGTTTCCAATTAAATCGATTTTCCAACATTCAATTCTTTAATCTCTACTAAAAGATTATACTTGGTTCCCAGTTTTTTATTTTTTTATTTTCTCAAATCAAAGATTTGATTAAATCCTAATTTACGATATGAATTTCTACAACTCATTCTCAATGGGCTTCAAGAATGATATTGTTGAAGATATTATTCAAGACAAAACCCAAATCAATCGATATTGAACATAAGTTACACAGAAATTGTATGTACTTATATTCGATATCAATTAACATAATCAACGTATACTATAAGTGGAATAATGATATAATAATAATATCTTCCAAATTCCACAAATAATATACGTTTACACCAAAAAATTTCATATCAAATATCCGAAGATTATTTATATCCAACTTACCTTAATCAAATTGGGAGACCCATATCTTACATAAAAGATTTATCCAACTCTTTGACATTAGATCTGGATAGAAATACCATCAACTTATACTTAATATTAATCTCGATTTCCAACTCACACTATAAATGGAATAATGGTGAACTACCTTTTAAATTCCTCAAATAGTAAAAGTCGTCATCTACCGAATTAATATCAAACATCCGAAGATTTATCTCCAACCATATCCAATTATTTAAAATTGAAAAACCCGTTTTAATATTAAATAAATCAATTTAAATTCCATCTAAAATATTTCCAATACTTTTAAACCTTTGAAAACATTCCACAAATCATTACTTATAGTTCGGAAAATAGTTTACGGGTTAAAACTTCAAAATAGATTGTTTTCGAAGAAAGCGTTATAATAGCGTTTCAAAAGCGTTACAAAACAGTTATCTTAACTATTTTGATCAAAATATCATTTATCTTAGCCAAAACTTAAAATTTATAATTCAAAACATCTTTTCATATTTTGTAATGATTTTATTAAAATTTTCCATATGTTTAAAACATTTAAAAATAACTGTTTATAGTTATGGTCAACAATTGTTCTTACATTGACCTTTTCCAAAACGGTTTCAAACATAACTCGAAAATTATAACCCGAATTTAAAATCTGCTTTCACTCATTTGAAAGTTCTTGTTAATGGAAATCAAATGTTTTTCATTTTATGGAAATCCGATTTAGATTGCAAATGTTATAAGCGTTTAAAGTTTACATCTAAAATACGTAAATTGCCGTTATTCGACAAGCTCTATTTTGATCATAATAACCATTATTCTATGATACTTCAGAATATCTTAGAAAACTATCATATCCTTATATAATCATTTAAAATCATTTAAATTTACTTTTCAAATTATTTTGGATCTAAAATTCAACTTTTTTTTTACTTAATAAATAAAGTTCCAATTCATTTCAGAATTCAAATAACTTCAAATTAACCATCCCATTCGTCGGATCAGTTAGGGATAGCCAGGGAGAGCATGAAACTTTATTTCCAAACCCAAGCCTAGACACTATCCTCTCTGCCGTCCCAGAATGTTCCGGTACTTATTTATTCATTTAAAGGACTTTAGCAATATATATGAATTCATACATATGGTCTTTCCAAATTATTAACCTTCAAATTCAATAATGATATTGCTTCTAATTACGAAGGAGATTTGTCGATCACCAATGTGATACCATAATTATTGTCTCATAGTGTGTGAAAAACAACATCAACAACCATTTAAACATCCATAGCAACCGTCATCTACATAATTAAACAAATCATAACTATGCATAAGCGTTATAACACTAACGCTTAATAGCGTGTGTGGTCTAAACTGTGCATCCATCATTCATCACAACAAACATCAATCATCATTAACCGCTAATAATTCATCACTATATTTAAATTAACCTAACCACTAGTTAAATATATAAATTGTGGTTAAAGGGTTCTCACCTAACAACTTTCCAAATCTTCTCGGTAGGCGAGCCTAGTTGAGCGAGCCATCGGACCGTATTTCAGCGCACCGTCTACTTCATCAATATATATATATATATTATAACATATACTAATCTTTCTCTCTATATATATTATGTAACACCCCACTTCCGTTAAGGTCACCACAATGGGAATGCCTTAACTTCGGTGGAATGTTATAAGTAAACAGAACAGAAATTTACAAGACAGATATCTAAAGTAGTACTTGAAAATTTTATAACTTTATTACAGCAGAAACAGAAATAAGTTTGGTTACATCACAATACCAAAACCCAGGTACACAAATATCAGTTTTATACAAAATCCTTCGGAATGCATAATTTTAAAGCCATAATCGCCAACAGAGAATGCCATAAATAGGTAGAATCAAAGCCAAGCAATATTTTAAGAACTTCTAGCACTTCAAGCAGATGGAACCTGAATCAAGCTCCTATGTTTCCCCCCTGAGTACCTTAGGGGGAAACGGAAGAAAAGAGGCAAAACAAACTAGGTCAGACATAAGTCTGGTGAGTCCAGTGACTTTCAGCATATAAACAGATAACAGTATCATGACATGTAAATAAAACTGGATGAGAGGTAACCATAACAGGGGTAGCAGGTTAACAGAAGAGACAGAATGATATAGGCTAAACTAAGCTTTTTTTTCCACTTCTCTGCACTATTACTAGTATAATAGAATTAGGTGTTGTCCTAATATCTAAACAGAAAATAGAACGATCTCTTCAGAAACACGATGTTAGTAATGGGCCTTTACCACTCGAACAGAGATAGACGGTTACAGAAATAGAATGCTAGTAATGAGCCTTTACCACCCGAACAGAGATAGACGGTATAAAAACAGAAGCAGAAACGGAATAAGAGACGGAAACAGAATATTCCCTACGGAGACAGATTGTTAGAATTAGGTGTACACTAGTAATGGTCCTTTACCACCCCGACAGACGGTACCACACAGAAACAGACAGGCGTTACCACCCCAACAGAAACAGACGGTACCCCAACAAAAACAGACAGAACTAATTGTACCCTAAATTCTACCCCAAGCGATCGGCACCCTAATACATAAATACCCTGTGCCGGCCCCACAGAAGGGTGTATCACTCCCTAAAGTGGCAACCTATAGACACAGACCTATTTACAGATGTCACGGTGTCTTACATCCTCAGAGAAGACCGGATCCATGCACGCACATGACCCGGTTGGAATGCGCCATCAACACCCCTTGCCATTATCAGAGTGAACCTCTTACAATCAGTTCAGTAAGCGTGCCCTGGACCACTACCTAGTGTTGGGTCATAATTTTGATACCAGAAAGGGTTACTGACTAATATGGGTCCCAAACAACAAATGACACAAGTTATTACCCCTCCTAACCTTGTGTCCCCAGACTAACAGATTTCAGATTAACTTGCTTATAGATTTCAGATGTACAAAGTCCAGATTAACTAGTTCTCAGATCAAACATACAGGTTAACGAGTTTTCTAGCCTAACAGATCAGATATACAGACTTACAGATTGTTTCACCTAACCTTATATTGGGCCTATAGAGTTTCAAACGGGTTTATTAGATTCATCAGTCCAGTTGATTTAACCTTATCCATCTAACACGTTTTAGGCATCATAATTACCTTAGATTTGCATTAATTAAATATTAATGCACGGACCTCTCACATTAGGTCGGTAGCTTGTGGCCGCTGGATGTGCCGGGTGGTTCCGGGCAGACTTCTGCCACACGTCAGACCTAACCTCGTATCTAAGCATCTTTATGCCTACGACCTCTCACATTCGACTGACTGTTTACGGTTGCTGGTTAAGCCGGTTGGGTCCGGGCAGGCTTCTATCGCAAACAGAGTCTAACCTCGTGTCTCAGCATTCTTATTTTAGCTAAAGTATTCATTCACAGATTATGCCACTATCAGGCTAATTATGCCAATTCAACAAATTAACTTCTTTACAAGTTACAACAGATTATCCAAAGTTCTATTAACATGTTTTGCCCAAATTACCGTATTCGGTTTCAACAGATTTAGTAGACTAGACAATTTAACAGATTTAATCAACCTTTAAAATTCCATTGACATACCTCGCTTAATCATAAAATTAAGCCTAATTTTACATGCTCAAATTATGGTCATAATTCACAATATAACATATGCCCCAAATTTCTCGTTAAATTTAAGTAGTACAGAATATTCTCCAAAAACCTCAAATCATGATATACAATATGAATTATGCAAAATTATAACCTTTGATTTCAGCGTATGTCAAATATCCAAAAATCCCCATTTAGGCGTATTCACAATTAATAGTTATCCTATTTTAATATAAATCTTTCACGCCTAAATCATATATCCTTTTTCTTCCAAGTCATAGATTGTCATATAAAATATGCCCCCAAATCCAGATCTTACATTACAACATGTATTATGCCCTCAAAATCAGACCATGCATCATAACATGCATTATGCCCCAAATTACAAGTCATATGTTGTCATACAATAATTCTCCTTCTTCCAAATCATAAACCGTCATATATAGTATGCCTAGATCTAGATCTTAGATTACAACATGTTGTGTTCTCAATTTAGTCACAAATCAGTTATGTCCAATTATTTCAATATTTTCCCCAAATTTAGCGTTTGCGTGTCAATCTCTTATGAGATTTGGCTCAGGCTCGTGGTAGCCTAGCTATAGAACAGAAGGAAGGAAGGAAGAGATACAGAATAGTTACAATAAGATAGATCTACGTAGAAAAACAGATTGAATAAACAAGAATAAGATAGATCTACATAGAAAAACAGATCTGATAAATAGGAATATGCATAATCTCCAATTCAGATTTATAACCATGTCAAGATCATAATTAAATTTCATATCTGAAAACAACTGTACTCACAAGTTGGGGTTTAAGAATGATTCTGGGATCTGATTTTTTGGAGTTCATTTAGCTTTGCGTTGATGTAGGCGTTGATTTGTTAACTTTTAATCCTATTCAGATCGGAAGAAGAAGAAGCACTAGTTCTTGCTCAGGTTTCAGTAGAGTAGCGACGCCATTGATTTATTTTAATATGAATCAGAGTAGAGTATAGGCATAATGAATTTGTGTGGAGAGAAAGTGAGGTTTGGGGGTGTTTAAATATCTTAGAAGCAACGAATCTTGTCAGAACGGGCGTCTAAATGCAGAAAAATGGATCTGTCCTCGGATCCGGAAAAGGGGGAGGTTGACCCCCAGGTCGACCCCATGGTCGACCTGTTCTACCCAGGTAAACCCCCAGGCCGACCCCCTGGTCGACATTGGTCCTGGGCGGGAATTTTCCCGCCCAGCCCGGGTGTGTGATTTGAATTTCGAGACTTTAAATTTAAATTCGGGCTGGTTTTTATTTTAAATTCCTGAAACTTCTAGGTGCCATAACTTCTTCATACGGAGTCTGATTTACGCTAATTCGGACTCTTTCTCAAGCAGAATTCCGAGACGAACGCAATGGCGTAACCCGTTTTCCTTAATTATTATTTTAAAAATTAAGTATACCTTGTTTTGTTACTTTATGTTCACAGAAAATACGGGGTGTTACATATTATAAGAGGAGAAGGAGGATGACGAACTTCGACAAGGTGATGGTGGAAAAGAAGAAGACTTATGCCATGGAAACCATGGCCATAAGCTTTAAGAAGAAGATGAAAAGAATAAAATGGAGTGGAATGGTTAAAAAATGGAGGAAAGACCTCCTGGTATAGGAAAGGAGGGTTAAAGAGGTAATGACACATAAAGGGGTCAAGCGTAAAACATGCATGAAAGAAGGCCTGCAAAAATGCAAATGTCCATGCACTTGTCTTAAGGAGGGAAAGTGATCTTTTGGTAGAATTTCCTTTAAAATGCTATGAAAACTAAGGAAAATACTTAGTCCTAATGCTACTAATTCATGTTATGGTTTGACAAATCCAATCAAACGACAAATAGTATCAATAAATCCAAACTTATTAATAATCACGCTCATTTATAATCCAAGTAAAATCTGTCATATAACTTATCAAAATTATTAAATATTCTAAACCATATATATGTATGTCGAATTCAAATATAATATCAAATTAAGAAATAAAAATTCCAATTTTAAATTGGTTAAAAATTCTGGATCGTTACATTCACCCCCGTTAAAACTTTTCGTCCTCGAAAAGGAAAGGGAATCACAATTACTCATTTCACATCTTGTAGATTTTTAGACACAAGATTAAAATTCTTTATACCAATGCTCCCCGTTCTCATAATGGATATACTGGGTAGAATATTCTAACACACATATGTACTTATGGATAACCACATTTACATGTCCTCCAACGATATCTTTAAATCACCCATTATATTTGATTCATCATTTTCTGGTCCAATTACTTATACTCAACCATTTACCTCCTTCAAGAAAAGTTAGAGTTATAAATTTATTCTCTTAGATCTTATCTTGCAAATACAATGGTTATGGAACTTATTCCTTTTCAGTTTCCAAAATATACTATTATTCATTACACGAAAAACTTAATCATCTCCGAACTCAGCTTGTCTAAATGTTTTAGTTTAGGTAATTTATTCTTACTATTCCCGCTTGCCAAATATCCATTAATCAAATTGTGAAACTTAATTCACAAGGTACTCATGCTTACTTAAACAGTTCCTTTTTGTAACCACAATATACTTTAGAACTTATCATCTGTCCAAAATTGTTGATAATCTCATATTTTAATTCCTTACATAGTTTTTGCTATTCTCATTAATTATTCCAAATTCAAGGTTACAAAACTTATTTCCTTCAATTTAAAGAAACCATTTAGATATATTTTTATTAACATCTTTAACCACCATGGTCCTTAACCAAAATATCGTCAAATATCTTATAGTCATATTATGAAAATGAATTCTCAAGATATTTGCATTTTAAATTTAATTAGTTGGGAAGGACTAATTATAAAATATCCTGATTAATTAATTCCAACTTAGCCTTTAAATCGTTTCCCAAGCTATTTTTCTATATTTGGATTGCTTATTTAAATTACAACTTTACATAAATGTCTTTTAATCAACTGAGAAATCCCAGTCACAAGATGTCCGCACTTAGGTTTTTTATTTCGAAATATTTTCAAAGATGTTTTTCCTTAGATTCAAAATATATTCTTACAAAATCAATTCCAAAGTAACTGCCAATTCTTACTCAAAATTTTGATTTGAGTTTTCAAATTATACATCTTTACATAACCCTTTTATATATATATATATATCACAAATGTACTTTCTCAAAACTCTTTACTGCCTTATCCCTTACTAACAAGTTTACTTGGTATAACTTTTATAACCCAAACAAATTTTCACTTTTCTATTTAAGTTCACATCAATTTAACAAACAATTTCAAACACTTATCTAAATGGGTTTAAGTATATATTGATGTTTTAATCGGAACCATATTGTCATCCCACTTTCGAAACTCGAAAATTGTAACACCCCGTGTATTCTATAACTGTGGAATTAACAAATTAAAGTATAATTAATTTGAAATCAAAGAACTAAGGGAAACGGGATACGCCATTGCGTTCGTCTCGGAAAAATACGCGAAATAGAGTTCGAGTTTTCGAAAAACGGAGTCCGTATGAAGAAGATATGGCCTTCGGAAGTTTCTGAATTAAGTTTAAAATTCGAACAGAATAAAACAGTTTAAAAATTAAAACCGGGCCCAATTGGCCAAGGCGGGAAAACTCCCGCCTAAGACACCCAGGTCGACTGGGCTGTCGACCTGGTCTAACCAGGTCGACAGGGCTGTCGACAGGGCTGTCGACCTGGTCCAAACCCAGGTCGAACCCAGTCCACCCTGGCTGCCCTATTCTATGTTGGTCGATTTTCTGTGGTCTGCTTTGTCATTAGGGCTAGGTGGCAGGCTCTAATTGGTCTCTCCTTAGGATGAATGGCTACGATCAAACCAAGCAACATCAATGGTCCTAATCAGTTCATAAACCCTATAAAAATGACCCTAGACTCTACCTAGGTTTCTTACACAATTCTCTAGCCTCCATTGCTCTCTTCTTCTAATAAAAAAATAAAAATGGCGTCGCTGCTCTGCTGGAATTAAAACTAGAAGATAATCAACATCAGCCTAAGCAACTCAATTCAAACTAGAGATTAAAGTTTCTGCAAAGATTCTACAACAAGTTAAAGTTCTTTCTTTAATCCAATCAAGGCAAGTACAGTTATTCTCCGCTATAAACGTTAATTATAATTTTGATATGCATTTAAAACTGAGTTTGAGGTTGTATATATATTCTCTTCTGTTGGATCTGTTTTCTGTGACTGTTCTGTATTCCTTTCATCTTTTCTGTTTCTATAGCCAGGCTACCACGAGCCTGTGCCCAATCTCATAAAGAGATTAACGTATGAACGCGAAATTTGACAAGACTAAATTGAATGTATGACTTTAGGTCTGAGGCATAAAATATATTGGACATGTGACTTGGGATTGGATGCATAAATTTGACTATGAACATGTAATTTATGCATGTTGTATGCATAGTTATGTTGTAATTTAGATCTGTAATTAATTAGAAAAATAAGCATATGTTATAAACTAGTTTTAGACCTATGCATATTCTGTGATAAAAGAAGAAGAGGAACCACTGTAAGATTACATATGATTTGAGACTTTGAACAAAATGCATATAAAAGTCAAGATTTGATTTTTAGAAGATATGATTTAAAGATTTAGATTGTTGGGTATAGTTTGCATAATGATTCATGACTTAAAAAGAAGAAGATATGGAAGCTTAGGTGTAAAAGATTTGCATTAATTAGGATATCTATTATTGTGATTACACCTAAATAGGGATTTTTGGATATATGGCATGCATTGGAATTAATGGTTATATTTGGTATAATTTATATGTGAATCTGCTGTAAAATGCTAGTTTAACAAAAATTGGAACATATGTTATAGGGTAAATTATGTCCATATTCTGCGCTATGTAAATGTATGCAAACATGGAAGTATATGATCATATTGTGAATCATGACATTATTTAGGCATATGAACTTAGGCCTAATTTATGGTTAGGCAAGGCATGTAAATAGAACCTTTAGAAATATTAAATTTGCTAAATCTGCAAATTTGCCAAGTTGCCTAAACTGCTAGTTTTGTTATATTGCCTAGACTGCTAATTAGATTGAAATGCCTAATCTGTTAAATTTGTCGGTTGAAATGCCTAACCTGTTATATGCCAAAATCTGCTAAGTTGCTAAATCTGTTAAATCCGTTAAGTCATATAAAATCTGTTATCTGCTATGTTGATATAATCATCCTGTTATTGATATAATCTGAATTGGCATATATATTGGGCGTGCGCATAAACGGTAAATTATTAATTAATTGGCCGCAAAGATAAACATGGCTAACTCGAGGTTAGAATGAGTTTGCGGCGTAAATCTGCCCGGAACCGCCCGGCACATCCAGTGGCCGCAAACAATAGGTTCTAATGTGAGAAGTTAGTCATAACATGCGTAAGACACGAGGTTAGGTCTGGCTTGTGGCAGAAGTCTGCCCGGAACCGCCCGGCATATCCAGCGGCCACAAGCTACCGACCTAATGTGAGAGGTCTGTGCATTAATAATTAATTAATGCAAATCTAAGATAAGAATGAGTCTAAAACGTATTAGGGAAAATAGGGTTAAACAAAAGGGATTAATAGATGTAGTAAAACCCGTCCATGAATCTGTAGGCCCAATACAAAGTTAGACAAATCTGAAAAATCTGTACATCTAACCTGTTAGTCTGAAAACTTGTTAACTTAATTTGTGAATTAGTAAACCTGAATTCTGTATGTCTGAACTTGTAAACAAGTTAATCTGAAATCTGTTAGTCTGGGGACACAAGGTTAGGAGGGGAATTACTTGTGTCATCTGTTGTTTGGGACCCATATTAGTCAGTAACCCTTTCTGGTATCAAAACTTTGACCCAACAGTAGGTAGGGTCCGGGCACGCTTACTGAACTAATTATAAGTGGTTCATTCTGATAATGGCGAGGGGTGTTGATGGTGCGTTCCAACCGGGTCATGTGCATGCATGGATCCCGGTCTGCCTCTGAGGATGTAAGACGCCGTGACATCTGTAAATAGGTCTGTGCCAATTGGTTTTCACTTTTGGGAGTGATACACCCTACTGTGGGGCCGACACAGGATATTTATGTATTAGGGAGCCGATCGCTTGGGGTAGGGTTTTAGGGTACGCTTAGTTCTGTCTGTTTCTGTTGGTACCGTCTGTTTCTGTTGGGTGGTAACACCTGTCTGTTTCTGTGTGGTACCGTCTGTTCGGGTGGTAAAGGCCCATTACTAGTGTACACCTAATTCTACATTCTGTTTCCGTAGAGATAAATCAGTTCCTGCTTCTGTCTGTTTCTGATCAGGTAGTAAAGGCCCATTATTAGCATTCTGTTTCTATTAAAGTATTCTGTACCCGTTCCTGCTTCAATTTAGACATTAGGGAGACACCTAATTCTGCTATACTAGTATTAGTGCAGAGAAGTGTAAAACAATAGTTTATATCATTCTGTTTTTCTGTTATATCTGCTACACCTGTTATAGTTATCTCACATCCAGTTTTATGTTCATATCATATTATTATTATCTGTTCATATGCTGAAAGTCACTGGACTTGCCAGACTTTTTGTCTGACCCTTGTTGTTTTCGCCTCCTTTCTTCCGTTTCCCCCCCAGGTTATCCAAGGAGGGAAATACTTTAGCTTGATCCGGATTTCTCTTTGCTTGAAGTGCTTAAAGTATGGCTTGGCTCTGTATAGCTTCCGTTCCATGGGGATTATGATTTTAAACTATGCATTTTGAAGGCTTTTGTACAAGACTGATATTTTGTACTTGGATTCTGAAATTGAAAGGATGTAACCATATAAATTTCTGTTTCCGCTGTAATAAAGTTAAAAATTTTCAAGTACTGTTTTATCTGTCTTGTAAGTTTCTGTTCTGTTTACTAAAATGCTCCACCAAAGTTAAGGCATTCCCTTTGTGAGTGACCTTAACAGAGGAGGGGTGTTACAAAAATACATATTGATGATGCTGCAGTCATCAATAGAATCATCTTCAAGCGACTAGAGTGTGATTCTATGTCTATCTAGTATACCTAAGACTTCGTATATATGTTAGTTAGGTGTATATTCAAAATATTCTTATACTCGATAGTCCAACCTCAACATCGAATAAAATACTCAAATTCTAGTTTTTAATTTCTAACCATATTGATTAGTTACCTTAACAAATTTGACCCAATTTTATCGATATTTCGAAATGTTACCCAATAGTGACATTAAATCCAAAAGGCATTTGTACTTGGATCATTTTCCTGATCAGTGGAAGGTGCTTAATTACCATGCCATAAGAAATATTTTATGTGTAATAATAATCACAAAATGTAAAGTTAACCTTAATTGTTTGATTAAGTATCCTGGTTATAATTAACCATATATTTCCAAATTATGTTTCTTTCTTAAAATATAACTTTTCAAAACTCATTTCATATTTTCAAATATGCTCTCTCAAATATAATACTCTAAAATTTCATTATAGGGCATTACTAACCCTATCTCCGTTGAGATATTATAACTCTGATGGGTCTTTCCTTTTTTTCAAATGTGTCGTACCCCATAGCTTCGTATAAACCAAAGCTCGGATACCAACTGTAACAGTCTGGTCTTTTTCAACCATCGAACAATGGCTAACACTTCCCCGTCGCATTACAATGGTACCACAACACGTTGTTTTACGGCCAACCTCTCGACTGTCCCGGCCTCATGCCTAACCAACCCCTCTTGGGATGTGTAGAGGTAAGAGTTCACCTCTCTCCACCAAACCAAGAGCGAGAACCCCTATCACGCTACCTCATGCCAAACAAGGACTGGTGTGAGAAATCAAAATAGTTTTTTTTAGGGTTTATTCTAAAGTTAGGTAATTCACCGAACCACGCCGCTAATGCGGAACAGGTTTACTCCATGTGAATACCGGAGCATGGAAATTCACAATGATTTATTGAAAAATGAAACTAACATAAGGTCCCGCGGCACACACACACAATGCAAACGCATACATGGGCGAGGTTTCTCCTTATGCAGTCAAAAATGCTTGATACGTGAAAATCCTCTTTCAATACAATAATATAGTGCGAAAACAATTTCGAAAGTAAATATATTAATCCTAGCCAGCATAGGTACCATATAATATACCGACGTACGGTATACAATCGAAAGTGTATGGGCTCGCAGCGGAGATTGAGTTTCCAACAATGACCAGGCAAAGGAACTTCCTTCCGAACCGAATTTTGAACACCTCTAGAGGGATGTCCAAGGACCAACAATGATTCTCCTTATGCCAACACAAGGCCGGGTTACCCCTTAACTGGGTAACTTAGGGTATGTGTAACAACCCGGAAAATTAGAACCATTTTTTTATACCAATTTTAGTGAATTTTAGATAGTTAAAATGATTTATTTTGAATAATAACTATTAGAAATTTATTTTGAATAGAATTGGAACGTATAAATTTATTTAAACCGAAATTAGAATATAAATATTTATTTTAATTGTAAAATAAATTGGAAATGGTGCGGTAGTTTGAAAATTCGATTTCAAATTTCAAATGAATGTACAGGATTCAAAATAAATCCGATTTTAGTGAAACCAAAAATATTTGAATCTATTTGAAAATATCGTTTCAATGAATTCGAAAAATTGAAATTTCATAGCAGGAATTAAAATTTATGTCTAGTTGAAAATTCAGAACAGTCGCTATGGAAAAATAGCCGTTTTGCAAACGACCTTTATTTTCGGCGAAACCACTTTTGTTGGATCCGGAATGTTAAAATTATTGCTAGATTCCAATTTTCATAAATTTGGAGTCAATATGTGGCCGTACGGGACAAATTGTGAATTTTCCCTTTGGTCCCAGGTGCCGGAGTTGGCCGGAATGTCAATTTTATTGGAGGGGTGATGAAAACAAGATAGTCGCAAAGATGAGCTATTTCTCGTCGATCCGTGAATTTCCAGTCAAAGGGACCAAAAGGAAAATTGTTCGGGAGGTCGAGGCCAAGCTACTGGTAAAAATTAGGGGCATTTGGAGCAACAAGGCGGCCGAAGCACTAAGATGAACGAAAACTGCAGTTTTCCGTTCAACTGCAGATCATGGGGCCTACATGGCGAAATGGAGGGGGAGACCACTAGACGTGGAAAGAGGAGGAGAAGCCGGAGAGAATGGCATTGGTTTCGTGCAATTTCGACTTACGGTTCGGCCGTGGCGAGTATTTTAAGTTGAGCGTGTTGTTTGGAGAAGAAGGTAAATAGTGATCTTATTATTTAAATAATATTCCATGTTCTATATTATTATCTTTTTGCCACGAACTCCAAATTGCATGAAACAGGATCTGTCGCGACCGTGGAGTCGAGAGCTTCGCAACAAAACAGAATGGGTCCAAATTGGAGCTTGTTTGAATTTGGAGCAAATTTAAATCCAAACGGTGCCAAAACCATCAATTAAAGACTAACGGAGTGGAAAACAAAGGTGAGAACACCTCACCTAAATTAATTTTATACATTTATTCATTTCATAACTGCATATATGAACTGTTCCCCGTCGTCCATAGACCATGGACGACATGTTTGTTTGATTGAGTTGTGAAAGTTGGTTGTGATGTGAAATGGACTGTATAATATATTCATGTGTTGAATAAAATAAATATTCATGTGTTTGAATTAAACAAAATATTCATGTGTTGAAATAGAATAAATATTCATTTACAAATCGGACGATTTGTTTATGTATACTCATTTTACTAATATGAATTGGGACGATAAGTTTTACACATCGCCTAGCTGGAAAAATAAAATATGTGTTTGTTGATTGAAACCCCACACGGGTATTGGGATGATAATCGACATACACTAATCCCAATTGTTTAGTTGTATGTCAACCGATGAGTTGACCGATTGTGTAAGCGTTAATTATTTATATTTAATGCTTATGCAGTTGTGTGATGCACCTTGGATGATGGATGATCGTTTGTCATTGCTATTATATACATGTGTTGTATATAATCCATATAAATAAAATTATATGGTAATTGATTGGGATTCATTATAGTTTGGATAATAACGAATATTTTAAAATAATATTCAGAAAAGGATTAGAAATATTCATGTGTTGAATAAAATAAAATAACGAATATTTTCAAATAATATTCAGTAAAAGATCAAAATATAATTTTGATGTCCGATTTTGGATGGACACGGGAATATTTAAATATATGAAGCCGTGTTGATTAGATATGCGTCATTTAGATACGAACGATATTTAGATCGATTTTATTCATTTTTGTAATGAATATCGAAAAGGAAATGATTTCAAAATCTGATATTTTGAAAATATTATCATTTATATATTATAATGATAAGGAATATTCAGTTTTGATTTAAAATTGAAAATGAAGTTAGAATTGTTTTTAAAACGAAGTCAAAACGATTTATAAAATACGTTTTAAATGGAAATCGATGAAATATATATAATATATATTTAATAGCCTGAATAGAACGCGCCACGCATCGGCAGTTCGCGAATTTCGACCATTGACTTCGAATTGACGTTACGGGAGATCCGACCATCGGATTCTCCTAAAATTGTAATCATTTGGTTCGTATGTAAAAGTGCTTTCCAATGAATATAAAGGATTTGAAATCTAACGGTTAGATTTGGAATTATGTCCAAATCAATTTTGGAAAAGTTCGATGTATGTGCAGTTCGATGACCGTTTATGGAAATCGACTTTACGGGCCTTGATAAAGTTATTAAAAATATTAATAATTTGTGTAAAATCATAATAAATGATTTGGAATGAATTGGGATGAAAAATTCCATATTTTAAAAGATAAAAATATATCTTTATCGAAATGAACTAGTTATGAACTAGATTTGAAATCCAATAATTTTTTAATAAATAAATTGGATTTGTGAATGGTTTTAATATAACCAGAAATTTCCAATATAAGAATTGGAATGGATTTGAATCGAAATTATCTTCGGAATATTCCGATATTGGATTCCATGATTATACAGATATTGTGGAGGAATTTGGAATATATATATCGTTATTTCAATATGATATTTGTTAGTTTTAGAATTTGATATTGAATATAAACCGATATATTTTCTATTCACAGCCTTGTATTTAATATCAAATGGGATTTTGGGTTTGTCGTGAATGGTGTCTTCACTAACACTGTTCTTAAACCCAGTTGAGAAAAGATTAAATCTTTTTATTAAGATTTAATGAAGTTTACCAATTAATTAATATTTAATTGGAATTGAATTGAATTGAATTTTGGGTTTGTCGTGAATGGTATCTTTAAAAATGTTGTTCTTAAGCCCAATGGAGTTAAAAAATTAGAAACTACTAGAGATTAGCTAAGTTGAATGGTTTCCTGGGTATTGATCTGATGCTGGTTTCGGCCTTCGGGATTAATACTTAGGGAATTGTTCTCTTACTAATTTACGGTTAGAGACTGATGAAATGTGATTTTGGTTTTATCGTGAACCGTGTTTTAAATGGCATTGGTTCTTTAACCCAGTTAAAGATAAGATTAATTTCTTAGATTTGAATAATCATCAATATATTTTTTTGGGAAGATTAAGACTAAGTGGAGTTTTTAAGAATCTTTAAGAAGATTGAAATGATCGAGAATGGAGTATCATCAGTTTTGCTCCAAAGTGATAATTAAATCTTTAAGTAGATTTGAACGTGAAATGGTAATTAATTTTACCGATAACACCATGGTGTTAGATATGGAGTATTACCAGTTTTGCTCCATGGGGTGAATAAGTTGGAATTGGGAAATTAAACGACTGATTACTTCGGTAAGCTGCGCTAATCCCGACTAGTTTGGAAAACCTTAATATGGTTTGAAATGGTATCCAAATGAAGATTAAAGAATAAATCTAAAGAATTTATCTTTGATAAAATTAATGGAAACCTTTCCCAAAGGATAAGAATATTTAAATAAAAGAATATTCAGAATTGGAATGAGGCGTATGTTGTGTTTTATAGAACTTGTTTATTATATACGCGAGTTATTTGAAAAGGCCGGTTTTATACCCATTCTGAATAACTGATTCGACGATAAGTCAACGATGAAGACAGTGGTTGAAGACCGGAGGTCTTCACATCGTTTGGATGATTACTGATGTCTTGATTGGGTTGTACACCCAAAACGAGGTAATAAGTAGTGATAGTCCAGACGTACTTGGGTATCGACGGATACGCGAGGGCCTCTCTCCTGTATTGGACATATGGGACGAGGAATAAGGTGCCTCCGGTTTCATTCAGACCCGGAAAGAACTTGTAAATGGACTGTGTGTCTGGCATTGGATTTTATTCTTTGTTGATTGATTCTATTAAATATATATCTGTTTGGCACGGAGAATTTATTCTCTTGCTTAACGCCCTTCTCTGATACGTACGAGCTCAGAGGTTATATATCGATACATATTAGTCGCATGGCATGAATTGCCTGTGTGGCATGCTGAGATGCAAATGATCAAGACTTCTGTTGTAAATAAGAGTCTTGTGGTTGATGATCAAAGCACGACTTTAATATAGCATAGCTTTGTGTATAGCGTTAATTCGCGAGCCTCACGCCTCAGTATAAGTTAAAAACGGGATAAGGGACCCAAGGAGAACATGACGTTTCTTTCTAACTATGGGTGGTGTCAGCGTTTACAAGTCCTGACATTTATATTACTTTTACCTGTGTGGTTATTGGAATGCGAGGCGCCTCAGATATATCGGTCTCTACGGAACCGATGGTTAGGTCTTGTAGGACCAGGGAATGTGTGTTTAGGTATAGTTTATCCGCTATGTGTGGACCGGCCTTGGAGGATCCAAGGGATTGCTGTGTGTGACCCTGAGGCACTTGCTAGAGTGTCTCGAAGTCGGCGAGGAGTACATCACTTGCCTCGACTCATGACGGAAATCCAATTTCCAATACGTGACATTTCGGTTTTGATTGTAGAGCCTAGTATTGGCGACATGATAGATGGTACCCATGCTGCCTATGATTGATACATTTATATTTGAAGTTTTTTTATACACTTTACACTTACAATAGTATCAAAATGATTTGTTTTAAAATGTACCAAGCATGTTTGGCTATTATAAGGTAAAACCCTATCCTCCGGCTTGCGTTGCATTGTGTGTTGGGACCTGAGTCTTATAATTGCTTCATTTTTCCAAAAAAGCATTGCGCTGTTTATTCTATGCACTAGTATTCTTGGGAGGAAACCCATTCCGTATTATATGGTGTGGTCCCTTGATTTACTTTATTTCTAAAGTAAAGATTTAATAACTTTTTTAGTTCTCATACCAGTCACATGACTGACCTGGAGTTTATTGTTTTAACCTAAACTCTGGGTGCCCCTATTTCCACACAGGCAGCTAGCAGTTTTGGTTTTGCAGATTTATATTCACAGGATCCTGGTTTGCAGCTGGAATGATATTCAGAAAGCTCTGTATCCATTTATCTCTTTCAGTTGTGTTTTGTATTATTTTCTGCTGCTATGTATTGTAAATTTGTAAATCTTTAATATTTATCAAATGTATTTTATTTGTTCATAGTCTATATATTCTTGTACTCTGATGTAAATTATTGTAATAAGCAATGAAATGTTCTTCTGTTTGTGTTCCGATTCGTCTTGTCCTCAAAGCAATCCGGGCTTTCCTTTACAGGGAAGTTCAGGTCTTTAGTTGGTATCAGAGCTTTGGTTTACAGAGCCCAGGAACAAGACACATTAGAACCATACGAAAGAATTCATCAGAGATTGGATTAGTAATATCGAATAAGAATGACTCGTTAGAGAAAGGATCAGTTATTTTTAAAATTGAAATGAAAACAAATATTGTTTTGAAAATTTAAACCTTATTCAGCGTATTTGAATATTTATTTTATGTTGAATTTGGACAATCAAGTATATAAAGATTTTGCATATACGCCTTGCAAACATATATTCAAAGTTTTAATATACTGGGTAGATATAGAATCACACTCTAGTCGCTTGGGGATAATTTTGGTGATGTCCGGACATTGTCAGTATTTGTGTTCGAGTTTCGAAAGTGGGATTTCTATATATTTCCAATTGACTGGTGTGAGAACCAAAGCTATATAGGGTTTATTGTTTGTAAATTGGCATCAAAAATATGATTTTTGACTATGTATCAAAGTTATGAATTTGAAAATTTAATCAACTAATTGATTGTTGATAATTGATTGTGTTATTTGATTATTCATTAAAACAACATGCGAAAGAAAGGCAAATTTAGCTAAATTGTGTCAAATACTGAACAGAATTGAAATTTGATTGAAATTGCATATGTATACATGCATATACATTGAACAGTTAAATGGATTTGCTGTTGAGTAAAGAATTTATTTGCGTGCCCGACAAATAGGTAAACCTTAATGAGTTGGATGCGCAATTTTATTTAATATCAACTCCTGTGAATGCCATTGGATACAGAGTGCTGGTTATTTTGTGTGAGATTATAAACGTCGCCATAGGATAGTAACAATTAATTTTGAACTACACTACATGACATACTGCGTGAAGATAGCATACTCTATCATATACCACATAAGCCCTTGGAGCTTGTGTGACGAGGTTGAAGATTTACCATACAAGCTTGAGGCTTGTATGGCGATGACTATATTTCAGGTTGAACCGAAGACTGATATGGACTATATAAAATGTAACGGTAAATTGCCAGATTAATAAAAATAAAACCCCATGCGGGTCTAGAGTTTACAATAATCACGTCTCTCTGGTCATTAAGGCACAAAAACTATTTATAGGGTGACGAGAATTTATTCTCTGAAGTTATGATCTATACACACTCCCTTATGGACACAAAGTTTTATCACTATAAATATGTGTATGCTTTTTAGGAATTATTGGGTGCCTAATACGACCCAATAAATTTCCAAACCCCTCCCTGTACAAAGGAGGTTATGGCGAAATTTTTCGAAAATTTAGGGTTTAGCCAAATTTTTGAATAAATAAAAAATTCTTAGAAATTGAAAGTTGAAGAATGAAAGTCAGAATGAAAGTTGAGTTGGTTAGTTAAACAACTTTCAGCTCCGTTCCTTTTCGAGGACGAAAAGATTTTAAGCGGGGGAGATTGTAACAACCCGGAAAATCAGAACCATTTTTTTTTTATAGCAATTTTAGTGAATTTTGGTTATTTAAAATGATTTATTTTAAATAATAATGAATAGAAATTTATTTTTAATAGAATTGGAACGTATAAATTTATTTAAACCGAAATTAGAATATAAATATTTATTTTAATTATAAAATAAATTGGAAATGGCGCGGTAGTTTGAAAATTCAATTTCAAATTTCAAATGAATGTACAGGATTCAAAATAAACCGGATTTTAGTGAAACCAAAAATATTTGAACTTATTTGAAAATATCTTTCCAACGAATCCGAAAAATTGAAATTTCATAGTAGGAATAAAAAGTTATGTTCAGTTGAAAATTTAGAATAGTTGCTATGGAAAAACAGCCCTTAAAAATAGTCATTTTGGGAACGACCTCTATTTTCGACGAATCCACTTTTATTGGATTCAGAATGTTAAAATTATTGCTAGATTCCAATTTTCATAATTTTTGGAGTCCATATGTGGCAGTACGGGATAAATTGTGAGTTGAACAACCATTTAATCCAGAAATAGAGTTTTTTGAGCTAACGGGTTTTGAATTCGACGAAACTAGTTTTATTAGAACCGTATCATCAAGACATAGCAACATGTCAATTTTATCGCCAATGGAGTTCGTGTGTGGCCGCGACATCGATAACTGTCGATTGGAGACAACGCCAACTAAAGAAAATAATAAAAAAATAAAACTTTCCACTATATAATATCTTTTCCTCCACAAAACCTTCACTTCTCTCCCTCTTCTTCTTTGGAAATCGGCAGCCCCTTTCCTCCCTTAAAAACATTTTGCAAAAAAGCCCTTAAAACTAAATAATTTATATCTTCCAAACCGTAAAGAGTTAGGCCATGAAATTTTGTGAGATTGTAGAGCATGATGAGTACTAGCTACTATAAAATTTTGGTGGTGACTGGACTGGTGGTTTGGTCGGAATTGGGCTCGATGTGCACTAGGTTGGTTTTCGTATTTTGGTTGCTACGGGCCCCACTTAGAGAATTAGGTCGAGCGATTTGGAGGGAAGGTAGAGTGGAAGCATACGAAAATTTTGGCGGTGGTGGCATTGTCCCAGGTGGCCGGAGTTGGTCGGAATGTCAATTTTATTGGAGGGGTGCTGAAAACAGGATAATCGCAAAGATGAGAAATTTCTCGTCGATCCGTGCATTTTCAGGCAAAGGGACCAAAGGAAAAATTGTCCGGAAGGTCGAGACCAAGCTAATGGTAAAAATTGGGGACATTTGGAGCACCGAGGCGGCCGCAACATTGAGATGAACGGAAATTGCAGTTTTCAGTTCAATTGTAGATCGTGGGGCCCACGTGGCTAAATGGAGGGGGAGACCACCGGGCGTGATAGAGGAGGAGAAGCCGGAGAGAATGGCATTAGCTTCGTGCAATTTCAAATTACGGTTTGGCCATGGCGAGCATTTTAAGTTGAGCATGTCGTTTGGAGAAGAAGGTGAATAGTGATCTTATTATTTAAATAATATTCCGTGTTCTATATTATTATCTTTTTTCCACGAACTACAAATTGCATGAAACAGGATCCGTTGCGACCGCGGAGTCGAGAGCTTCATAAAAAATAGACTGGGTCCAAATTCGAGCTTGTTTGAATTTGGAGAAAATTTAAATCCAAACGGTACCAAAACCATCAAGTAAAGACTGATGGAGAGGAAACCAAAGGTGAGAACTCTTCACCAAAATTATTTTTATACAGTTATTTATTTCATAACTACATATATGAACTGTTCCCCGTCGTCCACAGACCACGGACGACATGTTTGTTTGATTGTGTTGTGAAAGTTGGTTGTGATGTGAAATGGACTGTATAATATATTCATGTGTTGAATAAAATAAATATTCATGTGTTTGAATAATATAAAATATTCATGTGTTGAAATAAAATAAATATTCATTTACACATCGGACGATTTGTTTATGTACACTCATTTTACTGATATGATTTGGGACGATAAATTTTACACATCGCCCAACTGCACAAATAAAATATGTGTTTGTTGATTGAAACCCCTCACGGGTATTGGGATGATAATTGACGTACACTAATCCCAATTGTTTAGTTGTATGTCAATCGATGGGTTGACAGATTGTGTAAGCGTTAATTATTTATATTTAATGCTTATGCAGTTGTGTGATGCACTTTGGATGATGGATGATTGTTTGTCATTGCTATTATATACATGTGTTGTATATAATCCATATAAATAACATTATATGGTAATTGATTGGGACTCATTCCAGTTTGGAAAATAACGAATATTTTAAAATAATATTCAGAAAAGGATTAGAAATATTCATGTGTTGAATAAAATAAAATAACGAATATTTTCAAATAATATTCAGTAAAAGATCAAAATATGATTTTGATGTCCGATTTTGGATGGACAAGGGAATATTTGAATATATGAAGCCGTGTTGATTTGATATGCGCCATTTAGACGCGAACGATATATATATCGACTTTATTTATTTTTGTATTGAATATCGAAAAGGAAATGATTTCAAAATCTGATATTTTGAAAATATTATCATTTATATATTATAATGATAAGGAATATTCGATTTTGATTTAAAATTGAAAATGTAGTTAAAATCGTTTTTAAAACGAAGTTAAAACGATTTATAAAATAGGTTTTAAATGGAAATTGATGAAATATAAATAATGTATATATATATTATATATATTTAATGGCCTGAATAGGACGCGCCAAGCTGCAGCAGTTCGCGAATTTCGACCATTGACTTCGAATTAACGTTACGGGAGATCCGACCGTCGGATTCTACTAAAACTGGAACCATTTGGTTCGTATCGAAAAGATCTTTCCAACGAATATAAAAGATTTGAAATCTAACGGTTGGATTTGGAATTATTTCCAAATCAAGTTTGGAAAAGGTCGTTGTAAGTGCAGTTCGATGACCGTTTATGGAAATCGATTGTACGGGCCTTGATTAAATTATTAAAAATATTAATAATTTGTGTAAAATCATAATAAATGATTTGGAAAGAATTAGGTTGAAAATTTCCATATTTGAAAAGATAAAAATATATTTTTATCGAAATGAACAAGTTATGAACTAGATTTGAAATCCAATAATTTTTAAATAAATAAATTGGATTTGTGAATGGTTTTAATATAATCAGAAATTTCCAATATAAGAATTGGAATGGGTTTGAATCGAAATTATCTTCGGAATATTCCGATATTAGATTCCGTGATTATACGGATATTGTGGAGGAATTTGGAAGATATATATATCGTTATTCCAATACGATATTTGTTAGTTTCAGAATTTGAAATTGAATATAAGCCGATATATTTTCTATTCATAGCATTGTATTTAATATCAAATGGGATTTTGGGTTTGTCGTGAACGGTGTCTTCACTAACACTATTCTTAAACCTAGTTGAGAAATGATTAAATCTTTTTATTAAGATTTAATGAAGTTTACCAATTAATTAATATTTAATTGGAATTGAATTGAATTGGATTTTGGGTTTGTCGTGAATGGTATCTTTAAAAATGTTATTCTTAAACCCAATGGAGTTAAGAAAATTAGAAACTAACTGGAGATTAGCTAAGTTGAATGGTTTCCTGGGTATTGATCTGATGTTGGTTTCGGCCTTCGAGATTAATACTTAGGGAATTGTTCTCTTACTAATTTACGGTTAGAGACTGATGGAATGTGATTTTGGGTTTTCTCACGAACCGTGTCTTAAATGGCATTGGTTCTTTAACCCAGTTAAAGATAAGATTAATTTCTTAGCTTTGAATAATCATCAATATTGATTTTTGGGATGATTAAATCTAAGTGGAGTTTTCAAGAATCTTTAATCTGATTGAAATGATCGAGAATGGAGTATCATCAGTTTTGCTCCAAAGCGTGAGTTAAATCTTTAAGTAGATTTGAACGTGAAATGGTAATTAATTTTACCGATAACACTGTGGTGTTAGATATGAAGTATTACCAGTTTTACTCCATGGGGTGAATAGGTTGGGGCTGGGAAATTAAACAAATGATTACTTCGGTAAGGTGCGCTAATCCCGACTAGTTTGGAAAACCCTAATATGGTTTGAAATGATATCCAAAGGAAGATTAAAGAATAAATTAAAGAATTTATCTTTGATAAAATTATTGGGAACATTTCCCAAAGGATATGAATATTTAAATAAAAGAATATTCAGAATTGGAATGAGGCGTATGTTGTGTTTTATAGAACTAGTTTATTATATACGCGAGTTATTCGGAAAGACCGGGTCTATACCCATTCTGAATAACTGATTCGACGATAACTCGACGATAAAGACGATGGTTGAAGACCGGAGGTCTTCACATCGTATGGATGATTACTGATGTCTTGATTGGTCTGTACACCCAAGATGAAGTAATAAGTGGTGATAGTCCAGACGTACTTGGAGATCAACGAATATGCAAGGCCCTCTCTCCTGTATTGGACATATGGGACGAGGAATAAGGTGCCTCCTGTTTCGTTCAGACACAGAACGAACTTGTAAATGGACTGTGTGTCTGACATTGGATTTTAATCCGTGTTGATTGATTTGTATTAAATATATATCTGTTTGGCGGCGGAGAATTTATTCTCTTGCTTAACGCTCTTCTCCGATACGTACGAGCTCAGAGGTTATATATCGATGGATATCAGTCGCATGACATGGATTGCCTGTGTGGCATGATGAGATGCAAACGATCAAGACTTATGTTGAAAAGCAAAGTCTTGTGGTTGATGATCAAAGAACGGCTTTAATATAGCATAGCCTTGTGTATAGCATTAATTCGCGAGCCTCACACCTCGGTATGAGTTAAAAATGGGATAAGGGACCCAAGGAGAACATGACGTTTCTTTCTAACTATGGGTGGTGTCAGCATTTACAAGCCCTAACATTTATATTATTTTTACCGGTGTGGTTGTTGGAATGCGAGGCGCCTCAGATATATCGGTCTCTACAGAGCCGATGGATAGGTCCTATAGGACCGGGGAACGTGGGTTCAGGTATAATTAATCCTCTATGTGTGGACCGGCCTTGGAGGATCGAAGGGATCGCTGTGTATGACCCTGAGGTACTTGTTAGAGTGTCTCGAAGCCGGCGAGGAGTACATCCCTTGCCTCGACTCACGACGGAAATCCAATTTCCAATACGTGACATTTCGGTTTTGATGGTAGAGCCTAGTATTGGCGACATGATAGATGGTACCCATGCCGCCTATGATTGATACTTTTATATTTGAAGTTTTTTTATACACTTTACACTTATAATAGTATCAAAATGATTTGTCTTAAAACGTACCAAGCATGTTTGGATATTATAAGGGAAAACCCTATCCTCCGGCTTGCGTTGCATTGTGTGAAGGGACTTGGGTCTTATAATAACTTCATTTTTCCAAAAAACATTGTGCTGTTTATTCTATGCACTAGTATTCTTCGGAGGAAACCCGTTCCGTGTTATACGGCGTGGTCCCTTGATTTACTTTATTTTTAAAGTAAAGAACTAATAACTATTTTAGTTCTCACACCAGTCACATGACTGACCTGGAGTTTATTGTTTTAACCTAAACTCTGGGTGCTCCTATTTCCACACAGGCAAGAAGTAGTTTTGGTTTTGCAGGTTTATATTCACAGGATCCTGGTTTACAGCTGAAATGATATACAGAAAGCTCTGTATCCATTTATCTCTTTCAGTTGTGTTTTGTATTATTTTCCGCTGCTATGTATTGGAAATTTATAAATCTATGATATTTATCAAATGTATTTTATTTGTTCATACTCTGTATATTCTTGTACTCTGATGTAAATTGTTGTAATAATCAATGAAATGTTCTTCTGTTTGTGTTCTGATTCATCTTGTCCTCAAAGCAATCTGGGCTTTCCTTTATGGGAAAGTTCAGGTTGTTTTAGTACGCCTGAGTATGTCATCTGCTGGTCGTTACTAACCTTTCCGAGTGCGTGCTAACAACAACCACAAAAGTATATGCTTTTACCACATAGGTTAGTACCTGGGATCCATACCATAGTACACCTTTAATCTATAAGGAGACAACTCCCCATAACCCTGCTGCATTTCTTCCTGTTTTGGCCATTTACCGGGGTGTGAGGCTTTCTGAGGTCACGATATACACAAAGCTACACTTAAATAAGTCATGCTTTGATCATCCATAGCTCATCACATAACTTAAGTATGCTACATTGTCCTTTTACAACGCATCACTGATTTCTGTCGATATATAACCTCTAAGCTCATACATCTTAGAGAAGGGTTTAAGAAAGAGAATAAATTCTCCGCTACCAAACATATATATATATATATATATATATATATTCAATAGAGAACAGTGCTACGCAGTTACAATGTCAGACACGCAATCCATGCAGTCCGTTCTGGGTCTGAATGAAACCATAAATCCGGAATTCCTTCACATACATTTGGGCTTCTTGCCACTTAGTTGATATAAAATCCATCTGCAAATGGGAGCAACCCAATTGAGACATTCAGCAAGTTGTCCTTACGATATGAATGGTCCCGGTCTTCAATACTGTCTTCAATATCTTCAATTGCTCCACAACGTCGTATTATTACTTGGAATGGTTTTCGGACATACATCTGATCCTGGTCTTTCCAAAAAGTAAGCGCAATTTTTAAAAAATACAATTACGGAACACACAGGCTTTCAACCAAATCTCCTTCCATCTTGGATTTCGTTAAATTAAGCTTCTTTAAATCCATTCTCAAATTATAACAAAATCCATATTTAACCTTTCTTTTTTACAACACATCCCGTAAATCAAATATAATTTAGACTCAAAGCCTTAACTAATTTTCCATTTGATAACTCGTTATCAAAACCTAGTTTCCTTTGAAAATCCTTTAACCCATATTTCAACCATAGTTTCCAATTAAATCGATTTTCCAACATTCAATTCTTTAATTTTGACTAAAAGATTGTACTTGGTTCTCAGTTTCTTATTTTTAATTTTCTCAAATCAAAGATTTGATTAAATCCCAATTTACGAATATGAATTTCCACAACTATCTCATTAGGCTTCAAGAATTATATTGTTGAAGATATGATTCACGACAAAACCCAAATCAGTCGATATTGAACATAACACAGAAATTGTATCTACTTATATTCGATATCACTTCTCATAATCAACGAATAGTATAAGTGGAATAACGATATAATAATAATATCTTCGAAATTCCTCAAATAGTATACGTTTACACCAAAAAAATTCATATCAAACATCCGAATATTGTACTATCCAACTTATCCCAATCAAATTGGGAAACCCATATCTTACTTAAAAGATTTATCCAACTCATTGACATTAGATCTGGATAGAAATACCATCTACTTATACTTAATATTAATCTCAATATCCAACTCACACTATAAGTGGAATAATGGTGAACTACATTTTAAATTCCTCAAATAGTAAGAGTCGTCATCTACCGAATTAATATCAAACATCCGAAGATTTATCTCCAACCATATCCAATTATTTAAAATTAGAAAACCCGTTTTAATATTAAAAAATCAATTTGAATTCCATCTAAAATATTTCCAATACTTTTAAACCTTTGAAAATATTCCACAAATCATTACTTATAGTTCGGAAGATAGTTTACAGGTTAAAACTTCAAAATAGATTGTTTTCAAAGAAAACGTTACAATAGCATTTCAAAAGTGTGACAAAAGCGTTACAAAACAATTATCTTAACTATTTTGATCAAAATATCGTTTATCTTAGCCAAACCTTAAACTTTGCAATTCAAAACACCTTTTCATAATTTGTAATGATTTTACAAAAAATTTCCATATTTTTAAGAATTTAAAAATAACTGTTTATAGTTATGGTCAACAATTGTTCTTACATCGACCTTTTCCAAAACGGTTTCAAACATAACTTGAAAATTATAACTCGAATTTAAAATGCTCTTTCAGTCATTTGAAAGTTCTTGTTAATGGAAATCAAACATTTTTCATTTTATGGAAATTAGATTTAGATTGCAAAAGTTATCAGCGTTTAAAGTTTGCATCTAAAATACGTAAATTGCCGTTATGCGACAAGCTTTATTTTGACCATAATAATCATTATTCTACGATGCTTCAAAATATCTTAAAAACCATTATATCCTTATATAATCATTTAAAATCATTTAAATTTACTTTCCAAATTATTTTGGATCTAAAATTCAACTTATATTTTTTTTACTTAATAAATCAAATTCCAATTCATTTCCAAATTCAAATAACTTCAAATTAACCACCCCATTCGTAGGATCTGTTTGGGATAGCCAGGGAGTGCAGAAAGCTTTATTTTCAAACCCAAGGCTAGAAGCTATCCTCTCTGTCATCCTATAATGTTCTGGTATTTATTTATTCATTTAAAGGACTTTAGCAATATATATGATTCCTACATATGGTCTTTCCAAATTATTAACCTTCAAATTCAATAATTATATTACTTCTAATTACGAAGGAGATTTGTCGATCACCAATGTGATACCATAATTGTTGTGTCATAGTGTGTACAAAACAATATCAACAACCATTTAAACATCCATAGCAACCATCAACAGCATAATTGAAAAAATCATAACTGTACACAAGCATTATAACACTAACACTTAATAGTGTGTGTGGTCTAAACTATGCATCCATCATCTATAACAACAAACATCAATCATCATTAACCTCAAATAATTCATCACTATATTTAAATTAGTCTAACCACTAGTTAAATATATAAATTGTGGTTAAAGAGTTCTCACCTAAATGGTTTCCACTTGGTAGGCAAGCCTAGTTGAGCGAGCCATCGGACAATATTTCAGCGCACCGTCTACTTCACCAAAATATATATTATATAATATATACTAATCTTTCTCCCTCTATATATTAAAAGAGGAGGAGGAGGATGAAGAACTTTGGCAAGGTGGTGGTGGAAAAGGAGAAGACTTATGCCATAGAAACCATGGCCATAAGCTTTAAGAAGAAGATAATGGAGTGGAATGGTTAAAAGATGAAGGAAAGGCCTCCTTATATAGGAATGGAGGATTAAGGAGGTAATGAGACACAAGGGGGCAAGCGTAAAACATGCATGAAAGGAGGCATGCAAAAATACAAGTGTCCTTACACGTGTCTTTAGGAGGGAAAGTGATCTTTTGGTAGCATTTCCTTTAAAATACTATGAAAACTATGGAAAACACTTAGTTCCAACGCTACTAATTCATGTTATGGTTTGAAAAATCCAATCAAACGACAAATAGTATCAATAAATCCTAACTTATTAATAATCATGCTCATTTATAATTCAAGTATAATTTACCATATAACTTAACAAAATTATTAAATATTCTAAACCATATATATATATATATGTATGTCAAATTCAAATTCAAATTCAAATTATGTAATAAAAATTCCAATTTTAAATTGGTTAAAAATTCTGGATTGTTACATTCACCCCCCTTAAAACTTTTCATCCTCGAAAAGGAAAGGGAATCGCAATTACTCATTTTACATCTTGTAGATTTTTAGACACAAAATTAAAATTCTTTATACCAATGCTCCATGTTCTCATAATGGATATGCCGGGTAGAATATTCTAACACACATATTTATGGATAACCGTATTTACATGTCCTCCAACGATATCTTCCTTTCACCCATTATATTCGATTCATCGTTTACTGGGACAATTACTTATACTCAACCATTTACCTCCTTCATAAAAATTCAGAGTTATAAATTTATTCTCTTAGATCTTATCTCGCAAATACAATGGTTACGAAACTTATTCCTTTTCAGTTTCCAAATTTTACTATTATTCGTTACACGAAAAACTTGATCATCTCCGAACTCAGCTTGTCTAAATGTTTCAGTTTAGGTAATTTCTTTTTTACTATTCCCGCTTGCTAAATATCCTTTAATCAAATTGTGAAACTTAATTCACAAGGCACTCATACTTACTTAAACAGTTCCTTTTTGTAACCACAATATACTTTAGAACTTATCATTTGTCCAAAATTGTCGATAATCCCATATCTTAATTCCTTATTTAGTATTTGCTATTCTCATTAGTTATTCCAAATTCAAGGTTACAAAACTTATTTCCTTCAAACTTTAGAGAAAACATTTAGATATATTTTTATTAACATCTTTAACCACCGTGGTCCTTAACCAAAATATCGTCAAATATCTTATAGTCATATTATGAAAATGAATTCTCAAGATATTTGCATTTTAAATTTAATTAGTTGGGAAGGACTAATTATAAAATATCCTGGTTAATTAATTCTAACATAGCCTTAAATTCTTTCCCAATCTATTTTTCTATATTTGGATTGCTTATGTAAATTACAACTTTGCGTAAAAGTCTTTTAATCAACTGAGAAATCCCAATCACAAGATGTTTGTGCTCAAGTTTTTAATTTTCAAATATTTTCAAATGTCTTTTTCCTTAGATTCAAAATATGTTCTTACAAAATCAATTCCAAAGTAATTGCCAATTATTACTCAAAATTTTGATTTGAGTTTTCAAGTTATACATATTTACAAAACCCTTTATATATATATATACCAGTTCAAAGGCACGTCCGTTGGACGTATGCATAAACACCTTAAGCAAAAGTGGGTTTTGTGCAAAGATGGTTGGAGCAATAAGACCAAAGACCACCGAACACATTAAAAAAGTGTACAGTATCATGTCCGACAGAACAACAATAGGGGAAAAGTGGATAGATTAAACATGAAAAAATTAAGTAACATACGACAGCATACAACTTGCAACACAATTTTGTTCATGGCTGTTATACAACACAATTTTGTTCATGGCTGATATACTGGTTGTAGGAGTTGCGTAATGTAATAGGTACGTACAAAATAGGGGAGACGAATCATAAACAATGAAAACTTATTAATACACAATATAAACAAAAAGAAATAGTGTTTGACACATAATACAAACAGGAAAAAACTGTGAATTGAACAAAATGAAAAGCCGGTAGGAGGAAGTTGCATGAGTATTAAGTTGATGCCTCGATCCTGTCAGTTTTGCAAGCTGCATTAATAATAAAAATGTTAAAATAAGCATGTAGCATAGTATAACTTTGATGAAGAAAAGAGGAGAGTTAAAAATTTCATAACCACTTCAGGAGAAAAGAAGTAAACAAATTTAAAGTGTTGCTGTTTGGAAAAATCAGTTATAATTATATGGCTATAAATCGGGAGCAGGGCGTACTACGAAAATGTATGAACATTGAATACCTATGATCTATAGTTACTATGCAATATAGTACCTTCAGATTTTGCTGCAGGCTACAATGGCTCTGGGAACATTTCAAATTTCATCATCTCCTGTATTTCTTCGTATGTTTCATCCCAACCTTGTCATCACCTATAGAAATAGCGTATAATTGTCTGCATGTAAATTGGCAAAGATAGGTTACCAAAAAGTTGTAGTAAGTATTTACGTATTTAATCATTCATTGAATATATTCATCACTGATGAGACAGATACACATTTTTAGATGGTTTCATTTCAACATATTAAATTAACAAAATATAACGAGAATTTAGAAAAACATGCATGATAAGAAATACTAACAAAACACATAAATAAGCTTTAAAGTAAAAGGAAAGAAATGCACTTATGAAAAAATTACAAAGAGCATATGATTGTAAATGCACCCGAGCATTAAAAAAATTCCACTTCACATTAAAGACTCCTAGTTTGCTTCAAAGACATGTTCAACACCACATCAAATTGATAATTTACCATTAAATTGAACTACGTTTAGAAAAACAAAAAATGGACATCACTGAATAAATTTGAGTAACAAATTGTTCAAAAAACCAAAGATATTCATGAATCTAAATCTATATATTCTTATATCCAGTAAATTGAAATTCAATACAGGAAATAGCTCCACTTCCGAATTAACCACATCCATCAAAACACTGAGAAATGTAACCATTGAAATTCTTAAGAATTAACATTTGGTTATGGTTAAAAACTGAATTACAAATTTACCGCATGTGGTCACCTTTAGCATTGGCACTTGAGTATTAAACCTTGTTTTACGCTGATAGATATTCAAAGCATTCAATACATGTAATCATATTTATTTATTTCCTAATTCAAAAACCTAAAAGGCTAATATCAATATTTACAATCGAATTAAGACAAAATAAATTAGGAAAGTAGATTAAAAAAATTCAAATGTGACACCCTTCGGTAAGAATACAAATCAGGTCTCTGAAAATAAGAGTTAGTAGCAACCATTTATATTCTTAATGAAATAGTAAGCAATACATTACATTGCAAATTGTAGATAGCTAGCTCAAGGGTTGTGTCATGTTTTTATTGGCCATTTCTAGCAGAAATGATAAAGTTTATTTCACCTGATTGTCATAATTAATGCATTCTTATTGACTATGCAGAAGTTGCACTTATATAGACTAAAAGAATAAACATACGAAGCCTCCACCTGTGTTTGACTGCTTCAAAGGGAGGGCTTCACATTAGATTCTCGATCTTGCAATTAAATCCTCTCAGGTCCATCATACTCTGTCTTACCACCAGCTCGTATGTTTTTAAAAAGGTAGATGGTAATGCAAAGAATAGGGGACCTGTAAATCTAGTCAATATCCAATGCATATGATATATGGTTGCTCGCTCGAATCAAACATTGAAAATAGAAGGTGAAAGTAGCAGGAAACAAAATGAATGTTATATAAATAAAAAAATTCACATATAAAAATATATGTTAAACTAATTAGTAGAGAAATACCATAATATGCAATCAAGTTAACTCAATATATTGGGTTCTTTTCTGTTTTGTAAGGTGACGATGAAATAAACTAAATTAAATTAACAGAAATGAAAGATCTACCTATAATAATAATAAATCGAAATTTATTACCAATTAGTGGGGTCCCATCGAATCTATTGGTATATGAAGGTTACAACGTATGCCTGTCATCCTTTCTCTCCCCAGGCTATTGTACTGATGTTATTGCTGAAATACAGGATTAAATGTTAATAAATCAGAAAAAGAAATATATAAGAAGTTTTCATATAAGTGATTTCATTTCTCTTATGTCATTTTCAGTCAACAAACATTTTAAAAGCAACTACATATTAGTAACAGGAAAGAAAACTCTCCTGCATATTTATTAATCAGCATATGGTCTAGTCTTTTATCAACAAAACATAAACTTGGTATAAAATAATTTGTTGAGAGAAATCATGATTTATCTAAGGAAACTAAGTGTAAAATTATCCTAAAATATAGTAACTGAAATTATTATTACAATGAACAGAAATGAATGCATAGTGTGAGGTGTTCTTAAAAATAGAAAGAAGAGTAATTTTTGGACTTCGGTCATAGCAGATATATTGGATGAAGTAACTGACAATCAATGAGACAATTAAGAAAGCAGCTACAATATCAGTAAGAGGAAAGAAAACCATGCTACTTATTTACTTAGCTAACAGTCTAGTCTTTAATCAACAAACATAGGCTGAATATAAGATAATTTGTTGAGAGAAATCAAGAATTATATAGGGAAAATGAATGTAAACTTATTGTTAAATTATAGGTGTTGAAATTACTATCAGAATGAATATAACTGATTGTAGAGTGCAGTATGTTCTTAGAAATAAAAAAGGGTGAAATCTTTTAGACTTCTATGATAGAGATATTGGATGAAGAAACTTACAATCAATGAAAAACTAACTGTAAACACATGATATTAAATATGGAGATGAAGAATTAGAATTGAAAATTTATCAAATATTAACAACAATTTTCAATAAAGGTAGCATGTGTCAATTATATATTTCTACATGTCAACCATTTAGCTATTTTGACATACAGTACAATAACAGAAACTTGGAAGCAAAAACTACTTTTCAGAAGGAAAAAACCATAATATGAAAACTACTGTAATGCTATTGCTTAAAGTCGTAACATCAATCCTACAAAATTAAAAGGAAAGTCACAGCAGTTCTCAAGCAAGACTACTACTTACAAAATAAGCAATAAAATTTCACATAAAATCTGGTAGTAAAGCACATTTGGAACAATTGGAAATTAATATAATTTTCTTAACAATAAGCTCACTTTCCACCCTAACCCAAAAACATGGCCTAAAAAATAGTGAAAACCCCATTGATTATATGCAGTTAAAGGGCCTTTTCACTGCATATAGTATGCATATACTACACATGCTTGCTTTTTAGTTGCACCACTTATTTGGGTGCTTTCGCTACACTAATAGATTAGATTCTCACTATTTGCTGCTGAAATTCCCGAAAAAACTTAAAATTTTAATTGTGAATAATATACCGGTTGAGATACTCAAATGCCTTGGGTAATTTAATATAATAATGTTAAAATTTTAAATTACTCAAAATGGTTAAATCTGCATGGATATCTCAGATGATTAGCCTTTATAGAAACTTCAACCGAAATTCTAATTTACTCAAATCACAAAGGTAATAGTAGTAAATAGCAATCAATATGTCCTTTGTGCAAAATATAGGCCTACTCATTTAATGAGACTTACTGTTATAGTTGAATAACACTTGCCTGACCCTCTATAGCCCTACTGTAACTTAGCCTTGTTACAAAGGTAAATCTAAGATCTGTGCATCTTAGAATCATAAGAATACAATATATGACAAAGCAATAGAATCGTGTATCTCTAAGTTAATAATAATGCTTAAGCAAATCCACAATTTTTAGCTATCACTGAAATAATAAAAACTACATATGAAATCAAACAAAAAGAAAGAAATCATACCAAAAATCTTTACCTCCATATTGCAATTTAGTCCATTGTTAGTTGTATATGCAAAGTAGTTGATGCGTGCCTTTGATTTTAGGCCTAGTTTTCCATTTCACAATGACTGGAAAGCATGTGTGAAAACCTGTTGTCAATTTAATATTCTGTGGAGCAGCATTTTAAAACTTATGTTTTCATACAAAATAAAACATTAAACATAAACCACAAAACATAAATCAAAGTAAAGCGTAACGGTTTTACCAATGACGTCGTCGTGGAGGCGGAAGATGGATATCAACTACCAGATCTGATGAGAAGTGGCACATATGAGGGAAAGCAGAAAGTAGACAGCATGTTTAAGCAACGTTCATATGATAATTAAGCATGTGACAGAAACCACAAATCAAAATTCAAGTAAATCTTAATAATTTTACCGCTGCTATTGTCGTCGAGGCATAAGACGGTTCATCCGGTGCGAGATATGAAGAGGATTAGCATATGTGAGGAAAATCAGAAATTCAAAGGAGAAGTAAGAAAGAAGTAAGTAGATTTGAGAAGGAGAAGGTAGTAAGGTGGTGAACATGGAATTTAAATTGATTTCCAATCGCCCTGGGTTCTTTATGCACCGTTCTTCCAATCGTCTTGGAATTATTAACGCATAGTGCACCATTCTTCCAATCGTCGTGGGTTCTTGAAAGACAGGTAGTGGACGCTATTTTATTGAGGAAGAAAAACATTGAAAGGAGAAGTATGGAGAGGAAGACGGAAGAAAAAATGTGCAAGAGGAAAGTTAGTGGACTGCCTGTAGTTAGTGGGAGGCAGAATGTGGGGAGGATAAATGACAAATACGCCCTTTTTTCCTTCGCCCTATTTGTTCTGCCGTAAGCTTCTGCAAGGGTCATGAAAGGGTTAAATTGGTACTGCGAAAAAGCTTCACTATAGGAAAGTAGTTGTATTATTATAAAGATATATATCACAAATGCACTTTCTCAAAACTCTTTATTGGCTTATCCCTTACTGACAAGTTTACCTGGTATAATTCTTATAACCCAATTAAAATTTCACTTTTCTATTTAAGTTCACATCAATTTACCAACAATTTTACACACTTATCTAAATGGGTTTAAGAATATATTGTTGTTTTAATCGGAATCATATAGTCATCCCATTTTCGAAACTCGAAAATACATACTGATGATGCTGCAGTTATCAACAAAATCATCTTCAAGCGAATAGAGTGTGATTCTATATCTGTCTAGTATACTTAAGACTTCGTATATACGTTAGCTAGATGTATATTCAAAATCTTCTTATACTCGATAGTCCAACCTCAACATCGAATACAATACTCAAATTCTAATTTTTAATTTCTAACCATATTGATTAGTTACCTTAACACATTTGACCCAAGTTTATCGATATTTCGAATTGTTACCCAATAGTGACATTAAATCCAAAAGGCATTCGTACTCGGATCATTTTCCTGATCAATGGAAGGGGCTTAATTACCATGTCATAAGAATTATTTAATGTGTAATTATAATCACAAAATGTAAACTTAACCTTAATCATTTGATTATGTATCCAGGTTATAATTAACCATATATTTCCAAAACATGTTTCTTTCTTAAAATATAACTTTTCAAAACTCATTTCATATTTTCAAATAAGCTCTCTCAAATATAATACTCTAAAATCTCATTCTAGGGCATTGCTAACCCTATCTCTAATGAAATATTATAACTCTAATGAGTCTTTCCTTTTGTTCAAATGTGTCATACCCCATAGCTTTGTATAAGCCAAAGCTCTAATACCAAATGTAACGGTCTGGTCTTTTTCAACCATCAAACAACGACCAATACTCCACCGTGGCATTACAACGGTACCCAACGCCATGTTTTATGGCCACCCTCTCAACTGTCACGGCCTCATGCCTAACCAACCCCTCTTGGGACGTGTAGAGGTAAGAGTCCCCCGTTCGCCACCAAACCAAGAGCGGGAACCCTCTATCACGCTACCTCATGCCAAACAAGGACTGGCGTTAGAACTCAAAACAGTGGTTTTTAGGGTTTATTTTAAAGTTAGGTAATTCACCGGACCATGCCGATAATGCAAAATGGGTTTACTCCATGTGAATACCGGTGCATAGAAATTCACAATGATTTTTTGAGAAATGAAATTAACATAAGGTCTCGCGGCACAAACACAATACAAACGCACACATGGGCGAGGTTTCTCCTTATGCAGTAAAAAATGCTTGATACGTGAAAATACTCTTTCAATACTATAATATAGTGCACAAACAATTTCGAAAGTAATTGTACTAATCCTAGCCAGCATAGGTACCATATACTATAATGACGTATCGTATACAATCGAAAGCGTACGGGCTCGTAATGGAGATTGGGTTTCCAACAATGACCAGGCAAAGGAACTTCCTTCCAAACCGAATTTTGAACACCTCTAGATGGATGTCCAAGGATCAACAGTGATGCTCCTCATGACAACACAAGGCTGCGATACCCCTTAACTGGGTAACTTAGAGTACGCCTGAGTATGCCATCTCCCGGTCGTTATGACCTTTCTGAGCATGCGCCAACAACAACCACAAAAGTAGATGCTTTTACCACATAGGTCAATACCTGGGCTTCATACCATAGTACACCTTTTATCTAGAAGGAGACAACACCCCATAACCCAGCTGCATTTCTTCCTATTTTAGCCATTTACTGGGGTATGAGGCTTGCCGAGGTCCCGATATACACAAAGCTACACTTAAATAAGTCATGCTTTGATCATCCATAGCTCATCACATAACTTAAGTATGCCACATTGTCCATTTACAACGCATCACTAATTACTATCGATATATAACCTCTAAGCTCATACATCTTAGAAAAGGGTGTTAAGCAAGAGAATAAATTCTTCACCACTAAACATATATATATTTAACAGAGATCAGTGCTACGTAGTCAATTACAATGTCAGACACACAATCCATACAAGTCCGTTCTGGGTCTGAAAGAAACCATGAATTTGGAATTCCTTCACATATGTTTGGACTTCTTGCCACTTAGCTGATATAAAATTTATCTGCAAATGGGAGCTACCCATTTGAGGCATTCAGCAAGTCATCCATATGATATGAAGGGTCCCGGTCTTTAACGTTGTCTTCAATTGCTCCACAACGTCATATTATTACTTGGAATGGTTTTCGAACATACATCCATTCCCTGTCTTTCCAAATAATAAGCGCAATTTAAAAAAAAACAATTACAGAACACATTGGCTTTCAATTAAATCTTCTTCCATCTTGGATTTTGTTGAATTAATTCAAATCCATTCTCAAATTATAACAAAATCCAAATTTAACCTTTTTTTTACAACACATCCCTTAGATCAAAGATAATTTAGCCTCAAATCCTTAATAAATTTTCCATTTGATAACTCTTTATCAAAACCCAGTTTCCTTGAAAATCCTTTAATCCATATTTCAACCATCGTTTCCATTTAAATCAATTTCCAACATTCAATTCTTTAATCATAACTAAAAGATAATACTTGGTTCCCAATTTCTTATTTTTAATTTTCTCAAATCGAAGATTTGATTAATTCCCAATTTACGATATGAATTTCCACAACTCATCTCATTAGGCTTCAATAATGATATTATTGAAGATATGATTCACGACAAAACCCAAATCAATCGATATTGAATATAAGTTACACAGAAATTGTATCTACTTATATTCGATATTAATTCTCATAATCAACGAATACTATAAGTGGAATAACGATATAATAATAATATCTTCCAAATTCCTCAAATAGTATACGTTTAAACCAAAAAAAATTCATTTGAAATATCCGAAGATTATTTCTATCCAACTTATCCCAATCAAATTGGGAAACCCATATCTTACTTAAAAGATTTATCCAACTCTTTGACATTAGTTCTGGAGATAAATACCATCAACTTATACCTAATATTAATCTCGATATCCAACTCACACTATAAACGGAGTAATGGTGAACTTCCTTTTAAATTTATCAAATAGCAAGAGTCGTCATCTACCGAATTAATATCAAACATCCGAAAATTTATCTCCAACCATATCCAATTATTTAAAATTGGAAAACCCGTTTTAATATTAAAGAAATCAATTTAAATTTCATCTAAAATATATCCAATACTTTTAAACCTTTGAAAACATTCCAAAAATCATTACTTATAGTTCGAAAGACAGTTTACGGGTTAAAACTTCAAAATAGACTATTTTCGAAGAAAGCGTTACAATAGCGTTTCAAAAGTGTTACAAAAGCATTACAGAACAGTTATCTTAACTATTTTGATCAAAATATAGTTTATCTTAACAAAAACTTAAACTTTACAATTGAAAACACCTTTTCGTAATTTGTAATAATTTTACAAATTTTTTCCATATTTTTAAAACATTTAAAAATAGCTGTTTATAGTTATGGTCAACAATTGTTCTTACGTCGACCTTTTCCAAAACGGTTTCAAACATAACTTGCAAATTATAACTCGTATTTAAAATCTGCTTGCACTCAGTTGATTTTTCTTGTTAATGGAAATCAAACGTTTTTCATTTTATGGAAATCCGATTTAGATTGCAAAAGTTATAAGCGTTTAAAGTTTGCATCTAAAATACGTAAATTGTCGGTATGCGACAAGCTCTATTTTGACCATAATAACCATTACTTCAAAATATCTTAGAATACCATTATATCCTTATATAATCATTTAAATTTACTTTCCAAATTATTTTGGATCCAAAATTCAACTTATTTTTTTTTACCCAATAAATTAAATTCCAATTCATTTCTAAATTCAAATAACTTCAAATTAACCATCCTATTCGTCGAATTAGTTAGGGATAGCCAGGGAGAGCAGGATACTTTATTTCCAAACCCAAGCCTAGACACTATCCTCTCTATCATCCTAGAATGTTCTGGTATTTATTTATTCATTTAAAGGGCTTTAGCAATATATATGAATTCATACATATGGTCTTTCCAAATTATTAACCTTCAAATTCAATAATGATATTGCTTCTAATTATGAAGCAGATTTATCGATCACCAATGTGATACCATAATTGTTGTGTCATAATGTGTGCAAAACAACATCAACAACCATTTAAACATCCATAGCAACCATCATCAACATAATTGAGTAAATCATAACTATGCACAATCGTTATAACACTAAAATTTAATAGTGTGTGTGGTCTAAACTATGCATCCATCATCCATCACAACAAACATCAATCATCATTAACCACTTATAATTCATCACTATATTTAAATTAGTCTAACAACTAATTAAATATATAAATTGTGGTTAAAGAGTTCTCACCTAACAGCTTTCCAAATCTTCACAGTTGGCGAGCCTAGTTGAGCGAACCATTGGACAATATTTCAGTGCACCGTCTACTTCACCATTATTATATAATATATACTAATCTTTCTCTCTATATATATTATATGAGGAGGAGGAGGATGACGAACTTCGGCAAGGTGGAGGTGAAAAAACAGAAGAATTATGCCATGGAAATCATGGCCATACGCTTTAAGAAGAAGCTAAAAAGAAGAAAATGGAGTGGAATGGTTAAAAACCGGAGGAAAGGCCTCTAGGAATGGAGGGTTAAGGAGGTAATGACACATAAGGGGGCAAGTGTAAAACTTGCATGAAAGGAGGCATGCAAAAATACAAGTGTCCTTACACTTGTCTTAAGGAGGGAAAGTGATCTTTTGGTAGCATTTTATTTAAAATGCTATGAAAACTAAGGAAAACACTTAGTTCTAACACTACTAATTCATGTTATGGTTTGACAAATCCAATCAAATGGAAAATAGTACCAATAAATCCAAACTTATTAATAATCATGCTCATTTATAATTCAGCTAAAATCTATCATATAACTTATCAAAATTGTTAAATATTCTAAACCATATATATGTATGTCAAATTCAAATTTAAATTCAAATTAAGTTATAAAAATTCCAATTTTTATATTGGTTAAAAATTCTGGATCGTTACATTCACGCCCCCTTAAAACTTTTCGTCCTAAAAAAGGAAAGGGAATCACAATTACTCATTTTACATCTTGTAGATTTTCATACACAAGATTAGAATTATTTATACCAATGCTCTCCGTTCTCATAATGGATATACCGGGTAGAATATGCTAACACACTTTTATGGATAACCATATTTACATGTTCTCCAATGATATCTTCCAATCACCTATTAAAATCGATTCAACGTTTACTGAGCCAATTACTTATACTCAACCATTTACCTCCTTTAAGAAAATTTAGAGTTATAAATTTGTTCTCTTAGATCTTATCTCCGAACTCAGCATGTCTAAGTGTTTCAATTTAAGTAATTTCTTCTTACTCTTTCCGCTTGCCAAATAACTTTTAATCAAATTGTGAAACTTAATTCACAAGGTACACATGCTTACTTAAACAATTCCATTTTGTAACCACAATATACTTTAGAACTTATCATTTGTCCAAAATTGTCGATAATCCCATATCTTAATTCCTTATTTAGTATTTGCTATTCTCATTAGTTATTCCAAATTCAAGGTTACAAAACTTATTTCCTTCAAACTTTAGAGAAAACATTTAGATATATTTTTATTAACATCTTTAACCACCGTGGTCCTTAACCAAAATATCATCAAATATCTTATAGTCATATTGTGAAACTGAATTCTCAAGATATTTGCATTTGCATTTTAAATTCAATTAGTTTGGAAGGACTAACTATAAAATATCCTGATTAATTAATTCAAACTTAGCCTTTAAATCATTTCCCAAACTATTTTTCTATATTTGGATTGCTTATGTAAATTACAACTTTGTGTAAACGTCTTTTAATAAACTGAGAAATCCCAATCACAAGATGTCTATGCTCAAGTTTTTAATTTCCAAATATTTTCAAAGATCTTTTTCCCTAGATTCAAAATATACTCTTACAAAATCAATTCCAAAGTAAGTGCCAATTCTTACTCAAAATTTTGATTTGAGTTTTCAAATTATACAACTTTACAAAACCCCTTATATATATATATTACAAATGCACTTTCTCAAAATTCTTTACTGGCTTATCCCTTACAAACAAGTTTAACTAGTATAATTCTTATAACCCAATCACATTTTCACTTTTCTATTTATGTTCACATAAATTTACCAAACAATTTCAAACACTTATATAAATGGGTTTAAATATATATTGATGTTTTAATCGGAATCATATAGTCATCCTACTTTCGAAACTCGAAAATACACACTGATGATGCTGCAGTCATCAACAGAATCATCTTCAAGCGACTAAAGTGTGATTCTATATCTATCTAGTATACTTAAGACTTCGTATATACGGTAGCTAGGCGTATATTTAAAATCTTCTTATACTCGATAGTCCAAAATCAACATCGAATACAATACTCAAATTACAATTTTTAATTTCTAACCATATTGATTAGTTACCTTAACAAATTTGACCCAAGTTTATCGATATTTCAAAATGTTACCCAATAGTGACATTAAATTCAAAAGGCATTTGTACTCGAATCATTTTCCTGATCAATGAAAGGGGCTTAATTACCATGCCATAAGAATTATTTTATGTGTAATTATAATCACAAAATGTAAACTTAACCTTAATCGTTTGATTAAGTATCCAGTTTATAATTAACCATATATTTCCAAAATATGTTTCTTTCTTAAAATATAACTTTTTAAAATTCATTCCATATTTTCAAATACGCTCTCCCAAATATAATACTCTAAAATCTCATTCCAGGGCATTACTAACCCTATCTCTAATGAGATATTATAACTCTGATGAGTCATTCCTTTTGATCAAATGCGTCGTACCCCATAGCTTTGTATAAACCAAAGCTCTAATACCAAATGCAACGGTATGGTCTTTTTCAACCATCAAACAACGATTAATACTCCGCCGGGGCAATACAATGGTACCCCAGCACCTTGTTTTATGGCCAGCCTCTCGGTTGTCGCGGCCTCATGCCTAACCAACCCCTCTTGGGACGTGTAGAGGTAATAGTCCCTCGCTCGCCACCAAACCAAGAGCGAGAACCCACTATCACGTTGCCTCATGCCAAACAAGGACTGGTGTGAGAACTCATAACAGTTGTTTTTAAGGGTTTATTTTAAAGTTAGGTAATTCACCTGGCCACTGTCGCTAATGCGGAACGGGTTTACTCCATGTGAATACTGGTGCATAGAAATTCGTAATGATTTTTTGAAAAATGAAACTAACATAAGGTCTCGTGGCACACACAATGCAAATGCACACATGGGCGAGGTTTCTCCTTATGCAGTTAAAAATGCTTGATACGTGAAAATCCTCTTTCAATACAATAATATAGTGTGAAAACAATTTCGAAAGTAAAAGTATTAATCCTAGCCAGCATAGGTACCATATACTATACTGACGTACGATATACAATCGAAAGCATACGGGCTCATAGCGGAGATTGGGTTTCCAACAATGACCAGGGAAAGGAACTTCCTTCCGAACCGAATTTTGAACACCTCTAAAGGGATGTTCGAGGATCAACAGTGATGCTCCTCATGCCAACACAAGGGTGGTTACCCCTAAAATGGGTAACTTAGATTATGCCTGAGTATGTGATCTCCCGGTCGTTACCGACCTTTCCTAGCGCGCGCCAACAACAACCATAAAAGTAGATGCTTTTACCACATATGTTCATACCTGGGATCCATACCATAGTACACCTTTTATCTAGAAGGAGACAACAACCCATAACCCTGCTGCATTTCTTCCTGTTTTGGCCATTTATCGGGGTGTGAGGCATGCCGAGGTCCCGATATACACAAAGCTACACTTAAATAAGTCATGCTTTGATCATCCATAGCTCATCACATAACTTAAGTATGTCACATTGTCCATTTACAATGCATCACTGATTTCTATCGATATATTACCTCTAAGCTCATACGTCTTAGAGAAGGGTGTTAAGCAAGAGAATAAATTCTCCGCTACCAAATAGATATATATTTAACAAAGATCAGTGCTACGCAGTCAATTACAATGTCAGACACACAATCCATACAATCTGTTCTGGGTCTGAACGAAACCACAAATCTGGAATTCCTTCTCATACGTTTGGGCTTCTTGCCACTTAGTTTATATGAAATCCATCTGCAAATGAGAGCTACCCATTTGAGACATTCAGCAAGTCATCCTTACGCTATGAAGGGTCCCGGTCGTCAATATTGTCTTCAATATCTTCAATTGCTCCATAACGTCGTATTATTACTTGGAATGGTTTCCGGACATACATATGATCCCGGTCTTTCCAAATAATAAGCGCAATTTTAAAAACAATACAATTAAGAAACACACAGGCTTTCAACCAAATCTCCTTCCATCTTGGATTTTGTTAAATTAAGTTTCTTTAAATCCTTTCTCAAATTATAACAAAAGCTATATTTAACCTTTCTTTTTAACAACACATCCCTCAAATCAAAGGTAATTTAACCACAAAGCCTTAATTAATTTTCCATTTGATAACTCGTTATCAAAACCCTGTTTCCTTTGAAAATCCTTTAATCCATATTTCAAACATAGTTTCCAATTAAATCGATTTTCCAACATTCAATTCTTTAATTTTAACTAAAAGATTATACTTGATTCCCAATTTCTTATTTTTAATTTTTTTCAAATCAAAGATTTGATTAAATCCCAATTTACCATATGAATTTCCGTAATCAATCTCATTGGGATTCAAAAATAATATTGTTGAAGATATGATTCACGACAAAATCAAAATCAATCGATATTGAACATAAGTTACACAGAAGTTGTGTTTGGTTATATTCGATATCAATTCTCATAATCAACAAATACTATAAGTGGAATAACGATATAATAATAATTTCTTCCAAATTCCTCAAATAGTCTAAGTTTACACTAAAAAAATTCATATCAAATATTCGAAGATTATTTCTATCCAACTTATCCCAATCAAATTGGGAAACCATATCTTAGTTAAAAGATTTATCCAACTCTATGACATTAGATCTGGATAGAAATACCATCAACTTATACTTAATATTAATCTCGATATCCAACTCACACTATAAACGGAATAATGGTGAACTACCTTTTAAATTCCTCAAACAGTAAAAGTCGTCATCTACCAAATTAATATCAAACATCCGAAGATTAATCTCCAACCATATCCAATTATTTGAAATTGGAAAACCCGTTTTAATATTAAATAAATCAATTTAAACTCCATCTAAAATATTTCCAATACTTTTAAACCTTTGAAAACATTCCAAAAATCATTACTTACAGTTCGGAAGATAGTTTACGGGTTAAAACTTCAAAATAGATTGTTTTCGAAGAAAGCGTTACAATAACATTTCAAAAGTGTTACAAAACGATTATCTTAACTATTTTGATCAAAATATCGTTTATCTTAGCCAAAACATAAACTTTTCAATTCAAAACACCTTTTCATAATTTGTAATGATTTTACAATTTTTTTTCCATATTATTAAAACATTTAAAAATTGTTGTTTATAGTTATGGTCAACAATTGTTCTCACATCGACCTTTTCCAAAACGGTTTCAAACGTAACTTGAAAATTATAACTCGAATTTAAAATCTGCTTTCACTCATTTGAAAGTTCTTGTTAATAGAAATTAAACGTTTTTCATTTTATGGAAATCCGATTTGGATTGGAAAAGTTATAAGCGTTTAAAGTTTGCATCTAAAATACGTAAATTGCCGTTATGCGACAAGCTCTATTTTGACCATAATAACCATTATTCTATGATACTTCAAAATATCTTAGAAAACCATTATATCCTTATACAATCATTTAAATTTACTTTCCAAATTATTTTGGATCTAAAATTCAACTTATATATTTTTACTTAATAAATCAAATTCCAATTCATTTCTAAATTCAAATAACTTCAAATTAACCATCCTATTCGTTGGATCAGTTAGGGATAGCCAGGAAAAGCAGGAAACTTTATTTCTAAACCCAAGCCTAGACACTATCCTCTTTGTCATCCTAGAATGCTCCTGTATTTATTTATTTATTTAAAGGACTTTAGCAATATATATGAATTCATATATATGGTCTTTCCAAATTATTAACCTTCAAATTCAATAATGATATTGCTTCTAATTACGAAGGAGATTTGTTGATCACCAATGTGATACCATAGTTGTTGTGTTACAGTGTGTGCAAAACAATATCAACAACCATTTAAACATCCATATCAACCATCATCAACATAATTAAATAAATCATAACTAAGCACAAGCGTTATCAACACTTAATAGTGTGTGGTGTCTAAACTATGCATCCATCATCCATCACAACAAACATCAATCATCATTAACCACTAATAATTTATCACTATATTTAAATAGGTCAAACCACTAATTAAATATATAAATTGTGGTTAAAGAGTTCTCACCTAACAGCTTTCGAAATCTTCACGGTAGGCAAGCCTAGTTGAGCGAGCCATCGGACAGTATTTAAATGCACTGTCTATTTCACCAAAATATATATTGTATAATATTTACTAATCTTTCTCTCTCTATATATTATACGAGGAGGAGGAGGATGACAAACTTCAGCAAGATGGTGGTGGAAAAGAAGAAGACATATGCCATGGAAACCATGGCCATAATCTTTAAGAAGAAGAAGAAAAGATTGGAGTGGAATGGTTAAAAAAATGGAGGAAAGGCCTCCTTATATAGGAATGGAGGGTTAAGGAGGTAATGACATATAAGGGGGCAAGTGTAAAACATGCATGAAAGGAGGCATGCAAAAATACAAATGTCCTTACACTTGTCTTAAGGAGGGAAAATGATCTTTTGGTAGCATTTCCTTTATAATGCTATGAAAACTAAGGAAAACACTTAGTTCTAACGCTACTAATTTCATGTTATGGTTTGACAAATCTAATCAAATGACAAATAGTATCAATAAATCCAAACTTACTAATAATCATGCTATTTATAATTCAAGTAAAATCTATCATATAACTTATCAAAATTATTAAATATTCTAAACCTTATATATGTATGTCAAATTCAAATTTAAACTCAAGTTAAGTAATAAAAATTCCAATTTTAAATTGGTTAAAAATTATGGATCGTTACAAACTTTATTTAAATATGTATATATTAGTTCTAGTATTATTAGTAGTATCTAATAAAAGATTGTTTTGAAAGGCTAATTAACCAATCGTTTCAAATTAAATTAAATTCCTAATTGCTTTTACTCTGGATTTATGTGGTATAGTCTGAACAATAGAGATTTGAATCCATTTCATGTAGTTTCATCTCTAAATATAAAATTTGTTCATAAATATTTCATACGTTTACTCTTTTTTTACATACAAAAAAGTCATTGGACGGGAGGATTTTTCTTGCTATAAATGCCTTCCACTTCTAACATAAAAAACATAGTATTAGACTTGTTCACACATACTTTCAAGCATATAATAGATATTTTACTATTTAATCGAGAATTTCCTTCGTAGAGCGGGAGATTTGAGAAAGTGACATGTGTTGAATAGGAGATCTGAGAAAGCGACGAGTGTGGGAGAACTGGGGGAATCGCACGAAAAGGGTTTTGGGAGAGAAAAAAGGAACGCAACCTAAATTTTTATCCTTTTGAAAAAACGGACCGAGAAGGGAACGGTAGTGGGCTTTTGTAACGACCAAGGGATTTTCCGGCCCTGAAAATCGACATAAATACCTTTACCGTAACTCATGTCAACCTTCCAAACACCGAAAACACTGGAGCGTTATTGAAATAATTTAGAGGATGAGGTAAGAAAGAAAGAAATATAATAAAGAAGAAGGAGAAGAACCAACACAACGCAGAATCAGAGTCTCACATCGTAGCGGAGCAAAATATAATACAGAAATAAAACTTTGTTGAGAGCTTTCAAAATACTTACAATATCAGAGTACATCACACAATAGGACAGTTATAATAACCTGTCCCATATACATCACACAGCGGAATAGTAGCTATATAATATCATACGTCTTAAAATCTCCAGCTCGTCTCTAGACTTCACAGCATTCGATAACCGGAACCTGTACACCTCGGTCTAACTTGAGCATTTACAAAACACCGGGTCAGTCTGGTGAACCAGAGTGAGATAAACTCGCACAGTATTAAGGTATCACACAACTTTATTTTAAAGTTAAAGTCTTTTCGAAAGAAAAGGAAAATCGTAAGACCAAATCCACACATAAATACGGACGGTTTTTACCTTACGATAACCCAAAACATTTTTGAAAAACAATATCTTTTATGATATTATAATATTGTCTAAATACAAGTAAATATCAATCTAGCGGAATGCTTGCATCTCATGCTCCACATGTATAGTATACAATCAAAACCACGGGCGCTTATTGGAGATTGGATTCCGACTTTGACAAGGTATGGGACCACCTGCCGATAGTGTATCTCTAGAGGCGAATACACTGGGTTCAACAAGAATGTCTTGCAACCCGGCCCTCACATGAGCGACCACTCATTTCGCTTGAGTGTATCAAATGTATATCACCAACGATTGGGCTCAAACCACCGTTTCCCGAAAAGGGACAGCATCGAAATAGATTAAAGAAGCAAAAGGAATTTCTCTAGATAGGTGATTATACACCCTAATGGGAGCGACCCACATAGCCATGCTGCCTGCCCGATTTTTGTCATTTCCCGGCTGTGAGGCTTGAATTCCCTTTAACACAGCTGGTCACCATTCACTTAGAATGCTACATCGTCAAATTCGCCAGATATTACTAATTGACGTCCACAAAAATACCTTAGTTGGGAGCTACCCAACTACGACACATTTGAAGAAATCAACGTATGTGACCCTTTGGAAATACTCTGTCAGACATTCGTCCATACAAGTCATCCATGAACAGGATGAACCGAAGGTACTCTCCTACTGCATCCAATATAGGATTCACCCCATGGATCGGCAGTGAGAAGTTCTTACAACCCATAGGTTCCAACCACGACAGAATCACAGTATATCTCTGGCTGCTAAGCCAGAGATTTTAAGTAATCCTTCCGCTTATGAAGATCAATGGTCTTCAATGCTCCATCTCGACAGTCTTTTGATATCTTCACTTATTTGTTAGTCAAAATGGTTTTTGAAGCTAAGTTCGATCCCGGTCTTTCGTCACCAACCATCGTATTGGTCAGCGATAGTCGGTCATTTAACTATCAAAATAATCAGTGTTTCAATCATGACAATCCAATGAGTTCACTGGTTCAGTATTCAGCATCACTTGTCCTTTTAATTAAAAAAAATGTGAATTCAAACTCTTAAATCTTTTGACATTACAAATATAGTTCTTCTGTTTCTTATCTAACATAAGAGTATTCTTATAACGAGTTCATTTTTATTATTTAGAAAAATTCCATATCATATCCAGTTTCCATTCCACTTTCAAAACATTAGCCAAGTTATTATCCATATTGGAAACTCCATTCAACTTATTTCTCATAAAACAGTGTTACGAGATATCTTCTACCCATTACTTGAAAACAAAACCCAATGTTTTATTCTGAGAGATAAAAACTCAACCTTATAGTTCCTTTCTAACTTGAAAATATAGTTATATTTGCGGCAACCCCTTTTTCCTCTTTACCTTGGAATTCCCATTATATATATATATATATATATATAAATTCCAAGTTTCACCAACATGTTGCGTTATTATTTCTCCAATCAAATAATAAACTTTACTAATCTCTTCTACCATGACAACTTATATCATCGTCAGATAATTCTGAAGTCGTTCAAGTTGGGGTATTTTAATTACCTCTCAGACCTTGATCAACAACGTTCATATCTAAAGATAAATCTAAGTTGTAATCCACAACCAATATTCCCTTCTGATACAAATTCTATTTAACTATTTGATTTAAAATACGGTTTTGTAAACCTTATTATCTGTAACAGCCCGCACCTCTGTTCATGCAAGATATTGTCCCCAACTTAGCCACCGTATAGGTGTGGGGTTTTGTTCCTCAAAAGGCCTCGGCGTTAGTAAGAGATGGGCTCTACTATATAAGTACCCATTTCACACAGGCTTCCACTATGTGGGACTTAGGGGTGTTACATTCTCCCCTCCTACAGAGCCCAACGTCCCCGTTGGCTCACAAACACCACACCTAGGCGCTGTGGTCCACACTGGAGACACAATTCCGGCGGGTATTGGCTTTGATACCACTGTAATAGCCCGCACCTCCGTTCATGCAAGATATTGTCCCCAACTTAGCCACCGTATAGGTGTGGGGTTTTGTTCCTCAAAAGGCCTCGGCGTTAGTAAGAGATGGGCTCTACTATATAAGTACCCACTTCACACAGGCTTCCACTATGTGGGACTTAGGGGGTCTTTTTATTACAATTGAGAACATGTAAATGACAAATTGGGTTTTGTAATAAAAATATTTTCTTTTTATTTTAATTGAGAACATGTAAATGACAAATTGAGTTTTGTAATAAAAAGAATGTAAAAGTTACATTTTCATAAATTTAATAAAAAGAATGTAAAAATTACATTTTCATAAATGTAATAAAAAGAATGTAAAAGTTATATTTTCGTAAATGTAATAATAATGCAAAAGTTACATTTTCATAAATGTAATAAAAAGAATGTAAAAGTTAGATTTTCATAAATGTAATAAAAAGAATGTAAAAGTTACATTTTCATAAATGTAATAAAAAGATGTAAAAGTTACATTTTCATAAATGTAATAAAAAGAATGTAAAAGTTACATTTTCTATAGTGTAATAAAAAGAATATAACTTTGGTTAGAACTTGTTAACATGAAAAATTACATTTTTATGTAAATGATTCATTAAAAAGAATGTAACTTTGGTTAGTATTTGTTAACATGTAAAATTGCATTTCTATGTAATTAGGATTCATTAAAAAGGATGAAACTTGGTTAAAAGTGTTTTAACATTTAAAATTACATTTTAATGCATGGAGTGAATCACTAGAAATATCTCATGTTTAAAATAAAACATGTTCACATTAAAAATCTCTTTTCTTTTAATGTAATGAATGAAACTAGTAAAATGTACATGTTTTGAATATGAAAATATGTTAGCAGTAAAATCTTATTTTAATTAAAAGAATGATTTATTAGGAAATTATTCATGTTAGAATAAAAGTGTTGAAACATTAAAAATTCTCATTTAATGTAAAAATGATTCATTAGAAAACATATATTAGAGTTTACAAAAATGTTAAAACATTATTGTTGACATGTTAGAAACATAGGTTAGTTAGATTAAAATATTCATTTTTGTATGAAAGGTTAGTTAGATCAAAATATTCATTTTTAGTATGAAATGTTAAGTTAGATCAAAATATTCATTTTTGTATGAAATGTTAACTTAGATTAAAAATGTCATTTTTGTATGAATTGTTAAATTAGATTAAAAATGTCTTTATATTAGAAATGTCATTAGAATAAGAATGTCATTATATTAGAAATGCCATTCTATAGGAATGTTCATTTATTAATAATGAAAATGTGTTAACGATAAAATTCACATTTTTATCGCATATATAGAAAAGATTGAAATATTCATTTAGTCAAAATGAAAATGTTTTAAAGATAAAATTCGCATTTTTATCGTATATGTTGAAAAGGTTAAAAATGTTCATTTATTAGAAATGAAAATGTGTTAACGATAAAATTCGCATTTTTATCGTATATGTTGAAAAGATTAAAAATGTTCATCTATTTGAAATGAAAAAAATGTGTTAACGATAAAATTTATATTTTTATCGTATATGTAGAAAAAATAAAAAATGATCATTTGTTTGAAATAAAAATATTGAAACATTAAAAATCATATTTTTAATGTAAGAATGAAATGAGATATTCATTGTATTGAGAAAAATGTGAAAACATTAAAAATTCTATTTTTAATGTAACGTATTATTTATGCAAAATACACATTGTATAGATAGAAATGTTGAAAACATTAAAAATTATATTTTAATGCAAAGTATGTTTCAACGTAAAGATAAGATTTATGAAAATATTCATGGTTGGGCTCTAAATGTTGAAACATTAAATTTTACATTTTTGACGTACTATATGAATATATATAAAATATTCATTATATGACTATAAATGTTGAAACAATAAAATTGACATGTTGATTGATTGAATGGATTATGCTCGACCAGTTCATAAGCAAATTATGCTTTTACATTTAACATTGGGTTGGGTAGAAATATGCGTATGCTAACATCTTGTGAAACACTTCACGATTTGACTATAAGGTGTTTAGCGATGTTGTTTATTTCAAAATTAATGAATGATTTTGAAAGGTGATTTTCTTAAGTAAAAAGAAGAATTATTCCCGTTTTTGGACAGGGAATGTTTTATAAAATGTTTTATAAAATAGAAAGGATTTCGAGGACTATACCCGATGATTTCGAGATGATTTGAAATTGGAAATCTATATAGATTTGATTATACTTGTTATTATGTTGTGAAATGATTTTCCCTACTTCGGGATATAAAATGATTTAGTAAGTATGTGGCTAGAGATCGGGTGACCCAAGAGCGACTAGAAGTGGAGGACGGTGCATATTATCCCTCATAGGTGGGATGGTGCATCGTTAGTGTAGCCTGCCCCTAGATCGGAGGTACACTTATATATATTTTTTGGTTAGGGCGCGCACTGCCTGGTCTGAGGGAACATGACCGATATTTGGTTACATACTTGTTTTTATGCATTGTTATGTTTTGGAATTCATATTTCCAAATGTTTTGTTTTCCAATCCCGAAGTGAAATCTACTTTGATATAAAAAAAATAGATATGTATTTCATAATGATTTGAAATAAGAAATCGGGAAATAAAGTCCAAAGGGATAATTTCTGTAAAGAGAATTGGATTTGAAAATCTAAGTTAGGGATTAAGCCTAAATGGGTAGATTGAGGAATTGCATGTTGATTGATGCATTATAGATCCATAGCTTTATTTATGGTAGTAGTATATGCACTGGCAATCCGATGGAGTAAACCCATTCCGCGTTAGCGGCGTGGTCCTGTGATTGACCTTATTATAAGATAGGTTAAGTAAGATTTCTCGTACCAGTCCCATGATTGACCTGTAGTTTGTTTCACTAGCAAACTCGGGTGCCCTCTTTTCCACACGGGCAGTCGAGTAGCTTTTTGCAGATATTTATCTCTTTAGCAGGATCCAGTATCGAAGCTCAAAGCTGTGTCTAGAGAAAATGAAAGTCATCCGCTGTGTTAAGTTTATTTGTTTCCGCTGCACTGTATTATATTTAACGTAAAATTTTCTTCCGTTGTATTATTATATTTGTTGTACTCTGATATTATGTACTCTGATGTAACATTATTATAATGTTTATAAAAGTCTGATGTTATTGTTCTGATGTATTGTATTCCCAAAGTTAACGTATGCGGGTTTTGAATGATTTTGATCGATCTAGCGATCGATTAAGGTCGGGCAAAATGCGTGTCGTTACATTATCATTTTGAAAATCTCTTTCTCCAATATTCCATTTTTTTCTTAATTCAATTAAGTATCCCCTTATAATACGCCACTTTTTGATCTTTACCTCTTTGAACCAATTCATTTTATGATTCAGATTTAGTTATCAATCCTACGACTCACTTCTTTTACCAATTTCCATTTCATTCTCCCTTTAAATTAATTAAAAATATAATCAATTAATTTAAATAATTCCATTAAATTGTTCCTTAACAACACAATTATCCAATTTTAACCATTAGGTTAATTTCCTTATTCTCACATTTCCAAATCCGATTAACATCAGATTCGACTTTATAAAATCAATTTACACATAAATATCTATTTCCCTTTAAATAAGTTTTTATTCAAGTTATATACTTCAAAATCTATCTTCAGTTATAAAGTAAATTTTATAACTTCAGTTCGATCGATTTACCTGACGGTAAATCGATATAAATAAAATAATTTACTTTTAGGCCATTTACTACCGATTACCCAACCAATACTGCCCATTGGTTAAAACACAACATAGGTTGACTTTTCAGTCAATGATCACTACTAAATACAATTACCCAATCATGACAGTTCATATATTAATATGAAAATAAATAATATACTTAAGGAATCCGGTTGGATCCCTCCATCCTGTTCTTCCCTGTATACAAATGATTATCACCAAACAGATATTTCAATTTCATTTAACTGATAAAATAAATAACGACCATTTAATCCCAACCATAAGCAATTCAAACAATTCAACCAATTAAACACGTTTATTTTACAAACGTGACTAACAAGGTAAGTTACCTTTATTGGAACCAATCGTTAGAATAACGATTTGGTTTTCACTGAAATTAAACAACGATTTAATTTCGTCAGTTATATCAGAAAATAATAATATTAGCAACCAGTCACAGCAAATAGAGCACACAAAATAAAAACCCTATTTATATAAAATATAAATGGGAAAAAACTGAGTGAGTTTAACTCACCATGATCTGGTTCATTGAAACGGTTCGGTAACAATTAAATTAAACAATTGTTTAATTTAACTGTAAATCTCAGTTGTCTCCTGTAACATCCAGATTAGTTCCAGAATGTAGATCTAGTTGTTGCGATCCCCACACTCTTTGTTTCATTTAATTCTGTTAACAGGACAAAGTTATCTATATTATAAGCATCATGATTTAATTATAAAATTAATTTCTTATTATTTCTGAAGTATATACTTAGTTAAATATAATTACTTTTCGTTATTAAAGATTGGTGCCGATCCTTTCATTTCCATGCTTCCTCGATGCTTTGTTCTTTTACTTTCCTGTACCTGTTATCATATTTGCAACTATATGATTATTACAACTATTATTTCCTCCTAATTATCTATTAATTAATCCAACTAAGCTTTTAATTACTCTTGCTTTATTTCTCCCCCATTTTCACATTTCTGTTACTTGTAACATTTAAGGCCAACCTGCTCCTCCAATCAGTAGTTTGATAGTCGAAGACTTTAACCCTTTCTGCGTTTTAGAAACCAAAAATTGATTAAGTGTTTAATCCCTAGATTATATTAATGACTTAATTATGCCTAACCCCAAAAGAAGGCTGACCCTTCTATTTCCTTTAAACTGAATTTGCCCAACACTTTACTTCAATATGCTGTCACCAAGACCAAACTGTTGCCTTTGTTCTGCATTAAAACGACTGATTTAATTACCAATCACAAGTAACATTTTGAACAATTTACTATATAATTAAATGTAAAAGTTATGGCCGATTACTCTATGAACTAGGAGAAAACACAGGCTCACGGTTTCTGTTTCCTTCTTCACGCTCCAGTTTCCAGTTCCACATCCTTTTGTTTTAAAGACAGAACCCATGAATCATGTACAAACTCCACCATCGCAACCTCAAATCAATGACTGAAACCCGATCTGAAACCCCTTCGCATCTCTACTTCATTCCATTTGCTTCAGCACAAGAAGACCACACTACTTCGCTCCTCTATGAATAAGGAAATCACGCTACCCATGCTCGCCCCCAAATCCTCACCACCGAACCCAAATCCGTCCATCAGAATTTGATCTGAAACCGACGTTGGCTGCGCCTAGGTCCCCTTTGTCTATGCTGGGAGCTACTCGCACCTCGATCACCTCATGGCTCCCCAAATCCCATGGAATTCGAACCCGTGACTATTTGCTCCAATGGAAAAATAAAGGGTTCGAACCCAATAATAGTTATACCAAAACGGAGAGATTCAGTCCAGGGTCTCGAATAAATGTATATTTGGATTTATAACATTTTATCTGAATCGATTTGGATTTTTGAAGTGTTTGTTTGCTTTTCGTGTGTGGCGGCTGGTAAGAGATTGACCACGGGAAATTAGGATTTAGGTTTTCTGACTTTGAGGGGTATATATATAGTGGACTTATAATGTTATATAAATTTAACGAAACTTAGCGGAGAAGTAATTGATAAAAACCACCACAAACGATTTATGTTAATAACTTGATTATTTTTAGATAATATAAGATGGAAACAACGCTCGTAAGGAGTCCTATTGAAACCAAGAAATATAGGCCTGCCTGCCATCCATACCATAATAGATGTAGTTTTCCGAAAAACCCTGCTAGTGGAGGAAGACCCCCTAGGGATAAGAGACATAGGGCTGAAGAGAGAGCCAAGATATTTCGTGTATAATCCTGCATAATCTCGAATGTTATCAGTTCCAGATTATTAACAACGACCAAATGGTACAATGCGAGCAAAAGTTCCTAGATTCATGGAGATATAGAAAACATATAAGTTATCATGCTTGCATATCCATCATTTTTTGATAAAAAGGCTAATCCTTGCATAGAAAAATATTCCGGACCTAATGGGACAGGTTTCGTTGAATTCCGACATCGTTTGAAAAAAATTCCTTTATAAAACTAGTGAAAAACACGCGTTTAAATTTTCCACGATCACTGAATAAATCCGATCAACTTTATACTTTGAAATCCTACAATAATTTATGAATACGAACCCAACGGCACTAGCTTCGTTGCGTACTGAGAGTGTTTTCCCGGTAGGCTATTTTTACGTGCACCGCACTGCCATTTTGGACACCAAATTACCCGATCTCCAAAAATAACAAACTATATGCTTATCCTGCCTCTAATCATCGATACAAACTCAATGGGACTAGTTTCGTGGATTAATTTGATCGTCTTCTCAACTTACACTCAAATATCCCTTTATTAAATTAAATTAATTTAATTACACGCAATAGAAAATAACTGGGCGTTTATGGCTACCGTGGCCACATACGACATCGATTTGCCATGCCATTTAACACCGTGCAGTAATTTAAAGTTACGGTCCCAATGAAACTGATTTCGTCGAAAACGAAGTCCGTTTGAAAAACGGCTATTTTAAAGACCTATATTTTAATAACAATTTCCACAACGACTATTTCGAATGTTGATTTAGCCATAACTAACAAATTATAACACGAAATCTGGATTTTTCTCTTTCATATGAAAATTATCATCAGTACGGTTCTAACGTTTCTCGTTTCATAGAAATCCGACTTATATCGGAGCATGTATATTCAGTTGAAGTTCAAAACTCCAATTTACGAACTGCCGCGCGATTTCGAGCTCGTTTTATAATTATATAAATTATAACATTTAAACGTCGTTTTAAATAAACGAAATATTAAAATTCATTAATATTATAAATATAATATTTAAAACAAATAAACTAAATTAAATATTTGACTGCTAAAAATACGGGTCGTTACATTCTTCCCCACTTAAAATAATTTCGTCCTCGAAATGGCTAAGGTAATAAAGAACATTACAAATCCATTAATTTCCAAATCCAGTTTATTTTAAAATCGAAAACAACCTAATACCGTATATAAATATTTTCAAAAATACCGAAAATTTTCTAACACCCTAAATTCCCGAAAAATTTCAGTAGAGTCTCCCCTGCACGGAGTGACATCTGCGATATTGCAAGAACAAATTATATATACATCGACCCACACGGTCGGAAAACAAAAATCAAAACCCAAAATTTTATATTTTCACGTAGGTGTACGTCTACGAGCGCTATTGAGCATATTGGCTCAATTTATGCGATATATTTAGTCAAAACCTATCCTCATACCCTTCAGCTACCTGTACTCACTTCAATATATCATGTCAGCAACCAATACATGAATTTTGAAATAACATTTCAATTAATCAACAAGTTTAACTACACTATTTTCCTAATCCAAGCACATAGCCTCATTTATTTGCAAACATCACGTTAATTTCTTAATTCATATATGATTTTATTCAAACAAACTATCATCTAATGACAACAATTCACAATCAACAATCAATACCCAACCAAATCATCTAAATCAACTGAATTTACATTCCAATATTAATATTTTTATTTTGGTTTCACATATTTGAACATCAATCGATTAATACCCGATTGATTTCTATTTGAGTATTATTTATTCAAATTCCAAATTCCACATTTATTTAATTAATTTCGAATTTCTAACTCTGTCTTATTTAATTTTGATATCATTCTCAATTTAGTTACATTTAACTAGGTTAAGTCTCAATTTAAATTTCCAATCCAATTTGAACTTCATCCAAATCAATCAAACACCTAATATTTCCATAATTCGATAAAATTATTTCTTTTCTATTCAAAATATATTTCGGGTAAAAGTATTTCATTTACCCTCTTTTCAAAACAATAATGTATCCATTGTCAGTTCGATGCTACTCAACGCTTGAATCGATCAGCAAATACAATACAAAACATTTGTATATAAAATTTACGAATACGCTCTCGTATATACACACTCAATCTCGATCTAGGGTATTAGTAACCCCATCTCTATCGAGTGATGCCACGGAGCCGAGGTTATTACTAAACCAATAGTTCTGATACCACTGTAACGACCCAGGGATTTTTCGACCCTGAAAATCAACATAAATGCCTTTACCATAACTCATGCCGACCTTCCAAACACTGGAACGTTATTGAAAGAATTTAGAGGGTGAGGTAAGAAAGAAAGAAGTATAAGAATAGAAGAAGGAGAAGAACCAACACAACACAGAATCAGAGTCTCACATTGCAGCGGAGCAAAATATAATTCAGAAATAAAACTTTATTGAGAGCTTTCAAAATACTTACAATATCAGAGTACAACACACAATAAAACAGTTATAATAACCTGTTCCCATATACATCACATAGCGGAATAGTAGCTATATAATATCATACGTCTAAACATCTCCAACTCGTCTCTAGACTTCACAACATTCGATAACCTGAACCTATACGCCCTGGGCTAACCCGAGCATTTACAAAACACCGGGTCAGTCTAGTGAACCAGAGTGAGATAAACTCGCATAGTATCAAGGTATCACACAACTTGATTTTAAAGTTAAAGTCTTTTCGAAAGAAAAGGAAAATCGTAAGACTAAATCCACACATAAATACGCACGGTTTTTACCATACAATAACCCATAACATTTTTGAAAAAAAATAATACCTTTTTTGATATTATAATAGTATCTAAATACAAGTAAATATCAATCTAGCGGAACACTTGCATCTCACGCTCCACATATATAGTATACAATCAAAACCACGAGCACTTATTGAAGATTGGATTCCGACTATGACAAGGTATGGGACCACCTGCCGATAGTGTATCTCTAGAGGCGAATACACTGGGTTCAACAAGAACGTCTTGCAACCCGGCCCTCACATGACCGACCAATCATTTCGCTTGAGTGTATCGAATGTATATCACCAATTGTTTGGCTCAAACCACGTTTCCTGAAAAGGGACAACATCGAAATAGATTAAAGAAGCAAAAGGAATTTCTCTAGATAGGTGATTATACACCCTAATGGGAGCGACCCATATAGCCATGCTGCCTGCCCGATTTTTGTCATTTCCCAGCTGTGAGGCTTGAATTCCCTTTAACACAGCTGGTCACCATTCACTTTGAATGCCACATCGTCAAATCCGTCATATATCACTAATTGACGTCCACAAAAATACCTTAGTTGGGAGCTACCCAACTACGATACATTTGAAGAAATTAACGTACGTGACCCTTTGGAAATACTCTGTCAGACATTCGTCCATACAAGTCATCCAGGAACAGCATGAACCGAAGGTACTCTCCTACTGCATCCAATATAGGAATCACCCCATGGATAGGTAGCGAGAAGTCCTTGCAACCTGTAGGTTCCAACCATGACAGAATCACAGTATATCTCGGGCCGCTAAGCCAGAGATTTTAAGTAATCCTTCCGCTTATGAAGATCAATGGTTTTCAATGCTCCATCTCGACCGTCTTCCGATATCTTCATGTATTTGTTGGTCAGAATGGTTTTCGAACCAAAGTTCAATCCCGGTCTTTCCTTACCAACAATTTATTGGACAACTTTAATAGTCGGTGATTTAACTATCAAAATAATCAATGTTTCAATCATGACAATCCAACGAGTTCACTGGTTCAGTATTCAACATCACTTGGCCTTTTAATTAAAAACAAATGTGAATTCAAACTCTTAAATCTTTCGATATTACAAATATACTTCTTCTTTTCTTATCTAATATAAGATTATTCTTTCTAACGAGTTCATTTTTATTATTTAGAAAAATTCCATATCATATCCAGTTTCCATTCCACTTTCAAAACATTAGCCAAGTTATTATCCATATTGGAAACTCCATTCAACTTATTTCTCATAAAACAGTGTTACGAGATATCTTCTATCCTTTACTTGAAAACAAAACCCAATGTTTTGTTCTTAGAGAATAAAAACTCAACCTTATTGTTCCTTTCTAACTTGAAAATATAGTTATATTCGCGGCAACCCTTTTTTCCTCTTTACCTTGGAATTCCCATTATATATATATATATTCCAAGTTTCACCAACATGTTGCGTTATTATTTCTGCAATGAAATAATAAACTTTACTAATCTCTTCTACCATTACAACTTATATCATCCTCAGATAATTCTGAAGTCGTTCAAGTTGGGGTATTTTAATTACCTCTCAGACCTTGATCAACAACGTTCATATCTAAAGATAAATCTAAGTTGTAATCCACAAACAATATTCCCTTATAATACAAATTCTATTTAACTATTTAATTTAAAATACGATTTTGTAAACCTTATTATCATTTTGAAAATCTCTTTCTCTAATATTCCATTTTTTCCTAATTCAATTAAGTAAAACCTTATAATACACTACTTTTTGATCTCTACCTCTTTGAACCAATTCATTTTATGATTCAGATTTGGTTATCAAATCCTATGACTCACTTCTTTTACCAATTCCTATTTCATTCTCCCTTTAAATTAATTAAAAATATAATCAATTAATTTAAATAATTCCATTAAATTGTTCCTTAACAACACAATTATCCAAATTTTACCGTTAGGTTAATTTCCTTATTCTCACATTTTCAAATCTGATTAACATCAGATTCGACTTTATAAAATCAATTTACACACAAATTCTATTTTCCCTTTGAATAAATTTTTATTCAAGTTATATATTTCAAAATCTATCTTTAGTTATAAAGTAAATTTTATAACTTCAGTTTGATCGATTTACCTGACGGTAAATCGATATAAATAAAATAATTTACTTTTAGGCCATTTACTCTCGATTACCCAACCAATACTACCCATTGGTTAAAACACAACACAAGTTGACTTTTTAGTCAATGGTCACTGCTAAAAACAATTACCCAATCATGAAAGTTCATATATTAATATGAAAATAAATAATATACTTGAGGAATCTGGTTGGATCCCTCCAACTTGTTCTTCCCTGTATATAAATGGTTATCACCAAAAAGTTCTTTCAATTTCATTTAACTGATAAAATAAATAACAACCATTTAATCCCAAACACAAGCAATTCAAACAATTCAACCAATTAAACACGTTTATTTTATAAACGTGACCAACAAGGTAAGTTACCTTTATTGGAAACAATCGTTAGAATAACGATTTAGTTTTCACTAAAATTGGACGACGGTTTAATTTCGTCAGTTATATCAACAAATAATAATATTAGCAACCAATCACAACAAACGGAGCACACAAAATAAAAACCCAATTTATATAAAATATAAATAGGAAAAAATTGAGTGAGTTTAACTCACCTTGATCTGGTTCATTGAAACGGTTCAGTTACAATTAAATTAAACAATTGTTTAATTTAACTGCAAATCTTAGTTGTCTCCTGTAACATCTAGATTAGTTCCAGAATGTAGATCTAGTTGTTGCGATCCCCACGCTCTTTGTTTAGTTTAATTCTACTAACAGGAAAAAGTTATTTGCCCAACACTCTACTTCAATATGCCGTCACCAAGGCCAAACTGTTGCCTTTGTTCTGCATTAAAACGGCTGATTTAATTACCAATCCCAAGTAACATTTTGAACAATTTACTATATAATTAAATGTAAAAGTTATGGCCGATTACTCTATGAACTGGGAGAAAACACATGCTCACAGTTTCTGTTTCCTTCTTCACGCTCCAGTTCCCGTTTCCGCATCCTTTTGTTTTAAAGACAGAACCCATGAATCATGTACAAACTCCACCACCGCAACCTCAAATCAATGACTGAAACCCGATATGAAACCCCTTCTCATCTCCACTTCATTCCATTTGCAATGAATCATGTACAAACTCCACCACCGCAACCTCAAATCAATGACTGAAACCCGATCTGAAACCCCTTCGCTTCTCCACTTCATTCCATTTGCTTCAGCACAAGAAGACCACACTGCTTCGCTCCCCCGTGAATCAGGAAATCACGCTACCCATGCTCGCCTCCAAATCCTGACCGCCGAACCCAAATCTGTCCATCAGAAGTTGATCTGAAACCGTAGTTGGTTGCGCCTAGGTCCCCTTTGTATACGCTGGAAGCTACTCGCACCTCGATCACCAAATGGCTCCCCAAATCCCATGGAATTCGAACCTGTGACTGTTTGCTCCAATGGAAAAATAAAGGGTTCAAACCCAATAACAGTTATACCAAAACGAAGAGATTCAGTCCAGGGTATCGAATAAATGTATATTTGGATTTATAACATTTTATCTGAATTGATTTGGATTTTTGAAGTGTTTGTTTGCTTTTCGGTTGTGGCGGCTGGTAAGAGATTGAACATGGGAAATAAGGATTTAGGTTTTCTGACTTGAGGGGTATATATATATAGTGGACTTATAATGTTATTTAATTTTAACGAAACCTAGCAGCGAAGTGATTTATAAAAACCACCACAAACGATTTCTGTTTTCTGATAAAAAGGCTAATCCTAACATAGAAAAATATTCTGGACCTAATGGGACAGGTTTTGTCGAATTTCGACATCGTTTGAAAAATAAATTCCTTTATAAAACCGATGAAAAACACGCATTTAAATTTTCCACGATCACTAAATAAATCCGATTAACTTGAAACTTTGAAATCTTACAATAATTTATCAATATGAACCCAACGACACTAATTTCATCGCGTTCTGAGATTGTTTTCCCAGTAGGCTTATTTTACGCGCACCGCACTGCCATTTTGGACACCAAATTACCCGATCTCCAAAAATAACAAACTATATGCTTATCCTGCCTCTAATCGTCGATACGAACTCAATGGGACTGGTTTCGTGGCTTAATTCGATCGTCTGCTCAAGTTACACTCAAATATCCCTTTATTAAATTAAATTAATTTAATTACGCGCTATAGAAAATAACTGGGCGTTTATGGCTACTGTGGCCACATATGACATCGGTTTGCCACTCCATTTAACATCGTCCAATAATTTAACGTTACAGTCCCAATGAAACTAATTTGTCGAAAACGAAGTCCGTTTAAAAAATGGCCATTTTAAAGGCCTATATTTTAATAACATTTTCCACAGCGACTATTTCGAATTTTGATTTGGCCATAACTAACAAACTATAACACGAAATCTAAATTTTTTTCTCTTCCATATGAAAATTATCATCAGTACGGTTCTAACGTTTCTCGTTTCATAGAAATCTGACTTATATCAAATCCTGTATATTCAGTTGAAGTTCAAAACTCCAATTTACAAACTGCCGCGCGATTTCGAGCTCGTTTTATAATTATATAAATTATAATGTTTAAACATCGTTTTAATTAAACGAATTCAATATTAAAATTCATTAATATTCTAAATATAATATTTAAAACAAATAAACTAAATTAAATATTTCACTGCTAAAAATACGGGTCGTTACAGCTTTGTGACTGGAACGACAGTTGCACTTAGGAGTTGTAACAAATAATAGTGGGCTTGGAACGTATATATATTTAAAATAATCAGATTATGGTGGAAACACTTTAGTAGATATAGAAACACTAGATAATGGTTTCAAGCCTAGAAACTAAAAAAGGGTTTCAAGTAAAAAAATCTTATTTTTCATATTTGTGTATTTGTTGTGGTGTTTAGCACGTTTTCATAGTGCGACAATGGAAGCCATTCGAGAAGGGAACTATAGGGAGTACTTGAGATGAGGGGCATATAGCTACATATATACGATTTATTAGGTTAATCAACTTGGAAGTAGATGGGTTCATTTTATGCAAGAAATCGAAAGTGTAATGTGAAATAAACCCAAATAACTTAATAAAAGTAGCCAAGTGATATAACAACATATGTTGTGTTATTTATAGAAAGTATAAAGTTTCATTCACTAGAATTTTTTCTCTCACTCACTCCTCATAATAAACTCGCAGGTTAGATAGGTGACAAAGATTTTACAACTTAGAGACACTTGCTAGACAGTGTCATATTATGGTGAGTATTTACTATTGTATTTTTTAATTGTTCAGTAGTGAGATATAATATTGTGAGCTCTGATATATTTATCTTTGCCTTTTTGCAGGATACCAGACAAACCAACTCGGATTTCAAGGGTCAAGGGTCTTATATTTTAGCATTTTGCGAAAAATTCGGGCCAGTTGAAATTTGGGTTGTTACATCTGGTATTTAAGCTAAGGTTCAGGATCCCAATATGGATAGTGAGTGAATGTATTTATATTTTCAAAATATAAATTATATATATATACACACACACACACACATCTAGATCCATAGAGGAACCCACTAAACTAGTGAGACAACACATATACGAGAACTATCAACACTCACTCAAGTTTCACCTTTTATGGTCACTCCATGAAGCATATAAACATTATGAGTTTTAGCATGTAACGGCGCGATTTTCGATGCCTCAAAAGTCGTGTCATTATTGAAAGAATTTAGAAGGTGAGATAGAAAAGATAGAACTAATAGAATAGAAGAGTAAGAAGAACATCAGAATTACACAGTGGAATTAATCTCACAGCGGGATTTCACAAAATACATAATATATAACAATACAGGGTCTGCTACATCATAATACATCATCCTAATACAATACCACAGTACAACAACATAATTATACATCATGATTAGGATAATACAGATGTCAAACTGGATCTTGAAATAGATATACTACTAGGGGTCTTGAACTTGAACTTCATCAGATTCCACTTGCCTACCTGGACTACTTGTCTACTCATAATAAATATTATGAGTACCCAAGAGTTTAGGAAACACAGGAAATAAACTCTGGGCCAGTCAGGGGACTGGTGTGAGTAAACACAGTTAAAAAGATGTAACAGGGAATAAGGGATAAGGTTTCCCATTTTAAACAGATTCATTTACCTTAGAAATCTTTAGGCCAATCCATAACTAATACATGGATAGCGACCCGAGTATTTTACGTCAAAACGTTTGATATTACTATAGTTTGTATCAAATAAATAACCATCTAGTGAAACGCTTGCATCTCACATTCACATATATAGTATAAAATCATAAACCGCAGGGCTCTTATTGGAGATTGGATTCCAATAAACAAGGTATGGGAGCACCTACCGATTAGTGTACTCTAGAGAGTAAACACTGCAGGTTCAACAAGAACGTCTTGCAACCCGGCCACACATGGCCGACCACTCATTTACCTTAAGTGTATCGAATATATTATCACCCCACGGTGGTAGCTAGCCAACCGTTCCGAAAGCTGCAACAGCGAAATATAGATTAAGAAAAAAATAGGAATTTCTCTAGATGGTGATTATGCACCCTGCTTGGGAATGACCCAACTAGCGATGCTGCCTAGCCCAACTTTTGTTACTTCTTGGTTGTGAGGTTTTGAGGTCACGTTTATCCTTCTGACAGATTTCTCTTCAATTACTTTGAATGCCACATCGTCATATCCATCAGGAACACTCATTCGGTTACCCAACTATATTACGGGCAATAAAGCTAAGAGAAACGAATTTCTCCGCCACCAACGTAATATACATACGTAAATTCGATGTGTAGAATTCAACTGATATACGTTTTCAGACACTCGTCCATTTGGGTTTCTCCTGGGACTGAACAGACCGAAGATATTATATAAAATCATTCCTGCATCTTGTTGACTTCAACATTCTGATATGCGTCGTATACTTCGAGTCGAAGTGGAATATTTATTCCGGACTCTTCGAAACGATGTACGAATATCTTTTATAGTCGATGAATATTTATCGGCATAATCTAATTAAGATTAATTCTCTTCATACAAACAGTGTTTGTCTACTTGGTTCATAACAGGATAGTTTAATTATCTTTTAAAAATAATCAGTTAAGGTATATGTGTTTCACACAATGTTTTGTTCAGTTTTACTCATCATTTGGGAATGAATAAGTAATGCACGTGCTTCGCACACGGCACTTTCTACTTCTTTTATCATCGCTGTTCGGGCGATGTTTCATACTCTTCTTTCCCTTTTTATTTATTCCTTTATGATTAATTTATTTATAAATAATTTAAATAATTAATTTAAATTATTTATTCACTTATTAGTTAAATTTCAAACCTGATCGACTTCTACCGTCGAACTTGTCGGTTTGACCTTCTGCTTCTACTTCCCACTTGCCTTTGTCTAATTAAATAAAAACTCTTCTTTTTATTCAATTAATTAATTAATTAATTTTATTCATTTCAAAATTTTAAATTTAAAACTGTTTAAATTTATAATATCATTCCGATTTGCCAAAGTACCAGTTTTGCTAAAGTACCAGTTACCGGGCCTTGCCACGACCGTCCGATCACCTTTAAACTGCTTGCCACAACCATGAATTTTAAAGTACCACCTGGTACTTGGCAAAGTGCCAAAGTAACACTTTTCCGAATATCGGAAGTACCACCTTCTCCTTAGGCCAAGTACCAACTCCATTCCAAGTTGCAAAATGCACTTTCCCTTACCAGCTGTTCCTCCCTCCTGCACAAGTGCTGTGTGCACATGCACACTCACCCGGGCCATCGTTGATGCTCTTCGATCCTCCAGTCGCATCGCTCTCCACCTCCAAGTCACGTCGACGTCCTTCGGTCCGACCATCAGTGTTTGTACAGTGATTTTGCTGATTTCATTTTCTTTTTTCCTTTTTTTGTATGGGTTCATCTGAGAATCTCGCATCTTCCTGTACGTGTTCCACTATCCCTTGTATTTTCGTTTCCACTTTTTCAACATGGCTGTACCACCTACATCATCGATCCCAAAGACCACACATACCACTTCCTTCTGTTTAACTTGCTGCGTCCCCTTCTCCCTTTTCTCTATTTTCTCCAACCTTTACTTTCTGTTGCCATTTGCCTTCAATCTCCTCTTCCCCTTCTTTTCTTTCTTTCCCTTTTAATACTAATTCCTATAACTAATTTCATTTTAAAGACTGTAGTCCAATCCCCTTTCGCTTCTGTTCTTAATTCACGTTTTGTTTTAATTTAATCTCTTTCTTTTATAGACCAGCACCCTAAATTCCCTAAACAAAACAGCACGCACCAAGCATAAGTGCTGCGCCCATTCCTCTTGTCTTTCCCATCTTGGCTTTCTTTCTGCTTTACTTTCTTTACCACCTCCGGATCAGCCCTTCATGCCTTGTACAGCATGCACACGTTTGGTACAGCATGTACACCTTCATAGTTTCTTCATTCATGCAATATCTATATTCTTTCGTTCCCCTTCCTTTATTTTCTAACCCCCTTATCTTCTTTCCTCTAACTGCCTTCCTTCCATTCCTTACATGTTATTACATCAGTTGTTTTCTGTTTGGTATTTTTCCTTTATTTGTTTATTCTTCTATGGTTTTGTTTCTTATATCCCTACTGCTACAACAATTTCCTTCCTCTCTTATTAGTTTACACAGTGACTTGCTGCGCCCCATATTTATATACCCACTAAACTTCATATCCAACATTACTGCAAGGACCACGCATCATCCCTTATTTGTATATTTTCACTTTTGTTTCATCCCTTGATTTAATGTATATATGTATATATGTATATTTTTAAAGGCAATGGGTCAAACCAAACAAATGGCCCATGTAAACACGTCAGTACCCAGCATTTCTTCTTTCTCTGTTTTTGTTGATTCCTTGAATCATAATCTACCCTCATTTAACAACTTAATACTTGATTTTTATTTTTATTTGCAACTAGTGGGTGGGATTTAAATTAGCTAAACATAGTGTTTTTTCTTCCAAATTCACTACAGATTTTATCAGTTAGGTATGTCCATTTAGAAGCATACAAATGTGTATATATTTTCATTACAATATCTAAACAGTAATAATAGATGAGGGAGACTTATTTACTTAGGCTTTTCATAAAGTGATACTAATTTACTTCCAGGTTCGACAGACAAATTTGTTTAACCAGTATAACCCATCAAAACAACATGCATACATATTTCTAAATCATAATATGAAAAATCATTAAATAAGGAGAAGTTTACTCACATATTAGCTTTCCCTTTCCTGCAAGTATCCTTGAAATTTCCCGAACTCAGTATTTTGTTTGTGAACTTAGTGTTTTGTTATGAGAGGAGAACGCAGGTTTTAGTGGGTATTTATAGTTGAAACTCAAGTGTTAAAAATCATTTTTTTCTCACATGCCTCTACAGTAAACATACACTTAGCCTCATCCCTTTTCCCTTAGTTCCTACGGCTAGTTTATGAAAACCATGCATGGAAAGATTTGTTTTACTTTAGTTACTAAGCCAGTAGCCTTGTCCTAGGTTTGTGCTTCTAGAAGCACTCCCATACTCTCATTAAATGCAAGTATCCCCTTTAGATTTAAAAGCAATATAAAAATTGGTTTTTCTTTGTCTCTTGTTGCTTGATATTTTCCTTTCATGTGAGATATTCACACGCAAACTAGAAAATAGGATTTTTAGGTGTCTTTAGGGAGTGGTTTGCCAATCTTAGTTTTACTATTCAAGGTAGTGTTCATTTAATGCTTTGTCTCACCATGTGGCTTATTTTTGTCTCTAGTACAAAGATATTTGTTTTGGTTAAATAGTCAAATGGTATGTGTTCATATGCATATATTATGGCCGAATTGTTTTTATTGTCATATGCATACATGTTTTGGTTGTTTTTGTTTAAAGTCCTTCTTTATTTTTAAAGTGAACACAATGTCCCTTTCTTAAATATAATTCATGTCACATGCACAAAGCCTTTTTGTTTATAAATCCTTGTTTCGTCAAAATGTTAAACAATGAACTATTTATATTCTTATATGAATTATCACTTATGATTTCTGTTTAAATGTTTTATACTTGTTTTATATTTTCAAATCCCAAGATCAACCAGTATATACATTATTCTATTTTTACATACATATGCTTATACATATATATTATCAAAATTTTACTTTAGTTTTGTTTTAAGTACCATTTCTCATTTTAATTCCTTATTAAAATGTATTTAAAATAGTCGAAAAAATAGGGACATTACATAGCACCTTTCATAACCATAAACACCCCATTCAAAACACTCAAGCAATTTTTCTCTATTGTGATTTTATATCCTTGAGAATCCAATTACCTCAAGGATATAAGCGACTTACAAAGTCCTTGAACAAAGCATATATTAGTAAGCGTGTGAACCACTATGAATACAGATGCTACTTCCTTCTTCCTATCTAGAAAAGACATTATTTATTTGAATGACCAAGTTTCTTACAAATATAGCACTTGCTTTAATCCTCCCTCGATTTTGCTCACCAGCTAGGCTTCTTTGACTTAGAATGCCCATGGCTTTCCTTTTTCACATTCTTCTCCTTCTCCACAAATAAACCATGACCACTACTAGCTTTATTACTACCATTTCTCAACTCCTTTATTTTTGCTTTGACATCATCAGGTGACAAAGTAACCAAGTGATGGATTATAGTACTTAAGAACCTCGTATAACGGTCCGACAACAAACACAACAATATCATTGCCTTTTGTTCTTCAACAATCTTCAAGTCTATACTTTCATCTTAGTTAGCAATCCATCAAAAGCATTCAAATATGCCTTTAGCGAACTACCATCCTTCATCTCGAAGGTGAAAAATGTTCGCAACAAGATCAAATGATTTAGAATTGATTTTTTAATATATATAACCCCTCTAACTTGTCCCATATACCTTTAGTAGTTGTCTCACCACTAACTTCGGAGATTACATTTTTCTCTATAGCAAGTTAAAGAGTAGTGTAAGCCCACTTTTCCATCTTCTCTCTCTCAACATCTGAGATATCACTTGGCAAAAATTGAGTATCAAATACTACCCAATGCACTCTATTCTTCCTAAGAACCACATTCATCTTCCATTGCCATTTCTCGAAATCATTATCTCTTGTGCACTCGTCTATAACCAATTGATTGTTAGGGAATGCAGAATGGATCGTTAAGGAAAAACTAACACTAGAGGAGGGTGAATAGTATTTTCAAGGAATTTAAGAAAATCTAAAACTTATATGATCCAGTATATGAAACACACACCATAGAGATGATAACAAACACATAATCAAATACAAACTCATAAATAAAATGCAGAAAAGGAAAGAACACATCGGATTTTATACAAGTTCAGACTACTCCTATGTCCAGTCCCACGCAACGCTGGATTGCGCAGAGTTTTATTACTATATCAATATCCAAGCTCAACAACCATGATTTCACGGTCACAAGGTTACCACTGATTCCAAACACCCTTGATTAAGTATATTCCCCTTGATTTACCCAGCTACTAGGTTACCACCATTTCCTTCCTTGATTTCACAGCTACAAGGAACACACCATTTCCAAAACTATCCTAAATGATTGTTACAGTCCTTTATCTCTTTAACAACACTTCGATTCAGAGAGTAGTGAGGAGAGAGTGAGAGAAGAAGAAGTTTTATATAATTAGACTTGAAATCGGTGGAGTATAAAGTGTAGAAATCATAAAGATATGATATAATAATGGTGTAATGAAAGGAGATGAAGATGGAGAAGAAGAATGGTTAAAAAATTCGAAATCAACCCCTATTTATAAGATTTGAAAGGTTGTAATGCTTCTAAATGTTACAAATGGTGAAAAGACACTTCCTTTCAAAATTGAAAATACGACAGTTATATGTCGACATCCCTATATATGTATGTTGACATATGTCTTTTAAAATTTGAAATTTGAATGATTTTTAAGGTGTTTTACTATATATATATAATTTTGGAAATTCTTGAGTTAAATCGTAGTGATATAAATAAGTATTATAAAGTAGAAAATCATAGGAAATCATAAATATAAACCATATGAAGATATTTATAAAATTATAAAGTTTAAAACTATATAAATGTATAAGTATAGAAGTATATAAACATATAAACTTATGATCTTTAAAATCTCAAGTTTAAAATCAAAGGTAATATGGAAAAACTTAATTAGAATAGAATTTGAAAATAGAATTTGAAAATAAAATTTGAGAATAAAATTTGAAATCATAATTTGGAAAACAGAATTTGAATTTGAATTTGAACCTGAGTGCTATTCAGAGTCTTACATAAACTAGACTCTATAACTATATTTATCTTGAACTCTTGAAATCTTGATTACTCATGAGTCTTGAATCATCTCTGAATTTTGAATCTCTTGAATCATTAAATCTCTTCAACTATACAGTCTTTAGTATAAATACCTGTATACAAATCCTGCATATATCTAAATATATATTCTAGGTAGAGATGTTAGAATATTTTATAATCAACTAATTTTTAAATAAGGTTTTTGTCATCGAAACTCCATTCTCCAACAATCTCCCCCTTTTTTATGATGACAACCTTAGTTTATAAAATATTCATACCTGTTGATGCTGATCCTTCTAGTACTCCCCTTGTTTATATGAATCTTATATATTATATTTAAACTAAGTCTATATTTTATAATTTCTCCCCCTTTGGCATTATCAAAAAGAAATTCTAAAAATATTCCCCCTAAATCCTATATGTATCTGTATAATTCCTATACTAAATTAAAATACTCCCCTGAGTCCTAAATCTATATAAAGTACTTCCCCAAGATTCATGATTATACAACAATCAAGACTAAGTATATACACAAATCAATCCAAATATCATAATTACATATAAATCAATCCAAGCACACCAATTAAAGTAACACTTACATATTTTTTAATATATACAGGTTTTTAAGTCAAGCAATCCAAATCAAATCAAAAAAATCAATCAAAGCATACCAAACAATTAAATGTATCTTGGGACTTCTGCCCATTCATTTTGTCCAGTGATTGGATTCTTCTTGATGTCCTTCCAGCCTTCTTCATTAGTGATTGGTGCTTTGTTGTTTTCACTTCTGAAATGAGAAGAGATTGACCAATGAATTACGTCAAAATGCTTCTCTGGATATTCAACCATTCTCAGTTGAATTAATTCTAGATAACGCTGATTATGTAGTATTATGGAAAGGATGTTCTTGAAGGAATTCAAATTATCTTCAAGATTTTCTCTTAAGTTATGAATTAGATTTGTCATAGTTTTGAAAAAAATTGAATAGAGAAGAAGGAAAAATGATATAATGATTTTTTTCTAGAAGAAATAGGCTTAAATAGGGTCGGGAATTCATTGGATTTTAAAGGAAATGAGTTAGTTATTTAATTTTAAATTTTGAATAGTTTTGAAAATCTGGCAGTTGTATGTCGACATAGGCAAGTATATATGTCGACTACTTATTAAAATTATTGAAAATTTTCAAATCTTGATTCTTCTGTTTGTATTATATTTTATTAAATTCTAAAGTTTTTTCATTAACTTAAAGATGATTTTGACATAAATAAAACACCATTTAATACTTCATAGAAAGCAAATACATTTAACTAATTAAGACGCACTAAATACGAGATTTGAAAGCAAATATTTAATGATAACTTAAACTAGATGGACAAGTTTTCAGCGGATGATGAGGAGGAAGATGAAATTCCAAGTTTTCTTCCTATCTTGCTCATGAACTTAGTCATTTTGGAAAAATTCTTTTTGAGCTTCTTTTGATTATTGACTATCTTCACTTGATTTTGAACAATCGTCTATCTAGAAATGGTTTTAGTGTTGATTGGACAATTTCTAAAGAAGTTTCTTCTTCTTCGATTTCCATAGGCTCTTGTTCTTGTTGCATTCGAGCTTGTTTGTCTTCGAACGTCTCATACGGTTTGAAAGTGAGTGGAATTTGCATAAGGTGTATGTTCGTGGAATCAAACACCTTTCTTGGCAAAAATTCTTCTCCGTGAAGGTCAACTCCGAAATATTTGAAAATACGAGTGAGATAAAATCTATAGTAAAGAGTGTTTTCTCCGGATGAAATTCTATGGGCTTGAACTCCCTTAAAATCATGTCGGCCCAATTGATGTTATAGCCACCAATAATAGCAAAGAGTGCTTTTTGGACCTTGAGAGTTGGGTTGTTAAAGTTTCTAGAATGAGGAGTGATGGTATGTTGAAGGGGAAGGTTTACTATTCTTGTTTTTGGGCGGAAAAAGTGATTTTTAATTCCATTTAGCATTGCTTTCAAATATGTTGTGATAAGTCTTTAAATCGGTTTCATCAATTTTGAAATCCAAAAAATCCGAGCCTGTGCTTCTACAATTTAAGATATTGCCCAAGATTTTGTAATCTAGAACAATTTGCATGCCTTTGATGCTACTCCAAATTTTGTCTTCATTGCCTTCGAAAAATCAACAATTAAGATTCGCAAAGAACATCTTGACAAGCTTCGGGTAACAAACTTCATTGTTATCTTGAGAGTCAATTATGCTTAATACTTCATTGTGATTAAAGAGAGAGATAAGATCATAGGATGGAAGACTCCAAAGATAACGAAAGCACCCATATTGACTTTTGCATTTGCTAAATAGTAAACACAGGTTTGATAGCTTCTCTATCATTATGAAGATAACCTTTGATGGTTTTGATTAACTTCAATTTCTGGGATGAACTTGAGGAAGTCAATGAAGTGTTTGTTTTGAAGGGTATAGATATGAAGAATATAGTTTGACTTGTGAATGAGTAGTAGAGAGAATAGATGTATATATAGAAATTGAATGGATATGAATTGAATAGGCACAACTTTTCAGAAATCTTTGACACCTTTTCAGACCTTGGGAGTTGGAGGGAAGTTTGAAAGTTTAAACCTTTTGAAATTCAAAGTTTGAATTTCAAATTACAGGCTGATATTTGAAAGGACACTTGGTTTTTGTGACTTTTGGTTAAAATTATCGATTTGTATTTCAGGTTCAATTATTTCCTAAAATAATTTTAATCCTAGCAAACATCCAAAATTTATTTTATTATTATTATTATTATTATTATTTTGAATTTCAAAATTCAAGTTTCAAATTCAAATTTTAAATTTCAAGTTTAAATTTGAAAGTTTAAATTTCAAAAACAAAGCACACGAAACATCCATTTAACCAAGAATTTAAATTTTTATTAAGGCGTACTTGGTTTTTAGATATTTTTCTTTGTAATTTTCTGAATTCTGAATTGCCGTGAAGCAAATGTTTGAGTTTCTGGTTTCTAACTCTTCATCACTTGACGAAGGGTCTGAATTGTCTAAAGTTACTTTGTATGATCTTTTTTTTTCTTCTTTGATGAATTGCTATTGTCCATTTGTTGAATCGATTTATTTGGATATGGACACATTCTCTTCATATGACCTGGTTTATTGCAGTTATAACATCAACCGTCATTTCTTCCGAAACTTCCTTGGTTATTATTTTGAAAATTATTTTTCCTTCTGTATCTCATAAATTTTCTAAAATGTCTTATCAGTAAGGTTGTTTTTTGATCGTCTTCACTGCTCAAGTCAAAATCATTTGTTGTTGCTTTAAATGTAATGGATTTTCTTTCAATTATCTTGTTTTCCTTTCTTTTCTATAATTGGACTTCAAAAGACATCAGATTCCCGATTAACTTCTTAATCCTCATTTCACTGACATTATGGACTTCTTCAATCGCCAATGTTTTCTAATCCCATTCTGAAGTTTAACGAACTCAATATTTTTCTACTTGATCTTCTTCAGAATAAGATTTTCCAAGTGTTGCTAATGAATGCACTATCTCTTGAAATTTGCAATACATATCGGAGATAGATTCATTCTCGTTCACTTTGAATAACTCAAATTGATTAACTAACATTGATATCTTTGTTTGTTTAGCTTTACTAGTTCCTTCATGAGTAACTTGTAAAGTTCTCCAAATTTCATGAGCAGATTTACAAACTAACACTCTATCAAATTCATTCCTATCTAATAAACAGAACAACATATTCATGGCTTTAGAATTTCTCTATGCAACAGCCTTTTGTTCATTAGTCAATTGCGCAAAATTAGTTGTGGGTTCTATATATTCAGTCTGTGTGCTACTCCTTATGTCTAATCCTACCGATTTTAAATAAATTTTCTTTCTACATGCCCAATATGAATAATTACTACCAATAAACAGTGTTGGTCTAACTTTGGGCTGACCATCTACAAAAGAACTATTATTATTACCAGTGTTGGTTTCCATTTCTAAAAAAAAAAAATCAAAAATCAGTTTATGAACTTTTTGAAAGACCTTGCTCTGATACTAATTGTTAAGGAATGTCTATGCATCGTTAAGGCAAAACTAACACTAGAGGGGGTGAATAGTGTTTTTAAGGAATTTAAGAAAATCTAAAACTTACATGATCTATGTTTGAATCATACACCATAGAGATGATCACAGACACATAATCAAACAAAAACACAGAAATAAACAAAAATAAAATGCAGAAAAGGAAAAAAATGCACTGGATTTTATACTAGTTTGGGTTACTTCTACGTCCAGTCCAACGCAACGCTGGATTACGTGGAGTTTTATTACTATATCAATATTGAAGTACAACACCCTTGATTTCATGACCACAAGGTTTCCACCGTTTCCAAACATCCTTGATCAAGTATATTCCCCTTGATTTCCCCGGCTACAAGGTTCCCACTGTTTCCTTGATTTCACGGCGACAGTGAACATACCATTTCAAAAGCTATCCCAAATGATTACAACAGCCCTATAACTCTTCAATAGCACTTCGATTCAGAGAGTAATGAGTAGAGAGTGAGAATAGATGAAGTTTTATATAATTAGACTTGAAATCGACATAGTATAAGTGTAGAAATCATAAAAATATGATATAATAATGGTGTAATGAAAGGAGATGAAGGTGGAAAAGAAGAATGGTTAAGAAATTCGAAATCAACCCCTATTTATAAGATTTGAAAGGTTGCAATACTTCTGAAATGTTACAAATGGTGAAAAGACACTTCATTTCAAAATTGAAAATATGACAGTTATATGTCGACATCCCTATATATGTATGTCGACATATGTCTTTTAAATTTTGAAATTTGAATGATTTTTAAAGTGTTTTACTATGTATATAATTCTTGAGTTAAATCATAGTGATAAAAATAAGTATTATAAAGTAGAAAATCATAGGAAATGATAAATATAAACTATATGAACATATTTATAAGATTATAAAGTTAAAAACTATAAAAATGTATAAGTATAAAAGTATATAAACATATAAACTTATAATCTTTAAAATCTCAAGTTTAAAATCAAAGGTAAGATAGAATAACTTAATTAGAATAGAATTTGAAAATAGAATTTGAGAATAAAATTTGAAATTTGAAAAACAAAATTTGGAAAACAAAATTTGAATTTAAATTTGAACCTGGAGTGTTATTCAGAGTCTTACATAAACTTGACTCTATAACTATATTTATCTTGAACTCTCGAAATCTTGATTACTCATAAGTTTTGAATCTTCCATGAATTCTGAATCTCTTGAATCTTTAAAACTCTTAAACTGTACAGTCTTTAGTATAAATTCCTGCATACAAATCCTGCATATATGTATGTATATATTCTAGATAGAGATGTTAGTGTATTGTATAATCATTTAGTATTGAAATAAGGTTGTTGTCATCAAAACTCTATTCTCCAACATTGATATCCCAAGGCCGCATATGAATCACGTACGTATAACACCACACTATTTTGGCTAATCTTTGAGGGGCTGCCGAGGTATTATCCGAATCCGGAATTTTCACAAACACATACTGACACCAACTGCTCTGATACCAAATGTTGTTGTGAAATTCGAATTCAAACATAAAACTTAAATACAGACTCATAATCCCCTACAGAAGATGGGATCATTGATAGACTCGAAAAAACAATCGAACACAATATCTCAATCACCAAAATAATAAACAAACAATCCAAAACCAACTATTTCAATCGTAATCAGTCAATAATAACTAATAGCAATAAAAATAAAGCATGCACCAAATTTGCAGTAGTTTCACTAAAGATTTATTAATGTACATCCAATTTCAAGAGGGAATTTATTACTATGATGAGAAGAGTACAAGAGATTGATACAATGATCACCAATAATAAATTTAAATTGAGCTTGTGGATAATATAATTATTGAAATAAAACTATGTTACAAACCCTAATTTTCACGTTAAGAAGAACCATCTATCGGGTCAGTTCCTATTCTTCAAATCTAAAAATAGCTTATATAAGGAAGAATTTGTCTAGGAAAATCACCGTTTGCATCTCCATACCATCAAAAAAATTCATTGACAAAATTGGTGAAAAACACCATACTTCCCAATCTAGACGTCTAGATTAGATTTCAAATGTTGGGAATATGCTTTAGCTCAGAGCACCAAACATCCATGCATTTGGAATCAAAACCAGACGTTTGGATTATATACTGGGTTCTGGTTTCTTCAGAACTAGACGTCTGAATTTAATTTCACGTGTCTAGAATTATTCTCAACCATTGAAATCCTATACCCTGCACCTTTTATCTTCATATCACGATAACTTGAGCTCCCTCACTTTAAATCGCATGTTGTTTTCATCAATTCCAAGATATTCTCAGCCTCTTCAGTCTACCATAAGTGTGGCCCTAAAATTTAACATATAAATGATAATATATTAATTTTATAGTTTATTTAAGACTAATTGTGTATACTAGTAAATAATTGCACATTAATTATCTTATTCACAAATATTGAATATATATGTATTTATGTATGTATGTATATATATATGTATATATATGTATATATGTGTATGTATATATGTATATGTATGTTTTATGTGTGTGTGTGTTAAGTTTCGGAATTCCCTACGTACATGTAGGTCGTAGCACTTCACCGTGTCTATCAGAGTCAATGATCGAAGTCTTCAATGTTGGAGTCCTGGTTGAACATCCTCTATCGCCTCTTTTCGAGCATATAATTCGGTTTTACCAAGAATCCCTTATCTTACATGTGACCAATACCATATATATGCCATGATCTTTTCAAATATCATGCGATGTGGGATCATTGTTCCATTCATTCCACAAGGCCACACCATTGTAATGCGAGCCATACCTGATACTCTTTACACCTTGGAATTAAACCAGAGTCCACTTCGCAATTGGGTTAGGATGCTACCCCGAGTTCTCGTAAGCTGTGGAAGATTGTTACTATCGTATATCCACCTTGATGAGTATCCCATGCTCAAGTCCTTTTTTTAGCCATGCTATGTTCATGCTGCACATACCAGTCCCCTTGAACCATGAAGCTCTAATATAGTGTTAAGTTTTGGCATTCTCTACATACCATCAAGTCGTACGCACTTCACCATTTCTTTCGGAGTCAATGGTCGAAGTCTCCAACGCCAACGTCCTGACATAACATCCTCCGTTACCTGCTATCAAGCATATAATTTGGTATTGGCAAGAACATATTATAACAAAAAGAATCCCAAATGCTACGTTCCATCAATACCATGTATATACCATGGCTCTTCAAATATACTACGATATGGGACTGTTGTTCCATTCAATCCACACACCCACACCATTGCAATGCGAGCCTAACTTAATGTTCACAAACGGAATTTCTATTGAATTAGAAAACCGTTAACATGAAATATCGCGATAATACCGCAAGTGCACGGCGTACCATTGTAATACATAGTGAGTGCGAGTTGATCCACAGGGAAAGAAGTAATTTCAATTTTATTCACTCAAATTTAACCAAACTTTGAATTGTTCTAACTAATAAAAACTAATGAAAACTAGAAACTAAGTTGAGAGCTAAATATGAAATTAGAGAGTAATTTAAGGTAAATCCACTCCCACATTTATGTAAGTTATCAAACATACAATTTATGATCTCAATAAGTGATACAAATGCAACATTTAAACCACTAATGATTCTCATGAAAATGAAACTAAAGCAAAACTACTCTAAGTATGGTCTATCAACTATTGGTTAGAACTATAGACCATCAAATTTTGTTCATACTTTCATATCAAAATCAATAATCACTTAGCAAATATTGATGTAACTTGTGTTTATATTGAATAAGAATAGCTCATTTGCAAATGCAACATAAGCAATCAAACCCATATGTATAAACTTACATCAATATTCACTAACATGAAGCACATATTAAAGATCACAAATCATACAAATGTTGAACTTACATAAAGTTGGAGAGCATCATTACCCCTAAATCAAGGGATTAGCCACTCATATGTGTTATCATATCAACACATGTAAATTTTAACATTAGAAAAGAAAGCAAAATGTAAGAAAAACTAAGTAGAACAAGAAGGGAATTAAACTAAGTGCACAAAAATAAATCTAAACTATGAACATAAAGTAAATCGAAGCTATGAACATGAAAGTAAATCTAAGTTATGAACATGAATGTAAATCTAAGCTATGAACATGAAAGTAAAGAGCATAGAAACTAAACTACATTAAAATAAAGAAGTTACATAAGAAAATGGCTAAGTAGCCATGGAAATAAAAGAGAGCTTGTGCTCCTCTCAACTAAACTAAGGGAAGGGATAAAAGAGAAGAGAAGAGAGAATATTTAAGTCACATAAAGGGGTAAATATACATGTTTAAAACCCTAAAACCCTAATCACTTTTGTTAAGAACTCCCCAAAGTGCCCCTTCATGAAGCTTCTAACCCTCTCTTAGTCACTAATGAGTCATGTAGGATGCATGAGACCATTTGTCTTATTCAATAAGTCTTTAATAAGAAGCTTAAGAGAAAGAGGGTAATTTGAGAGGTGGGGTCCTCATGATCATGTATGAGAATTATTTCCTCCTCATTCCTTTGTATGTATGCATTTATGCTCCAAATCTTCATGTGTATGCATTATTTGTGCTCTAAAATTCCTATAAGAGACAAATACAAAGAACAAGTAAATGCAATCACAAAATAAAACATGCACAAGTGACCATTTTACACCTTAAATGAGGATGAATGCATGACAATTTGAGAATTTTAGGATTTTGGTTTAAAACATGTAAAAATAGCCAATTATGTTATTTATTTAATTAAAATAAGAATAAATGTTTGAATATGAATGTGCACATTTACGTGCACATCACTTAACAATAAATGCATGTGTGTATAACTTAATTATGCATTGCCTTCATGTGATATAGGAAGCTAGAAAATATGACTGTATGTTTCAAATTATGAGTCGTATGTTTTTACCGATAGGGCTTATATGTATGTATTATAAATGTGATGTAAGTAATTAGTTGCATATGTTACCAATCAATTGTGCATTAATTAATAATATATCCTACTGCATGAATATATATACGTACATGGTTCTTTATTAATTTCATATAATATGGGAGATTAATCATATTTAATTGCATAGTCATGCAATTAATTAAGAATTAATTGGTTTATATCCTGATTATTGTATGTATATATGTATGTGTGTATATAATTAGTGGTGTATTCATTTGATACATTATGTAGAACTAACCGTGTGGGTTTGTAATTAATTACAGATTAGTGGCATATAGACTTTTTTTAGTGGAGATTGGTTCCCTAAATATCATGAATTTTTTTTTGTGTAAAAGGTAAATACTTATGAAATTCATATGTTACTCCTTTTACATGTGTACATACAAAGTTTCTTTAACCATTATTTCATCTTATAAATAAAGAAGGGTGAGGTAGAAGGGAAAAAATTGAAGGAAGAAACCATTTATAATTGAAAAAAGGCTGGGAATTCAGTAAATAACATACACATATGAACTTTGAAAATTATTTGGGTTGGTATGGATGAAGGAAATTGTTACTACTAAAATAAACTCCTAACATTGGCCGACAGTGAAGGGGTACTATAAGAACACAAACATAGAAGAACCTTCCAAAAGAACAAATGGAAATGAACGAAACAGGAAAGGATGATTTGACAGCAATGCAAAGCGGCGCCCCTCCCCCAGGAAGAAGAGAGTTCAGAGCCTACAAAGCGATAGAGAAGGTTATCTGACCGAGTCTATCCGATAGGGTCTACCCGACGAGAGAGTCTTGATGCGAAAGGTATCAAGCCAGAAGTACATAAAGATTATCCGGAACCAGCTTCCGAAGTAGCTACTTCATTAATGACGGAGGTCACATCGATAGACAACAAAGACATCACCAAAGGCCATCTTCCGGAAAACCATATTGTCCTAAAAGCTCCATTGGAAGGCTAAACGAGACCCTATCAGAGATACAGGCTATCGGTACAAATTTACCTAGTACATGAACCGATAATGGTTTCAAACCGGTAGCTATCTACATAAGTCACGGTGGCAAGCTCCTCTAAGTATTCAAGAGAAATCCGGAAGCCTACATCTAGAAGCTTGCATCCGGGAGCCTTCACCCAGGAGCTGCTACCGGGAGTTCAAATGCTATCCGAAAAACCACCACAGCAACAAGCCCATGTTAGTCTTGGAAAAGCCCCAGTTGACTAGGACCCTCACTCTGAAGACTACAGTTAGCACCACAAGGATGACTGAGAACCAAATGCCCGAGACTAAGGAAAAAATCGATCGGCCAAGGCCCATGCGGGCCCAATAGCCTAGTAGTGGAAGGGGACCCGAATTCTCTATAAATAAGACCCCAGGAGCCACACGAAGGGACACGAACTTTTTTTAATCTCAATCTAGTTCTTTTCTTATAAAAATGAGCAAATCCTCAACTCTTGTAATACATCTAAAATTTATGAATGGAGAATTCTGGATCTTAAACATCTTGCGATTTGATAATCTTATTGTGCTATAATGATGAAACAGGGAGTTAACACTAACCTTTCTTATGAGAAAATCAATCATGGTACCTTAGCAACGGAGGAGGGGCTTTGTAGATATGCGATCCTTCCCCCGCCTTGAGGGTTTTCTATGCTGATCGACACTCTCATGATGAGCCTAACGTTTCCTGAACTCAGAGAAAGGGGGCCATCTGTGAGTTTATAACTCGATCTTTGACGCGATCCGGATCCCTTTTTGTGCTGGTCCAGCGCGGAATGATTGTCTGAGTTGATGAACATTGTGATGCCTTCTTTCCCAAAATAAGGGGACGCATTAGCCCATTTTCTTCTTATCACAGTACATAGCATCACTTTCAGAATTCAGGGATCAATTGATTTCGCAAAGCTTAACTAGTATCTTGCTAAATAATCTTCCCAAGGTCATTTCGGAACACCGTCGCACAGTATTTGTGACGTCCATTCTCCGGGGTAAGACAATTAATCATTAGAATCGGAATTCTGATGCCTAAGGGAAGGTAGACTAGCTTAGATTCGTAGGCTTCAGAACATTCTTCGATAACTTTGAATCATGACGGTGTCAAATCCCATGAACACATGTCCACAATAACTTAATCTGGGTGTTGACGGAAAATATCATCGACATTTTGGTGCTAGAAGGAGGGGTTGAACCTCCGTCCTTATGGTTAATTTGTCAGAATTAATTTGGTGAATTTGTTGGTCCATGGCAGGAAAGATGAAATTGAAAAGATTGGAGGAACGAAACAAAGAACTGGATCCCAACACAATCGTTGAAGGAAATGTGGATCTAATGCTCAATCCAGACAATAAGGAGATAGGAGCCACATCAATCCACAACAAACACTAAAGTCAAACGCCATGGAAGATAATGTCGCAAGAATCTTGGTCTTGGAGAAGAAACTCCAAGAAATGCAAGCTCAGGTCAACGTTGTCCAGGCACATAAATCCTCAAGGCTCACCAGATCTAGTCAGAGAGAGACGAATGAATCTCCGAAAAGGAAGGCTCCTATTCTGCATTCAAAAGCAATGGAGAAGCTTAAGGCGACTTATTCCAAGGAGAAGAAATCCCATCTGATGGGAATTGAGCATCAAGGGAATCAATGCGAGCAGGAACAGTCCGGGAGTTCCACCTCCAAAGGTTATGTTCCCAAGAGAGTGAATTATGACAACACAAAAGCTTATATCAAAGACGTCACCTAGATGACAGACAAGGACTTGTTGGTAAGCGAGGGGAGGAGGACCCAAGATGACAGGGTTAACTACAACGAAAGAGTAGCTCCGTTCATTGATGAAATTATGAACACCATAATACCATCGAGAGTGAAGGTTCCAACCATAAAGTATCTTAGGACGACTGACCCCGATGATCATCTGATGGCTTTCGACGGCCATATGGATCTCTACAACGCTTCTAGAGCGTTTAGTTGTCGCCTTCCCCTGATTACCTTTCAAGGGGCAACAACGAAGTGGTATCTCCAGTATAGAATAAACACCATTTACTCGTGGAAACAATTTCCCTATGCATTTTCCACGTAGTCCTGCATCTGCAAAGATCTGACAGTGGACTACACAGTCATTTCTAACATCAAACAGAGACAAAGTGAGTCTCTCAAGGAGTATCTGAAAAGGTTCAACATTGAGGCCTTAAAGGCCAAGGATATGAATGATCGTGACAACTTGATTGCCATGCATATGGGATTAATCGAAAACATCCCCTTCTGGAAGGAATTATATATCCACAGCTATAAAGACTTACAAGACATTCATTTCCAAGTCAACAAATTTATTCACATGGACGAATTGTACTTCACAAAGAGAAAGTTCGGGCCTCGAGGGGAAGGAGGAAAACCAAACATTGGACGAAAGTTCCCGAGAGGAAATCAAAAGAGGTCAAGATGGGAAGATTCTAATACAAACACAGCTGCTCTAAACAATCCCATCTCGTATGTGTATGCTATTGCAAGAGGGTGAGTTAATAACTTCCCCATCTCGTTCAAAACCAAGAATTGCCCTGAACCTTATTCCGGCAGTAAGTATTGTGAATTTCACAAAATCAATGGACATAAGACTGATGATTGCAAAGTATTCGATGGGATTATCCAGAAGTTAATCCGAGAGGGACATATTAAAGAATATTTTTATATAGGATAATGTCATCTCAACACGCAAGTGGACAACAAAAGGTTTTGGTAAATGCGATAGGAGCTGCCACGGAGGACGGCATCCTGAAATTAGGGCCTCCGATAAACCAAATCAATGTGATCCATGGAGGACCACACCCTGCTGAAAGCTGTCCGAGAACTAGGAATCAATATATGAAGGAAGCCATGGAGGGAATATTATCCATTCAAGAAGAGTCATCATTAAAGAACGCAAGTTATGCTCTCAAAATGCACAACCTAGTGATCTCTCTAGAAGAAATGAAGAAGGGGGTCCGTCACCCGCATAATGAACCCCTTATGATAACAGCGCAGATAGGGCTCTCTGATGTTTCCAAAATACTTGTGGATACTGGAAGTGCCGTCAATGTCATCCTTAAGCACGCTTTCGATCAGATGGAAATTTCTGAGAAGAAGTTAGAGCCAAGCAATGAACTAATCTTCAGATTCAACAACAAAGGATCGACTCCGGTGGGTCAGATCAACCATCTGATTCAAGCTGGACTGTCTCCATTTCATTGGACTTTCGAAACTCTATTTGTTGTTATCAATCAACCATCCTATTAAAACGCCTTCTTTGGACAACTAGCTTTGAAGGAGATGGATGCTTTTATTTCTTCCAAATATCTTATGTTAAAGTTCTTAACCAAGCAGGGGTGGGGTACCATCAGGGGAGAACAGTTTAGTTCCCGCGAATTATACTTCGCAACGATTAATGAATACAAAAGGGAGTGTTCTTCGTACTTTGATTCTTTTACTATTTTTATACCTTCGGATAGGGGATTCTTACATCCCTCATTCGAAGCAAAGATAAAAATAAATAAGACTGACAAACGCACCAATGGTAGGTACACTTTTCCGAAAAGGAAGAGGTCCGATGAGGTGAATTTGACTGAGGAAGGAGAAATCATCACAGATCTGGACTCTAGGGGCGGCATTGAAAGGATAAAACCAATAGAAGATGTGGAGGAAGTAATCGTTGACTCAAAAGATCAATCGAGGGTCGTCAACATAGGAAAAAGGATGACAGAGACCCTTAGGGGCGACCTAATTCAGTTCCTACAGCGCATCAAAGATGCTTTCTCGATTTGAGGACTTCTCAGCTCATCAAATATCCTACGGGAGAATTCCCAAGCCGATTCACTAGCCAAGTTAGCCAGCTCCCGGGGGGCCCCGAAACTCGAATAATTACCGTGGGATATTAGGAAAGGCCTAGCATCGAGCGGGAGGCATTGGAAATAGGGAAAGAGTTATTGGTCTTAACTAGATCCCAAGCCTTGAGAAGGGAGGACGAAGGAAACCAAGAGGAAAACTCCAATCGGGAACCTCCCCTAACGGAAATAAACTACCAGCAGGAAATTACATGGATGACTCCCATAGAAGATTACCTTCTAAAAGGGACTTTACCCCTTAGTAAGCAAGGCGCGAGAAGGATAAAACACCAAGCTCCTACATTTGTGATTGTGAATAATATACTCTATAAAAAGGCACATTCGCTTCCTTATTTAAGATGTGTAAGTTCCAAAAATGGACTTAGCCTATCAAAAGAAGCTCATGAAGGATGGTGTGGGGACCATTCCAGTGGAGTTAAGATGGCCAAAAGGGTCATGCGACAAGGTTATTATTGGCCGAACATGGTTAGTCAAGCAGTTGAGTACATCAACAAATGTGATAAGTGTCAGAAGTACTCTAAGGTTCTCCGACTTCCTCCTAGCGAACTAACCACTATATCAAGCCCCTAGCCATTCGATGTATGGGGAATAGATTTAATTATACCCTTACCAATCACCAAAGGTGGAGTTAAGTATACTATGGTAGCTATCGACTACTTCACCAAGTGGGTGAAGGCAGAACCCCTTTCAACAATCACATCCAAAAAGGTGCTAAGATTCGTGATATAGAATATCATTACCCACTTCAGAATTCCTTGCAAAATCATATCAGATAATGGAACACAATTTGAGAGTGAAGAGTTCACCTAATTTTGTGAAACAAATGGAATCATAAAAAGTTTCTCCTCGGTAGCCTATCCGAAAGCTAACGGAGTTGTGGAAGCTTCCAACAAAACCATAAAGACAATTCTTGAAAAACGCCTAAATCAAGCCAAAGAAAATTGGGTCGAAGTGTTGCCTTTAGTACTTTGGCCGTACAGAACCTTTACCAAAACAGCTATGTGAAACACCCATTTCTCCCTGGCGTATGGATGCAAACCATGCTTTCGGTTGAAATTGATATCCCATCGCATAGAAGGATAGCATATGCATTTGACCCCAATCAAGAGTTGAAGAAGGAATCACTATACTTAATACAAGGATTAAGAGATGAGGCCGCAATAAGAACCGCTGAATATTAAAAGAGGATTACGAAATATTACAACTCAAAGGTCAGGACTAGAACCTTTGCAAAAGGGGAGTTAGTGTTATGGAGAGTGATGGATAACACGAAAACCCTAGCGGATGGCCCTCTCGGTCCAAATTGGGAAGGACCCCTAATCATACATCAAGAAGTTATTCCCGGAACATATCGGCTATGCAGATCCAACGGTGATCTGGTTCCGAGAACATGGAACTCAGAACATTTAAGACCATATTTCTCAACGATAAAGGAATAAGGAAAAAGACTTTCCTCCAAAGATAATTACGTAGCTAAGGGAACGGAAACCCTTCCAGTAGCTCAAGAGAGACCCAAAAGGGTTCGAGCTGAAAAAAGATCAAATCCCTCGTCATCGCCAAATTGGTCAGGGCGAGGCATCCCCCAGAGGGGATGGTGTGTTAGACTTTCTCCATTCCCAAATCAGAGGGGGCAGGGTTAAAGCAACAAAAGCGCGAGCCTCCATTTCACATCAGAAATGGTCATGGCGGTGCATCTAAAATTAGCACACCCTGCCTCTGGTCGTAGAAGAGTACGCCCTGCCTCTGCTAGAAATAAGCATGTCCTACCATTGCTCGTAGAAGAGAACGTACTACCTCTGCTTATGTTCCGCGTTACTCGCAAGAGGGAGCGCATACCCCTATAATCGGCTACGATGGTCAGGATAGGGCACCCCTAGGAGGGGGTGGCGTATATGCTTCTATCAGAACCTACGATGGTCACTTTAGAGCATCAAAAGAGTAAACCTATGTTTTGTGCCAGCGATGGCCCCATCTAAGTTTATAAGACCTTATCATCGCCTATGATGGTCAGGATACGGCGCCTCCTGGAGGGAGGTCAGGTAAGACCTTGGGCGCAGCTTGTGGATAAGCTAGTCAAGCGCACCGGACGCACAGGCCCAGAGAGTGGCCAACAAAGCACGTACATCCTATGCTTTGACATAAAAAGCCTAAGGAGTGGCTCAAGGAGAACATACAACATCTTCTTCAGAAATCAAATCAAAAATGGATGCCAAAACAGCAAATACTGGGGGGTTTCGGTCTTCTATATATTAATGCCCGAATCTGGGTCGATTCGGCTTTTCACAAATACTGGAAGAGGTTCCCAGTTCTCTATCTATGTTAACGCCCGAATCTGGGCCGATTCGGCTTTTCACAAATACCGGAAGAGGTTTCCGGTTCTCTATCTATATTAATGCCCAAATCTGGGTCGATTCGGCTCTTAACAAATACCGGAAGGGGTTCCAGTCTTCTATATATCGATACTTGAGTCTGGGTCAATTTAACTTTTCACAAATACCAGAAGAGGTTTATGGTTCTCTATCTACATTAATGCCAAAATGTGGGTCGATTCGGCTCCTAATAAATACCGGAGGGGGTTTCAGTCTTCTATATATTGATACCCGAATCTAGGTCGATTTGGCTCTTCACAAATACCAGAAGAGATTTCCGGTTAACTATCTATATTAATGCCTGAATGTGGGTCGATTCGACACTTCACAAATACCGGAGGGGGTTACAGTCTTTTATATATTGATACCCAAATCTGGGTCGATTTGGGTCTTCAAAAATACCGGAAGGGGTTTCCGGTTATCTATCTATATTAGTTCCCGAATCAGGGTCGATTCGGCTCTTCACAAATACCATAGGGGGTTCCAGTCTTCTATATATTGATACGTGAATATGGGTCGATTCGGCTCTAAACAAATACCGATGGGAGTTCTGGTCTTCTATATATATTGATACCCAAATCTAGGTCGGTTATGCTCTCCACAAATATCGGAAGGGGTTTCCGGTCTTATATGTATATTAATACCCGAATCTGGCTTAATACAACTCTCCACAAGTGCCGGAAGGGGCTTCCGGTCTTCCATCGGTATTAACGCCCGAATCTGGTTTGATTCAGTTCTTCACAAATACCGAAAGATGATTTCTGGTCTTTAAGCTTCAGATTATCTGAGTAAAGGTTAGTTTAAAGATACTGTCATAGCAGGGAATCAGCTGATGGACCTCAACCCTTAACGAATAAGAAAAAGCTGGTCCGATGGTGATGCCTCATGGGTTTCATAACGTAATCCAGCGTCAAGAGACAGTTCACAAACGAATGGAAAAGAGCCTGAAAAGAAAATGTTTGACTTGAAATGTCGAAAACACCCCTTCACTAAGGGGGCGGGAAAAATGTTACTACAAAAATAAACCCCTAACATAGGCTGACAGTGATGGGGTATTGGAGGAACACAAACACATAAGAAACGTCCAAAAGAACAAATGGAGATGACTGAAAACTAGGAAGGATGATTTGAGAGCAACGAAAACTGACGACCCTCCCCCAGGAAGAAAGGAGTTCAGAGCCTACAAAGCGATGGCGAAGGTTATCTGACCGAGTCTATCCGATAGGGTCTACCCGACGAGAGGGTCCTGAAGCAAAAGATATCAAGCCAGAAGTACGTAAAGATTATCCGGAACCAGCTTCCGAAGTAGCTATTTCATGAACGATGGAAGGTCACATCGATAAACAACAGAGACAACACGAAAGGCCATCTTCCGGAAAACCAGATTGTCCTAAAAGCTCCACCGGAAGGCTAACTAGGACCCTAGCAGAGATACAAGCTATTAGTAATAATTTACCTAATTCAGGAACCAATAACGGTTTCAAACCGACAGCTATCTACATACATCACGAGGGGAAGCTCCTCTAAGTTTTCAGGAGAAAGCCAGAAGCCTACATGTAGAGGCTTGTATCCGGGAGCCATCACCCAGGAGCTGCTACTGGGACTTCAAATGCTATCCGAAAAACCACCACGTCAACAAGCCCATGTTAATATCAGAAAATCCCCAGTTGATCGGGATCCTCACTCTGAAGACTATAGTTAGCGCCACAAGGACGACCGAGAACCAAACGCCCGAGACAAAAGCAAAAAGCGGTCGGCCAAGGCCTATGCAGGCCCAATAGCCTAACAGTGGAAGGGTCCCGAATTCTCTATAATTAAGACCCCAGGAGCCATACGAAGGGGCACGAGCTTTTTAATTCCCAATCTAGTTCTTTTCTTCTAAAAAGAAGCAAATCCTCAACTCTTGTAGTACATCTACAATTTATGAATGGAGAATTCCGGCTCTTAAACATATTGTGATTTGATATTCTTGTTGTGCCATAACGATGAAACAGAGAGTTAACACTAACCTTTCTTATGAGAAAATCAATCATGGCACCTTAGCAATGGAGGAGGGGCTTTGTAGATAGGTGAAGTCTCCTTCCCCTGGCCTTGAGGGTCTGCCATGTTGATCGACACTCTCATGATGAGCCTAACGTTTCTTGACCTCAGAGAAAGGGGGCCAACTATGAGTTTATAACTCGATCTTTCACGCGATCCGGACCCCTTTTTATGTTGGTCCGGCGCATAATGATTGTTTGAGTTGATGAATATTGTGATGCATTCTTTCCCAAAATAAGGGGATGCTTTAGCCTGTTTTCTTCTTATCATAGTACATAGCATCACTTTCATAATTCAGGGAGCAATTGATTTCGTAAAGCCCAGGTAGTATCAAGCTAAATAACCTTCCCAAGGTCATTTCGAACACCGCCGCACAGTATATGTGACGTCCATCCTCCGAGGGTCAGATAATTAATCGTTAGAATTAGAATTCTGATGCCTAAGGGAGGCTAGACTAGCTTAGATTCGCAGGCTTCAGAACATTCTTCGATAACTCTGAGTCATAACGGTGTCAAATCCCATGAACACAAGTCCAAAATAACTTAATCCACGTGTTGACGGGAAATATTGTCAACAGAAATGCTGTACTTAAATGAATTAAAAAAAAATATGGACTAATCTTTATATAAGGTGAGTTCTTAAATTTCATTTAAACACTTAACTACTATAGAATCTTGATATTAGAATCTCTGTATCTTTCATAATAGACTTTGATTCATGCACGCTTTCTTTTATGTGATTCTCAGTGGAATTTTGTACAATTTGGAAATACCGTTCCTAAGTTTGAGTCTGTTAAAAATAAATCATGGCAATTAGTTAGTTAATAGAATTTTAATTACGAGAAAGACATTTATCACGGAAAATTATGATCATAAATTTGCGTTGTGATATAATTATAATTATTTGATACTGTGAATATTTGGATGTTTTTGAAATAAATTACTACAAGCGCACAAGTATATAGTATGCATGCCGAACATGGGGAGAAAAATTAATTTTTGTTATATATTTAATCTCGTGGCCGAGGTAGAAAAAATTTCATGATTTTGGTTCGAAAACAAAAAAATGAAATTGCAATTTAGTTCAGAACAAATCTAAATGAACCGATGGCCAAATATAAATTATCAATTCAAACAGGATGAGCAAGTAAACCACTGTTTATGTAACAACCCAGATTTTTGGATCGGGATTGTAATAGCTCAGATAAATTTAGTGTTTAAAAAAAGAATAAAGATTTAGTGTTAAAATAAATATTTATATTTGTATTTAGAATATGGAATTTTATCTATTTTGATCCTGGTTTGTTTTGTTGAAACATTAAAACACTTGTCCTTAACCATTTGGAATTATCTACACGTTATTTTCTATCGGTGTCTGGATCCTTCGTTGGTTTATAAAATAGTGTATCATTCCCTTATGGGAAGGGGGGAACATTTCTCTCCTCTTCACAGCCGAATACTTTACTCCCCAAATCAAAATTCTTTTTCCCTAAATCCATGAAAAACACGGGCCATCATTGTGATCGCTCCACCATCCTCAATTGGCCTCTGGCTTTCTCCGTCCTCTGCCATTTTTTCTCACCTACTTGGTAGCACCGCAAGCCACACCCCTACGTTAGCACCTTCGAAGCCGAAACTGTTTTGCCTCAAAAGGACGTAGTCACCCTGAAGCGACGGCCTCGTCGGCGATGTGTAGCCACCACGGATGTTGCAAAAGTCGGTGGCAACGCAAATACATGTTGTGCTTCTTTCCAGTGCCTCATGTCCCAGAGCGTCGATCCACCGTGACTCATGGCATCCCTCCGAGTTGCAGTTCCTCTTTCAAGTATAATTGTCGTTTCCGCTCTGTGCCTCCTTTGACTAATTGAGGTGAGTAAACTCGTGGTTTTTCTTACTTCAAACATTTCGACTGTGATCAAATCAGATTATAGTGGCTTATTTGTTTTTGTTGGCTGTTGTGTAAATTGGTCCATGACTGCCGAATGATAGCCTGTCTTTTAGAAATATGGAATAATTTTAAACAAGTTGATCTGCAAATTAATTCATAGTATTGAAATTTTACTAAGTATTAACTACTTACTTAACTGAAGTATGTGTTAATGTTAAAATTCGGAATCATAATGTATACTATTGTATAGAAAATGAACTAGGAAATAAGTTCTCAAAGTATAATTTAAAATATATGAGGGTTGAACATTAATACAAACCGTTGTGCTTAAATTAAATTTCCTATAGGATTTATTTTGATAACAATATGTTCTTGCCGAATTGATTGTCAAAAAATGAACAAAAATTTCAAAGCTACTGCTTGATTATTGCCGCAGATAACATATTGCTTGTTGGATATGAATGTTTGCACCAATAGTGTAATATTCTGGAATTCACTTTGGATTTGTAAATTTTCGTTCGAGCAACAACTCCTCGTACTTTAGAATCGTAACTATCATTGTCTTTTGATTAATCGGTCTTTTGTTGCATCTACGAACTGGTAATGGCCGATGCGGGTTATGTGTAGTTTCTTGATGAAGTAACAAATTTTATATTCAGAGTGCATGTAGGGGTTTCTTAGATATTTAAATATTGTCTTTGTTGGGGTTATTCGATCAAAATCGAAACCCTAGTTTATAAATTTACACTATTTATAACTAGATCATGCGATTAAAAGTAAATCGAAAATAAAATCATACCAGATCATTGTTGAATCTGCGAATCAGAATGGAGATGGAGGTCGATTGAATCATCTAGTATGTCATATGCTGCACCTCTATATGTATCCACAAGCGAATATCTCGAAGACGTCATACGAAATCGAAAAGGGGAATTGGTACTAGCCGATGATTGGATTTAGGGTTAGCTCATTTTCGTGATTTTGTATATCTCAATATAAAGAAGGAACCAGCCTTGTTTTATAATGAAATATCACGATATTTTAGTTGCCATTTCAACCCAGTAAACTGTTCAAAAGGAAGAAGAGTCAAACCCCTTTTATTCTCCTTTATCAAGAATAGTTAATTCCCTTTGCAATGCTTTTACGTGTCACCCTATAGGTTATTAAATCATTGGCAACAATTTAAACAATATTTAAATTGTAAACAGTGAGCGGCATCTAGTAATACATCACTGCTACCCAAGTTATAATAATATTGACGATTCGATACAACCTTTCCATGACCAATGTATCAATGTAATATGATCCTTTTAACCATTATATCTAGGATTAAACTAGAGGCATGGATCATATCATCCTCATTATAATTTAATCTGATTTTCTGGATCGATGAGTAGGCTGTTTAAAAACAAATCAATATTTGAGCATGGCCATGCATTTCACAGTCTCACTCAATCAAGTGGCCCATGGATATCATGATGAATATATCGTAGGGTTAAATTCCATCAGGATTGTAACGACCCGTATTTTTGGCAGTCAAATATTTAATTTAATTTATTATTTTAAATATTACCTTTGGTATATTAATATTTTATTCGTTATTTAAAACGAAGTTTGAACATTAATTTTATTTATAATATAAAACGAGCTCGAAATTGAGCGGAAGTTCGTAAATTTCGTTTTGAACTTCAACTGAAATATGGAATCTATTTTAATCGAATTCTACGAAAACAGAAATGATTAAGTCGATTTAATTATAAATATAAAAAGATTTTTATATAAATGAGATGTCATTTAAACCCAAAACTTTAACTGCTGAGTTTGAATTCTACCCTGTTAGAAATTTAAGTTGTTTGCTTTAATACGATGGGATTATCGTTAATTTAGCTGCTTAAAACTTAATTTAATTGAGATTATATGAGATTAAAAAATAAACTAGCCTTAAGATTTTAAACAACATACATAGTTATACTTTTAAATAAAAATCCTTATGTGCACATGCACATACGCATATGTGTGCGTGTGTATATATATATATACACACACATACATACATACTCATCGACATGGCTTGGTTTGGCAACATATGAAACCAAATGCCTTTGCATCATACTCGTCCAAATATAATAAGGAGATATTACTCCATGAACAAAAGGAAAAAATGGATTGTATTCAACATAACAACTAGAAGTGTACAATACAAAGAAATACAACATATAAATATAAAACTGAAATACATAAAACTAAAATTTGTTAATATAACTTATTTATTCACGAGCCAAAGAGGTGGCGAGATGGGGGAACATGATACCATGGTTGGGTTTGATAACTAACGGATGGAGTGAGATGAGTTTGCTCAGATGGTGCGATGTAGCAACAACCAAAGCAACACCTTCAATTTTGACTCCTTTCCCCTCTTCGGTGACACCACTGCAATATACATGATAGTAAACTCCTTTGTTTGTTATCGAAATACTTCAACATGACAATTCAAAATCCAAAGTGATACATACCAGGTCTTAATGAGAGCATCGATGTGCTTGTACCATCTGGCAACATGGATATACTCAGCTGATGGCACTAAAAGAAGAGCAGAATACACAGTTACATCATCATTGGATGCTTGGTATCTGAAATTATATTGTATTCAGAATTAAAACTGCAAATGTATCCATAATTCAGATACCTTACTGTTCAAGGTGAATAACATGCTAACCCGGATATATAACTGCGAGAGAGAAGGCACTCATCAAGCTTTTTAAGGCCAGCTGCCGAATCAAGAGCATTAAGTGTAATTGCCTTTTGTTCTAGTTTTTAATGCTGCAAATCCTGCACAAGTTAGACGTAAATTTTTACTTGTGCCCCTCTTTTTAATAAACAGAAATTTAAAGAACACATGAAAACAGTAAATGCAATTTTTATGAGCATACATAATGAACAGTTAGATAACTGGACATGTTTCTATTTACAATCTCAATAAGATTTTGTTCACAGCTAAGGAAAATCAACCTTGAACAACTAAAGATATGGATATATATATATATATATATATATATATATATATTCCAATTCTATTGAACAATGAACCAATAGGGAAAACATAAGTAAACAGCTAGGGTAACAGCTAGCCGTATGCACCTACTTGTACATCAAATCTATGAATATATTTAGACCATCAAGTCTATACAGAAAATTATATACAGCTCATACAAGGCTGTAATTTACATTTAAAAATGTGAACACAAGATCCATGTCACGTTTTCAAATCTGTGTCGAATGGACAATTCATGAACTCAATCCACCAAATCTATACAAGTCATTCAATATGAACAGAAACTGTATTGAAAATACAACACTGGATTTAGCAAATCTCTGTAAAACCATCACAGTACACGATCTAAAAAGGGGAAGCCAATGGCCTAAGAATTTGTAGCTGAAGCTATCTAAGATAGGACGTTGATCTTATCTAAAATCCTAACACTATAAATACGTTGTGTTTCTTCATTTCAGAACGACACAAACAAATACAGTAAACAAAAATGGTTCGAACCTCATAGAAATCAAAACAAAAGTCATACAGCAGTACAAAATTTAATTTAAAAACTTATCTGTACTCGCGATGGATCCCCTGAAGATTTCGTTCGACGTGAAGGGTTAGGGTTCGGATCGCCTTCAAATAACATCTTCGAGTTGTTTGCCGATAGTCTGAAGTGGTTTTCAAGGCTCGGAGGTTGATCGTTGAAGTTGTGGTCACATTGGGTGCTGAAGGTATTATCTTTGGGGTTTATCAGAATTGATTCGAGGAGGAGATCGAAGCAGAAAGGGGCTGCATAGGGGGCGATGAAGCTTGGTCTCGATTTTTCCTGAGAATCGGACAAAAGGAAGGCAGCTAGGGTTCAGCCATGGACGAAATTTTGGTGGAGGCGGTGGAGTTTTATCGTTCTGAGGATTTGGGGGTAATTGGTAGGGTTTTAATTAGGGTGGTGGGCTCGGAGAGGTTATGCGGGCCAAACAAGGTAAAAGCCCATTTTTTTTAAAATTCATGTTTAAAAATTTAATCACTTTATAAGTTAGTTAATACCATATATCGCGCAAACATTAACGGATTTTAACACAGTCAGGGTCGTTGGAACCGTAGAGACGAGGGTTTCGAGATGGAGCAGGATCGGGCAGGACTGAAAGCAAGACGAATTTTTAATTAAATTAAACGATGTTTAATTTATTTGAAAAACCCGCGTTTGACGACCAAACCAGACCAATGTGAGTTTAACTCACTCAGAAATCCCATTTATAATTACTATAAATTGGGTTTATTATTTGTATGCCATGTTGTGGTAAGTGTTGACTGATTTGATGATTGGTTGGATGTCGATACATATTGTATATCATCTATTTAAATTTAACATGGTTTAATTTAAATAATACTATTGTTATTTTTAACGATGACTTCCAATAAAGGTAACTTACCTTGTTGGTTACATAAATGTATTTGAATTAGATTGGACGCTTGAATCGTTATTGGTTGACCACTATAAGTGGTATTGATTATTGTTTATTTTCATATGATTGTTATATGAGCTGTTGAATCATGATGATTGGATTATTGAGTTGCTTGTCGATTGTAGAATCTAAATTCAACGGTTGTTTATTATTAACCAATAGATGGTATTGGTTAAGAAACCGGCAGTGGATGGCCTAAATATACGTTTTCTTATAGAAGGAGATTTACCGTTAATAATTAGAAATGAAGATGTGAAATTTATATTTTTAAAGTATATTATTTTAAATTGGATTATAAAAAAAGAATAGACCAACCATACCTACATCGATGATTTTAATCATTTTTAGTACAAAAATATATCCGTGTATAAAGCACGTGTTTTATCTAACATATGAAATGACCTTATGAAATTGATTCTAATACTTAGGATATTGATAAGGAAGGGAGTGGATATTAAGGCCATAAGGATATTTGATTTTAAGAAGCAATTTAAGATGAGATTAAATTGATTTGATTATTACTCAAAATCAAATGGAATTATTTAAATTAATTTAATTTGAAATTAATTTAAAAGGGAAAGACGAACGTGGATTGATTAATGTGTTTATCATGTGTAGATTTGACCAAGTCAACTGTGTTATTCAAAATTTAATTATTTAACTAGTGGCAATAGAATGGATAATTAAACCATTTTTAAAATGTTGATATTTGTTGAATGATAATCAAAGTGACATCTTGGGATTTAAAAGTTGTAAACAAAGGGTTATAAAGTTTTAAACTATTGTTTATAGTAAAGTGAGGGTATAAACAAGTATGTAAACGATGACAATTTAAGTTTAATTCGTAGTTTAGAATTTAATCCTTATTGAGGTCTTATTTCCATGTTAGACGGAGTTATAAAGATGCAATAGATTTACCATACATAAAAGAAATGAGGTTTCGTCAAGATATAAGTAAAAGAGGATTTGTTTAGATATTGAGAATGAATATCGGTTTTGGTATTGCAACTGATATTATCTTAAGGTAAGAACGTTGTTGATCAAGGTCTGATAGGTAATTTAAATAACCCAACTTGAACGACTTCAGGATTACCAAAGGATGATATTGGTCATAATAGTGGAGAGGTTAAAACAAATCACTTTGAAAAATAATAATGTAGCGTTATTTGAGGATTTTTGGGAATATATATACTTTGTGATTTCAAAATAAAAGGGGATTTAAAAACGGGCTTAAGAATTTAAGTGGCATTTCCATGGCAAAAGGAATAGAAAAAGAGATCGATGGAAAGACAAGATTTGGGAATAGAAGTGGTAATTATGGTTTCCCAAACAGAAATGAATTGGAGGGTTCATAATACAAAGGATGAATTTAATCGATTAACAATTGGTAAATAATGAGTACCAAATGTGTAAATGATATTTAAAGGAAGAATTTGATAGGGTTTCAAGATATATTTTCTTAGTATCATTATAAAATGATTTGATAATAATTTTACAAAAATAAAGATATTATTTCAAATGGCCAAGTGATGCTGTATAGCCAAACAAATGAATTTATTTATTTATTTTTTTATGCTTGTTTATTTTGATAGTTAAATAACCGACTATCAAAATCATGTCCAATGTGCTGTTGGTACGGAAAGGCTGGGATTGAACTTATATTCGAAAACCATTCCGAATCGCAAATACATAAAAGATGCTGATTGAAGATGGAGAAATTGAAGACCATAGATCTTCATGAAACGGAAGGGTTACTTATAATCTCTGGCTTAGCGGCCCGAGATACACTGTGATTCGATCGTGGTTGAAATCTATGGATTGCAAGGGCTTCTCGCTACTGATCCATGGGGTGATTCCTTTATTGGATGCAGTAGGAGAGTACCTTCAGTTCATCCTGTTCCTGGATGACTTGTATGGATGAATGTCTGACAGAGTATTTCCAAAGGGATCACGTACGTTGATTCTTACAAACGTATTTCTGTTAGTGGCGGAGAATGGCACTTCTCTTAGCTTAACTTTCAGAGTATTTTTGTGGACGTCAATTAGTGATATCTGGCGGATCTGATGATGTGGCATTAAAAGTGAATGACGATCAGATGTTTCAAAGTAAATTCTGACCTCAAGCCTCACAACCGGTGATTGAAAAAAATTGGGCAGGCAGCATGGCTATGTGGGTCGGTCCGATTTGGGTGTATAATCACCTATCTAGAGAAATTCCTTTTGCTTCTTTAATCTATCGATGCTGTCCCTTTTCGAGAAGACGGCGGGTCGCACCCAACCGTTGGTGATATACATTCAATACACTCAAGCGAAATGAGTGGTCGGTGATGTGAGGGCCGGGTTGCAAGACGTTCTTGTTGAACCCAGTGTATTTGCCTCTAGAGATACACGATCGGCAGGTGATCCCATGCCTTGTCATAGTCAGAATCCAATCTCCAATAAGCGCCCGCGGTTTTGTTTGTATACTATATATGTAGAGCGTGAGATGCAAGCGTTCTACTAGATTCTATTTACTTGTATTTAGACACTATTATAATATCAGACAAGATATTGGTTTCCAAAATATTTTGGGTCATCGTAAGGTAAAAACAGTCCGTGTTTATGTGTAGATTTGGTCTTACGATTATCCTTTTCTTTGAAAGATTTTTACTTTAAAATCAGGTTGTGTGATACCCTTAATACTGTGCAAGTTTTCTCACTCTGGTTCACCAGACTGACCCGGTGTTTTGTAAATGCTCGGGTTAGCCCGAGGTATACAGGTTCAGGTTATCGAAAGCTGTGAAGAGACGAGCTGGAAGAGTCCAGACGTATGATACTATTCCGCTATGTGTTGTATATGGGACAAATTTATATAACTATCCCGTTATGTGATGTACTCTGATATTGTAAGTGTTTTAAAGCTCTTAATAAAGTTATTTCTGTATTATATTTTGTTCCGCTGCGATGTGAGACTCTGTGTTGTGTTGGTTCTTCTTCTTCTTCTTCTATTCTAATATTTCTTTCTTTCTTTCTTACCTCACCCTCTAATTTCTTTCTAATAACTATCCAGTATTTTCGGTGTTTGGAGGGTTGGCATGAGTTACAGTAAAGGTATTTATGTCAATTTTCGAGGCCGAAAATTCCTGGGTCGTTACATAGATCATTCATAATTTTGATTCAATTCGAGATATATCCAATAATCACCATTATCATTACTCTGTTACGAAATAACTTTAGATGATATCAAAATACAAATATCCTCAAATAAAATTATAATGATTTCAGGTCTGAGGACCATTACATCACTATCACTATGAGAACAACTTATGATATTGTTGATTATATTCCATGTAGTTATCTCATGGTGGGTCAGCCAAATACGCTATTCTCCAATACGTATTTACATCTTGACTTTAATATCACATATATTGATGATCAATGAGATGTGATCATCAGTCAATCGATATACTAGTCTCAACGCTTTATTGTTGCCCTATATAAACAATAAAACTCAACTAGGTACATTTAAGAATTATAATACTTATCATATTATATAATCTCAAGTTCAGTCTTACTCAAACTATATAATTCTGTATTATTATTCTAAGGACTTCTATTAAATTGTTATTTATATTACGCAGTAAATATAACATAACAGAATATTTTTATTCCAAATAAAACAATAACGTTATTAATCACATCAAATGGATTGCCTCTAAGGCATAAACAATAACAATCTCCCACTTGCACTAGAGTCAATCATTTATGTATCATATATATATTCATGAAAGGTGGTGCCTGGCGCAACGGTAAGATTACCCGGCTGGTAATCTGGAGCGCGCAGGTTCGAGTCCCGGCCTCTTCACATATGTGAGGGAAAGGCTTTGGCACTAATCGACCACCCCCAGAGCCCGGAAAGCCGTGAGAATAGTATCAAGATGGGAGACTGCCATGGGAAGTCCTCTCGCGCTTGAGTACGGGAGCCTTTGGCACTGGGTATCCACCTATATATATATATTCATGAAGCTAGTGTGACTATTAAACTTCTGCTGCGACAGTGTTTAATGCAGTAGGTCTGCAACATTACAGCTTATGCAACTTTGCAAATATGTTCATATTCTCTATGAACAATTTCACATAAGAATTATATTTCTTAAATATATGTTTGGATCGATTATGAGTTTAACGTTTTAGGCCTGAGCAATTGCCATATTGTTATCGCAATGTAAATAATTGGATCAACAATGAATTAAGTTCAATTATGAACTTCTTAATCCAGACATTTTCTTTATTAGAATCAATATCAATTTCTTGTTTTAAAACTAATATTATTCACAATAATTAATGTGTTATCAATATATAACATTGTAATTATTGTGTCACTCCCTCTCAATTTCTTGTCTACACAAGATTCAATGGTATTTTGTGGTCTCCAACATTTCGGATTCTATTTTATTCTCATCGGTATGTTAGAGACTGACTCTACTTTATAAGGATACCAATTCGAGCAATAAATATTTAATTATCAGAGGATTTGTAGAATTAGTATCCATTTTCTTCTTTTGGATATTCCATAAAATATTTATTTGATTTGGGTCCGATCTTATCAGAGGAATGACGTTTAATAAGCGCCATACATCCCAAATCTGCGCATTTATACATACTAGGATATTTCCTAATCCATATCTTATATGGCATCTTTAGACTTGTTTTAGTAGGATTAATTTAATTGTTCTCAATTTAATTTATAGGAAGATCTATATGAATTATCTTGGTCGTACCTTATCTTATAAGGTGTGATTACTCCTTTCACGCACACCATTTCAACATGGTGTTCTAGGTGGTGTGAGTCGTGAAACAATCTCAAACTCATATGGATTGTCATTAAATTTATTGGCTTAAATATTCTCTTTTGAAATGTTCGAAAAGTATTTATATTCTATTAATATTGGTTTTGAACTTTATTTTTGAATTCTTTGAACTTTTCAAAGGATTCTAATTTGTGCATCATAAGATACACACATCTACATCCACTGACATCATCAGCAAATGTATGAAGTAATAAAACCTACATCTAGCTTATGTATTCATTGCTCCAGATACATCATTATGTATGAGACCCAATACTTTATAGTCCATTCACTGTGTCAAGTGAAATGCGATTCAAATATTTTGTCATATAAACAAGATTTGCATTCTTCATATGATTCAAAATCAAATGACCTCAAAATTCCATCATAATGGGGTTTTGATACGTGTTTCTTGTTTATATTGGTTAACTGACAATGCTAAAGAAGTGTTGGAATTAAATTATTAAATTTAATCCACTATGTGTTTATGTCAATTACATTATAGTTAACAAATAATAAAGATCATTAACTATTTGTGAAATTCCATAAGATATTTCATTTAAATAAAATGAATAACAATTGTTCTTTTATTACAAATGAAATTTAAACTTGTCTGAACAAGATTTATAATAGCATTTATTTTAAATGGAATTTCATAATAACAATTATTTTATTAATTTTATTAAGCCAGTATACACAACAAGAATCAAATTTCTATGGATAATCCAACAACTTTTGTTTCATTTCCATTCGTAAGTCCACTTGTCATTTTATCAGAATTCTACTTATTTTGCAATTTCTGTAAATTAACATACATTTACGTGATTTATATCTTGTATATAATACTAGAAATGTGTAAGTAGATTGTTATAACATTTATATTTTATTCGGTTGAAGTCACACCTCAACCTTTCATTTTAGATCCTCTATGTTTATATAACAATTACATTTGATTTGTTTGAGGACTGTAACACCCCGTGTATTCTATAACAGTGAAATTCACAAATTAAAATATAATTAATTTCAAATCAAAGAACTAATTGCGTTCGTCTCGGAATTCTGCTTGAGATAGAGTCCGAGTTTGCGTAAAATGAACTCCGTATGAGGGAGATATGGCCTCCGGAAGTTTCAGAATTCAATTTAAAATTCAAACAGACAGAAACAGCCCAGAACAAATTCAAATTTCAAAAATTGGGTCAGACTGGGCAGGGCGGGAATTTTCCCGCCCAAGGCACCTAGGTCGACTGGGTAGTCGACCTAGGCCACCCAGGTCGACTGGGCAGTCGACCTGGGCCACCCAGGTCGATTGGGCAGTAGACCTGGGGGTCGACTGGGGAGTCGACCTGGCCCCTGAGCCAGGTCGAACCCAGCCCCTCCTGGCTGGCCTGGTCTGTGCTTGGCCGAATTTTTGAGCCTTGCCTTGTCACTAGGGCTAGGTGTCAGCTCTTGATTAGTCTCTCCTTCAAACGAACGGCTAATATTAATCCAAGCTCCATCGACGGTCCTAATCAATTCACAAACTCTATAAAAAGGACCTAAGACTCCACCTAATTCAGACAAATAAAAATGAGAATGAGACCGTCAAGCTGCTGAGGAAAGAGTAGGAGTAGCCGTCAAAATTAAGAGACGATTAGGAGACAATTCAAAAGCTTAAAGCAACAACAACTAAATCAAAACAACGCCTACAACAAAGGATAGCATCTCCAAATTCAGAATTAAGAAACCTGAATTGAAGATTCGTCATACGTTGTAAGTAGAGTGCTATTCCAATATAAATGAATAATTATGTTTTGATTTGTGTAAAATGAGAAATGGAATTGTACTTAATTTGTGGTGATGATAATTCATAATTGTATGTTGCTGTGATTCTAATTATGAATAGATTTGGGATGTTGTGGTATAAAGATGTTCGACCTATTGGATATTTGCAAGTATATGACTCATGCTGAAAGTTAACGACTATATGTTTATGGTAGTTTATTACAAAACCTATTGGATAATTGCAAGTGTATGTTTCATGTTGAAAGTAACGACTATATGTTTGTGATAGTTTATTACAACAAAGTTGAGATTCATGCAAGTATATGATTTACTATTATGCCAACATGATGTATAATTTTATGGTCATCTTTAGTGTAATTGGATCCATTTGAGTATTATGATTCACATGAAGTTATGTTGGAATTGGCATCATGATTCAAGTGTAAAACCATACTTTTGTGTTAGTAACAAAAGTAAGCACCTTTGTGAACTTGTGTTGACTTTATGAACATGGCTAGTTTATGTTTGACTTTATGCCCAAACAAAATATGTTTTAGGCCTATGCTGTTATAAAAATCATATGATAATATAAGCGACACATAATTAAGTTAGATTTACATTTCAATTGCAAGTTTCATGAACAGATTAAAAACCATGATTCATGTTTAGGTATGTTTTATGTCATGATTATATGCTATTTCAATGCAAGTTCACAAGTGCCTAATTTATGTTAATTGGATCGTTATGTTGCAAGTTCATGCGTTCACACTCCCCTTTTGATGTTACTTAGAATATATAAACACCATGTTCTAAGCCTCCCCTTTTTCATGTGGCTAAGTTGGGCTTAAATGTTAAACCCAACATATGTTATATTGTTGCAAACGTATAAAACGTGGGCAATGACATTTGGGTTAAAATATAAAACATATGTGTTGGCATGTTTGACGCATGCCAACGACCTTGAGAACATCTAAGGGGTATAAATTAACTTTACCCAATAAAGATGAATTTGAATAATGGGCTGTAAATATTTACATATAAAAAGAAAAGAGACAAAATATGTAAACTTAGAAAATACGATGTGTTTAACCCGAGGTTGGATTGAGTTGTGATGTAAACCTGCCCGGAACCGCCCGGCTGTCCAGTAGTCACAACAATACCTATCCAATGTGGGTGGTTAAACACTGAGCCCAATAAAGACCCGAGGTTAGACTGAGTTGTGACGTAAGACTGCCCGGAACCAACCGGCAACAGGAAGTCACAACAATACCTATCTAATGTGAGAGGTCGAGGCTTTAATAAGACAATTAAGGCTGAGTCAGGATTGATAGGATTAAGTAAATTGAATTAATACTTAATCAAATTGAACATGCTAAACTATACAGACTGATTGGGGGTTAGGTGTACAAAACACTTAACCAACTTAGCATGTTGGCTAGAAATAGAAAACCTAGTAGCGAGGGCCCTTTAGCAGTAACCCTACAAGGTGTATCAGGATACCCTGAACTAGGCAGGGTGGGGCACGATTACTGGGCTGACTGTAAGAGGTCAAATCGACTGCGGTGGTGCAGCAGTGTAGGTTCTAACGGGGTGCGGGCGTGCACACACTCCGGCATAGAAAAATTAGGCACTGGGCACCAGTAGTATACCTGTGCATTCTAGAATTGTGTCGGGCCGCCACCATGGGACTTGATACACCCCATGGTGGGACCAGCATAGGTAACTACAACAACGGGGGCCGTAAGACACATGTAACCATGCGAGTAGGAGCCGATCATCGAAAATGGATCACTTCACCCTGATTATGGGGTGCCTGTTGGGAACTAGTTTATAGGGGTGCAGAGATTAATATGGGGTACGATAGTACATTCGACTCTAGACAACTTAACTTAGCTTATAGTGCTTTCCCATTTTCAGTTTATACTTATCATGCTCATTTCTTTATTCATAGACTGAATAGTCCTAGACTTACTCAGGCTTTATGTCTGACTTTTCTTTTCTTTCGTCTTCTTTTCTTTCGTTCCCCCCCCCCCCCAGGTCCACAGGGAGGGAATACTGCAGCTTGACTAGTTTTTACATCCAGCTTGAAGAGAAAGAATGTATTGCTTGGATCTCTTTCGTTTTGGACTATGGCTTTGGACAGCAATTATGGGACTTATGCAGTTTACTTATGTTTTTATGCTTCTTTAAATAATGAAATCAAGATAGTTATGAAAATGTAATGTTTTTGGAAGTATTGTAAGACAATTATGGCAGGGTTTGTTTAACACGTATTTTGATGAAATAAAAATTGCTGTTGTTTTCCGCTGTTCAAAAATATGTGTTCTTATATCTGTCTTGTGTATCTGTGACTTATACTTATAAACCTCCACCAAAATTAGGGCATTCCCTTTGAGAGTGACCCTAAAGGAGGTGGGGTGTTTCACTTGGTATCAGAGCATAGGTTTACCAGATAAGATTAAAAAAAAAAGTTTTGAAAATTCATTTCCAAAAAGAAAATTTAAAGGAGCATTTTTAAAGGTAAAATATTATTTATTTTAAAGAGGCATAGTCCCCTAAAGCCATAGGTACTATCTTTTATCCTTCGTTTTGAATCTATCCTTTTTGTTTCAGCTTGTCCGAAGAACTGAACTTGCCAGAGGGTATACCAATACCTGGTTGGTTCAGACGGTTCTTAGAAGCAAGGGCCAATCAGCCAGGTCCCACTGTTTCTCCTCCCCCAGCTGCGGAAAATCATCCAGCTGCAGCAGCACCTCTTCCTCCACCTCCTCCGCGGGGTAATACTTTTGCTAAGATATGTAAAGATTTTAAAGCTATGGGAGGAAAGGACTTTCACGGAACCGAGTTCTTCGTGGCAGCGAGGAATTGGCTGAAGGAAACCGAGGACTTATTCGTCATCTTTGAGGTAGAAGATAGGCAGAAGGTACAACTGGCAGTATGGCTACTTAAAGGCGAGGCTTCCTACTGGTGGGAAGTCACCAATGCAGAAAGACCAGTGGAAACATGGGAGGACTTTAGGGCAAGGTTTGAGGCTAAATTTCTCTCAGAAGCTGAAAGGAGTCTTCAGTTAGAAAAATTCTTATTTCTTAAGCAAGGGAATATGACCGTCAAAGAGTATGTTAATCAGTTCGATCAACTGGCTAGATTCGGACTGGACCTAGCCAACACTCCGCACAAGAAGGCTCTCCGCTTTGTCAAGGGATTGAATGAGCCATTACACAGTTTGGCCATGACCCATATACCCATGGGAGCTTCGTATGAAAGGTTGGTGCAGATGGCATTGCTGAACGAAGAAGATAAGGGCAAGAAGGAGACAAAGGCAGAAAGCTCTCAAGGGAAGAAAGAGGGATTACAGCCTAAGAAGACAGACTTTAAGAAGGGCGGGAAAGCCAACCAAGAGAAGAGGAAGTGTAATTTCTATGGCAAAGTGGGGCACTTAGGGAAAGATTGCCGGAAAAAGAAGGCCAAGTTGAATGGTGGGTGCTTTTCTTGCGGTGAAACAGGCCACATGGCTAAGGATTGCCCAAAGAAGCGAGGGCAGGGGCAGAGGGCTGGATCAACCTCAGGGGCACAGGTTCATGTGCTAGAAGCGCCACCTCTACAACAGCGAGGTATAAATACTTTTGTAGAAAGTGTAATTTATCTTTATGATCACCCAGTTCGCACTTTATTTGATTCTGGCGCTCACACTCCTTTATTTCATCTGCTTTAGTACAATCTCTGCACCTAGAAACTAGTATGGTAGAGGACCCCTTAATTGTTTCAAATCCAATTGGGGGCCCAGCTCATCTGTCTATGATCTGTGTGGGATTGAAAATTTCTATTCTAAGCGTAGAATTTAGATGTAGTGCCTTTGTTTTGGGCTTCTCGGGATATGGTTTGATTTTGGGCATGGATTGGCTATCCAGTAATGGTGCCATCCTTGATTGTGAGAAAAGGGTGGTTAGGCTTCTGACCCAACTCGGTAATACTCTGGAAATTACTTGTAATCCCTCGTATGCGGTTATGCTTAGTTATCTTGAATTGCTAGATGCTTCTGTTGAGAGTTTGCAATTGGTTAGGGTGGTCCGGGAATATCCAGATGTCTTCGAAGAGGTGAAGGGCTTACCTCCGAAGCGGGAGATAGACTTCCGCATATATCTTGTAGATAATGCAAAGCCCGTTGTGTTGCCCGTTAGACACATGGCTCCACGGGAAAGGAAAGAGCTCAGTAAACAAATTAAAGAGCTTCTAGAGAAGGGGTTCATTAGAAGGAGGATTTCAGAATGGGGCGCTCCAGTGGTGTTCACCACAAAGGCGAATGGTTCACTCCGTCTATGTGTTGACTATAGGGAGCTCAATAAGCTAACGAAAAAGAATAGGCACCCTCTCCCCAGAATTGACGATCTGTTTGATCAGCTTGTAGGAGCATCTGTTTTCTCCCAACTCTATTTGGCGACCAGATTTCATCAGCTAAGGGTGGCTGAAGATAGCATCGATAAGACGGCTTTCAGAACTCCGGACGGCTTCTTTGAATGGCTTGTCATGCCTATCGGCTTAACAAACGCACCCGCTTACTTCGTGGACCTGATGAGTAGGGTGTTTAGAGAATTCCTCAACAAGTTCGTTGTGGTCTTCGTAGACGATATCTTGATCTTCTCAAAGAATGAAGAAGAGCATGCTCAGCACCTAAGGGCAATCATGGAAACTCTGCGAGTCCATCAGCTAAAAGCCAAATTCTCCAAGTGCCACTTTTGGAGAGAGGAAGTAAGGTTTCTTGGGCATATAATATCCAAAGAAAGGTTAGCTGTGGACCCTGCTAAGGTAGTAGCGGTGCAGGACTGGAAGACACCAAGGAACGCAACAGAAGTCCGAAGCTTTCTCGGGCTAGCAGGCTTCTATCGGAAATTCATCAGAGACTTTGCTAAAATATCAGCTCCGCTCACAAGGCTGACAAAGAAGAATCTAGTGTTCAATTGGGACTTGGATTGCGAGTTTTCTTTCCGACGACTAAAAAGGGCCCTTACAACAACCCCAGTTTTGACGTTGCCAGATGGAAGCAAGATGTTCACAGTTTATACAGATGCATGTGGGATAGGGCTAGGTGCTGTCTTAATGCAAGAAGGAAGGGTAGTAGCTTATGGCGGGAGACAATTGAAAGTACATGAAAATAATTACCCCACCGACGATCTTGAGTTAGCCGCGATCGTCTTTGCACTCAAGTCTTGGCGACACTATCTCTTAGGTGAGAAGTTCGAACTTTACACTGACCATAAATCGTTGAAATATCTTTTCTCGTAGAAAGATCTTAACTTGAGGAAACAGAGATGGATGGAGTTTCTTGCCTCGTACGATTTCGAGATCTCCTACACTCCGGGCAAAGGCAACGTAGTGGCAGACGCGTTGAGCCGAAAGAAACTGACCCTAAGCCCGCTGTTTGTTGAAAGGCAAAGCCTAGAATTTATAGCCAGCTTTGACTTTAGGCCCTCCTCCGATTTTGTACCGGGCTTGCTAGCATCTCTCGAAGTACGCCCAACTTTAGTGGACTCAATAGGGACAGCACAACGCGAAGACCCTCAGCTTGTGGAAACAATTGATAGGCTAATTAGGGGTGAGACTTCAAGTCACCTCAACAGATACTCCATCGACGATAAGGGTTGGCTAAGGCGAGATGGAAGACTATGCGTCCCATAGACAAGGGATTTAGTAAAGACGTTTCTCGAGGAAGCTCATCACTCCAAGATGACGATACATCCAGGCGGAGATAAAATGTACAAAGACATAAAGAGAACTTTCTTTTGGAGCGGCATGAAGAAAGACGTGGCAGATTTCGTTTCCAAGTGTGTGATTTGCCAACAGGTTAAGGCGGAGCAGAAGAAGCCTGGCGGTCTACTCCATCCTCTAGAGGTCCCGCAGTGGAAGTGGGATAGCATCTCAATGGACTTCATTGATGGGATGCCTAGGTCTAGAAGAGGCAACACTAGCATTTGGGTAATAGTGGATAGGCTTACTAAAAGCGCCCACTTTTTACCTGTCAAGAGTAAAAGAACTGCCTCATCCCTAGCATCTCTTTATCTCAAGGAAATTGTTCGACTCCATGGAATACCCTCCAACATTGTTGGTGGCCGAGACCCTATCTTCACAAGTGAGTTTTGGCGGAGTCTGCAAGAAGCGGTAGGCACACAGTTATGCTTGAGCACAGCCTATCATCCCCAAACCGACGGCCAGACAGAAAGAGTGAACAGAGTTTTGGAGGACCTTTTAAGACTGTGCGTCCTTGACCTCGAAGGGACATGGTAAGACCATCTTCCTTTGGTGGAATTTGCCTACAACAACAGCTACAAAGCCACCATCGGAATGGCGCCCTTCGAGGCTTTATATGGAAGACCGTGCCGATCGCCCACTTGTTGGTGGGAGTCTACTGACAAGCTCATACTTGGACCAAATATGATCCGAGAGACTTCAGAAAAAGTAGACTTAATACGGAGAAGAATGAAGACAGCCCAAGACAGACAAAAATCCTACGCCGACAAGAGGAGGACCGACCTTGAATTTGAGGTTGGAGACAGGGTTTTTCTTAAGGTATCCCCTCTAAGGAACGTTGTTCGTTTTGGAACCACTGGAAAGCTGGCACCGAGATTTGTAGGACCATTTCCTATCATCGAGAAAATTGGGAAAATGGCCTATAGATTAGACCTACCCGAAAAACTAGCTTGAGTTCACAACGTCTTTCACGTTTCGCACCTCCGGAAATGTCTACATGAATCTGCTGAAGTGGTAGAGCCAAATATCCTAGAAGAAGCTGAAGTGCAACGCGAAGCAACGGTGAGGAAAGTTCCAACCCGCATATTAGGAACGGAAGTGAAAAAGTTACGCAACCGCGAAGTCAAGCTCGTCAAAGTTCAGTGAAGCGACGCCGAGGGAGACGCAACTTGGGAAACTGAAGCTAGGATACGCGCAGCCTACCCTTTTCTTTTCGAGGGTACATATTTGATCTTTCTTTTTCCTTAAGTTCCGCTTTTATCTATCTTTTTAGGTATATCTCCTCGACCTTATCTTTTAGGTAGAAACCCTTTTGGATGAAAACATGTAATTGAAACTTGTTATGGATGATGGTTGCAAGTGGTTGCAAGTGATTGCTAGTGGTTGCTCGTGGTTGCATACACACACACACAATCTAGGTTTCAGATCGGCTCAGTCACTTCATATTGCATATGCATATATGTATTTGCATTTGTATATGGTTGAAGTTTAATGTGTTCTGATATGGATGTTGCATTTATATGAATGATTGTGCACTCATGTAGAATCATGAATAGGAAAATTTGCATACATAATGGATTCATGACACTTACATAATTTGCATTAAGGAGGTCAACTGAATCAGTAGACCGACTGATTTTGCATTAGATAAGTACATGTACACACACTTCGCATATAATCATGAAGCATTAGAAGTCTTTTAAGGACAATGGATGCTCGTGTTTGATGGATGAGTAGATGGACGTTTGGATGTTAGGATATACATTCTTCCTAAACTTGAAGATTTCGGGGATGAAATCCTTTTAAGTGGGGGAGAATGTAACACCCCGTGTATTCTATAACAGTGAAATTCAAAAATTAAAGTATAATTAATTTCAAATCAAAGAATTAAGGGAAACAGGATACACCATTGTGTTCGTCTCGGAATTCTGCTTGAGATAGAGTCCGAGTTTGCGTAAAACGGACTCCGTATGAGGGAGATATGGCCTTCGGAAGTTTCAGAATTCAGTTTAAAATTCAAACAGACAGAAACAACCCAGAACAAATTCAAATTTCAAAAATCGGGCCAGGTTGGGCAGGGTGGGAATTTTCCCGCCCAAGGCACCCAGGTCGACTGGGTAGTCGACCTGGGCCACCCAGGTCGACTAGCCAATCGACCTGGGGGTCGACTGGGGAGTCGACCTAGCCCCTGAGCCAGGTCGAATCCAACCCCTCCTGGCTGGCCTGGTCTGTGCTTGGCCGAATTTCTGAGCCTTGCCTTGTCACTAGGGCTAGGTGTCAACTCCTGATTGGTCTCTCCTTCAAACGAACGGCTAATAGTAATCCAAGCTCCATCGACGGTCCTAATCAATTCACAAACTCTATAAAAAGGACCTAAGACTCCACCTAATTCAGACAAATAAAAATGAGAATGAGACCGTCATGCTGCTGAGGAAAGACTAGGAGTAGCCGTCAAAATTAATAGACGATTAGGAGACAATTCAAAAGCTTAAAGTAACAACAACTAAATCAAAACAACGCCTACAACAAAGGATAGCATCTCCAAATTCAGAAACCTGAATTGAAGATTCGTCATACGTTGTAAGTAGAGTGCTATTCCGATATGAATGAATAATTGTGTTTTGATTTGTGTAAATTGAGAAATGGAATTGTACTTAATTTGTGGTGATGATAATTCATAATTGTATGTTGCTATGATTCTAATTATGAATAGATTTGGGATGTTGTGGTATAATGATGTTCGACCTATTGGATATTTGCAAGTATATGACTCATGCTGAAAGTTAACGACTATATGTTTGTGGTAGTTTATTACAACACCTATTGGATAATTGCAAGTATATGTTTCATGTTGAAAGTAACGAATATATGTTTGTGATAGTTTATTACAACAAAGTTGAGATTCATGCAAGTATATGATTTACTATTATGCCAACATGATGTATAATTTTATGGTCATCTTTAGTGTAATTGGATCCATTTGAGTATTATGATTCATATGAAGTTATGTTGGAATTGGCATCATGATTCAAGTGTAAAACCATACTTTTGTGTTAGTAACAAAAGTAAGCACCTTTGCGAACTTGTGTTGACTTTATGAACATGGCTAGTTTATGTTTGACTTTATGCCCAAACAAAATATGTTTTAGGCCTATGCTGTTATCAAAATCATATGACAATATATGTGACACATAATTAAGTTAGATTTACATTTCAATTGCAAGTTTACATGAACATATTAAAAACCATGATTCATGTTTAGGTATGTTTTATGTCATGATTATATGCTATTTCAATGCAAGTTCATAAGTGCCTAATTTATGTTAATTGGATCGTTATGTTGCAAGTTCATGCGTTCACACTCCCCTTTTGATGTTGTTTGGAATATATAAACACCATGTTCTAAGCCTCCCCTTTTTCATGTGGCTAAGTTGGGTTTAAATGTTAAACCCAACATATGTTATATTGTAGCAAACGTATAAAACGGGGGCAATGACGTTTGGGTTAAAATATAAAACATATGTGTTGGCATGTTTGACGCATGCCAACGACCTTGAGAACATCTAAGGGGTATAAATTAACTTTACCCAATAAAGATGAATTTGAATAATGGGCTGCAAATATTTACATATAAAAAGAAAAGAGACAAAATAAGTAAACTTAGAAAATACGATGTGTTTAACCCGAGGTTGGATTGAGTTGTGATGTAAACCTGCCTGGAACCGCCCGGCTGTCCAGTAGTCACAACAATACCTATCCAATGTGGGTGGTTAAACACTGAGCCCAATAAAGACCCGAGGTTAGACTGAGTTGTGACGTAAGACTGCCCGGAACCAACCGGCAACAGGCAGTCACAACAGTACCTGTCCAATGTGAGAGGTCGAGGCTTTAATAAGACAATTAAGGCTGAGTCAGGATTGATAGGATTAAGTAAATTGAATTAATACTTAATCAAATTGAACATGCTAAACTATACAGACGAATTGGGGGTTAGGTTTACAAACCACTTAACCAACTTAGCGTGTTGGCTAGAAATGGAAAACCTAGTAGCGAGGGACCCTTTTCAGCAGTAACCCTACAAGGTGTATCAGGATACCCTGAACTAGGCAGGGTGGGGCACGATTACTGGGCTGACTGTAAGAGGTCAAATCGACGGCGGTGGTGCAGCAGTGTAGGTTCTAACGGGGTGCGGGCGTGCATACACTCCGACACAGAAAAATTAGGCACTGGGCACCAGTAGTATACCTGTGCATTCTAGAATTGTGTCGGGCCGCCACCATGGGACTTGATACACCCTATGGTGGGACCAGCATAGGTAACTACAACAACGGGGGCCGTAAGACACATGTAACCATGCGAGTAGGAGCCGATCATCGGAAATGGATCACTTCACCCTGATTATGGGGTGCCTGTTGGGAACTAGTTTATAGGGGTGCAGAGATTAATATGGGGTACGATAGTACATTCGACTCTAGACAACTTAACTTAGCTTATAGTGCTTTTCCATTTCCAGTTTATACTTATCATGCTCATTTCTTTATTCATAGACTGAATAGTCCTAGACTTACTCAGGCTTTATGTCTGACTCTACTTTTCTTTCGTCTTATTTTCTTTCGTTTCCCCACCTTGGTCCACAGGGAGGGAATACCGCAGCTTGACCAGTTTTTACATCCAGCTTGAAGAGAAAGAATGTATTACTTGGATCTCTTTCGTTTTGGACTATGGCTTTGGACAACAATTATGGGACTTATGCAGTTTACTTATGTTTTTATGCTTCTTTAAATAATGAAATCAAGACAGTTATGAAAATGTAATGTTTTTGGAAGTATTGTAAGACAATTATGGCAGGGTTTGTGTAACACGTATTTTGATGAAATAAAAATTGTTGTTGTTTTCCGCTGTTCAAAAATATGTGTTCTTATATCTGTCTTGTGTATCTGTGACTTATACTTATAAACCTCCACCAAAATTAGGGCATTCCCTTTGAGAGTGACCCTAACGGAGGTGGGGTGTTTCAAGGACAATCCTCAAATTTCAGTGTTAGTCAAGAAATTTTTTTTACTTCAATTTATATCCTTCTAAAGGATTAATTTAAATCATCGAGTTATTTGTTATTTAATATCTACATTAGATAAAATAATAACTGATTATGTAATATTTATTCAATCACAAAATTTTGATAATCAAAATTTATATTAACATAAATATGTAATTTAAACTAAAATACGCTCCCACTCAAATTAGCATCGCTCTGTTTATATATGTATATCATTATATACATATAATGGTGTTCCAAGATCCATATATAGTCATGCTTTGACCCAGCTTTGGCTAAACCCAAAACACAACCTTTTAGGTAGACATCTTATGTCAATTATATCGTCTATATAACTCTTGGATCGCATGTTGAACAACTTGTTCAGTATTATTCATTTTCTCAAAATAGAATAATTCATGCTTTTGTCTCTAAGGCCATAACCCTATTATGCAGCCTAGTTAAGCCAGACCCAATAATAGGTTGGAGCACCACATTTTACTCCATCGCATATAACCAAAATAAAAGGTGCACAACGCTTTTGCGTTAGTTACAACCATTGATCTTGGACAGTGATGAGTATATTATTGGAAATCTTCACCATGACTTAATATAACAAAATTTTACTTTAGAGGAAATTATAATTCATAGTGTAAACAATATTAGAGTTTTTGCAAATATCACATATATGTATTTTAATTTCATACAATTAATCGAATTTAAATAAAATATACAAGAATCATGTATACGTATTTAATTTCAATGATATTTGGATGGTGAGCCCTTTTCTTCTGAACAATTCAAATTATTGGTAGTCATTATTACCAAGCGGCATGGTCCTATCCTATATTTACTGTAAATATCATATAATTCCTATGTTAATTTCATATTAGAATTATATATAAGTTGCGCCCATATATATATATTTGACCTACACATATATGTGACCCAGAAATTCATTAACTTAGGCACGTATTTTAAAACTTAATTTTACACAATGTACCAGTTTCATACAATAGTCAACTGGTTTGATATTACATGACTGTAAACAGAATACTGTGACCATACACGAAAATAGGGTTAGACCCTTTTAAATATAAAACATTACAAGGCATAATATATAATCTATTAACTTGCCATGTTTACATATTTCCACATACTTGCATACATTATATATATACATAACCTTTTACATACATATACAAGTAGTCCATCATTCACAACACAGCAATCATTCATATGTGCGCTTTATAAACAATCCATAATTTTATGCACAACATTATGTTGATATTGTATACATTTATCATGTACAGGTCCATCATCATCAAATAAAATGACTTGCACTATAATCTATTGCTTAGCCCTGCTGTTGTCCGAGTTGATCTTCTTGCTGGAACAGTTTTCAGCAATTACAACAACTCCTGCATTATTAAAGGAGTTTTTAATCAACATGAACAGTCTTATTAATAATACATCTTCATGTACAATATCATGTTGAATTAAATACTCATCAATGTATTTATATACCATTGGAACATTTTTCATTTTTGATACAACAAATGTAATGATAATCTGCTGTGTTAAAATTATATGATGTATCATATACATCAGATAAGATTTTCATTTCGAAACAGGGTATGCAAATCATATTTGCATTATACATATTTTAAATTGTCAAAGTATAAATAAATATAAACCAGATCACAATTTCATTGAAATGTATTTATATCATGCCAATATTCAAAATCATTCAAGCAACATTGTCATCCAATTCCAAAATGCAAAATATAATTTTGCATCTCACATATACAACAAGATGTGTACTTTAGTATTAACATGTACAACAAGTTATGCAGGTATTTGCTTATTTAAAACATTGTGTCAGGATATTCTGTAGTCAAGACTACAACAATTATGACTCCTAGTCTAACAGAAAAGGTTGAAGCTCAGAAATGATCATTGATCAGATAGCCAAAATCGGATTTATAAAACAAATCACAATTGTTTTATCTTTAAATCAAATCATCATTTAGGTATCATATACATAGATCATTATTTTCAACCATAATTTGGGGTTTTGATTCCTAAATCAAACTAAATATTCTTGAGAAACTAAATCAAATGCCATTTATATGTAGTATGAAAATGACGTATATATTACTCATATACATAAACATAGGTTCAGTACTATAAAACCAATTAACCATCATATATGTTCACATAGATGTTTTAAAAAATGTTTCATAACTTGTTTAATATCAAATTACATCATATAAACATTGGCATTTATAAACATAACAAATTATGTTTGCTTTCAGTACTAAAACTATATATCATGTGGTTATCATTATAAACCAACATCAGATTGGAGGTTGATCAGCCAATGTATTTTACATTCAAACAATACAGTGTGAAACTAGCTATTAATGCAGATGCAATAGTATTGTATATATATAATGTAATACATATGCAGGGAGTTAGTCAAATATATATATATATATATATATATATATATATCACTCATATCATATATCTGAAAATTGCATATAAATTTAAAATCACATATATAACACAAACTGTGTTTGATATTCTAGATTCCTTTTGTTCATAGACAAATTATATTATATGTATTAAAATGTTAAAACAGAAATTTTAAATACATATTACGAAATCAATATCTAATATTAATTCAGATTACATACAGAAAAACTAACCAAAATTTCTTTGCTATGAAACAATTTCAGATTCAATTTCATTGTAGCTTGTTCACAACATATTGTGAATAGCTTCAAATCAGATTCAGGGTGACCCAATAAACATTAGTACTAAGGCTGATTAAATAACATGAATAAGTGCATATATATATATATATATATATATATAAACCATAGTGTATAGTCAAATAGCAAGCTTAAGTTTGGAGGTTAAATAGACAATTGATACAAACAACTTATAGTTAAAACTCAAATTTTTGTTTTAATTTAACCATTAATAAGGTATATCAACATGTATATATTATTGTAATTCCATTTCATCATATGAAATATAAAGGAAATTCAAGATAGAATTTAATATTCCAGTATTTGGTTGACAACATAAAACAAAATCTTTTGATTGCATATACAATGGGGTACATCAACTATATATATATATATATATATATATATATATATATCCAAAACTCAAGTTAAGATCATATACAATATGCTAAAAATTATTGGTACTACATACCCTACAGCAAAACAAAATGATTCTAAAATAAGCACTTTATCTTGAATACTAGATACAATTATCCAAATATTCAGCATAAAAGTTTAATCTGTTTTTATGAAAACACCGTCTAAACAGTTTTTTCATATAAATGATTCCCGTAAACCAAATTCAAATTGTATATTACAGATTATTAATCAACAAAATTTTGGCATTTGTAAAATTAGAAGTAGGATTATGACATGGTGAGGATTTTTTAAATCAAAAATTTTTTGATTTTATATCCATGCATAAAGATCAAATCAAGATAAACTTCTGTTAACAAATTTTAATAATTTTTATATCAGTAAATCAAAATCGATGTGAAATCAATTCTACTGATTTATCAATCCAGATACATACATACGAAACAGTTTCAAGTGTATGTAATATCAATATATCAATTGTTAATTGCAACGGAATATTTTTGAAACCATGCCATCTAGCCCCTTTTTTAAAACCATTGTATGTGTAATTTATATATATCATAATATATATATATATATATTAAATTAAAACTATACAAATCAGATTTATATAGCAAAATTATATAAATATCAATATATATTCAAATGATTACATAAACAAACTGATTTGTACTTGAACAATTCAGTTTCAAAAAAGCAGCTTAATATGTAATAATATATACAATGGTGTGTGTATATATATATATATAATAGATGCCAAACAGATTTGAAAAATCAATAATAGTTTTTAGCATTTCATAATCAAAATTAGAAATCATATTTTACAAAATTTCACCCATTAAATGATTTTACAGATTTAATCATATTAATCTGTAAACACACAACTATTTCAAATCTAATTAAAATAGTACAAACTTTAATTGATCGACTTAAAATATTATACAGTATTTGATCAAAAAGGATCTTATATCCTTAATTAGCAAAATTGAATTTTATTAATTTTCAGGTTCCAAAATATATAAACTAGAATGTCAAACTAATTAAACATTTCTAACTTTCTATATGTAATTTTATATCATATATAAAACTCATGTACATATCAATTATAACACAATTTAGTAATTCGTATCAAATACAGTTTCCTTTTTTTCTTTTTCTTAATAACAGTGAAACATTTTTCACATCAGAAACAACTACATCTCGAATCCATGAAAACAAGATTATCAATAATGTTTGAAACCAAACATAAGAAATCGAGAGCAAAATCAAAATACTAAAATCGTAGAACTCAAGCTTTGATACCACTATTGGGGTTATTCGATCAAAATCGAAACCCTAGTTTATAAATTTACACTATTTATAACTGGATCTTGTGACTAAAAGTAAATCGAAAATAAAATCATACGAGATCTGTGTTGTGTCCGCGAATCTGTATGGAGTTGGAGGTCGATTGAATCATCTACTACGTCATATGCCGCACCTTTATATGTATCCACAAGCGAATATCTCGAAGACGCCAAACGAAATCGAAAAAGGGAATTGGTACTAACCGATGATTAGATTTAGGGTTAGCTCATTGTGGCGACCCAAACATCCCCATGAAGGAAAACCTGGATTGCTTCGAGAACACGACAAATCAGAATACGAACAGAAGAACATTTCATTGCGTATTACAACAATTCCATCATAATACAAGAATATAACAGAATATAAATGAAGTAATATTATACAACACGAAATATCAGAGTTTTAAATTACATTTAAATACATAGCAGCGGAAAAACAATACAAAGCGCAACTGAAAACAGATACAGAGCTTTCCGAATATCGCTTCAGCTGTAAACCAGGATCTTGTGAATATAATATCTACAAAACCCAACTACTAGCTGCCCGTGTGGAAAATAGGGGCACCCAGAGTTTAGGTCAAAACAATAAACTCCAGGTCAGTCATGTGACTGGTGTGAGAACTAAAACAGTTATTAATCTTTATTTTTAAAGTTAGGTAAATCGAGGGACCACGCCGTATAACACAGAATGGGTTTCCTCCCAAGAATACCAGTGCATAAAACAAACAGCACAATGCTAAAAAAAGAACATTGAAGCTATTATAAGACACAGGTTCCATCACACAATGCAACGCAAGCCGGAGGATATGGTTTTCCCTTGTAATAGCCAAATATTCTTGATACGTGAAATTTCATCTTTTATTATTACTATAAGTGAAGAAAAAAACTTCAAATATAAATGTATTAATTATAGACGGCATGAGCGCCCCATCCCAGTATGTCGCCATATATAGTATACAATCAAAACCGAAAAATGTCGTATTTGGAAATCGGATTTCCATCATGGTGGTTACTGATTCGAAAGATCGATCGTGCAGTGCAATTCACCATGTTTTATGTCGCAGGCATGCGAAAACACCATAATGCACATCCGCACTATCCAAGAAACAAGTTACTACGGCCTACGTCGCAGGCATGCGAAAACACCGCTAACTGTATCCATCAGGGAATCGGGGGGTGTGCCATATCCCTTACATCGGTCGACCAAATCCATGACAACCCATAGGGTGTCTATCCTCATCTCAAAAGCAAAGTGATCTAACCATCAATTTAACACCATACCGGTATGTGAGACTCGCGAATTAACGCTACACAAAGCCGTGCTATATTAAAGCCGTGCTTTGAGCATCAACCACAAGACTCTGCTTTTCAACAGAAGCCTTGATCATTTGCCACTTAGGCCTGCCACACAGGCAATTTATGCCATGCGACAGATGTCTATCGATATACAATCTCTGATCCCGTATGTCTCAGAGAAGGGTGAAGTAAGGGAATAAATTCCCCTTCACCAGGCAGATGTATATTTTATAGAGATTAATCAGCACGGAATGAAATCCAATGTCAGACACACCATCCATTTACAAGTCCGTTCTAGGTCTGAACGAAACTGGAGGCACCTTATTCCTCGCTCGTATGTCCAATACAGGAGAGTGGCCTCGCATATCCATACAATCGACAAGTACGTCCAGACGGCTACCACTTTAGCCCCTTCAAGGTAGCTACTCCTATCATGAGCTTCAGTTGCACCCATCCATTCGATGTAAAGATCGTCGGTCTTGCACCATCTTCAATCTCTTCGACTTATGGTTGAATCAGTTATTCAGATGGGTTAAACCCGGCCTTTCTGAATAACTCGTGTATCTTATAATCAAGTGCTATAACAACACGTCATACGCCTCATTCCAATCCAGAATATTCTTTTATTCAAATATTCTTTTCCTTTGGGAAAGGTTCCCATTAATTTTATCAAAGATAAATTCTTTAAATTTATTCTTTAATCTTACTTTGGATAACAAACCATATCAAGGTTTTCCAAACTAGTCGGGATTAGCAAACTACACCGAAGTAATGATTTATTTTATTTCCCAATCCAAACCTATTCATCTCATGGAGAAAAACTGTAATACTCCATATCTAACACCACGTTGTTATCGGTAAAACTAATTGCCATTTCACGTTCAAATCTAATTAAATATTTAACTATCGCTTGGAGTAAAACTGGTGGTACTCCATTTCTAATCAATTTTTTGAATTGATAATTTTAATTATCACATTCACTTTTCAATCTAATCAAAGGTTCATTAATACTCCATTTAGTTTTAATCTTCCCAAAAATCAATCTTAATGGTTATTCAAAGCTAAGAAATTAATCTTATCTTTAACTGGGTTAAAGAACCAATGTCATTTAAAACACGGTTCACGATAAACCCAAAATCACATTCCATTAATTATGGAATCTTCACGGAAAAACAAATCAATATATAATCGATATCAATATCCGTATCCAACTAATAACATATAACGACAAAGCCTTTTAAGTTCTATATGTATTAACAGTCTTCCTCCACAGAAACTCACTTCGATTATTACCAAATCGAATTCCGTTCAATTCCAATTTAATATATTAAATTTGAAATCTTTACTTTGGAAAATTCCATAAATCTTAATTAAAAGATTATAAATCCCAAATCATATTCTTCACTGTTAATTGCCTAAAAGAACAAGTGTTATTTAGAACACTGTTCACGATAAACCTAAAAATCCAATTCTTTTATTCCATTCTAATTAAATATTAATTAATTGGAAAACTTCACTAACTCTTAATTAAAAGATTTATTCTTTTCTCTACTGGGTTTAAGAACAGTGTTAATGAAGACACCGTTCACGACAAACCCAAAATCCAATTCGATATCAAATACAAGGCTCTGAATAGAAAATATATCGGCTTATATTCAATATCAAATTCTGAAATCAATAAATATCGTATTGGAATAACGATATATATATATCTTTCAAATTCCTCCATAATATCCGTATAATCACAGGATCCAATATTGAAATATTCCGAAGATCATTTCCATTCAAATCCATTCCAATTCATACATTGGAAAATTCTGGTTATCTTAAAACCATTTTCTAATCCAATTTATTTATTTTAAAAATAAATAAATTATTATTCTAGTTAATAACTAGTCCATTTCGATAAAAATATGTTTTTATCTTTTCAAAACTGGAATTTTTCATCCCAACTCTTTCCAAATCATTTATTGTGATTTTGCGTAATTTTTCCATATTTTTCCAGATTTTATTATCGCCCGTACGGTCGGTTTCCAATAACGGCCACCGAACTGCATCCATACAACCTTTTCTGAAATTGATTTGGATATTTCTCCAAATCTAACCGTTAGATTTCAAATCTCTTGTATTCATTGGAAAGATCTTTTCGATACGAACCCAACGGTTCTAGTTTTAGGAGAATCCGACGGTCGAATCACCCGTAACATCCATTTGAAGTTATTGGTCGAAATTCGCGAACTGCCTCTGCGCAACGCGTTCCATTCAGGCCATTATAATATATATAATATATATGTATATTATATATTCTATCGTTTTCCATTTAAAACGAATTTTATAAATCGTTTTAAATTCACTTCAAAAACGATTTCCACTTCCATTTCAAATTCAAATCAAAGTTGAATTTTCTGTTATAATTTCGTTTTAAATTCATTTCAAATCGATTTCAATTCAAATCGATTTCAATTCAAATCGATTTCAATTCCATTTCAATTCATTTTATATTCATTTTAAAACGATCTCAATTTAATTTGATTTCCAAATTTAAATCAAAATTTAAATTTCCGTATCATTTCAATATTAGAATGATAACATTTTCAAAATATCGGATTTTGAAATCACTTTTCGATATTCATTATAAAATGAATAAAACTGATAGAAATTCCCATTCGTGTTAAAATGGCGTACAACTACTTAACACGGCTTCACGTTTCAATATTTTCTGAATATTATTTTAAAATATTCGTTAATTCTGAACTGGAATCAGAATCAATTACCATATAATTTTATTTATATGGATTTCAACATCATATACATATATATACAACAATAATGATCAGCAATCCTCAAAAATTCCAACAGCATCCAGAGTGCATTCTATAACTGTATAAGCACTAAAATAAATAAATAACTCTGATACAGTCTGTCAACCCATCGATTGACATACCACTAATTACTGGGATCAGTGTATGTCAAATATTATCCAAATACACGTGTGGGGTTTTCAAACAACAAATACTGTTTATTATTTGTGCAGTTGGGCGATGTGTAAAATTTATCGTCCCAATCCATATTAGTCAAATCAGCGTACATAAACAAACCGTCCGATTTATAAATGAATATTTATTTTATTCATATACATTTTAAAAATTATATTTTTAACGATAAAACATTTTATTTCACACATGAATGTTTTATTATCCATTTCACATAATAATCACAAACAAACTTCACAACACATCATAATCAAACAAGTCGTCCATGGTCTGTGGACGACGGCGTCGGGTGCTGCTAAGTACCGTCTGCATCTTAGTATATATTTTTTAACTAGGAATTAAATTTAGAGTGAGAAGTTCTCACATTGCTTTCGGCTTCGCCTAAAATTGTAGCGAGCTCTAAAAATCCTCCGGTCACCACTAAATGCAGGGCATGAAGTCACGGTCCCGCCGTTTCCTGTTTCATTGAATTTCATTACCGTATGAAAAAGATATGATTTTTGCAATCAAATATCAATTATCCACGCTTTTAACTGTTATAAATAGTTTAAAATATACAGGCCGTATACCTTTCAAACCAGTTCCAAACTAGGTTTTCGATTTTCGTTCCAACTGTTGCTCGAGGTCAGAATCAGGCAACAAAACGTCTAAGGGCTTGGGATTGCGCGCCTGGCCGTGGGGTTCTTGCCCAATTCGGCGGAGGCCCTGAGGAGTAACGGCGGTCGACGGCGGTGAACATTAAGGCCCCAATTCTCTTCCAATACGCGATAAAAAATTGCAAACTTTATATTGATTTAAAGAGTGTGAGGAGTACTACAAAATTTTCCAAAGAACCTATATTTAATTTTGAGTGTGGAAGAAGTAATCAAAGGAGGAAGGATTGAACTTGTTTTCGCCATCGATCTGGAAAGAATAGGGTTTCCGGAGTTATGAATTTGGTCAACGCTCACACGTGATTGGCCCATATTTATTTAATTATTTTTACTTTTATTAAATCCAAAAATACACTTTTCTCATACGAACTCCAATTCGAATCCAACAACTGTCATCGCTAGCTAAATACCCCCATTCCAGAAACAATGGGATATGTTTCATAAGCCCGTTCGACTGTTTCAGTTAGTTATTCTTCAAATTAAAATATAAAACATTCAAATATGGATTTGAACGTACATTCTAATTTGCCGGGGCCACATACTAACTCTAAAAATTCCAGAAAAATAAATCTAGCTATATTTTGACGATACGGTCCTAACAAAACTTATTTCATCAAATTTGGAGACCGTTTGAAAAATGGCCATTTTCTGGTCGATCCAAATTGACTAAAACTGTCAAAACACGTTTTCATTCGCCACGCTCACATATTGATTTCAAAAATTATCAAAATTGGAATCTAGCAATAATTTTACATCCTGGATCCAAAAAAGTGGATTCGTCGAAAATGGAGGTCATTTGCAAAATCGCTATTTTTCAGGGCTATATTTATTCCGTAGCGACTATTCTGAATATTCAACTGGCCATAACTTTTGCTTCCCGCTATGGAATTTCAATTTTTCAGATTTGTTAGAAAGATATTTATAAACAGACTTAAATATTTTTGGTTTCACTAAAATCCAGTTTATTTTGAATCCTGTATCAATTGAAATTTGAAATCGAATTTTCAAACTACCGCGCCATTTTCAATTATAATTAAATTAAATATTTATATTCCAACTTCGATTTAAATAAATATATACATTCAAATTTTATTCAAAATAAATTTCTCGTCGTTATTATTTAAAATAAATCATTTTAATTATTCAAAATTCTTTAAAATTGCCAAAAAAAATTAAATTGGTTCTGATTTTTCGGGTTGTTACAATCTCCTCCACTTAAAATCTTTTCATCCCCGAAAAGGAACGGAGCTGAAAGTTGTTTAATTAACCAACTCAACTTCCATTCTGGCTTTCATTCTTCAACTTTTCAGTTTCTAAGAATTTTCAAATTCTTAAAAAATTTGGCTAACACCCTTAATTTTTAAAAAATTTCGCCATAACCTCCTTTGTGCGGGAGCACCGGATAAATCCCCAAACCACAACACAGGCCCTCTCATCTCAAAAAGAAAAAGAAAAAGCCAAGCGGCTAGCCAATCGGCTCATAAAATCATCCAAACCCAATAAATTAGTAAACATGTACCTATTTGTCGGGCATACAATTTTATTCTTCTTCTCTAGCCTCCTTACTATGACCTGTTTAATGTATAGACATGTATATTCATGCAGTTTCAATCAAATTTCAAAACAGTTTAATATTTGGTGCTAAATTCGACTTAATTCAACATTTTCCTTACATTAGTTATATTATACAATACCGATACAATTTAAAAACAAAAAGCGTAATTACGTTCATACAAGCATCATACATATACATACATATATCCAAAATGCTAGTTCATTACATTAAAACCCAACTTTCTAGGAAGTCGTGCCTTCTTCTTGCATAATTTCCAAAGTAGATACCTCCTTTCCTTTGGATTTCTTATCACCCTTCTTTAACAGGCAATCTCGGGCTAGATGCCCTGCTTCTTTGCATCGAAAGAATTTCTCTTCTTTTCCTAGTTTTCTGGATTTTTTTCTTTACGTTTGGACACTTATCCACAAAATGTCCCAACTCCTTGCATTTGAAACAAACTATCTCCATTCTTATTTGTTTCTCTTTCTTCTTTTTATCAGGACACACAATTGCATAATGCCCTTCTTTTCGGCATTTACGACAATAAACAACCACATGTGATCCTAAGTTTAATTCTCGTTCATTTTTTGCTTTCTGGTGAGCTCTCCTTGCTTGTTTTGGGGTCATCTAGAATTCAGTATGGGATAAGTCATAGTCGTCCATATCCTATATAATATTTTGAGGATTTTATGAACAGAGTTTGCATTAATTTTCACTTAACCATTATCTTGACTATACTTTATTTATCATTCCAGTATTTTTTTTATTAGTTGAATCGATACTCAAACATCACAGCCAGCAATCAATTTGTTGATTAAATTTTCAAATATATATATACAATTTTTATATACTCAAAAATCATATTCCAGTGTCAAGTCACAAACAGTATATTTTAGTTAAGTTTTAGTTCTCACAGCAGTCGATTGGAAATTAAATAGATATCTTACTTTTGAAACTCAAACACTGATGATGGGATCCCAATCATCAGTATCATCTTCGGGCGACTAGAGTGTGATTCTATATCCATCTAGTATCTGAGGCTTCGAATATACACCCCGTCAGGCCCATACACAAAATCTCCCTATACTAGATTGTCCAAATTTAATATAAATAAATATTCAAATACGTATAATTTCATATAAATTTCCAAAAAAAAAATTGTTTTCACTTTTATTTTAAGACAACACTCTTCACACTCATTCTAGGATACTACTGATCCCATCTCTAACAAGTTATTCTTATTGGATATTACTAATCTAATCTCTGATGAATTCTTTCGTTTGGTTCTAATGTGTCATGTTCTCGACCTTTGTAAACCAAAGCTCTGATACCACCTGTGGCGACCCAAACTTCCCCGTGAAGGAAAACCTGGATTGCTTCGAGAACATGACAAATTAGAACACAAACAGAAGAACATTTCATTGCTTATTACAACAATTCCACCAAAATACAAGAATATAACAGAGTATAAATGAATAAATATTATACAATATGAAATATCAGAGTTTTAAATTACATTTAAATACATAGCATCGAAAAAACAATACAAAGCACAATTGAAAACAGATACACTAATACAGAGCTTTTCGAATATCGCTTCAGTTGTAAACCAGGATCCTGTGATTATAATATCTGCAAAACCCAACTAATAGCTGCCCATGTGGAAAATAGGGGCACCCAGAGTTTATGTCAAAACAATAAACTCCAGATCAGTCATGTGACTGGTGTGTGAACTAAAATAGTTATTAATCTTTATTTTTAAAGTTAGGTAAATCGTGGGACCAAGCCGTATAACACGGAACGGGTTTCCTCCCAAGAATTCCAGTGCATAAAACAAACAGCGCAATGCTAAATAAAGAACAATGAAGCTATTATAAGACCCATGTCCCATCACACAATGCAACCCAAGTCGGAGGATAGGGTTTTCCCTTATAATAGCCAAATATGCTTAATACGTGAAATTTCATCTTTTATTATTACTATAAGTGAAGGAAAAAACTTCAAATATAAATGTATTAATCATAGACGGCATGAGCGCTCCATCCCACTATGTCGCCATATTTAGTATACAATCAAAACCGAAAAATGTCCTATTTAGAAATTGAATTTCCATCATGGTTGTTACTGATTCAAAAGATCGATCGCGTAGTGCAATTCACCACGGTTTACGTCGCAGGCATGCGAAAACACCGTAATGCACATCCGCACTATCCAGGAAACAAGTTACTGCGGCCTACGTCGTAGGCATGCGAAAACACTGCTAACTCTATCCATCAGGGAATCGGGGGGTGTGCCCTATCCCCTACCTCGGTCGACCGAATCTGACAACCCATAGGGTGTCTATCCTCATCTTAAAAGCATACTGATCTAACCATCAGTTTACCACCATACCGGTATGTGAGGCTCGTGAATTAACGGTACACAAAGCCATGCTATATTTAAGTTGTGCTTTGATCAGTAACCACAAGACTCTGCTTTTCAACAGAAGCCTTGATCATTTTCCACTTAGCCTGCCACACAGGCAATTTACGCCATGCGACTAATGTCTATCGATATAAAACCTATGATCCCGTACGTCCCAGAGAATGGTGAAGTAAGGGAATAAATTCCCCTTCACGAGGAAGATGTATATTTAATAGAGATTAATCATCACAGAATAAAATCCAATGTCAGACACACCATCCATTTACTAGTCCGTTCTAGGTCTAAATGAAACCGGAGGCACCTTATTCCTCGCCCGTATGTCCAATAAAGGAGAGAGGCCTCGCATATCCGTACAATCAACAAGTACGTCTGGACGGCTACCACTTTAGCCCCTTCAAGGTAGCTACTTATCATGAGCATCAGTAGAACCCATCCATTCGATGTAAAGATCGTCGGTCTTACACCGTCTTCAATCTCTTCAACTTATCGTCGAATAAGTTATTCAGAATGGGTTAAACCCTGCCTTTCTGAATAACTCGCGTATCTTATAATCAAGTGCTATAACAACACATCATACGCCTCATTCCAATCCAGAATATTCTTTTATTCAAATATTCTTTTCCTTTGGGAAAGGTTCCCATTAATTTTATCAAAGATAAATTCTTTAAATTTATTCTTTAATCTTCCTTTGGATAACAAACCATATCAAGGTTTTCCAAACTAGTCGGGATTAGCGAACTACATCGAAGTAATGATTTATTTTATTTTCCAATCCCAACATATTCATTCCATGGAGCAGAACTGGTAATACTCCATATCTAACACCACGGTGTTATAGTTAAAACCGATTACCATTTCACGTTCTAATCTAATTAAAGATTTAACTATCGCTTGGAGTAAAACTGGTGGTACTCCATTTCCGATCATTTTCTTGAATTGATAATTTTAATTATCACATTCAATTTTCATTCTAATCAAAGATTCATTAAAACTCCATTTACTTTTAATCTTCCCAAAAATCAATATTAATGGTTATTCAAAGCTAAGAAATTAATCTTATCTTTAACTGGGTTAAAGAACCAATGTCATTTAAAACACGGTTCACGATAAACCCAAAATCACATTCCATTAATTATGGAATCTTCAAGGAAAAACAAATCAATATATAATCGATATCAATTTTTGTATCCGACTAATAACATAAATGGAATAATGACAAAGCCTTTTAAGTTCCATAAGTATTAACAGTCTTCCTCCACAGAAACTCACTTCGATTATTACCAAATCGAATTTCCTTCAATTCCAATTTAATATATTAAATTGGAAATCTTTACTTTGGAAAATTCCATAATCTTAATTAAAAGATTATTAATTCCAAATCATATTCTTCACTGTTAATTGGGTTAAAGAACAAGTGTTATTTAAAACTCCGCTCATGATAAACCAAAAATCCAATTCTTATATTCCATTCCAATTAAATATTAATTAATTGGAAAACTTCACTAAATCCTAATTAAAAGATTTATTCTTTTCTCTACTGAGTTTAAGAACAGTGTTAATGAAGACACCGTTCACGACAAACCCAAAATCACAATTGATATCAAACACAAGGCTCTGAATAGAAAATATATCGGCTTATATTCAATATCAAATTCTAAAATCAACAAATATCGTATTGGAATAAAGATATATATATATATATCTTCCAAATTCCTCCACAATATCCGTATAATCACGGGATCCAATATTGAAATATTCCGAAGATCATTTCCATTCAAATCCATTCCAATTCATACATTGGAAAATTCTAGTTATCTTAAAACCATTTTCTAATCCAATTTATTTATTTTAAAAATAAATAAATTATTATTCTAGTTAATAACTAGTCCATTTCGATAAAAATATATTTTTATCTTTTCAAAACTAGAAATTTTCATCCCAACTCTTTCCAAATCATTTATTGTGATTTTACATAATTTTTCCAGATTTTATTATCGCCCGTACGGTCAGTTTCCAATAGTGGTCACCACACTGCATCCATAGCGACCTTTCCTGAAATTGATTTGGACATATCTCCAAATCGAACTGTTATATTTCAAATCTCTTGTATTGATTGGAAATATATTTTCGATACGAACCCAACGCTTCTACTTTTAGGAGAATCCGACGGTCAGATCTCCCGTAACATCCATTTGAAGTTAATGGTCGAAATTCGCGTACTGCCGCTGCGCGACGTGTAACAACCCGTATTTTCAATAACCTATTATAACGTAAATCGAGGCAGAATTTAATTTATAAATCTGAATCAAGGGAAACGGGCTATGCCACTGCGTTCGTCTCGGAAAAATACGCGAAATAGAGTCCGAGTTTTCGAAAATCGGAGTCCGTATGACCCGATTAAGGCCCAACGAAGTTTTCAGAAAAATTCAAAGTAAAAACAGATTTCAAATTCAAGTTTGAATTTGGAAATTAGGGCAGTTGGGCGCAGGCGGGAAATTTCCCGCCAGACCACCCATGTCGACAGCCCTGTCGACTGGGCAGTCGACATGGTTAGGCCCAAGTCGACAGCCCTGTCGACTTGGGTGTCGACTTGGCTTAGCCGGGCAGTTTGCCTGGTGCACCATTTCGGGAGTTGTGTTGAGTTTGGGGGCCAGATTCGGTTTTAAGGGCTGAGATTGGAATTAGGGTATAATCCTAAGGTTGAAACTAATCCTAATCTCTATAAATAAGCCCCTAACCTAACCCTAAATCATCATTATTCATTCATGTAACTAAACTATGGCAAAATCATTTCTCTCATGGCCTCCACTCTCTTCATAAAATTCTAAGTTATTTCTATGAGAGATTTCCCATGCATACAAGTGTTTTCAAGCTTGTATGAGTGTCATTAGCTTGCATTCAAGTCAAGTTTCCATATTTACATCATAAAGCAAGAGTTTTGATCATTTTGGCTCAAGGGTTTTTCTATTGGAGCTTGCATTTTGGGTTTATTTGATTGCATAAGGGCTTTGTCTCAATCTATATATATTTTTGTGTCTTCATAAGCATTGTAAGCCCTTTTCTACTTTCATATTTAAACTCTAAAGTTAAATGAATGATGCAAGTTTGGTTGATCATTATGATATGCAAGTTTGCCATGATATGCAAGTTTACTATGTCATGTTATGCAAGTATGCCATGTTATGATATGCAAGTTTATCATGTTATGTTATGCAAGTTTGTTATGTTATAATATGCAAGTTTACCATGTCATGTTATGCAAGTTTGATATGTTATGATATGCAAGTTTGCCATGTTATGTTATGCAAGTATGCCATGTTATGATATGCAAGTTGTCATGTTATGTATGCAAGTTTGGATGGATCATTTTACTCATGTTATCATGTTATGCAAGCTTACCTTGAGTATATGAACATAAAGCTTCAAGCTTTGTGCTAAAGGTTGCTTTTTGGCAACATGTAAGTTATCATATCTCTTATGATAACTTGCATGTGAGGCTAAATGCGAACTTATGGCCATTTCTACATGTCATTTATCACCATGTATCACCAATATGCTAAGTTTGGTTTTATGCATGATTTTGAGGCCTAAAAATGTAATATGCAAGTATATGAACATATGTACATTTCATATGCCACCATGTTAAACTTGTGGCTTCAACACCTTTATGTCATGATTATGCCAAGTTCCCTCTTTCTATCCTTTATGCGCTATTGTGATATGTAAGCGATGGGATTGCGTTTGGGGTTGGGTAAACTTAAAAGACATGAAAACATAAGATTGGGAATTTACCTATTAAGTTAGGTCTACCCATTGGGAATTTACCTATTAAGTTAGGTCTACCCAAATTCTTGAAAACTTGTAATATGTTTTGGAAACATGATGGACATGACACTTAGAAAATATAAGTGTGACCAACTCGAGGTTGGGTTGAGTTTGTAGCGTAAAACTACCCGGAACCGACCGGCTTAACTAGTTGCTACAAACAATAGGACCCCATGTGAGAAGTTGGTCATGTTGTACCTTGAACCCGAGGTTAGACCAAGTTGTGGTGTAAAGCTACCCGGAACCGACCGGCTTAACTAGTAACCGCAACAAAGTATAATGTGAGAGGTTAAGGCACATTAATTAATTAATGCCTCATGATTAGGGTTAAGTCATGGTCCACTTAATACTTAACAAATTTGGGCTTGGTAGATTAATCAGGGTTAATTCGTAAACTCATCGTTACACTTAACCAAGTTAATCCATGATTAGCAAGAGGGTTAAACCGTACTTAACCCACTAGAAAATCCTAGCAATGGGGGTCCACTCCAGCAGTAATCCCAAGTTTGTATCATTAAGACCCTAGGGACTAGGCTAGGGTGGGGGCACGATTACTGGACTTGAGGTAAGTGACCAAAAACGACGGCAGAGTGGTACGCCGATGTAGTTCCGGACGGACTATGGTCGTGCACGTAGTCCGTATTTGGAGAAGTCAAGCGTGGGTACCAGTAGATCTAGACTGTGCACTTATGTTTATGGTGTCCAGGGGTTGACACCCTAGGGCTTGATACACCCGACGGGAGACCCAGCACAGTCTGACTACAATTATGTTTGGGCCGTATTGACACCAACACGTGACGAGTTAGGCTTATAGGGAGCCGATCGACTAGACCGTTTGGTTGGACCTCGTATTAGCGTCACTTCATGTTATTGGACCTCGTATTAGGGTCACTTCATGTTATTTGTAACAACCCGTATTTTCAATAACCTGTTATAACGTAAATCAAGGCAGAATTTAATTTATAAATCTGAATCAAGGGAAACGGGATATGCCATTGCGTTCGTCTCGGAAAAATACGCGAAATAGAGTCCGAGTTTTCGAAAATCGGAGTCCGTATGACCCGATTAAGGCCCAACGAAGTTTTTAGAAAAATTCAAAGTAAAAACAGATTTCAAATTCAAGTTTGAATTTGGAAAAAGTGTCAGATTGGGCCAAGCGGGAAAATTCCCGCCAGAGCACCCAAGTCGACAGCCCTGTCGACTTGGGAGTCGACTTAGTTGGAACCAAGTCGACAGCCCTGTCGACTGGGTTCAGCCGGGCAGTTTTGCCTGGTGCACCATTTTGGAGTTGTGTTGAGTTTGGGGGCCAGATTCGGTTTTGAGGGCTGAGATTGGAACTAGGGTTTAATCCTAAGGCTAAAACTAATCCTAATCTCTATAAATAAGCCCCTAACCTAACCCTAAATCATCATTATTCATTCAAGTAACTAAACTATGGCAAAATCATTCCTCTCATGGGCTCCACTCTCTTCATAAAATTTCTAAGTCATTTCAATGAGAGATTTTCCATGCATACAAGTGTTTTCAATCTTGTATGAGTGTCATTAGCTTGCATTCAAGTCAAGTTTCCATATTTACATCATAAAGCAAGGGTTTTTATTGATTTGGAGCTTTCATATTGGGTTTATTTGATTTCATAAGGGCTTGGCTCAATCTATTAATATATTTGTGTCTTCATAAGAATTTGTAAGCCCTTTTCTACTTTCATATTTAAACTCTAAAGTTAATGAATGATGCAAGTTGTGTTTGATCATTATGATATGCAAGTTTGTCATGATATGCAAGTTTACTATGTTATGTTATGCAAGTTTGATATGTTATGATATGCAAGTTTATCATGTTATGTTATGCAAGTTTGCCATGTTATGATATGCAAGTTTATCATGTTATGTTATGCAAGTTTTCCATGTTATGACATGCAAGTTTATCATGTTATGTTATGCAAGTTTTCCATGTTATGATATGCAAGTTTACCATGTTATGCTATGCAAGTTTGCCATGTTATGATATGCAAGTTTATCATGTTATGTTATGCAAGTTTGCCATGTTATGATATGCAAGTTTATCATGTTATGATATGCAAGTTTGCCATGTTATGATATGCAAGTTTACCATGTTATGCTATGCAAGTTTGCCATGTTATGATATGCAAGTTTATCATGTTATGTTATGCAAGTTTGCCATGTTATGATATGCAAGTTTTGTTATGGTTGATCATTTTGCTCATGTTATCATGTTATGCAAGCTTATCTTGGGTTTATGAGCTTAAAGCTTCAAGCTTTATGCTAAAGGTTGCATTTTGGCAACATGTAAGTTATCATATCCCTTATGATAACTTGCATGTGAGGCTAAATGCGAACTTATGGCAACTTCTACATGTCATTTATCACCATGTATCACTTATATGCTAAGTTTGGTTTTATGCATACTTTTGAGGCCTAAAAATGTAATATGCAAGTATATGAACATATGTACATTTCATATGCCACCATGTTAAACTTGTGGCTTCAACACCTTTATGTCATGATTATGCCAAGTTCCCTCTTTCTATCCCTTATGCGCTATTGCGATATGTAAGCGATGGGATAGCGTTTGGGGTTGGGTAAACTTAAAAGACATAAAAACATAAGATTGGGAATTTACCTATTAAGTTAGGTCTACCCATTGGGAATTTACCTATTAAGTTAGGTCTACCCAAATTCTTGAAAACTTGTAATATGTTTTGGAAACATGATGGACATGACACTTAGAAAATATAAGTGTGACCAACTCGAGGTTGGGTCGAGTTTGTAGCGTAAAACTACCCGGAACCGACCGGCTTAACTAGTTGCTACAAACAATAGGACCCAATGTGAGAAGTTGGTCATGTTGTACCTTGAACCCGAGGTTAGACCAAGTTGGGGTGTAAAGCTACCCGGACCCGCCCGGCTTAACTAGTAACCATAACAAGGTCTAATGTGAGAGGTTAAGGCACATTAAATTAATTAATGCCTCATGATTAGGGTTAAGTCATGGTCCACTTAATACTTAACCAATTTGGGCTTGGTAGATTAATCAGGATTAAGTCGTGAACTCATCGTTACACTTAACCAAGTTAATCCATGATTAGCAAGAGGTTTAAACCGTACTTAACCCACTAGAAAATCCTAGCAATGGGGGTCCACTCCAGCAGTAATCCCAAGTTGTATCATTAAGACCCTAGGGACTAGGCTAGGGAGGGGGCACCATTACTGGACTTGAGGTAAGTGACCAAAAACGACGGCAAAATGGTACGCCGGTGTAGTTCCGGACGGACTATGGTCGTGCACACAGTCTGTAGCCGGAGAAAACATGCATGGGTACCAGTAGATTGAGACTGTGCACTTATGTTTATGGTGTCCAGGGGTTTACACCCTAGGGCTTGATACACCCGAAGGGTGGACCCGGCACAGTCTGACTACAATTATGTTTGGGCCGTATTGACACCAACACGTGACGAGTTAGGCTTATAGGGAGCCGATCGACTAGACCGCTTGGTTGGACCTCGTATTAGGGTCATTTCATGTTATTGGACCTCATATTAGGGTCACTTCATGTTATTGGACCTCGTATTAGGGTCACTTCATGTTATTGGACCTCGTATTAGGGTCATTTCATGTTATTGGGTCAAATCTTGGGCCAAGGGATCAATACGTGTTTATTCAAGTCATGTTAGTTTGCTAGTACACCTGTGGTGCAAAACCTTAAACCTGATTATGCGATGACACCTTTATCTATCATGCCAGTATGTAGTTATCCTTATGTTCATCCCTGCTTCTCATGCCAGTTAACTTTATCAGTTTACATTGATTGTTGTAGGGCTTACTCAGTCTTTTTGACTGACCTGTTTTTCTTTCGCCTCTTTTCTTCCGTCCCCCCCAGGTTCTCAGGGTGGGAATATTGGAGCTTAGCTTGGATTTCTGATCGCTTGCTTGTGGGATTTTAGCTCATGTACGGTCTTGACATGAAGCTAGCTATGGTTATCACTTATTTGGGGATAGTACTTATGTATTTCAGTTTTTCAGTGATGTTGTTTTTATCTAGACTTGTGTATCTGGAAAGTTGACATTATGTTGTACCAGACTTGTTTTGAAATAGTTTGAAATCTTCCGCTGTTTTACATATCTTATTTACTCTGTTTACATATATACATATGTTCTTGTTCTGCCTTGATATATCATTATGCATGTTTACCCGGTACAAACGCCCCTCCAAAGTCAGAGTGCTTGCAAGAGACACGCTGGCGGAGGCGGGGTGTTACATTTGGTATCAGAGCATATGGTTTACGAGAAGGAACAAAAAGGTTTTTGAAACTTTTGGAAAACTATTTTCAAAACCAAGTATAAAGTATTTTCCAAAGAAAAGTCTAGTTTATTTTAAAGGCTATTCCCCAAAAAGCCATTAGCAAAATTCCTTCGTTTTTCTCCATTCTGAATCTATCTTTTTCTTCGTTTTCAGTATGGCCAATAACTTTGCCATTCCGGAGGGAGTGTACGTACCTGTTTGGTATAGGAGACTTTTGGAGGCTAGGGTGACCAAAGCCAGCCCCGCAGATGTTCCTCCTCCTCCTCCTCCGGTAGTTAATGTTCCTCCTCCTCCTGTCGCTGATGTTCCTCTTCCTCCTCCCCCTCAGCATCCTCAAACTGACTTCGCAAAGATTTGCAAAGACTTTAAGGCGATGGGTTGCAAGAACTTCATTGGAACCGAGACTTATGTAGAGGCAAGGAATTGGTTGAAAGAAACCGAAGATCTTTTTGCCTTCTTTGATATAGATGACCGTAGGAAGGTTTTATTGGCAGTATGGTTGCTAAAGGAAGAAGCTGCACGTTGGTGGGTGGTAACCACCGCTACTAGGCCAATTGAGACTTGGGATGACTTTCGGGGAAAGTTTGGACTAAGGTTCCTATCACTGAAGCAAGGGGACATGACTATTAGGGAATACATAGATAAGTTTAATCAACTGGCTCGGGTCGGTTTAGACTTGGTTAACACAGCTCAGAAGAAGGCCCTATACTTTGCTCTAGGATTAAACGAGCCATTACATGGTTTAGCCATGTCTCATATACCCTTGGGGGCAACCTTCGAGAGTTTGGTGAATATGGCCCTACTCAAAGAAGAGAATAGGAGTGACAAGAAGGAGGTCAAGATGAATGAGTCTCAAAACAAGGAAACGGAGCCCAAAAAGGAAATGAAAAAGAAGGAGGAGAAGTCTGAAGATAAGAAGGAAAAGAAGTGCTTTACTTGTGGAAGCTTGACTCATCTAAACAAGGATTGCAGAAAAAGGAAGGGCACTTGCTTTAACTGTGGAGAAATGGGACACTTCACTAGGGATTGCCCGAAGAAGCAAGGGCAAGGCCAGGGTCAGACTCAGCGTGCTGGACCTTCGGGAGGGCAAGTTCATGCTCTCAATGCCGCTCCAGTTCCTGATCGAGGTAGTATTTCTGTTGAAAGCCTTGTATATATTTCTGATTTTTCAGTTCGTACCTTGTTTGATTTTGGTGCATCGCATAGTTTATTTCATCTGATCTAGTTGAAAGTTTGCACCTAAGTACTAGTCTAGTTTATGATCCCGTGTGTGTTTCAAATCCAATTGGGGTTTCCGCCCATTTGTCTATTATCTACGTGGATTTGAAAATTTCTATCTTGAGTATAGAATTCTCGTGTGATGCTTATATTCTCGGTTTCATGGGGTATGGGTTGATTTTGGGCATGGATGGGTTGTCCAGTTTTGGAGCCATCCTTGATTTTTGAGCATAGGGTTGTGAGGCTCATGACTCGCCTCGGTAATACCCTAAAAATTTCTAGTAACCCTATGGGTCCCGTCACGTTGTGTTATCTTGAATCCCTCAACTCGTCTATCGATAGTTTGCAATCTATGAGGGTGGTCCGAGAATATCCTGATATCTTGGGTGAAGTGAAGGGGTTACCCCTAAACGCGAGATAGATTTTCGCATTTATCTAGTTGATAATGCCAAGCCAGTTACGTGGCCGGTTAGGCACATGGTCCCGCGAGATGAGAGTTACGAAAGCAAGTCAAGGAGTTGCTTGAGAAGAACTTCATACGATGAAGCATTTCCGAAGAGGGTGCTCTAGTAGTACTCGCTACTAATGTGGACAGTTCGCTTCGCCCGTGTGTTGATTATCGTGAGTAGAACAAGAAGAATAGACAACCATTACCAAGGATCGATGATTTGTTGGATCAACTTGTAGGAACATCTGTTTTCTCTTGATCTTGCTACTGGATTCCATCAGCTCAGAATAGCTGAGGATAGTATAGACAAAACTGCATTCAAAACTCCAGATGGATTCTTAGAATGGCTAGTCATGCCATTCGGTTTGACTAATGCACCCGCCTACTTCGTGGACTTGATGAGTAGGGTGCCTAGGGAGTTCCTGAACAAGTTTGTGGTAGTCTTTGTAGAAGATATCCTGACTTTCTTAAAGAACGAGGAAGAACATGCTAGACATCTCAAGGAGGTGATGGATACGCTTAGAGCGCATCAGTTGAAAGCCAAGTCCTCCAAATGTCATTTTGGAGAAAAGAAGTTAGATTTCTTGGGCACATAGTTTCTAAGCAAGGCTTAGCGGTGGATCCCGCTAAAGTGGTCGCGGTTCAAAACCAAAAAGCTCCGACGAGGACAATTGAAGTAAGAAGTTCTCTCAGTTTAATTAGTTAGTTAGCGTCCCTTGAGCTTAGACCTACCCTTCTGGATCAAGTAGGGACTTCACAGAAAGAAGACCCGCAGTTAGTCGAGATCATGGACAAGTTGATTCGAGGCGAGATGGTAAGTCACCTCGGTATAGATGACAAGGGATGGCTAAGACGCAATGAGAGAAAGAAGGTTCTTGAAGATGAACATCACCCGAGGAGGTGGCCGAGTTTGTCCCAAGGTGCATGTTGTGCCAACAGGTTAAAGGCCGAGTCATAGAAGCCCGGTGGGCTATTATATCCATTGGAGGTCCCCGCAATGGAAGAGGGAAAAGCGTCACGAAGGATTTCGTGGATGGACTGCCTAGATCAAGAAAGGGAATAAGAGCATGTGGGTCATAGTAGGTAGACTCACGAAGAGTGCTCATTTCACTCCGGTAAAGAGCGAAAGGACTGCATCATAGCTAGCGACAGTTTACTTTCAAGAAATAAAGCGGTTGCACGGGGTTCCCTAAAGGATTGTTAGTAACCATGACTCAATTTTCACTAGCCAGTTTTGGGAATAGTCTACAAGCGACTGAATCTAAGTACGACCTATCATTCACAGGCGGATGGTTCATTTCGTTCAAGCATGAGTTATAGAAAATCACGTTGGTAAGAGTAATTAGCAACGTGGATTGGTATTTCCAAGAAAAGTTCTGCTGCGCGGAATACTTTATAGTAAGTAAACGAGATCCAGGATTCACTAGTGAATTTTGGAGAGCTTGCATGAAACCATGAGGTCATAGTTATGTTTAAGCCAAGAATGATAGAAGAGTAAGTGAAAGAGGAAGACGAGAGGCGACAATGAAATGGGTTCCAACTTATATTTGGAAATAAGAGTTAAGAAGCTAAGAAATCATGAGGTAAAAGACGGTCAAAGCACAGTGGAGTTAAGCTCAAGGAAACGTGACTTAGAAGACTGAAGGCTAGATACGCGCATCATATCTCTTTTTAAGAGCATATCCTTGATCCTTGTTTTCCTGTGGAACTTACTCGCATGTTATCTTTTTACGTATATCCTCTCGGTCCCATTCTCGGTCCTATTTCTGTCGGGAGGTATGACTTATTGGCTAGTAATACATGTCAGGGTTTGAAGGGGTCCGTTAGGTTGACTAAACCTTTTGGGCTTTTATAGAATATGGGTTGGGTTAGGAAGGGATTTCTTGTAATCCGAAAGGAGTATATTGTAATAACCCGCAAATTCTGAGCCAGTTTAAAATTTTTTATTTTGGCAATTTTATGGAATTTTGAACATTTAAAATAGATTATTTTAAATAATATCGACGAGAAATTTATTTTGAATATTATTCGAACGTGTATATTATATACGTCGTCGTCAGAATATAAATATTTATATATAATTATAAATAGAATTGAAAATGGCGCGGTAGTTCGATAATTCGATTTCAAACTTCAATTGAATGTACCGGGTGCAAAACAATCCGGATTTTAGTGAAACCAAAAATGATAGGATCTAATTGATGATATCTTTCCAACAAATCCGAAAAATCAAAATTTCATAGCGGGCTTCAAAAGATATGTCCAGTTGAAAATTCTGAATAGTCGCTATGGAATTCAGGCCCTTAAAAATGGAAATTTTGCAAACGAACTCGGATTTCAACGAAACCACTTTTTTTGGTTCTACAGTGTCAAATTATTGCTAGGTTTCAAATTTCATAATTTTTCGAATCAATATGTGAGCGTGGCAAAGGAAAGCGCGTTTGACCAGTTTCAGTTGATTTTAATCAACTGGAAAATGACCATTTTTCCAACGGTCTCAGAATCCAACGAAACTAGTTTTGTTAGGACCGTATCGTCAATACGAAGCTAGAAAATAATTTTCTGGAATTTTTCTAGTTAGTAAGTGACCCCGGTAAATTGAAATACGCGTTCAAAATCAATATATAGAGTTATAGGTTGATTTTAACGAAAACTGATTGTAACAGCCAAATCGACCTACGATACATATCCCATTGTGTTCGGAATGGGGGTAGAACGCTATGGATGACAGGCGGTGGGCTTCGTTTAGAGGTCGAAAATAAAAGTTGCTTTTTGGTTTAAAATAAAATAATTAAATAATAAAGTTAAACTTTCTTTCTCCCCTTCCTTTTAACTTCTTCCCCCCCCCACCCACGTTCAAAATCATTTTTCAGAAAAAAAAAAGAAAGGAGGAGCGCAGCAGCCACCGCCCTCCCCGAGACCGCCGCGCCACCTCCGAAACCCCCCCCCCCCCCCACACCTGCCGCCGACCCCCTTTCCCCCGAAACCCCCTGCCGCACGATCGAACCCCCCTTCCTTCGCCTGCGACGCCCGAACCCCCCTCCCTTCGCCTGCGACCTCGAGCCCCCCCGTTCTCCTCCTCGACCGACGAGACCCCCAATCCCCAACGCAACCCAACCCTACCCCGAGTTTCCCCACGACCACCACCTCGAGCCCAGACTCCAACCTCCCCTGGCGCCCCACCTCGATCCCCTCCTCTCCTTCAACCGCATCCCCTCCACCTTCTGTTAGGACGCAAGCAAACCCCCCCCCCCCTTTCGAAGTTCAACAGCAGTAACCCCCCTCTCTCAGTCGCGAATCGAAGACGCAACACCCCAATCAAGGAAATTAACGGAGAAAGGTAATTTTTCTTCTTTAATATAAAATATGAAATTTATTTGATTCAAAGTGTTTGAGTACGAAGATTGGATTTTTATTATGAGAAAGACGAGATTTTTAAGTATAGAAAAGATTTGATTTTTGTGTATAGAAAGATTTATTTTCACGTATAGAAAGGTTTGATTTTTAATGATATGAGAAAATATTATTATGAAGAATTAAAAATATGATTTTTATATTTTTAAAGTATTATAAAAATTCGATTTTTATATATTGAATAACGAAGTAAAAATTCGATTTTTACATATGTAGTGGCTACAGCAACGATGATGACAAAATGCGATAACAAGGAAGATTTCTATCAAAGAAGAGTCGTGGATTCGGGATAACTATCTGTGAGAATTTCTCACCTTTCAATTTATTTTTCTAGTTATATATATATACTAGGATGCAGACGGTGTTTAGTAGCACCCGACACAATCGTCCATAGACCATGGACTTGTTTGTTTGAATGCATAAATTAGTTAGATGATTTGATTTGAAATTGAATTGTTTGGTGAAATGAATGGTTTGATTGATGTGTGAATGGCGTGGGCCTTCACTAGACCGGGGATAAGGCTAGGCCTCGTCCCGTTTCTAGTATCGTGTCGTTATGCCGCCGAAATTTTCTAAAATAAGTTAGAAAAATAAAAATATCATTTTATTTAAAGAAAGAACTGAATAGAAATTATATGTTAAGATAAAATGTTTTATCGTTAAAAATATAATTTTTAACGTGAATATGAATATAGTGAATGTGAATAAATAAATATTCATTTACAAACCGGACGGTTTGTTTATGTACACTGATTTGACTGACATTGATTGGGTCGATAAATTTTACACATCGCCCAACTGCACAAATAAAATCTGTGTTTGATTGTTTGAAACCCCACACGAGTGTTGGGATGAAATTTGAAGTTCACTCATCCTGATTGATTAAATATGTCGATCGATTGATTGACAGGCTGTTATAAGCGTTAGATATTTATATTTGATGCCTATACAGTGTAGTGCACTTTGGTTGATGGTTGATTATTTTTCAATGCTATTATATACATGTGTTGTATGGAAATCCATATAGTTAACGCTATATGGTAATTGATTGGGCCTCATTCCAATTTAGAAAATGAAGAATATTATAAAATAAAGGTTCATGTGTTGACTGTACTCATCCGTTGAGATTAGTCATGTGTTGAACGAAATATTTTTATAATAAAAATTACATCTTTATCAATATAATATAAAGGTTCATGTGTTGACCGTACTCATCCGTTGAGATTAGTCATGTGTTGAACGAAATATTTTTAAAATAAAATCTACATCTTTATCATATATAAAATTAGAAACCGACTGGAAAATAGATAAGATGAGTGGTCTCCTGGGTATTGATCTGATGTTGGTTTCGGCCTTCGGGGTTAATATTCAGGGAATCGTTCTCTTACTAATTTACGGTTGGAGTCTGATTTAATATCAAACGATAGATACCTTAATTTTCATAAAATATGTTAAATAACAAAATAGTCACACGTGGACGGTACTCATTCGTTGAGATTAGTCGTGTGTTGACAAAGAGATAGAGTCGTGTATTGAATAAAAATATTTTGAAATAGAATATTTGAAAATAGAAATATATGAAGCCGTGTTGATTAGATTGACGCCATCGATATTTATATCGATTTTAATCATTTTAAAATGATGTTGAAAAGTGATTTCGAAATCGAATATTTTGAAATGAAGTTTGAATCAAATTGAATAGAAAACGAATTCGAATTGAATATATAAGGAATTGAATTCGAATTGAATATAAAACGAATTTGATTTCAACTGAATATATCATGAATTTGATTCAAATAGAAAACGGTAATGAATTTGATCCAAATAGAAAACGAAATGAATTGAATATAAAACGATTTCGAAATGAATCGAATAGAAAACCAATTTGAATTGAATCGAATAGAAAACCAATTTGAATTGAATCGAATAGAAAACCACTTTGAATTGAATCGAAAGCGAATTGAAATGAATTCAAATTGAATTGAAATTTGAATTGAATAGAAATGAATTTTAAAACGAATTTATAAAGAAGAATTCAATTTTGATTTAAATTGAAATGGAAGTTGAAATAAATTTTGAAACGAATTTAAAAACTATTTATATAATTCGTTTTAAATAGAAATCGACGAAATATATATTATATATATAATATAATGGCCTGAATAGAACGCGCCGCGCCGCGGCAGTTCGTGAATTTCGACCATTTATTTCAAACGGACATTACGGGAGATCCAACCGTCGGATTCTCCTAAAACCGGAACCTTTGGGTTCGTATCGAAAAGAGCTTTCTAACGAATATTAGAAATTCAAAATCTAACGGTTGGATTTGGAGTTACGTCCAAATCAAATTTGAAAAAGGTCGCTGTAAGTGCAGTTCGATGGCCGTTGATGGAAATCGACTGTACGGGCCTTGATAAAAATTATTAAAAATATCAATAATTTGTGTAAAATCATAAGAAATGATTAGAGAAAAATTGGGGTGAAAAACTCCATATTTGAAAAGATAAAAATAGATTTTTATCGAAACGAACTAGTTTGGACTCAATTTAAAACCCGGGTTTTTATTTTTAAATAAATAAATTAGATTTAAAAAGGGGTTTTAAATAATCAGAATTTCTAATATATTTGATTGAATTTGAAATGGGTTTATCGTGAACAGTGTTTTAAATAACACTAGTTCTTTTACCCGATAACAAATAGAATGTGATTTGGGTTTGTCGTGAACTGTGTTTTAAATAACACCTAGTTCTTTAACCCAGTAAAAGGAGTTCTAACGAATCTGCAATTAGATTGAAATGTGAATCTATAATCTAAATTATCAAATTTAGAAATAAGCAGGAATGGAGTATTACCAGTTTTGCTCCAAAGCGATAGTTAAATCTTTAATTAGATTTGAACGTGAAATGGTAATTAATTTTACCGATAACACCACGGTGTTAGATATGGAGTATTACCAGTTTTGCTTCATGGGACGAATAGGTTGGGATTGGGAAATAAAATAAATAATTACTTCGTTACGGTTCGCTAATCTCGACTAGTTGGAAAAAACCATAATTTGGTTTTAAATGACATCCAAAGGAAGATTACAGGATAAATTTTAAAGAATTTATCTTGGATAAAATTAATGGGAACCTTTCCCTAAGAATGTGGAATTTAGAAACTAGCTGTAGGTTAGCTAAGAAGAATGGTTTCCTGGGTATTGATCTGATGTTGGTTTCGGCCTTCGGGGTTAATGTTTGGGAAATTGTTCTCTTGCTAATTTGCGGTTAGTGACTAATGAATTGGAATGAGGCGTATGTTGTGTTTGTGTAACATTTGTTTTTAATATACGCGGGTTGTTCGGAAAGACCGGGTTTACACCCGTTCTGAATAACAGATTCGACGATAAGTCGAAGATGAAGACGGTGGTAGAAGACCGGAAGTCTTCACATCGTTTGGATAATTACTGACGATCCTGATTGGGCTGTACACCCAAAAGGATGGAAATAGTTGGTGATCATCCAGACGTACTTGGAGATGGATGGAAATGCGAGGAAAGTGCCTCCGGTTTCGTTCAGACCCAGAACGGACTTGTAATGGATTGTGTGTCTGACACTGGATTTTATTCTGTGTTGATTGATTTCTATTAAATATACATCTGTTTGGCGGCGGAGAATTAATTCTTTTGCTTAACGCCCTTCTCTGAGACGTACGAGCTCAGAGGTTGTATATCGATGGACATCAGTCGCATGGCATGAATTGCCTGTGTGGCACACTAAGATGCAATGATCAAGGCTTTTGTTGAAAAGCAGAGTCTTGTGGTTGATGATCAAAGCACGACCTACGTGGCAGCTTTGTGTATAACGTGAACTCGCGAGCCTCACACCTCGGTATGAGTTAAAAACGGGATACGGACTGCAGGGAGAGCACGACGTTTCTTTCCAGCTTTGGTGGTGTCAGTGACTTACCAGCCCTGACATTTATATATTTTTCACCTATGTGGTTGTTGGAATGCGAGGCGCCTCGATTTTAGGTCTGTAAGGACCGGGAAACGTGTGTTTAGGAATAACTAATCCTCTAACGTAAGTGAGGACAGGCCCTGAAGATCCAGGGGTTGCCCAGAGTGCGTAGCCCTGGGACATTTGCTAGAGTGTCTCGAATGCGGAGAGGAGCTTTCCCCTTGCCTCGACTCATGACGGAAATCCAATTTCCAATACGTGTATTGCGGTTTTAATTGTAGAACTAGTATGGCGACATAGTAGCATGGGATGCTATGTCGTCTATGATTTATACTTATGGTTGAAATTGTTTTGACACTATACACTTATTATATTATCAAATGATTTGTTTTAAACGTACCAAGCATGTTTGGCTATTATAAGGGAAAACCCTATCCTCCGGCTTGCGTTGCATTGTGTGATGGGACCTGGGTCTTATAATAGCTTCATTTTTCGAAAAAGCATTGCGTTGTTTATTCTATGCACTGGTATTCTTGGGAGGAAACCCGTTCCGTGTTATACGGCGTGGTCCCTTGAATTACTCTCTTTTAAAATTGAATATAAATAACTGTTTTAGTTCTCACACCAGTCACATGACTGACCTAGAGTTTATTATTTTAACCTAAACTCTGGGTGCCCCTATTTTCCGCACGGGCAGCTAGTAGTTTTGGTTTTGCAGATTTATATTCACAGGATCCTGGTTTACAGCTGGAATGATATCCGGAAAGCTCTGTATCCGTATATCACCTTCAGTTGTGCTTTTTATTTTTTTTCCCGCTGTTATGTAATTTGTTGTAATCTCTGATATTTATCGAATGTAATTTATTCAATTATACTCTGTATATTCTTGTATCTGATGGAATTGTTGTAATAGCAATGAAATGTTCTCACGTCTGCGTTCTGTTTTGTCTTGTTCTCAAACGATCAGGGGTTTCGAACGGTCTAGATCGGTTTAACGACTGATTCAGATCGAGCGAAATTCCCGTCCGTCACATATATCCTGCTTATCTTCCCGATCTCTTTGTAGCATATCTTTTGCTATCCATGTTTGTCTTGATTATCTAGTTTATCATGTTAATCTTGTCATGAGAACCTTAGGTAGAAACCCTTTGGATGAAATATGTGTTTGAAACATGTTATGCTTGGTGGTTGCAAGTGTTTGCAAGTGGTTACTCGTGGATGCATTATACACATTAGGCACTAGATCGGCTCACACACTCCTCATATTGCATATGCATGAGTGTTTATGCTTATTCATGGATGAAAATTTTTGTGTTATCACATGGATGTTGCATATGGATGTATGTTATGTGCACACATATAGATGTTATACATTATGTTAGGAATCGCATACATATGGATTCATTTCACTAACATAATTTGCATTGATGATATTTGCATTAGATAAGTACACATACACACACCTTTGCATATGTTCATACAACATTTAGAATCTTGTAAGGACAATGATTGCTCGTGGATGATGTTTTGAGTAGATGGATGTTGGATGGTAGGATACGTTCTTACTAACTTGAAGATTTCGGGGACAAAATCCTTTAAGGAGGGGAGAATGTAACAACCCGTATTTTCAATAACCTGTTATAACGTAAATCGAGGCAGAATTTAATTTATAAATCTGAATCAAGGGAAACGGGCTATGCCATTGCATTCGTCTCGGAAAAATACGCGAAATAGAGTCCGAGTTTTCGAAAATCGGAGTCCGTATGACCCGATTAAGGCCCAACGAAGTTTTCAGAAAAATTCAAAGTAAAAAACAGATTTCAAATTCAAGTTTGAATTTGGAAAAAGGGTCAGATTGGGCCAGGCGGGAAAATTCCCGCCAGAGCACCCAAGTCGACAGCCCTGTCGACTTGGGAGTCGACTTGGTTGGACCCAAGTCGACAGCCCTGTCGACTTGGCTGTCGACTGGGTTCAGCGGGGCAGTTTTGCCTGGTGCACCATTTTGGAGTTGTGTTGAGTTTGGGGGCCAGATTCGGTTTTGAGGGCTGAGATTGGAACTAGGGTTTAATCCTAAGGCTAAAACTAATACTAATCTCTATAAATAAGCCCCTAACCTAACCCTAAATCATCATTATTCATTCAAGTAACTAAACTATGGCAAAATCATTCCTCTCATGGCCTCCACTCTCTTCATAAAATTTCTAAGTCATTTCTATGAGAGATTTTCCATGCATACAAGTGTTTTCAAGCTTGTATGAGTGTCATTAGCTTGCATTCAAGTCAAGTTTCCATATTTACATCATAAAGCAAGGGTTTTTATTGATTTGGAGCTTTCATATTGGGTTTATTTGATTTCATAAGGGCTTGGCTCAATCTATTAATATATTTGTGTCTTCATAAGAATTTGTAAGCCCTTTACTACTTTCATATTTAAACTCTAAAGTTAATGAATGATGCAAGTTGTGTTATCATTATGATATGCAAGTTTGTCATGATATGCAAGTTTACTATGTTATGTTATGCAAGTTTGATATGTTATGATATGCAAGTTTATCATGTTATGTTATGCAAGTTTGCCATGTTATGATACGCAAGTTTATCATGTTATGTTATGCAAGTTTGCCATGTTATGATATGCAAGTTTATTATGTTATGTTATGCAAGTTTGCCATGTTATGATATGCAAGTTTACCATGTTATGCTATGCAAGTTTGCCATGTTATGATATGCAAGTTTATCATGTTATGTTATGCAAGTTTGCCATGTTATGATATGCAAGTTTATCATGTTATGTTATGCAAGTTTGCCATGTTATGATATGCAAGTTTACCATGTTATGCTATGCAAGTTTGCCATGTTATGATATGCAAGTTTATCATGTTATGTTATGCAAGTTTGTCATGTTATGATATGCAAGTTTTGTTATGGTTGATCATTTTGCTCATGTTATCATGTTATGCAAGCTTATCTTGGGTTTATGAGCTTAAAGCTTCAAGCTTTATGCTAAAGGTTGCATTTTGGCAACATGCAAGTTATCATATCCCTTATGATAACTTGCATGTGAGGCTAAATGCGAACTTATGGCAACTTCTACATGTCATTTATCACCATGTATCACTTATATGCTAAGTTTGGTTTTATGCATACTTTTGAGGCCTAAAAATGTAATATGCAAGTATATGAACATATGTACATTTCATATGCCACCATGTTAAACTTGTGGCTTCAACACCTTTATGTCATGATTATGCCAAGTTCCCTCTTTCTATCCCTTATGCGCTATTGCGATATGTAAGCGATGGGATTGCATTTGGGGTTGGGTAAACTTAAAAGACATAAAAACATAAGATTGGGAATTTACCTATTAAGTTAGGTCTACCCATTGGGAATTTACCTATTAAGTTAGGTCTACCCAAATTCTTGAAAACTTGTAATATGTTTTGGAAACATGATGGACATGACACTTAGAAAATATAAGTGTGACCAACTCGAGGTTGGGTCGAGTTTGTAGCGTAAAACTACCCGGAACCGACCGGCTTAACTAGTTGCTACAAACAATAGGACCCAATGTGAGAAGTTGGTCATGTTGTACCTTGAACCCGAGGTTAGACCAAGTTGGGGTGTAAAGCTACCCGGACCCGCCCGGCTTAACTAGTAACCACAACAAGGTCTAATGTGAGAGGTTAAGGCACATTAAATTAATTAATGCCTCATGATTAGGGTTAAGTCATGGTCCACTTAATACTTAACCAATTTGGGCTTGGTAGATTAATCAGAGTTAAGTCGTGAACTCATCGATACACTTAACCAAGTTAATCCATGATTAGCAAGAGGGTTAAACCGTACTTAACCCACTAGAAAATCCTAGCAATGGGGGTCCACTCCAGCAGTAATCCCAAGTTGTATCATTAAGACCCTAGGGACTAGGCTAGGGTGGGGGAACGATTACTGGACTTGAGGTAAGTGACCAAAAACGACGGCAGAATGGTACGCCGGTGTAGTTCCGGACGGACTATGGTCGTGCACACAGTCTGTAGTCGGAGAAAACATGCACGTATACCAGTAGATTGAGACTGTGCACTTATGTTTATGGTGTCCAGGGGTTTACACCCTAGGGCTTGATACACCCGAAGGGTGGACCCGGCACAGTCTGACTACAATTATGTTTGGGCCGTATTGACACCAACACGTGACGAGTTAGGCTTATAGGGAGCCGATCGACTAGACCGTTTGGTTGGACCTCGTATTAGGGTCATTTCATGTTATTGGACCTCGTATTAGGGTCACTTCATGTTATTGGACCTCGTATTAGGGTCACTTCATGTTATTGGACCTCGTATTATGGTCATTTCATGTTATTGGGTCATAGCTTGGGCCAAGGGATCAATACGTGTTTATTCAAGTCATGTTAGTTTGCTAGTACACCTGTGGTGCAAAACCTTAAACCTGATTATGCGATGACACCTTTATCTATCATGCCAGTATGTAGTTATCCTTATGTTCATCCCTGCTTCTCATGCCAGTTAACTTTATCAGTTTACATTGATTGTAGTAGGGCTTACTCAGTCTTTTTGACTGACCTGTTTTTCTTTCGCCTCTTTTCTTCCGTTCCCCCCCCCCCCCCAGGTTCTCCGGGTGGGAATATTGGAGCTTAACTTGGATTTCTGATCGCTTGCTTGTGGGATTTTAGCTCATGTACGGTCTTGACATGAAGCTAGCTATGGTTATCACTTATTTGGGGATAGTACTTATGTATTTCAGTTTTTCAGTGATGTTGTTTTTATCTAGACTTGTGTATTTGGAAAATTGACATTATGTTGTACCAGACTTGTTTGAAATAGTTTGAAATCTTCCGCTGTTTTACTTATCTTATTTACTCTGTTTACATATATACATATGTTCTTGTTCTGCCTTGATATGTCATTATGCATGTTTACCCGGTACAAACGCCCCTCCAAAGTCAGAGTGCTTGCAAGAGACACCCTGGCGGAGGCGGGGTGTTACATTATTGGACCTCGTATTAGGGTCACTTCATGTTATTGGACCTCGTATTAGGGTCACTTCATGTTATTGGACCTCGTATTAGGGTCACTTCATGTTATTGGACCTCGTATTAGGGTCACTTCATGTTATTGGACCTCGTATTAGGGTCACTTCATGTTATTGGACCTCGTATTAGGGTCACTTCATGTTATTGGACCTCGTATTAGGGTCACTTCATGTTATTGGACCTCGTATTAGGGTCATTTCATGTTATTGGGTCAAAGCTTGGGCCAAGGGATCAATACTTGTTTATTCAAGTCATGTTAGTTTGCTAGTACACCTGTGGTGCAAAACCTTAATCCTGATTATGCGATGACACCTTTATCTACCTTGTTAGTTAATCATCATGCTAGTATGTTGTTATCCTTATGTTCATCCCTGCTTCTCATGCCAGTTAACTTTATCAGTTTACATTGATTGTAGTAGGGCTTACTCAGTCTTTTTGACTGACCTGTTTTTCTTTCGCCTCTTTTCTTCCGTTCCCCCCCCCCCCCCCCCAGGTTCTCAGGGTGGGAATATTGGAGCTTAGCTTAGATTTCTGATTGCTTGCTTGTGGGATTTTAGCTCATGTACGGTCTTGACATGAATCTGGCTATGGTTATCACTTATTTTGGGGATAGTACTTATGTATTTCAGTTTTTCAGTGATGTTGTTTTTATCTAGACTTGTGTATTTGGAAAGTTGACATTATGTTGTACCAGACTTGTTTTGAAATAGTTTGAAATCTTCCGTTGTTTTACTTATCTTATTTACTCTGTTTACATATATACATATGTTCTTGTTCTGCCTTGATATATCATTATGCATGTTTACCTGATTCAAACACCCCTCCAAAGTCAGAGTGCTTGCAAGAGCCACCCTGGCGGAGGTGGGGTGTTACACGACGCGTTCCATTCAGGCCATTATAATATATATAGTATATATATATATATTATATTTCATCGATTTCCATTTAAAACGAATTTTATAAATTGTTTTAAATTCGCTTCAAAAACAATTTTAACTTCCATTTCAAATTCAAATCAAAATTGAATTTTCTATTATAAATTCGTTTTAAATTCATTTCAAGTCGATTTCAATTCAAATCAATTTCAATTCTATTTCAATTCGTTTTAAATTCATTTTAAAACAATTTCAATTCAATTTGATTTCCAAATTTAAATCAAAATTTAAATTTCCAAATCATTTCAATATTAGAATGATAACATTTTCAAAATATCGGATTTTGAAATCACTTTTCGATATTCATTATAAAATGAATAAAATCGACAGAAAATCCTATTCGTGTTAAAATGGCGTTTAACTACTTAACACAGCTTCACGTTTCAATATTTTTTGAATATTATTTTAAAATATTCATTAATTCTGAACTGGAATCAGACTCAATCAATTACCACATAATTTTATTTATATGGATTTCAACATCATATATATATATATATATATATATATATATATACAACAATAATGGTCAGCAATCGTTAAAAATTCAAACAGCATCCAGAGTGCATTCTACAACTGTACAAGCATTAAAATAAATAAACAACGCTTATATAGTTTGTCAACCCATCGATTGACATACCATTAATTGTTGGGATCAGTGTATGTCAAATATTATCCCAATACCCGTAAGGGGTTTGCAAACAACAAATACTGTTTATTATTTGTGCAGTTGGGCGATGTGTAAAATTTATCGTCCTAATCCATATCAGTCAAATCAGCGTACATAAACAAACCATCCGGTTTGTAAATGAATATATATTTTATTCGTATACACTTTAAAAATTATATTTTTAATGATAAGATATTTTATTTCACACATGAATGTTTTATTATCCATTTCACATCAAAATCACAAACAAACTTCACAACACATCATAATCAAATAAGTCGTCCATGGTCTGTGGACGACGGTGTCAGGTGCTGCTAACCACCGTCTGCATCTTAGTATATATTTTTAACTAGGAATTAAATTTAAAGTGAGAAGTTCGCAAAGCACGAAGTCACGGTCCTAATGTTTCCTAAATCATATATCAATTAGCCACGCTTTTAACTATTATAAACAGTTTAAAATATACAGGCTGTATACCTTTCAAACCAATTCCAAACTAGGTTCTCGATTTTCGTTCCAACTATTGCTCGAGGTCGGAATCAGGCAACACAACGTCGAAGGGCTTGGGATTACGCGCCTGGCGGTGGGGGTCTTGCCCAGTTCGACGGAGGCCCTGATGAGTAACGGCGGTCGACGGTGGCGAACTTCAGGGCCCCGATTCTCTTCCAATATGCGATGAAAAATTGCAAACTTTATATTGATTTGAAGAGTGTGAGGAGTACTACAAAATTCTCCAAAGAACCTATATTAATTTTGAGTGTGAAAGGAGTAATCGGAGGAGGATGGACTGAACTTGTTTTCGCCGTTGATTTGGAAAGAATCGGGTTTCCGGAGTTATGAATTTGGTCAACGCTCACACGTGATTGGCCTATATTTATTTAATTATTTTTATTTTTATTAAATCCAAAAAAACCTTTTCTCCATACGAACTACAATTCGAACCCAACGACTGTCGTCCCTAGCTAGATAACCCCATTCGGGACACAATAGGATGTGTTTCGCAAGCCCATTCGACTACTTCAGTCAGTTATTCTTCAAATTAAAATATAAAACATTCAAATATGGATTTGAACGTACATTTTAATTTGCTGGGGCCACATACTAACTCTAAAAATTCCAGAAAAATGAATCTGACTATTTTTTGATGATACAGTCCTAACAAAACTAATTTCGTCAAATTTGGAGACCATTTGAAAAATGGTCATTTTCTGGTCGATCCAAATTGATTGAAACTGTTAAAACACGTTTTCTTTCACCACGTTCACATATTGATTTCAAAAATTATGAAAATTGGAATCTAGCAATAATTTGACATCCCGGATCCAACAAAAGTGGTTTCGTCGAAAACGAAGGTTGTTTGCAAAATCGCAATTTTTCAGGGCTATATTTATTCCATAGGACTATTCTGAATATTCAACTGGCCATAACTTTTGCTTCCCACTATGAAATTTCAATTTTTAGGATACGTTAGAAAGGTATTTATAAACAGATTTAAATATTTTTGGTTTCACTAAAATCCAGTTTATTTTGAATCATGTACATTCAATTGAATTTTGAAATCGAATTTTCAAATTACCGCGCCATTTTCAGTTCCTTTTATAATAAAATTAAATATTTATATTCCAACTTCGATTTAAATAAATATATATGTTAAAATTCTATTCAAAATAAATTTCTCGTCGTTATTATTTAAAATAAATCATTATAAATATTCAAAATTCTTTAAAATTGCCAAATAATAATAATTAAAATTTTAAATTGGTTCTGATTTTCTGGGTTGTTACACTCATTTTCGTGATTTTGTATATCTGAATATAAAGAAGGAACTGACCTTGTTTTATAATGAAATATCACGATATTTTAGTTACCCCTTTTAACCCATTCAACTATTCAAAAGGAAGAAGAGTCAAACCCCTTTTGTTCCCCTTTATCAAGAATAGTTAATTCCCTTTGCAACGCTTTTACGTGTGACCTTATAGGTAATTAAAACATTGGAAACAATTTAAACAATATTTAAATTGTAAACAGTGAGAGTCATCTAGTAATACATCACTGCTAACCAAGTTATAATTATATTGATGATTCGATACAACCTTTCCGTGACCAATGTATCAATGTAATATAATCCTTTTAACCATTATATCCATGATTAAACTAGAGGCATGGATCATATCATCCTTGTTATAATTTAATATGATTTTCTTGATCGATGAATAGACTGTTTAAAAACAAATCAATATTTGAGCATGGCGATGCATTTCACAGTCTCACTCAATCAAAAGGCCCATGGATATCACAACAAATATATCGTAGGGTTAAATTCCATCTAGATCATTCATAATTTTCATTCGATTTGAGATATATCCAATAATCACTGTTATCATTACTCTGTAACGAAATAACTTTAGATGATATCAAAATACAAATATCCTCGAATAAGATTATAATGATTTCAGGTCTGAGGACCATTACATCACTGTCACTATGAGAACATCTTATGATACTGTTGATTATATTCCATGTAGTTATCTCACGGTGGGTCAGCCTAATACACTATTCTCCAATACGTATTTATATATTGACTTTAATATCACTTATATTAATGATCAATGAGTTGTGATCATCAGTAAATTAATATACTAGTCTCAACGCTTTAGTGTTGTCCTATATAAACAATAAAACTCGACTAGGGACATTTAAGAATTATAATACTTATCACATTATATAATCTCAAGTTCAGTCTTACTCGAACTATATAATTCCGTATCATTATTGTAAGGACTTCTATTAAATTATTATTTATATTACGCAATAAATATAACATAACAAAATATTTTTATTCCAAATAAAATAATTACGTTATTAATCACATCAAATGGATTGCCTTTATGGCATAAACTCTAACAGTCTTTGCAGCCTTAATCATGTTTGATACTCAGGAATAGCTTAAATATTAGTTTCCATCCATGTTAAGTCTATAACAAAATATTTGAAAATAAGGACCTTTAAGGATGTAATAAATAAAGCAATAACATGATGCCGGTGTACAACATGCAATGGCCAAGTCATTGGTACAACTTAATTACAGTATTATAATTACATGCAGTTGGACATGAAGTATATTGGATTTGCATGTTTGTAATGAACTAATATTTCGATTGTAACTTATGTCCTAAAAATGTTACCCATATTCCCATTTTACTGGAAACTGTCAAATGATTGACAATACTTGCTATTTCAAGTCTAGAATTTTCTCTTTAGTTACAAGATATATGCTAGTTCAAATGTTGTATGATGATAATAAATATTCAATGTTAATTGGGGCGTTTCGCTTATAAATACTTGTAAACTATCTCAGTTAACAAATACAATTAGAAATAGAGGCAACATAATTTGCCTGTAATGTTCCAAAATTTTGTAGTGACATGTGATACACTTTAAATACATGTCTATTATCACCCTGTCTTATCTCAAAAACTTAAAATACATTAGTTGGCACTCTTTCTATGTTTTCTCTGTAATACACCTATTGAAGTGTATTCCTCATGTCACATGTTTGGCACTTTAGTTGCCACTCTCTGTACGAAACACAATACCTCTTGGCTGCCTTCATTCTTAATTTAGTCAACTTTAACGCATGTGAGGTTTAATACATATTTTACTATGAGTGAATTCTTGGTATCTTACTCCATGCCCTGCCATATACTTGTGACCTACCATGTGTTGAAGTAGGATGTAGCATTTTAATTTCCTGAATACACTTGTTTTCCTTGTTTACATGAGGTAAGCCCATGCCTTGCTGTGAACTTTGAATGCATGTTGCTTATTCATAAGTTTATATTATAACCTTGTGGTACTTGTCCTTGAACACATACACAAATTAAATGTGACAATGGACGCTTGCACTTATCCAGAAAGTTAGAATTACATATAGTTTTGCTCTCGTTTTATAATGCTACATGTCCATTTGCTTGTTATTGATATGAGATTGCGTTGCCAGGCTAGGAAAGGGAAATCATGTTGTTGAAATTGTTGTTGCATATCTATATTTTGCACCACAGTTTTATGGTTATTTGAAGTGGAATTTGTGGGATATGGGATTGCGTTGCTAGGCTAGGAAGGGGGTATTATGTTGTTGAAGTTATTGTTACATGTCCCACAGTTTTGGCATTGATACATACACCTTAACCTTGTTAAATGACCATTATTATTATTATTTACGTGTTGACACTGTTTAGTGCCTTTTATTGTGTACATTTTTTGCACTGACGAATGATTAGAACCCAAAAACGTATATTTTAGCGCTCTCCATTATTTAGATGCTCAATTTATTAATTATGATGATAGTGGGGTTAGTAGTTCAATCCAATGCAATTAAGTTTTCCTTCGTTATTCAATATAGTATCACGTTGGCAGCAAACTATATTTTACTTATTTATTATTATTATTCTAACGTACTGTACCCTGTTACCCTTACTGCACTGTGTAAAACTAGAACCCCTTGTCGATGGAATTTGTACATGATAACTTTATTTGGGTGTGTTAGTGTATTTATATAAATGCGTGTATACTTGCATATTGACATGTATGTATACATGTGTATTGAAACACATATATTTGTTTATGGATATATACAAGAAGTATTTGACCACTATTCATAATTTTCTTATCCTGTGGCCAAACTACATACGTAGCTGACCATATAATTTGCATATGAAAAATTAATAATTTGTTAGGATTAATCATTGTAGTTCGGTTTTTATTGAATTTAACTTACTTGGACAATGATTAATCCTGACTCGAGTGTTTTATGTTTTTGCATGGAACGCTTGGGTCAGATACGAGTGTTGCAAATCTTGAGATTCAGCTATTGAAGCTCGAAGCACATGAAGAAGCACTCACCTTGGTTTGTTCTTCTGCTTTATTTAATTTAAAATCTTATGTTTGTATTGTAAAATCTTCCACGATAGAATAAATTTTGTATAACTCTGATTTTTTAATATAATAATTTTTTTCCATTGTGTGATACTTATGTTTATTTCTGTTTGTGATTCTATGTTAAATCCTGCTTAAACCCTGTAAGCCAATAACAATCCATAGTTTTGAACGTGTCGAGTTGGTTTAATTACTGACTTGAAGCGGTCAAAATGACGGGTTGTTACAGTTGAATTCACTACAGATTCGAATCTAATCAGATCTATATTAAATTCAATACTACCTCGAAAAGCAAATAAAATGCAGAAATTAAAATTGCAAAATAGAAATAACAAACAGAAGGTAAAATTAGGATTACTGCTGAAACTAATTAAACTGTCAATCACTAATGAAAATTAAAATTGCAAAGATAACTTGTGCTCTACCAAATCTAATTGTACAGACGACACAAGTTGTTTGAAAATAAAATTGCAGATAAATAAAGTAAAGCTAAAACTGAATTAATGGAGAAGAGAGAAATGGTACCGAAAATGGTACAGAGTGTACAATGGATATCATGTGTATTTTTAGGGGATGTAATCTCCTCTCTATGTGAATATGAGGCCTAGAAAAAGTCTCTTGAATATATTTGTTTACAAACAAAAGAAATATGTTATGATGGTTGAGATATTCCTTAGAGATCTTCCCTCTTTGATTATCATGAGTCAGCTGATTGGGTTTGTTTTTCGCAATGATACTATCAAATCTTCTTCTTTATGGCTAGTAAATATGAAAGATTTCCTTTGATTTCCCTCAGAATAATATTCCCAATACATGAAATATATATTAGTGTCTATCATACATATACACATGCATATATACATAAATAGTATAACGACACAAATTTCCACGTAAAGGAATGCCTGGATTGCTTTGAGGACAAGACAAATCAGAACACAAACAGAAGAACATTTCATTGCTTATTACAACAATTTACATCATGGTACAAGACTATATAGAGTATGAACAAATAATAAACATTTGATAAATATCAGAGATTACAAGTTACAATGCAGCAGAAAATAATACAAAAAAAATGAAAAGAATACACGGATAGAGAGCTTTCCGAATATCATTCCAGCTGTACTAGGATCCTACGAATATAAATCTGCAAAACCCAAACTACTAGCTACCCGTGTGGAAAATAGGGGCATGCAGAGTTTAGGTTAAAACAATAAAATCCAGGTCAGTCTTGTGACTAGTGTGAGAACTAAAACAGTATTTTAAATCTTTACTTTAAAATCAGATATATCAAGGGACCACACCGTATAACACAGAACGGATTTCCTTCTAAAAATACCAGTGCATATAACAAAACAGCGCAATGTTTTTTGGAAAAATGAAGCTATTATAAGACTCAGGTCCCATCAAACAATGAAAAGCAAGCCGGAGGATAGAGTTTTACCTTAAAATAGCAAAACATGCTTGGTAAGTTTAAAACAAATCATTTTGAAACTATTATAGTGTAAAGTGTATGAAGACAACTTCAAATATAAATGTATCAATCATAGACGGCGTAGTGCCTCATCTCACTATGTCGCCATACTAAGCTCTACAATCAAAATTGAAATGTCACGTATTGGAAACTGGATTTCCATCATGAACCAAGGCAAGGGATCGTCCTTACCACTTCGAAAAAATCTAGCCCATGTTTCAGGACTCAGACTCAGGTGAGCCCTTAGGAGCCACAGGGCCGGTCCACATTTTAAGTGGATTAAAAACCCCTGAACAATACGTCGCCCCACCCTATGGGGCGTAAACTGGTCATATATCAACCAAACCATCCATCGGCACCATAGTGACCGATATAACCAAGGTGCCTCTCTTTCCATCATCTACATAAGTGAAATGTCAGGGCTTGTAAACGTTGACACCACATCTAGCTGGAAAGAAAAGCATCGTCCTCCCCAGATCCTTCTCCCGTTTCTGGTTCGCACCAGGGTGTGAGGCTCGCGAATTAACGCTATACACAAAGCGGAGCTATATTAAAGCTATGCTTTAATCATCAACCATAAGACTCTGCATTTTAACAGAAGCCTTGATCATTTTCATCTCAGCATGCCACATACGCAATTCACGCTATGCAACCGATGTCTATCAATCACAAAGAATGAAATCCGATGTTAGACACACATCCATTTACAAGTCCGTTCTGGGTCTGAACGAAACCAGAGGCACCTTATTCCTCGTCCCATATGTCCAATTTAGGAGAGAGGCCCTCGCATATCCGTCGATCCCCAAGTACGTCTGGACGATTACCACTTATTACCTCGTCTTGGGTGTACAACCCAATAAAGACATCAGTAATCATCCAAACGATGTGAAGACCTCCGGTCTTCAACCACCTTCTTCATCTTAGACTAATCGTCGTATCAGTTATTCAAATCTAACTTAAAAGATTTATTCTTTTCGAACGGGGTTCAAGAACAGTGTTATTGAAGACCCCATCCCATCAGTCTCTAACTGTAAATTAGTAAGAGAACAATTCTCTAAATATTAATCCCGAAGGTCGAAACCAACATCAATCAATACCCAGGAAACCATTCACTTATCTAATCTCCAGTTAGTTTCTAATTCTCTTATCTCCGTTGGGCTTTAAAACAATATTAATAAAGATACCATTCACGACAAACCCAAAATCTCATTCAATTGTTAATCGGGTTAAAGAACAAGTGTTATTTAAAACACCGTTCACGATAAACCCGAAAACCAATTTCAATCTAATTCCAATTAAATGTTAATTAATTGATAAACTTCATTAAATCTTAATAAAAAGATTTAATCCTTTCTCAACTGTGTTTAAGAATAGTGTCATTTAAAACACAGTTCACGACAAACCCAAAATCCCATTTGATATTAAATACAAGGCTCTGAATAGGAAATATATCGGCTTATATTCAATATCAAATTCTGAAATCAACAAATATCGTATTGGAATAAGGATATATATATATATATATATATATATATATATATATCTTTCAAATTCCTCTACAACATCCATATAATCACGGAATCCCTTATCGAAATATTCCGAAGATAATTCCGATTCAAATCCATTACAATTCTTATATTTAAAATTTCTGGATATATTAAAACCATTTCAAATCCAATTTATTTATTTAAAAATATTGGATTAATATACTAGTTAATAACTAGTTCATTTTGATAAAAATATATTTTTTATCTTTTCAAATATGGAATTTTTCATCCCAATTCTTTCCAAATCATTTATTTTGATTTTAAAAAAATTATTAATATTTTTATCTAGGCCCGTACAGTCGATTTACAAAATGGTCATCGAACAACACTTACAACGATGTTTTCCACATTTGATTTGGACATAATTTCAAATCTAACCATCAGATTTCAAATCTCTTATATTCTTTGGAAAGCTCTTTCTGATACGAACCCACGGTTCCGGTTTAAGGAGAATCCGAGGGTCGGATCTACCGTAATGTCAATTTGAAGTCAATGGTCGAAATTCGCGAACAGCTGCGGCGCGTTCTATTCAGGCCATTATATAATATATATATAATATATACTTCGTCGATTTCCATTTAAAACGTATTTTATAAATCGGTTTACCTTCGTTTTGAAAATGATTCCAAATTCATTTCCGATTTTAAATCAAAATTGAATATTCTATATCATTATAATATAAATGATAATATTTTCAAAATATCAGATTTTGAAATCACTTCATTTTCGATATTCGTTATAAAAATGAATAAAATCGATATAAATTTCGTTCACGTAAAAATGGCGCATATCAAATCAACACGACTATATATATTTAAATATTTTTATGTCCATCCAAAATCGGAAATCAAAATCATATTTTGATTCATTACTGAATATTATTTTCAAATGTTAGTTAATTTAAATTATTCGTTACCCGTCAATTTAAAATATTCTTTAATTGAAAATATTCGTTCTTTCCGAATTGGAATCGAACACAGTCAATTAACATATAATTTTATTTATATGGATTTCATACAACACATGTATATAACAACCATGATAAACAATCAACCATCATCCAGAGTGTAATTTACAACTGTATAAGCATTAAATATAAATAATTAACGCTTACACAGCCAGTCAACTAATCGATTGACATACCACTATACAATTAGGATTAATGTACGTCAAATATCTTCCCGACACCCGTGTGGGGTTTCAATCAGCAAACAATATATTTTATTTGTGCAATTGGGCGATGTGTAAAATTTATCGTCCCAATCCATATCAGACAAACGGGTGTACATAAACAAATCGTCCGATTTGTAAATGAATATTTATTTTATGTCAACACATGAATATTTTATTTTATTCAACACATGAATATATTATTTTATTCAACCCATGGATATTTTCATTTTCCCTTCCACATCACAAACCAAATTCACACAAACAAATCAATCCAAACACACAACCAAACAAGTCCTCCATGGTCTGTGGACGACGGGGAGCAATTCATATATTTAGTTATAAAATAAATAACTGTACAAAGAATTCAGTGAGATAATTCTCACCTTCGGGTTCCACTCCTCCAGTTTTATTTCTGAATTTCTGAATCATTCGGATTTGTCCGAAATTCCAATGCAGTCATTTCCATGCTGTTCATAATAAAAATAACATTTTTAATATGATGTTTATATACAAAAAATCATATTTTTACTTCACTATATGTATAATAAAAATCGATTTTTTTTATCGCTACTTCATATATATAAAAATCGGATTTTTATCGCTACTTCAAATATATAAAAATTGAATTTTTATCTTCTTAAAAATAATTCCATGATATAACTACTTCATTCATGACATTCATACGGTAAAGATTATATTTTTATCCACTAAGAATCATATTTTTACCTAACTAAAAATCAATCCTTTTTATAGCTAAAAATCTTATCTTTGTATAATTAAAAATATAATTTTTTTGGATTTGAAAATATAAACTTTTCCATTATAAAAATATAACCTTTTCATATATAAAAATATTAACTTTTCATATAAAAACTGATTTTTATCTCTTTTAAAACCAATTACTTTAAATAAATAAAAATAAATAACTAAATAAAATAAAATTGAAACTTACAGTAATGGAAAAGAGGGGGAAGCTCGCGATCGGGTCAGTGGCCAGTGGGGCGCCGGAGTTCGTTGCTGGTGGCTGGAGGTGGGGGTTTGCGCCAGTGGGTAGCAACGCCGATAGGAGGTTTAAATTAGAGGGGCGAGATGGAGAAGGGGGCGCTGCAGTTGATCGGAGGGGGGGGAAGAAGGGAGGAGTTGCGGTCGTGAGGGAGGGAAGGAGGAGCAGTGGAGATTGCGATGGCGGCGCGTCGATGTCTGGTGGAGGGCGACGGGTTTTGGGGTACGAGGTTTTTCCTTTCTTTTTTTCTTTTATTTTCCTCAGATCTGAACGGTGAAGGGAGTGTGAGAGAATAAGGGTTTATATATAATAATATATATTTATTTTATTTTCAAAAAGTTAAATTTTCACTAAAACTCCAAATCGAACCCAACGGCTGTCTCCCCTAGCTAACTACCCCCGTTCCGAACACAATGGGATATGTTTCGTAACCCAGTTCGTCTCTTACGACCTGTTTCCGCTAAATTTAAAATATAAATCATTATATTTTAAATTTAAATGAACATTTCAATTTAACGGGGCCACATACGAACTCCAAAAATTCCATAAAAATAAATCTGCCTCTGTTTTGACGATACAGTCCTAACAAAACTAATTTCGTCGAATTTGGAGACCGTTTGAAAAACGGTCATTTTCCAGTCGATTAAATTCAAACTGAAATGACCAAACGCATTTAAATTCACCACGCTCACATATTGATTTCAAAAATTATGAAAATTGGAATCTAGCAATAAGATGACATTCGGGATCCAACAAAAGTGGTCTCGTTGAAAACGGAGGTCGTTTGCAAAATCTCTATTTTAAAGGCTATATTTCTGTAGCGACTATTCTGAATTTTATACTAGGCATAACTTTTTAGCCCCGCTATGAAATTTCAATTTTTCTGATTCGTTGGAAGGATATTTTTGAACAGATTCAAATATTTCTGGTTTCACTAAAATCCGGTTTATTTTGAATCTTGTACATTCAATTGAAATTTGAAATCGCATTTTCAAACTACCGCGCCATTTTTGATTCCTTTTATAATTAAAATAAATATTTATATTCTAATTTTGATTCAAATAAATTTATACATTCTAATTCTATTCAAAATAAATTTCTAGATGTTATTATTTAAAGTAAATCATTTTAAATATTCAAAATTCATTAAAATTGCCAAAATAAAAATTTTAAATTAGTTCTGATTTTCCGGGTTGTTACAATCTCCCTACCTAAAATCTTTTAGTCCTCGAAAAGGAACGGAGCTGAAAGTTATTCAACTAAACAACTCAACTTTCATTCTAGCTTTCATTCTTCAACTTTTCAGTTTTATGAACTTTCTAATTCTTCAAAAATTCTGCTAACACCCTAAATTTTCGAAAAATTTCACTATAACCTCCTTTGTACAGGGAGCATCGGGAAAATCCCCAAACCGCCACACAGGCCCACTCATCTCAAAAAGAAAAAGAAAAGGCCAAGCGGCTCATAAAATCATCCAAACCTAATAAATTAGTAAACATGTACCTATTTGTCGGGCATACAATTTTATTCCTCTTCTTAGCAGTTTATCCATAACCTGTTCAATGTATACACATGTACATGCATGCAATTTCAACCAATTTTCAATTCAGTTCAATATTTCATTTGATTTGGCTAAATTCATCTTTCCTTTATCATATTGGTTTTATTAGTTAAACTAATAATCAAACAACACGACCATCAATCAATTAGTTGATTAATTTTCAAATTCATAACTTTGATATATATATATATACACACACATATATATATACAAAATCATGTTTTTGATGACAATTCACAACAATAAGCCCTATATAGTTTTGGTTCTCACACCAGTCAATTGGAAATATATAGACATCCCACTTTTGAAACTTGAACATAAACACTGATGATGTCCGAACTATCATCAGAATCATCTCCGGCGACTAGAGTGTGATTCCATATCTATCTGGTATATTTGAGGCTTCGAATAGACATTAATTACGCATATATTCAAAATCTCCATATAATCGATTGTCCAGAATCAATCTAAAATAAATATTCAAATACGAATAATTTGGATTAAATTTTCTAAACAAAATTTGTTTATATTTTTAATTTTAAAAATGACACTCTTCACACTCGTTCTAGGATACTGCTGATCCCATTTCTAACGAGTCATTCCTTATTGCATGTTACTAATCCAATCTCTAATGAATTCTTTGGTTCGGTTCTAATATGTCTTGTTCTCGAGCTCTGTAAACCAAAGCTCTGATACCAAACTATAATGACCCGAACTTCCCTTAAAGGAAAGCCTAGATTGGTTTTAGGACAAGACGAATCAGAACACGAACAGAAAAACATTTCATTGCTTATTTCAACAATTTACGTCAAGGCACAAGAATATACAAAGTATAGACAAGTAATATATATTTGATAAATATCAGAGATTATAAGTTATAATGCAGTGGAAAATAATACAAAACACAACTGAAAAGAATATACGGATATAGAGCTTTTCGAATATCATTCCTGCTATACGAGGATCCTGTGAATAAAAATCTGCAAAACCCAAACTACTAGTTGCCCGTGTGGAAAATAGGGGCACCCAGAGTTTAGGTTAAAACAATAAGCTCTAGGTCAGTCATGTGACTAGTGTGAGAACTAAAACAGTTACTTAAATCTTTACTTTAAAATCAGATATATCAAGGGACCATGCCGTATAACACGGAACGTGTTTCCTTCCAAGAATACAAGTGCATATAACAGAACACCGCAATTCTTTTTGGAAAAATGAAGCTATTATAAGACTCAGGTCCCATCACACAATGCAATGCAAGCCGGAGGATAGAGTTTTACCTTATAATAGCCAAACGTGCTTGGTACATTTAAAACAAATCATTTTGATACTATTATAGTGTAAAGTGTATGAAGACAACTTCAAATATAAATGTATCAATCATAGACGGCATAGTGCCCCATCCCACTATGACGCCATACTAGGCTATACAATCAAAACTGAAATGTCATGTATTGGAAATTGGATTTCAGTCATGAACCAAGGCAAGGGATTGTCCTTACCGCTTCGAGACAATCTATCCCATGTCTCAGGACTCAGACTCAGGTCAGCCCTTAGGAGCCACAGGGCCGGTCCACATTTTAAGTGGATTAAAAATCCCTGAACAATACGTCTCCCCGCCCTATGGAACGTAAACTGGTCATATATCGACCAAACCATCCATTGGCACCGTAGTGACTGATATAACCGAGGCGCCTCGCTTTCCATCATCCACATAAGTGAAATGTCAGAACTTGTAAACGTTGACAACACCTCTAGCTAGAAAGGAACGCATCGTCCTCCCTGGATCCTTATCCCGTTTTTAGTTCACACCGGGGTGTGAGGCTCGCGAATTAACGTTATACACAAAGCGGCGCTATATTAAAGCTATGCTTTGATCATCAACCACAAGACTCTGCTTTTCAACAGAAGCCTTGATCATTTGCATCTCAGCATGCCACACAAGCAATTAACGCTATGCAACCGATGTCTATCAATCACACAGAATGAAATCCGATGTCAGATACACATCCATTTACAAGTTCGTTCTGGGTCTGAATGAAACCGAAGGCACCTTATTCCTCGTCCCATATGTCCAATACAGGAGAGAGGTCCTCACATATCCGGTCGATCTCCAAATGCGTTTAGACGATCACCACTTATTACCTCGTCTTGGGTGTACAGCCCAATCATGACATCAGTAATCATCCAAACGATGTGAAGACCTCCGGTATTCATCTTCGACTAATTGTCGTATCAGTTCTTCAGAATGGGATAAACCCGGTCTTCCCGAATAACCTGCGTATATAATAAACAAGTGTTACACAAACACAACATACGCCTCATTCCAATTCAGAATATTCTTTTATTCAAATATTCACATCATGAGGGAATCGGTTCCCAGTAATTTTATCAAAGATAAATTCTTTTAAATTTATTCTTTAATCTTCCTTTGGATATCAATTCAAACCTTATTAAGGTTTATCCAAAACTAGTCGGGATTAGCGAACCACACCGAACTAATCATTTTTTTTTATTTTCCAATCCCAACCTATTCATCTCATGGAGAAAAACTGGCAATACTCCATATCAAACACCATGGTGTTATCGGTAAACACTAATTACCATTTCATGTTTAAATCTAATTAAAGATTCCACTATCGCCTGGAGCAAAATTGGTGGTACTCCATTCTCGATCATTTCCTAAATTCGATAAATTTATTTCTCATTCCAATCTAATTAAAGATTCATTAAAACACTAATTCAGTTTTATTCATCCCAAAAATCAATATTAATGATTATTTAATTTTGGGAATTAACTCCTCTCTTTAATGGATTAAAGAACTAATGTCGTTTAAAACACAGTTCGCGACAAACCCACAATCACATTCCATTAATTATGGAATTTTCATGGAAAAACAAATCAATATATAATCAATATCAATTTCCATATCCGACTAATAATATAAATGGAATAACGTCAAAGCCTTTTAAATTCCATATATATTAACAGTCTTCCTCCACAGAAGCTCACTTCGATTATTATCGAATCGAATTCCATTCAATTCCAATACATTAAATTGAAGATCTTTACTTTGGAAATTTTCCATTAAATCTTAATAAAAGATTTATATATTCCAAATCATATTACACTGTAAATCGGGTTAAAGAACGAATGTCGTTAAAAACACAGTTCACAATAAACCCAATTCACATTCCATTTCAATTCCAATTAAATGTTAATTAATTGGTAATTCTTCTTCAAATCTTAGTTAAAAGATTTATTCTTTTCAAACGGGGTTCAAGAACAGTGTTACTGAAGACCTCATCCCATCAGTCTCTAACCGTAAATTAGTAAGTGAACAATTCCCTAAGTATTAATCCCGAAGGTCGAAACCAACATCAGATCAAAACCCAGGAAACCATTCAACTTAGCTAATCTCCAGTTAGTTTCTAATTTTCTTAACTCCATTGGGTTAAAGAACAGTATTATTAAAGATATCATTCACGACAAACCCAAAATCTCATTTCATTGTTAATCGGGTTAAAGAACAAGTGTTATTTAAAACACCATTCACAATAAACCCAAAAACCAACTTCAATCTAATTCCAATTGTATGTTAATTATTTGGTAAACTTCATTAAATCTTAATAAAAAGATTTAATCGTTTCTCAACTGGGTTTAAGAACAGTGTCATTTAAAACACAGTTCACGACAAACCCAAAATCCCATTTGATATTAAATACAAGGCTCTGAATAGGAAATATATCGGCTTATATTCAATATCAAATTCTGAAATCAACAAATATCGTATTGGAATAATGATATATATCTTCCAAATTCCTCCACAATATCTGTATAATCACGGAATCCCTTATTGAAATATTCCGAAGATAATTTTGATTCAAATCCATTCCAATTCTTATATTGGAAATTTCTGGTTATATTAAAACCATTCCAAATCTAATTTATTTATTTAAAAATATTGGATTATTATACTAGTTAATAACTAGTTCATTTTCATAAAAATATATTTTTTATCTTTTCAAATACGGAATTTTTCATCTTAATTCTTTCCAAATCATTTGTTCTGATTTTACACAAATTATTAATATTTTTTATAATTTTATCAAGGCCCGTACAGTCGATTTCCAAAACGGTCATCGAACTGCACTTACATCGACCTTTTCCAAATTTGATTTGGGCATAATTCCAAATCCAACCATTAGATTTCAAATCTATTATATTATTTGAAAAGCTCTTTTCGATACGAACCCAACGGTTCCAGTTTTAGGAGAATCCGACGGTCGGATCTCCCGTAATGTCAATTTGAAGTCAATGGTCGAAATTCGCGAACGGCCGCAGTGTGGCGCTTTTTATTCAGGCCATTATATATATATATATATATATATAATATACGTCATTGATTTCCATTTAAAACATATTTTATAAATCGTTTTAACGTCATTTTGAAAATGATTCCAACTTCATTTTCAATTCTAAATCAAAATTGAATAATCTATATCATTATAATATAAATGATAATATTTTCAAAATATCAGATTTTGAAATCACTTCATTTTCGATATTCATTACGAAAATGAATAAAATCGGTATAAATTTCTTTCGCGTCAAAATGGCGCATATCAAATCAACACGGCTATATATATTTAAATATTTTCGTGTCCATCTAAAATCGGACATCAAATTCATATTTTGATTCATTGCTGAATATTGTTTTAAAATGTTAGTTATTTCAAAATAATTCATTACTTATCAATTTAAAATATTCTTTAATTGAAAATATTCATTCTTTCCGAATTGGAATCAGACACAGTAAATTACCATATAATTTTATTTATATGGATTTCATACAACACATGTATATAACAATCATGATAAACAATCAACCATCATCCAGAGTGTAATTTACAACTGTATAAGCATTAAATATAAATAATTAACGCTTATACAGCCTGTCAACCAATCGATTGACATACCACTATACAATTGGGAATAATGTACGCCAAATATCATCCCGACACCCATGTGGGGTTTCAATCAACAAACACATATATTTTATTTGTGTAGTTGGGCGATGTGTAAAATTTATCGTCCCAATCCATATTAGTCAAATGGGTGTACATAAACAAATCATCCGATTTTTAAATGAATGTTTATTTTATTTAAAACATGAATATTTTATTTTATTCAACCCATGGATATTTTCATTTTCCATTGCACATCACAAACCAAATCCACACAAACAAATCAATCCAAACACACAACCAAACAAGTCGTCCATGGTCTGTCGGCGACGGGGAGCAATTCATATATTTAATTATAAAATAAATAACTGTACAAAGAATTCAGTGAGAGAGTTCTCACCTTTGGGTTCCACTCCTCCAGTTTTATTTCTGGATTTCTGAATCATTCGGATTTGTCTGAAATTCCAACGCAATCCTTTCCACGTTGTTCATAATAAAAATAACACTTTTAATATGATGTTTATATATTAAAAATAATATTTTTACTTCACTATATATATAATAAAAATCAATTTTTTATCGCTACTTCATATATATATAAATCGAATTTTTATCGCTACTTCATATATATAAAAATCGATTTTTTATCGCTATTTCTTATATATAAAAATCAAATTTTTATCTTCCAAAATATAATTCCATGATATAACTACTTCATTCATGACATTCGTACGATAAAAATTATATTTTTATCCACTAAAAATCGTATTTTTACCGAACAAAAATCAATCCATTTTATAGCTAAAAATCTTTTCTTTGTATAATAAAAATCTAATCTTTTTGTATTTGAAAATATAAACTTTTCTATTATAAAAATATAACCTTTTCAAATATAAAAATATAAAATTTTCAAATAAAAACTGATTTTTATCTCTTTTCAAAATCAATTACCTTAAATAAATAAAATAAACAATTAAATAAAATAGAATTAAAACTTACAGTAACGGAGAGGAGGGGGCAAGATCGCGGCCGGGTCAGTGGCCAACGGGGCGCTGGAGTTCATCGCTGGTGGCTGGATTTTCCGGGTTTAGATTTTCTTTTCAAAATTCATTAAAATTGCCAAAATAAAAAATTTTAATTGGTTTAGATTTTCCGGGTTGTTACACATATGAATATAAATATATATAATATATCACTAGTCCATATATTCCTCAGAGCAAAGGAGGCAGTGTGTATGTATCCATGTTATTTTCTTTAGCAAAAAATAGGGCTTAATAAGGAACGAACTCGTGACACTCTATCCAAATTTTCAAGCCTTTACTAGTGAGCTAGGACATCTTTTGGGATTGAGATACTGTTGATATGGGAAAGTAGTTTTTTCTTTGCAATTGGTCTTTAATTGAAATGGAGGAGACTATTATTTACAATCTGTGAAAACACACAGAAATACACAAAGTAATATTTATTTATATATAATAAAGATAAGATATAAGCGTAAAAATGAACACTTTTACATGTTAATCAGGGTGTTTGGTTGTAAATACCATTTAATTAAGTTTTCAATGTAATTTATTGATATGAAAATAGAGGAAATTTATCGAGTTAGTAAGTAAATGCTAGATAACATGATCTGTGGGTTTTTTATATGTTTGTAAAAAAACGGTGCCTGAATGAATTAAAATTAGATTTAATAGAGAAATTTAATGAGGTTTTTTTTTTTGATTTATGGGGAAATTCACAAATAATAACAGGGAATAAATTTTAAACTAAATTTGAAATATTTGTTATTCAATGAAATGGGATTTTATAAATAATAATATAGTTTTGGAATACATTAAGGGGACTTAAAATGAATGTGGTTGCTTTGATCAAAAATAAAACTGATGTTTATTTGAAAGGTAATTTGATGAAATAACTATTTTTTATAAAATATAGTGTTTGAACAAATCTGAAATAATGATGTTTTAACAAAGCATTTGGAAGTATTTTAACAATTTGATGGAATTATCGTGATTTTTGAAGTAATCAAGAAATGTGTATTTATATTGATCATTTATAAAATAATAATACTAGAAAGAAAAAAAATAGTTGTAAATATGATTTAAATGGTTGTAATGTATGGTTCATAGTTAATATTATCTATTAAATATGTTGTTTTACGATGACGAGTCGCGTTAAGTTGTGATATTTTCCCCCTTGTTACTACTGGTTGACATGTAGTTAAGCATGATTATTTAATTATAGATATTGTTTTACTAAAATTAATAGGATTAGTTATTCATGGTGGTATTTGTGGTTGTGTTACTATTATGAAGTGTTTAGTTTACATTAGATTATTTATACTTACACCAACGGTGTGTTACTATTATAGTTGATAATTAATGATGTATAGAGGTACATCTATGTTGTACAATTTAGGTTGTCAAGTGGTTGATGACTACACTTTATCACAATTGTGATTACCACATAGAATGGTCTATTGTGATGAATGAATAGGGATATTATTTTCTCCTCTTTAACGAAATAATAAAGATGTTGTCATCATTCATGACAGTCATTCATTTTGAATAAGGTCGCATATACATCGTATTGGGCTCATTTACAGGCTGAGGCTTGACTATTGTTATAATCAGCAAGTATTAGCCATTACAATGTTATATACGGCAAGTATTATACTAGCCGTCACAATGTTATAATCAACAATTATTAGCCGTTACAATGTTATATACGACAAGTATTATACTAGCCATTACATTTTTATGTATAAATACATGGCCTTTGTATCAATATGATCAGTCAATAAAATTACAATAAAATTCTCTGTTTAATTTTCTCTAATTCTCTTTATGGTATCAAAGCTCTAATTTGCCGAAAGGCATTAATCTTCCTGTGCCAACTTGATACTGCCACACCATGGCCAACATTACGAAAGAAATCTGAATTCCATACGCCAATTTAGCGTAGGGATGGCGTAGGGAATCAAATTTCCCTACGCAATCCCTACGCCAAGAAGGATGTTGGAAAATAGCCCGTCGCAAAATTTTCCCTACGGGTTCCCTACGCCAGCATGCCTACGCATTCCCAACGCCAACTTCCCTACGCCTGCATGCTTACGCGTTCCCTACGCCAAATTCCACACGCCTTCCCTACGCCAATATTCCTACGCCTTCCCTATGCCAACTTCCATGTGTCCTCCCTAAGCCACATTCCTTACACGATCCCTCGCCTAATTCCATACACATTCCCTACACCCTCTTCCATACGCATTTCGATATTCTTTACCCATTCCATATGCACTCCCTACGCCACCGTACACTAAAATTCAATATGGTTATTTTATGTTTACCTTCATCTACCACACAAATCATAATAAAATTTAATATAATTGAACACATGCAAAATCGTAAGAATATATCAATAAAAACATTGGTATATAATGAATATCATGTTCAAATTAGCATAAACTTGCGACAAATGATGTCCAACAAACAATAAAGTTGCTACATAACTTAAACATGGTCATTTCGTCTAATTCAAACATCAGATAATGTACCTTATACAAATAGACCATCAAACACACTGCCAAAATAAGATAACTCATCAAGTATGTCATATTTGCAATTCTTGCTTCCGCCTCAACCATCATATAAACTCTTGCACAAAGCTCATCTCCTCCTGCATGGTACCAAACAACATTATTAGATGTTAAATTCACATTGAACCTGGCAACATGCATGTACAGACATTGACATTAAATAATGTTATCTAATAATATACGTGTAATTCAATCTTTACTTGAGCTAAGAGCTACGTGCAAAGGCATATCATAATATAAGACTCTCAAGGTTGAACATTGTAACCACACCCCATAGCAATTTAAATAAAATAACCGTGAATAACGCTTATCCTAAAACATAATTCAAATCATTGAAATAAATGTCACTATATTTGCATTAGTGTCGCTTTCAATCTACCTTTCAGATTGGTTGTACTATATACATTAGCTTTGCTTTATTCTCGTTTAGATTATTAGTTGTTTTAGTTTATAGGAAGATGTCGAATATTCAAGAAACTGATAATACATGATATTTCACATTAAATAACACGTTGAAGCATAATTTGTTAAATTAAATGTACAATATTATTAAATAATTTATGTTTGTTTCAGCATCAACTATTGACTAATGCATCACTACATTGAATACTCATAAGTGTACAGCGAACACAGTTACCAAATCATTTATGTTACCAAATATGAAGTATTTGTTATTTTTTAAATAATTTATATATGCTAATTATGTGTTATTATGTTAGATTTCTATGTACTAAAAAAAATATGTTAGTTTTACTGAGTATATTAGGCTCAGTTTAACTGAGCTAGAAGGCTCAGTAAAATTGAGTTATTTCATTCCAACAAGAGGTTGCGACTTTTAGGCGCACAAAAATGTCTCCTCATTTCTAGTATTAACAATCCAAAAATATATGTGATCTATGTACATTTGTGTGATATATAGTAATTTAATTATACCTCACAAATTCTGTAACGTCGCAGATTTTTCTGCCATTTAAATTAGAATATTTAAATTTGTTTATATATTATATTGACATTGTAATGGATTTTTAATCGAATTTATTTAAAATGGAGTTCGATTATATATAATTATAAATTAATTAAAACAAGCTCAAAACGACGCGGTAGTTCGTAATTTTCGATTTGAACTTTGATTGGATATATAGGATCCAATAAAAGTCGGATTTCTGTGAAATGAGAAACGTTTGAACCGATTTTATTATATTTTTCTATTGGAAGAGAAAAATCGAGATTTCAGCTTGTAGATTTCAAGTTACGTCCAATTCAAATTTTTAAATAGTCGCTATGGAATTCGTTTTTAAATTATAATGATTTAATTATTTATATTAAAGATTTTATATAAATGGAATATTATTTAAAACCAGAATTTTAATATTGAAGTTTTGAATTATATACGATTTGAAACCAAAACTGTTATTTTAATTATTACGATGATATTAATTTATTATCGTTGAATTTAGTTGTTCATATTTAATGTATGTATATGGTATCGATATTATATGACATTTATGAATAACACGACATTTATGAATAACACGCCTAAAGCATGTTACTACATATATTTCACTTGTACAACAAACAACAAACCAAGTGGCTATATAAATAAGGAAAGTAGAAAATTAGGAATGAATATAATAAATCGGGAAGAAAATTGATCAATATAAAGGAAACAAAATGTATACATATTATTGTTTGTACACAACACAAAGAAAGAAAATAATACATGAGATTTTCTGTACAATACAAGTTCAAAATTTTATCTTGTACAATACAAGTTCTCGAATACAAAAACAAAGAAAGAAATCAATATTCGTAAATCATTCTTCATGTCTCTTTTTTTTCGAACCAGTAAAGCCGAATTGTCCCCATCTCTATTGATCTGCGAAAAATAATAATATAAACATGAAACAATATGGTAAACATAAACATAAAAATTGGCATTGATTAACCATACAATATTTAGTTGAGTATCCACCTTATAATGTCTGCACTAATCAAAGCTCAATTTGTACATAGTCAAAATTTACCTTACAACGTTTAGATGCACATTTTCTTCTCAAATTGTGCTAGTTTAGACGTAATTTTAATTGGCACCGATGTAACGCCTGCACTTGTTTCAGTTGGAAAGCACTTATTTCACTTGGCTCATGCGTTGACTCTACTAGCACTAAGGGATTAAACCTGCTAGTTTAGACATCTGACTAACTTGAGTTGAGTTGGTAGGTATCTGACTAATTTGTTATTTAATATTAAATAGTACCAAGCATATAGAATATAAGTGTATGTTGAAGAAAATCAAATGTATAAATCAGATCTTGAACAACTGAATAAGAAGCTATAAAATAAACAAGATAGTGAACAGTTAGAGTAAACAGAATATGAACAGCTAGAATTGTACACTTGCACAGTAAGAAGAAAGAAACTGATATATATATATATATATTTGTATACACAAAATTTTTTATCGAACAATAAACCATAGAAGTCATCATACAATGCTAATGAAACAAAAGATATGCATATATATTAAAGACAGCTAATATATACATACGTACAGCAGATTTTGAAATCAATGGACAGTGGAAGAATGAAATAAACACCTAAGAGGAAAAAGCTGATGTGTATATATACATACATCAAAATCTTTATGGCTAAATCAAACAGTAACTCATATATATATACAGTAAATTTCTGATACAAAATTCACTGTTTACATACATTTAAAATGGAAATAAAATCTATGTTTCAGTTTCAAAATCTCTGATTGAAGTTAACTAGACATGGCTATAGTTGCCTAACCTATCCAAGTTCAATCAATATCCATTCGAACAGATATCACGCACCATCAAACTGCCATCAAACCATACAACAAAGGTGATGAAAATAGATGGGCTAAGGATTTTAGCTAAATCACCAATGTTGAGCTACAAATGGACCTGATTCTTATCTAAATCAAAACCACTACTATAAATACGGATCCAAGCAGAAGTTTTCGTCATCCCAAACACAACCCGAACCAATACAGTAAAGAAGGAAAATTTGAAACCACAAGAGAAAAAAAATAAAAACAAAAATATAGCTGAAATTGAAAAATGAGTTAAAGACTTATCTGTTCGAGGATCCACACGCTGCGTCGATTTTCTGCTGAACCCACCGGAATCGAAACTAGGGTTCAGAGATCTGTACAACGGAAACCTCATTTGGGTTTATAGTAGATATTGTAGGAAGTTGCTTCACTGTTGAGAGGCTCGGTGGTTGGTTGGCGAAGCAACGGTGATCGTCGAACGGGTGTTTGGGGGTTTAGGCAGATCGAGTTGAAGAGGGAGAAGGGAAGCTCGGAGGAGTGGTTGCAAAGGGTGATACGACGTAGCTGATGTTGAATTCGGCGGAAGACAAAAAGGGGATTTAGGGTTTCGGCTATGAGAGATTTCTGGTGGAGGCGGCTTACTGAATGAGGCTGAAATCCGATCACAAGGGTTTTAAGGAGATAGTGGGTGGGTTTGGGCTGAACAATCTAAAGGTAAACCCATTTTTAAATTTAAAAGAAAATCCATGTTTTAAAATTTTAGTTTATTAATTTCGTAATGTGATTTCTGCCACACACGATATTAGATTTGCGCACGGTCAGTTGCATTGGGACCGTAAAGACGAGAACTTCGAGATGAGCAGAGGTTGGTCAGGATTGGGAACAACTGAGAATTTTAGTTGAATTAAGCGTCAGTTTAATTTAACTAAAAACCAGATATCTATCGATGGAGTTAAATCAAGGTGAGTTAAACTCACTCAGCTCTTCCCATTTATATTTTATCTAAATTGGGTTTTAATTTTGAGTGTTCTGATTGTTAATGGTTGACCATTTGCTAGTTATATATATTTATTGTTGACTCAACCAATGAAATAAATGGTCGTTTTATTTCAGAAAATACCAATCATTTGATTTGACCCGAATAAATAGTTTACTTGATTGGTCACGTTTATAAACGTGTTTGAAATTGTTTGCATTGTTTGAATGGTCCGTTAATTGATTGACGGTTGTTATGGAAATTATCAGTTAAATTAAAATGAATGATTGATTATTGTTGAGCCATATTTCAACATTATTCTGATGTTCACAAATGAATAGTATTGGCTGGGTATTTGGCATCACATGGCCTATAAATCAAATCGATTTATAAAATATGGATTTTATCGACTGTGAGTCGACAGTATTGAAGTTATAAATATATTTTATAATGGGAATAGGTTTTGGAAGCTGTTACTTTGAATGAAAGTTGTTTAAAGGGAAATAAAATATTAATTATTTATTAATTAAAGTTATAAGGAATTATGAAATTTGTTTTATAAAACAAAATTCTTATGTTAATAGGAATTATAAGCAAAGAGCAAGAAATAACCTAGTGGTTATAGTATTTGAATAATCGGAAACGATTAAATAAATTTATTTAAATTAATTATATTATTTGATTAATTTAAAGGAGGAGTTAACTGGAATGGGTTAGAAGAGTTATCGTGTTTTGAGTTGACCGAGTCAACCATTTTAACTAAGATTAACTTTTAATTAGTTTGTCGCCAATGAACTAAATAACTTCACGAATAGTTGTTTAAATTTTAAGAAGACTTTAAATAGATTTTATTATTTATTTTGTAAATAAAGCAGTTAATCAATTCTACAATAGTGAATGTAAAGGTAAATTATTTGTTTTTGTTTAATTAATTACTTCTTAAATGAAATATATTTAAGTAAGTAACTGTTTTGGGAATGGAATATAGTTAAGTTTTAAGAAGAAGTAGTGAACAAGTTCATATTTGAACTCGAGTTTTATAATGAAGTAATAAAGAATTCTAAATGGATACGATAACTTAAATGGAAACGTTACTTAACATTTGGATTAAATGGAAGGAGATGAAGGTGTAGAGGGTTTATGTTTAACTTAGATTTATAAACAAGGTTTATAAATGAAATATGAGTTTAAGCATCGTTTTTGAATTGGAAATACTAAGTAATGGAATTAAGTTAAATCCATAGAATTGAAAAGAGATTTCCCGAAAGAAAAGGGGATTGGAAAAAGGGATTTAAATTTGAGCTTGGTAAACGAGGTTGGAAATAGGATTTGTAAAAATAATTCAGTTTGTGAAACAAAGTTATTTGAATAAGTCGAGAGTGAATAAAAGTAATGCTAAGTACTAAACCAGAAAAATCTATTCTTATGATTTCATGGATGTTTATTTGATAGTTAAACAATTGACTATCAAATTTGACCTTTACAGTTGTTGGCATGGAAAGACCAGGATTGAATGTACATTCGAAAAGCATTCCGACCAACAAATACAAAAATATAGAAGATATCAGACGACGATCAAGATGGAGCAATTGAAGACCATAGATCTTCATAAAACGGAAGAACCACTTACAATCTCTGATTCGAACCAGAGATATACTGCGGTTCTGTCGTAGTTGAAATATGTGGATTGCAAGGACAATCGCTACTGATCCATGGGGTGATTCCTGTATTAGATACAGTAGGAGAGTGCCTTCTGTTCATCCTATTCCTGGATGACTTGTATGGACGAATGTCTGACATAGTATTTCTTGAAACCACGTACGTTGATTTTTGCAAATATATCGAGCGGTGGCAAAGAGGGGCATTTCTTTTATACCAAGAGTATATTTGTGGATGTCAATTAGTGACTTGACGGATTTGACAATGTGGCATTCAAAGTGAATGGTGGCCAGGTGTTCAAAAGATTTTAACCTCAAGCCTCACAACCAGGAAATGACAAAAATCGGGCAGGCAGCATGGCTATATGGGTCGCTCCCATTAGGATGTATAATCACCTATCTAGAGAAAATCCATTTCATTCTTTAATCTATTTTCGATGCTGTCCCTTTTCGGAAAATGGTGGATTGAGCCCAATCGTTGGTGATATACATTCGATACACTCAAGCGAAATGAGTGGTCGGTCATGTGAGGGCCTGGTTGCAAGACGTTCTTGTTGAACCCAGTGTATTCGCCTCTAGAGATACACTATCGGCAGGTGGTCCCATATCTTGTCATAGTCGGAATCCAATCTCCACTAAGCGCCCACGGTTTTGATTGTATACTATATACGTAGAGCGTGAGATGCAAGCGTTCCGCTAGATTGATATTTACTTGTATTTAGACACTATTATAATATCAGAAAGAATATTGATTTCAAAACTGTTTTGGGTTATCGTAAGGAAAAAACCGTCCGTATTTATGTGTGGATTTGGTCTTACGATTATCCTTTTCTTTCAAAAAGATTTTTAAATTTTAAAAATCAAGTTGTGTGATACCCTTAATACTGTGCGAGTTTTTCTCACTCTGGTTCACCAGGCTGACCCTGTGTTTTGTAAATGCTCGGGTTAGCCCGGGGTGTACACGTTCAGGTTATTAGGTACTGCGAAGTCTAGAGACGAGCTGGGGATGTTCAGACGTATGATATCTAGTATTTATTCCGCTGTGTGATTGTATATGAGGATAAATTATTATAACTGTCCAGAGATCTGTGCTGTACTCTGATATTGTAAGTTTTATTTTTAAAAGCACTCAATAAAGATTTATTTCTATATTATATTTTGTTCCGCTGCGATGTGAGACTCTGATTATGTTGTATTGGTTCTTCTTCTTCTTCTATTCTAACTTTCTTTCTTATCTCACCCTCTAATTTCTTTCTATAAACGTTTCTGTGTTTTCAGTGTTTGGAAAGTCGGCATGAGTTATGGTAAAGTCGATTTTCAGGGCCGAAAATTCTTGGGTCGTTACAGATTCTTTAAAATAGACTTTTGTTCAAATATCCATGTATGATATGATATACTGATCTACTATATATGCTAAAATGTTCAGTATTTTCTTTTTTGTATATTCATTCACTCCATGATTTTGTTACCCAATTCAGGTCAATATGAACAACATGGCCTTTTCTTGTCAATTCAGACTAATACGAACTACATGGTCCAATACGAGGTAGTAAGCCTTAGATACAGTAACTGCAAAAACGGTAATCAACTCCCCAACGCCTCCCTAAAAAAAACCCTCCCTCTCGTCCCCCAAATTTGTAATCATCGAACGTCAACCAAATTTTCAATTCACAAACATAGTAACATTTAATAATGCACTAAGGGTTTAACAAAACCGTTTTCATTAATGTTTTGTAAATCAACTGTCAAGTGGACTTTATCAATTGTTGTATTATCAACTTTTAATGTATAGCCTTTTTTTCTTGAATTTGACAATTGCTTTTTATAGATGATTCATGAGTGTGATTGCTCTAAATAACGGAGTATGACACCACTCAAAAGCCAATGAAACTTTTACAAATTTTGTTTCAATTTAGATCTACACTTGAATTTCTTAATTACATGAACTTCACATAGAAAAAAAATCAAAACAAAGATCTCACTTATGTTTGTTCATTTCACATATGTATCGACGCATACAATATTAGTTTGAACACAAAGTTCAACTTCATTAAATAAAGATCCACTTTCGTCGCTAGAGGAAAGAAATCTAAACTTTGTTTCTCATCGTTTATGCATTTTTTGGATTTATTTTGTTTTTTATATGCGTAAATAAAGATTACATCATTATTCTTGCCTTGTCCCTAAATGAATGGGGCCAAGCTTCTAACCTGAGTCATACATCTAGTAACAAATTTAGCTTTCTAAATCAAATGTTCTAATGGACAAAAATAGCAAATAAAAGTATCACCTTTGCAATACAGGTAACTTCTCCAAGATGAATATTCATCCACGTGTTGTAATTCACTAAATGTCCATTGTATGTCTCCCGTTCTTCAGCTCCACCAACTGTTAACAGGCAAACATCAGAAAAAAGGAAAAGGAAAAAGAAATCTCATATAAATAGACAATAGTTTAGCGATATTCACCGTCGGGTGGCCTTGTGCAGTCTTCAAAGGAGAAAGAGGAAGTTGTAGATGAATAGGTATCAATTAGAATTAATTTCAAAAAATCAAGTACAAATAAATTATGTGACAAAGTTTAAATGCAAACCATTATCAGAAAAATGAAACTTGGATCGGAATTTTGGATAAGAAAGAGAAAGGGAACTGACAAAACCGTAATCTAATTTCTTTTGAATTGAAGGCGGCGGCGCGAGTAGAGGAGATGGGGCTGAGGGACGGTGGCATGGCGACACGGTTGAAACCAGTGAGGCGCGGCAGCGCAGTGGAGATATATTTAGGTTTTTTTTGTTTAATCTAAAACGATGGAATCAGGGAACGATGTAATAAACAAAGGGAAATGGTTGTTTTACGAGAAAGAATGGGTTTGGACTGTAATTTTAAAGTTCATTTAAGTAAATTCCAACCTGGCCAATGCGGCGTAGGAAATGCGTAGGGGTTCCCTACACCATTCCTACACCTTCCACGTATTTTCACGCTTTCCTTACGCCGCGCCTACGCTGCGTAGGGATGGCATAGGGAAATCTAGGTTGGAAAATTAACCCTTTTTTTGTAGTGTAATAATAATGAAGCTACTTTCGCCCTGTCTAGTACAATGCCAATGGCTCATCTCCAAGCCTTATGAACTTGATTAAGCCAAAAAGTCAAATTGTTACAACTTCATCGGATGAAGATAATTATATTCTATGGAAATATCAAATACAAATTGCTCTCAAAGGCTATGGTCTACATGACTACATAAAAGGAACATCAGTTACTCCATCAGTAATGATTACTGATGAGGAAGGAAAATTAGTATTAAATCCAGAATACATCAAATTTCAGAAGCATGATTGCTTACTATCATCAAGGCTCTTATCTTCTATCAGTTCCAATCTATTATCACAAATTATTGGATGCAATTCAGCATACAAAATATTGACTACTATAGAGCAAATTTTCAGCTCTCAATCTGCAGGAAGGATCATGTAATACAGAAGGGAACTTCAAAATTGCAGAAAGGAGGATACAAGCATGAAAGATATTTCGGAAAAATAAAAAACATATGCGATAAGTTAAATGCTGTTGGATGTAAAATCAGTAATAATGTGCAAATACTTTTTTATTACCGGAGGATTTGATGAAGAATATGAGTCTTTAGTAACTGTTTTTGCTACTCAACAAACATTACCTGATCTACATTTCGTTCGATCTGCACTCCTCACTCATGAAGGAAGGATCGATCAAAGGAAAACAACATAGGGTGAATTTTCTGCTAATTACACTGTAACTAATAATAGGCAATCACAGGCAAGCAACAATAACATCAATGCAAATAGACAAGATAATCAGTATTCAAGGGTATTCCAACCACAATGGGAGGCTTTCAGCCACAAAGAGGACGAAGACATGGCATATGGAATAACAACAATCAGGTAAAGTGCCAAATATGTCAAAAGTTTGGTCATATGGCAAACAAATGCTATTTCAAGTGTAAAACCGACAATGTGCAACAGTATAATCAAAGCAATTCGAGTCAGAAGGCACCACAAGCCAACATGGCTATGATGAACTCAAATAGAAGCAATAATAATGCAAATAATAGTCATAATACAAGTAATGATGATGGAAGTAAGAATGAAGATAGCGGTTTTGAAGAATGGTACCCAAATTCAGGTGTCACTCATCACATAACAAATAATCTCCAAAATCAGAAACTACTCAGGTATGAAAAATTTATATATGGGTATTGGTAAAACTACATGCATAACACACATTGGCAAAGGTTCCATCTTAGAAAAAAGGCAGCTAAAATTAAATACAATGCTTGGAGTGCCTTCTATTAATAAAAATTTGTTAAGTGTGTCAAAATTTGCCAATGACAATCACGTAATTTTTGAATTTCACCCTAAATTCCGTGTAGTTAAGGATTTACTAAATCATGAAATATTACTGTAAGGTAATCTACATGATGGGCTTTACAAGTTTAACACCTTGAAGACTAGACACTCTAGTGGCAAACTCTAGTGTAATAATGTAGAAACTAGTAGTAATGATTGTAATAGGGAAATTAATGTTAGCAATAACAATGGATATGATGGAAATATTGAATCATGGCATATGAAACTAGGGCATCCTAGTATTAAAACTGTTAATTTTTTTTTTAAGAAATAATAATATTTCTTTTAGTAAAAGCATACCTATTAAGCACACATGCACACACTGCCAACTTGGCAAAGTCATAAGCTTCCTTTTAGAGATTCTGAAACAAAGAACATTAAACCCCTCGAGTTGATAGCTGTTGATTTGTGTGGACCAGCACCACTGAAGTCATATCAAGGACATAGGTATTATCTTTCCTTTGTGGATGCCTATTCGAGATATACTTGGATATACATACTAGAGAATAAACTAGAAACATGTAATACTATGATACAATTCATAACTCATGTTGAAAAACAAACCAATTATAGTGTCTAAACTATCCAAACAGATGGTAGGGGAGAGTTTAAGCCATTAACTAATTATTTTATTAAAAAGGGAATCAGACATTGGTTGATTTGTCCTCACACATCTAAACAAAATGGTTTGGTTAAAAGAAAATACATGCTCATTATAGAGACTGGTCTAACACTAATGTCTCAAGGCTCAGTACCAATTAAATATTGGAATGAAGCTTTCTACACTTCTATTTTTATTATCAACAAATTACCACCTAAGGTTTTATATAATAAATCTCTATATGAAATGATATATAATGTTAGACCAGACTATAGTTTTTTAAAAATTTATGGTTGTTTGAGTTTTCCTTACTTAAGGGACTACAATAGGCACAAACTAAGCAAGAGATCAAGCCCATGCACTTTCATTGGGTATGCTCAGCATCAAAAAGAAAATAAATTCTTAGACAAAAATGGAAGAATTTATGTTTCTATACATGTAGTTTTTGCTGAAAACACTTTTCCCGTTGCAGGAAAACAAGAAACTAAAAATTACGAAGAGAATTCTATCAAGGGATATCAATTCAAACAGTTACTTACTGAACCACCTATTGATTTCATTAGTAAAGACTAGCTAGACATCAGCATGCAGAATGACTCCACGGAAGTAACAAATGCAAATACAAATGAATCATAGAATAGCTCAGAAAGTATGCACACATATCAAATCAAAGATGATACGCAAAGCAATGATGCTACAAGAACGAACAGTAATGGAGACACGGGAACAAGCAGCAATACTGACAGACACCAACAAACATGCAATACTGGCAAGCACCAACAAACACAACAAGGATATCATATGACACAAGGTCGAAGAGTGACTAAAGTGTATAACATCTCGGTTATTGAAGCTAAACCAATCAACTTTGAGAAAGCAATAAAATCAGAGAAATGGAAAGAGGCTATGAATGTTGAATATCAGGCTCTCTTGAAAAATAATACATCGAGTTTGGTGTAGGAATGGCAATGAGGCGGGTTGGGACGAGTTTCTCATGCCCGAGACCTAACCCAGACTTTTTAGACCTCGCCTCAGACCCGCCCTATAGACCCGGTGAGGGTCTGGAGTTTGGCCCTGTACCCGAAACCCATATGGGTCAAGGTAGACCCGACCCGCCCTACGACCCGGTGGTATTATGTTTTAATGTACAAAAATTTCTATACTTTTTTTATCACTAAATGATAAATAATATACATATTATAATGTGTTCACAATGGTAAGAGAATATAAACAAATGAGTTGTAAGATAATAGTTCAATATATATGCATTTGTTATCGTATGATTATCATTGATGCAACTTAATACTATGAAAATTTTATAGTTTCATGATTGAAAAAATATAATATTCAAATTATAACCATGTATACATAAAAATATTAACAAATAATCGTTATATTTATAAAGTGTTTTAATGATATTTCAATCATGCGTGTCGGGTTCGGGCGGGTTAGCCGTGCCCCAGACCCGACCCTAGACCCAGACCGTCAAAAGCGGGTCGCAGGTCTACCCACCCCGGAGACCCTACGGGGCAGGTCTAAATGGGTTAAAACAGGGGCGGGTCAAGCGGGTTTGGACCCTAGACCCTCCCCATTGCCATCCCTAGTTTGGTGACATCACCTAAACATAATAACATTATTGGATGTAGATGGGTATTCAGAACAAAGAGAAAGGAGGATGGAACTATTAACAAATACAAAGCTAGACTGGTCGCTACGGGTTATGCATAACAAATTGGATTCGATTTCAATGAGACTTTTTCTCCACTCATAAAACCCACAACAATTAGAATCATATTAACCATTGCTATGAGCAAAGGATGGAACATAAGGCAGTTTGATGTCAACAACGCTTTCTTGAATGGGGAGTTGATGAGGAAGTTTATATGTATCAACCTGAATGTTACAACTATGGCAATAAAGTATGCAAGTTACATAAGGCTATATATGGTTCAAAACAAGCTTCGAGGGCTTCGTATGAGAAACTCAATTTAACCTTATCCAACATGAGTTTCATACAAGCTAGATCAGATAATTCGTTATATATAAAGAGAAGCACACATGGAACTGTCTATATTTTGGTATACGTAGACTATATGTTGATAACAGGAGATAACAACCAAGAAATGACAGCATCATATGAAGAATGGATCAAAACTTTGCTATAAAAGACATGGGGGAACTAATTATTTTTCTTGGAATACAAGTTATCAAGAAAAATGACAGAAAATTATTTTTATCTCAACAAAATTACATTTCGGAAAGCTTGCAAAAGGCTAAAATGCATCAAGCAAATTCTTTGCCTACGCCAATGATAAGTAATCTAAAACTTTCTAAGTACAAAGGTGAAGCCATCGACAACATCAAGGAATATAGAAGCATAATAGGAGCACTTCAATATGCAACTATTACTCACCCAGATATATGTTATAATGTTAACAAATTAAGTCAATACGTGTAGAATCCTCTATCAGGACATTAGATAGCTCTTAAAAGAATACTACGACACTTGCAAGGCACAAAATATCATGGTATAATAATAAAATCTGAGAAAGAATTTAGCTTATAGTGCTTTAGCGATGCTGATTGGGCAAATGATAGTAATGACCGAAAGTCAGTCTCGGGGTACTGTGTTTATCTTGGCTCCAACGTAGTATCTTGGTGCACAAAGAAGAAACAACTTCCTGGTCCAATACGGAGGCAAGGCAGAGTATCGAGCTTTGGAAAACGTAACGAAGGAAGTTACTTGGATACAGTCAGTATTAGAGGAGCTAAGGTTTACTCTAAACCTAAAGCATGTTATGTGGTTACAGCAAGGGTATGGTGTATCTATCACTCTATCCGATTCAACATTCGAGAACAAAGCATCTTGAAATTGATCTTCATTTTGTTAGAGACAAATCTCAGACAAGAAAACTGGTGGTTTTTCATGTACCCGTGTATAATCAGCGAGCTGATGTGCTTACAAAAGCTTTGTCTACCAAGAATTTTATAAGATTGATGGAGGATCTAAAATTCGTTGATGGAGACAGAGATAGAAATGGGAAAGTAGTTGATGGAGGTGGAGATAGAAATGGGAACCCTAGTTTAGTTTGAGGGAAGTAACGAAATAATAAAGATGCTGTCATCACTCATCATAGCTGTTCATTTTGAATAAGGTCTCATATACATCGTATTGGGCTCATTTACAGGCTGGGGCTTGACTATTGTTATAATCAGCAAGTATTAGCCGTTAAAATGTTATATACGGCCAGTATTATACTAGCTGTTACAATGTTATAATCAGCAAGTATTAGCCGTTACAATGTTATATACAGCAAGTAGTATACTAGCCATTACATCTTTATGTATAATTACATGGTCTTTGTATCAACCTTATCAATCAATAAAATTACAACAAAATTCTCTGTTTATTTTTCTCTAATTCTCTTTACTCTTATTTCATTGCATTGGTATAGTGACTCATTGATTACATTAAATTGCACACATGCACATATATGATTACGAAAGTTGAATGAAAATACTAGGATAAATGAGAATAGCAGAGAATAAAACTGTGTGGGCTAGATCCCCCAAGAAGGTTACACGGCCAATTATTTCTTATGCAATAGCAACTTAGCCTATGAGCTTAATGTATAAGGTTAGACGCAGTCCAAATATTTTTTTTAACAAATTTGTGAAATTGGTAGGTCAAAGAATATAGAAGGAAAAGGAAGAAGAAATAACTCGGCTTCTACGCTACATCTATAGGTTGTTTACTTAAGATTATGTTTTATGTATTATTGTTATATTTCTTTGCAAATGCCAAGTGTAAAAAAAGATTGAGATGATCCATTTATGCGTTGTATGCCATATAGTGATACCACTACGAGGTCTCACTTATTGTTGACTATTTTAGAATTTCATTTTATGTACCCATGGTTCATTATTTAGCATTTAAAACTCGATGTAAGTCCATTTTGTTACTGTTTACAAATTTTTGGATGATAGAAACAGTGAGTTGTCACATTTGGTAACAGAGCATAGGTTTATCGATTTTATGAGCTTTGAATAGGATTGACCTCTAGATTACCAAATTAATTCATATTTCAGGTTTGGTTAGAATATAGAACAAGAGAGCATTTGATTGATGGATGTATACTCTGTGTGTTTCGTTTGTCTAGAAATTACTACCTCATCTTAAAATGAAGTTTATTTATTGAGACCGTTATATGGAAGATGAATTAAGTAAGAATTAAGGCAAGAACACTTACAAGAGAGGTTATATTTTTGGTTTTAATCAACATGACACACCACATCCTATGTTAGAATATAAATGAAGCCTAACAACGGTATGATATTATTTTTATAAACTTTGAATAAATAATATTTATTTGGGAAATTTGGGCTACACAACACCCACGAACCGATCCACCCACCAACTTGTAACGACCGGCTTTTTCTTACCATTTAAGTCGATAATAAAACCAACTCAAATCGTACGAAACAATATGTTGTTTTAACTACAGGGTTTAATAAAATCCAATCATATAACACAAACAGATTGCATGTACAATATAGCAGAATAACTCATAATGGATTAAATAACTTTGTAGTTCATAAAGCTGTTAATCAAAAAAATTGAAAATAAATTACATTAAACATCAGAGTCATAATTTGATACATCAGAAAATCTCAGATACCTAACAGCCTACAATATAATCAGATGATAGAAATGGTATAACTGAATAACCAAGATAGCAATAGCAGATAAATAATAAGCCGAATCCCTAGTAGATCTCCAGCTTTCAAAACATGAATCTCCAAAGCTGAACTCATTAGTCTGACTCGAGCATCAAGTCAAAAAAACCACTCGGGTTAGGATTAACGTTCTCAATAGTAAATCAACTGAAGTGAAATGCTTACATGAAATGCGTAAGTATCATAAAGAATGTTTGGGATTCCATTCTTCAAGGATTCGTTAAAATAGATATTACATAATACAATATGCTATTATAATAGTGTTTATGGTTAAATATAGTATTGAAAATATCATAAACTGGATCATATTTTTACCTTTACACTGTTTATAATGTCGTATTTTATACGGTGCAGTAAACCCATAGTAGAATAAGAGAGAACTCCATAGGTATGACATATATAAAAAACATATGGGGCACAATAAGGATAATTTGACAAAAGCACATGAGACAATACCTAGGGTAGGATTCTTCCAATTGCACGTCCGAACCGATGGTAACAAATAGCCGGAACTACCACTCACCTCGAAACACACTCCCATAATCAAAAGCCCCGTAAATCAATCATAAAGCAATAGAGATGGTATCGAAGAAGTGCGTCCGATAGAAGATGCGACCTCACTTAATCATGGTATAGCTCCTATTTTAGTCATTTTAATTATGATCCATAGGTCAAGGCTATCCGTCATCGTTCTCCTACTTCATTCCAATAACATTCACAAAACCAACCTACTTGTAACGAGCCAAACTTCCCCATGAAGGAAAGCCCGTATTGCTTTGATAACAAGCCACATCGGGACACAAACAGAAGAACATCTCATTGCTTATTACAACAATTTCACCAGAATACAAGAGTACACAAAGTATGAATAAATATTACACATCAGAAAAATATCAGAGATTTACAATTTACAATGCAGCGGAAAATAATACAAAACACAACTGAAAATAATATACGGATACGGAGCTTTCTGAATATCATTCCAGCTGTAAACCAGGATCCTGTGAATATAAATCTGCAAAACCAAAACTACAAGCTGCCCGTGTGGAAAATAGGGCACCTAGAGTTTAGGTTAAAACAATAAACTCCAGATCAGTCATGTGACTGGTGTGAGAACTAAAACAGTTATTAATCTGGTTTTAAAGTTAGGTAAATCAAGGGACCATGCCGTATAACACGAAACGGGTTTACCCCCAAGATAACCAGTGCATAAAACAAACAGCACAAGGCTAAAAAAAGAACAATGAAGCTATTATAAGACTCAGGTCCCATCACACAATGCAATGCAACGCAAGCCGGAGGATAGAGTTTTTACCTTATAATAGCCAAAAATGCTTGGTACGTGAAATTTCATGTTTTACTATTACTATAAGTGTATAGTGTCAAAACAATTTCAAATATAAATGTATCAATCATAGACGGCATGAGTGCCCCATCCCACTATGTCGCCATACTAGGCTCTACAATCAAAACTGAAAAATGTTGTATTGGAAGTTGGATTTCCATCTGTGAACCAAGGAAAGGGATCATCCTTACCCATTCGTGACTGTCTAGGCTGAGCCTCAGGATCAGAGCTCGAGTGACCCTTGGATCGTCAGGGCCGGTCCACACGGAGTAGATTAAAATGCCTAAACATTGCGTTTCCCTGCTTTATGAGGCGTAAATCTGGTATGTATAAAGACCATCCATCGGCTCCGCAGAGACCGAAATAATCGAGGGGCCTCGCAATCCATTATCCACATAAGTAAAATGTCAGGGCTAGTAAAACGCTGACACCACTCCTAGCTAGAAGGAAACGCATGTCCTCCCTGAAGTTCTCTTCCATTTCTAGTTCACACCGGGGTGTGAGACTCGCGAATTAACGCTACACAAAGCTATGCTATATTAAAGTCGTGATTTGATCATCAACCACAAGACTATGCTTTTCAACAGAAGCCTTGATCATTTGCATCTCAGCATGCCACATAGGCAATTCACGCTATGCAGCCGATGTATATCAATCACACAGAATGAAATCCGATGACAGACACACATCCGTTTACAAGTTCGTTCTGGGTCTGAACGAAACCGGAGGCACCTTATTCCTTGTCCCGTATGTCAAATACAGGAGAGAGGTCCTTGCATATCCAGTCGATCTCCAAGTATGTCTGGACGAACACCATTTATTACCTTGTCTTTGGTGTACAGCCCAATCAAGACATCAGTAATCATCCAAACAATGTGAAGAGCTCCGGTCTTCAACCACCGTCTTCATCTTCGACTAATCATTGTATCAGTTATTTAGAATGGGATAAACCCGGTCTTTCCGAACAACTCGCGTATATAATAAACAAATGTTATAAAAACACAACATAAGCCTCATTCCAATCCAGAATATTCCTTTATTCAAATATTCTTATACTTTGGGAAAGGTTCCCATTAAATTTATCAAAGATAAATTCTTTAAATTTATTCTTTAATCTTCCTTTTGGATTTCAATTCAAACCAAATTATGGTTTATCCAGACTAGTCGGGATTAGCGATTCTTACCAAAGTAATCATTTATTTTATTTCCCAATCCCAACCTATTCATCCCATGAAGTAAAACTGGTAATATTTCATATCTAACACCACAGTGTTATCAGTAAATTCAATTACCATCTCATTTTCAAATCTAATTAAAGATTTAATTATCGCCTGGAGTAAAACTGGTGGTACTCAATTCTCGATCATTTTTCGAATTTGATAATTTTAGTTATCAGATTCACCTTTCAATTATTTAAAGATTCATTAAAACTCTATTTTAGTTCTAATTTCCAAAACTCGTTGCTTAATGATTATTCAAAGTTAAGAAATAAATCTTAGCTTTAACTGGGTTAAAGAACTAATGTTATTTAAAACACAGCTCACGATAAACCCAAAGTCACATTCCATTAACAATGGAATCTTCACGGAAAGCAGATCAATATATATAATCAATGTGAACTTCCATATCCAACTGATGCTATAAATGGAATAACGGCAAAGCCTCTTAAATTCCGTATATAGTAACGGTCTTCATCCATAGAAGTCCACTTCGATTATTACCAAATTGAATTCCATTCCATTCCAATTTGTTTTATTAAATTGGAAAACTTCACTTTGGAAAATCTCCTTTAAATCTTAACAAAAGATTTGTAAATTCCAAATCACATTTCACTGTAAATCGGGTTAAAGAACGAAAGTCGTTAAAACATAGTTCACGATAAACCCAATTCACATTCCTTTTTATTCCAATTATTAGAAACTGGAAACTCTAACAATCTTAATTAAAACACTTATTCTCTTCACATGGGGTTCAAGAACAGTGTTATTGAAGACACCGTTCACAACAAAACCAAAATTCCATTTGATATCAAATACAAGACTGAATAAAAAATATATCGGCTTATATTCAATATCAAATTCTGAAATCAACAAACATCGTATTGGAATACGATATATACATACATATATATATATATATTCCAAATTCCTCCACAATGTCTGTATAATCACGAAATCCAATATCGAAATATCCCGAAGATAATTTCGATTCAAATCCATTCCAATTCATATATTGGAAATTTTTGTTACTTTTAAAACCATTCCAAATTATTTTATTTATTTAAAAATAATTTGATTGTAATTCTAGTTAATAAATAGTTCATTTCGAAAAGAAAAAAATTTATCTTTTCAAATATGGAATTTTTCATCTTAATTCTTTCCAAATCATGTCTTATGATTTTACACTAATTATTAATATTTTTAATAATTTTATCAGGGCCCGTACAGTTGATTTCCATAAACGGCCATCGAACTGCACTTACAGCGACCTTTTCCAAATTTGATTTGGACATAATTCCAAATCCAACCATTAGATTTCAAATATCTAATATTCTTTAGAAAGCTCTTTTCGATACGAACCTAATGGTTCCAGTTTTAGGAGAATCCGACAGTCGGATATCCTGTAATGTCCATTTGAAGTCAATGGTCGAAATTCGCGAACTACCGCGGCACGGCGCGTTCTGTTCAGGCCATTATATTATATTATATATATACATATATATATATATATATAATATTTCGTCGATTTCCATTTAAAACGTATTTTATAAATCGTTTTAAATTCGTTTTCAAAACGATTTCAACTTCATATTCAATTTCAAATCAAAATTTAATATTCTACTTTATTAATATATAAATGATAATAATTTCAAAACATTATATTTTGAAATCACTTCCTTTTTTATATTCATTTTAAAAATGAATAAAATCGATATAAATATCGTTCACGTCAAAATGGAGTTAATCTAATCAACACGGCTTTATATATTTAAATATTTTCGTGTCCGTCCCAAATCGAACATCAAAATCAGATTTTGATCTTTTACTGAATATTATTGTAAAATATTCATTATTTTAAAATATTTGTCATTTTAAAATATTCATTCTTTCTAAACTGGAATCAAACACAGTCAATTACCATATAATGTCATTATATGGATTTATACAAAACATGTATAGAACAACAATCAAACACAGTCAACCATCATCCAAAGTGCATTCTATACTGCATAAGCATTACATATAAATATTTAATGCTTACACAGCTTGTCAATCAATGGATTGACATACAACTAAATATTGGGATTAGTGTATGTCCAATATCATCCCAATACCCGTGTTGGGTTTCAATCAACAAACAAAGATTTATTTGTGCAATTGGGCAATGTGTGAAATTTAGCATCCCAATCAATATCAGTCAAATGTGTGTACATAAACAAATCGTCCGATTTGTTTATAAATATTTATTTTATTCATATACACATTAAAAAATATATTTTTTAACTATAAAATATTTATTTCCATTCCACATCACACAATCAATTTTCACAACACAATCAAACAAACAAACAAGTCGTCCATGGTCTACGGACGACGGGTGCTGGGTGCTGCTAAGCACCGTCTGCATCCTAGTATATATTTCTAATTAGAAAATAAATTTAAAGTGAGAAGTTCTCACCTTTGGGCTCCACTCCTCCATTCTATTCCGAATTTCTTAACCGTTTGGATTTGTCTGCAATGCCAACATAGTCTTCTCTACGTTGTTCATATTAAAAATCACATTTTTATTTCAACGCTATAAAAATCACATTTTTATATCGCTATATGTATAACAAAAATCATATTTTTATTTCGCTTCATATATAAAAATCATACTTTTATTCTTCACATATAATAAAAAACATATTTTTATTCTGTTATATATATAAAAATCATATCTTTATATCTCTAATTCATTATAAAAATTATATTTTTGTAATGTTGCTTCAATGGAAAAGATTATATTTTTATATCGCTACATGTATATAAAAGATTATATTTTTCACATCGCTAAAAATTAGATTTTTACAGTGCTCCGTCCTATATAAAGATCTAATTTTTTTCTTCGCTTTCATATATAAAGATCTACTCTTTTCATTATTAAAAATATAATCTTTATCACTTTAAAAATCGAATCTTTATCACTTTAAATAAACAAAACCAAATCTTTCTATAATAAAAATAATAGCTTTCTAGTTTTAAAAATCATAACATTCTAGTTTTAAAAATCTTGCCTTTCATGTTTATAAAAAATCATATTTTTGATTTGCTACTTTATAAATAAAAATGAAATTTTTATTTATAAAAATCAAATCTTTTTAGTTTGTTAATATATAAACAAAAATCTCACTTTTCTATTATTAAAAAACTTAATTTTCTTTTGCTATAATATATAAGAACATAATTTTTTTCTCATCTATTATATAAAGAACATATTTTTTACCATCTAACATATAAAGAACTTATTTTTTTATTCATCTAACTGATATAAAATTGAAACAAAATGCTTACCGCTGTTTTTGGGGTCCTACTGAGGCTGAGGTTGTATGAAGAGAGGGTGCATGTGGATGCTCAGGTGGGGTGGGGCGGAGGTCGACGCGGCGGTGGGTTTCTCGGAGGTGGCGGCGGCTGTTTTAGGGCTGGGCGAATTTGGGGATTCACGGTGGAGAGAGGGGAGAGGGCTTGCGTCGACGAGTGGGAGGGGGTGAATCCTCCAGTGACCGCGACGACTTTGGGAGGTGGGCGGAGGAGGTTCTGGGGCGGCCTCCTTTCTCTCTTTTTTCGTGCGTGGTTTGAACGAAGGGGGGGCGGTTGACCAGGTATAGGGAGAGGAAAAAAGGGGCCAATTATATTATTTGTTTATTATTTTCTTTCCCATAAAGTAACTTTTTAGTTCGAACTTCAAATCGAATTCCCCGACAGTCGCCCTAGCTAATTACCCCCATTCCGAACACAATGAGATATGTTTTGTAACCCAGTTCGCCTGTTACGATCAGTTTCTGCTAAAATCAAAATATAAATCTATATATTGAATTTAAACGCACATTTCAATTTACCGGGGCCGCATATGGACTCTAAAAATTCCAGAAATTTAAATCTAGCTATGTTTTGATGATATGGTCCTAATAAAACTGATTTCGTCAAATTTGAAGACCGTTTGAAAAATGGCTATTTTCTGGTCGATCCAATTCAACTGAAATTGACAAAACATGTTTTCTTTTGCCACACTCACATATTGATTTCAAAAATTATGAATTTTGAATCCCAGCAATAATTTGATATCCCGGATCCAACAAAAGTAGTTTCATCGAAAACGGTGGTCTTTTGAAAATTTTCCATTTTTTAGGGCTATATTTTCCATAGCGACTAATCTGAATTTTCATATGGGCATAACTTTTTATCCCCGCTATTAAATTTGGATTTTTCGGATTCGTTGGAAAGATATTCTCAAATCGATTCTAATATTTTTAGTTCCACAAAAATCCGGTCTATTTTGAATCCTGCACATACATTTGAAATTTGAAATCGTATTCTCGAACTACCATGCCAATTCCAATTCCTTTTATAATTTAAAATAAATATTTATATTCTAACATCGATTAAAATAAATATGTATGTTCTAATTCTATTCAAAATAAATTTCTCGTTGTTATTATTTAAAATAATTCATTTTAAATATCCAAAATTCATTAAAATTTCCAAAATAAAAATTTTAAATTGGTTCGAATTTTCTGGGTTGTTACAATCTCCCCCACTTAAAATCTTCTCGTCCTCGAAAAGGAACGGAGCTGAAAGTTGTTTTACTAATCAACTCAACTTTCAGTTTGGCTTTCATTCTTCAACTTTTCAGTTTCTGAGAATTTTCTAATTCTTCAAAAATTTGGCTAACACCCTAAATTTTCGAAAAAATTCGCCATAACCTCCTTTGTACGGGAGCACCGAGAAAATCCCAAACCACCACACAGGCCCTCTCATCTCAAAAAAAGAAAAAGAAAAAGCCAAGCGGCTAGCCTATCGACTCATAAAATCATCCAAACCAAAGAAATTTGTAAACATGTACCTATTTTTTAGGCATACAATTTTATTCCTCTGCTCTAGCCTCCTTCTATGACCTGTCCAGTATATATGCATATACATGTATGCAAATGCAATAAATTTCCAATACAGTTCAACATTTGGTTCAATTTGGTTATATGTACCGTTCTTTCACATAATGGTTTTATTAGATAACAAATAATCATACAACACAACCATCAATCAATTAGTGAATTAACGTTTCAAATTCATAATTTTGATACATATACCAAAAATCATGTTTTTGATGCCAATTTACAACAATAAACTTATCTAGTTTTGGTTCTCACACCAGTCAATTGGAAATATATAGATATCTCATTTTCGAAACTCGAAAACAAACTACTGATGTTATATAGTCATCAATAGTTTCATCCCCGGGCGACTAGAGTGTGATTCTATATCTATCCAGTATATTAAAACTTCGAATACAAGTTTGCAAGGAATATATGCAAAATCTTTATATATTGGATTGTCCAAATCAATTTAAAATAAATATTCAAATACGTATAATACGATTTAAATTTTCAAAACAAATTTTTTTTTCATTTTTATTTGAAAAACACTACTCTTCACACTCATTCTAGGATACTACCGATCCTATCTCTAACGAGTAATTCTCATTGGATATTACTAATCCAATCTCTGATGAATTCTTTCGTTCAGTTCTAATGTGTCTTGTTCTCGATCTCTGTAAACCAAAGCTCTGATACCACATATGGAGACCCGAACTTCCCTGTGAAGGAAAGCCCGGATTGCTTTGAGAGCAAGCCACATCGGGACACAAACAGAAGAACATCTCATTGCTTATTACAACAATTTCATCAGAATACAAGAGTATACAGAGTATGAATAAATATTACACATTAGAAAAATATCAGAGATTTACAGTTTATAATGCAGCGGAAAATAATACAAAACACTACTGAAAAGAATATACACAGCTTTCCGAATATCATTCCAGCGGTAAACAAGGATCCTGTTAATATAAATCTGCAAAACCAAAACTACAAGCTGCCCATGTGGAAAATAGGGACACCCAGAGTTTAGGCTAAAACAATAAACTCCAGGTCAGTCATGTGACTTGTGTGAGAACTAAAACAGTTATTAATCTGATTTTAAAGTCAGGTAAATCAAGGGACCACGCCGTATAACATGGAACGGGTTTATCCCCAAGAATACCAGTGCATAAAACAAACAGCGCAACGCTAAAAAAAGAACAATGAAGCTATTATAAGACTCAAGTCCCATCACACAATGCAACGCAAGCCGGAGGATAGAGTTTTTACCTTATAATAGCCAAAAATGTTTGGTACGTGAAATTTCATATTTTACTATTACTATAAGTGTATAGTGTCAAAACAATTTCAAATATAAATGTATCAATCATAGACGGCATGAGTGCCCCATCCCACTATGTCACCATAATAGGCTCTACAATCAAAACCGCAAAATGTCGTATTGGAAGTTGGATTTCCATCTGTTAACCAAGGCAAGGGATCGTCCTTACCGCTTCGAGACTGTCTAGCCCGAGCCTCAGGATCAGAGCTTGAGTGACCCTTGGATCATCTGGGCTGGTCCACACGGAGTGGATTAAAATGCCTGAACACTGCATTTCCCCGCCCTATGGGGCATAAATCTAGTCTGTAAAAAGACCATCCATCGGCTCCGCAGAGACCGAAATAACCGAGGCACCTCGCAATCCATCATCCACATAAATAAAATGTCAGGGCTAGTAAAACGCTAATACCACTCCTAGCTAGAAGGAAACGCATGTCCTCCTTGAAGTCCTCTCCAGTTTCTAGTTCACACCGGGGTACGAGGCTCGCGAATTAACGCTACACAAAGCTATCCTATATTAAAGCTGTGCTTTGATCATCAACCACAAGACTCTGCTTTTCAATAGAAACTTTGATCACTTCCATCTCAGCATGCCACAAAGGCAATTCACGCTATGCAACCGATGAGTATCAATCACACAGAATGAAATCCGATGTCAGACACACATCCATTTACAAGTTCGTTCTAGGTCTGAATGAAACTGGAGGCACCTTATTCCTAGTCCCGTATATCCAATACAAGAGAGAGGTCCTCGCATATCCGGTCGATCTCCAAGTACATCTAGACGATCACCACTTATTACCTTGTCTTGGGTGTACAGCCCAATCAAGACATCAGTAATCATCCAAATGATGTGAAGACCTCCAATCTTCAACCACTGTCTTCATCTTCGACTAATCATCGTATTAGTTATTCAGAATGGGATAAACCCGGTCTTTCCGAATAACTCGCAGATATAATAAACAAGTGTTATTAAAACACAACATACGCCTCTTTCCAATCCAGAATATTCCTTTATTCAAATATTCTTATACTTTGGGAAAGGTTCCCATTAATTTTATCAATGATAAATTCTTTAAATTTATTCTTTAATCTTCATTTTGGATTTCAATTCAAACCAAATTATGGTTTATCTGAACTAGTCGGGATTAGCGATCCTTACCGACGTAATCATTTATTTTATTTCCCAATCCCAACCTATTCATCCCATGAAGTAAAACTGGTAATACTTCATATCTAACACCACAAAGTTATCGGTAAATTCAATTGCCATCTCACGTTCAAATCTAATTAAAGATTTAACTATCGCCTGGAGTAAAACTGGTGGTACTCCATTCTGGATCATTTTTCGAATTTGATAATTTTAGTTATCAGATTCACCTTTCAATCTATTTAAAGATTCATTAAAACTCTATTTAAGTTTTTTTTCCAAAAATATTACTTAATGATTATTCAAAGTTAAGAAATAAATATTATCTTTAACTGGGTTAAAGAACTAATGTCATTTAAAACACAGCTCACGATAAAACCAAAATCACATTCCATTAACAATGGAATCTTCATGGAAAACAGATCAATATATATAATCGATATGAACTTCCATATCCAACTGATACTATAAATGGAATATTGGCAAAGCTTCCTAAATTCCATATATAGTAACGGTCTTCCTCCACAGAAGTCCACTTCGATTATAACCAAATCGAATTCCATTCCAATTTATTTTATTAAATTGGAAAACTTCACTTTGGAAAATCTCCTTTAAATCTTAACAAAAGATTTATAAATTCCAAATCACATGTCACTGTAAATCGGGTTAAAGAACGAATGTCGTTAAAACACAGTTCACGATAAACCCAATTCATATTCCATTTTATTCCAATTACTAGATATAATTGGAAACTCTAACAATCTTAATTAAAAGATTTATTCTCTTCACATGGGGTTCAAGAACAGTGTTACTGAAGACACCAGTCACAACAAACCCAAAATCCCATTTGATATTAAATACAAGACTCAGAATAGAAAATATATCGGCTTATATTCAATATCAAATTCTGAACTCAACAAACAACGTATTGGAATAATGATATATATATATATATCTTCCAAATTCCTCCACAATGTCCGTATAATCACGGAATCCAATATCGAAATATTCTGAAGATAATTTCAATTCAAATCCATTCCAATTCATATATTGGAAATTCTGGTTATTTTTAAAACCATTGCAATTTATTTTATTTATTTAAAAATAATTGGATTATAATTCCAGTTAATGACTAGTTCATTTCGCTAAAAATATATTTTTATCTTTTTAAATATGAAATTTTTCATCGCAATTCTTTCCAAATCATTTCTTATGATTATACACTAATTACTGATATTTTTAATAATTTTATCAAGGCCCGTATATTCGATTTCCATAAACGGCCATCGAATTGGATTACAGCGAACTTTTTCAAAATTGATTTGGACATAATTCCAAATCCAGCTGTTAGATTTCAAATCTCTAATATTCGTTAGAAAGCTCTTTTCGATATGAACCCAATGGTTCCAGTTTTAGGAGAATCGAACGGTCGGATCTCCCGTAATGTTTGTTCGAAGTCAATGGTCGAAATTCGCGAACTGCAGCGGCGCGGCGCGTTCTATCCAGGCCATTATATTATGTATAATATATATTTCGTCGATTTCCATTTAAAACGTATTTTATAAATCGTTTTAAATTCGTTTTCAAAACGATTTCAACTCATATTATCGTTAATATATAAATGATAATATTTTCAAAACATTATATTTTGAAATCACTTCCTTTTCGATATTCATTATAAAAATGAATAAAATAGATATAAATATCATTCACGTCAAAATAGTGTTAATCTAATCAACACGACTTTATATATTTAAATATTTTCGTGTCCATCCCAAATCGGACATCAAAATCAGATTTTGATATTTTACTGTATATTATTTTAAAATATATGTCATTTTAAATATTCATTCTTTCTGAACTGGAATCAGACATAGTCAAATACCATATAATGTCATTATATGGATTTTATACAACACATGTACATAACAACAATCAAACACAGTCAACCATCATTAAAAGTGCATTCTATACTTCATAAGCATTAAATATAATTATTTAACACTTACACAGCTTGTCAATCAATCGATTGACATACAACTAAATATTGAGATTATTGTATGTCCAATATCATCCCAATACCCGTGTGGGGTTTCAATCAACAAATACAGATTTATTTGTGCAGTTGGGCGATGTGTGTAATTTATCGTCCCAATCAATATCAGTCAAATGTGTGTGCATAAAAAAATCGTCCGATCTGTTTATTAATATTTATTTTATTCATATACACATTAAAAAAAATTAACTATAAAATATTTATTTTCATTCCACATCACCAAATCAATTTTCACAACACAATCAAACAAACAAACCATTCGTCCATGGTCTGTGGACGACGGGTGTCGGGTGCTGCTAAACACCGTCTACATCCTAGTATATATTTCTAATTAGAAAATAAATTTAAAGTGAGAAGTTCTCACCTTTGGGTTTCGCTCCTCCATTCTATTCAGAATCTCTGAACCGTTTGGATTTGTCTGCAATGCCAACGCAGTCTTCTCTACGTTGTTCATATTAAAAATCACATTTTATTTCAACGCTATAAAAATCACTTTATTATATCGCAATAGGTATAATAAAAATCATATTTTTATTTTGCTACATATATAAAAATCATATTTTTATTCTTCACATATAATTAAAATCATATTTTTATTCTGTTAAATATATAAAAATCATATCTTTACATCGTTACTTCATTATAAAAATTATATTTTTATAACGTTGCTTCTATGGAAAAGATTATATTTTTATATCACTACATGTATATAAAAGATTATATTTTTCACATCGCTAAAAATTAGATTTTTGCATCGCTCCTTCCTATATAAAGATCTAATTTTTTTCTTCGCTTTCATATATAAAGATCTACTCTTTTCCTTGTTAAAAATATAATCTTTATCACATTAAAAATCGAATCTTTATCATTTTAAATAAACAAAACCAAATCTTTTTATAATAAAAATCATAGCTTTCTAGTTTTAAAAATCATAACTTTCTAGTTTTAAAAATCTTGCCTTTCATGTTTATAAAATTCATATTTTTGATTTGCTGCTTTATAAATAAAAATCAAACTTTTATTTATAAAAATCAAATCTTTTTACTTTGTTAATATATAACCAAAAATCTCACTTTTCTATTATTAAAAAACTTATTTTTCTTTTATTATAATATATAAAAACATATTTTTTTCCTCATCTATTATATAAAGAACATATTTTTTACCATCTAACATATAAAGAACATATATTTTTTCATCTAACTAAAATAAAATTGAAACAAAATGCTTACCGCTATTTTTGGGGTCCTACTAAGGCTGAGGTGGCGTGAAGAGAGGGCGCAGGTGGATGCTCAGGTGGGGTGGGGCGGAGGTCAATGCAGTGGTGGGTTTATAGGAGGTGGAGGCAGCTATTTTAGGGCTTGTCGAATTTGGGGCTTCACGGTGGAGAGAGGGGAGAGGGCCTGCGTCGACGAGGAGGAGGGGGTTGAAGCCTCCGGCGATCGCGACGGCTTTGGGGAGGTGGGCGGCGAAGATTCTGGTGCGTCCTCCATTCTCTCTTTTTCGTGTGTGGTTTGAATGAAGGGGCGTAGTTGACCAGGTATAGGGATAGAAAAAAGGGGCCAATTATATTATTTATTTCTTATTTTCTTTCGCATAAAGTAACTTTTTAAATCGAACCTCAAATCGAACCCACCGACTTTCGCCCCTAGCTAATTACCCCCATTCTGAACACAACGGGGTATGTTTCGTAACCTAATTCGGCTGTTATGATTAGTTTCCGCTAAAATCAAAATATAAATCTATATATTGAATTTTAACGCACATTTCAATTTACTAGGGCCACATACGAACTCTAAAAATTCCAGAAAAATAAATTTGGCTATGTTTTGATGATACGGTCCTAACAAAACTAATTTCATCAAATTTGAAGACCGTTTGAAAAATGGCCATTTTCTGGTCGATCCAATTCAACTTAAATTGACAAAATGCGTTTTCTTTTGCCACGCTCACATATTGATTTCAAAAATTATGAATTTTGAAACCTAGCAATAATTTGACATCCCAGATCCAACAAAAGTGGTTTCGTCGAAAACGGAGGTCGTTTGCAAAATTTCCATTTTTAAGGGCTATATTTTCCATAACGGCTATTCCGAATTTTCATCTAGGCATAACTTTTTATCCTCGCTATGAAATTTGGATTTTTCAGATTCGTTTGAAATATATTCTCAAATAGATTCTAATGATTTTGGTTTCGCTAAAATCCGATTTATTTTGAATCCTGTACATTCATTTGGAATTTGAAATCGAATTTTCAAACTACCGCGCCAATTCCAATTCCTTTTATAATTTAAAATAAATATTTACAGTCTAACGTCAATTCAAATAAATGTATACGTTCTAATTCTATTCAAAACAAAATTTCTCATCGTTATTATTTAAAATAATTCATTTTAAATATCCAAAATTCGTTAAAATTGCCAAAATAAAATTTTTTTAATTGGTTCGGATTTTCTGCGTTATTACAATACTTTTTTTCTAGATTCTTCAGCACGTGCACAGTTGCTAAAGTGGTATCGGTATTGGCAATGAGTGTGACAATACCGACTTTGGTCTCTTTAACAACCAAACACTTATTTCACACCATGGTCATTTATATTAAAAATCATATTTAAATATAATAAATCATCATAATAACATCATTGATTTATATTCAAATAGTTACGGTCAAATGTTTAAATGTAGTAAGTCATATTATTAAATATTAAATATTATTAAATATTACAAATCAAATAATAACGATGCTAGTTTATATCCAAATCGTTAAGTTCAAATATTCAATGCAATAAATCGTACTTCAAATCTCTTCACTGCTTGATTAAGTTCATAAATCCGTAAATAAATTTATTTTTGGATTAAGTTCAAGATACACATTTTGTATTTACAAAAAAGTTAGCTTATGAAATTACATTTGATTTCGTATTCCTATATCTCAACTATGATTACTTCAAAAAGTTTATATTAACATTTCAGACTCAACAAATTTTACTTCAAATCAATTTAAACTTTAAATAATAAAATTTTAAGTTCAATCCATTTCAAAATGGTATTCAAGTTAGGTTATTCAATTTTATTCTTCAAGATTTAAATTACCATTAAATCACATCTTAATTATATTCTTAATAAAGTCATATCAATACGTCTAAATTTAATTTATTATAATATTTTAACTTCCATTATATTTAGATTCAAACGTCTACTAGATCAATTCTTGTCAGAGTACTTTCTTAAGTTCTTAATCATACTATATCTAAAAACCCGTTCATTAAATTAAATTCATGTCTTAAAATCTATTTATATTACTTAATAAATTACATTTCAATTATGTCATTTAACAATTCAAGTTATCGTTAAGTTTCTAACTTTTCTTTAAACCTTTTATATACTTCAATTTTATAAAAACTTATACTTATATATTATTAAAATTTAAATAATATTTATATGATAGTAAAAGATTCATAAAGTTTTTTATAAAATAATTTATATTATTTAACTTTTAAAACTAAATAATATTATAATTTAAAATATTAAATTTATGTTTTTAAAACATATACTAACTTATATATTCAAAATTTATAACATATAATTTTATTTAAAAATGTAAATTTGAAGCTTTATTAAGTTACATAAAAATATAGGTTTAAATAAAATTCTATAATTAGATTTACAAAATACTTTATTCAATGTGTACATGTTTATAAATATGTAAAAGAAAATTTCAAAATAGACCAACTGTGTCTATATAAAATTTTCTACCCAGGCCAACTAATACAGGTATATAGCATTTCAATCCGTGAGTCAAAATTTAAATCCTGGGTATATATCATTTTAATCTGCATCTCAATTTGATTCATTTTCATTTCCTAAATCCATATAGTGATTCGAATATTTGTCATTTCAATTCATAATGATTTTACAGATGTATAGAGAACTTGCTGTTACATTTCATGGTGATTAACATTTCAATCACAAATATTTTGCAAATGCAAATATCCGTGATTTTACAGATGTATAGGGTATACATTTTTCATTTCAATTCATAATGATTAACATTTCAAATAATAGATACAAATCAGCACATATCATAACAATCAAATTCATGTGATATATGTCAAAGGTGTGCGTGCCACATGTGCACAAGTTACATAACAAATAAACCAGGTTTTCTAGAGAAATCCTAACATTTCATATGTCATTTCAAATGATATCAATTTACTTACTGAAATTGTTAATTGTAAGTGAGGATTCTCACCTTGCGTGGAAAAATAAAAATAGACGACATAGGCTGAAACAAACAAGGAAGCTGACACAACACGATTGAATCAATGAATTTAATTACTAATACAAATCAAAATTTTCTCCACTTCAAATCACAATAATCAACCTAAGCTCAAATAATAAATCAATATCCATTTCCTATTTTATATATATATATATATATATATATATATATATATATATATTCGAGTGAAGCAAAATACATATACATTGTATAAAATACTTCAACAAAAATATGTATCCAACTGGAAACTCTCAGGATTGAACACCCAACCTTAATGTGAACCTACTTGGAGGTTTTAACTATAATTTCAAAGGTTTTGATTTGAAATTGTTAGCCGTAACAAACTTTGTACTTAGAGTGCTTTCTTTCTATAATTTAGACTTAAAGGCGTATCCAAGTCCATGTTTATTCCTTGTGTGTTTAGATGTAGATAATATTTTTTTTAAATTATCCTTCCCTTTGTTAAATTATCAATATCATTTTTCATTTCGACAAAATCCTTACTATGGTTAAGAATAACATTGCCCAGAGATGTTATTTTGTCATTCAGATCAACAATCTGTGACTTCATTGAACGATTTTCTAATTTTTAGGATTCATTTTCACTTTTTAGTTTTTCAAAACTTCCAAGTGTCAAATCCTTTTCATCATTGTTCCCCTTATGTCTTTCAGTTTCATCTTCAAGGAACTATTTTTCTTCAGTTAATCTTTCATTAAATATTTTTAATCCATCTATTTCAACCAAACTATTATAGAGCTCTTTCCTAAGTATTTTATGTCCCCGATACATATCATTCAAAACATTAGTAATTTCTTTATCAAAATTCCATACCTGGTCATTTATTTCCATGAAGCACATGTTGGCATTTCTGTTTCTGAATCACTATCACTTGACGATGTAACTGAATTATCCCATGTTGCATTGAATGCCTATTTCCTCTCCTTGCTGAAAGTATTCGAAAAGTACATTAGTTTTTTTCAAGTTGGGATAGTATCTTTTCAAATGACCGGATTTATCATATTTAACAACATTTCCATTTCTGCAATTATTGTTGTTAGTTTTTTGAAGTTTGTTCATTATCCAATACTTCAAGAATTTCTTGAACTTCTTGGTAATAAACTTGATATCATCATCAGCGGCATCATCATCTGGTTCATCATTGCCAATTATGGCATCAAGTGCTAGTGATTTCTTCTCATTTCTTTGATTCTCTTTTCTAACCTACAATTTTACTTCATAGGTCATTAAATTACTAATTAATTATTATATTGCCATAGTACTAATATCATTGGATTCTTTGATTTCTGGAGTATTATGATCTATTTCACAAGGAAGTGAATTCAAAGTCTTTCTAACTTAGTCTTCTTTAGTAATTTTCTTTCCTAATGATATTAAGACTCGTACTATATCTTGAAATCAAGAATACATATCAGAAATAAACTCATTTAGTTTCATATGAAGAGTTGAAACGTGTGAGTTAGGATATATATCTTTATCTGTTTTACTTTATTAGTGCCTTCATGTGTGAGTTATAGTGTTATCCAAATTTCAAATGCAAAATTACAAATAAACACTCGATTAAATTCATTTCTATCTTAGGAGAAAAATAAAATGATCATGACCTTAGAATAATCAAGTGCTTGTGTCTTTTGATCTAGTGTCCATTTTGAATATTTAGCTTGAGGATCTATGTATTCTATTTGGGTAATGTTCCAAATATATAAACCATTAGATTGCAAATACAATTTCATCCTACAACCCCAATAAGCATGTTTGCTTCCATCAAATAAAGGGGGCATAGTGGTAGATCGTCCCTCTATAAAAGTGTTAAAAATGTGTTACTAGGTCATTAGCCATTTAACTTTTCAAAAACTAAGTTATGAATTTCTAAAAACCAATAATCTGACACCAATTATTGGAAACTGGTGTGTCTACAACACAGTGTTGGATGGATCTTAAGGATGTTCAGACACTAGAAGTAGAGAAATGTGTACTAACCACTACTTATGAATTTAACACTATATCCATTCAAATTTCAAATAGAAAGAAATAAGTAATAAAATGAAATGCAGTAAAGTAAATAACACTCAGATTTTTATACTAGTTCGAATTAACCAATCCTACATCCAGTCTTGCACTCCACTGTGTAGAATTTTACTATAATTGCTTGCTTTCCAAGGTGGTAAGAACACCTTTGAAATCTTGGTTTTACGGGATACAAGACATAGCCTCTTGATTTTACAAGCTACAAGAATGCCTTCTCCTTATCACCAACAATAAACTATGACAAATACTCATATCTTCAACACAGATTCTTGTAGATTTGGTAAAATTATTTTATACAGACCTCCAATGGAAATATATCTTTGAATTCCTTGAGGAAATAGGATGAAATGAGAGAGAAAATGATGTAAACTCATGTATAACTCTTCGATAATGTATGGTTTTCAAATTTTTGAAGAATTAGAGTGAAAGAGAGTGTATTTGCAAAGATAACTGGAAAGTACTCAATGGATTTCTATTGCAAATGTTTGGAGGAGTAGGAGAAAATGAGAATTCTTGATGTCAAAATTCATCTTCAAAAGCCTTTATGTAGTGGTTGAAGAGACGTGTTTTTTGGTGAAGAGATGAAGGGAAAAGTCTCTCCATTTAAAATTTAAAATTCTGAAAATGGCTAGTATGTCGACATGCTAGGATACCCCATGTCGATATGGTAGTGTTACAAAATGAACAACAACACAAATAAGTGTTGCAAATATTTTGCTATTCAAAATTCATTATATTTATGGATTTTGGTGATTCGGTTGAGATCAATGGTTGATGAACTTCAAGTATAATTGTCGTGGAATCTTTAACAAGGTATTTTAACATTTAAATAACTCAACATCGGTTGAAACACCTCCGTCCTTCACTATTTTTCTCTAATAGGTTTTGGTCTTAAATTGCCCTGATTATCCTTCCATTGTAGTTCTTCAATTGCTCCGACTAACCTTCTTCTATAATTCTTTTTTTGTACTTTTTTTATCTCTATAAATTTCTCCATAATATATCTAATGTAACTGCACAAATCGAAGATACGTTACCAATAATGTTTATATGGTTCTTGTCTTCAAAATCAATACCTACAATATTAACAAGTTCATGCCTCATATGACATGTCCCTACAACCAAAGACTTAACACATAATAATCGCATTAAACATGCTACTAAAATACACAGAAGTAGATACTTGTTAGAATAGGATTCCTAATCCCCGATTCTCTTTTGTAACCTACGATGATAGACTGCCCAAAAAATAGAAGAGAACACACAACCAATCATAGCATCCATAACAAGCAATAACTTAGCCATCACCAACTAAAGCCTTACATGTGTTGATATTGAATGAATGGTCATTGCTATCCAGCAAGGGCTAATAGAGAACCCTGGTTCTAGTCGAACTACCAAACGTCCCATGTAAGTTTGTTTTCCCAAAATAACTAGATCACTTCCTGAGCGGTCCAAGGTACTCGATATCTTAGATCCTAACAGTCGTTCCCACGATACCCCTGCTTTGAGTCCGCCAGAGTCCTTCGACCTATCAATGATTTATTAGCACTTCCAATCATAGGATCTATCTACAACTCCATCTTTTGGCTCGATCCCACTCGAGCTAGTCCATTATCGTGTTGCCTCATCCACCTTGTGTTGCGTACCACATTCACCTCCGACAACTCCTGCTTGAGTTCACAATTGAAGAATGAATACCACTTCGACGATAACTTCCTCCATTTAGAAGCGATCAACAAATAGAGATCACTGACAACAACTAAAAAAACCCTGCTTACCATTGGTAGAATCCTGCGCGCTAACTCTTCAATGTGATGGACTAGTATCGGTCTATCCTCTATGGATCTGTACCGGTCTATACACTTAGTCATTTTTTTGGCTAAATGTTGGAGTGCTTCATTCTTTTCCCCAAATATATCCCTCTAGTACATTCCCTTGACAAAATACCTTTCCGAAGCTTTTTCTGTCGATCCATAGCTGTGCATTCGAGCGATTACGTTTCAAACCATCCAATTCACTTCAAAATTTTCATGTTACCCGCTATTGACCCCATAAAGCCACACACAAATTTAATCTTCTCTCGATCAACCGTGATGGATCGGTACCGATCCATAGGCTGTGGACAGACCAGTCAATGTACTTACAGTATTTTCGCCCAATTTTTTTTATGTGCAATCTCGATGTCCTCCAAAAGCTCGTCCACCAAGTTTCGTTTAAATTCAACTATCTAAACCTCTGATTTGTTCTGCCTTTTTATTCTAAGTCCTACAATACATAATTCTTGATGAAAATATCAAGCAACATATAATTCAACCAATCAATTAGTAATTTATTTCATTTTGAACATGAATAATAATATAAACATAAATATACATGAATTATATAACGAAAACCATGGTCTAACACAAAACATATTCAAAACATGATGGATCTAACAATTTACCCGATATACGATCAAATTGAATTGTCTTAGGGTATCTAGATGTGAAATGTGTTAGAGTTTATGCCCTAGGGGCAATCCATTTAATGTGATTAATAACATTGTCGATGTTATTTTATTTGGAATAAAATATTGTGTTATGATATATTTACTGCATAATATAAATATTAACATAATAGAAGTCCTTAGAATAATAATACAGATTTAAATAGTTCAAGTAAGTGACTTGAACTTGAGACTATACATAAGTATTATAATTCTTTAATGTCCTTAGTCATGTTTTGTTGTTTATATAGGACAACAATAAAACATTGAGACTATTATGTTGATTGACTAGTGATCACATCTCATTGATCATTAATATATGTGATATTAATGTCATGACATAAATACGTATTGGAGAATATCGTATTGGGCTGACCCAATGTGAGAAAACTATATGGAATATAATTAACAGTATCATAAGTTATTCCCGTAGTGACAGTGATGTAATGGTCCTCAGACCTGAAATCATTATAATTTTATTCGAAGATACTTGTGTTTTGGTATCATCTAAAGTTACTTGTAACATAGTAGACGATAACAGTGATTATTGGATAAATCTCGAATCGAATGAAAAATATGAATAATCTAGATGGAAGTTAACCCTACAAAATTTGTAGTGATATCCATGGGCCTCTTGATTGAGTGAGACTGTGAAATGCATGGACATGCTCAAATATTGATTTGTTTTAAATAGTTTACTCATCAATTAAGATAAATAGATTAAATTATAAAGGGGATGATATGATCCATAACTCGAGTTTATTCCTGGATATGTTGGTTAAAAGGATTATATTACATTGATACATTGTTACGAAAAGGTTGTATCGAATTTATGATCTTATTATAACTTGGGTAGCAACGATGTATTGCTAGATGGCAATCACTGTTTATGATTTTAAATACGATTTGAAATCATTTTCAACGTTGTAATAACCTACAGGGTCACACAATGAAACGTTACAAAGGAGAAACTAATTTTGGACAAATAAAATATCAATTTTTTGATATTTTATTTGAAGGAGGAATCGGTATTCGGATGGTTCCTGTTCTATGGTTAAATCCTAGATTTAAATGGGATATTGTAATTTCCTTTTTTAAATACTTTTACATGGAAACACCTTAGAAGCATGATTCAGATCAAAAAAAATTAAAAAACCCGACAGAATACTTTTCTCCGTTAACCCTAGAAAATTAGTAGTGGCTAGCATTGCTTCTCCTTTGATTTCTTCCTCAATATTGATCGAGGAAGAATACATTCCAGTGGACTCCTCTAGAGGGTCGACGTTTGGAGAGATCGAAGTCGATATTATCAGATCCGAGTTGAATCAACAAATCAAGGTTAAATTCCAACAATCGTGAATTCAATGACAGGTATAATACTTGATATATAGAATTTTACATAGATCATTTAATTTTGGTATCAGTTAAGTGTTTATCCGTTGTGTATACGAACCATAGAAACCTTTCAATGGTATCAAAGCAATAGGCTTGTAAATTTGTATCTTGAGTTTCAAATTTTCTTATGTATATTTGATTCATTACAAGTAGAAGTTTTATGAACACCGGTGAAAAGAATTTGAATACTAATTCAGTTATAAAGTAAAATTGCTTCACTATATAGAAGTTTTAATTTTTAATACCAAATTCATAATTGAATCAAATGGTCAATTATTGATATTAATTCTAGTTAATATCGATAAACACTATACTGTCAAAATTGGGCATATGAATTAATAGTTAACTCTGTGTGTTTATAATACACTGATTGGATCTGCTTTATTGAAATCATGCAATATTAAAATTACTTTAGCATGCCATGTATCTTATATGATAATGATGATATTGTTGCTACTGTGTATCACATATAAATGTTAATGAGATACAACACTTTTATATCAAGTATAAGTCTTTTAAACAAAGTCCTACATTGTTGGCACTATTAGGTAAGTGGTTTAATCAAATGTGTCGGTTGTATTTGTCTGTTTTTAGATACAACACCATGAATTATTTAAAGATTTAGTAAATATGATTTGCTATTTTGCAGATGTGAATGACATAGCCTTCTGAACACTCATCTATTTCTAATATATATTTTAAAGCATATATGACTTACAATATTAATACTTCTATTGTCATATATATTCATACTATACCTGTTTGAATATTAATACAAATGAATGTATGAACAAGGATGGAACTTGGTTGCCTATATATATAATATGAGTTTGGATTCTATTACATGTAAATAGATCATGTTGTTTAAAATTGTTTTAAACTGAATTCAATTATTGAATAACATTCGCATACACTTTCATAAGTGTATATATATAATTATATATACACCACTGATTTTGTGTATTACAAACTTACATAGGCTATTATGAACTAAATTGTTTAACGAAATTACTGTTGCTAAAGTCTTTATAACAGTCTATGAATGTATAGTATTAGTTAAAAACTGCATTACACCATGAGGACTTTTGCACTGAATGATTCACCAGAAATTGGTTCACTGTTAATCTGAAATCTTTTCACCGTTATCCTGAAATTGTTTCATTATTAATCTGTTAAAATGTTTCACTGTAATAAGGTAATTTGTAATTGTATTTTATACATAATATAAAATTATTTTATAATAAATAAGATTTATATGTGATATAAAATTATGAAATAAATTCAGATTAGAAATATTAACTTAGTTAATATTCCAATTTGATGAACCTAGGAACCTGGTAGAATAATCAAAATCTAGTTTTGACTAATCAGGGAAAGCATGTCCTTTCAGATCAAATTTAATAAAACATTTTAAATCTGTTAATTTGTATAATTATATTTTGAATGGATCTGAGGTTATTCTCTTGTGAACAGATCAATTTGATTGAATCTGCATAAATTGTTAGAGAAACGAAATGCATACATATTGGTTTATAATATAATTATAATGGCCAAACCCATTATTTTGCTAATATAAATGGGCATGTATTGTATATAAATATATATATACAAACCTTTTTACAATCCTACTCAATATTCAATTATTTCAGAAACTAATTTATACTAGCATACTTGAATTAATTTATATGATCATATTATGTATCTGGATACAATGATGAATATATATTACTATTCTGATTTGTAAGTTTTTCAAATACATATTGTGACAAGTGCTGTATGCAAACCATTTACTTTAAAATCATGTTTTAATCTCAAACATGGTGTTCATATTTGATATGTAAAACACACACACACACACACACACACACACACACACACATATATATATATATATATATATAATCATTCTGCTTATTTATGTATATAAAAGATAATCAGTGCTTATCTCATATGAAATACGATTTATTGATGAATATGATTCATCAAAATGAAACATATCTTGTAAATATTTATGTGTGTTTCATTGACAACAGATTTTGTAAAACTTTTAAAATCTGATTACATATGTAATTACAATATTATGCATGAATCTGATATATCCAAAAAGGATTTATTTTGTTGCTTTTGAATTTAAGTATACCAGTATACACACACACACGTTTGTATATATATAAAACTATGTAAATCACATAAAGGTGGTAACTGCCAAGTTTATTTCTTCCTTGTCATCCTAAATGATCAATGGGCTATATAACATTACCATGCCATAGTTTCACTTGTTTGTTGTTAGTATACAACAAGTATGTATATGCTAACTGCATGAACCACATTATTGAAGCAAACTGAAAGATATACAAAAATGTATGTATATATAATTGCAGACCCTTTTATCTAAACTATATAGCATAGGACCGCATAGATTAGAATTGCAATGTGATTGTATAAATGTTACACAATGCACATTTGTATACTGTAACACATATATATGATAGTTATTTATAACATAATGACATATACTAGTTTGAAACTGGGAGTATAATGTATAACCTCCTTGAACCATATGATGGGTAGAAATTTATAAGAAGTCATAACCTGATAATGCACGATCTAGTGTTGATGAACCAAAATTATGAACACTAAATGGAAGAATCTACCTATTAAATCAAGACTGTCTTGTATAATAGGTGATTCAAATATGCTCAGTTTAATCCATTTTGAAGCAAATTGGATTTGCAGGAATAAGAACTCTGAAGCAAGCAGCAGTGAAGTCATAAAGAAAAGAACAAGTTTGACTTGTTCTCATTGAAAGATGAAAGTGTATATGAGAATTAATGGCGTAATTTTTGATTCATATATATATATATACATAATGTATATATATATGTGTGCATATATATTTGTGTAATGTATGCAAACATTTAAAACTGTTGTGTTATGAATGGACTATGTTATATATGTGTATATAAATTGATACATATATGTAATACATACTAGTATGTATATATATGTATCAAGTTAATAAATTGAAGTCTGTAATGTTATCATATTTAAGAGGGTCAGACCCTATATTAAATTCTAGTTATGATATCATGTGTACATTCGTTCAGTTTTACAAATTGTTAAGTAAGCTGAATGATGAATAATATGTTTTTCAGTTGTAATCCTTTCATTTACATTCACTTGCACGATTTATCATGATTATATCAGTTTGATTTATAATTGTATATATATTACCCTGGTACGATGCATAAGTAAATACATATTTGATTGATAATTAGTCTGTTAAGTAAATTGGGCCACAATCAGGCCTTGGTGTTAAGTAATTCAACAATAGTAGTGGGTTGCATTCACTAATAATTAGTTGCTATATAGTGAAAGGGTAATATGTTATATATTAATTTGCGGATTCATATTATACAAAAAAAGGCGATTTTGTTTTAAAATTAATCAAAAAACAAAGTTTTAACTCCTTATTATGCATGGTTTTTGAAATATCAAATATCCAAAGATGTTATATCCTCTTGAGTGTGTTTATATGAAATTAGATTAACAATATAAAATACATATATTTTGACATGTAAATAACTCTGATATTTTTTCCCACTATGAATTATAAAATTCCCTTTAAAAGCAAATTTTGGTATATTGAGTCATGGTGAGGTCTTCCAATAATTTGGTTATATGTGATGTGCATCCTTTTATTTTTGTTATATGCGATGGAATAAAAGTTATACTTAAATTGTATTATTGGGTCTAACTTAACTAAGTTGCATAATAAGATTATAGCTTAGACACAACATCATTAATTATTCTATATTTTGAACAAATGAATAATACTGAACAAAATGTTCATCATGCAATCCAAGAGTTATATACACAATATAATTGACATCAGATGTCTACCTAAAAGGTTGGGGATGTGCAGTTTATACCCCGCTATTACCCTACCATATCTATGCTATTTCAAAATAGCCTATGAAATAGCCTTTCCGCTTTAAGCCCCGCTATTCCCAATATATCACATTATTTCAGCAATATTCCGCTATTTCTGTTATATTTTATATAAGAGAAATGAATTAAAAATGACAGTTATGCATTATAAATTATTTTTTATGTATAAATTTTTAATATATTTTTCAAAATATAAATTAGTATAGTATTCAATTAAATTTAGTCAAGCTAAATAAAAGTTTACACTTTTTTACATATATTTATGATTTTATTTGAAATTAAGAATGTACTAAAAAAATAAATAAGTAAAATATTAATTTATCATTTATATATTTGTAAAAGCATTAAATACAAGTTTTATATGCTATTTTAGACTCGTCCGCTATATCCTGTTATTTCCTCGCTACAACTTTTTGTGCCTTCATCGCATTGGATCCGTTAAGCGCTTTAACTGCACAGATTTTGGAGATTAGTCAAAGCTTGGTTAAAGCATGACTAGATATGGATCTTGGAACACCATTACTTATATATACTGATATATATATATATATATATATATATTTAAACAAAGGGATGTTAGATTGAGTGGGAGCGTATTTTAGTTTAAATTATACATTTATGTTAATATAAATTTTGATCGTCAAAAAATTGAATTAATATTAAGTAAATATTATAGAATCAATTATTATTTATTATCTACAGAAGATTTTAAATATTCAACAATTCCGATAATTTAAAATTAATCCTTAAGAAGGATAAATTGAATTAAATCAATTTTCTTGACTAACATTGAAATTTGAGGATTGTCCTCAAACAAATTAAACGTAATTGTTTTACAAATATCGAAGATCTAAAATGAAAGCTGAAGTGTGACTTCAACCGAATAAGATACAAATGTTATAACAATCTACTAATACATCTCCAGTATTAGATACTAGATATGAGTCACATAATTGTATGTAAATTTACTGAAATTGCAAAATAAGTAGAAATCTGGTGAAAGGACAAGTGGACCTACGATTAGAAATGAAGCAAATGTTATTGGATTATCCATAGGAAGTTGATTCTTGTTACATATACTGGCTTAGTTAAACAAATAAAATGATCGTTATTACCAAATTCCATTTAAAATAAATGTTATAATATATCTTGTTAGACAAGTTTGAATTTCATTTGTAATAAAAGAACAATTGTTATTAATTTGATTTAAATGAAATATTGTATGGAATTTCACAAATAGTTAATGATCTTTATAAATCCTTAACTATAATGTATTTGACATAAATAATGAGTGGATTAAATTTAGTGATTTAAATCCAACATATCTATAGCACTGCCAGTTAGCCCATATAGACAAGAAAGTTTAATAAAACTGCATATTGATGGAATTTTGAAATCATTTGATTTTGAATCATATGAAAAATGCAAATCTTGTTTATTAGGAAAAATAATTGAATCACCTTTCACTTGATACAGTGAAAGAGTGATAAGTATTGGGTCCCATATATAATGATGTATATGGATGTAATAACCCGGAAATCTGAGCCAATTTAAATTTTTTATTTTGGCAATTTTAATGAATTTTGAATATTTAAAATGAACTATTTTAAATAATAGCGACAAGAAATTTATTTTGAATAGAATTCGAATGTATATATTTATATAGATCGTCGTTAGAATATAAATATTTTATTTTAAATATAAAAGGAATTGAAAATGGCGCGGTAGTTTGAAATTTCGATTTCAAATTTCAAATGAATGCACATGATTCAAAATAAACTGGATTTTAGCGAAACAAAAAATATTAGAATCTATTTGAGAATATCTTTCCAACGAATCCAAAAAATTGAAACTTCATAGCGGGGATAAAAAGATATGTCCATTTGAAATTTCAAAATAGTCGCTATGGAATTCTGGCCCTTAAAATGGAAATTTTGCAAACGACCTAGGTTTTCGACGAAACCACTTTGTTGGATCCGTGATGCCTAGTTATTGCAAGATTTCAAAATTCATAATTTTTTGAATCAATATGTGAGCGTGGCTAAAGAAAACGTGTTTTGACAGTTTAAGTTGATTTTAATCGACTGTAAAATGGTCATTTTTTAAACGGTCTCAGAATTCGATGAAATTAGTTTTGTTAGGACCGCATCATCAATACGAAGCTAGAAAATATTTTTCGGGAATTTTTAGGGTCCGTATGTGGCCCTAGTAAATTGAAATGCGCGTTCAAATTCAATATATAGGATTATATTTTGATTTTGACGAAAAATGATCGAAACGATCGAATCAGCTTACGATACATTTCCCATTGTGATCGGAATGAGGGTATTCAGCTATGGACGACAGTTAGTGGATTCGATTTCGAGGTCAAAATAAAAAGTTGCTTTTTGGGTAATCAAATAAATTAACTGAATAAAAACTCTCTCTCCTCTCTCTCTATCTCTACGGTCAAACTCCCCTTCCCCCCACACGTTACTTTTCAAAATCGATAAAAAAAAGAAAGTAAGGGGGAAAAGGGAGGGGCGCGCGCGCAGCCGCCTCCATCGCCGCAGCAGCGGCGCCGCGGGAGTGGGCCACTACGCCCTCACCTAGCCTCTTCCACCTCGCGACAGGACCCCCTTCCTTTCGAGCACTGCGTACCTTTGCCCCCCTCAGCCAAACTCTGACGCCGATCCAACCTACGACCGCTGCTTCCACCACTGGCGCCGAGCGCAGACCAAACCCCCCCTCCTCAGTAAAATCGAATACTGTAAGTTTTTGTTTTATTTTATTTAATTTAATTTTGTTACAAAAGCTGATTTCTTTAGGTTATAAAAACTGATTTTTGAAAGAACAAAAAGATTTAAATAGCTATAATTTTTAAACTGGAAAAAGGTCAGATTTTTAATCAAACTAAGGTCGAATTTTTATATAGTTAATCACATAGGAAAGGTCGGATTTTTATGTAGTTAATCACATAGAAAAGGTCGGATTTTTATATGTTATATTAGCAAGGAAAGGTCGGATTTTTATATATGATATTAGCAAAGAAAGGTTGGATTTTTAATGAAGTAAAGATTTGATTTTTAGCGAAGTAAAACTATAATCTTTATTAGAAGAAGAGCAATATAAAAATATAATTTTTATTATGAAGTTAGCGTGATATAAATATGATCTTTATTATATAGTAGCGGTGTAAAAATAGAATTTTTATCTATGTAATAGCGGTATAAAAATAGAATTTTTATCCATATAGCATAGTTATAAAAATGTGATTTTTATATACATGACAACGATATAAAAATGCGATTTTTATATATGTAGTGGACACGGTCGGCGAAAGTGACAAAAGGCGAGCACGGCGAAGATTTTCTACTTATAAAGAGTCGTTGCGTTTGGTTTAGCTAGTCGGTGAGAACTTCTCACTTTAAATCTTATTTTCTAGTTAAAATATATACTAGGATGCAGACAGTGCTTAGCAGCACCCGACACCCGTCGTCCACAGACCATGGACGGCTTGTATGCTTGTTTGATGTGTTGTGAAGTTTGTTTGTGATGTTGATGTGAAATGTGTTGAAATAAATTAATTATCTTTAAAAATATAATTTTAACGTGAATGTGAATAAATAAATATTCATTTACAAACCGTACGGTTTGTTTGTGTACACCTATTTAAAGGATATTGATTGGGATGATAAATTTTACACATCGCCCAACTGCACAAATAATATTCAGTGTGTGTGGATTGAAACCCCACACGGGTGTTGTGATAATATTTGGCATACATTAATCCCAATTATTTAGTCGTATGTCGATCGATTGGTCGACAGACTGTGTAAGCGTTCATTATTTATATTTAATGCTTATGCAGTTGTGTGGTGCACTTTGGACGATGGTTGATTATTTATCATTTCTATTACATACATGTGTTGTATAGAATCCATATAATTAACATTATATGGTAATTGATTGGGCCTCATTCCAATTGGGAAATTAAAGAATATTATAATAGAAAGATTCATGTGTTGAATAGAATAAATAGTAATGTATTGACGATACTCATGTGTTGAGAATAATCACGTGGTGAAAATTATCATATGTTGAAAAAAATATTTTAACAATAAAATTTACGTCTTTATCATATATAAAATTAGAAACTAACTGGAAAATAGATAAGATGAGTGGTCTCCTGGGTATTAATCTGATGTTGGTTTCGGCCTTCGGGGTTAATGCTTAGGGAATCGTTCTCTTACTAATTTACAGTTGGAGCCTGGTTAAGAATTAAACGATAGAAAACATAATTTTATAAAATATATTAAATAACAAAAATAGTCATGTGTTGACAGTACTCATGTGTTGAGAATAGTCATGTGTTGAAAGAAATATAGATTCATGTGTTGAATAAAATAAATATTCATTTGTTGAATAGAATAACGAAGTTATTGAAAAATATAAAGCCGTATTGATTAGAGATGCGCTATTTTGACGCGAATGATATTTATATCGATTATATTCGTTTTTATAATGATTATAGAAAAGGAAGTGATTTCAAAATATAACGTTTTGAAAATATTGTCATTGGTATATCGATGGTGTGGAATATTCAATTTTGATTCGAAATTGAATATGAAGCTGAAATCGTTTCGAAAACGAATTTAAAACGATTTATAAAATACGTTTTAAAGGGAAATCAATGAATTATATATAATATATATATATATATATAATGGCCTGAATAGAACGCGCTGCGCTGCGGCAGTTCGTGAATTTCGACCATTGACTTCGAATGGACATTACGGGTGATCCAACCGTCGGATTCTCCTAAAACAGGAACCATTGGGTTCGTATCGAAAAGAGATTTCCAATGAATATTAGAAATTTGAAATCTAATGGTTGGATTTGGAATTATGTCCAAATCAAATTTGGAAAAGGTCGCTGTAAGTGTAGTTCGGTGGCAGTTATTGAAAACCGACTGTATGGGCCTTGATAAAATTATTAAAAATACTAATAATTTGTGTAAAATCATAATATATGAAATGGAAAGAACTGGGATGAAAAATTCCACATTTGAAAGGATAAAAATAGATTTTATCGAAATGAACTAGTTTTGAACTAAAATTAAAATCCAATTATTTTAAATAAATAAATAAAGTGGATTTGAAGTGGTTTTGAAAATAATCAGAATTTCCAATATACGAATTGGAATGGATTTGAATCGAAATTATCTTTGGAATATTTCAATGTTGGATTTCGTGAATATACTTATATGTTGTGGAAATTTGAAAGATATATTTATATCGTTATTTCCAATACGATATTTTTTGGCCGTAGAATTTGATATTGAATATAAGCCGATATATTTTCTATTCAGAGCCTTGTATTTAATATCAAATGTGATTTGGGTTTGTCGTGAATGGTGTCTTCATTAACATTGTTCTTGAACCCGGTTGTGAAAAGATTAAATCTTTCTATTTAGATTTAATGAAGTGTACCAATTAAATAATATTTAATTGGAATTGAATTTGAAAATGATTTTGGGTTTATCGTGAATCGTGTATTAGGTGACATTGGTTCTTTAACCAAGTTAAAGACAGGATATTGATTTTTGAGAAGATTAAAACTAAGGGGAGTTTTAATGAATCTATAATTAGATTGAAATGTGAATTGATAATTTAATTTATCAAATTTGGAAAGTGATCGAGAATGGAGTATCACTAGTTTTACTCCAAAGCGATAGTTAAATCTTTAATTAGATTTGAACGTGAAATGGTAATTAATTTTACCGATAACACTGTGGTGTTAAATATGGATTATTACCAGTTTTGCTTCATGGGATGAATAGGTTGGAATTAGGAAATAAAATAAATAATTACTTCGGTGTGGTTCGCTAATCCCGACTAGTTTGGAAAACCATAATATGGTTTGAAATGATATCCAAAAGAAGATTAAAGAATAAATTTTAAAGAATTTATCTTTGATAAAATTAATGGGAACCTTTCCCTAAGAATGTGAAATTTTGAATAAAAGAATATTCTGAATTGGAATGAGGCGTATGTTGTGTTTATGTAACATTTGTTTATTATATACGCGGGTGATTCGGAAAGGCCGGATTTATACCAATTCTAAATAACCGACTCGACGATATGTCGAAGAGGAAGACGGTGGTTGAAGATCGGAAGTCTTCACATCGTTTGGACGATTATTGATGATTTTGATTGTGTTGTACACCCAAGAGGAGGGAATCAGTTGGTGATCATCCAGACGTACTTGGAGATCGATGGATATGCGAGGAAAGTGCCTCCGGTTTCGTTCAGACCCAGAACGAACTTGTAAACGGACTGTGTGTCTGACATTGGATTTTATTCTGTGTTGATTGATCTCTATTAAATATACATTTGTTTGGCGGCAGAGAATTAATTTTCTTGCTTAACGCCCTTCTCAGAGACGCACGAGCTCAGAGGTTGTATATCGATAGACATCAGTCGCATGGAGTGAATTGCCTGTGTGGCATGCCTAAGTGGCAGATGATCAAGGCTTCTGTTGAAAAGCAAAGTCTTGTGGTTGATGAACAAAGCACGGCCTATGTGGCGCAGCTTTGTTTATAGCGTGAATTCGCGAACCTCATACCTCGGTACGAGTCAAAAATGGGATAAGGACTACAGGGAGAGCACGACGTTTCTTTCTAGCTATGGGTGGTGTCAGTGCTTAAACTGGCTGACATTTATATATATTTACCTATGTGGTTGTTGGAATGAGGCGCCTCGATTTTAGGTCTGTTAGGACCGGGAAACGTGTGTTCAGGAATACTGATCCACTAACATAAGTGTGGACCGGCCCTGAAGCATCCAAGGGTTACCCAGAGTGTGTAGTCCTGAGACATTTGCTAGAGCGTCTCGAAGCGGAGAGGAGATTGCTCCTTGCCTCGACTCATGATGGAATCCAATTTCTAATACGTGATAATTCGGTTTTATTTATAGAACCTAGTATGGCGACATGATATATGATACCCATGCCGTCTATGATTGATATTTATGATTGAAATTGTTTTAACACTATACACTTATAATAGTATCAAATGATTTGTTTTAAACGTACCAAGCATGTTTGGCTATTATAAGGGAAAACCCTATCCTCCGGTTTGCGTTGCATTGTGTGATGGGACCTGGGTCTTATAATAGCTTCATTTTTCCCAAAAATCATTGCGTTGTTTTGTTATATGCACTAGTGTTCTTGGGAGGAAACCCATTCGGTGTTGTACGGCGTGGTCCCTTGAATTCCTCTCTTTTAAAGTAAAGTTTTAAATAACTGTTTTAGTTCTCACACTATTCACATGACTGACCTAGAGTTTATTGTTTCAACCTAAACTCTGGGTGCCCCTATTTTCTACACGGGCAGCTAGTAGTTTTGGTTTTGCAGATTTATATTCACAGTATCCTGGTTTACAGCTGGAACAATACTTGGAAAGCACTGTATCCGTATATCGCCTTCAGTTGTGTTTGTATTATTTTCCGCTGCTATGTATTTAAATGTAATTCAAATCTCTGATATTTGTCGAGTGCTTTTATTCATACTCTGTAACACCCCGTATTTCCTATGAACGTATAAGTAACAAATTAAAGTATACTTAATTTTTAGGAGAAGAATTAAGGGAAACGGGTTGCGCCCTTGCGTTCGTCTCGAAATTCTGCTTGAGATAGAGTCCGAGTATGCGTAAAACGGATACCGTATCAAGGAGATATGGACGAACGAAGTTAGGCAGAAAAACCGGAAACAGGCCAGAAATGCACTGGCGCACTTGTGAAGTGCGCCAGCACAAAAATACACTGGAGCACTTGGGAAGTGCGCCCATGTCGAGTCATAAACCTGCACAGGGTTCTAGAGAGTTCTAATGACGATTTTTGATGTGCTGGACGGACCTGATGGCTTTTAGGGTGATCTAATGGTTCTGAAACACTCTCTACTCCTATAAATATGTGATTAACCTAACCCTAATTCATAGAATATTGTCTATGACACCATTATGCTACCAAACTCTCTCTTAAACCCTAGCCACCGCCTCTAAATCTAAGCTCAAGTGTTCATTCACAATTCAAATTAAAGTTTAGAGCTGCAACAACAATCAAAGAAGATTAATCAGCGTTTCTGCATCAAATTCGATTTATAATCATTTTCTTTAGCCACGAAAGGCAAGTACAGTTATTTTCCGATATAAACGTTAATTATGATTGTGGCATGAATTGTAAATCTGAATCTGAGGTTATGTTTGTTCTGTTCTGTTTAGATCTATCTTATTCTGTATCTCTTTCTTCTTTTTGTTCAATAGCCAGGCTACTACGAGCCTGCGCTGAATCTCATAAGAGATTAACGCACGAACGCTAAATTTTGGTACAAATAATGAATAATGCATAATTGGACATGAAACTATTGCCTATGACTATGATTCATGACTATGAGACTATTACCTATGACAATGATTCATGACTATGAGACTATTGCCTATGGCTATGATTCATGACTATGAGACTATCGCCTATGACTATGATTCATGACTATGAGACTATTGCCTATGACTATGATTCATGACTGTGAGACTATTGCCTATGACATTGAATAAGAAACTAGTGTGATTTGTCGCCCATGACTATTGTAGTTGGTTTCTTACGCCTATTCCCTTAATGATACTAGATCTCATATTTAGTATGTAACTTTGCTAGTTTATTCCCATTCACTGTTATGTACATCGAGCCTAGTGGGGCCATTATCATTGTATTTTGTTCATTATTTCATGCCTATTCTTTCTTGTGCTTATCTCCTATTCCTTTTGCTAGGGCCATTTCATGAGTACTTAGAGAACTTATTGAAACATTGGGCGTAGCTTAATTAAGTTAATAAATATGTTGGCATAATTTGAATTGGCTATGATAGAGAATGATTTACATGCATATTAGTCTTGGACAAAAATGGTAAACTAGAATATTAAATCTAGTTTTGACATGAACTGTAAATGGGAATATTAAGGCTAAGATTTGGGGCATATATTGTATTATGAATTATGACCTTGATTTAGGCATGTAAGTTTAGGCTAAATCTATGATTAGGCAAGATATGTAAATAGAGTTTTAGATATATATAATCTGCTAAATCTGTTATCTGCTAAATCCGTTAAATTGCCTAATCCGTTATCTGTTAAATTGTTATATTGCCTAATTTGCTAGTTCTGCTAAATTGCCTAATCTACTCGATCTATTCATCTGCTAAATCTGTCATCTGCTAAATCTGCTGAAAATGCCTAATCCGTTATATGCTAAATCTGCTAAATTGCTTAATCTGCTAAATCTGTTAAGTCGCCTAATCTGCGAAATCTGTTATCTGCTGAGTTGATATATTTAGTCTGTTATTGACATAATCTGAATTGGCTATAGTTATGAATAATTGACATGTATATTAGGCATGGGCATAAATGGTAAATTATTAATTAATTGGCCGCAAAGATAAACATGGCTAACTCGAGGTTAGAATGAGTTTGCGGCGTAATCCTGCCCGGAACCGCCCAGCACATGCAGTGGCCGCAAACAATAGGTTCTAATGTGAGAAGTTAGTCCTAACATGCTTGAAACCCGAGGTTAGACCCAGTTTGCGGCAGAAATCTGCCCAGAACCAACCGGCCTAACCAGTAGCCACAAACTGTCAGTCTAATGTGAGAGGTCTGGGCATTAATATTTAATTAATGAAAATCTGAGATAAATATGATGTCTAAAACGTGTTGGGTGGATAGGGTTAAACCAACTGGACTAATGAAATTAATGAACCTGTTTCATGAATCTGTAGGCCCAGTACAAAGTAAGACAAGTCTGTAAATCTGTTAAATTTGTATGTCTGATCCGTTAGTCTGAAAACTTATTAACTTGATATTATGATATGTGAACTAGTTGACCTGAACTCTGTATGTCTGAACTTGTAAACAAGTTAATCTGAAATCTGTTAGTCTGGGGGCACAAGGTTAGGAGGGAAAATACTTGTGTCATTTGTTGTTTGGGACCCATATTAGTCAGTAACCCTTTCTGGTATCAAAACTTTGACCCAACAGTAGGTAGGGTCCGGGCACGCTTACTGAACTAATTATAAGCGGTTCATTCTGATAATGGCGAGGGGTGTTGATGGTGCGTTCCAACCGGGTCATGTGCGTGCATGGATCCCAGTCTGCCTCTGAGGATGTAAGACGCCGTGACATCTATAAATAGGTCTGTGTCATTCAAAGGTTGCCACTTTAGGGAATGATACACCCTTTTGTGGGGCTGGCACAGGGTATTTATGTATTAGGGAGCCGATCGCGTGGGGTAGGATTTAGGGTACACTTAGTTCTGTCTGTTCTGTGGGGTACCGTCTGTTTCTGTTGGGTGGTAACACATGTTTGTTTCTGCGTGGTACCGTCTATTGGGGTGGTAAAGGCCCATTTACTAGTGTACACCTAATTCTAACATTCTGTTTCCGTAGGGATTATTCTATTTCCGTTTCTGTCTCTGTTCGGGTGGTAAAGGCCCATTACTAGCACTTTGTTTCTGTACTTTCTGTTCGGGTGGTAAAGGCCCATTATTAGCATTAAGTTTCTGTACCTTCTGTTAGGGTGGTAAAGGCCCATTATTCTGTTTCTATTTCTGTTTAGACATTAGGGTAACACCTAATCCTGTTATACTAGTACTAGTGCAGAGAAGTGAGAAGTAATATCATCATGTTTCTTCTGTTTAACCTAAGTATATCTCTTATTCTTGTTTCCTGTTATCTCTCATCCAGTTTTATTTGCATGCCATGACATTATTATCTGTTCATAACTGAAAGTCACTGGACTTGCCAGACTTTATGTCTGACCCTTGTTGTTTCGCCTCTTTTCTTCCGTCCCCCCCAGGTTTTCAAGGAGGGAATACTCGAGCTTGATCTGAATCTTTCTTCCTACTTGAAGTGCTTAAATTATGGCTTGTCTTTTTCTGGCATCTTCGGTGGGGATTATGATTTTAAAGTTTTGTACTCTGATGGCTTTTGAACAAGGATGATATATATATGTACTTGAGTTTTTGGTAAAGTTGTAACCAAACTGATTTCTGTCCACTTCAATAAAGTTATAAAGTTTTTCGAGTATTATTTTTATATCTGTCTTGTAATATTCTGTTCTGTTTACTAAAATGCTCCATCAAAGTTAAGGCATTCCCTTTGTGAGTGACCTTAACGGAGGTGGAGTGTTACACTTGGTATCAGAGCTGAAGGTTACCAGATTAGATAGAAGTTTTTGAAAACTATTTTCAAAAAGGTTTTAAAAGGAAGTATTTTCAAAAGTAAAGCTTATTTTGAAAAACATAATCCCCAAGAGCCATATATCTTTCCTTCGGTCCTTTTTGTATTGAATCTTTCGTTTTTCGTTTCAGCATGTCTGAAGCATCTGAGATACCAGAGGGTGTTCATGTACCAGGTTGGTTTTGTCAATACCTTGAGGCTAGGACCGCCGCCGCAGGTCCAGCAAATGATCCCCCTCCTCCGTCCCCTCCTCGTGCAATTGCTTTCTCAAAGATCTGTAAAGACTTTAGGGCCATGGGTAGAAAGGATTACATGGGAACTGAATCATTCGTAGAAGCGAGGAACTGGCTTAAAGAAACTGAGGATCTGTTCGTTATCTTCAAGGTGGACGATAGGCAAAAGGCACAGTTGGCGGTATGGTTGCTCAAAGACGAAGCTTCCTACTGGTGGGAAGTCAGTAACGCCGAGAGGCCGGTTGAAACATGGATGGATTTCAGAACAAGGTTTGATACGAAATTCCTCTCGCAAGCCGAACAAAGTCTACAATTGGAAAAGTTCTTATCTCTTAAGCAAGGAAGTATGACGATCAAGGAATACGTCAACCAGTTCAACCAACTGGCTAGGTTCGGACTGGATTTAGTCAACACTCAGCATAAAAAGGCTCTCCGCTTTGTTAAAGGATTGAACGAGCCACTACACAGCCTAGCCATGACCCATGTACCCATGGGAGCGACTTACGAGAAACTGGTGGACATGGCACTACTGCACGAGGAAGACATGGGCCAGAAAGAGACAAAGAAGGAAGAACCACAGAATAGGAAAGCATGGCCCAAAAAGGAAACACAAAAGAAGGATGAGAAGTCTGAAGATAAGAAGGAGAAAAGGTTCTTTACTTGTGGAAGCTCGACTCATCTGAACAAGGATTGCAGAAAAAGGAAGGGCACTTGCTTCAACTGTGGTGAGATGGGACACTTCACTAGGGATTGCCCGAAGAAACGAGGGCAAGGGAAGAGGGCAGAACCCACTTCTGGAGGACAGGCGAATGCTCAAGTGACTGGTAGATAGGGTAGAAATAAGAAAATTTATGTAGAAGGTTTAATTTTCTTATCTGATTTTTGAGTTAAAACTCTTTCTGTTTCTGGCATTTTGATTCTGTAATCGATACTCTGTAGTTTAATACTAGTATTGTTTCTGATTCCGCTGTAGACTCAAACCCCTAAGGGTTAGGACTCATCTGTTTGTGATAGATTGGGGATTGAGAGAGATATATGTGTTAGGCGTCAAGTAGGACACATACATTCTGGTTTTTATCATGCTTAGTTCGGTAATCTGATCTGTATCAGTAATATGTAAATATCTGAATATTTCTGATAAGGTTAAGATTTCCAGTTTTGACATTGTCTAAAGAGGGTAATCCTCTGGGTGTCAATCTGATGTTGGTTTCGGTCTTCGAGGCCGATACTTAGGGAAATTATTCCCTCAACCATGGTCTAATGGAAACCAAGTTTTTGTTTCATCTGTACTCGCATCCATCATTCGACTGTATCCTATCGACCGATTCTTCGAACTTTAGGTAGAAACCAAAGGGAGTAAACATGTGTTTGAGACATGTTATGTTTGATGGTTGCCAGTGGATGCAAGTGGTTGCTAGTGGTTGCTCGTGGATGCATATACACACACTAGGCACTAGATCGGCTCGAAAACACTCTCATACTGCATATGGATGTATGTACATTTTCAATTTTGTGGATGCAAAATGATTGATTCATCACATGGATGTAGCATTTGGATGAATGATTGCGCACACATATAGAAATGATGTGTATCAAATAGGATTTCTTGCATACATAATTGGACTCATGGCACCAACATGGTTCGCATTGAGGAGGTCAACTGAATCAGTAGACCGTCTAATCTTTGCATTAGATAGGAGACATATACACACACTTTTGCATATGTTCATACAACATTAGAAGTTTTCTAAGGAAAATGGATGCTTGTGGATGATGGTTGAGTAGATGGATGATTGGATGGTAGGACACATTCTTCTTAACTTGAAGATTTCGGGGATGAAATCCTTTAAGGAGGGGAGAATGTAACACCCCGTATTTTCTGTGAACGTATAAGTAAAAAATTAAAGTATACTTAATTTTTAGGAGAAGAATTAAGGGAAAAGGGTTGCGCCATAGCGTTCGTCTCAAAATTCTGCTTGAGATAGAGTCCGAGTTTGCGTAAAACGGATACCGTATGAAGGAGATATGGACGAACGAAGTTAGGCAGAAAAACCGGAAACAAGCCAAAAATGCACTGGCGCACTTGTGAAGTGCGCCAGCACAAAACTACACTGGCGCACTTGGGAAGTGCGCCCATGTTGAGCTATAAACCTGCACAGGGTTCTAGAGAGTTCTGATGACGATTTTTGATGTGCTGGACGGACCTGATGGCTTTTAGGGTGATCTAATGGTTCTGAAACACTCTATACTCCTATAAATATGTGATTAACCTAACCCTAATTCATAGAATATTGTCTATGACACCATTATGCTACCAAACTCTCTCTTAAGCCCTAGCCACAGCCTCTAAATCTAATCTTAAGTGTTCGTTCACAATTCAAATTAAAGTTTAGAGCTACAACAACAATCGAAGAAGATTAATCAGCGTTTCTGCATCAAATTCGATTTATAATCCTTTTCTTTAGCCACGAAAGGCAAGTACAGTTATTTTCCGATATAAACGTTAATTATGATTGTGGCATGAATGGTAAATCTGGATCTGAGGTTATGTTTGTTCTGTTCTGTTTAGATCTATCTTATTCTGTATCTCATTCTTCTTTCTATTCTATAGCCAGGCTACTACGAGCCTGCGTCGAATCTCATAAGAGATTAACGCACGAACGCTAAATTTTGGGACAAATAATGAATAATGCATAATTGGACATGAAACTATTGCCAATGACTATGATTCATGACTATGAGACTATTTCCTACGACTATGATTCATGACTATGAGACTATTGCCTATGACTATGATTCATGACTATGAGACTATTGCCTATGACTATGATTCATGACTATGAGACTATTGCCTATGACATTGAATAAGAAACTATTGTGATTTGTCGCCTATAACATTGAATAAGAAAATATTGTGATTTGTCGCCCATGACTATTGTAGTTAGTTTCTTACGCCTATTCCCTTAATGATACTAGATCTCATATTTAGTATGTAACTTTGCTAGTTTATTCCCATTCACTGTTATGTACATCGAGCCTAGTGGGGCCATTATCATTGTATTTGGTTCATTATTTCATGCCTATTCTTTCTTGTGCTTATCTCCTATTCCTTTTGCTAGGGCCATTTCATGAGTACTTAGAGAACTTGTTAAAACATTGGGCGTAGCTTAGTTAAGTTAATAAATATGTTGGCATAATTTGAATTGGCTATGATAGAGAATGATTTACATGCATATTTGTAACGACCCGCATTCTACGTATCAGGGGATCGTAGAATATTTATTTCTTTCCCGTATGAGGTCGTATGGTCATGTAACTTTGGGAAACATCCATTAGAGTCATTTCCCATGCTTATGATTTTTGTCGATTTTTTTTAAATGACCATTTTGCCCCTAGTTGATCTTGTTTTCGCCATAACTTTTGATTGGAAAGGAATTTTGACTTTAAACCACTCCCATTTGATTCGTTTGATGGTTTACCTTTCCGTAGAGTGGTCATAATAGCCAAACGGACTTACCATTTGGGAGATATGGCTGAAATAAGGTTTGGAGGGTGAAAAACTGCTTAACCGGGCCAAATCGGGTGATTAGTGAGTAGGCCCATACCCATTTCGGGATTAGGGTTATGGGAAGGCTGAAATGAGATAGAGAATCATTCCATTTCAGTTTTCTAGCCTCCACTTATCACCAAGGAACGCTAAAAATGGCCTCCAACCTCTAAATCACCTCCAAATCATCTTTTGGTCAAGGATTTGGCTTAGCAACCTCTAATCAAGGATCTACACCAAAGCAACATTGGAGCTGCTGTTTAGCATTGGGACTCATAGCAAATCAGAGGTTTATTTCAGATCTTAGTTTATTTGTGGCTAAGGTGAGTGATTTGCATAGTTGTACACTAATTATGGCTAGTTAAGGGTAATTAGTGTTAATTAGCGAATTTAAGCATGATAAAATTCTGGAAAAATGTTTATAAATTCTTAAATGATGTTTTAGACCTTTGATATGAATTTGGGTTAATTTGGTTAAGTTTTGCTAATCATATCATTAGTTTCACCTAAACATGCTTAAGGGGAAATATGAGATTTTGGGTATGTTTGATCCATTTTAACCTATCATATTGATGTTTTGATGTTTGTGGTTGATTATGCATGTTGCTATGACAGTATGATATGCTTTGTGATTGATTTCAATAGTTAGAATGGTCGAAAACGTCATCGAATGGCGTAAACACTTACTGGAACAGTTTCAGAAAACAATGCAGGTTTCGGATCGGATCGGATATGGGCCTCGGATCGGATATGTTGAACTGGGCAAGGGATTCGATCGGATCGGAACCTGACACTTAAGAAAATTGGCAAAAAGGAAGGCCACGCTAACTGAACTGGGATTGGATCGGATTAAGGAGGAGGGATCGGAGCGGATAGAGGAGGATGGATCGGATTGGAGCACGTGAAGGATGAGGAGGCGGATCGGAGCGGAAGCACGAACTGGAGGGGGATGGCTCCCGACCCGACCCGAGGAGAAACACCTGACCCGAACCGTACCAGAAGAAGACCCGACCTGACTTGATGTAGGACACCCGACCCGAACCGACGGCTTGAGGAGGAACCCGACCCGACCCAGTATTGACCAATAACCCGAGATGCAAAGGTAGTCCAATACGGGAAGTTAGAGCTCAGGATCCAGTTGGGAACCGATGAGTTCACTTCATGGTTGGACTTGCTGCGGGACGTGTGCTAAGGAGTCATCGACGTTCATAACTTCGATTCACCACTAAAAATGAATGATGGGCTACATATGAGTGCAGTAGAGTCATTGCGATTCGAGGGGCGAGGTGATGGTAGCAAGACTACGTTATCAGTGCAGTAAAGTCATTATGACTTGAGGGGCAAGGTGATGCGTAGTAAGACTATGAGCCAGCGCAGATGGGGTGAATAACTCCATGGGGCAAGTGGGCATAGTAAGGATTGGTAAGGCTATGAGCCAGCGCAGATGGGGTGAATAACTCCATGGGGCAAGTGGACATAGCGAAGGATTAGTGGCTACATTATCAGTGCAGTGAAGCCATTTTATGACTTCATGGGGCAAAGTGATCGTAGCAAGGGTAGGTGATCGAAGTGGTGAATATCGTATGCTTTACGCACTGAGTGAGAGATGTGAGGATGGATGCTATGTTTGATTGTTTGCCATCACTATGACATGCACACCTTCCCCACCTCCGTATCTTTATACCGTTTGATATGGCACCTTAGAGTGTTGTACAGTATGTAGTGCTAACTCTTTGGTTGCAGGTCCAGGTTCAGGTATGTTTTAGTCTACCTGTTATTGTTCACTTTAGATGCTTATCGCTCATACCAGGCTTTATGTCTGACCCAGAGTTTTATGTCTCCTCTTATCACTCTGGGTGCTCATACGAGCAGACTAGAGACAGGTTAGCTGGTGATGCGCGAGTAGCTGATTCGGAGGCGGGCAGGAGGCTTCCACATATATATATATATATATATATATATATATATATATATATATATATACACACACACACATTCTCCCTGTGTCGCTGCTGGTCGCTACTTGGGCATTAGTAGTGTACCTCCTTTATCTTGCTTTTGCTTTGAGACAGTAGAAAAGTTGTAATAAGCTATACTTTGGATTTCCGCTGCTATGATGCTTAGTTCTGGTTTTTAGCTTATGCACTATCTCTCCTGTTTTATGTCAAGTATGTTATTATTATATTTTGTTCTATGCGCTGTGAGACATTCTACAGGTTCTTCTTATGCTCATTTCCTTCTTCCTTTCCTTCTGACGACCCGTTCCGTACTAACTGGACATGTGTATAGCGCACTTTTGGAGTAAATGTCGGTTGGTGTGGGGCAGGCCGTCACACTTGGTATCAGAGCTCTAGGTTGCGTAGTTAGCTTAGGGAAAGACACTAGGGAGAGATAGTACGTATATGAGGGCGCGTATTTGTGATTACTTTGGTTTTCAAAAGCTATATACGTATATACTATTAGTAGTATAAGAATGAAGTCGCACTGCACTAGCACCACTATGGGGTCGTTAATCGTTTCCCTTTTTCAGATTGACGATGAGCCGAGACATGAGGGGTGCTGGTAGAGGGACCAACCATGGGAATGCCGCTGACATGAGGGCGATGTTTACTAACCTCATGAGAGACATGCTTAGAGAAGTGCAAGGGGCAGTTCCCAATCCCGGAGTTGGTGTTGGCCCAGTAGTGCAGGCGCCTAGGGTCGATTTCGCCAAGTTGTGCAAAGATTATGCTAATCTTGGTGGGAAGCCGTTCCACGGGACGGAGTCGGCCATAGATGTTCAAGATTGGATGGATAGTTGTGATCGTATCTTCGATGACTTGGGTCTTGAGGATGCGATGAAGAGAAGGTTAGCGTCTCGTTAGCTGCAAGGGCGAGCGATGAATTGGTGGAATGCCATTAGAACAGCTACTCCAGAAGATCAGGTTACTTGGGTTCAGTTCAAGGCTCGCTTTAGCGAGAAGTTTATTCCAGCTGCCCAGAAGTCAGTGTTGTTCAAGAGGTTCTTGGAACTCAAGCAGAATGGAAGGGTAGTTTCTGATTATATTGCTGAGTTCGACACTTTGTCGAAGTATGGACTGTCTCTTATCGATACTCCTGAGAAGAAGAATGAGAAATTCATTACTGGTTTGGATGGGTACTTGGGGGAAAGGCTTATCAACCACATCAATGAGACTTTTGAATCGATTGTGGCTTTGAGATCAGAGAGTCTTTACCCTAAGTCAAAGACTAAGGCTGCATCTGCAGAAGGGCCAAAACCGCAAGCAGGCGGTGGAGGCAAGAATAACTCTCAGAATAAGAGGAAGCAAGACCAATCTAAAGGTGGCCAGAAAAAGAGCCAGAAGGATGTTGAGTGCTTCAGCTGTGGTAAGAAGGGCCATTATGCTAAAGATTGTCGGGCTAAGCCAGCGGATAAGAAATGCTTCAACTGTGGTCAAGTGGGACATTTCAAGGATAAGTGTCCGCAACCTCTTAAAGAGAAGCAGATTGTGAAAGCATATGCTATTGATGTTGTTCCTTCTTCGTCGAATGCCCCAACTGCGGCAGAGAAAGGAAAGAATGTTTTTATTCAAGGTATGCTTTCTATTTATGATTTACCAGTTCGAGTTTTGTTTGATACTGGGGCTTCCCGTTCCTTCATATCTAGTGACTTGGTAGATAGGTTGGGACTGGAACCCGAGATAGTCGATAGACCATTGGTTGTAACGAACTCGATTGGTGGTTCGACTAGCCTTAGTATGATTTGCAGGAATTTGGTCTTATCGAGTCATGGATGTATGTTTGTTTGTGATTGCTTTGTTTTGGGCTTTACTGGTTATGGCATTATATTGGGAGTCGATTGGCTCCAAAGATACGGGGTGGTGGTAGACTGTGAGGGCTTTTTGGTGATAGTGAGGGCGGATGATGGGCGGAGGGTAGTGTTCGGTAGTCTACCTAGTGATGGGTTATGGCTAGTTTTGTAAATTTCCTCGACATCCCGCAGGACGAGTTGTCAGATGTGCCCGTGGTTGGCCAGTATCCGGACGTCTTCCAGGAGGTGACCGGGCTTCCACCACACCGAGAGATTGAGTTCCGTATTGATTTAGTGAAAGATGCCAGACCTATAGTGATGCCACTTCGTCGCATGGCACCAAGGGAGTAGCGAGAGCTCGGGGTGCAAGTCAGCAATCTTTTGAAGAAGGGATTTATTAGAAGGAGTGTCTCCGAGTGGGGAGCACCAATTGTGTTTGCCACTAAGGCAGACGGTTCCCTTCGTTTGTGTGCGGACTATCGCAAGTTGAATAAGGTGACGAGGAAGAATTAGTATCCTCTACCGCGAATAGATGATTTGTTTGATCAACTGGAAGGAGCTAGAGTGTTCTCCCAGTTGGACCTCGCGACAGGATTTCATCAGCTACGAGTAGTGGATGAGAGTGTTCTGAAAACGGCATTTAGGACGCCGTCTAGATTTTATGAGTGGTTGGTCATGCCATTTGGGTTGACCAATGCACCAGCTTACTTTGTGGACCTTATGAATCGAGTATTCAGAGATCAGTTGAATAAGTTTGTTCTTGTGCACGTAGATGATATCCTTGTTTATTCAAGGACAGGGGAGGAACACAAGGGACACTTGAGGATAGTGATGGAGGTGTTGAGGAAACACCAATTGAAAGCGAAATTCTCTAAGTGTCACTTTTGGAGAAGGGAAGTGAGATTCTTGGGTCATGTTGTTTCCGAGAGTGGTATTGCCGTGGACCCTGCGAATGTGGCTACGGTACAGGATTGGCCTACGTCCAAGAATGCAACGGATGTAAGAAGTTTCTTGGGGTTAGTTGGATATTATCGTAAGTTTATCCAGGACTTCTCCAAGATAGCAGCACCGTTGACTCAGTTGACTAAGAAGAATCAGTCCTTCATCTGGGACGAAGTGTGTGAGGATGCCTTCAAGAGTCTAAAAGAGAAGTTGACGCGTGCGCCAGTGTTAGTCATTCCTAAAGGGAATGAAAAGATGACGGTATACACGGATGCTTGTGGTACCGGACTGGGTGCTGTATTGATGCTAGGAGGTAGGGTTGTAGCTTATGCTAGTCGACAGCTAAAGCCTCATGAGAAGAAGTATCCTACCCATGATTTGGAATTAGCAGCGATTGTGTTTGTGCTAAAGATATGGAGACACTATCTCTTGGGAGAAAGATTTGAGTTGTTTACCGATCATAAATCGTTAAAGTATCTCTTCTCCCAAAAGGATCTGAATCTCCATCAGTAGAGATGGTTAGAGTTCTTGGCTTTGTATGACTTTGATATCGCATATACACCTGGGAAAGGTAATGCGGTAGTCGATGCCTTGAGTAGGAGACATGCCAATTTAGGGGCAATGTTTCTTGAGTGGAAGCAACTGGAGTACATCGCGGGGTTTGATTTCGGACCAAAGTGCGAATTGGATTCGGTTATGCTAGCTAGTTTAGCGATCAGACCCACTTTGATAGAGCGGATTGGTTCCAGCCAGAAGGACGATCCTAATCTATTGGAAATCATCTCCAAGTTAGAGATGAACATCGACAGTGGGGAGATGAATGTGTATGGGCTTGATCGAGAGGGATGGCTTCGGAAGAATGGAAGACTAGTTATACCCAACGTGAATGGTTTGAGAGATGAAGTGCTTAGAGAATGTCATCACTCAAAACTAACTATACATCCTGGTGGTAATAAAATGTATCGAGACATAAAGCAGACTTACTACTGGGAAGGGATGAAAAGAGACGTTGGGAAGTTTATATCCAAATGCATGAATTGCCAGCTAGTTAAAGCCGAGCAAAAGAAGCCTAGTGGTTTGTTGCAACCATAAGAAATTCCCGAATGGAAATGGGAGCAAGTCTCGATGGATTTCATCGATGGTTTACCAAGGACTAGATTGGGATGTGACAGCATTTGGGTAATTGTGGATCGATTGACTAAAAGTGCAAGATTTATAACAATCAAATCAACCAGAACGGCAGCCAAGTTGGCAGAATCGTATATGAAATGGGTAGTGAGATTTCATGGAGTACCCAAAAGCATTGTGAGTGACCGAGACCCGTTGTTCACTAGTGGGTTTTGGAAGAGCTTACAAGAGGCTCTAGGGTCAGGATTATATCTCAGTATCGCATATCATCCTCAGACCGACGATCAGACAGAGAGGGTGAATCGTATATTGGAAGATCTCTTGAGAGCTTGTATATTGGATTTTGGTGGATCATGGGATGACCATTTGCATCTAGTAGAATTTGCATATAATAATAGCTACCAATCCAGTATCGGTATGGCTCCGTTTGAAGCTTTGTACGGAAGACCGTGCAACTCACCATCATGTTGGATAGAGACTGGCGAGAAGTTTGTGCTTGGACCAGATGTGGTGAGAGAAACTTCAGATAAGATTAAGGTTATTCAGCAACAAATGAAAGCTGCCCAAGATAGGCAAAAGAGTTATGCTGATAAGAGGAGAAGAGACTTAAAATTCTCCATTGGTGACTTGGTGTTTGTCAAGATTTCTCCGTTGAAGAGCGTAATACGATTTGGTAGGAGAGGCAAGTTAGCACCAAGATTTGTTGGCCCATTCCCTGTTCTTGAATTAGTCGGAAATTTGGCATATAGAATTGGCTTACCAGAGAAAATAGCAGGATTTCACAATGTATTTCATGTTTCCCAACTAAAGAAGTTCGTTCACGACTCAGAGATGACTATTTCACCTGATCAGTTAGAGGACTTCGAAGTAGAACCCGAGGCGGTTGGGAACCGCAAGCTGATTCGTATTGTGGGGAACGATACGAAGCAACTTCGAAGGAAGGCGGTGAAGCTAGTCAAGGTTCAGTGGGGCGAGAACGAGAATGATTTTACTTGGGAGATAGAGGAGGGCATTAGGAAGGCATATCCAGAACTCTTTGCCTGGTAAGATTTACCTTGCAATTTAGTTTTCCGCATGCTAGGGTAGACTTGTTTTGCTTGTTTGCATGTTTGATTGTTGTTTTATAATTGATAGGCATGCGGGACCTTTGTGTGTGTTTTGATTAGGGAATTTCGAGGGCGAAATTTCTTAAGGGAGGGGAGAGTGTAACGCCCCGCATTCTACGCATCAGGGGATCGTAGGATATTTATTTCTTTCCCGTATGAGGTCGTATGGTCATGTAACTTCGGGAAACATCCATTAGAGTCATTTCCCATGCTTATGATTTTTGTTTTTTTTAAATGACCATTTTGCCCCTAGTTGATCTTGTTTTGGCCATAACTTTTGATTGGAAAGGAATTTTGACTTGACACCACTCTCATTGGATTCGTTTGATGGTTTACCTTTCCGTAGAGTGGTCATAATAGCCAAACGGACTTAACGTTTGGGAGATATGGCTGAAATAAGGTTTGGAGGGTGAAAAACTGCATAACCGGGCCAAATCGGGTGATTAGTGAGTAGGCCCATACCCATTTCGGAATTAGGGTTATGGGAATGCTGAAATGAGATAGAGAATCATTCCATTTCAGTTTTCTAGCTTCCACTTATCACCAAGGAACCCTAAAAATGGCCTCCAACCTCTAAATCACCTCCAAATCATCTTTTGGTCAAGGATTTGGCTTAGCAACCTCTAATCAAGGAAGATCTACTCCAAAGCAACATTGGAGCTGCTGTTTAGCATTGGGACTCATAGCAAATCAGAGGTTTATTTCATATCTTAGTTTATTTGTGGCTAAGGCGAGTAATTTGCATAGTTTTACACTAATTATGGCTAGTTAAGGGTAATTAGTGTTAATTAGCGAATTTAAGCATGATAAAATTCTGGAAAAATGTTTATAAATTATTAAATGATGTTTTAGACCTCTGATATGAATTTGGGTTAATTTGGTTAAGTTTTTCTAATCCTATCATTAGTTTCACCTAAACATGCTTAAGGGGAAATATGAGATTTTGGGTATGTTTGATCCAGTTTAACCTATCATATTGATGTTTTGATGTTTGTGGTTGATTATGCATGTTGCTATGACAGTATGATATGCTTTGTGATTGATTTCAATAGTTAGAATGGTCGAAAACATCGTCGAATGGCGTAAACACTTGCTGGAACAGTTTCAGAAAACAGTGCAGGTTTCGGATCGGATCGGATATGGGGCTCGGATCGAATATGTTGAACTGGGCAAGGGATTCGATCGGATCGGAACCTGACACTTAAGAAAATTGGCAAAAAGGAAGGCCACGCTAACTGAACTGGGATCGGATCGAATTAAGGAGGAGGGGTCGGAGCGGATAGAGGAGGATGGATCGGATTGGAGCACGTGAAGGATGAGGAGGCGGATCGGAGCGGAAGCACGAACTGGAGGGGGATGGCACCCGACCCGACCCGAGGAGAAACACCCGACCCGAACCGTACCAGAAGAAGACCCGACCCGACTCGATGGAGGACACCCGACCCGAACCGACGGCTTGAGGAGGAACCCGACCCGACCCAGTATTGACCAATAACCCGAGATGCAAAGGTAGTCCAATACGGGAAGTTAGAGCTCAGGATCCAGTTGGGAACCGATGAGTTCACTTCATGGTTGGACTTGCTGCGGGACGTGTGCTAAGGAGTCATCGACGTTCATAACTTCGATTCACCACTAAAAATGAATGATGGGCTACATATTAGTGCAGTAGAGTCATTGCGATTCGAGGGGCGAGGTGATGGTAGCAAGACTACGTTATTAGTGCAGTAGAGTCATTATGACTTGAGGGGCAAGGTGATGCGTAGTAAGACTATGAGCCAGCGCAGATGGGGTGAATAACTCCATGGGGCAAGTGGACATAGTAAGGATTGGTAAGGCTATGAGCCAGCGCAGATGGGGTGAATAACTCCATGGGGCAAGTGGACATAGCGAAGGATTAGTAGCCACGTTATCAGTGCAGTGAATCCATTTTATGACTTCATGGGGCAAAGTGATCGTAGCAAGGGTGGGTGATCGAAGTGGTGAATATCGTATGCTTTACGCACTGAGTGAGAGATGTGAGGATGGATGCTATGTTTGATTGTTTGCCATCACTATGACATGCACACCTTCCCCACCTCCGTATCTTTATACCGTTTGATATGGCACCTTAGATTGTTGTATAGTATGTAGTGCTAACTCTTTGGTTGCAGGTCCAGGTTCAGGTATGTTTTAGTCTACCTGTTATTGTTCACTTTAGATGCTTATCGCTTATACCAGGCTTTATGTCTGACCCAGAGTTTTATGTCTCCTCTTATCACACTGGGTGCTCACACGAGCAGACTAGAGACAGGTTAGCTGGTGATGCGCGAGTAGCTGATTCGGAGGCAGGAAGGAGGCTTCCACGTATAATATATATATATATATACACATTCTCCCTATGTCGCTGGTGGTCGCTACTTGGGCATTAGTAGTGTACCACCTTTATCTTGCTTTTGCTTTGAGACAGTAGAAAAGTTGTAATAAGCTATACTTTGGATTTCCGCTGCTATGATGCTTAGTTCTGGTTTTTAGCTTATGCACTGTCTCTCCTGTTTTATGTCAAGTATGTTATTATTATATTTTGTTCTATGCGCTGTGAGACATTATACAGGTTCTTTGTATGCTCATTTCCTTCTTCCCTTTCCTTTTGACGACCCGTTCCGTACTAACTGGACATGTGTACAGCGCACTTTTGGAGTAAATGTCGGTTGGTGCGGGGCGGGCCGTCACAATATTAGTCTTGGACAAAAATGGTAAACTAGAATATTAAATCTAGTTTTGACATGAACTGCAAATGGGAATATTAAGGCTAAGATTTGGGGCATATATTGTATTATGAATTATGACCTTGATTTAGGCATGTAAGTTTAGGCTAAATCTATGATTAGGCAAGATAGGTAAATAGAGTTTTAGATATATATATAATCTGCTAAATCTATTATCTGCTAAATCCGTTAAATTGCCTAATCCGTTAACTGCTAAATCTGTTATATTGCCTAATTTGCTAGTTCTGTTATATTGCCTAATCTACTAGATCTGTTCATCTGCAAAATCTGTCATCTTCTAAGTCTGCTGAAAATGCCTAATCCGTTATATGCTAAATCTGCTAAATTGCTTAATCTGCTAAATCTGTTAAGTCACCTAATCTACGAAATCTGTTATCTGCTGAGTTGATATATATAGTCTGTTATTGACATAATCTGAATTGGCTATAGTTATGAATAATTGACATGTATATTAGGCATGGGCATAAATGGTAAATTATTAATTAATTGGCCGCAAAGATAAACATGGCTAACTCGAGGTTAGAATGAGTTTGCGGCGTAATCCTTCCCGGAACCGCCCGGCACATCCAGTGGCTGCAAACAATAGGTTCTAATGTGAGAAGTTAGTCATAACATGCTTGAAATCCGAGGTTAGACTCAGTTTGTCGCAGAAATCTGCCAGGAACAAACCGGCCTAACCAGTAGCCGCAAAACTGTCAGTCTAATGTGAGAGGTCTGGGCATTAATATTTAATTAATGAAAATCTGAGATAAATATGATGTCTAAAATGTGTTGGGTGGATAGGGTTAAACCAACTGGACTAATGAAATTAATAAACCCGTTTCATGAATCTGTAGGCCCAGTACAAAGTTAGACAAGTCTGTAAATCTGTTAAATCTGTATGTCTGATCCGATAGTCTGAAAACTTATTAACTTGATTTTCTGATCTGTGAACTAGTTGACCTGAACTCTGTATGTCTGAACTTGTAAACAAGTTAATCTGAAATTTGTTAGTCTGGGGGCACAAGGTTAGGAGGGAAAATACTTGTGTCATCTGTTGTTTGGGACCCATATTAGTCAGTAACCCTTTTTGGTATCAAAACTTTGACCCAACAGTAGGTAGGGTCCGGGCACGCTTACTGGACTAATTATAAGCGGTTCATTCTGATAATGGCGAGGGGTGTTGATGGTGCGTTCCAACCGGGTCATGTGCGTGCATGGATCCCAGTCTGCCTCTGAGGATGTAAGACATCGTAACATCTATAAATAGGTCTGTGTCATTCAAAGGTTGCCACTTTAGGGAATGATACACCCTTTTGTGGGGCTGGCACAGGGTATTTATGTATTAGGGAGCTGATCGCGTGGGGTAGGATTTTGGGTACACTTAGTTCTGTCTGTTCTGTGGGGTACCGTCTGTTTCTGTTGGGTGGTAACACCTGTCTGTTTCTGCGTGGTACCGTCTGTTGGGGTGGTAAAGGCCCATTTACTAGTGTACACCTAATTCTAACATTCTGTTTCCGTAGGGATTATTCTGTTTCCGTTTCTATCTCTGTTCGGGTGGTAAAGGCCCATTACTAGCATTATGTTTCTGTACTTTCTGTTCGGGTGGTAAAGGCCCATTATTAGCATTATGTTTCTGTACCTTCTGTTAGGGTGGTAAAGGCCCATTATTTTGTTTCTGTTTCTGTTTAGACATTAGGGTAACACCTAATCCTGTTATACTAGTATTAGTGCAGAGAAGTGAAAAGTAATATCATCATGTTTCTTCTGTTTAACCTAAGTATATCTTTTATTCCTGTTTCCTGTTATCTCTCATCCAGTTTTATTTGCATGCCATGACATTATTATCTGTTCATAACTGAAAGTCACTGGACTTTCCACACTTTATGTCTGACCCTTGTTGTTTCGCCTCTTTTCTTCCGTTACCCCCCAGGTTTTCAAGAAGGGAATACTCTAGCTTGATCCGGATCTTTCTTCCTGCTTGAAGTGCTTACAGTATGGCTTGTCTTTTTCTGGCATCTTTGGTGGGGATTATGATTTTAAAGTTTTGTACTCTGATGGCTTTTAAACAAGGCTGATATATATGTACTTGAGTTTTTGGTAAAGTTGTAACCAAACTGATTTCCGTCCGCTGCAATAAAGTTATAAAGTTTTTCAAGTATTATTTTTATATCTGTCTTGTAATATTCTGTTCTGTTTACTAAAATGCTCCATCAAAGTTAAGGCATTCCCTTTGTGAGTGACCTTAACGGAGGTGGAGTGTTACATACTCTGTATATTCTTGTATTCTGATGGAATTGTTGTAATAAGCAATGAAATGTTCTTCTGTTTGCGTTCTGATGTGAGTTGTTCTCAAAGCAATCTGCGCTTTCGTTCACGGGGAAGTTACGGGTTATCACAATGGAGCAATGAATACATAAGTTAGAGGCAAGTTTTATTACTTCATTATATTCACTAATGATGTCCGTAGATATAGAAATGTGTGTCTTGCGAATCACAAATCAGAATCCTATTAAAAATTCAAAGAATTCAAAAATGAAGTTCAAAATTTTGATAGAAAATAAATACTCTTCGAACATATCGAAGAAAATAATTAAGCCGACAATTTATTGACTATCTAACGAGTGTGAAATTGCTTCACAACTCACTCCACTTAGAACACCATCCTGAAATCGTATGTCTAAAAGGAGAAATCACACCTTATAAGATATAGTACGATTAATGATAAGTCATATAGATCTTCTAAGAAATTAAATTTAGAACAATTTCATTTAATCCTATTAAAACAATTTTAAAGGCGCCATTTAAGATATGGACTAGGAAATGTCTAGTATGTCTAATGCGAAGATTTGGGACATAAGGCGTTTATTAAACGTCCTTTCTCTGAATAGATTAGACCCAAATCAAATAACTATTTTGTGGAATATCCAAAAGAAACAAATGGATATTATTTCTATAAGTCCTCTTAGAATAAAATGTTTATTGCTCGAATTGTCATCCTTTTACAGGAGAACTAGTCTTTAAACTGCCAATGGGAATGAAATAGAATTCGAAATGTCTTGGAATCCACAAATACCATTGAATCTTCTATAGACATGAGTGGGAATGACACAATATTTCTTATGTTATTTGAAAACACATTAATTATTGTGTATAATGTTAGTTTTTTTTTAAAATGAGAAACACTACGCCATATATGGCCTACGACAACCCCAGAGAAATGACGTAGTAGGTGCCAAAAAGTACCTTTATAGGCAAAAAATGATCTGTAGCAACACTTTCTTGGGGTTGCCTTTTGTCGTGTTGCCTTAGAGTCAAAGGCAACACATTTGCGACCCTAAGGCAACATCAGCCTAGGTGTTGCCGTGTAATAACCCGGAAAATGTGAACCAATTTAAAAATTTTAAATTAGGATATTACCAAAGAATTTGAATAGTTGAAATGGCCTATTTCAATAAAATATAGAATTGGGTATGGTATTGCAGTTTGAAATTTTGTATACAAAATTTGTCTGACTGTACCGGGTGGAAAATAGAACGGATTTTAGCGAAACTGGAAATATTTAAATCTGTTTATGAATACCTTTCTAACGAATCTGAAAAATCGAAATTTCATAACGGAAATCAAAAGTTATGGCCAAATGAATTTTCAGAAAGGTCGCTATATAACCCTTGAAGATTGATATTTTGCATACGACCTCGGAATTCGACGAAACCACTTTTGTTGGGTCCGGGATGTCAAATTATTGCTAAGTTTCAAATTTCATAATTTTTGAAGCTAGTATGTGAGCGGGGCAAAAGAAAATGTGATTGGTCATTTTCTATTAAAATCGGTCGACCTAAAAATGGCCGTTTTTCAAACGAGCTCAGAATTCTACGAAACTGGTTTTGTTAGAACCGTATCGTCAAAACAAAGCAAGATTTATTTTTCTGGAATTTTTCGATTCAGTTCGTGGCCCTAGCAAATTGAAATGTACGTTTAAATTAAATATCGAATGTTTTATATTTTAATTTGAAAAATAACTGACTGTAACAGTCGAAATGGCCAACGAAACATATCCCATTGTGTCCGGAATGGGGGTATTTAGCTAGGGGCGACAGTCGTTGGGTTTAAAAAGGAGTTAGTTTGTGAAAACACTATTTAAAATTTACTATATAGCTCGGACCAATAGGATTTTTTCTTTTAAAAAAAATAATAAAAACGCGGAAAAACCAAGCCGCCAGCGATTGAACGACGCACGAAGCACGAAACTTCTTGTCGGTTTTGCCGCCGCCACAGTCCGTTTCGCCGCCTCCGCCAGTTGAAGCTTCTGATCGCCTTCGCCTCCTCTATCAATCCGACCAAGCCTCGCCTCAATCCATCAACTATGCGCGTTGAATTTCGAGGAGAAAGTCACGCCCTTTGGAGCGCCGCCGTGACCCACAGGAGCCACCGAGTCCATCGCCACCACCGCCGATCGGAAGGTGATTCGTAGCCCTCTAACACCGTGTGGTCTGATCGAAGCAACGAGGTACGGTTTGGCTTAAAAATCGAGACCTAGTTTTGAAGCTTTGAAAACTTTTCTGATATAAATTTCTGAAATGAAAATAACACTTTTAAGTGATGCAAAACTTTGAAAAATAATATATTTTTCGTTCTTTAACGAAATTTGATGAAACAGGAGACACCGTGACCGCAAGGAGGCTCTCTACATCCTAGAAGAAGCCGCGGATTTTTCTGACCTTCCTACGATTTTCAGCACTGCAATAACCAATGTGAGGAATCTAAACTATTTGTGCGAATGAAATCGTGTTGTATAAATTATATAAGCGAAGTGTAAATTATATACACATTGTATACCTCATGTACATGTGTTGTATAAGTTATATTAGCGATGTATAAATTATACAAGCGTTGAATGAAACATATATGCTTTGAATTGTGATGAAATGCAAGTGAATTATTATATATATATATATATATATATATATATATATATATACACTCCCCTCGTCCACAGACCATGGACGATATTTATTGCTTGTGATTGACGTGATATTATATGGTATGACGAATGGTTGGAAATAATTGTTTGTGGTTGATATTATGGTTGAAAAATACCTTTGTGGTTGAAAAATACCCTCTTGTGGTTGAAACAAATTAGAGTAGGATTGTGGAATTGAAAATAAAACATGCCGCCTGCGTGCGAAGTAGATGCATGATCCCCATTGTCAAAACCCGCGAGGTTTTAAGGTAGAGCGAGGAGCCGTACTAGGGACGGTTCCGGTTTTAACTACCCTGTAGTTATGCTGCCGAAATTTTCTGAAATATTCATGTGATAGAATAATTTTTCATTCGTTGAAATAAATATACATATGCTATGTAGAATATTCATGTGTTGAGTTGCCAATACATTTAATTTTTATTATATTACCAATAATATAAATTCATTCATTGAGTTGAAATTCATGTGTTGAATATTATTTGAATTTAAACAAATAGCTTTAGCGATAAAAATCACATTTTTATATAAACAAACTATATCGAATATTCATGTGTTGAGTTGCAATTCATTCGTTGAGTTGAAATTCATGTGTTGAATATTATTTGAATTTAAATAAATAGCTTTAGCGATAAAAATCACATTTTTATATATATACAAACTATATCGAATATTCATGTGTTGAGTTGCAATTCATTCGTTGAGTTGAAATTCATGTGTTGAATATTATTTGAATTTAAAAAAATAGCTTTAGCGATAAAAATCACATTTTTATATATATACAAACTATATCGAATATTCATGTGTTGAGTTGTAATTCATTCGTTGAGTTGAAATTCATGTGTTGAATATTATTTGAATTTAAACAAATAGCTTTAGGGATAAAAATCACATTTTTATATATACAAACTATATCGAATATTCATGTGTTGAGTTGCAATTCATTCGTTGAGTTGAAATTCATGTGTTGAATATTATTTGAATTTAAACAAATAGCTTTAGCGATAAAAATCACATTTTTATATATACAAACTATATCGAATATTCATGTGTTGAGTTGCAATTCATTCGTTGAGTTGAAATTCATGTGTTGAATATTATTTGAATTTAAACAAATAGCTTTAGCGATAAAAATCACATTTTTATATATATACAAACTATATCGAATATTCATGTGTTGAGTTGCGATTCGTTCGTCGATTTGAAATTCATGTGCTGAATGTTATTGTATTTTAAAATAAATTGAATAGACAATAAAAACTACACCTTTATTGTAAATATGAAGTGTTAGAAACATTCACGTATTGAATAAATATTTTTAACGATAAAAATATTTCTTTTACCATGTATATGCTTTGATAAAAATACACACGTGTTGAAATAAATAATAGTTTGCTAGAAATATTATTATTAGCTTTGTTCTGCATATATATATACATGTGTTGAACAGGAAAAATGGATTAGCTGTAGAGTAAAGAAATTATTTGCGTGCCCGACAAATAGGTAAACCTTGATGAGTTGGCTGCGCAATTTTATTTATATATCAACTCCTGTGAATGCCATTGGATGCGGAGTGTTGGTTATTCTGTGTGAAATAATAAACATCGCCATAGGATAGTAACAATTAATTTTGAACTACACTACATGGCATACTTCTTGACAATAGGCATACTTCATCATATTCCACATAAGCAACTGGAGCTTGTGTGACGAGGTGGAAGATTTACCATACAAGCAAGAGGCTTGTATGGCGATGACTATATACTACAGGTTGAACTGATGACTGATATGGACTATATAAATTATAACGATAAATTGCCAGATTAATAAAACCCCACACAGGTCTGGAGTTGACAATAATCACATCGCTCTAGTTATTAGATACGGCACATGGACTATTTATTTCCACACGGAAACGGGGTGACGAGAATTTATACTCTGGAGTGATTATCTATACATGCTCCCCCGTAAACACCAGAATATATCACTATAAATATGTGAATGGTTTTTAGGATTTATTGGGTACCTAACACGGCCCAATAAATTTCCAAACCTCTCCCCGTACAAAGGAGGTTATGGCGAAATTTTTCGAAATATTAAGGCGTTAGTGAAATATTTGAAGTGAAAACGAAGTTAAGAATATAGAATGAACTATAGTTGAAATTATAGAATGAACTATATTTATATATATAAATATAAATATAATTAAAAGGAATAGAGGCCGTGTAGTTCGTGTTTCGGAATCGTAATTTGAAACGATTAGTACGAGAAATCCAACCATCGGATTTTCCCGAAACCGCAACCGCTGGGTTCGCCGTGGAAATATCTTTCCAACGGCACCAACCTTGTAAAAATCCAACGGTTGGATTGTCCGAAATGTTTAATTCAAATCTGAAGAAAAACAGCGCCAGAATCGTTTATATTTATAAATAAATATAAATATAATTAAATTTAATCGAATAACGACGCTGTAGTTCGAATTTTGAGAACGTAACTTCAAACGACTAGTGTGGGAGATCCGACCGTCGGATTTTCATGAAACTGGAACCGTTGGGTCCGCTTTGGGAATATCTTCCCACTGATATAGACTTTGTAGAAATCCAATGGTTATATTTTCCGATATGTGTAAAACAAATTTGGGAAAAAACAGCGCCAGTGCCACGGCACGACCTAAAACGTCGTTTAATTAAATATGGCCATTTTTAAATAAATAAAAATGGCGAAAAATCGTTATAAAATATTATAAGCAACATAGATTGCAAATAAACCAATTGGGCTTGAATTGTTTGATATTTGATGGTTGTATGTGTTTGACACGAAAATAACACTAAAGAACTGAAAGATGGGTGTCGAATAATATAACCATAGAAAGAATCGATTTAAATTCTAATGACGTGAATTATTTGAAAAGGCCGAGCTAACCCTCATTTCAAATAATTTATTGAGCGATTCGAATTGGAAAATGCAAAGACGATTCAAGACCGACGATCTTCGTATCGGTTGGATATGAGCTACTGAGGTTCCTGACCGGAGTAGCTACCGGAAGGGACGGAAGTAGTAGCCGTCTGAACGTATGTGTTGATTGTACGGATATTCGAGGAATTGACGCCTCCGGTTTCGTTCAGACCCAGAACGGACTTCTAAATGGAATGTGTGTCTGACATTGGATTTTGTTCTATACTGATTGATCTCTGTTAAATATATATCTGTTTGGCGGCGGAGAATTTATTCTTTTGCTAAACGCCCTTCTCTGAGACGTACGAGCTTAGAGGTTATATATCGATGGAAATCAATCGTATGGAGTGGACTGCCTATGTGGCATGCCAAGATGCTGTGATCAAGGCTTCTGTTGCAAAGCAAAGTCTTGTAGAAGATGATCAAAGCACGGTCTGCATAGCCTAGCTTTTTGTATTTCGTAGATTCGCGAGCCTCACACCCCTGTATGAGTTAAAAACGGGATACGGACTGCAGGGAGAGCACGACGTTTCTTTCTAGCTATGGTGGTGTCAGTGACTTACCAGCCCTGACATATATATCTACTTTTCACCTTTGTGGTTGTTGGAATGCGAGGCGCCTCGATTATAGGTCTGTAAGGACCGGGAAACGTGTGTTCAGGAATAAATAATCCTCAAACGTAAGAGAGGACCGACCCTGAAGCATCCAGGGGTTACCCAGAGTGTGTAGTCCCGAGGCATTTGCTAGAATGTCTCGAAGCGGAGAGGAGCTTGCCCCTTGCCTCGACTAATGACGGAAATCCAATTTCCAATACGAAATAACGGAATCGATTGTAGAACTAGTATGGCGACACAGTGGTATGGGGCACTTATGCCGCCTATGATTGATATTTATGATGCTATTCGTTTTTGAAACATATATGCACTAGTAATAATATCAATTGATTTTTCTTTATATGTATCAAGCATATTTGGCTATTATAAGGTAAAACTCTATCCTCCGGCTTGCGTTGCATTGTGTGATGGGACTTGAGTCTTATAATGGCTTCATTCTTTTTAAAAGCATTGCGTTGTTTTAAAAGAATTTACTTTATTTTAAATGCACTAGCAATCACTGGAGTCAACCCGTTCCGCGAAAGTGACGTGGTCCTATGATTTGCTATCACTGTTGTTTAAACTGTTAAATAGATTCCTCATACCAGTCCCCATGACTGACTCGTTGTTTATTTCACTTTACAAACGCGGGTGCCCTTATTTTCACACGGGCAGCCTAGTTCACAGGTGATAGGTTGTTTTTGGCTCTGCACTGTTGCATAGAGTGCATTTTTGGCTCATGGCGAGGCTGACTTCACAGAGATGACTTTGACATTTTCCGCCATTACTGTACTTATATTATGATTCCGCCACGGGCGATGCAGACTAATTTACTTTCCGTACTTCTTATTGTATGTATATGTACCGCCTTCGGCGATGTAGACTGATACCCTTATTTTGTCTCACTGCATGTATGTATTCCGCCTCTGGCGATGATGACCGATCACTTCCCTTTTATTCACTAAGTTATATCCTACGCTATGCTATTCTGATGTTATTACATGTTGTGATCCCGCTGTCATATCCATGTAAAATTATTCTATTTATTGTTTTTGCTATTATCTGTTTTCTGCTATGATGATTAATGTGTTATATTCCAATGATTATCCTTAATACCGCTCCTCGGATTTTGGGATCGTCACAGTTGGTATCAGAGATTTGGTTAACCTTAGTTCCGGGATCTAACACATTAAACACCTCGTCAGAATAGAATCAGTAGTGTTCTAATGCGAGTAGCTCATTAGAGATAGGATTAGCAATGTCCTAGAATGAGCTAAGCAGATTAGCAAAACAATTTGATCAGTACATCATTTCCTTTCCTTATATTCCCCTGCTTTATCATATATGAAAATTATTAGATCTGTGAGCTTGACTCTTTTCTTGCTTATACAGTATTCTCTTAGATGGCTACACGAGCAACAGCAGCTAGAGGAGGCCGTGGAGGCCGAGCAGGAGCAGCATGAGGACGGGGGAATATCCCCGTAGTTGTGGAAGGCCCTATTGTTCAGCCACCAGCACCCGAGGACTTTGAGCTAGACAAATTAGCAAAGAGGTACAGGAACCTTGGGGGAAAACCCTTTACTGGCACTAGTACAGTGACCGAGGCTATAGCTTGGTTGAAGACCTGTGAGAAAATCTTTGAAGGCATGGGTATGGGAACCAACAACAAAGCACGACTTGTTATTTGGCTCCTACAGGAGGAAGCAGAGCTGTGGTGGGATGCCATTACCTCAGAGGATGCAGCAGGTACTGTCAGGACCTGGGAGCAATTTAAAACTATGTTCAACGAGAAGTTTGTACCTGAACAGGCTCTAGAGAGGATGCGAGAGCAGTTTGCTAATCTCCAGCAAGGAGATCTCTCTATCCAAGATTACCTGAATAAGTTCACCCAGTTGTCGCGCTATGCTCCATAGCTGATTATGACTAACAAAGCAAAGAACAAGAGATTCATATTTGGGCTAAAGCGCAAGTACCATGACAGAGCTATGAGCAACATCACACTCTCCTTTTCAGAATTAGTAGAAATGGCTTGCAATTATGAAGATATGGATGAAAGGCATGCTAGCCAAGACCGCGCCAAAAGCCAAGCTGGAAATAAGCGCAAGGCTTCAGCAGATTAACCCGAGTCTTGCATTACCGCGGCCGCTACTCAGAAACCTGGAAAGATCCCGAAAGGTAATTGCTACAACTGCGGGAAGCCAGGTCATTTTTCTAATGTATGCAAGGCCCCGAGGAAACCAAAGGCAAATGACTCAGCTGAATGCTACAACTGCCATAAGAAGGGGCACTATAGCAGGAATTGTCCTCTGAAGCAGAATGCACAAGTGGCTCATGTGTATGACGGGAAGACCCCGCCAGCTACCACCGATGGATCAGGTAAACCCGACGTCTTGGGAGGTACCCTTACCATTAAAAATATTCCTGTTTCTGTACTTTTTGATACTGGTGCATCACGTAGCTTCATTTCTGGTAACATTGTTCACAAGTTAAAATTGAAACAAGGAAAACTTAAAGAACCAATTAAAGTTCAAAACCCGATAGGAGGTTCTGTTAGTCTCAGTTTATACTGTAGGGTGCCTATCTCTTATTCTTGCTACAAGTTCTCTTTTAAAGTGATTGTCATGGACCTTTCCGAATTCGACATTATTCTGGGGCTTGATTGGTTGACAAAATATAAGGCTGAAGTTAGGTGTGCCGAAAGAATCGTTAAAGTCGAAACGAAGCTTGGACTTATATATATACCATGCCTTGGCTCAGAAATTAATAGAACAGAATTTTGGTCTTCTTTAGAAATTACTCCCCCTGCATTAGAAAAGATACCAGTCACTAAAAACTATGCGGATGTGTTTGAAGAAGTAGAAAACTTACCGCCGCAAAGAAAAATTGAATTTAGAATAGATTTAATTCCTAACGCCCGACCAGTAGTACATCCAATTAGAAAAATGGCCCCGAATGAAAAATAAGAGTTAGGTAGTCAAACCCGAGAATTGCTTTGGAAAGGTCTGATCAGACCGAGCTTTTCAGCGTGGGGAGCAGCAGTAGTATTTGTCCTGAAATCAGACGGTACTCTAAGACTTTGCGTTGATTACTGAGATCTCAATAAACAGACACTGAAGAACAAATATCCCTTGCCACGTATAGATGATCTGTTAGATCAATTAAATGGAGCAACTGTATTCTTCGGAATGGACCTAGCTACAGGTTTCCACCAATTGCGTATAGCTGAAGACTGTGTTCCTTTGATAGCCTTTAGGGGTCCCGATTTATTCTACGAATGGTTAGTAATGCCGTTCGGCTTGTGTAACGCTCCAGCATACTTCGTCGATCTTATGAACATAGTGTTCCGTGGTGTGTTGAATAAATTTGTTCTAGTCTTTATTGATGACATTTTAATCTACTCCAAGTCGGAAGACGATCATGCAAAACATTTTGAACAAGTGTTGAAAATTCTGAGGAGAAATGTCTTGAAAGATAAATTTTCTAAATGTGTCTTCTGGCAGGATGAAGTTAAATTCCTAGGCCATGTCGTATCAAAAGAAGGAATTGCTGTAGACCCAAGCAAAATTACAGCGATTCAGAACTGGAAACAACCTACTACTCCCACAGAAGTTCGAAGTTTCCTTGGATTGGCTAGTTACTATCGGAAATTCGTTCATGATTTTTCAAAGATATCAGGTGTTTTGACAAAGCTTACAAAGAAGCATGAGAAACTCAAATGGACTCCCGAATGTGAAGAAGCTTTCCAGGAGCTGAAACTGAAGTTGACAACCGCTCCAGTATTGACAATTATAGAAGGCAACCAAGACTTGAATGTATGGACAGATGCTTCTATTAGAGGGCTAGGTGCAGTATTAATGCAAAAAGGCCAAGTGATCGCTTATGCCAGCCGTCAGCTGAAGCCGCATGAAAGAAACTATGCAACTCATGATCTTGAGTTATTAGCTATCGTGTTTGCTTTAAGAATCTGGAGGCATTATTTACTGGGCGAGGAATTCGAACTATATACCGATCATCAATCCCTGAAATATCTGTTCACGCAGAAAGATCTAAATTTGAGACAACAACGTTGGTTAGAATTCCTTGCAGCATATGATTTTGAAATTCTATACACTCCAGGGAAAGCCAATGTTGTAGCAGATGCGTTCAGCAGAAAGAATGAAATCAGTGCCAGTTTTATCCACTACAAGAAAAATACCCTATTGCAACTAGCTATTTGCAACAGGCGACAAATGCCAGTTGTAATAAATAATATTTAGCAACAGACCTAATATAGCAGTTGTAATAGGTGAGATTTAGCAACATGCCTTTTTTTCCTGTTGCAAAAAACATATTTTTAGCAACTGCGTTTCTCTTCCTGTTGCAAAAACATACTTTTAGCAACTGTGCTTCCATAACAGTTGCAACAAACATATTATTTGCAACTGGTTTTCAAGCTCGTTGCAAAAAATATATCTTTAGCAACTGTTTTCACCACTTGCAATAACTGTATTTTTTTACAGCAGGTAAAGCTAGTTGTGAAAAACGTGCTTTAAAAAATTATAGTAAATAAAGAGTTATATTTTAATATTAGTTATTTAGTAGTAAAAATAATAATTAATATTAATTAATATTTAGGAATAATATTTTATAGTATAATTAAGTAATTAATTTGTTATTTAATAAAAAGTAACATTTAATATTTAATAATTATAGTTGATATTTATATCTGATATTTAAGATATAATAATTAATAAATTGTAATGGCTACTTAATAAATTAAAAGATTAGTAATTAGTAATTAAAAAATTAGTAACTAATAATTATAATTTAGTTAAAATTACTTGTAATAAATTTTATATTTAGTAGATAAATAATTATTTAATAACTAACAATTGCTAAAAAATATTTAAATAATTTATTATAGTAACTACTAATAGTAAGTAAATTGTAGTAAGTATTTATTAATTACATTTAATGATCAATGAGTATAATTAATAATTGGAAATATAATTAATATTATATTATTAATTATATATTATGTAGTAATTAATATTATTATTTAATGTTAAACAACTACTACATATATAGCACCCAATTTAATAGTTAATAATTATGAAACATTAATAATTAGAGTTCTAAATTAACTTAGTTCAAAAATTATTAATAGTTTTACTTAATATAAGTTAAATTAATAGTTAGTAAATAATATTTATAAAATTTGAAAAATAAAAAGATACACATCTTAAAGTAATCTTAAATTCTATGTAAAATATAAATTCCATAAAATCTAAAAATATAAAATTAAGAAACTTGTGTAGACACAAATTATTGCAATATGTACTACACGAATTGTTATCATTGTACGCATTTCAAAATTTTGCTGTGTTATACTTTTCTTTATACTTTTCTTCGCAGGTTTCTATTCTCATCCGAAAAATTGGCTCCAACCCCAGATTTTTTTGGCTCCATCGTGAAAATTTTGAACATTAAATTGAAAGAGACGATGTTTCCAGAATGTTAATAATGTTCTCCACTTCCAGCCTGGTAATCCAATTTCCCAAATCGCTAAATACCCTAAATCGGTTGAAATTAAGATTTCGGAACCAGTTAATGGGGATTGTTCTCCTTCCACCGCTTTCATCTCTTCAGATCTAAAAAACTCTTCAGATCTAAAAACCAGTTAATCGGTTTCACTCCCATCTTCCGCCTGGCTTCGTCCCTTCTCTTCTCTCCTCTACCTCACGTTCAGTTCGTCGTCTTCTCCTATCAGTTCTCCTTAGCCAAGTTTTTTCGCTCTCTACTATCCAAGTGAGCAACGGTGGTTTGTTTGGCTTGGGCAAAAAGGATTAAGCCAAGAATGAAGATGAAGTTTTGGTTACCAGAGTAGAAAATCAGAAGGTTGAGGAATCTCCCATGGAGAAGAAAGAGGAAGAAAAGGAGGGGAGTCTGATCAGTCCTTGCACCCAACCCTGTAGCACTAGTGAATCTCGTTGAAGACGAAAAGGAGGAAACTGCCCTTGCATCCAAACCTTGTGGCAGCAGCACCAGCGCATCTTGGCGCAGCAGATTGAAGATCGGTTTATGGCGCCACAGATTGAAGTCTGTTTCACTGCTACTATGCTACTGATTTGATGGATTTAAGCAATCGTTAACAAATGGCCAGAAATTATGGAGAAAAATGAGATAATTTTCTGAAGATGAATCCTTAAATACCGTAGGTAATTTGATTCTTCAGTGTTTTTAATACCAATATTGCATGTACTTATTTATTTATTTATTTTTATTTTACTGAAATGCTTAAGAAACATCTTCATGAATGTATATTTAAAGAATTACAAACAGTAACCAGTATGTATCCAGGTCCTTCTTATGTGAAGTATGTGTTATTGTTATGAAAGATGGTCTAAAAAATGGAAATATGGTATGTGAGTCCGTTTCACTGCTAATGTGTTATTAATTTGATGAATTTAAGCAGATATGTAGCTGTGGGGAACGAGCCCTTCGTCCAAGCCTACAACGGCACATTCTTCAACATCACCTTCCCAGCATTACAAAACATTCAAAACGCCCTTAACGAAGTCGGCCTTGGAAACAAAATAAAAGCAACCGTACCACTCAACGCAGATGTGTACAACTCACCTCCATCCAACCCTGTCCCTTCCTTCGGAACATTCCGCGCAGACATATCCGACCTCATGACGCAACTCGTTCGGTTCCTTGACAAAAATAACGCTCCATTCACTGTAAATATCTACCCCTTCTTAAGCCTTTATGTGAACCCCAACTTCCCTTTCGACTATGCCTTCTTTGACGGTAATGTTACTACCTTATAAAGAAATATTCTATATTATATACGAGTAACTTACAATACAGTAACTACCAGGTGATTCTCAGCCTATACAAGACATGCACATTCAATACACAAACGTCTTTGACGCGAACTTTGATACTTTAGTCTCCTCTTTAAAAGCAGTTGGCGTCGGAGACTTGCCTATCATAGTTGGTGAAGTGGGTTGGTCGACTGATGGCGATATAAATGCAAATACCACCCTTGCACAATGATTTTACACACCTCTTCTGAAAAGGCTTGCTTCCAAACAAGGTACCCAACCCCTATGGGCACTCTTATCTGATTTTGTCTGATGAAAAACATGATATACTCATATGTTTATACTCTGTTATCTGGACTTATTTTGTAGTTCATGAATGCAAAAATGCAGTGTACCTATACCATTCAAGTTTCAAGTAGTTTAAGTAAATATACTAGTTGCTTGTGGTACCAACTTGCAAGAAGGACTTGGCAAATCACATATACACCAAATAATTGCTTATGACTTATTTTATATTTTACCACTACTATTTTTTATAAATATATATATTTATGTATGTATGTATGTATGTGTGTATATATATATTTGTCATTCATTCCAATGTATATATGTATATGTGTATGTGTGTGTGTGTGTGTATATATATATATTTGTCTCTCATGCCAATGCTTTTACTTCTTACAAATTCAATCGTGCTGATTGCAGGCAAAGTTCGACTTATCATGTCAGGGTGTAGTGCTTCCAAAATCAACTTGGATGAGCTAAGTGTGTTTTCTTTCAGTTGAGATTTGTTTTGATTGAACTGACTATGCATATTGAATTTATTTTGATTGCATTTTTTTTCTTTGGCAGGGAATAGATTGTGTTAGGAGAGCTTATAAAACCCAAATGGAACAAATATGACTGTTTCTAGGTTTGTTTGTATGTTGCAGATTTTCAGAGTGTGGCAGGGAATTGCGTTTTATACACAGGTTTTCGTTATTTTTCTCTTCACGTTTTCCCTTCTTATATCATGCATTTTATACACAGGTTTGTATGCTTGGGCTCGTCATTCCTGCTTTGTTTCATTTGAAGGTGTTAGGGTCGCAGTTGAGTTGGCTTGTTGCATCCTTTGATGTTGGTCTTGTTATCATTGGCCTTGTGCTTGCTATTTCTGGGACCTGGACTTCCTTGCAGGAGATTTTTTTTCATGAGGGTGTGAGGTTTTAGATATGCAGAGCAAAGGCCTCCTTTTTTATATTTGGGAAGAGCCTGTCAAAAGACTGCTGTGACCAAAGATTTTACAAACCCGATGATGCAGATAGAAAGCATGTATTTGTATGATTATGTTGATAATGTAATAATAATAATGTAACATTTGATGCGTTGTAAGGTATATATGTAAAAAAGTTGGAATTTTTGTTGTAATTATATATACTATTAAAACTTTGTTAAAATAAAATTTTTATTTGTTTATTTTATTTTGTGATATACACTATTACTAAAACGAATACATTTAATATGCAATATCTATAAGCTGTAATTTTTTATTTTTTTTTATAGATTTATGGTTCTGTTGCAACAGGCATATACTGTTGCAAAATGATCTGTTGCAACAACAAAAGCCTGTTGCAAAAAAGTATACTGCAACACCTTATTGCAACAGGCTGAAAATGTTGCGGACTTTTAGCAACTTCGGCTATATCAACAAGCCTAAGCCTGTTGCAATAGGTCTACTGCAACAGGTATCGCCTGTTGCGAAAAGTGTTTTTTGTTGTAGTGATCATTACGTCTTCTTTGATTGACAGGATCTCAACCCTTCAAAAAGAGGATAACTTTGTAAAAATGATGATCAAAAGGATCAATGAAGGCATGGACTCCAGCTTCCAAGTGGATAGTGAGGGAGTTTTGAGATTAAAAGGAAGAATTTGTGTTCCCGACATCTCCGAGCTAAAAAGAGAAGTGCTTGATGAATGCCAAAAGTCCAAATTAAGTATCCATCCCAGTGTGAGCAAAATGTATAACGATATCAAGCGCACATTCTGGTGGAAGGCGATGAAAAGAGATATCTCATTATATGTTAGCAGATGCCCCACTTATCAGCTAGTCAAGAGCGATCAGCAGAAATTAGCTGGACTATTACAACCATTGGAAATTCCAGGTTGGAAGTGGGAGCAAATCTCGATGGACTTCATTGATGGCTTGCCTCGAACTAGAAAAGGAAATGACAGTATATGGGTAATCGTAGATTGCTTCACGAAGACTGCCCATTTCATACCTGTCCGATCCAACAGAACGGCTCAAAGTCTAGCACAGATTTACTTCAAAGAAATAGTTAAACTACATGGGGTGCCGCTCAATATAGTCAGTGATAGAGATCCCCTGTTTACTAGCAAATTTTGGGAAGCATTCCAGACAGAATTGGGGTCCAAATTGAATCTAAGCACCGCTTAACACCCACAGACAGATGGCCAAACTGAGCGGGTGAATAGAATTCTAGAAGATTTACTGCGAGCTTGCGTTATCGATTTTGGAGGCTCATGGGAAGATCACTTACATTTAGCCGAATTCTCTTACAACAATAGCTATCAAGCAAGCCTGGGAATGTCCCCATTTGAAGCATTATACGGTAGACCGTGCAGACTTCCCGCATGTTGGGTAGAACCTGGCAACAGACTTGTGTTAGGGCCCGATATGAACCAAGAAGCATCGGATAAAGTCGACTTCATTAAGAAGCGAATTGAAAACCGCGCAGAGCCGACAGAAAAGTTATGCTGATGCGAGAAGAAGGGATATATCGTCGGCCGTTGGCGATTATGTATATTTAAGAGTTTCTCCAATGCGAGGAGTAATCAGATTTGGCAAGATTGGGAAGTTGGCGCCGAGATTTATTGGTCCCTTTCCTATACTTGAACGGATTGGAACTCTTGCATATAGGGTTTCATTACCTGATTGGTTGCCTGGTGTACATGATGTGTTCCACGTGTCTCAACTCAGAAAACATGTTCACGATCCAGATCTTGTTGTGGAAGAAGCAGCGCAACATGATATTGACATAACTCCAGAATTAGCACTCAGAAGAGATCCATTAAAGATAGTTGGCAAAGAAACTAGAGAGTTAAGGAGGAAAAAGATTCATTTAGTCAAAGTGAAGTGGAGTAGTGATCCTAGAGACTGTACTTGGGAGAAGCATTAAACAAGCCTATCCCAAATGCAGAGTGGACATCTCTGACTAACTCCGGTGCAAGGTACCTTTACAATACTTTGCATTTACATTTTATTTCCTACTCGGCTGTTATTTCCTTTTCGAGGACGAAAATTTTTAAGTGGGGGAGATTGTAATAACCCGGAAAATGTGAACCAATTAAAAATTTTTAAATTAGGATATTACCAAAGAATTTGAATAGTTGAAATGGCCTATTTCAATAAAATATAGAATTGGGTATGGTATTGCAGTTTGAAATTTTGAATACAAACTTTGTCTGATTGTACCGGGTGGAAAATATAACGGATTTTAGCGAAACTGGAAATATTTAAATCTGTTTATGTATACCTTTCTAACGAATCTGAAAAATCGAAACTTCATAACGGAAATCAAAAGTTATGGCCAAATAAATTTTCAGAAAGGTCGCTATATAGCATATATAGCCCTTGAAAATTGATATTTTGCATACGACCTCGGAATTCGACGAAACCACTTTTGTTGGGTCCGGGATGTCAAATTATTGCTAAGTTTCAAATTTCATAATTTTTGAAGCTAGTATGTGAGCGGGGCAAAAGAAAATGTGATTGGTCAATTTCTGTTAAAATGGGTCGACCTAAAAATGGCCATTTTTCAAACGAGCTCAGAATTCGACAAAACAGGTTTTGTTAGAACCATATCGTCAAAACAAAGCTAGATTTATTTTTCTGAAATTTTTCGATTCAGTTTGTGGCCCTGGCAAATTGAAATGTACGTTTAAATTAAATATCGAATGTTTTATATTTTAATTTGAAAAATAACTGACTGTAACAGTCGAAATGGCCAACGAAACATATCCCATTGTGTCCGGAATGGGGGTATTTAGCTACGGGCGACAGTCGTTGGGTTTAAAAAAGAGTTAGTTTGTGAAAACACTATTTAAAATTTACTATATAGCTCGGACCAATAGGATTTTTTCTTTTTAAAAAAAATGCGGAAAAACCCTAGCCACCAGTGATTGAACGACGCACGAAGCACGAAACTTCTCGTCGCTTTTGCCGCCGCCACAGTCCGTTTCGCCGCCTCTGCCAGTTGATGCTTCTGATCGCCTTCGCCTCCTCTATCAATCCGACCAAGCCTCGCCTCAATCCATCAACTGTGCGCGTTGAATTTCGAGGAGAAAGTCACGCCCTTTGGAGCGCCGCCGCGACCCACAGGAGCCACCGAGTCCATCGCCACCACCGCTGATCGGAAGGTGATTCGTAGCCCTCTAACGCCGTGTGGTCTGATCGAAGCAACGAGGTACGGTTTGGCTTAAAAATCGAGACCTAGTTTTGAAGCTTTGAAAACTTTTCTGATATAAATTTCTGAAATGAAAATAACACTTTTAATTGTTGCAAAACTTTGAAAAATAATATCTTTTTCGTTCTTTAACGAAATTTGATGAAACAGGAGACACCGTGACCGCAAGGAGGCTCTCTACATCCTAGAAGAAGCCGCGGATTTTTCTGACCTTCCTACGATTTTTAGCACTGCAATAACCAATGTGAGGAATCTAAACTATTTGTGTGAATGAAATCGTGTTGTATAAATTATATAAGCGAAGTGTAAATTATATACGCATTGTATACCTCATGTACATGTGTTGTATAAGTTATATTAGCAATGTATAAATTATACAAGCGTTGAATGAAACATATATGCTTTGAATTGTGATGGAATGCAAGTGAATTATTATATTATATATATATACTCCCCTCGTCCACGGACCATGGACAATATTTATTGCTTGTGATTGACGTGATATTATATGGTATGACGAAAGGTTGGAAATAATTGTTTGTGGTTGATATTATGGTTGAAAAATACCTTTGTGGTTGAAAAATACCCTCTTGTGGTTGAAACAAATTAGAGTAGGATTGTGGAATTGAAAATAAAACATGCTGTCTGCGTGCGAACTAGATGCATGATCCCCATTGTCAAAAACCATGAGGTTTTAAGGTAGAGCGAGGAGCCGTACTAGGGACGGTCCCGGTTTTAACTACCCTACCGTTATGCTGCCGAAATTTTCTGAAATATTCATGTGATAGAATAATTTTTCATTCGTTGAAATAAATATACATATGCTATGTAGAATATTCATGTGTTGAGTTGCAATTCATTCGTTGAGTTGAAATTCATGTGTTGAATATTATTTGAATTTAAACAAATAGCTTTAGCGATAAAAATCACATTTTTATATATATACAAACTATATCGAATATTCATGTGTTGAGTTGCAATTCATTCGTTGAGTTGAAATTCATGTGTTGAATATTATTTGAATTTAAACAAATAGCTTTAGCGATAAAAATCACATTTTTATATATACAAACTATATCGAATATTCATGTGTTGAGTTGCAATTCATTCGTTGGGTTGAAATTCATGTGTTGAATATTATTTGAATTTAAACAAATAGCTTTAGCGATAAAAATCACATTTTTATATATACAAACTATATCGAATATTCATGTGTTGAGTTGCAATTCATTCGTTGAGTTGAAATTCATGTGTTGAATATTATTTGAATTTAAACAAATAGCTTTAGCGATAAAAATCACATTTTTATACATATACAAACTATATCGAATATTCATGTGTTAAGTTGCAATTCGTTCGTCGATTTGAAATTCATGTGTTGAATGTTATCGTATTTTAAAATAAATCGAATAGACAACAAAAACTACACCTTTATTGTAAATATGAAGTGTTAGAAACATTCACGTGTTGAATAAATATTTTTAACGATAAAAATATTTCTTTTACCATGTATATGCTTTGATAAAAATACACACGTGTTGAAATAAATAATAGTTTGCTAGAAATATTATTATTAGCTTTGTTCTGCATATATATACATGTGTTGAACAGGAAAAATGGATTAGCTGTAGAGTAAAGAAATTATTTGCGTGCCCGACAAATAGGTAAACCTTGATGAGTTGGCTGCGCAATTTTATTTATATATCAACTCCTGTGAATGCCATTGGATGCGGAGTGCTGGTTATTCTGTGTGAAATAATAAACATCGCCATAGGATAGTAACAATTTATTTTGAACTACACTACATGGCATACTTCTTGACGATAGCATACTTCATCATATTCCACATAAATAACTGGAGCTTGTGTGACGAGGTGGAAGATTTACCATACAAGCAAGGGGCTTGTATGGCGATGACTATATACTACAGGTTGAACTGATGACTGATATGGACTATATAAATTATAACGATAAACTGCCAGATTAATAAAAACCCCACACGGGTCTGGAGTTGACAATAATCACGTCGCTCTAGTTATTAGATACGGCACATGGACTATTTATTTCCACACGGAAACGGGGTGACGAGAATTTATTCTCTGGAGTGATTGTCTATACATGCTCCCCCGTAAACACCAGAATATATCACTATAAATATGTGAATGCTTTTTAGGATTTATTGGGTACCTAACACGGCCCAATAAATTTCCAAACTCCTCCCCGTACAAAGGAGGTTATGGCGAAATTTTTCGAAATATTAAGGCGTTAGTGAAATATTTGAAGTGAAAACGAAGTTAAAAATATAGAATGAACTATAGTTGAAATTATAGAATGAACTATATTTATATATATAAATATAAATATAATTAAAAGGAATAGAGGCCGTGCAGTTCGTGTTTCGGAATCGTAATTTGAAACGATTAGTACGAGAAATCCGACCATCGGATTTTCCCGAAACCGCAACCGCTGGGTTTGCCTTGGAAATATCTTTCCAATGGCACCAAGCTTGTAAAAATCCAACGGTTGGATTGTCCGAAATGTTTAATTCAAATCTGAAGAAAAACAGCGCCAGAATCGTTTATATTTATATATAAATATAAATATAATTAAATTTAATCGAATAACGACGCTGCAGTTCGAATTTTGAGAACGTAACTTCAAACGACTAGTGTGGGAGATCCGACCGTCGGATTTTCACGAAACTGGAACCGTTGGGTCCGCTTTGGGAATATGTTCCCACTGATATAGACATTGTAGAAATCCAACGGTTAGATTTTCCGATATGTGTAAAACAAATTTGGGGAAAAACAGCGCCAGTGCCACGGCACGACCTGAAACGTCGTTTAATTAAATATTGCCATTTTTAGATAAATAAAAATGGCGAAAAATCGTTATAAAATATTATAAGCAACATAGATTGCAAATAAACCAATTGGGCTTGAATTGTTTGATATTTGATGGTTGTATGTGTTTGACACAAAAATAACACTAAAGAACTGAAAGATGGGTGTCAAATAATATAACCATAGAAAGAATCGATTTAAATTCTAATGACATGAATTATTTGAAAAGGCCGAGCTAACCCACATTTCAAATAATTTATCGAGTGATTCGAATTGAAAAATGCAAAGACGATTCAAGACCGACGATCTTCGTATCGGTTGGATGGGCGCTACTGAGGTTCCTGACCGGAGTAGCTACCGGAAGGGGACGGAAGTAGTAGCCGTCTGAACGTATTTGTTGATTGTACGGATATGCGAGGAATTGACGCCTCCGGTTTCGTTCAGACCCAGAACGGACTTGTAAATGGAATGTGTGTCTGACATTGGATTTTGTTCTATACTGATTGATCTCTGTTAAATATATATCTGTTTGGCGGCGGAGAATTTATTCTTTTGCTAAACGCCCTTCTCTGAGACGTACGAGCTTAGAGGTTATATATCGATGGAAATCAATCGTATGGAGTGGACTGCCTATGTGGCATGCCAAGATGTTGTGATCAAGGCTTCTTTTGCAAAGCAAAGTATTGTGGAAGATGATCAAAGCACGGTCTGCATAGCCTAGCTTTGTGTATTTCGTAGATTCATGAGCCTCACACCCCGGTATGAGTTAAAAACGGGATACCGACTGCAGGGAGAGCACGACGTTTCTTTCTAGCTATGGTGGTGTCAGTGACTTACCAGTCCTGACATATATATCTACTTTTCACCTTTGTGGTTGTTGGAATGTGAGGCGCCTCGATTATAGGTCTGTAAGGACCGGGAAACGTGTGTTTAGGAATAAATAATCCTCAAACGTAAGAGAGGACCGGCCCTGAAGCATCCAGGGGTTACCCAGAGTGTGTAGTCCTGAGGCATTTGCTAGAATGTCTCGAAGCGGAGAGGAGCTTGCCCCTTGCCTCGACTCATGATGGAAATCCAATTTCCAAAACGAAATAACGGACTCGATTGTAGAACTTGTATGGCGACATAGTGGTATGGGGCACTTATGCCGCCTATGATTGATATTTATGATGCTATTCGTTTTTGAAACATATATGCACTAGTAATAATATCAATTGATTTTTCTTTATACGTATCAAGCATATTTGGCTATTATAAGGTAAAACTCTATCCTCCGGCTTGCGTTGCATTGTGTGATGGGACTTGAGTCTTATAATGGCTTCATTCTTTTTAAAAGCATTGCGTTGTTTTAAAAGAATTTACTTTATTTTAAATGCACTAGCAATCACTGGAGTCAACCCGTTCCGCGAAAGTGGCTTGGTCCTATGATTTGCTATCACTGTTGTTTAAACTGTTAAATAGATTCCTCATACCAGTCCCCATGACTGACTCGTTGTTTGTTTCACTTTACAAACGCGGGTGCCCTTATTTTCACACGGGCAGCCTAGTTCACAGGTGACAGGTTGTTTTTGGCTCTGCACTGTTGCATAGAGTGCATTTTTGGCTCATGGCGAGGCTGACTTCACAGAGATGACTTTGACATTTTCCGCCATTACTGTACTTATATTATGATTCCGCCACGGGCGATGCAGACTGGTTTACTTTCCGTACTTCTTATTGTATGTATATGTACCGCCTTCGGCGATGTAGACTGATACCCTTATTTTGTCTCACTGCATGTATGTATTCCGCCTCTGGCGATGATGACTGATCACTTCCTTTTATTCACTAAGTTATATCCTACGCTATGCTATTCTGATGTTATTACATGTTGTGATCCCGCTGTCATATCCATGTAAAATTATTCTATTTATTGTTTTTGCTATTATCTGTTCTCTGCTATGATGATTAATGTGTTATATTCCAATGATTATCCTTAATACCGCCCCTCGGATTTTGGGATCGTCACATGCCGCATGTACTAAATTTACAAAAATGTGGGACCCACTAAAATCTGTAACCCGGCTTTATGGAATCGCCACAAAAATCTATAGCCTGGGTTCACGGAATCCAGTTGTAGGGCCCACATGCATAAATCTATGGCAACAATTTTACCATCCAAGGGCAACACTATATCATAACTATGGCAACATTTAACATTACATACTGCAACAATATATCATATATAAGGCAACATTACATAACATAACATCACACTGAAATTAACAAAGAAATTTTTATTTCAAATTAACTGGCAAACACAAGTAGTACTTAGTCAACTACAAAATAACAAAATATAGCCACTAAATTCAATTTTATAGACATTTAAGTTGCAAACACAGCCAGTCCTAAATACCTGTTTACATAAAACTAAAACAGTTTCAAAATATAGCGCAAGCCTTCAATGCGTTCAATGCCTCTACTGCATCGAGTACCTCTAGTGCCTTCAGTAACAAGTTCTTGAAAATCCTCATCACTACCTCCTTCACCTGCATACATCAGTTGCATTTCAGCACAAAATAAGAGGTATGCATTCCTCAATTGCATTTCAGCACAAACTATGGTCGTAGTATAACTGAATTTCCTTTCAGCACAAACTGAGTTTCATAACTGAATTCCATTTGCATTTCAGTATAACATAGTATGCTGATCTAAACAATGTGTATACAAGTGTACTGATCTAAACAATGTGTGAGTTACATGACTAATCTAAACAATGTGTATACAAGTGTATACTGATATAAACATAACCGAGTTTCATTTGCATTTGCGTTTCATTTACATAACTGAATTACATAACAGAGACACAATGTGGATACAAGTGTATTGATTTAAACATAACCGAGTTACATAAATGATCTAAACAATGTGAATAGAAGTGTATACTGATCTAAACATAACTGAATTTCATTTGCATTTGCGTTTCATTTACATAACTGAGTTACATAACAGAGGCACAATATAGATACAAGTGTATACTGATCTAAACAATGTGTATACATAGTATAACTGAAAAAGGTCGGTTGTGCACGACTTGTGCAGGATCTATAATATGGCTATGCGGAATGTATGTGATAACTTAAGCTATTCAATAGTTATGCAGGTAAAAATTCGCAAACAAGATATATATCACAAATAACTATAAATGCAATAAAGTAAAGTAAAGTAGAGTAACGACACCAGGATTTTTATACTGGTTCGAACCTCCAGTCCTACGTCCAGTCCCGAAGCTTCTCTTCGGCTTTTCACTAAACAACACCCTCGCTTCACCCGGAGGAACAGGTTCACAACTACTTGATTTATGGGCTACAAGTTTACCCACTTGATTTCACGGGCTACAAGCTTACCCACTTGATTTACGGGCCACAAGCTTACCCACTTGATTTCACGGGCTACAAGCTTACCCACACAGGACAATTACAAGAGTTTGACTTCTGATTGTGTTCTTCTTTCAACACTGATTTGCCAACGATTGAGTACACCCTTCCTATAATCTTATCCTCAAGTATATGATTTGAATGCAAAGATTTAAGGAAGAAAGATTGCTTGTTGAATCAAATGATATAAAGCTGATTCAAGGATTCAACAAGTATTGAATATTTTAGAGAGCTTTTAGAATGCAAGAGAGTATAGAGTTAAGATCAGAAAATAGAAGAAGATTCGGTGATTTGAATGTATGATTTCAAGTCTATTTATAGTGTAGAATAGTTGCATTCCTTCATGAAGAGTCTCTATAAAGAGTTGTGTCCATTTCCCTTGAAATTGAATAGAAATCTCTTCACAAAAAGAAGCATCCTTTCAGAAAATTACAACAAGAAAAAAGGTTGACAGGTTGAAATTAATAGGTCGACAGGAATTTGAAAAAATAGCCGTTATGCACAAAAGACAATAGGACCGGTCGACAGGTCTTTTTTGGGCGGTCGACCGTTTTCTTGCTGTGGACCAGAGGACCTCGGTCCACAGTCTATATCACTCTGCACTCTTTCCCGGTCGAAGCCTGGACCATTTGGGCTTTTTCTGTGACTTTTCAATTCCTCAAATATACAGATTTCAGCCCCAGCTAATTTCAGTTTCTAAATTGTTTTGTGCATTCGTATTACACTTTGAGGATAGATTTTAACATAAATCTAACACGACTCCATACCTACATATATATAATATTAGCTCCATGTCATGATTTCCATTGATCTTCACTAAGATCTTTATTGATTTCCACTTTGATAAATGTGAATTCAGCTCGTCAATGATCCCTATTTCTATGTTGTCATTAATCAAAATCTTGTGTATCAACAATAACAGAGGCACAGTGCGTATATAAGTGTATACTGAGTAAAAAATTAGATAGTTACAATGTGGATAAAATTATCAGTAATCAGTAATTTAGGTTTAATGGGCAATGTGTAAAAAAATATCATTAATCTGCAATGTGGCAAAAATAATTACTAATTTACAATGTGACAGAACTTAAAATTATACTTGGAAAACTGCCCATGCATGCTATTTCATGTTACTGCACTGCTCTACATTGCCCTAACAACACACAAAAGAACTCCAAACATGATCCAGTACATAGCTAAAGCTTTTGCAAAGAATTTTTCTCATGTCTTGTGTTTTCCACATTCAATGTGCATTAAGGCCAACTCTTCTTTCATATCTGCCACAAATTCATCGGTTTTTTCCCTCTTTTGCTTTTGCTTTTGCTTTTGCTTCAGCAGCTTTTCTTCAATTGTCTTCTTTTCCATGAGCAATTGCGACATAGTCTTTTCTTTTTCCATCAATTTAATAGTAGTATCATCCAATTCAGCATTGCTGTTGATTTCATACACTTCGTCATGCCATATAAATTACCCGCAATCGTCATTCTGCACATATCTTAAATTCTCGACTAAAACATCAATGAAAGAAATGATAATTGACATGGAGCAACCAAAAAAACCTAATTTATAATTACCGGCCACATGGAGCAACCAAAAAACTTCTTCCCCGCATTCGACCCAACCTTCACAGTCCTCATCTTCACTGGGATTTTGTGGTGGTAGTTCTTCTCGTAGCTGCTGTTGACGAATTTTAAGTAGAAATTGATTGAGTGGTCATTGAACTCGAATTGAAGGAAGAGTTGAAGTGATATCACAAACTGCAAATCATTCAGTAGGCTTTCAGGCATGTATTTGTTTTCAGTATTTATGTGCATAACCAAAACAAAACATGTGTATATTTATTAATTAGCCAGTCTTACACACACACACACACTTAAGAAATCATGTGTATACATATTAGACGGTGTTATGCATACAGATAATGATAACACTTAAGAAATGATAACTATCACGTATATGTAAGCATCCTTATGAAACCATTTTCATAAACCATTGTATCATGTCTCAATCATCACAGGTAACAACAACCTGGTAAACCCGAGCAGTTGTTTAGAACATGCAGCTCATATAAGGTCGATGGTCTAATCGTCCACAACCACACTTCACTAGGAACTTAAGTTTGTGTTATTAAATTGATTAACAACCCAATAGCAATGTAATGGCCAACAAATCCGTACTATTTGAGTTGACTACATACATTACACGTCCAACCCAAATATCATAGAAATACGAATCATTTTTTTAGAAGAAAAAGGTAGAAGAAGAACAAAAATAACAACACAGAGTCTCACATCGCAGCAGAACAAAACATAATATATCATACCTTTTGAAATACAAAATTTTAACTGTATAACATACAATTATCAGAGCACACTTACAATGTAATAACCCGGAAAATCCGAACCAATTTAAATTTTTTATTTTGGCAATTTTAATGAATTTTGAATATTTAAAATGAATTATTTTAAATAATAACGACGAGAAATTTATTTTGAATAGAATTAGAACGTATATATTTATTTGAATCGTCATTAGAATATAATTATTTATTTTTAATTATAAATGGAAATGGAAATGGCGCGGTTGTTTGAAAATTTGATTTCAAATTTCAAAGGAATGTATAGAATTTAAAATAAACCGGATTTTAGCGAAACCAAATAATTAAAATCTATTTGAAAATATCTTTCCAACAAATCCGAAAAATTGAAATTTCATAGCAGGAATAAAAAGTTATGCCCAGTTGAAATTTCAGAATAGTCGCTATGGAAAATATAGCCCTTAAAAATGGAAATTTTGCAAACGACCTCCGTTTTCGACGAAACTACTTTTGTTGGATCCGAGATGTCGAATTATTGCTAGATTCCAAAAATCAAAATTTTCTGAATCAATATATGAGCGTGGCGAAGGAAAACGTGTTTTGATAGTTTCAACTAATTTGGATCGACCAGAAAAGGGCTATTTTTCAAACGGTCTTCAAATTTGATGAAATTAGTTTTGTTAGGACCGTATCATCAATACGAAGCTAGAAATAATTTTTCTAGAATTTTTAGAGTCAGTATGGGGGCCCGTTAAATTAAAATGTGCGTTCAGATTCAATATACATTGATTTAAATTTTAATTTAAGTGAAAACTAATCAAAACAATATAATTGACTTACAAAGCATATCCCATTGTGTTCGGAAGGGGGTATTTAGCTAGAGGTGACAGTCATTAGGTTCGACATAAAAAATAACTTTATAGAGGAGAAAAATTAAATAAAATACAAAAATATAAAACCTTTTTCACTAAACTCCCCCCCCCCCAATTCATTTTTCACGATTGAATTCATTTTCCCCTTTCTGAAAAAAAAACGAATCCCTCCTTCATCTCGTCGAAGTCGCTCCAGCCCTCCCCCACACCACCGCACTCCGATGCCACCACCCAAGCTCCGACGCTGCATTCGCCGGTTCCTCCAGCCTCCTCCGATCTCTTCTCCGCCTCCATATCCCTCTTTGATTTAAAGAAACACCCACGCTCCAGCTAAAAAAACCTCCGCCGATCCCCAATTCGACCACCTCCGGTCAGTGCACCATCACCCGCCACATCCACTCCCCGCCGATAGCCCCCACCACCACATGAAGTGCAAAAGCAGTGAGTATTTATTTTATTTTTATTTTTATCTTTAATTTAAGTAATTCTTTTTAAAGATATAAAAATGTTATTTTTATTATGAAAGTGTTTTAAATGAAAATATAATCTTTATTATAAGGCTAACAATGCAAAAATATGATTTTTACTTGTAAAAATATTTGATTTTTGATAAGGTAAAAATACGATAATTAATATGACAAAAGTGAGATTTTTATTTAGATAAAGTTGAGATTTTTATATGAGAAAAGATGTAATTTTTTTTATATAGAAAGCATAATAAAAGTGGGATTTTTGTTTATGTGTTAACAACATAAAAGTATAATTTTATTATGAAGATGGCAAGGTAAAAATATAATTTTTATTATGGAAGTCTCGGTATAAAGATGTGATTTTTATATGAATAACGTTATTATAAAAATACGATTCTTACATATATGGTTTTGATATAAAAATATAATTTTTATATAATATAGAGAATAAAAATATGATTTTTATATATGTAATGAAAAATAAAATATGATTTTTATATATGTAGCGAAATAAAAATATGATCATTATTATATATATAGTGAAATAAAATTGTGATTTTTATAGCGTTGAAATAAAAATGTGATTTTTAATGTGAACAGCGTGAAAAAGACTACGTTGGAAGTAGGGGCAAATCCAGACTGTTCTGAATTTCAGAAATAAAATGGAGGAGTGGAACCCTCGATCAGAACTTCTCGCTTTTGTTTTATTTTTCAAGCTATAATATATACTAGGATGCAGACGGTGCTTAGCAGCACCCGACACCCGTCGTCCATAGACCATGGACGACTTATTCGTTTGATTGTATGTTGTTGTGAAAATTGTTTGTGATGTGGATGGATAAATAAAATATTCATAAATGGAAATAAAATATTTTATAGTCAAAGATATAATTTTTAACGTGTATATGAATAAACAAATATTTATAAACAAATCGGACGATTTGTTTATGTACACACATTTGACTGATATTGATTGGGACGATAAATTTTATACATCGCCCAGCTGCACAAATAAAATTCAATATTTATTGTTTGAAACCCCATACGGGTATTGGGATGATATATGATATCCACCAATCCCAATAATTAGTTTTATGTCGATCGATTGATTGACAGACTGTTATAAGCGTTAAATATTTATATTTGATGCTTATGTAGTGTAGAATGCACATTGGATGATGCTTGACTGTGTTTGATTGTTGTTGTGTACATGTGTGTATGAAATCCATATAATCACATTATATGGTAATTGACTGTTTCTGATTCCAATTCAGAAATAATAAATATTTTAAAATAACTAGTATTTTAAAATAACGAATATTTTAAAATAATATTCGGTAATAGATCAAAAATGAGATTTTGATGTCCGATTTGGGATGGACAGGAATATATTTTAGTATATAAAGTCGTGTTGATTAGATTAATTCCATTTTGACATGAACGATATTTATACCGATTTTATTCATTTCTATAATGAATATTGAAAAGGAATTGATTTCAAAATCTAATGTTTTGAAAATATTATCATTTATATATCGATGATATGAAATATTCAATTTTGATTTGAAATTGAATATGAAGTTGAAATCGTTTTGAAAACGAATTTAAAACGATTAATAAAATATATTTTAAAAGGAAATCGACGAAATATATATAATATATATGTTATATATAATGGCCTGAATAGAACGCATCGCCCCGTAGCAGTTCGCGAATTTCGACCATTGACTTCGAACGAACATTACGAGAGATCCGACCGTCGGATTCTCCTAAAACCAGAACCATTGGGTTTATATCGAAAAGAGCTTTCCAATGAATATTAGAGATTTGATATCTAATGGTTGGATTTGGAATTATGTCCAAATCAAATTTGGGAAAGGTCGATGTAAGTGCAGTTCAATGGTCGTTTATGGAAATGGAGTGTACGTGCCTTGATAAAATTATTTAAAATATCATTAATTAGTGTAAAATCATAAGAAATTATTTGGAAAGAACAAGGATGAAAAAATCCATATTTTAAAAGATAAAAATAATTTTTTATCGAAATGAACTAGTTATGAACTAGGATTAGAATCCAAATATTTTTAAAATAAATAAATTGGATTTGAAATGGTTTTAAAAATAACCAGAATTTCCAATATATAAATTGGAAATGGATTTGAATCGAAATTGCCTTTGGAATATTTTGATGTTGGATTTCGTGATTATACAGATATTGGTATAGAAGTTTGAAATATATATATATATATATATATATTGTTATTTCCAATACGATTTGTTGATTTCAGAATTTGATATTGAATATAAGCCGATATATTTTCTATTCAGAGCCTTGTATTTAATATCAAATTGGATTTTGGGTTTGTCGTGAATGGTATCTTTAATAATACTGTTCTTAAACACAATGGAGTTAAGAAAATTAGAAACTGACTGGAGATTAGTTAAGTTGAACGATTTCCTGGGTATTGATCTGATGTTGGTTTCGGCCTTCGGGGTTAACACTTAGGGAATTGTTCTCTTACTAATTTACAATTAGAGACTGATGGAATGTGAATTGGGTTGTTGTGAACTATGTTTTAGCGATATTCGTTCTTTAACCCGATTTACAGTGAAACGGGATTTGGAATTTATAAATCTTTTGTTAAGTTTTAAAGGAGATTTTCCAAAGTAAAGTTTTCCAATTTAACATATTAAACTGGGATTGAATGGAATTCGATTTGGTAATAATCGAAGTAAGCTTCTGTAGAGGAAGACGGTTAATATATACGGAATTTAAAAGATCTTGTCGTTATTCCATTGATATTATCAGTTGGATATGGAAGTTTATATCGATTATATATGTCGATTTGTTTTCCGTGAAGATTCCATTGTTAATGGAATGTGATTTTGGGTTGTCGTGAATGGTGTCTTTAATAATACTGTTCTTAGACCCAATGGAGTTAAGAAAAACAGAAACTAACTGGAGATTAGTTAAGTTGAATGGTTTACTGGGTATTGATCTGATGTTGGTTTCGGCCTTTGGGGTTAATACTTAGGGAATTGTTCACTTGCTAATTTACGGTTAAAGGCTGATGGAATGGAATGTGATTTTGGGTTTATCATGAACTGTTTTTTAAATGACATTGGTTCTTTAACCCAGTTAAAGACATGATATGGTTTCCTAAGTTAAACAATCGTTAATACTGATTTTTGGGAAGATTAAAACCAAGTGGGGTTTTAATGCATCTTTAATTAGATTGAAATGATATCCAAAGGAAGATTAAAGGATAAATTTAAAGAATTTATCTTTAATAAAATTAATGGGAACCTTTCCCAAAGTATAAGAACATTTGAATAAAGGAATATTCTGGATTGGAATGAGGCGTATGTTGTGTTTTTATAGCACTTGTTTATTATATACGCGAGTTATTCAGAAAGACCGGGTTTATCCCATTCTGAATAATTGATTCGACGATATGTCAAGGATAAAGACGGTGGTTGAAGACCGGAGGTCTTTACATCGTTTGGATGATTACTGATGTCTTGATTGGGCTGTCACCCAAGGCGAGGTAATAAGTGGTGATCGTCCAGACGTACTTGGATATCTACGGATATGCGAGGGCCTCTCCCCTGTATTGGACATATGGGGGAGGAATAAGGTGCCTCCGGTTTCGTTTAGATCCAGAACGAACTTGTAAGTGGATGTGTGTCTGACATCGGATTTCATTCTGTGCGATTGATATACATCGGTTGCATAGCGTGAATTGCCTGTTTGGCATGATGAGATGCAAATGGTCAAGGCTTCTTTTGAAAAGTAGAGTCTTGTGGTTGATGATCAAAGCACGACCTTTGTGGCGTAGCTTTATGTAGCGTTAATTCGCGAGCCTCCACCCCGGTGTGAACCAGAAACGTAAGAAGACCTCAGGGAGGACATGCGTTTTTTCTAGCTAGGAGTGGTGTTGGCGTTTTGCACGCCCTAATATTGTACTTATGTGGATGATGGATAGGAGGCGGCTAAGTTATATCGGTCGATCCGGGGCCGATGGAGTCATTTGGCTCATTTACACCCTATAAGGCAGGGAAACACAGTGTTCAGGCATTTTAATCCATATCGAGTGGACCGGCCCTGACGATCCAAGGCTTGTCTGCATGCTATATATGGCGACATAGTGGTATGGGGCACTTTTGCCGTCTATGATTGATACTTATGATTGGAATTGTTTTGGCACTATACACTTATAGTAATAATGAAACATGAAATTTTACGTACCAAGCATTCTTGGCTATTATAAGGTAAAAACTCTATCCTACAGCTTGCGTTGTATTGTGTGATGGGACCTGAGTCTTATAATAGCTTCATTGTTCTTTATTTAGCATTGCGCTGCTGCTTATGCACTGGTATTCTTGGGAGGAAACCCGTTCCATGTTATACAGCGTGGTCCCTTGATTTACCGAACTTTAATATAAAGATTAATAACTGTTTTAGTTCTCACACCAGTCACATAACTGACCTGGAGTTTATTGTTTTAACCTAAACTCTGGGTGCCCTTATTTTCCATGGCAGCTAGTAGTTTTGGTTTTGCAGATTTGTATTCACAGGATCCTGATTTACGGCTGGAACGATATCGGAAAAGCTCTGTATCCGTATATTCTTTTCAGTTGTGTTTTGTATTATTTTCCGCTGCATTGTAACTTGTAAATCTTTGATGTTTAGTAAATGTATATGATTTATTCATACTATGTATATTCTTGTATTCTGATGAAATTGTTGTAATAAGCAATGAAATGTTCTTCTGTTTGTGTTCTGATTCGTTTTGTCCTCAATACAATCCGTGCTTTCCTTCACGGTGAAGTTCGGGCCGTGTCATTTTGGTATCAGAGCTTTGGTTTACAGAGCTCGAGAACAAGACACATTAGAACTGAACGGAAGAATTCATCAGAGATTGGATTAGCAATATCCAATAAAAATGACTCGTTAGAGACGGGATCCATAAGTCCTAGAATGAGTCGGCGGAGTAAATTTAAAAAAAAAACAAATTTTGTTTCGAAAATTTAAAATCTGTTATACGTATTTGAATATTATTTTTAAATTGAATTTGGACAATAGAGTATATAAAAAATTTGCATATACGTCTGATTCCATGTGTGTACAAAGTCTCAAATATACTGGTTAGACGTAGAATCGCACTCTAGTTGCCCGGAGATGATTCTGATGATGAGGCCTCATCATCAGTGTCTATGTTCGAGTTTCGAAAGTGGGATATCTACATGATTCCAATTGACTGGTGTGAGAACCAAAATTAGATAGGGTTATTTGTTGTGAATTGGCATCAAAAACATGATTCTCTCTCTCTCTCTCTATATATATATATATATCAAAGTTACGAATTTGAAAAGCTAATCAACTAATTGATTGATGATTGTGTTATGTAATTATTTATTTAAATCAACATGTCAAAGAATGGTAAATTTAGGCCAAATGTTACAAAATATTGAACCGTATTGAAAATTTATCGCATTTGCATACATGTACATACATGATTGTTGAACAGGTCATTGCAAAGAGGCTAGAGCAGAAGAATAAAATTGTTTGCCCGACAAATAGGTTTTATGTTTATTGTATTTCTTGGAGTTTTTGATGATTTTATGAGCCGATTGGCTAGCCGCTTGACTGTTTCTTTTTCTTTTTGGATTGGAAAGGCCTGTATGGCGATTTCGGTATTTTCCCGATGCTCCCATATAGGGGAGGTTATGGCGAAATATTTCGAAAATTTAGGGTGTTAGCCAAATTTTTTGAAAAACTTGAAAAGTTCTAAGAAACTGAAAAGTTGAAGGACTTAAGCCATAATGAAAATAATGAAAGTTGAGTTGGTTAGTAAAACAACTTTCAGCTTCGTTCCTTTTCGGGGACGAAAAGTTTTAAGTGGGGGAGATTGTAATAACCCGAAAAATCCGAACCAATTAAAAAAATTTATTTTGGTAATTTTAATGAATTTTGAATATTTAAAATGAATTATTTTAAATAATAACGACGAGAAATTTATTTTGAATAGAATTAGAACGTATACATTTATTTGAATCGTCGTTAGAATATAATTATTTATTTTTAATTATAAAAGAAATTGGAAATGGCGCGGCAGTTTGAAAATTTGATTTCAAATTTCAAAGGAATGTACAGGATTCAAAATAAACCGGATTTTAGTGACACCATAAATATTAGAATCTATTTGAAAATATATTTCCAACGAATCCGAAAAATTGAAATTTAATAGCGGGAATAAAAAGTTATGCCCAGTTGAAATTTCAGAATAGTCGCTATGCAAAATATAGCCCTTAAAAATGGAAATTTTGCAAACGACCTCCGTTTTCGATGAAACCCCTTTTGTTGGATCCGGGATGTCTAATTATTGCTAGATTCCAAAAATCGAAATTTTTTGAATCAATATGTAAGCGTGGCGAAGGAAAATGTGTTTTGACTGTTTCAGCTAATTTGGATCGACCAGAAAAGGGCCATTTTTCAAACGGTCTTCAAATTTGACAAAATTAGTTTTGTTAGGACCGTATCACCAATACGAAGCTAGAAATATTTTTTCTGGAATTTTTAGAGTCAGTATGAGGGCCCCGTAAATTAAAATGTGCGTTCAAGTTCAATATACATTGATTTATATTTTAATTTAAGAGAAAACTGATCAAAACGATAGAATTGACTTACGAAACATATCCCATTGTGTTCGCAAGTGGGGTATTTAGCTAGGGGTGACAGTCGTTAGGTTCGATTTAGAGTTCGATTTAAAAAATAACTTTATAGTGGAGAAAAATAAATAAAATATAAAACCTTTTTCACTAAACCCCTCCCAATTCATTTTTCACGATCGAATTCATTTTCCCCTTTCTGAAAAAAAACCAAAGCCCTCCTTCATCTCGTCGTAGTCGCTCCATCCCACCCCCACGCCATCGCACTCCAGCATCACCCCCTAGCTCCGCCGTTGCCTTCGCCGGTTCCTCCAGCCCCCTCCGATCTCTTCTCCACCTCCATCTCCCCCTTCGATTTAAAAAAACCCACACTCCAGCTAAAAATCTCGCCGCCGACCCCCAATTCGACCACCTCCGGTCAGTGCACCATCACCCGCCACCTCCACTCCCCGCCGATAGCCCCCACCACCACATGAAGTGCAAAAGCAGTTTGTATTTTTTTATCTTTACTTAAAGTAATTAGTTTTAAAGTTATAAAAATCAGTTTTAATATATATTACATTGCATGAAAATGTTATTTTTATTATGAAAGGGTTTTAAATGAAAATATAATTTTTATTATAAGGATAACAATGTAAAAATATGATTTTTACTTGTAAAAGGATTTGATTTTTGATAAGGTAAAAATACGATAATTAATATGACAAAGGTGAGATTTTTATTTAGATAAAGTTGAGATTTTTAGATGAGAAAAGATGTAATTTTTGTTATATAGAAAGCATAATAAAAGTGGGATTTTTGTTTATGTATTAACAACATAAAAATATAATTTTATTATGAAGATGGCAAGATAAAAATATAATTTTTATTATGGAAGTTGCGGTATAAAAATCTGATTTTTATATGAATAACGTTATGATAAAAATACGATTTTTACATATATGATTTTGATATAAAAATATAATTTTTATATAATGTAGAGAATAAAAATATGATTTCTATATATGTAATGAAAAATAAAGTACGATATTTATATATGTAGCAAAATAAAATTTTGATCTTTATTATATATAAAGTGAAATAAAAATGTGATTTTATAGCGTTGAAATAAAAATGTGATTTTTAATGTGAACAGCGTGAAAAAGACTACGTTGGAAATACGGGCAAATCCAGACTGTTCTGAATTTCAGAAATAAAATGGAGGAGTGGAACCCTCGTTGAGAACTTCTCATTTTTATTTTACTTTTCTAGTTATAATATATACTAGGATGCAGACGGTGCTTAGAAGCACCCGACACCCATCGTCCATAGACCATGAACGACTTGTTTGTTTGATTGTATGCTGTTGTGAAAATTGTTTGTGATGTGGAATGGATAAATAAAATATTCATAAATGGAAATAAAATATTTTATAGTTAAATATATAATTTTTAACGCGTATATGAATAAACAAATATTTATAAACAAATCGGACGATTGGTTTATGTACACACATTTGACTGATATTGATTGGGACGATAAATTTTACACATCGCCCAACTACACAAATAAAATTCATTATTTATTGTTTGAAGCCCCACACGGGTATTGGGATGATATATGATATCCACTAATCCCAATAATTAGTTGTATGTCGATCTGTTGATTGACAGACTGTTATAAGTGTTAAATATTTATATTTGATGCTTATGCAGTGTAGAATGCACATTGGATGATGGTTGCCTGTGTTTGATTGTTATTGTGTACATGTGCGTATGAAATCCATATAATCACATTATATGGTAATTGATTGTGTCTGATTCTAGTTTAGAAATAATAAATATTTTAAAAAAACTAATATTTTAAAATAACGAATATTTTAAAATAATATTCGGTAATAGATCAAAATGAGATTTTGATGTCCGATTTGGGATAGACACGAATATATTTAAATATATAAAGCCGTGTTGATTATATCAACGCCATTTTGACGTGAACGATATTTATATTGATTTTATTTATTTCTATAATGAATATCGAAAAGGAATTGATTTCAAAATCTAATGTTTTGAAAATATTACCATTTATATATCGATGATATGGAATATTCAATTTTGACTTGAAATTGAATATGAAGTTGAAATCGTTTTGAAAACGAATTTAAAACGATTTATAAAATACGTTTTAAAAGTAAATCGACGAAATCTATATAATATATATGTTATATATATAATGGCCTGATAGAACGCGCCACGCCGCGACAGTTCGCGAATTTCGACCATTGACTTCGAACGGACATTTCGGGAGATTCGACTATCGGATTCTCCTAAAACCGGAACCTTTGGGTTCATATCGAAATGAGATTTCCAACGAATATTAGAGATTTGAAATCTAACGGTAGGATTTGGAATTATGTCCAAATCAAATTTGGGAAAGGTCGCTGTAAGTGCAGTTCGATGGCTGTTTATGCAAACTCGACTGTACGGGCCTTGATAAAATTATTAAAAATATCAATAATTAGTGTAAAATCATAAGAAATGATTTGGAAAGAATTGGGATGAAAAATTCCATATTTGAAAAGATAAAAATAGATTTTTATCGAAATGAACTAGTTATGAACTAGGATTATAATCCAAATATTTTTAAATAAATAAATTGAATTTGAAATGGTTTTGAAAATAACCAGAATTACCAATATATAAATTGGAAATGGATTTGAATTGAAATTGTCTTCGGGAATATTTCGATGTTGGATTTCGTGATTATACAGATATTGTATGGAAATTTGAAAGATATATATATATATATTGTTATTTCCAATACGATTTGTTGATTTTAGAATTTGATATTGAATATAAGCCGATATATTTTCTATTCAGAGCCATGTATTTAATATCAAATTGGATTTTGGGTTTGTCGTGAATGGTATCTTTAATAATACTGTTCTTAAACACAATGGAGTTAAGAAAATTAGAAACTGACTGGAGATTAGTTAAGTTGAATGATTTCCTGGGTATTGATCTGATGTTGGTTTCGGCCTCCGGGGTTAACACCTAGGGAATTGTTCTCTTACTAATTTACGGTTAGAGACTGATGGAATGTGAATTGGGTTGTTGTGAACTGTGTTTTAGCAACATTCCTTCTTTAACCCGATTTACAGTGAAATTGGATTTGGAATTTATAAATCTTTTGTTAAGATTTTAAGGAGATTTTCCAAAGTAAATTTTTCCAATTTAACATATTAAACTGGGATTGAATGGAACTCGATTTGGTTATAATCGAAGTAAGCTTCTGTAGAGGAAGACAATTAATATATATATGGAATTTAAAAGACCTTGTCGTTATTCCATTGATATTATCGGTTGGATATGGAAGTTTATATCGATTATATATATCGATTTGTTTTCCATGAAGATTCCATTGTTAATGGAATGTGATTTTGGGTTGTCGTGAATGGTATCTTTAATAATATTGTTCTTAGACCCAATGGAGTAAAGAAAATTAGAAACTAACTGGAGATTAGTTAAGTTGAATAGTTTCCTGGGTATTGATCTGGTGTTGGTTTCGGCCTTCGGGGTTAATACTTAGGGAATTGTTCACTTGCTAATTTATGGTTAAAGGCTAATGGAATGGAATGTGATTTTGGATTTATCCTGAACTACGTTTTAAATGACATTGGTATTTTAACCCAGTTAAAGACAGGATATGGTTTCCCAAGTTAAACAATCGTTAATATTGATTTTTGGGAAGATTAAAACCAAGTGGAGTTTTAATGCATCTTTAATTAGATTGAAATGATATCCAAAGGAAGATTAAAGAATAAATTTAAAGAATTTATCTTTGATAAAATTAATGGGAACCTTTCCCAAAGTATAAGAACAATTAAATAAAGGAATATTCTGGATTGGAATGAGGCCTATGTTGTGTTTTTATAGCACTTGTTTATTATATACGCGAGTTATTCAGAAAGACCGGGTTTATCCCATTCTGAATAACTGGTTCGACGATATGTCGAGGATGAAGACGGTGGTTGAAGACTGGAGGTCTTCACATCATTTGGATGATTACTAATGTCTTGATTGGGTTGTACACCCAAGGCGAGGTAATAAGTGGTGATCGTACAGACGTACTTGGAGATCGACGGATATGCGGGGGCCTCTCCCCTGTATTGGACATATTGGGGAGCAATAAGGTGCCTCCGGTTTCATTCAGACCCAGAACGAACTTGTAAATGGATGTGTGTCTGACATCGGATTTTATTCTGTGCAATTGATATACATCGGTTGCATAGCGTGAATTGCCTGTGTGGCATGCTGAGATGCAAATGATCAAGACTTATGTTCAAAAGCAGAGTCTTGTGGTTGATGATCAAAGCACGGCCTTTGTGGTGTAGCTTTGTGTAGCGTTATTTCGTGAGCCTCACACCCCGGTGTGAACCAGAAATGGAAGAGGTCTTCAGGGAGGACAAGCGTTTCTTTCTAGCTAGGAGTGGTGTCAGCGTTTTGTATGCCCTGGCATTTACTTATGTGGATGAGGCATAGGAGGCGGCTCAGTTATATCGGTCGATCCGAGGCCGATGGAGTCATTTGGCTCATTTAAGCCCCCATAAGGCGGGGAAACACGGTTTTCAGGCATTTTAATCCCCATCGAGTGGACCAGCCCTGACGATCCAAGGCTTGTTTGTGCGCTTGCCTAAGGCTCGGGCCAGAGAGTCTCGAAGCGGTAAGGACGATCCCTTGCCTTGGTTCACAGATGGTAATCCAACTTCCAATACGACATTTTGAGGTTTTGATTGTAAACCTATATATGTCGACATAGTGGTATGGGGCACTTATGCCGTCTATGATTGATACTTATGATTGAAATTGTTTTGACACTTTACACTTATAGTAATAATAAAACATGAAATTTTACGTACCAAGCATTCCTGGCTATTATAAGGTAAAAACTCTATCCTCTGGCTTGCGTTGCATTGTGTGATGGGACCTGAGTCTTATAATAGCTCCATTGCTCTTTATTTAGCATTGCGCTGCTGTTTTTGCACTGGTATTCTTAGGAGGAAACCCGTTCCGTGTTATACGGCGTGGTCCCTTGATTTACCGAACTTTGAAATAAAGATTAATAACTGTTTTAGTTCTCACACCAGTAACATGACTGACTTGGAGTTTATTGTTTTAACGTAAACTCTAGGTGCTCTTATTTTTCACGGGAAGCTAGTAGTTTTGGTTTTGCAGATTTATATTCACAGAATCCTGATTTACAGCTGGAACGATATCCGGAAAGCTCTGTATCTGTATATCCTTTTCAGTTGTGTTTTATATTATTTTCCGCTACATTGTGACTTGTAAATCTCTGATGTTTAGTAAATGTATATGATTTATTCATACTCTGTATATTCTTGTATTCTGATGAAATTGTTGCAATAAGCAATGAAATGTTCTTCTGTTTGTTTTCTGATTCATCTTGTCCTCAATACAATTCGTGCTTACCTTCACGGGGAAGTTCGGTTCGTGTCATACAACACAACGGAAATAAAAATACTATATATCTAACACTGAAGCCTCCTACTCCAAGCTCCTTTAGATAGATCTATAAAATCCTGAACTACTTGATTTTCCGTACAAATTTGGGCACCCAAGAGCTTAAGTAAGACAAAACAAAATAAACTCTGGGTCATTCATGGGACTGGTATGAGTAAACAATTTAAAATAGTTTGATAAAATAAACGATATCTTATAAGACCACACCATATAACACTGAACGGGTTTTTCCCTTATGAGAATCCAAAACATTTGATTTAACTTTCAAAATCCGTTTGAAATAAACGATAATCGTTATATCTAAACCCTTTTGATATTATAATAGTGTCTAAATCAAATAAATAGAAATCTAGTGAAACGTTTGCATCTCATGTTCCATATATACATATATAATATACAATCAAAACCGTGAACACTTATTCGGTAATGAATCTCCAACTATGACAAGGTATGGAACCAACTTATGATAGTGTATCTCTGGTGGAGAATACACTGGGTTCAATAAGAACATCTTGTAACCCGACATACATGACCGACCACTCATTTCACTTGAGTGTATCGAATGTATATATAACGACCCGAACTTCCCCGGTCTTCGAAGAGAATAGAAAGAACGAATTGTCTGAGAACACGAGAATTCAGAACACAAACAGAAGAACATTTCATTGCTTATTACAACAATTTACATCAGAGTACAAGAATATACAGAGTATGAACAAATAATATACATTTGATAAATATCATAGATTTACATATTAAAATGCAGTGGAGAATAATACAAACACAATTAAAAGGAATACACGGATACAGACCTTTCCGAGTACAGTTCCAGTTGTAAACCAGGATCCTGTGAATATAACATCAGCAAAACCAAAACTACTCGCTGCCCATGTGGAAAATAGGGGAACCCAGAATTTAGGTTAAAACAATAAACTCCATGTCTGTTATGTGACTGGAGTGAGAACTAAAACAGTTATTAAATCATTACTTTAAAATGAAGTAAATCAAGGGACCACGCTGCATAACACAAAACGGGTTTCCTCCCAAGAATACCAATGCATAAAACAAACAACGCAATGCTTTTTCGAAAAATGAAGCTATTATAAGACCCAGGTCCCATCACACAATGCAACACAAGCCAGAGGACAGGGTTTTCCTCTATAATAGCCAAACATGCTTGGTACGTTTAAAACAAATCATTTGATACTATTATAAGTGCATAGTGTATAAAACAACTTCAAATATAAATGTATCAATCATAGGCAGCATGGGTACCATCTATCATGTCGCCAATACGAGGCTCTACAATTAAAACCGCAAAGTCACGTATTGGAAGTTGGATTTCTGTTTGTGAACCAAGGCAAGGGATCGTCCTTACCCCTTCGAGACTCTCTATCCCGAGCCTCAGGTAAGCGCGTAGGCAAGCCTTGGATCGTCAGGGCTGGTCCACATGGAGTCGATTAAAATGCCTGAACAATGCGTTTCCCCGCCCTATGGGGCATAAACTGGTCAATATATTGACCAAACCATCCATCATCCCTATAGTGACCGATATAACTGAGGAGCCTCGTTATCCATCATCCACATAAGTAAAATGTCTGGGCTCCATACCATGACACCACTCCTAGCTAGAAGAAACACAAGCCATCCCTGAGGTCCTCTCTCGTTTCTGGTTCACACCAGGTTGTGAGGATCGCGAATTAACGCTATACACAAAGCCATGCTATATTAGAGCCGCGCTTTGATCATCAACCACAAGACTCTTCTTTTCAACGGAAGCCTTGAACATTTGCATCTCAGCATGCCACACAGGCAATTCACGCCATGAGACTGATGTCTATCGATATATAACCTCTGAGCTCGTACGTCTCAGAGAAGGGTGTTAAGCAAGAGAATAAATTCTCCGCCACCAAACAAATATATATTTAATAGAAATCAATCAACACAGAATATAATCCAATGTCAGACACACATCCATTTACAAGTTCGTTCTGGGTCTGAACGAAACCGAAGACACCTTATTCCTCGTCCCATATGTCCAATAAAGGAGAGATGTCCTCGCATATCCGGTCGATCTCTAAGTATGTCTGGACGATCACCACTTATTACCTCGTCTTAGGTGTATAGCCCAATCAAGCCATCAGTAATCATCCAAACGATGTGAAGACCTCCGGTCTTCAACCACTGTCTTCATCGTCAACATATCGTCGAATCAGTTATTCAAAATAGGTATAAACCCGGTCTTTCCGAAAAACTCGTTTATTTTATAAGAAGTGTTATAAAAACACAACATATGCCTCATTCCAATCAAGAATATTATTTTATTCAAATATTCTTTTCACAATTTTAAACCAAATTATGGTTTTCCAAACTAGTCGGGATCAGCGAACCTTACCGAAGTAATCATTTGTTTTATTTCCCAATCCCAACCTATTTATCCCATGGAGAAAAACTAGTAGTACTCCATATCTAACACCTACGGTGTTATCGGTAAAATTAATTACCATTTCACATTCAAATCTAATTAAAGATTTAACTATAGCTTGGAGTAAAATTGGTGATACTCCATTCTCGATCATTTCCCCAATTTGATAATTTAAATTATCAGATTCACATTTCAATTTACTTAAAGATTCATTAAAACTCTAGTTCAGTTTTAATCTCTAAAAGTCATTACCTAATGATTTTTCAAAGTTAAGAAATTAATCTTATCTTTAACTGGGTTAAAGAACTAATATCATTTAAAACATAGCTCACGATAAACCCAAAATCACATTCCATTAACAATGGAATATTCATAGAAAACAAATCAATATATATAATCGATATAAACTTCCATATCCAACCGATAATATAAATGGAATAACGGCAAAGCCTTTTAAATTCCATATATAGTAACCGTCTTCCTTAATAAAAGTTCACTTCGATTATTATCAAATCGAATTCCATTCCAATTTATTTTATTCAATTGGAAACTTTTCTTTGGAAATTTTCCTCTAAATCTTAATTAAAAGATTTATAAATTCCAAATCACATTTCATTGTAAATCGGGTTAAAGAACGAATGTCAATTAAAACACAGTTCATAATAAACCCAATTCACATTCCATTTTTTACCAGTTACTAAATATAACTGGAAACTCCAATAATCTTAATTAAAAGAATTATTCTTTTTACACGGGGTTTAAGAACAGTGTTAATGAAGACACCATTCACGATAAACCCAAAATCCCATTTCAATTCAATTCCAATTAAATATTAATTGGTAAATTTCATTAAATTTTAACTAAAAGATTTAATCTTCTCTTAACTGGGTTTAAGAATAGTGTTAATGAAGACACCATTCACGACAAACCCAAAATTCAATTCAATATTAAATACAAGGCTCTGAATAGAAATTATGTCGGCTTATATTCAATATCAAATTCTGAAATCAACAAATATAGTATTGGGAATAACAATATATATGTTCCAAACTCCTCCACAATATCCGTATAATCATGGAATCCAATATCGAAATATTCCAAAGATAATTTCGATTCAAATCCATTCCAATTCGCATATTGGAAATTCTGGTTATTTTTAAAACCATTTTGAATCCAATTTATTTATTTAAAAATATTGGATTATAACTCTAGTTCATAACTAGTTCATTTCGATAAAAATATATATTTATCTTTTCAAATATGGAAATTTTCACGCCAATACTTTCCAAATCATTTATTATGATTTTACACAAATTATTAATAATGTTATCAAGGCCCGTACAGTCAATTCCCATAAGCGATCATCGAACTGCACTTACAACGACCTTTTCCAAATTTGATTTGAACAAAATTCCAAATCCAACAATTAGATTTCAAATTTCTTGTGTTCGTTGGAAAGCTCTTTTCGATACGAACCCAACGGTTCTGGTTTTCAAAGAATCTAACGGTCGGATCTCCCGTAATGTCAATTCGAAGTCAATGGTCGAAATTCGCGAACGGTCGTGGCGCGACGTGCTCTATTCAGGCCATTTTTATATATAATATATATATTATATATATTTCATCGATTTCCATTTAAATGTATTTTATCAATCGTTTATAAATTCATTTTAGAACGATTCTAACTTCATTTCAAATTTCAAATCAAATTTGAATATTCCTTAATAAATTCATTTTAAAACGATTCTAACTTCATTTCAAATTTTAAATCAAATTTGAATATTCCTTAATAAATTCGTTTTAAATTCATTTTAAAACGATTCTAACTTCATTTCAAATTTCAAATCAAATTTGAATATTCCTTAATAAATTCGTTTTAAATTCATTTTAAAACGATTTCAATTTCATTTCAAAATTTAAATCAAATTTGAATATCCTTTATCACTTAAAATATTAAAATGATAATATTTTCAAAATACCTGATTTTGATTATACACTAGATTTTATTTAAAAATATTCTTTAACTCTGAATTGGAATCAAACTCAATCAATTACCATATAATTTTAATTATATGGATTTCATATGACACATGTATATAACAACAATCAAAATCAATCAACCACTATCAGAGTGCATCACACAGCTGCATAAGCATTAGATATAAATAATTAACACTTACAATAGTCTGTCAACCCGTCGATTGACATACAACTAAATATTGGGATTAGTTTATGTCCAATATCATCCCAATACCCGTGTGGGGTTTTCAAACAAAAAATACTAATTATTATTAGTGCAGTTGGGCGATGTGTAAAATTTATCGTCCCAATCAATATCAGTCAAATGTGTGTACATAAATAAATCATCTGATTTGTAAATGAATATTTATTTCAACACGTGAATGTTTATCTATACAGTCCATTTATACAATAAAAATGATAGTTTTATTATTCAAATATTTTATTCATCACATGAATATTTTATACTGTTTATATATACAATAAAAATGATATTTTTATTATTCAAATATTTTATTTATCACATGAATATTTTATATAGTTCATATATATAATAAAAATGATATTTTTATTATTCAAATATTTTATTCATCACATGAATATTATATACAGTTTATATATACAATAAAAATGATATTTTTATTATTCAAATATTTTATTTATCACATGAACATTTTATATAGTTTATATATACAATAAAAATGATATTTTTATTATTCAAATATTTTATTCATCACATGAATATTTTATACAGTTTATATATACAATAAAAATGATATTTTTATTATTCAAATATTTTTATTCAACACAATACAATCAACAGTCAGAATACCGTCCATTTCCACAACACAATACAATCAAACAAGTCATCCATGGTTTGTGGATGACAGTTTCAGGAGCTACTAAGCCCCGTTTGCAACCTAGTATATATTTAACTGTAAAATAATTATTGAGAAGGAGTTCTCACAGTTGGTTTCCACTCCACCAGTTTTAATTCTGAATTTCTGAACAGTTTGGATTTGAATTTGCCCAAAATTCTAACATGCTCCAAATTGGACCCGGTTAGTCTTGTTGGGAAGCTCTCGTCCCCACGATCGCGACGGATCCAGCTTTTTGCAATTTCGACCTCGTGTGAAAAAGTTACGAAGTCACGAAGTTTAAACAAAATAATGCATTGTTAATAAAATTAATTAACTATTTAATAATGTTTCAGAGCGTTACCTTTTCCTTAATTAGTTCTGGCCATCATCGAACCATGCTCCAATTAGAAACTTCGTCATCGTCGCCACCACACGTTGCCTAGGACCGATCAGGTGCTTCCACCCCCAACGGCGTAGCGAGCCGCGCCTCTTGTAACGCCCCACCTCCGTTAAGGCCACTCTCAAAGGGACTGCCTTAACTTCGGTGGAGCATTTTAAGGTACAAGATACTAATAAATTATAAGACAAAAAAATTAAGCAGTGGAAAAAGATCAATATTATTTCATAAATACTTGTTCAACACAACAATTCAACAACTGTTTCAACCTTCCAAATTATTACAACTTTTCATCTGTCTTGAAAACATAAAGAAGCAATACTGAAAATAAAATGACATAAATCCCCATCAGTTGCTTGACCATAGCCATAGCTCAAAAAGGAAAGTCCAAGCCTTACATCTACGGTCTTCAAGCTTTGACTAATATGGATTAAGCAGAAGTGTTTCCTCCCTGCGGACCTGGAGGGGGGGAGGACGGAAGAAAAGAAGCGAAAGGAAAATGGGTCAGACATAAGTCTGGTAAGCCCAGTTATTTAATAGCATGTAAACAAATGAAAGACTATTACATGAATAAACTAAACTTAGAATGATACCACAAGGGTAGTGTAGTCCTAAGATGAGGTAAGGTAAGATTTATCTAGATTTGGCTATCGCACCCACTTTTACTTCTCTGCACCCACTAACAGCTGTTTGAATAGGAATGTATGTTCATGATAAAGTGATCCCATTCATGTATTGATCGACTCCTACTCGCATTCATATATTCCCGGTGTCATGCAGCCCCACGTGATTTTTAGGTACTTGTGCTGGTTCCAGTATAGGGAGTATCAAGTCCTATAATGGCAACCCTGACACGATTCAAAGATGCACAGGTGTACGCCTGGTGCCCAATGCCTGCTTTTTCCACTCCGAAGCCCGTGCATGCCCGTACTCCATCGGAACCTACACTGACGCATCTAACCGCCGCTCATTTTGACCGCTTATATTCAGCCCAGTAATCGTGCCCCACCCTGCCTAGTAAAGGGTACCTTGATACATCCATGCGGGATACTGCTGAAACGGGTCCTCGCTACTACGTTTTTTCTAGTCAACATGCTAAATTGGTTAAGTGTCCTTGGTTTGACTTAACCCCCATCAATCTTGTCTAGTTAACATGTTGAATTGGCTAAGTGTTTTCTCAATTACTTAACCCCACCCATCTTGTCTTGTTAACATGTTAAGTTGGTTAAGTGTTTCCTTAATTACTTAACCTCACCAATTCTAGATTTATTGTTCATGAGCTTTAATTAATTAATTAATTAAAGTACCAACCCCTCACATTAGACAGGTATTGTTGTAGTTACTGGATGTACCGGTCAGTTCGGGGAAGGTTTACACCACAAATCAGTCTAATCTCGGGTCTTTCTAGGCTTGATGCACTAACCTCTCACATTAGACAGGTATTGTTATGGTTACTGGATGTGCCAACTGGTTCCGGGCAGGTTTACATCGCAACTCAGTCTAACATCGTGTTAGGCATATTCATCTTTTAAATTTTAGTATATGTTACTTTTCTACAAGTGTTTCATGTTACATGCTTAATTATGTTCAAGACTAACGGTATAAATTATACCATTCATGGCCTTAACCATTTACATGGTTTTGGACCCACCTACATTATTAACATGTTTTGATTTAATGACTATCCCAACGTTACACCCGTTTGTTCGTTCGTATTAATCACATAAAATCTTTGGGCCCGCATATTAGCCCAATTTATAAACAAGAGGTAAATAAGGTAACATGCATAATATAGATTCAACTAAACATGTAAATTTTGCATACAACTTTATTCATACAGTTTAACATGTCACATGAACTTGCATATAATTTAGACTTAAATAATTATAAGCATAAAACATGTTAATATGTGGATCTAGGCATGTGTGAACATAACCTCAATTATAAACTAGCATATGACATAATCATGACATGTCCAATTCCAAAGCATGTACAATTTTAACATTAACATATAGGTGTGAACTAGATCTAACAAGGTGAACTTGCATAAATCATTTTTCAAACATGCATATAAATATAGATCTAGTTTTGGATCTAACGTGAAGCATATGAATATATATATATACATAGATCTTGTCTTGGATCTACCGTAATGCATACAACTTGCATTAATCATATAAACATATATATGTAGATCTTAACATGAAACATATAACTTGCATATGATATTGATAGTTTCATTCTAAATTCTGAATAGATCCGACACCAAGTGCAATAAGCCACAAACATTCCAAAATAATTCATGATAAAATCATCATAAGAAACAGGCATGAATTGGCATCGTCAATATTATACAACCTGGTACAATTCTATTTTTTACTTTATGTCAAATCACGTCTTAAATTTATTTACATCTAAAAGATAACTACCTTTACAACAAACGATGGTCTTGATTTCTGGAATCTGTATTCTAAAGTTGAAATGCTCGCCTTTGGTGTAGACAATCGTTGTTTTAATTTAGTTTTGATTTAGCTTGGTTCGTCTCTTTGTTAGCTTCAAGTGGCGGCTACTCTAGGTTGTCTAATGGCAACATGACGGCTCTTGGTTTTATTTTTAATATGATTTAGGGTTGAGGTATTAGGTTGCTTACATAGAGATTTGATTTAATAGGAGCCGTCAGATCGTCTCAGAATCAATCAAGACCATTAAGACAATATAGAGTTATCCAGAACAGCCAACTCAGCCCTAATGACTCAGCAGGGAGTCACAAATCGTCGGATTTCAGATCTTCCTGAGGGGTAGGTCAACCCCCAGGTCGACCCCCAGGTCGACACTAAGGTCGACCTGTACAGGGGAGGTCGACATTAGGGTTGACCCCCTGGTCGACCTGATCTCTGGGCGGGAAATTTCCCGCCCATCCCAATCTTGCTTCTGGATTTGAATTTTGAATTTAAATTAAACTATTTGAATTTCCCGAAACTTCCGAAGGTCATAACTTCTTCATACGGAGTCCAATTCTCGCAAACTTGGACTCTATCTCAAGCAGAATTTCAAGACGAACACAATGATGTAACCCATTTCCCTCGATTCTTGCATTTATAATTAAGTATAGTTTAATTCATGACTTAACGTCTTTCCCGAAAATACGGGATGTTACATTCTACCCTCCTTTAAGGATTTCGTTCCCGAAATCTCCAAGTCTGGAAGAATGTATATCCTAGCATCCAATCGTCCATCTACTCAACCATCAAACACAGGCGTCCATTGTCCTTAAAAGACTTCTAATGCTTCATGATGATATGCATAGTGTGTGTGTATATGTCTTTATCTAATGCAAAATCAGGCGGTCTACTGATTCAGTTGACCTCCTTAATGTGAATTATGACTGTGCCATGAATCCATTATGTATGCAATTATTCCTAATCATACTTTAACAACTTCTACATGAGTGCACAATCATTCATACATATGCAACATCCATATGCTAACACATCAAGTTTCAATCCATATACAATTTCATGCATTCATATGCAAATGCAATATGAAAGTGATTGAGCCGATCTAGAACCTAATGTGTGTGTGCATATGCATCCACGAGCAACCACTAGCAACCACTTGCAACCATCAATCATAACATGTTTCAAATACATGTTTACATCCATTGGTTTCTACCTAAGGATAAGGATGGGACCGAGGAGATATACTTAGAAAAGATAGGTACAAGAATAAACTTAAGGAAAAAGAGATCAAAGATGTAGCCTCAAAAAGAAAAGGGCAGGCCGTGCGTATTCTGTCCTTAGTTTCCCAAGTCACGCCTTCCTCGTTGTTGCTCCATTGAACTTTAACAAGCTTGACTTCACGGTTGCGTAGCCTTTTGACTTTCGTTCCCAAGATACGAGTTGGGACTCTCCTCACAGTCGCCTCTCGCACTACTTCTACTTCCTCTAATATGCTTGGTTCCACCACTTCCGCAGACTCATGTAAGCACTTCCGTAGGTGAGAGACATAAAAGACATTGTGAACTCCAGCCAACTTTTCAAGTAGCTCTAATTTGTAGGCCATCATCCCAATTCTTTCAATGATAGGAAATGGTCCTATGAATCTAGGTGCCAATTTCCCTTTGGATCCAAAGTGAACGACATTCCTCGAAGGAGATACTTTAAGGAACACCTTGTCTCCAACCTCAAACTCAAGGTCGGTCCTTCTTTTGTCTGCTTAGGACTTCTGCTATCTTGAGCAGTCTTCATTCTTCCTCGTATCAAGTCCACTTTCTCTGAAGTTTCCCTAATCATGTCTGGCCCAAGTATAAGCTTATCTGTGGATTCCCACCAACAGGTTGGTGATCGACACGATCTCCCGTATAAGGCTTCGAAGGGTGCCATGCCTATTGTGGCTTGGTAGCTATTGTTGTAAGCGAATTCCACCAAAGGTAAATGATCTTCCCATGTCCCTCCGAAGTCGAGAATGCATAGTCTCAAGAGGTATTCTAATACTTTGTTCACTCTTTACGTCTAGCCATCGGTTTGAGGGTGATAGACTACGCTTAAGCATACTACATCTTCTTGCAAACTCTTCGAGAACTCGCTCATAAAGATAGGGTCTCGATCGCTTACTATGCTGGAAGGTATCCCATGCAGTCGAACTATCTCTTTAAGATATAGATATGCTAAAGATGAGGCAGTCCTTCTACTTTTGACAGGTATAAAGTGAGCGCTTTTTGTAAGCCTGTCCACTATTACCCAAATGCTAGTATTTCCCCTTCTTGACCTAGGCAACCCATCAATAAAGTCTATCGAGATGCTATCCCATTTCCACTGTGGGACCTTTAAAGGATGGAGTAGACCACCAGGGTTTTTCTGCTCCGCTTTGACTTGTTGGCATATTAAACACTTAAAAACAAATTCATCCACGTCCTTCTTCAAGTCATTCCAAAAGAAAACTCTTTTGACGTCTTTATACATTTTGTCTCCACCTGGGTGTATGGTCAACTTTGAATGGTGTGCTTCTTCTAGAACCGTTTTCACTAAATCTCTTGCTTGTGGGACGCATAGTCTTCCATCCCGTCTCAACCAGCCCTTGGCATCAATGGAATATCTATTGAGGTGACTAGAAGCCTCACCCCTAATTAGCTTATCCATCACATCGGCTAGCTGAGGGTCTTCTCATTGCGCGGCTTCAGTTGATTCCAAAAGAGTTGGTCGTACTTCTAACGTTGCTAACAAGCCCGGTACAAAGTCAAAGGAGGGTCTAAAGTTAAAATTTGATATGAACTCCAAGCTTTGCCTTTCTACAAAGAGAGGGCTTAAAGTCAGCTTCTTTCTACTTAAGGCGTCTGCTACTATATTGCCCTTACCAAGAGTATAGGCAATCTCAAAATCATATGAGGCGAGAAATTCCATCCACCTTTGCTGCCTTAAGTTAAGATCTTTCTGAGAGAAAAGGTATTTTAATGATTTATGATCAGTAAATAATTCAAATTTTTCTCCTAGCAGATAATGACGCCATGATTTAAGGGCGAAAACGATGGCAGCTAGTTCTAAATCATGAGTTGGGTAATTCTTCTCATGAACCTTCAACTGCCTTCCTCCATAGCAAACTACTTTGCCTTCTTGCGTTGGGACAACGCCCAATTCTGTTCTGCATGCGTCCGTATATACTGTAAACATCTTGCTTCCATCAGGCAATGTCAGAACTGGGGTTGTTGTCAGAGCCCTTTTCAAACGTTGGAAAGCAATATCACAATTCAAATCCCAAGCAAAAGTCAAGTTCTTCTTTGTCAATCTTGTCAGCGGAGCTGAGATTTTCGCAAAGTCCTTAATGAACTTTCGATAATAGCCCGCTAGCCTGAGAAAGCTTCGGACTTCGGTTGCTTTTCGCAGAATCTTTCAATCTTGCACCGTGACTACTTTTGCGGGGTCCACGACTATCCCCACTTTGGACACCACATGTCCAAGATACCTTACTTCTTCTCTCCAAAAGTGGCATTTGGAGAATTTTGCTTTCAGCTGATGCGCTCGAAGGGTATCTAATACTTCCTTTAAATGCACAGCATGTTCTTCCTCGCTTTTTGAGAAGATTAATATGTCGTCCACGAAGACCACCACAAATTTGTTGAGGAATTCCGGAACACCCTGCTCATCAAGTCCACGAAATAGGCAGGTGCGTTTGTCAACCCGAAAGGCATGACAAGCCACTTGAAGAAACCATCCGGGGTCCTAAATGCGGTCTTTTCAATGCTATCCTCAGCCACTCTTAACTGATGAAAGCCGGTAGCCAGATCTAGTTGGGAGAAAATGGATGCTCCTACGAGCTGATCAAACAGATCGTCAATTCTTGGGAGTGGGTACCTATTCTTCTTGGTTAGCTTGTTCAGCTCCCTATAATCTACGCATAGGCAGAGTGAACATCAGCTTTGATCGCGAACACCACTGGAGCACCCCATTCAGAAATACACCGTCTTATAAACCCCTTCTCAACCAATTCTTTAACTTGCTGACCGAGGTCTTTTCTCTCCCTTGGAGCCATGTGTCTAACGGGTAAAGCAACGGGTTTTGCATTCTCGACGAGGTATATGCGGAAGTCTATTTCCCACTTCGGAGGTAAGCCCTTTACCTCTTCAAACACATCCAGGTATTCACGGACTACTCTAACAGACTGCAAATTCTCAACAGACACATCAAGAGATTCAAGATAACTAAGCATGACAGAGTCATGGGATTACAAGAAATTTCGAGAGTGTTACCAAGGCGAGTCATGAGTCTAACCACTCTCTTTTCATAGTCAAGGACGACACTATTACTGGATAGCCAGTCCATGCCTAGAATCAGCCCATAGCCCATGAATCCCAAAACATAAGCATTACATTTAAACCCAACGCTTAAAATAGAGTTTTCCAAATCCAAACAAATCATTGACAAATAAACTGAGCCCCCAATTGGATTTGAAACAACTAAGGGATCCTCTACTATATGAGTGTATAGGTGTAGAGATTCAACTAAAGCAGTAGATATAAAAGAGTGCGATGCTCCAGAATCAAAGAGAGTTCGAACAGGATTATCAAACAGATAAACTAAACTCTCAACAAAAATATGTCTACCTCGTTCCTGCAGAGGTGCAACGAAAGCATGAACCTGCCCTCCAGAAGATGATCCAGTCTTCTGCACTTGCCCTTGTCTTTTTGGGCAGTCCTTAGACAAGTGTCCAATATCCCCGCACTGGAAACAAGCGCCCAATTTCCTCTTTTTCTTTTTGCTGTCCCTAGCCAAGTGTCTAGGTATCCCACAGAAATTGCACTTCATCTTCTTACGGGATTTATTATCCTTCTCGCCTTTCTTAGGGTCCGTCTTCTTGTTCTGAGATCCATCTCCTTTCTTGTTTTGAGGCTCTTCCTTCTTCATCTCCTTCTTGCCATCTTTGTTCTCCTCCTGCAACGAGCCATATACACAAGCCTCTCGTAAGTTGCTCTCATAGGTATATGGGACATTGCCAAACCTTGCAGTGGCTCATTCAGTCCTTTGGAAAAGCGGAGAGCCTTCTTGTTGGAGTGTTTCTAACTCCAGTTCGAGCAAGCTGGTTGAATTTATTGACGTATTCTTTGACCGACAAGCTGCCCTGTTTAAGTGATAGGAACTTCGCCATTTGCAGACTCTGCTTAGCTTATGAGAGGAACTTCATTTCAAATCTCGCCTTGAAGTCCTCTCAAGTCTCTATCGATCTTTCAGCATTAGTGACCTCCCACCAGAAGGAGGCCTCGTCTTTGAGCAACCACACCACCAACTGTAGTTTCTGCCTCTCATCTACTTCAAAGATAACGAATAAGTCCTCAGTCTCCTTGAGCCAGTTTCTGGCTTCCACGAATGATTCGCTCCCCTTAAATTCTTTTCCACCCATGGATCTAAAGTCTCTACAGATCTTTGAGAAAGCATTTCCTCTCGGAGGAGGAGGAGCAGCAGCTGGGGGAGGAGGATTATCTGTTGGGCCCACGTCGTTGGCACTAGCCTCTAGGTACCTCCTGAACCAGCCAGGTATCTATACACCCTATGGAAGCTTGAGATTCCCAGACATGCTGAAACGAAAAAGGAAAGGTTCAAAACAAAGGATAGAAAGATATGGCATATGGCTTTGGGGGTTTATGCCTTTTAAAGTAAAATAACACTTTTTCTTGGAAATGCTTCTTTATGACTTCTTTTTGAAAAATAGTTTCAAATATTTTATCCGATCTGGTAACCATTAGCTCTGATACCGAGTGTAGCACCCCACCTCCGTTAAGGTCATTCTCAAAGAGAATGCGTTAACTTCGGTGGAGCGTTTTAAGGTACAAGATACTAGTAAATTACAACAAAGAAAAATTAAGCAGCGGAAAAAGATCAATATTATTTCATAAATACTTGTTTAACACAACAATTCAACAACTGTTTCAACCTTCCAAATTATTACAACTTTACATCTGTCTTGAAAACATAAAGAAGCAATACTGAAAATAAAATGACATAAATCCCCATCAGGTGCTTGACCGTAGCCATAGCTCAAAAAGGAAAGTCCAAGCCTTACATCTACGGTCTTCAAGCTTTGACTATCTGGATTAAGCAGAAGTGTTTCCTCCCTGCGGACATGGGGGGGTGAAGAAAAGAAGCAAAAGGAAAATGGGTCAGACATAAGTCTGGTAAGCCCAATTATTTAATAGCATGTAAACAAGTAAAAGACTATGACATGAATAAACTAAACTTAGAATGATACAAGGATAGGGTAGTCCTAAGACGAGGTAAGGTAAGATTTATCTAGATTTGGCTATCGCACCCACTTTTACTTCTCTGCACCCACTAAGAGCTATTTAACTAGCAATGTATGTTTATGATAAAGTGATCCCATTCATGTATTGATCGACTCCTACTCGCATTCATGTATTCCCGGTGTCATGCGGCCCCACGTGATTTTTAGGTACTTGTGCTGGTTCCAGTATAAGGTGTATCAAGTCCTATAATGGCAATCCTGACACGATTCAAAGATGCACAAGTGTACGCCTGGTGCCCAGTGCCTGCTTTTTCCACTCCGGAGCCCGTGCACGCCCGTACTCCATCGGAACCTACACTGACGCACCTAACCGCCACCCTTTTTGACTGCTTATATTCATCCCAATAATCGTGCCCCACCCTGCCTAGTTCAGGGTACCTTGATACATCCATGCGGGTTACTGCTGAAATAGGTCCCTGTTACTAGGGTTTTTCTAGTCAACATGCTAAATTGGTTAAGTGTCCTTGGTTTGACTTAACCCCTATCAATCTTGTCTAGTTAACATGTTGAATTGGCTAAGTGTTTTCTCAATTACTTAACCCCACCCATCTTGTCTTGTTAACATGTTAAGTTGGTTAAGTGTTTCCTTAATTACTTAACCTCACCAATTCTAGCTTGATTGTTCATGAGCTTTAATTAATTAATTAATTAAACCACCAACCACTCACATTAGACAGGTATTGTTGTAGTTACTGGATGTGCTGGTCGTTTCCGGGCAGGTTTACACCACAACTTAGTCTAACCGCGGGTCTTTCTGGGTTGATGCACTAACCTCTCACATTAGACATGTATTGTTGTGGTTACTGGATGTGTCAGTCGGTTCCGGGCAGGTTTACACCACAACTCAGTCTAACCTCGGGTTAGGCATATTCATCTTTTACATTTTAGTATATGTAACTTTTGTACAAGTGTTTCATGTTACATGCTTAATTATGTTCAAGACTAATGGTATGAATTATACCATTCATGGCCTTAACCATTTACATGGTTTTGGGCCAACCTACATTATTGACATGTTTTGATTTAATAACTATCCCAATGTTACCCCCGTTTGTTCGTTCGTATTACTCACATAAAGTCATTGGGCTCGCATATTAGCCCAATTTATAAACAAGAGGTAAATAAGGAAACATGCATAATATAGATTCAACTAAACATGTAAATTTTTCATACAACTTTATTCATACAGTTTAACATGTCACATGAACTTGCATATAATTTAGACTTAAATAATTATAAGCCTAACACATGTTAATATGTGGATCTGGGCATATGTGAACATCACCTCAATTATAAACTAGCATATGACATAATCATGACATGTCCAATTCCAAAGCATGTACAATTTTAACATTAACATATAGGTGTGAACTAGATCTAACAAGGTGACTTGCATAAATCCATTTTTCAAACATGCATATAAATATAGATCTAGTTTTGGATCTAACATGAAGCATATGAATATATGTATACATAGATCTTGACTTAATACATACAACTTGCATTAATCATATAAACATATATATGTAGATCTTAACATGAAACATATAACTTGCATATGATATTGATAGTTTCATTCTAAATTCTTAATAGATCCAACAGTAACTCCAATAAGCCATAAACATTCCAAAACAATTCATGATAAAATCATCACAAGAAACAGGCATGAATTAGCATCGTCAATATTATAAAACCTGGTACAATTCTATTTTTCACTTTATGTCAAATCACGTCTTAAATTTATTTACATCAAAAGGATAACTACACTTACAACAAACGAAGGTCTTGATTTCTGGAATCTGTATTCTGAAGTTGAAATGCTCGCCTATGGTGTAGACAAACATTGTTTTAATTTAGTTTTGATTTAGCTTGGTTCGTCTCTTTGTTAGCTTCAAGTGGCGGCTACTGTAGGTTGTCTAATGGCAGCATGAAGGCACCTGGTTTTATTTTTAATATGATTTAGGGTTAAGGTATTAGGTTGCTTTTATAGAGATTTGATTCAATAGGAGCCGTCAGATCATCTCAGAATCAATCAAGACCATTAAGACAATATAGAGTTATCCAGAACAGCCAACTCAGCCCTAATGACTCAGCAGGGAGTCACAAATCGTCGGATTTTAGATCTTCTCGAGGGGGTAGGTCGACCCCCAGGTCGACACTAAGGTCGACCTGTATAGGGGAGGTCAACACTAGGGTCGACACCCTAGTCGACCTAATCTCTGGGCGGGAAATTTCCCGCCCAGCCCAATCTGCTTCTGGATTTGAATTTTGAATTTAAATTAAATCGTTTGAATTTCCCGAAACTTCCGAAGGTCTTAACTTCTTCATACGGAGTCCAATTCTTGCAAACTTGGATATCTTAAGCAGAATTTCGAGATGAATGCAATGGCGTAACCTGTTTCCCTTGATTCTCGCATTTATAATTAAGTATAGTTTAATTCATGACTTAACGTCTTTCCCAAAAATACAGGGTGTTACACCTCTGGCCAGAGCACTGCCGCACTCGGTGGTCCCAGTGCCACCCAAATCAAGTTCGAATGGATCCCTTTTGAGATTCGATTTCTCCCCAACGGCTGCACCATTATCGATCACACTACCACGATTGAAGATTTCAGAGAGTAGGACGATTTTTGTTTTGAAATTCCTTGAATTCGATTAGCGGATTATGCAAAAAAAATTGAGAGAAAAATATGAGCAAAAGGGGCCATCAGTTTTAGAAGAACGGCGGCTAGGGTTAGGGTATTTATAATAATTTATTTTTATATTTTATAATTATTTATTTCCAATAATTCATGTTGTTCAATCCGAACTCGAATTCAAATTCAACGATTGTCTCCCCTAGCTAAATACGCCCATTCCGAACACAATGGGATATGTCTCGTAAGCCAACTCAACTGTTTGAATCAGTTTTTATCAAAATTAAAATATAAATCAATATATATATTAAATTTTAATGTACATTTTAATTTACTAGGGCCACGTACTGACTCCAAAAATTCCCGAAAAATAAATCTCGCTATGTTTTGACGATACGGTCCAAAAAAAACTAATTTCATTGAATTTGGAGACTGTTTGAAAAATGGTGATTTTCTAGTCGATTAAATTCAAACTGAATAGACCAAACGCGTTTAAATTCACCATGCTCACATATTGATTCCAAAAATTATGAAAATTGGAATCTAGCAATAACTTGATATTCCGGATCCAACAAAAGTGGTCTCTTCGAAAACGGAGGTCTTTTGCAAAATGACTATTTTGAAAGGCTATATATTATATTAAATTCCATGGCGACTATTCTGAATTTTCAACTGGACATAACTTTTTATTTCCATAATGAAATCTGGATTTTTCACATCCATTGGAAAAAAAATTTCAAACACTAAAATCCGTTTTATTATGAATCCTGTACATTTAATTGAAATTTGAAATCGAACAAACTACCGCGCTATTTCAGGCTCGTTTTATAATTAAAATAAATATTTATATTCTAACTTCGATTTAAATAAATTTATATGTTCTTATTCTATTCAAAATAAATTTTTGGATGTTATTATTTAAAATAAATCACTTTAAATATCCAAAATCCATTAAAATTGCTAAAATACAAATTTTAAATTGGTTCTAATTTTCTGGGTTGTAACAATCTCTCCCATCTAAAATCTTTTCGTCCTCGAAAAGGAACGGTGCTGAAAGTTGTGTTGTATATGATGTAGTTGTATACACAATTATATGATTTTGTTTGATGATAACAACCAAATAAATATTATTTTAATGTGTTTGTTATTGTACTGTTTTATATATACATGTCATAGACAAGAATATGATATTTATATTTAAAAGAATACGATTGTAAAGACATTCATATATTCATACAGTATTTTATTTATATTTAAATATTATATTGCAAACATTCAAATAGTACAACTATTTATAACTCCACTATTTAAACACTTGACAGGAATTTGTACTTAAAATAAACTAAATATGATATATAAGTTTGTTTGAACACAATAAAATAATATTTTACTTCATTCAAATTTGTTTATTACAAGTACTAGTACAATTCTCTCTTTCTGTACACAGCTCCTCACTACAACAATGTCACTCAGTTATACAATTTTATATATACATTCACATTGACTCGTATACAGACACAATATCTGGAACAGAAATAATATTTTAAAGTCTAGTAAATATAATTTTTATTTAAAAATTTATTTGCTTCAGTTTTCTGGTGTTTTTTCTCATCATTTTTCTGACTTGATCTGATTCATCTGTGTCTAGACAGCTTGTGATACTCACAGTGAAACACTGTAAATACTAAGGGGCAGACAGTTTGTATATGTTCAGGGACAGGAAAATGTTTTGCATGGCTGCATATACACACGTGTATAAATATACACGTGTGCACTGCCTCGCCAATCAGCGAGCAACTGAGGAGCAGCGCATGGACCAACTCGACTCAGTGCACGTATATGGTCAACTTGCACAGTAACTCAAGACAAAGTTGGTCGAGCCATGCACAAGCTTAAACATGGTGAATACAAAATTGGAACAGTGGACTAATATGGTGTAGTGGTACAATATGCAAACAACAAATACAAGATCAGTCAAAACATGTTAATATGCCAGTTCAGTGATATACAAATAGCCAAGCTTTCAGCAGAGAATTGTTTTTCAGCTAAATGGAAGAATCACACAGCTACATGATCACATCAGTAAAGTAGCCAAGACTAGCATGATGGACAACATACAATAAGCCAATGGTCCAGATAGTGTAAAAATATGGAGCAGCAGATCAATGCATGTGACATTTCAAAGTAACAAGCATAACAAGACACGGACAAGGTGATACATGAAAGCAACAGTCCAGTATGGTGATCAAGTTCACTATTTTTAAGTAGCTCTTTCAAGAATGACAACACAAAACTGTTCTGGTGTTTGTAAGTTAATGGAGCAACACTTGATGTAGCAGCATAAGTTAATGTGAAACATATACATGTCCAGGTCGTACATGAATGCATGGTTCAGAATTGGTGCAACACATTAAACAGGTCAAGCAAGTTCAAGGCATCAGTCGAGGGAAATCAAATAATGGTTATGTACAGATGCACTAATCTGATTTCAAATGCATGCATGGATGGTGTTATTCATATCAACCATGGGAAGACATTTAATGGGTTCAAAAATGTATTCATACATGACTAAATGAGTTCAGAGATTAGAAAACTGCTATATTGAAAACATATTTCCAAAATTCATGGTCGAATTGATGGCAAAACAATTAGTAAAATCTCCATGTTAATCATGAAAAAATATGGCAAGGAAATTCAATATCATTCAAATGTTTCATGAAATTGTCCAAGAGTTCACACGTGCAAAATATTTTCAGAAATCAGTTTGTTTTATATGTGGCAAAAAAATATGTTGAATTGTTTTTTCCAGAAACCACAAAGAATTTTTTTCAGCAAGAAATAGTGGAAATCAATTCATTCTTTCCAAGAATTCAACCACAGTAATCACGACATTTTAATCATGGAAACAAAGGGAAAATTTTCTCTTATGGAAAATCTTGCTCAAGCATTGTAATTAAAGGGACCAACAAATCATTCAGTTTTTTTTTCAAAATACAATGAGAAAAAAATGTGTCCAGAAATGAACCTCTTAATTTACAATGGCCAAAAATAGTATCAGAAATCACGGTTTATTTTTGAGTCAATTTCAAGTCCTGATTCTCCACATTCAAGTCTAGATTCATCACAGTAAATCACGCAAGCTTTTCAATGCTAAGGTTTCAAATTAAATCGAAGAATCAAAAGAGAAAATAAAAAAGGGAAACATGAGCAAAATCAGACAAGTCGTTTAAACAAAATCAGAGGCTAGGGTTTTTCAAAAATCCCTATTTAAACACCACATTCATCATCGGCTTAGGGGATCGAAACTACAAACATTTCAATAGAAATTCGAAGGGGTTAAACAGAGAACTCACATTGTTTTTTTTAGTGTTTCGATCAATACAACTCCCACATCGAAGAATTACATAGCCATAGGGAATCGAGTATCAGAGATTACAATTTCATTAATCAAAGCATTGATTTGAGGAGGATTTCAGAAACCCTAGCAATCGCTGCCGCCATTTCTTTTTCCAGGGGAAGCAAAGCTAACGGGAAAACAAACATAATTAATGGGCCAGCCATGTTTCTAAATGGATAGGTGGATGACCCTTGTATTTTAATTCCTAGGGTTTTTAGTTGTATCGTTTTTGTTGCAATTTTCTTTTGTAATCAATCGAACAGTTTCTAGGTCTGTAAATCTAGGGATTCAGTTAGGGGTTTAACTAACAGTTCTAGAGTCTGTAAAAACTAGGGTTACTGGTTACAGGGTCGTAATCAAGGGAAAATCTGATCTAGGGGATTAAATCATTCTAGGGTTTTAAGCGTAGGATTAGAATAGGAGCGAGGGGTTCGCGAGTGTACATGGTCTTGTATGCGGGATCTGTTCTTTTACCTAGTAGAAACCTTAGGAATGCAGCAATAGGCATGGTTTTGCCGAAGCTAGATATATCTTGTGTCATTTATTTTCTACATTTCTATTTCTGCTATATTCTATGATCTGTGATTATTTTTAATATTCCGATAACTTTAACAACTCAGCGATAAAGTGTTATAAACCATACTCACCCCCATCCACCCCCTTGGGGTTAATCCAGATCCAACAAGTGGTATCAGAGTAGGTTAATTTCATTAACCCTAATATCATGGATCCTAGTTGTTAGTCCATAGAGAGTCAGTCCAGTCGTATTCCAACTATTTTTAATGGTGTAGATTTTTTGAATTGGAAATCTGAAATGGAATCTTATTTAAAATCTGTTGATATTAAATGTTGGGATACTATTATCAATGGATATGATTGGGTAGGTAGGAATGATACTGAATTTAATTCTCGTGCTACTCATATTTTATATTCTTATATGGATGATGACAAATATAGCCTTATCTCCTATTGTTTAACTGCACAGGAAATCTGGAATACTCTCAATACGAAGTATGGACAAATTGACAACAGCTGCTCAAAACCCGAGAAAGTCAACTCAGATTCAGAGTTCTGCTTAACAAGATTTACAAATGAAAATTCAGATGGATCAAAGATTCAACGGACGATGAGACAGGAAATTTCTCATACAAAGATTTAGTTTATATGTGTGTTGATCTAACTAAATCTGTTGATAAACTCCAATTTAAAAACAAATCTCTAAAATAAAAAGATCTTGATTTGATCAACAAAATTGATGATTTGGAATCACAATTTGAATATTTTAAAAATTCTTCTAATTCAATTTAGAAAAATTGTTTGAAATTGGAAAACAAGCTTGTTCATCTCAGTAAAAAAAATTCAAAAGTTTGAAAATGAGATTCTGATCTTAAAGGAGAACAAGATTGAGTTATCAAGCTTGAACAATCTTCAACAAAAGGAATTTGAAATTTTTAAGACTGATATAAGATCCAAATTTGAAATTGCTGAGAATGAAAATATGTTGAAATCCTATTTGATTTTCAAAGAGCTTGAAGCTGAAATTGAAAATTTCAAGAAATTTGAATTTGAAAGTCGAAAACAATTTGAATCTGAGATCTCTGAGTCCCAAGCCAAAATTAATTTGCTTAAACATGAAAATATGGTTTTGAAATCTGATTTTGAAAGATGTAAGATCACTAAAAACCGTTGTTCAGATCTAATGAAAGAAAATGGTGATCTTAAATTTAAAATTCAACAACTTGAAACAACATTGGCTAAATTTTCTAACGGTGAAAAATCTTTGAATATTTTGTTGAAAAACCAATTTTCTTCAGAAAATAAAAATGGTCTTGGTTTTGGGAAAAGAAATGTTTCTAAAAATTTGAACTCTTGTGATTTTAAAAATCCTTCAATCTGCTTCAAGAAGGGTCATTTTGAAAATTTGAATTTTGAAAATTCCAAAAGATTATCGAATCACAAATGAGATAGGAATTGGTTTGATAACAATCTAGTTGAACAATTATGGACCCCAAAAAGAAATAAAATGATTTTTGGAAAAACTAAATAGATTTGGGTTCTTAAGGGTACAAAAATTAATTCTGGTGGATTGTTATATAAACAAGTTTGGGTACCAAAATGATCAACTATAACTATGAGTGGTTTCACTGCCTTTGTTAGACCACTCAATCCTCTAAACTGCTAGGTACCAGAGGAGGGTGAGGAACTGTTGTGCAAAAAGGGATTTGATATCAAGCTGATCTATATTTCTGTATCATTCACAGTTCCTTAGCCAAGATGCTGAGTTAGAGATTCTTTTGCTTACATCATTTTCAGTTGTGATCTCTAGACTCACAATTTCTTTTGTATATTCCCTGTTTTTATTTTTCTGATTTGATTTGTCGCTGTCATACCATTGTAACTTCTTGTGCTTCCATAACTTCCAATTGCAGTATTCATGATCTTCTGGAAATTCACTTCATTTGAACAAAACTCTGACATTTTTAATCTTTCTATAGATCTTGAATTTAATCTTGTAAATATCTGCAATAGTTTTGAAGTTTATTTTCTGATTTTTGAATTCATAACAGTGCTGAAGTATTCATGTCATATCTTGAACACTGTTAATTTGGATTCTAAACTTTTGAAGATCTGAATATTTAATGAAATCTCACACACCTCTGTTATTCTGAGTTTCTTCTAATTCATTTTAGAAAAGCTTGGAATATTATACTCAATACAGCACTTTGCTAATTATCAGTTGTGATAATTTTGTTATTTTTCAGATTGGCTTGAATATTTTAAATTGTCTTGAATTAGTGATACATCTTGAAATTCATCTTTATTCATAATCATTATGGTTGAAATTAGTTTGTCTGAAATCATTTGAAATTCTTGATGTATTGAATATCACCCACCATTTAAATTTGAAATTATCAATCTTGTGTGACTAATTCATTATATCCCAAAGCTTGACATTGGTTCAAGTGATTTCAAATAAATTATTTCTTAATTCTTGGATCATGAATATCTCTCAAACTTGATGTAAATGATCTGAAATTACTCTTATACTTGTCAGAGATAATTTTGAAAATTCTTTGAATATTTGGTCTTAACTCTCAGTACTATTTTATGATGAATTGAGTTGAATATTTGTTTGTTTAAAATCATTAGGAATTATTGATTTATTGAATCTCACACAAATCTTGAATCTAAAATTTATAATCTGGTGTAACTGATTCATTGAATCTCGATCTTTTCATATCCCTTCAATGATTTAAAATAAACCATATATTTAATCTTGGATCATGAACCATTCTTTGATTGTCTGAAATATCTTTGAAACACCTCCTTCCTTGACAAGTTTGCTTTGGAAATGATTTTTGTGCTGCTCAGATATTGTTCTTGAAAATATTTTTTAGTGACTGCTTGTTTTGGTATCAAATATATACCATGCTGTGATAGATGAAATTAATTTGCTAGATTTGTTAATCATGTCTGCTTAGGCTTTGTGATTAAGATTCTGTTGTCTAGGATACCTTTGTTCGTCTCCAATGTCATTTTCAAATCCTCATAAATAGAGACAACAAGTGGTATCAGTTTAGAAGTGCTGAGTATTTTTTGTATATATAGTTTTTAATCCCTCTTTTCTTGTATAGATCTTTCAATTTCCTCTTGTAATTGATTTTCAATTTTAAAATTATTTATTGATTATTCATTCAGAAATTGAAATCAGTACCCAAAATTGAACTGTATTTATAATTCATCAAAATTATTATTAGATTTTGAAATTGTGATGAATTGTGACTACAGTATATTTCACATCAAGAGGAGATCATGATGGTAATTATTATAATATCTTTGAATTGGCGATTATTTCACGACCATCTTCTTTATCTACCATTGTTCTATCATCCATTATTTAGAATTAGTGATAATTGAAAATTTTTAATGATCCCGGTACAGTCGAGCATATTTCATAATATAATTAAGTTAGAAAATTTTTTCGCAAACCATTTCTGTGCCTATCACATTTCTATCATCCATATTGGTTTTATATACTGAGGAGTTTTTCATTTTTGAAAAAGAAAATAATAATAATATAATATTGATAAATGTTTCTCTAACCTCATTTAAAAATTCAAGCTCTTGTCATGCGTGGTTATGAGATTACTTATATTTAAGCTGCAACTGATCTCATTTAAAAATCCAAGCTCTGGTTATGCGTGGTTAGTGTACTCTTAAATAAAATAAAAAGAAAATAATGCGCTATAAATTAAAATTAATATGAAATTCTCCTTGCTGTTTAAAAACCAGCCTATCAATCCATCTTTCTAATTTGTGAAATGTGTTAATATCTTATGATGTATTATGATTTGTTGATTGATAAATACTGGGATTTGAGAATATTTGATTGTGTCACTTAAATTGAATCTATAATTATAGTCCAAATCCATCACTTTTTTTATGCTTTAATTTTATGAAATTCTTTTGAAAATAAATAAAATTCATATTTTTGTAAAACTCCCTCCATTATATATATATATATATCATCATAAATCCGTCATTCTCTACAACGTGAAATATGTCACTAATTCTTAGAATATTCTGATTTTTGTTTGGTTGATCGTGATTTATGATGATTGTTCTTCCTCTTAAGTTGAAATTATATTTTTTAGTCATTTTTCATCTATTTTTAAAATTCTTAATCTTTTGATGATAACAAAAGGGGGAGAATGGGTTGAGATTTTGGTTTATGAGTGAATATTTTATAAATATTCTTAATTTTGAAAAATCATCATTTATTCATTCATTTCATTCATGCATAGTTATAAGGGGAGTTTCTTCTGTAGGGGGAGCAAATAAATAGGGGGAGTTCAATATTCACTGTCAAACACATCTATTATGCTCAAAATCTTTTATTTGTTTGTCATCATCAAAAGGGTGAGATTGTTGTATATGACGTAGTTGTATACATAATTATAAGATTTTTGTTTGATGATAACAACGAAATAAATATTATTTTAATGTGTCTGTTATTGTTCTGTTTTATATATATATATATATACACACACACACATCACAGATAGGAATATAATATTTATATCTAAATAGAATACGACTGTGCAGACATTCATATATTCATACAGTATTTTATTTAAATTTAAATATTATATTTCAAACTTTCAAACATTCAAACAGTACAACTATTTATAACTCCACTATTTAAACGCTTCACAGGAATTAGTACTTGTAAATAAACTAAATATGATACACAAGTTTGTTTGAACACAATAAAATAATATTTTATTTCATTCAAATTTGTTTATTACAAGTATCAGTGCAATTCTCTCTTTCTATACATGGCTCCTCACTACAACACTGTCACTCAGTTATACAATTTTATATATACATTCACATTGACTCATATACAGACACTCATACATTTCACTGTCTATACTCATCTTTTGTCTTCGCAGCATTCTTCAGTCAGTCCAGTCTTCATACCTGTCACAAATAGAAACACACATAGTATCTGGAACAGAAATAGTATTTAAATGTCTAGCGAATATAATTTTGATTTTAAAAATTTATTTTCCTTAGTTTTCTAGTGTGTTTTCTCATCATTTTTCTGACTTAATCTGCTTCATCTCTGTCTAGACAGCTTGTGATACTCATAGTGAAACAATGAAAATACCACAAGGCAGACATTTTGTATATGCACAGGGACAGGAAAAATTTCTGAATGGCTGCATATACACACGTGTATAAATATACACGTGTGCACTACCTCGCCAATCAGTGAGCAACTACGGAGCAGCCGCACGGACCAACTCGACTCAGTGCACGCATGTGGTCTACTTGCACAGTAACTCAAGACAAAGTTGGTCGAGCCATGCACAAGATTAAACATGGTGAATACAAGATTGGCACAGTGGAGTAGTATGGTGTAGTGGTGCAATATGCAAACAGCAAATACAAGATCAGTCAAAACATGTTAATATGCCAGTTCAGTGATATACAAATGGCCAAGATTTCAGCAGAGAATTGTTTTTTAGCTAAATGGAAGAATTACACAGCTACATGATCACATCAGTAAAGTAGCCAAGACTAGAATGATGGACAACATACAATAAGCCAATGGTCGAGATAGTGTAAAAATATGGAGCAGCAGATCAATGCATGTGACATTTCAAAGTAACAAGCATAACAAGACATGGCCGAGGTGATACATGAAAGAAATAGTCCAGTATGGTGATCAAGTTCACTGTTTTTAAGTAGCTCTTTCAAGAATGACAACACAAAACTGTTCTGATTTTAGTAAGTTAATGGAGCAACATTTGATGTAGCTGTATAAGTTAATGTGAAACATATAAATGTCTAGGTCGTACATGAATGCATGGTTCAGAATTGGTGCAACACATATAAACAGGTCAAGCAAGTTCAAGGCATCAGTCGAGGGTAATGAAATAATGGTTCTGTACCGATGCACAAATCTGATTTCAAAATACATGCATGGATGGTGTTATTCATGTCAAACATGGGAAGACATTTAATGGGTTCAGAAATGTATTCATACATGACTAAATGAGTTCAGAGATTAGAAAACTGCTATTTAATATTTCCAAAATTCATGGTCGAGTTGATGGCAAAACAATCAATAAAATCTCCAAGTTAATCAAGAAAAAATATGGCAAGGAAATTCAATATCATTCAAATGTTTCCTACAATTGCCCAAGAGATCACACGTGCAAAATATTTACAAAAATCAGTTTGTTTTATATGTGGCAAAAAATATGTTGAATTGTTTTTTCAGAAACCACAAAGAATTTTTTTCAGCAAGAAATAGTGTTAATCAATTCATTCTTTCCAAGAATTCAACCACATCAATCATGAAATCTTTAATCATGGAAACAAAGGGAAAATTTTCTCTTTTGTAAAATCTTGCTCAAGCATTGTAATTAAAGGGACCAGCAAATCATTCAATGTTTTTTTTTCAAAAATACAGTGAGAAAAATTGTTTCCAGAAATGGACCTCTCAATTTAAATCGATCAAAAATAGTATCAGAAATCACGGTTTATTTTTGAGTCAATTTCAAGTCCAGATCCTCCACAATCAAGTCTAGATTCATCACAGTAAATCACGCAAGTTTTTCAATGCCAAGGTTTCAAATTCAATCGAAGAATCAAAAGAGAAAAAAAAAAGGAAACACGAGCAAAATCAGACAAGTCGTTTAAACGAAATCAGAGGCTAGGTACAACGTCCCAGATTTTCATGCCATGTAAATTGGAATATTTAAATGTTTATTATATATTATATTGGAAATATAATGGATTTTATAACGAGATATTTATTTAAAATAGAGTTCGTGAATATCGGTACGTGTTTAGAACGTTCAATGTAAATTCTGCTATATACATATACACGGATAAGGCCTGTGCTCCGCACATGGTTAGATTCTCGTATTTACGGGTTGAAAATATTATTTGGAAACTAAAGGAATTTTATATAGATTTGAATATCGGCGGGACAGAGGATGGACGGTGACGATGTGAATATTTAACGCATTACGGTATAATTTTGTAACCGTGTAAAACGGTCGTACTCTGTGATATAAAGTCACCTTAAAGTAAATAATATCTACCTCATATATTCAAACATAAAACACCCCAATTGAAAATCAATGCAGGCTCCTACTGAGTGACTAACAATATTTAAAACTAAGCAAAGAACAACATTAAGCAATTGTAGGGGTATATTTATATGTTCTAAAGTTATAAGTTGATTTATTTTAGATAAGTAGTACTTAAGAAAGGCATATATGTAAAGAGAAGTAGAGTAATTTTGGAAAACAGGATAGAATACAAATTCTTGTTTATAATGTTTTTACATATACAAGTCACCGCGGCCATACCGGCACAGCAATGAGCATACAAGCTAATCTACAGAATGTCAAACAAATTAAATGAGAGGAAAGATATCTGAAATCTTTTCACCAACCACCCTGTGATTTCTTTTCGCATCTAAGACTTCCCCATACTAAATGGAATCAAGTTAAGCCTAGTAAAAAGGAACTCACGCACCTACTCAGGTCTACTGAAATAACATAAAAAACAAACAAACACTCCCATCGTGCAAACCTTACCGCTTCATTTCAATTTAATGAGAAATTTTGCCCTAGCCAAATCAAATTAATGAAAGTATGGCTACCTCGTCAAATGCTACACTCTATCTCGGACTGACTTTCTTCCTTATCCTTTCCCTTCTTTCTTTTATATGTATACACGGTTTTCCCTTCTCCTGAAAACGAAAACACAGCAATGAAATGTCAACGAAATGTCCCTTTCAAAATCAAAACAAGGCATGCAAGCCTTACTGCAACACAATACCCATACCTATTTTCTACAAGGCCTCCATTCTCTATGTCTTTTCTTTTCAATCTACTGAAAACTTTGCGGACAAATAATTTCAAGTGAAAACACCATACGGTGGAAAAGAAAACACGGAGAAGCTACTCTCCTACGCACACATAAACGTTGTTCGATGAAGTAGCACAATGGTTATCCCCTCCTATACACTGCTATAAATACGCACACCCATGCCTTGTTTCTTCCAGCAAGGTTCCATAAAAAACTAAAGCTTCCTCTAACCAAAACGAAGCAAGTTTCTTATTTTTCTTCCCGCTGAAAAAAAAGTATATATGACAGCATCCAGGGAACACTTCGTACAGAACAAATGTGGAGAGGAGAGAATAAGGTGGAGCCGCAGACGATGATGGAAGCAACAATTGAACAGTGGAGAGGTTTGTAAACGATGCTGAAGCATGGAATGACGGTTTCGAGGAGAAGAATGATGTCGGTGGAGGGGAAGATGAGTGGTGTTACCGCTGGAAACGAAGTACTGTGAATAAAGGAAAGTTAGAGGAGTTAATATGTTGCTGGGTTCAGATAAAATATTGGTGCGTTCATATTAGTTTGGGGAGGGAGGGCTGTGGTTTGGGAGTATAACGTGATGTCCAGATTGGTTTGATCATGCAGTAGTGTGTCTTCTTGTGCGTGGATGAAGCATATACATGAATGGGTTTATGAACACAGTAGTGTGTGCGAGCTGAAGAGTTCGTGGGGGAAGGGTATACGACAAAGTGGAGCACAGTGGTATGACCACGTGGGCCATCATGTATTTTGGTGGAAGGAAGCTACACATAAATGGTGGGAAGAAGAGATACGCAGCATGAAGTGCGGAAGATCAGAACTGCATGGAAAGAGCAGTAGCGTTTTAGTTGAAGAAGTGGAGAGGTGCTAGCGGTTCTGAAGTGATCATGAGCAGCGATGGAATGTTGTTGTAAACAAGAGGTGGATGGGTACAGTAGAGTGGTGATTGCAGCATGTCAGGACTCTAGAAACGTCAGATGAGGATTTGCGTAGGTCTCTGGCATGGAAGTTTGAACACAGTAAAACTGTGTTGGGTGATGAAGTCAGAGGTGCCATGCTTGGTGCGGAGGTGTTGTGCTCGGGGTTTCGGTAACAGGGGACGGAAAAGATGGATAGTACTTCGAACTGGGTAAAAATTTCATACCTAACATTATTGAAAATTTGTCCAATCTAAACTATATTATTATATAGTTTGATAATAACGAAATTTATGAAAAAGGTAAGTGGGTGTAAAGTAAGGTACCTGGTAAGACATCACGTGCTCAACAATGTTTTAATGTTTCAATCCTTGTTTAACGTGGCCTCTGATGTGAATCGGCCTAACCACGTGAATGTACCCATTTTTAATTGCCTAATAAGGATCCAACGTGGCATGATATGTCGAGTGGTTTTGTTGCAAAGAAATAAACTCAGGTTAAGAACGCGATAACGTTATAAATTATAAATTTAAGTTAATCAATTTAAATTAAAAACGGGGTCGTATAATTTGTGTATTCTACTCATATGTCTACAGAATCAAACGAAACCTATAACGATGACATTTTGAATTGGAACAGACGGAGCGGAAGACAGCTGGAGTTAATTAAATCAAACTGTTTGAGAACGAATGGAGATTCAAGGTGAGTTCAACTCACTCAGTTATCCCGTTTATATTTTTATAAACTGGGTTTTTATTTTGTGTGCAATGTTTGCTGATGGTTGATGATTGGATTACTGTTTGCATGTGTGCTGAATATTTTAAGTAATTCACTGATTAAATCAAGCATTTGTTTAATTTAATCAAATCAAATCATTATTTTAACAATTAGATTCCAAACAAGGTAACCTACATTGTTGGTAACGTATATAATAATATAAACGTAGCTGATAAATAATTGGATGCTTGAATGGATGTTATTAGTTGATCATTGACTGTTAAACTGTTTATTTCCGTTTATTGTGAAGATAAAAATATTGTTGTAACCATTTGATGCAGGGACAGACAGGTTGGAGTGATCCAACCGGATTCCTTAAATGTATTGATTACGTATATGAATTGTTTAATCAATTGATTGATGGCTGAATCCAAGTGTCATATTTGTTTGATATTAACCAATGGGTGATATTGGTAGAGCAGTTATCGGCAGATGGCCTAAAATGAATTGTTTTATAAACATTGATTTATCGTCCAGTAAATTGAAAAAAATGAAGTTATAAATTTATGCTATAACTAAACTGGATTTTAAATTTTTTTTTAATATGTTATTTCGAATTAAATTTTTATGACAGGAAAATCAATTATTTATAAGTTACTATAAATAAATGTTATAAGGTAGAGTTTTGTATTGAAATAAGCTTTATAAACAAGTATTGAATAAGTTAAGTTGATAACCGTTAAGGAAGGGTTAACTATTAAATTATAGCTAGACAATAATGAAGTAAACCGTATTAATGATACCGAAATTGATTGTAATCAAAGGAGATAACCTTGTGCTTAGGACTAAAGTATTGGAGTTTATGAAAGCTTAAGAATTAAGGCAAGTTACAATCTGATTTAGGGACTTATGCAAAACCAAGTTTATTTGAATGTATTGTAAATGATTTCAATTGTTGAACAAGTTAATAAAGTTCTGAACTTTGAAATAAACAATGAAATGAATGAATTAGAAGTATAATATGAAAGGGAATTCGAAACAAAAACCAAAGTGAATTGAAATAAGTTCTGCTAATTAAGATGAGGAATCGATCTAAAGTCACATACGTTAAAATAAGAAATGGAGTGGACTAAGATATAACTAGGATAGGTTAGAGATAAGTGTTTGAATCAAGGCGTATGTATAATAGTTTTTAAAAGAATATAATGATATGGAATTTGATGTAGTTTTTAAAGAAATTAGAATCTGTTGTACGTTGGTTGAGTTGAGTAACATTCGAGGTGCCAATCTGATGTTGGTTTCGGCCTTCGGGGTTGGTACTTAGAAATTTATTCACTCAGTAATTTACAATGAGGAGCTACCGAAGTAGAAGTGAATTTGTAATTGGATATTCTTATATCAAATAAGAAAAGGGGAACATTTTCCAAATATTGAAAATAGAGAGTTTTAAATTTACCAGATGTTAATTATTAAAGAGGCCAAGTGACGCTGAGTACTGAACCAGTAAAGCCATCTGATTGTATGGATGAATAATTATTTATTTGATAGTTAAATAACCGACTATCAAATCTGGCCAATACGATTGTTGGTACAGAAAGACCGGAATCGAATTTATATTCGAAAACCATTCCGCTAATGAATACGAAATCGTGAATTGGGTTGCCAGACAAATAGGTAAACCATAATATATTGATTGGAGTGATGGATTTTTTTATACCCGTGAATTGGGTAGCCAATTGGATTTTGGTTATATTTGGAGAAGTTGAGGCCCAGAGTGGCAGTTGTACATATCGAGCCATGTAGAGGAGGTGCTGGCGAAATTTTCGAAAATTTTAAAGAGTTTGAATTTAAATTGGTAATAATTCAAAGATAATTAATTTAAAATAATCAGTTTCAGAATATTCTTTTTACCCTGTAATTTCAGGGACGAAATTCTTTTAAGGGGGGAGGGGAGAATGTAACATCCCAGATTTTCGTGTCATGTAGATTGGAATATTTAAATGTGTATTACGTATTATATTGGAAATATAATGGATTTTATAACGAATTATTTATTTAAAATAGAGTTCGTGAATATCGGTGTGTGTTTAGAATGTTCAACGTAAATTCTGCTATATACATATACACGGATAAGGCCCGTGCTCCGCACATGGTTAGATTCTCGCATTTACAGGTTCAAAATATTATTTGGAAACTGAAGGAATTTTATATAGATTTGAATATCGGTGGGCCGGAGGACGGACGGTGACGGTGTGAATATTTAACGCATTACGGTATATTTTTGTAACCGTGTAAAATGGTCGTACTCTGTGATATAAAGTCTACCCTACATGTAATAACCCGAAAATCCAAACCAGTTTAAAATTTTTATTTTGGAAATTTTAGCGAATTTTGAAGATTTAAAATAGGTTATTTTAAATAATATCAACGAGAAATTTATTTTGAATATAATTCGAACGTATATATTATATACGCCGTCGTTAGAATATAAATAATTATATATAATTATAAATAGAAGTGAAAATGGCGCGGTAGTTCGATAATTAAATTTCAAACTTCAATTGAATGTACCGGGTGCAAAACAATCCGGATTTTAGTGAAACCAAAATCATTAGGATCTAATTGATAATATCTTTCCAACGAATCCGAAAAATCGAAATTTCATAGCGGGAATCAAAAGATATGACCAGTTCAAAATTCTGAATAGTCGCTATGGAATTCAGGCCCTTAAAAATGGGAATTTTGCAAACGACCTCGGATTTCGACGAAACCACTTTTGTTGGGTCCGTGATGTTATGTTATTGCTAGATTCCAAATTTCATAATTTTTCGAATCAATATGTGAGCGTGGCAAAAGAAAACGCGTTTGACCAGTTTCAGTTGATTTTAATCGACTGGAAATTGGCCATTTTTCAAACGGTCTCAGAATTCGACGAAACTAGTTTTGTTAGGACCGTATCGTCAATACGAAGCTAGAAAATATTTTTCGAGAATTTTTAGAGTTAGTATGTGTCCCCGGTAATTTGAAATGTACGTTTAAAATTCAATATAGTGATTTAAATGTAAATTCAGCGGAAATGGATCAAAACGATCAAATCAGCTTGCGATACATATCCCATTGTGTTCGGAATGGGGGTAAAACGCTATGGACGAAAGACGGTGGGCCTCGTTTTGAGGTCGAAAATAAAAGTTGCTTTTTAGTGAAAAATAAAATAATTAAATAAAATATTCCCCCTCCTTTTCTTCTTAACCTGGCCCCCCTTCCTTATTTCAGAATCGATTTGTATATAAAAAAAAAGAAATTAGAAGAGGGCGACGGAGAAAAGGAGGGGAGGAGCCGCCGCTCCTCCCAGCGTCGCCGCCGCCAGGAGGCAACCCATCCCCCCCCCCCTCCTGTCTTCCCCTCCTCTCGCGCCGACACCCCCTGCTTCCCTCTCCTCGCGAGCCTCACACCCAATCGACAACCGCAGCCCCCCCCTTCCGACGCACCCCCCCCCCTTCTTCCTTCCTCCTCCTACTTCCACCCTCCACGACCTCCGGTGCCACCTCCCAGACGGCGCAACAAAGACACCCCTCCCCCGTTCCTAATACAGTAAAGTAAGTTTTTAATTAATTATTTTTAGTTATTTTAAATACTCAGTTTTATTGTGAATGAATTTCCAGATATTTTTATATGCTAGAGAGAAAAATATGATTTTTTATATTTTTAAAGTATTAAAAATATAATCTTTACTATATAAAAGATGTAAAAATATGATTTTTGTTTGTGTAGAGAAGTAAAAATATAATTTTTACATGATAGGAATATTAAAAATAGCATCTTTATATGTGTAGCAAAATAAAGATTGATTTTTAAAAGACGATATTTTTAAATATGAAAAGACGATATTTTTAAATATGAAAAGACGATATTTTTAAATATGAAAAGACGATATTTTGAGATGAGTAGTGAAGTAAAAATTTGATTTTTACTTCGAGAAAAATATAATTTTTATATTATAGAAAGGCAAACCTTTATTTGAAAAGACGAGATTTTTATAAATGAAAAGATTAGATTTTTAAATTAGAAAAGGCGAAATCTTTTTATAGAGAATAGTGTTGTAAAAATAGAATTTTTATCTATATATAGTAGCAATGTAAAAATAGAGTTTTATCCTTATAGCGTGATAATAAAAATTTGATTTTTATATAATGAATAGTATAGTAAAAATTCGATTTTTATATATTGAATAACAAGAAAAAATTCGATTTTTATATATGGAATAGCGAAGTAAAAATTCGATTTTTACATATTTAGAGAATACGGGCAACGAAGATGACAGAAAGGCGAGAATGGCGATGATTTCTCAAAAAGAAGAGTCGTGATATTGGATAGCTATCGGTGAGAATTTCTCACCTTTCAATTTCTTTTTCTAGTTATATATATATATATATATACTAGGATGCAGACGGTGTTTAGTAGCACCCGACACAATCGTCCACAGACCATGGACTTGTTTGTTTGATTGAAAATTAGTTAGATTATTTGATTGAAATTGATTGTTTGGTGAAATGAAATTGATTTGATTGATGTGTGAATGGCGTGGGCCTTCACTAGTCCGGGGATAAGGCTAGGCCTCGTCCCGTTTCTAGTATCGTACCGTTATGCCGCTGAAATTTTCTAAAATAAGTTAGAAAAATAAAAATAGCATTTTATTTAAAGAATGAACAGAATAGAAATTCATATGTTAAAATAAAATGTTTTATGGTTAAAAATATAATTTTAACGTGAATATGAATATAGTGAATGTGAATAATTAAATATTCATCAACAAACCAGACGGTTTCTTTATGTACACTGATTTGACTGACATTGATTGGGACGATAAATTTTACAAATCGCCCAACTGCACAATTAAAATATGTGTTTGATTGTTTGAAACCCCACACGGGTGTTGGGATGAAATTTGAAGTTCACTCATCCTGATTGATTAAATATGTCGATCGATTGATTGACAGGCTGTTATAAGCGTTGAATATCTATATTTGATGCTTATACAGTGTAGTGCACTTTGGTTGATGGTTGATTATTTTTCAATGCTATTATATACGTGTGATGTATGAAAATCCATATAATTAATATTATATGGTGATTGATTGGGCCTTATTCCAATTTAGAAAACAAAGAATAATATAAAATAAAGGTTCATGTGTTGACCGTACTCATCCGTTGAGATTAGTCATGTGTTGAACGAAATATTTGAAAATGAAATAGAAATGTTTGAAAAAGAAATATTTGAAATAGAATATTTGAAAATAGAATTATAAGAAGCCGTGTTGATTAGATTGACGCCATTTTGACGTGAACGATATTTATATCGATTTTATTCATTTTATAATGAATACTGAAAAGTGATTTCGAAATCGAATATTTTGAAACGAATTTGATTTCAATTGAATATAAAACGATTTCGAAATGAATCGAACGATTTCGAAATGAATCGAATATAAAACGATTTCGAAATGAATCGAATATAAAACGATTTCGAAATGAATCGAATATAAAACGATTTCGAAATGAATCGAATATAAAACGATTTCGAAATGAATCGAATATAAAACGCTTTCGAAATGAATCGAATATAAAACGATTTCGAAATGAATCGAATATAAAACGATTTCGAAATGAATTGAATATAAAACGATTTCAAAATGAATCGAATATAAAATGATTTCGAAATGAATTGAATATAAAACGATTTCGAAATAAATTGAATATATAATGAATTCAAATTGAATTGAATAGAAATGAATTTTAAAAACGAATTTATAAGGAAGAATTCAATTTTGATTTGATTTGAAATGGAAGCTGAAATTGTTTTTGAAACGAAATTAAAACGATTAATAAAATTCGTTTTAAATAGAAATCGACGCAAAATATATTATATATATAATATAATGGCCTGAATAGAACGCGCCGCGCCGCGGCAGTTCGTGAATTTCGACCATTTATTTCAAACGGACATTACGGGAGATCCGACCGTCGGATTCTCCTAAAACCGGAACCGTTGGGTTCGTATTTAAAAGATCTTTCTAACGAATATTTGAAATTCAAAATCTAACGGTTGGATTTGGAAATACGTCCAAATCAAATTCGAAAAAGGTCGCTGTAAGTGCAATTCGATGGCCATTGTTGGAAATCGATTGTACGGGCCTTAATAAAATTATTAAAAATAGTAATAATTTGTGTAAAATCATAAGAAATGATTTGGGAAAAATTGGGGTGAAAAACTCCATATTTCAAAAGATAAAAATGGATTTTTATCGAAATGAACTAGTTTTGAACTAAAATTAAAACCCAATTATTTTTAAATAAATAAATTAGATTTAAAAAGGGGTTTTAAATAATCGGAATTTCTGATATATTTGATTGGATTTAAAATGGGTTTATCGTGAACGGTATTTTAAATAACACTAGTTCTTTAACCCGATAATAAATAGAATGTGATTTGGGTTTGTCGTGAACTGTGTTTTAAATAACACCTAGTTCTTTAACCCAGTAAAAGGAGTTTTAACGAATCTGCAATTAGATTGAAATGTGAATCTATAATCTAAATTATCAAATTTAGAAATGAGCGAGAATGGCGTATCACCAGTTTTGCTCCAAAGCGATAGCTAAATCTTTAATTAGATTTGAACGTGAAATGGTAATTAATTTTACCGACAACACTGTGGTGTTAGATATGGAGTATTACCAGTTTTGCTTCATGGGATGAATAGGTTGGGATTGGGAAATAAAATAAATAATTACTTCGTTATGGTTCGCTAATCTCGACTAGTTTAGAAAACCATAATTTGGTTTGAAATGACATCCAAAGAAAGATTAAAGAATAAATTTTAAAGAATTTATCTTGGATAAAATTAATGGGAACCTTTCCCTGAGAATATGAATTGGAATGAGGCGTATGTTGTGTTTGTGTAACATTTGTTTTTAATATACGCGGGTTGTTCGGGAAGACCGGGTTTACACCCATTCCGAATAACCGATTCGACGATATGTCAAAGATGAAGACGGTGGTTGAAGACCGGAAGTCTTCACATCGTTTGGGTAATTACTGACGATCCTGATTGGGCTGTACACCCAAGAGGATGGAAATAGTTGGTGGTCGTCCAGACGTACTTGGAGATGGATGGATATGCGAGGAAAGTGCCTCCGTTTTCGTTCAAACCCAGAACGGACTTGTAAATGGATTGTGTGTCTGACATTGGATTTTATTCTGTGTTGATTGATTTCTATTAAATATACATCTGTTTGGCGGCGGAGAATTTATTCTTTTGCTTAACGCCCTTCTCTGAGACGTACGAGCTCAGAGGTTGTATATCGATGGACATCAGTCGCATGGCATGAATTGCCTGTGTGGCACGCTAAGATGCAAGGATTAAGGCTTCTGTTGAAAAGCAAAGTATTGTGGTTGATGATCAAATCACGGCCTACGTGGCAGCTTTGTGTATAACGTGAATTCGCGAGCCTCACACCTCGGTATGAGTTAAAAACGGGATACGGACCGCTGGGAGAGCACGACGTTTCTTTCTAGCTTTGGTGGTGTCAGTGACTTACCAGCCCTGACATTTATATACTTTTCACCTTTGTGGTTGTTGGAATGAGGCGCCTCGATTATAGGTCTGTAAGGACCGGGAAACCTGTGTTCAGGCATAATTAATCCTCTGACGTAAGTGAGGACCGGCCCAGCTGCATCCAGGGGTTGCCCAGAGTGCGTAGCCCTGAGGCATTTGCTAGAGTGTCTCGAAAGTGGAGAGGAGCTTGCCCCTTGCCTCGACTCATGACGGAATCCAATTTCCAATACGTGATACTGCGGATTTAATTGTAGAACTAGTATGGCGACATAGTAGATGGTAGCTATGCCGCCTATGATTGATATTTATTATTGAAATTGTTTTGACACTATACACTTATTATAGTATCAAGTGATTTGTTTTAAACGTACCAAGCATGTTTGGCTATTATAAGGGAAAACCCAATCCTCCGGCTTGCGTTGCATTGTGTGATGGGACCTGGGTCTTATAACAGCTTCATTTTTCGAAAAAGCATTGCGCTGTTTATTCTATGCACTGGTATTCTTGGGAGGAAACCCATTCCGTGTTATACGGCGTGGTCCCTTGAATTACTCTCTTTTAAAGTAAAGCTTTAAATAACTGTTTTAGTTCTCACACCAGTCACATGACTGACCTGGAGTTTATTGTTTTAACCAAAACTCTGGGTGCCCCTATTTTCCGCACGGGCAGCTAGTAGTTTTGGTTTTGCAGATTTATATTCACAGGATCCTGGTTTACAGCTGGAATGATATCCGGAAAGCTCTGTATCCGTATATCACCTTCAGTTGTGTTTTATATTATTTTCCGCTGCTATGTAATTTATTGTAATCTCTGATATTTATCGAATGTAATTTATTCATTTATACTCTGTATATTCTTGTATCTGATGGAATTGTTGTAATAACAATGAAATGTTCTTCCGTCTGCGTTCTATTGTGTGTTGTTCTCAAAGTATCCGCTCTTTCCTTCACGGGGAAGTAACGGGTCCTCACATTTGGTGTCAGAGCTTTGGTTTACAGAGCTCGAGAACAAGACACATTAGAACCATACGAAAGAATTCATCAGAAATTGGATTAGTAATATCCAACGAGAATGACTCGTTAGAGATGGGATCAGTGGTATCCTAGAACGAGTGTGAAGAGTATATTTTAGAAAGTGAAAACAAATTTTTGTTTTGAAAATTTAAATCAATTATTCGTATTTGATTATCTATTTATATTGAGTTGGACCGTCCAGTATATAAAGATTTTGTGTATACGTCTGATCCACGTGTATTTCAAATTTTAATATACTGGATAGATATAGAATTACACTTTAATCACCCGGAGATGATTTTGATGATGGAGCCCCATCATTAGAATTAATTTTCGAGTGACGAAAGTGGGCTTTCTATATATTTCCTATTGACTGGTGTGAGAACCAAAATTAGATAGGGCTTATTGTTGTGATTTGGCATCAAAAATCTGATTTTTGGCAATATATCAAAGTTATGCATTTGAAAAGCTAATCAACTAATTGATTGCTGGTTGTGTTGTTGATTATTGATGGATTAATTGAAATTTGTACCATGTAGCCAATTTGAACCAAAAAGTGAATTGTATTGAAAATTAGTCGCATTTGCATGCATATACATGTACTTACATTGAACAGGTCATAGCAAGGAGGCTAGAGCAGAGAATAAAATTTGTTTGCCCGACAAATAGGTACATGTTTACTACATAATTTACTGTTTTGTTTGGGTGATGATGATTTTATGAGCCTATTGGCTAGCCGCTTGGCTTTTTCTTTTTCTTTTTGAGATCAGAAGGCCTATATGGCAATTTCGGGATTTTCCCGTGGCTCCCGGTGCCGGGGAGGTTATGGCGAAATTTTTCGAAAATTTAGGGTGTTAGCCAAATTTTTGAAAATTTGAAAATTCTCAGAAACTGAAAAGTTGGAGAATGGAAGCCAGATCGAACGTAGAGTTGAGTAATCAAACCACTTTCGACTTTGTTCCTTTTCGGGGACGAAAAGTTTTAAGTGGGGGAGATTGTAATAACCCGAAAATCCGAACCAGTTTAAAATTTTTATTTTGGCAATTTTAGCGAATTTTGAAGATTTAAAATAGGTTATTTTAAATAATATCGACGAGAAATTTATTTTGAATATAATTCGAACGTATATATTATGTACACCGTAGTTAGAATATAAATAATTATATATAATTATAAATAGAAGTGAAAACGGCGCGGTAGTTCGATAATTCAATTTCAAACTTCAATTGAATGTACCGGGTGCAAAACAATCCGGATTTTAGTGAAACCAAAAACATTAGGATCTTATTGATAATATCTTTCCAACGAATCCGAAAAATCGAAATTTCATAGCGGGAATCAAAAGATATGACCAGTTCAAAATTCTGAATAGTCGCTATGGAATTCAGGCCCTTAAAAATGGGAATTTTGCAAACGACCTCGGATTTCGACGAAACCACTTTTGTTGGGTCCGTGATGTTAAGTTATTGCTAGATTCCAAATTTCATAATTTTTCGAATCAATATGTGAGCGTGGCAAAAGAAAACGCGTTTGACGAGTTTCAGTTGATTTTAATCGACTGGAAAGTGGCCATTTTTCAAACGGTCTCAGAATTCGACAAAACTAGTTTTGTTAGGACCGTATCGTCAATACGAAGCTAGAAAATATTTTTCGAGAATTTTTAGACTTAGTATGTGACCCCGGTAATTTGAAATGTACGTTTAAAATTCAATATAGTGATTTAAATGTAAATTCAACGGAAACGGATTAAAACGATCAAATCAGCTTGCGATACATATCCCATTATGTTCGGAATGGGGGTAAAACGCTATGGACGACAGGCGGTGGGCCTCGTTTTGAGGTCGAAAATAAAAGTTGCTTTTTAGTGAAAAATAAAATAATTAAATAAAATATTCCCCCTCCTTTTCTTCTTAACCTGGCCCCCCCTCCTTATTTCAGAATCGATTTGTATATAAAAAAAATAAAAATAAATAAATAGAAGAGGGCGACGGAGAAAAGGAGGGGAGGAGCCGCCGCTCCTCCCAGCGTCGCCGCCGCCAGGAGGCGACCCCCCCTGTCTTCCCCTCCTCTCGCGCCGACACCCCCTGCTTCCCTCTCCCTCTCCTCGCGAGCCTCACACCCAATCGACAACCGCAGCCCCCCTTCCGACGCACCCCCCCTCTTCTTCCTTCCTCCTTCTGCTTCCGCCCCTCCACGACCTCCGGCGCCACCTCCCAGACGGCGCAGCAAAGACACCCCTCCCCCGTTCCTAATACAGTAAAGTAAGTTTTTAATTAATTATTTTCAGTTATTTTAAATACTCAGTTTTATTGTGAATGAATTTCCAGAGATTTTTATATGCTAGAGAGAAAAATATGATTTTTATATTTTTAAAGTATTAAAAATATAATCTTTACTATATAAAAGATGTAAAAATATGATTTTTGTTTGTGTAGAGAAGTAAAAATATAATTTTTACATGATAGGAATATTAAAAATAGCATCTTTATATGTGTAGCAAAATAAAGATTGATTTTTAAAAGACGATATTTTTAAATATGAAAAGACGATATCTTTAAATATGAAAGGCGGTATTTTTAAATATGAAAAGACGATATTTTTAAATATGAAAAGACGATATTTTTAAATATGAAAAGACGATATTTTTAAATATGAAATGACGATATTTTGAGATGAGTAGTGAAGTAAAAATATGATTTTTACTTCGAGAAAAATATATTTTTTATATTATAGAAAGGCAAACCTTTATTTGAAAAGACGAGATTTTTATAAATGAAAAGATTAGATTTTTAAATTAGAAAAGGTGAAATCTTTTTATAGAGAATAGCGTTGTAAAAATAGAATATTTATCTATATATAGTAGCAATGTAAAAATAGAGTTTTATCCTTATAGCATGATAATAAAAATTTGATTTTTATATAATGAATAGTATAGTAAAAATTCGATTTTTATATATTGAATAACAAGAAAAAATTCGATTTTTATATATGGAATAGCGAAGTAAAAATTCGATTTTTACATATATAGAGAATACGGGCAACGAAGATGACAGAAAGGCGAGAATGGCGATGATTTCTCAAAAAGAAGAGTCGTGATATTGGATAGCTATCGGTGAGAATTTCTCACCTTTCAATTTCTTTTTCTAGTTATATATATATACTAGGATGCAGACGGTGTTTAGTAGCACCCGACACAATCGTCCACAGACCATGGACTAGTTTGTTTGATTGAAAATTAGTTAGATTATTTGATTGAAATTGATTGTTTGGTGAAATGAAATTGATTTGATTGATGTGTGAATGGCGTGGGCCTTCACTAGTCCGGGGATAAGGCTAGGCCTCGTCCCGTTTCTAGTATCGTGTCGTTATGCCGCTGAAATTTTCTAAAATAAGTTAGAAAAATAAAAATAGCATTTTATTTAAAGAATGAACAGAATAGAAATTCATATGTTAAAATAAAATGTTTTATGGTTAAAAATATAATTTTAACGTGAATATGAATATAGTGAATGTGAATAATTAAATATTCATCTACAACCAGACGGTTTGTTTATGTACACTGATTTGACTGACATTGATTGGGACGATAAATTTTACACATCGCCCAACTGCACAATTAAAATATGTGTTTGATTGTTTGAAACCCCACAGGGTGTTGGGATGAAATTTGAAGTTCACTCATCCTGATTGATTAAATATGTCGATCGATTGATTGACAGGTTGTTATAAGCGTTGAATATCTATATTTGATGCTTATATAGTGTAGTGCACTTTGGTTGATGGTTGATTATTTTTCAATGCTATTATATGCGTGTGATGTATGAAAATCCATATAATTAATATTATATGGTGATTGATTGGGCCTCATTCCAATTTAGAAAATAAAGAATAATATAAAATAAAGGTTCATGTGTTAACCGTACTCATCCGTTGAGATTAGTCATGTGTTGAACGAAATATTTGAAAATGAAATAGAAATGTTTGAAAAAGAAATATTTGAAATAGAATATTTGAAAATAGAATTATAAGAAGCCGTGTTGATTAGATTGACGCCATTTTGACGTGAACGATATTTATATCGATTTTATTCATTTTAAAATGAATATTGAAAAGTGATTTCGAAATCGAATATTTTGAAACGAATTTGATTTCAGTTGAATATAAAACGATTTCGAAATGAATCCAATATAAAACGATTTCGAAATGAATCGAATATAAAACGATTTCGAAATGAATCGAATATAAAACGATTTCGAAATGAATCGAATATAAAACGATTTCGAAATGAATCGAATATAAAACGATTTCGAAATGAATCGAATATAAAACGATTTCGAAATGAATCGAATATAAAACGATTTCGAAATGAATCGAATATAAAACGATTTCGAAATGAATCGAATATAAAACGATTTCAAAATAAATTGAATATATAATGAATTCAAATTGAATTGAATAGAAATGAATTTTAAAAACGAATTTATAAGGAAGAATTCAATTTTGATTTGATTTGAAATGGAAGATGAAATTGTTTTTGAAACGAAATTAAAACGATTTATAAAATTCGTTTTAAATAGAAATCGACGCAATATATATTATATATATAATATAATGGCCTGAATAGAACGCGCCGCGGCAGTTCGTGTATTTCGACCATTTATTTCAAACGGACATTACGAGAGATCCGACTGTCGGATTCTCCTAAAACGGGAACCGTTGGGTTCGTATCGAAAAGATCTTTCTAACGAATATTTGAAATTCAAAATCTTAATGGTTGGATTTGGAAATACGTCCAAATCAAATTCGAAAAAGGTCGCTGTAAGTGCAATTCGATGGCCATTGTTGGAAATCGATTGTACGGGCCTTAATAAAATTATTAAAAATAGTAATAATTTGTGTAAAATCATAAGAAATGATTTGGGAAAAAATGGGGTGAAAACCTCCATATTTGAAAAGATAAAAATGGATTTTTATCGAAATGAACTAGTTTTGTACTAAAATTAAAACCCAATTATTTTTAAATAAATAAATTAGATTTAAAAAGGGGTTTTAAATAATCGGAATTTCTGATATATTTGATTGGATTTAAAATGGGTTTATCGTGAACGGTGTTTTAAATAACACTAGTTCTTTAACCCGATAACAAATAGAATGTGATTTGGGTTTGTCGTGAACTGTGTTTTAATTAACACCTAGTTCTTTAACCTAGTAAAAGGAGTTTTAACGAATCTGCAATTAGATTGAAATGTGAATCTATAATCTAAATTATCAAATTTAGAAATGAGCAAGAATGGAGTATCACCAGTTTTGCTCCAAAGCGATAGCTAAATATTTAATTAGATTTGAACGTGAAATGGTAATTAATTTTACCGACAACACTGTGGTGTTAGATATGGAGTATTACCAGTTTTGCTTCATGGGATGAATAGGTTGGGATTGGGAAATAAAATAAATAATTACTTCGTTGTGGTTCGCTAATCTCGACTAGTTTAGAAAACCATAATTTGGTTTGAAATGACATCCAAAGGAAGATTAAAGAATAAATTTTAAAGAATTTATCTTGGATAAAATTAATGGGAACCTTTCCCTGAGAATATGAATTGGAATGAGGCGTATGTTGTGTTTGTGTAACATTTGTTTTTAATATACGCAGGTTGTTCGGAAAGACCGGGTTTACACCCATTCTGAATAACCGATTTGACGATATGTCGAAGATGAAGACGGTGGTTGAAGACCGGAAGTCGTCACATCGTTTGGGTAATTACTGACGATCCTGATTGGGCTGTACACCCAAGAGGATGGAAATAGTTGGTGGTCGTCCAGACGTACTTGGAGATGGATGGATATGCGAGGAAAGTGCCTCCGGTTTCGTTCAGACCCAGAACAGACTTGTAAATGGATTGTGTGTCTGACATTGGATTTTATTCTGTGTTGATTGATTTCTATTAAATATACATCTGTTTGGCGACGGAGAATTTATTCTTTTCCTTAACGCCCTTCTCTGAGACGTACGAGCTCAGAGGTTGTATATCGATGGACATTAGTCGCATGGCATGAATTGCCTGTGTGGCACGCTAAGATGCAAGGATTAAGGCTTCTGTTGAAAAGCAAAGTCTTGTGGTTGATGATCAAAGCACGGCCTACGTGGCAGCTTTGTGTATAACGTGAATTCGCGAGCCTTACACCTCGGTATGAGTTAAAAACGGGATATGGACCGCTGGGAGAGCACGACGTTTCTTTCTAGCTTTGGTGGTGTCAGTGACTTACCAGCCCAAACATTTATATACTTTTCACCTTTGTGGTTGTTGGAATGAGGCGCCTCGATTATAGGTCTGTAAGGACCGAGAAACGTGTGTTCAGGCATAATTAATCCTCTAACGTAAGTGAGGACCGGCCCAGCCGCATCCAGGGGTTGCCCAGAGTGCGTAGCCCAGAGGCATTTGCTAGAGTGTCTCGAACGCGGAGAGGAGCTTGCCCCTTGCCTCGACTCATGACGGAATCCAATTTCCAATACGTGATACTGCGGATTTAATTGTAGAACTAGTATGGCGACATAGTAGATGGTAGCTATGCCGCCTATGATTGATATTTATGATTGAAATTGTTTTGACACTATACACTTATTATAGTATCAAATGATTTGTTTTAAACGTACCAAGCATGTTTGGCTATTATTAGGGAAAACCCTATCCTCCGGCTTGCGTTGCATTGTGTGATGGGACCTAGGTCTTATAATAGCTTCATTTTTTGAAAAAGCATTGCACTGTTTATTCTATGCACGGGTATTCTTGGGAGGAAACCCGTTCCGTGTTATATGGCGTGGTCCCTTGAATTACTCTCTTTTAAAGTAAAGCTTTAAATAACTGTTTTAGTTCTCACACCAGTCACATGACTGACCTGGAATTTATTGTTTTAACCTAAACTCTGGGTGCCCCTATTTTCCGCACGGGCAGCTAGTAGTTTTGGTTTTGCAGATTTATATTCACAGGATCCTGGTTTACAGCTGGAATGATATCCGGAAAGCTCTGTATCCGTATATCACCTTCAGTTGTGTTTTATATTATTTTCCGCTGCTATGTAATTTATTGTAATCTCTGATATTTATCGAATGTAATTTATTCATTTATACTCTGTATATTCTTGTATATGATGGAATTGTTGTAATAACAATGAAATGTTCTTCCGTCTGCATTCTATTGTGTGTTGTTCTAAAAGTATCTGCTCTTTCCTTCACGGGGAAGTAACGGGTCCTCACACTACATCTAAACTTAAAGTATATAATATCTACCTCATATATTCAAACATAAAACACCCCAGTTGAAAATCAATGCAGGCTCCTACTAAGTGACTAACAATATTTAAAACTAAGCAAAGAACAACATTAAGCAATTGTAGGGGTATATTTATCTGTTCTAAAGTAATAAGTCAATTTATTTTAGATAATAAGAACTTAAGCAAGGCATATATGTAAAGAGAAGTAGAGTAATTTCGGCAAACAGGTTAGAATACAAATTCTTGTTTATAATGTTTTTACATATACAAGTCACCGCGGCTATACCGGCACAGCAATGAACGTACAAGCCAATCTACAGAATGTCAAACAAATTAAATGAGGGGAAAAATATCTGAAATCTTTTCACCAACCACCCTGTGATTTCTTTTCACATTTAAGTGTTCCCCATACTGATTGGAATCAAGTTAAGCCTAGTAAAAAGGAACTCATGCACCTACTCAGGTCTACTGAAATAACATAAGAAACAAACAAACACTCCCATCATGCAAACCTTACCGCTTCATTTCAATTTAATGAGAAATTGTGCCCTAGCCATATCAAATTAATGAAAGTATGGCTACCTCATCAAACGATACACTTTATCTCGTACTGACTTTCTTCCTTATCCTTTCCCTTCTCTCTTTTATAAGTATACACGGTTTGCCCATCTCCTGAAAATGAAAACACAGCAATGAAATGTCAACGAAATGTCCCTTTCAAAATCAAAACAAGGCATGCAAGCCTTACTGCAACACAATACCCGTACCTATTTTCTATAAGGCCTCCATTCTCTATGTCTTTTCTTTTCAATCTACTGAAAACTTTGCGGACAAATAATTTCAAGTGAAAATACCATACGCTGGAAAAGAAAACACGGAGATGCTATTCACCTACACACGCATAAAAACTGTTCGATGAAGTAACACAATGGTTATCCTCTCCTATACACTGTTATAAATACGCACACCCATGCCTTGTTTCTTCCAGCAAGGCTTCAGAAAAAACTAAAGATTCCTCTAACCAAAACAAAGCAAGTTTCTTATTTTTCTTCCCACTGAAAAAAAGTATATATGACAGCATCCAGGGAACACTTCGTACAGAACAAATGTGGAGAGGAGAGAATAAGGTGGAGCCGCAGACGATGATGGAAGCAACAATTGAACAGTGGGGAGGTTTGTAAACCACGTTGAAGCATGGAATGATGGTTTCGAGGAGAAGAATGAAGTCGGTGGAGGGGAAAATGAGTGGTGTTACAGCTGGAAACGAAGTACTGTGAACAAAGGTAAGTTAGAGGAGTTAGATGGTGTTGGGTTCAGATAAAATATTGGTGCGTTCATATTAGTTTGGGGATGAAGGGTTGGGGCCTGTGAGTATAACGTGATGTCTAGATTGGTTTGATTATGCAGCAGTGTGTCTTCTGGCGCATGGATGAAGCATATACATGAATGGGTTTATGAACACAGTAGTGTGTGCTAGATGAAGAGTTCATGAGGGAAGGGTATACTATAACAACCCAAATTCCGACGGACCGATTTTTTTTCAAAAATCCAATCCCTCGAAACCCGAGTTGGTTGCTCTGTTATCCTGCAGAAAAAGACAGAGACAAGAAATATGTCAGAGTTCGGAAAACACCTCGCAGTGGATGGAGTAAAATATAATATATTTAAAACATAGCTTTACCTTAATTACCATACTGCTAAACCAGTATCCCCAAAGCTATAAGTCTCTGTCCTGATTCTAACCTGCGAATGTTATGAGGAGGGGGTCAGAACATAAGTTATGTGTGAATGAATTTAAAATGCACTTCTTGGATAATCCTACATATACCATTCTATTACATTTTTATTAGGTTATTTGTGTTGTTAGCACTCAAGGCTTACATGCACGTCGCACCTATCTACCCCTTGTAGATTAACCTGATACCATGTATATGTAGCTACCCCCAAACTGAAGTACACCCCGTGGTACCCCACTCGCACGGTCTCCACCATATCCTCGCAGTGATATACGCAGTCCCCCGTCCTATGTCATAGTAACGTACATTCCTTTTTTATATAATACAACACTTATTCCACATAGGATCACTTTAGTTATGTAAATATATTGATTGCCGTTATCGAATAATGCCCACCAGTCTACGATACACCACCCAGAGCAGACATGGTTATATATAGACTCTCCCACGTACGTATTATCCGACGTATTCATTACCTAACCCGCACACCCATCGTGTGTGCGTGCCCAAGTCCCGTGGCAGGGCTATACAAGAAACACGGAACTCGATCGGGAGCTTTCCTTATATTTGTGCAAGGCCCGCCTTTAAGAGCCTTCCACACAAATATCCCAAGGGTCTATTTTCTATGGGGGATATGGTCCCACCTCGGCCCCTCCCATAACAAGTAAAGACTACGAGAGCTAGGCGACAAGCCCCTAAGCAACCAATCTAAACATCCATGTGGCGTCTCCCCTCAACCACCGTCCCACTATAGTGAATGGTTAATGGTATCTTGGGTCTAGCTCTAGTCTTTCCGTATCCTACTGGCTGTGGTGACAGGCACTCGACGACCTACTATCCTTGTTGGTCCTGACCCTCCACCTCCGTTGAGGCAGCCGCCAAATCACCTTTTACCTTACCTCGAACAGCATTCTGACTGCCAGCTATTCTTGCAGTCAAGGCCCACACACCTAGTAGTTACGCGCAGACCTAACCTCTGCGGGCACAGCCTGAAACATCTGCCACCACACAGAGGACTACTAGGAGCACCTTTAACGTCTCAGGAAGCCGCGTACTTCCCCTTCCACACTACAACAAAAACACCATATTACAACTTTAATTTTACAACGGTGGTAAAAGCACCGTTGTAATAAATGGTTTTTTACAACGGTGGTAAAAGCACCGTTGTAATAAATGGTTTTATACAACAGTGGTAAAAGCACCGTTGTAATAAATGGTTTTTTACAACTGTCAGTTCCCTAAAGTTGTAATAAACGTATTTTTAACAACTTTTTATTTTGTTAGTTGTAATAGATGCCCATTACAAACTTCATGTTTATAATATCTATATTTAATAAATAATTATATTAATATTTAATAATAATTAATAATTAATAATAAACTTAGGAATCAATAATATTTATTTATTATTATTAAATAATTACTATTTAATAACTAGTCATTTATTTTTAATAGTTAATGTTAATTGCTTATTAATTAATAATTAGTAACATATACATTATAAGCTTTTAATAATTACTACTCGATTATAACTAAGTAGAAATAAGTAAAAGTTAAATAATAACTAATTAGTAACTAATAATCAATTGTGAATCAATTAAAATAAATAGTTAGTAATTAATAATCAATTGATTTTTGATAATAAATAAATAAATTTTGAAAACTTAATATTTAATTAGTAATATATAATTTATAAATAATTCACAATTAAACACTAATAATTAACATTGGTTATTTAATAAATAATACTTTATAACTTGTAGTTATAAAATGATAAACTACACCATTAGTCATTTATAATTTACTATAACAAATGATTATTCATAAATTATTCGAAATTTAAGAAATAGGAAATTTTAAAAATATTAAAGGATTCAAAAATTCAAAAACTACAAATATTACCTTAAATGTTTATTTTAGTTAGTTGCAAAATGAGTATTTCATTATACTGATACTTATACAGGTTATTATATATAATTAATTATAATCAATGATTATTATTAAATAAATTATAATTTTATATTTTATATTTAAATCAATGATTGTATTTTATATTTAATGAATTTTTATATCTACTTATTTATATTTAGTAAATAATAGTTGACAAAGACCTAGTAATTAATATTTATTAATCAATAATTACTATTAAATGATCAATAATTATGAAAACATTGTTAACAAATAAGAGTATGATAATAGTGGTATTCATATTTAAAAAACATCCATTTGAATTTCTGATGCATAAATAATTAATTACAAAGCTTATATTAATAATATGGTATGTGGTTTTCTTAAACACCAAACTTTGGAGTCTTGGACTACCGTACCCGATCAGCCCATTTGGCAGAATCGACAAACCAAGTCCAAAACCCTAGTCTTCTCGTTTTCATTTACAGTTCACCCCTAATTGCTACAGCCGCCTTCATTTCCATAAAATTTATTTCCAAAATCCTAGCTTCTCTTTCTCCATCGCCACGCTCTCTACATCTTCACCACCACGCTCATCTACATTCTCCAACGCGGTGCTCGCCTGTCTCGACATCGCTTGTTTCGATGTCTCCATTACCGCATCGTCCAGTATCGCCGTTACCGCTTCGCCCTGAAATCCAATCGCTACATCGCTACCTAATCCAAGTACCTATCTCCTTCCTCCTGTCAGCTATCGCCTGCAACCTACCACTTACCATCTGCTCACTCGAGAAGGCCGTTTGGTATGTTTTAATCATTTTTTTTTTGTTACATTTTTCTGCAGCTGTTTGAATCTGCGTTTGTTCCAAGATTGATTATCTATTGATAATTCTATGAAAAACGTTACTGGTGGATTGTTACAAAAATTTAGGCTGCACTTTCTATTGCAGAGACCGATTGTTATTTTGAATGCAATTCAACTGTTCGATATTATTTCCCATCGAAATTATCAATTGTCTATAACCCATGAACGTCTGCCAAAATGATTAATGTGGATATGACTATTTTTTCTTCGTGATTTAGGACATTTGTTTGTACTGTCGGGGAGCATCCAATTAGATGCATATAATATATATTATCGATAGATTTGGGAAGTGTTGTTTTAACATAGGCCTGTTAGAAACTTTTTTTGAGTAAACATTCGATGAGTATTTACTTTGTTCCTCAGTAATTTTGGTAAGCAACAAAAACATGTCTCTTTTATTCTTCAATTTTGGTAAGCAACAAATATCAAGAGCAGCAAATATATGTCTCTTTTATTCTTCAATTTTTTTTTCCGATTGTTTGTGACCTTGTTCTTTTAGGTAATAAATAAATGATGCCTTACTTCTCAGTTTGTATACGTTTACTCTGTCATAACATTCTTGTATGCTGTTGCATTCATAATGCACAATAAGCATCTAACCTATGTTTGCATAAATATTTAAGAATTCTTTCTCCCAAACACTGTCCAACTGATGTTTAAATTACATGAAAGTAGGATGGAGTCAAATTATTTCTCAGTTCTCTCATATTACTTAAACTACACGTTGGTAATTTTACTCATCTTTGATGATTTATTTTGAATTTTACTGTCAACTAAATGTACAAACTAATATCTATGTATAGACAAGATACCTGTGCATGTATGCATATTTTTAACAGAGCACGTTTTAAACTAATGATCTGCAATTTAATGGTGATTGGCATGCATAGAATCCCATGTGAGTAGAGTCATGTAAATCCTATATGGATGAAAGTGAAGCTTGAATATAAATTAGCCCACCTCGTTAGTTTTATTGAGTTCATCACCTCTAAACATTGAACCACCAACTATGCAGATCCTTTTCTAATTTTATTGGAGAAACTTCTGTGGCATGATGTTGATTTTTTTTGAACAATGACTTTTTGTTTAGCATTTTTGTTGGATATGTTTTATTTTATTCTTTTTGCTTAGCTTGAAACATCCCATGCTACCATATAGCTTACTCACTCTTGCTGTTTTGTGTGATACTCTCCAAACCTGTTCTTTCAAATTTATGTGTAAATTTTATATTTGTAATGATAGTACTATAGTTGTGGATGCGTTGCTGGAGCGACGGAGAGACGTCGGTGCTATCGACGCGTTGGGGGATCGACATATGGAGCTCAATCGTGGCAATATTCCTCAGAAGCAGTGGCAGGAGGTCTCCTTTTCGGTATAACATTCTATTGGCTATATACCCATTGCATTACTGAAACATACATTTGAATTTCTTATTATACTCTGATTATAGTGTTAGGTTATCTCAAATGGATGATTGATTGGGGATGCTGAAGCATAAAGACTCGGTGTGTATGTATATTTGTACGAAAGTGTGTATGTAACTGAGTGTATTGAGTGATCAGTTTGTAGTGAGGAATGTATGTATTGTTATGACTGTATTATGTAAAAGTGAGTTGTACGATAGTGGATCAGAAAGTTGTACTAATTCAAATATTGAAATAAAATATTTAATTGGTTATTTCAGATCAGTGTAGTATCATTTTATTCAATATAAATATTTATTTTTATATGAAATGTAATATATAACGAAACAAAAATCATATTGTTATAATTAATTGTTGTAGGAATTACTACAACGGTGAAAAAAAGTTGTAATATGTACTACTACAACAGTGCAAAAATGTTGTAATATGTATTACTACAACGGTGGAAAAAAGTTGTAAAATATACATATTACAACGGTGTTGCAACAGTGTAAAAACGTTGTAAAAGATATGAGTCTATTACAACTTCTTAATACACGACGGTTTGTCCACCGTTGTAAAATGTATATTACAACAGTGTTCCACCGTTGTAATAGGGTCATTTTGTTGTAGTGCCAGTCCGTTGGAGCCGCCAAAATAACGAATGTGTGCTCCCCTCGTGCCTTATGACACCGTGATGATCTACCTCGTTGGGTTATTCATCCTACAACATACGGACTGTCCCAAGTGCCTTAATTTTTATATGTCATTAGAACCTACGTCTAATCATCTTCTTACGCGCTTGTGTCTCTTCATCAGTTTCTACATTTAACTTGGTTATTATTTATTCACATTTACTTATTTTTTAAATTTACCAAGTTACCCTCGCTTATTAATTCAATTTATATTTAATCCATTTAAGTCCATTAATAAGCCCATCACATGTTATTTTCCAATTTCATAAATTATTCCCCTTTTTGGGTTACAACAACATGTTATACTTAATTCATAGTTGAGTATACCTTATCCCAAATATATACTGATTAGAAGAATAACCCACCAAACACCAGCCCCGAAGACCGAAATCAACATTAGACTGGCACCCAGAGAATTACTCAGCCCATCCAACATATATGATTTTAATTTACTTCTTTTCCATTCATATAACTTATATCATATTAAATTTCACCTTTCTCCTTCCCAAACCACTTAATTTATAATTAAGTACATCTTCACATATAAGTTATCTTATTTCCTCCATCGTTTCTTATAACTTATCTTATTCCATAGGTTATACTTTCCACTTGTCCCTAGGACAAGTCTAACCTATTATTCTTCCTTTTTCTTATTCAAATTCATTCATAATAGGTTATTTACCGTTCCCCGTATTCTGTAATTAATTTAAATTTACTTAACCGTTCCATTTCTTTAACCCGTTACTTCAACTTTACTTAATTCCGTTGATTTGTGATACCATTACGGGTCTCATTTGGTTAAGCATTCATTTATTTATGTCTCTCATATCACCCATGTCCTACTTCACCCCATTTGTCAGGGTTTCCTTGTCTTACACATGCCTTAATACGGTTAAGTCTACATTAGTCATGTTCTACATCATATTCTTACCACGGTTAAGTCCACATTAGTCATGTCTTACATGTCTTGTCCTATTCCGGTTAGGTCCATATTTACATGTCATAATTCACATGTCACCCCACCTAACCCTCTAACCATACCCATGTCTTATTATGGTAACTCCACCTAACCCTCTAACCATACCCATGTCTTATTTTGGTTCGTCTTCCTTAATTCATTCCTTATGACGAACGGTGCATGACCTCCCACATTAGAACGAACACCATGTCGCTGATGGATTTGCCGGGCGGTTCCGGACAGTCTTACGCCACAAACCGAGTCTAACCTCATGTCACCAACCGTTACGCCTATAGTTCTTGCCTTTGACCTCTCACATTAGATGTCCAATTGTGGTAGCTGGATTTGCCGGGTGGTTCTGGGCAGTCTTACACCGCTATTGTGTCTAACCTCGTGTCAAAGGTTCATTAACATCGTATTTTACCCAAACCCCAAATTTTAATGTCATGTGTTTCTAATTCAACATATAGTCACGTTTACAATTTTGCCTATTCCAACTTGTCATTAATCCTACTAATTACATATTAATTAGACCCAATTATAGAATTCCAATTATAGGAAAATTTACAAATTTCATGTTATTCATACCCAAACATGCCAATTTCCAATTATACAATTATACCCAAATATGCCAATTTCATATATATTCCAATTATCCAATCACAATTATGCCAAACTTACACAAATTCACTCCATAATAATATAATTATGCCAATAATTCTATTTCAAATCATATACAAAACCTTCCAGTCCATATTATGTCCACATAACCCCTTTTCCCTTTTTAATCTCTCATTCACGCTTACAACGCATAAATTCATGATTGACGTAGGCTCGAGATAGCCTAGCTATAAAAATAAAAAGGGGAGAAAAAAAAAGGAGAGAACCCAATCACAAGCATAAATAAAATAACTGATTTCATTAAATTATCATCATATTCATTATAATCATCATGGGGAATGGTGAACGATAGAGGCATAATTATACAACAACTGTATTTTAAACCACTCACCTTGACTGGATTGAAGAAATAAATGATTTGTTGATGTAGAACGCTGATTTAATCTTCTTATTTGATTTTTCTTGAAGAGCTTGAATCGTTGATGAAGAATTTTGCTTCTTGATTTGATTAAACTTCAAAGTTAGTGAAGAACTTGCAATCTAGTTTAGGGTTTTGGGGGTGGCGGCCATGTTTGGTTAAAGCTTGGCGGCATGGAGGCATCAAAAGGAATTGTTTATGAATTAGGTTAGGTCTAGGCACTATTTTATAGGTGTAGAGAGTGTTTTAGAGCCCTTAGATTGACCTAGAAGCCATCAGATCCGTACAATCACATTAAAATACGTCACAAGGCTCAAAAATTAACTCGGCCCGCTTCTTGACCCCAAATTCTCATCCCAGGTCGAGATAGGTCGACCTCCCCCAAGAGGTAGGTCGACACTAAGGTCGACACTAAATTCGACCTGGTCTCTTTTTTTTCTGTTCCGAGTTGGTTGATTTCTGAATTTTCTTGCATCTTCCAAAGGCCATAACTTCTTCATACGGAGTCTGTTTTTTTACGAACATGGACTCTATCCCAAGCAAAATTTCGAGAAGAACGCAATGGTGATGTCCATTTTAACTAATTCCTGATATTTAAATTAAGTACCCTTATTTTATTGTCTTCTCTATTACGTACACTGTTATCGAATTAATTTTTCCTTTTCTTCCATATATTAATAAATTTTTCATTATACTTCACCATTATTTACCTATCTATGCATATACACATATTTTTAATTATATTAAAAATGCGGGGTGTTACATTCTCCCACCCTTAAAGAATTTCGTCCCCGAAATTTGATAAGAATAAAATAGATAACCCCTCGCAATATCCATCCATCAAGTGTGCATCCAATTGTTGCAAACATTGTGCACATGTGCAAAGTGAGATACATCATAGTAAAGTATGTATGCCTAAATTGGATCCACCTATATGTATGCAAATTTTAAAAACTCTTTCAAAACATGATGCTCACATCCTAAATATACTTGCAGTTCTATATGAATGCAATATTTTTGAAAAATCAAAACGTTTTTCATCCAAATTTTCCTACACTCTTACAGAGTAAGAGCATAGTTCATCCAATTTTCACATCCAAAACATTACCAACCATCACTAAATTCTAAATTTAGAAAAATCTAATTTTCCAAATTCAATTTCTTATGTTATGAAAATAGAAAATTTTACATCCTCCGTTTTTCTTTTCTAATTGCACTTGGATTTTTACATAACTATTCTATAAAGATTTCTATTTTCCTATCCAAGTACAACCACATAAGAAAATTTCTTCTCTTTTTCCACTTATCTTGGAAAAATTTCATATTTATTCATCTTTTTTTTAAGGTTTCCATTTTCTTTTCCCGTCAGTTTGTTGCTTTATTGGATTTGTTGTTTCTTGTTAGTCAGGCTATTCTCTTACTTAGCTTATTTGACTTAATCCAATTTCTTAAGTTTATTATTTCAAATAAGCTTTTTCTGTTTTCAACTCAAACAACATCCTACACAGCTACTACTACGGGCCAAGAATCTTAGGACTTAGTCATCTCAGGCAATTGCGAGTCCACACAATAGGATCTATACACTTGCTTGCCCTTCACTACCTAGTAGTCACTACTAGTTCATGCTGCGTATTACTAGCCTATACTTCTCTTTCAAGCAACAATCCTAGACTCAAACGGCTTATGCATTCTACGGGAAATTTTCCATTAGTTTAATGTTAGCTAACCCCTAACTGTAAATTGGCGAGAGAGTAACTCCCTAAATATCAACCCCGAAGACCTAAATCAACATCAGATTGACACTCAGGGAATTACCCAACTCAGTCAATTCCCAACTAGTTCTAATAGCTTTAACTTCATCTTGTTCTTATCTAGGCACTAATCCTTACCTACTCCATTCTTTTTAAAACACGGTTTGGCCTCCTTTCTTTTCATTACATTTTTCTTTCAAAAATTAAAAGCGTTAAAACTTTATTTTCTTCTCCAAAACTCGTTTTTGCCAAACCATAAAAACATGTTACAAAATAAAATGCAAAACATTTTTTTTTCAAATCACAAAACTGGAGTAGACAAGGACAATGATCGGGCTTGCATTGTTTCTAATTACAATGTTAATTTAACTACTCGCTATAAGGTGCAAACATCTATTCTATTCCTACAACTTATTTTGTCTACCCAATAAAATCTGTTTTTTTATAATCGAAATTTAACAGAATAGAATTTCTTTTACAAAACGCAACACTTTCAATCCTTTCATATACTATAATATAAAAATTAGCGAGCAATATATGCTCTATAATATGCACCTTTTTAATGAGAGAACTCTTTTAAAACAAGAAATCATTATTTTACAAAATATACCCCGCTTTACTTTAAAACCCATCATGCACTAAAAACATCAAAATACTTTTAAGATCAAAACTTGGAAAAATACCACAAACTCTTTTACAGATTCAAGTTCTTAAAAGCTTATCATTGGGTTAGACTCAAAGCAGGTCTTCAACTCGACTAGGCTTTCCTAGGAACTTATGCAAATTCAATTCTCTCAAATATATATATATATATATATTCCTAATCCATTTTCCACATCTTAACTTTTTTTTTTAATTTATAAGGTTTCACTTCTAAACCCACTAATCTTAAAAATTAACATTTTAGTTTCTATTATATGGGATACATCTTTCTCTAGTACCAAATCATATTGTACACTTTCCGACCAAACCAACTAAGGGTCTCAAAAATTTCTATGATTATTCCTTTAGTGTAAAACTAGATATCCCAACTCTTTTCATGTCTAGTGGGCTACTATATGGATCTAGGTTTATATAAATTTGTTTATATTTTTGAAAACACAAATACGCTCTCTTATTATCTATATAGGAATCGTAAACCTAGGCTCTGATACCAAATGTAACAACCCAAATTCTAACGAACCGATTTTTTTTTTCAAAAATCCAATCCCTCGAAACCCGAGTTGGTTGCTCTAGTATCCTGCAGAAAAAGACAGAGTCAAGAAATATGTCAGAGTTTCGGAAAACACCTCGCAACGGAAGGAGTAAAATTTAATATATTTAAAACATAGCTTTATCTTAATTACAATACTGCTAAACCAGTATCCCCAAAGTTATAAGTCTCTGTCCTGATTCTAACCTGCGAATGTTATGAGGAGGGCGTCAGAACATAATTTCTGTGTGAATGAATTTAAAATGCACTTCTTGGATAATCCTACATATATCGTTCTATTACTTTTTTATTTTTATTAGGTTATTCGTGTTGTTAGCACTCAAGGCTTACACGCACATCGCACCCATCTACCCCTTATAGATTAACCTAATACCATGTCTATGTAGCTACCCCCAAACTGAAGTACACCCCGTGGTACCCCACGTGCACGGTCTCCACCGTATCCTCGCAGTGATATACGTAGTCCCCCATCCTATGTCATAGTAACGTACATTCCTTTTGTACATAATACAACACTTCTTCCACATAGGATCACTTTAGTTATGTAAGTATACTGACTGTCGTTATCGAATAATGCCCACCAGTCTACGATACACCAACCAGAGCAGACACGGTTATATCTAGACTCTCCCACGTACGTATTATCCAACGTATTCGTTACCTAACCCGCACACCCATCGTGTGTGCATGCCCGAGTCCCGTGGCAGGGATATACAAGAAACACAAAACTCGGTCGGGAGCTTTCCTTATATTTGTGCAAGGCCCGCCTTTAAGAGCCTCCCACACAAATATCCCTAGGGTCTGTTTTCTATGGTGGCTATGGACCCACCTCGGCCACTCCCATAACTAGTAAAGACTACGAAAGCTAGGCGACAAGCCGCTAAGCAACCAATCTAAACATCCATGTGGCATCTCCACTCAACCACTATCCCACGATAGTGATTGGTTAATGGTATCTTGTGTCTAACTCTAGTCTTTCCGCATCCTACTAGCTGTGGTGACAGGCACTCGATGACCTACTACCCTTGTTGGTCCTGACCCTCCACCTCCGTTGAGGCAGCCGCCGAATCACCTTTTTCCCCACCTCGAACAGCATTCTGACTGCCAGCTATTCTTGCAGTCAAGGCCCACCCACCTAGTAGTTACGCGCAGACCCAACCACTGCGGGCACAGCCTGAAACATCTGTCACCACACAGAGGACTACTAGGAGCACCTTTAACGTCTCAGGAAACCGCGTGCTTCCCCTTCCAGTCCGTTAGAGCCGCAAAAATAACGAATGTGTGCTCCCCTCGGGCCTTATGACACCGTGATGATCTACCTCGTTGGGCTATTCATCCTACAACGTACGGACTGTCCCAAGCGCCTTAATTTTTATATGTCATTAGAACCTACGTTTAATCATCTTCTTACGCGCTTGTGTCTCTTCATAAGTTTCTACATTTAATTTGGTTATTCTTTATTCACATTTACTTCCTTATTAAATTTACCAAGTTAACCTTGCTTATTAATTCAATTTATACTTAATCCATTTAAGTCCATTAATAAGCTCATCACATGTTATTTTCCAATTTCATAAATTATTCCCCTTTTTGGGTTACAACAACATGTTATACTTAATTCATAGTTGAGTATACCTTATCCCACATATATACTGATTAGAAGAATAACCCCCCAAACACTAGCCCTGAAGACCGAAATCAACATCAGACTGGCACCCAGAGAATTACTCAGCCCATCCAACATGTATGATTTTAATTTACTTCTTTTCCATTCATATAACTTATATCATATTAAATTTCACATTTCTCCTTCCCAAACCACTTAATTTATAATTAAGTACATCTTCACATATAAGTTATCTTATTTCCTCCATCGTTTCTTATAACTTATCTTATTCAAAAAGCTATACTTTCCACTTGTCCCTAGGACAAGTCTAACCTATTATTCTTCCTTTTTCTTACTCAAATTCATTCATAATAGGTTATTTACCATTCCCCATATTATGTTATTAATTTAAATTTACTTAACCCTTCCATTTCTTTGATCCATTAATTCAACTTTACTTAATTCAGTTGATTTGTGACACCATTACGGGTCCCATTTGGTTAAGCATTCATTTATTTATGTCTCTCATATCGCCCATGTCCCACTTAACCCCTTTTATCATGGTTTCCATGTCTTAAACTTGCCTTACTACGGTTAAGTCTACATTAGTCATGTTCTACGTCATATTCTTACCACGGTTAAGTCCACATTAGTCATGTCTTACATGTCTTGTCCAATTCTAGTTAGGTCCATATTTACATGTCATAACTCACATGTCACCCCACCTAACCCTCTAACCGTACCCATGTCTTATTATGGTAACCCCACCTAACCCTCTAACCATACCCATGTCTTATTATGGTTGGTCTTCCTTAATTCATTCCTTATGACGAACGGTGCATGACCTCCCACATTAGACCGAACACTTTGTGGCTACTGGATTTGCCGGGCGGTTTCGGACAATCTTACGCCACAAACCGAGTCTAACCTCGTGTCACCAACCGTTACACCTATAGTTCTTGCCTTTGACCTCTCACATTAGACGTCCAATTGTGGTAGCTGGATTTGCCAGGCGGTTCCAGGCGGTCTTACACCACAATTGCGTCTAACCTCGTGTCAAAGGTTCATTAACATCGTAATTTACCCAAACCCCAAATTTTCATGTCATGTGTTTCTAACTCAACATATAGTCATGTTTACAATTTTTCCTATTCCAACTTGTCACTAATCCTACTAATTACATATTAATTAGTCCCAATTATAAAATTCCAATTATAGGCAAATTTACAAATTTCATGTTATTCATACCCAAACATGCCAATTTCCAATTATACAATTATACCCAAATATGCCAATTTCATATATATTCCAATTATCCAATCACAATTATGCCAAACTTACACAAATTCACTCCATTACAATATAATTACGCCCATAATTCTATTTCAAATCATATACAAAACCTTCCAGCCTATATTATGTCCACATAACCCCTTTTCCCTTTTTAATCTCTCATTCACGCTTACAACGCATAAATTCATGATTTACGTAGGCTCGAGATAGCCTAGCTATAAAAATAAATAGGAAAGAATAAAAAGGAGAGAACCCAATCGCAAGCATAAATAAAATAACTGATTTCATTAAATTATCATCATATTCATTATATTCATCATGTTTATCATGGGGAATGGTGAACGATAGAGGCGTAATTATACAACAACTGTATTTTAAACCACTCACCTTGACTGGATTGAAGAAATAAATGATTTTGTTAATGTATAACGCTAATTAAATCTTCTTATTTAATTTTTGGTGAAGAGCTTGAATTGTTGATGAAGAATTTTGCTTCTTGATTTGATTAAACTCCAAAGTTGGTGAAGAACTTGCAAATTATTTTTGGGTTTTGGGGCGGGGGCCATGTTTGGTTGAAGCTTGGCGGCATGGAGGCGTCAGAAGGAATTGTTTATGAATTAGGTTAGGTCTAGGCACTATTTTATAGGTGTAGAGAGTGTTTTAGAGCCCTTAGATTGACCTAGAAGCCATCAGATCCGTACAACACATTAAAACACGTCACAGGGCTCAAAAATTAAATCGGCCCGCTTATGGACCCCAAATTCTCGTCCCAGGTCGAGATAGGTCGACCTCCCCAAGAGGTAGGTCGACACTAAGGTCGACCTGGTATCTTTTTTTTCTGTTCCGAGCTGGTTGTTTCTGAATTTTCTGGCATCATCCGAAGGCCATAACTTCTTTATACGGAGTCCGTTCTTCGCAAACTTGGACTCTATTTCAAGCAAAATTTTGAGAAGAACGCAATGGTGATATCCATTTTACTTAATTCCTGATTTTTAAATTAAGTATCCTTATTTTATTGTCTTCTCTGTTACATACACTGTTATCGAATTAATTTTTCCTTTTCTTCCATTTATTAATAAATTTTTCGTTATACATCACCATTATTTACCTATCTATGCGTATACACATATTTTTAATTATATTAAAAATGTGGGGTGTTACATATACGGCAAAGTGGAGCACAGTGGTATGACCAGTGGGCCATCATGTATTTTGGTGGAAGGAAGCTACACATAAATGGTGGGAAGAAGAGATACACAGCATGAAGTGCGGAAGATCAGAACTGCATGGAAAGAGCAGTAGCGTTTTAGTTGAAGAAGTGGAGAGGTGCTAGCGGTTCTGAAGTGATGAGCAGCGATGGAATGTTGTTGTAAACAAGAGGTGGATGGGTACAGTAGAGTGGTGATTGCAGCATGTCAGGACTCTTGAAACGTCAGATGAGGATTTGCGTAGGTCTCTGGCATAGGAGTTTGAAGTTTGAACATAGTAAAACCGTGTTGGATGATGAAGTCAGAGGCGCCATGCTTGATGCGGAGATGCTGTGCTTGGGGTTTTGGTAACATGGGACGGAAGAGATGGACAGTACTTCGAACTGGGTAAAAATTTCGTACCTAACAGTATTGAAAATTTGTCCAATCTAAACTGTATTATAATATAGTTTGATAATAACGAAATTTATGAAAAAGGTAAGCGGCTGTAAAGTAAGGTACCTAGTAAGACATCACGTGCTTAACAATGTTTTAATATCTCAATCCTTGTTTAACGTGGCCTCTGAAGTGAATCGGCCTAACCACGTGAATGTACCCATTTTTAATTGCCTAATAAGGATCCAACGTGGCATGAGATGTCGAGTGGTTTTGTTGCAAAGAAATATACTCAGGTTTAGAATGTGATAATGTTATAAATTATAAATTTAAGTTAATCAATTTAAATTAAAGACGGGGTCATATAAATTGTATATTCTGCTCATATGTCTATAGAATCAAATGAAACCAGAAATGATGACATTTTGAATTGGAACAGATGGAGCGGAAGACAGCTGGAGTTAATTAAATCAAACCATTTGGCAACGAATGGAGATTCAAGGTGAGTACAACTCACTCAGTTATCCCATTTATATTTTTATAAATTGGGTTTTTATTTTTTGTGCAATGTTTGCTAATAGTTGAGGATTGGATTACTGTTTGCATGTGTGCTGAATATTTTAAATTATTCACTGATTAAATCAAGCGTTTGTTTAATTTAATCAAATCAAATCATTATTTTAACGACTAGATTCCAAACAAGGTAACCTACCTTGTTGGTTAAGTTTATAATAATATAAGTGTAGTTGATAAATAATTGGACGCTTGAATGGATGTTATTAGTTGATCGTTGACTGTTAAAATGTTTATTTCCGTTTATTGTGAAGATAAAAATATTGTAGTAACCATTTGATGTAGGGACGGACAGGTTGGAGGGATCCTACCGGATTCCTCAAATGTATTGATTACGTATATGAATTGTTTAATCAATTGACTGATGGCTAAATCCAAATGTCATATTTGTTTGATATTAACCAATGGGTGATATTGGTAGAGCAGTTATCGGCAGATGGCCTAAAATCAATTGTTTTATAAACATTGATTTACCGTCAGGTAAATTGACTAAAATGAAGTTATAAATTTATGCTATAACTAAACTAGATTTTTATTTATTTTTTTAAATAAGTTATTTCAAATTAAAGTTTTACGAAAGGAAAATCAATTATTTATAAGTTACTATAAATAAATGCTATAAGGTAGATTTTTGTATTGAAATAAGTTTTATAAACAAGTATTGAATAAGTTAAGTTGATAACCGCAAAGGAAGGGTTAACTATTAAATTACAGCTAGACAATAATGAAGTAAACTGTATTTAATGATATCGAAATTGATTATAATCAAAGGAGATAACCTTGTGCTTAGGACTAAAGTATTGGAGTTTATGAAAGCTTAGGAATTAAGGCAAGTTATAATCTGGTTTAGGGACTTATGCAAAACCAAGTTTATTTGAATGTATTGTAAATGATTTCAAATGTTGAAACAAGTTAATAAAGTTCTGAACTTTGAAATAAACTATGAAATGAAGGAATTAGAAGTATAAGATGAAAGGGAATTCGAAACAAAAACCAAAGTGAATTGAAATAAGTTCGGTGAATTAAAATGAGGAATCGATCTAAAGTCACATACGTTAAAATAAGAAATGGAGTGGATTAAGATATAACTAGGATAGGTTTGAGTTAAGTATTTGAATCAAGGCGTATGTATAATAGTTTTTAAAAGAATATAATGATATGGAATTTGATGTAGTTTTTAAAGAAATTAGAATCTGTTGTACGTAAGTTGAGTTGAGTAACTTTCGAGGTGCCAATCTGATGTGGGTTTCGGCCTTTGGGGTTGGTATTTAGAAATTTATTCACTCACTAATTTACAATGAGGAGCTAACGAAGTAGAAATAAATTTGTAATTGGATATTCTTATTTTAAATAAGAAAAAGGGAACGTTTTCCTAATATTGAAAATAGAGAGTTTTAAATCTACCAGATGTTAACTATTAAAGAGGCCAAGTGACGCTGAGTACTGAACCAGTAAAGCCATCTAATTGTATGGATGAATAATTATTTATTTGATAGTTAAATAACCGACTATCAAATCTGGCCAATATGATTGTTGGTACGGAAAGACCGTAATCGAATTTATATTCGAAAACCATTCTACTAATGAATACGAAATCGTGAAGAGAGCGGATTAAAGATAGAGCATTGAAGACCGTTGATCTTCATAACAGAAGAACTACTCGTTAAACTTCTAACGGTAGATCCCGAAGATATTTTGACCAGTGATTCTATCGTGATTGAGTTCTGCGGATTGCAAGGACTACACGCTGCCGATCTATAGGGTGATACCTAGGATGCGGTGGGAGGGTGCCTTCGATTCATCATGTTCCTGGATGACTTGTATGGACGAGATGCATGGTGGCCAGATGTTCCAAAAGTCGATTATAGCCTCATACCTCGCAACTGGGAAATGACAAAAATCGGTCAGGCAGCATGGCTATGTTGGTCGCACCCATTAGGGTGTATTGTCATCATCTAGAGAATTTGTTACTTCTTTTCATTTCCGCGTCTCCCGGGAAACGGTAGCTATGCAGCCGTAGGTGGCAATATATTCGATACACTCATGCGAAATGAGTGGTCGGTCATGTGTGGGCCGGGTTGCAAGACGTTCTTGTTGAACCCAGTGTATTCCTCTCTAGAGATACACTATCGGCAGGAGGTTCCATACCTTGTCATAGTCGGAATCCAATTTTCCAATAAGCGCCCGCGGTTTTGTGTGTATACTATATATGTGGAGCGTGAGATGCAAGCATTTTGCAAGATTCTATTTACTTGTATTTAGACACTATTATAATTTCAGATGATATATAAGATTTCAAACTATTATGGGTTATAGTAAGGTAAAAACCGTCCGTATTTATGTGTGGATTTGGTCTTACTATTAACCTTTTCTTTCAAAAAGATTTTAAACTTTAAAATCAAGTTGGATGGTTCCCCTTAAACTTAGCGAGTTTTTCCCACTCTGGTTCACCAGACTGACCTGGTATTTGTAATGCTCGGGTTAGACCAGGTTGTACAGGATCAGGTTATGGAGTGCTGTGAAGTTCAGGGACATACCGGTGGAACTCAGATGTATGATGATATATATGATATTTTTCCGCTGTGTATTGTATTGGTGGACAGGTTATTATAATTGTCCATATTTGTTAGTTGTACTCTGATGGATGTAAGTATATTTATTCAAGAGTTTTATAAAGAGTTAATTCTATATTATATTTTGTTCCGCTGCGATGTTAGACTCTGATTCAATGTTGTGTGATTCTTCTTCTTCTATTCTTCTTCTTCTTCTATTCTAATTTTTCACATCTGTTGGAAAGATATTTTCAAACAGATTCAAATATTTCTGGTTTTACTAAAATCCGGTTTATTATGAATCGTGTACATTCAATTGAAAGTTGAAATCGAATAAATTACTGCGCCATTTCAAGCTCATTTTATAATTAAAATAAATATTTATATTCTAACTTCAATTTAAATAAATTTATATGTTTTAATTCTATTCAAAATAAATTTCTAGTCTTTATTATTTAAAATAAATCAATTTAAATATTCAAAATCCATTAAAATTGCTTAAATAAAAATTTAAAATTGGTTCTGATTTTCCGGGTTGTTACAGTATATCACCAATGGTTGGGATCAGCAACCATTTTCCCGAATGGGACAACATCGAATAGAATAAAGAATGAAATGAATTTCTCTAGACAGGTGATAATACACCCTAATTGGGAGCTACCCACTTGGCCATGCTGCGTGCCCGATTTTCATCATTTCCCGATTGTTGAGGCCTGAGGCTACGCTTACTTATCATTCGTTGATAACACAATCACTTTGAATAACACATTGTCAGATCCGTAAATCATTAATTGATTTACACAAATATATTATGGATATTACGCTAAGAGAATAAATTCTCCGCCACCATATATATCCATACAGACCAACATGTATGATCATCGGACATACACTGTCAGACACTCGTCCATATACGTTCGTTCTGGGATTAAACGAAATCGAAGGCACAATTTCCATTAATAGAAAAGGCCCTTGCACTTTACTCCATCTTCGATTATCTTCATATAAGTATGATTCGCAATGCTACTGCCAATACGGAGTGGTTCTCGGATAATAATCCAACTGGTCTCTCCATATTGACAACGATATTGGATGACACTTCGATAGTCGGTTATTTAACTATCGGAAAAAACAAACATCCATTCATAACATCAAACAATCACTGGGCCCTTAATAAATATTTCATTAATTAAATCACTACTCCATTTCCTTATCAATTTTTGTTAACCAAATATTTTCAATAATCATCATGGCCTTTTACACTATTTGGAAGACATTTCAATATATCGCCTTCTTTTATTTTCTATACACAGAAAATATCTTCTATTTATAATTGGAAAACATTCCAGTCACTTATCTCTTTCACGCCCAATCATTTCTACACTCAGGAAGTATTTATTTGTTATATTTCCAAAATTCCACTTCTTTGGGTTAAAACGAATGTTGTATAAAACATTGTTACAACAACTTAATATATTTCATTCAACTAAATTTCTTTAAACATCTCTCTTCGAGACTGCATCTTGATATTTATCGGTTAATAATGAAATCAATCAATTTGGCGTATAACTACCTCTCATACCTTGACTGGAAACATCCTTAACTTCAAAACAGACAAGACCACTTACCTCGAATAAACAACACCATAAAAACCAATTATTCATTTTAAAAACATGTATATGGTTCTCTTTCTATTTTTAACAAATATAATTTATAGATTACCTTTTTGTTTACAATATTCTATTTTTAATTTTGTTTCTTTATCGAATTCTGCACATATCGATACATCGATTTCTAGCTATCAGTTTTTCTTAAAAATATTCTAACCCCTTAAATTTTTAGAAAATTTTGCCATAACCTCCTTCATACGGGTCACTCAGTACAACTACAAAACGCCTTTCTGGACCCTTTCCATTCAAAAAGAAAATTAAAAAGCCAAGCGGCTTGCCGATTCGGCGCATAAAATCTCATATTAAAATAAATAAGTACCTTTTTGTTGGGCACTAAATTTATAAACTTCATTCTCTTCATTCCATACCTGCTTAACACATATCCAAATATTCCCACTTTGTTTCAACTCAATCCATTCGTCTTAACCCGATTCGCTATATTATTTTCTAATTAGCTATTCTGCCTATTTCACCTTTTTGTTTGAACATAACATGATCAAATATAATATTAACTTTCTTATAACAAATTGAATTCCATTTCAATTCAAGTTTCCTTTCCGATTTCGAATATAAATTCTGAAATCACCTTCACATATTCAAAGCCCAATTTCGATTAACTAATTATTATTCAAATAAATTAATTCTATCTAATATTTAAAAATCTGATTTTTGTTTCAAAAAAATCAGTCCACTTAACTTCACTTGTGTTTATATTTATTTTATAACTCAAATCTGGATTTTACTAATGGAAATTCGGATTTTATTTACTTAAAATCTTGATTTTATTTACTTAAAATCCTTTTTATTAATTTAAATAAACCATTATGGTTTTATAATGGTTATGGCGCTGTTTTTCAGGAAAATTGATTTTGACATAACTCAAAATCTATAAGACGAAATCCAGAATTTTCTCTTCCATTAGAAAAATGTTCTTCAATCGGTCCTGACGATTCTTGTTTCAAAGAATTCCGACTTAAATTGAGTTTTATATACTCAGTTGAAGTTCAAAATGTCAGTTTACGAACTGCTGCGCCGCGGCGAGTTCGTTTTAATTATATTTTTATATATAAATGTTTAAACTTCGTTTATAATAAATTTCAACTCCATTCTAATATATTTTTTATATATTAAACCAATTTTCCAAATTCAACTTAATATTTCTGATTTTCCCTAACCGTCGATTATTTTATAATTCAGTTATAATTTATTTATAACAAAATATTCTATACTGAATTCCAATTATAAATAAATTATTTATAAAATTCGACATAATCGAATTCAAATATTAAATCCTTAGATTTATCTCAATTCCGATTATATTTCCAATTCCCTAATAAATTTTATCGTTTTCTTTTCGAAATGATTTCCAATTCACTTTTAAATTCATATTTGAATTTAAACTTCTAAATTATCAAATGATAATTTATTTCACTATATTTATAAACATCATTTATAAATAAATTTTCTTGTTTTATAAACTAAAACAAGCTTCCCTTTCAATTATCTATTTGAAACCCAATTCCTTTTATATACAGAATTCCGAAATAAAACGTGTCGTTCTCCTTTTCGAAATGATTTCAAATCCTATTTTCAAATTCACTCTTGAATTAAATATTTTAAATTATCTCTTAATAATTAATTCCTTATATTTATAAATATCGCTTATAAATTTCATGTTTTATATATTTAAACAACTTCCATTTGAAATCTATTTGAAACAAAAATCTTATTTTGGAATATTTTATTTATTTTAACTTATCTATATAAATATATAAATTATTTTTCATATTAAATTTTAACTCCTATTAAATACAATCCTTATATCTTTTCTAAAATTATGTACATAAATTCAGTCTAATCGAATTCCAATAATAAATCAACACGGATTTATTTTATTTAATTTACCTTCTGAACATCAGAATAAATCTCTTGGTTTCCCTTTTTAACAAAATTCCCAATCCTTATTTTAAATTCACATTCGAATTTAAATATTTAAACCATCCAATGATAATTTTCCACCTTTCTTTATAAATACCGTTTTTATTACTTGTTTATATATTTTAAACAAGTCTTGATTTCAAATCCATTTGAAATTAAAATTCTACTTTGGAAAAATAAAATTTCCTTTTTAAATTCACACTTTTATTTACATTTCCCCAATTATCCCATGATAATTCATTTTACTTCATTTATAAACATCGTTTATAAATTCACTTCGGTTCCTTGATTATCCAATGATAATCATTCCATTTTATTTATAAACACTGTTTATAAATTTACTTCAATTTCCTATATTATTTAATTTATAAACATCATTTATAAATTTAATGCTTGTTTTATTTAAAACAAGTTTTAATCTTTATAGCCTATTCGAAATTTGAATTCTATTTAAAAAAATAGATTTTCCATTTTAAATCTCAAAATACCCTTTTCACGATATTTTTACATATCAACATTTTAGGTCCAGTGATATTCAAACATTCAAAAACACCCAATTATCAATTACAGGTTTTCTAACACACTGTATATGAAATATATTAAAACAAACAAATAATAATATTTTTGAGGAATTTAGTTGGATCCCTTCAACCTGTTTTCCTGCATCCATAGATGTTAGCCAACATAAATAATATCCATCCTGCTTCGAGAAAGGATATCGTGGTATAGAAGGTCATCCACTATCATAGCATGGGGCGTATAGGGTCTTCCGCTAATGATACTGCTGGCATCCTCTAATGATACTGCGGGAACTATCTAATCACCAATATATATATATATATAATAACCACAACAACCAAGACTAAATAACTAACATACATATATATATAATAGTCACAATAATATTTCAATGATTTCAAACAAATAACAAACAATTATTTTTAACCAATAAGAATAATTCTAAAACAAATATGAGTGAATTTTCTCACATTGGTTGAACGACTAGCATCAAAAGATCTTGAATCACTTCTAGATCGCATTTGCAGCTATGATCCATACTTGACTAATCTCATATGAATTTTACCTTGAATCACAATTTATTATATTATTATATTTTTGTTATCGATATATATATATATATGTTATAATTTATTTAACTATTAAATTAAATAAATAGGTTATCCCATATATATTTTTAATTTCGTAAAAACGTATACCTCACTGTTGAAAATGGAGAAATTTTCCTGTTTCTTTAATCGAATCCAAAACAGCCCCATCATGCTCCTTCCCGTATCTCCGCTCATCATAGAAAATTATCACTATGTTATTGCCACTTTAGCAAATAAATTCTGACCGACAATGGCCCCATCACCGCTGATCCACTGACCCAGACCTGCTGTCATGTTCGCAGACCCTCCAGCAACCACCATCTAATTCTCCATACCTTCACCTACTTCCAAATTCGACAATTCCCTTAACTTTTTTTTCTTCTTCCCAGTTTCAAAGATTTCGAATATGCTGCTATAGGAAACTCTGTTCCCAAACACAAAGTGGCCAAATTATAAATAACTCTACTACACAACCAAACCGTGGCTTCTCCAAATGGCAGTTCATCCCTACCATCGCAATACTCTAGTCCAACAAACATCATCCCAAATTTACACAGATTGCAAGCTTATGGTTATGTCGAGCGTGAGGAGTTCGAATAGCTCATAACCCTTTCGCACCCTTTACTTCGTGTCAGAGGTATCACGACTATCTCCTTCGTCCGTACTTTGAACTACTATCTACCTCCTTTGAACCTGCGAGCCTCAAGAAGCCCAAAACCCCAAATCGCAATCCTTGAACTCGTGATGCTCCCCTTCCCATTCAGAACCAACGCCGAGACAAGCATTGCACCCCTTAGAGAACTTCGAGCAACAAAATTATTCGCGATGTCTGATTTGGATATATTTTTATACAGTGGCTTGATTTCAATTGAGAGGAAAAGGCACGATTTTTACTTGATTGAATGAAAGGGGAAATAAAAAGAAACAGCAGTGATTAGTAAAGGAAGGGGTGCGGTTTTACGCAATGATGAAAAGGGGGAAATGTATTCATTTTGATTTTGAAAAGAGAACAAAAGAGCTCGACATTCATTTTTTAATTTTGTCTGAAGAGAATTGATTTATGGTAGAACGAAATGGAAGGGAAATAACAGAAGAATGACTCATTTTATAGATGAGTAATACTTAACCCTTAAGGAATTGAATTTTAAAAATCTTTTAATTTAATTTGATTAGACATAAAGAGATTTTTTATACTTTCTAAATGGATATCGATTTGATTTCGATCCATTCCACTAAAAATATATCGTAGTCCATTAAATTAAATCACGAACCGCCATTTTAACCTACGACCGATGTTTCAAAGTAATTACACTATTCTGAACTCAACAGAATAGACTATAAAATTTAATTCGAACGTATATACTATATTAAATTAATATAATAAAAATTTAAATTTAAATTCAGAACTAATCATTCTTTTGATAATAAATTGTTTTTATTATCATATATATTCAAATATCATTTCTATACATCATTTGAATCATTTTGACTCCAGTTTAAATTTTGAATTAAATCATTTTTGTTTTCAAATTTACGATAATTCAATATATTTTAAATAAGTCATATATCGATTATTAGATCGAAAACTCAATATTAAAATCGATTTATATTATCAGCTCAATATTAAAAATAATATTAAATATTCAAAATAAATTGATCAGAAAATCTGGGTCGTTACATTCTTCCCACCTTAAAAGAATTTCGTCCCTGAAATTACTAAGGTAGAAAAATGCCTTAAACACATTTACTTTTCAAACTCACTTATGTTGAAACTTAACACTTCTACAACTTTAGTTCTACCAAAACTTTTGGTCTTCGTTTATTTACTTCTAATGATTTTCAAACCATTCATTAATATCTACTTCATATTCATCCACATTGATTCTAGTCAATTTATTCACTCCAATGCATTTAACTTGCTTGAGTTAAATTTAAACTCCAAAATTCAAATCCCCATGTTTTTACTTTAAATCCTTTACACATCTCATAAATATATACATATATTTATTACCATTTCAAATTCAAAACATTTGAATTTTTTAATCAATTTGTTTTCTTTTAAACAAATTTCTATCAAAAAAAATTCTAAGATAGCAATTCATCACATAGAAAATCGAAAATGGACACTGATGATGTTGTGATCATCATCGGAATTATTTCCCAGCCACTGAAGAGAGTTTAGTGCTTTATCACTTTTAAAATCCATTCAAAAATGATTTTTATTCAAAAATCTTTTCAAAACAAAGCAATACTATTTTAATATACTTCAAAAAAAATATTTTCCAACTTCCCAGGATTTAAATTCCAAATTTAATTTGAATTTAATTTTAATTCATCTTATTTGTATATTTCATTCACATACAAATTCTACTTGGTTATAAATAACCATTTCAATTTTATAATCTTATTTGATTATAATAACAACCAACACATCCGTATATTATAATAATTTCAGAAAATTATTCATTTTATATCAAAGTAGAATCTTGGGTAAAATTATTTCATTACCCACTTTCAAAACAATATTGTGTCAAATTTCTCTGTTTAGGTGTTTAGAAATTCCTATCAACATCGTAGCGTCCCATAATTCGATTAGAATTCATAAACCACACAATAGACTAGACAACACAATATAAAACAATTTTTATATAAATTAACAAATACGCGCTCTCATAATATACACCCAACTCATTCTATTATACTACTGACCCTTTCTCTAATGAGCACAACCCCACCAAAGCCTAGGTGTTCACTCAACCTAAGATCTGATACCAACTGTAATGGCCCGCAAATCCGTACTATCTGAGTTGACTACATACATCACACGTCCAACCAAAATATCATAGAAATACGAATCACTTATTCAGAAGAAAAAGGTAGAAGAAAAACAGAAATAACAACACAGAATCTCACATCGCAGCGGAACAAATTATAATATATCATAACTTTTGAAATACAAAATTTTAACTGTATAACATACAATTATCAGAGTACACACTCATAACACAGTGAAAATAAAAATACTATATATCTAACACTGAAGCCTCCTGCTCTAAGCTCCTTTAGATAGATCTGTAAAATCCTGAACTACTTGACTGTCCGTACAAATTTGGGCACCCAAGAGTTTAGGTAAGACAAAACAAAATAAACTCTGGGTCAGTCATGGGATTAGTATGAGTAAACAATTTAAATCAGTTTGAGAAAATAAACGATATCTCATAAGACCACGCCATATAACACGGATCGGGCTTTTCCCTTATGAGAATCCAAAACGCTTGATTTAACTTTCAAAATCCTTTTGAAAGAAACGATAATATTTATATCAAAACCCTTTTGATATTATAATAGTGTCTAAATCAAATAAATAGAAATCTAGTGGTTGCATCTCACGTTCCACATATACATATATAATATACAATCAAAACCGCGAGCACTTATTGCGTAATAACCCGAAAATCCGAGTCAATTTAAAAAAAATTATTTTGGCAATTTTAGTGAATTTTGAACATTTAAAATGATTATTTTAAATAAAAACGACGAGAAATTTATTTTGAATAGAATTAGAACGTATATATTTATATAGATCATCGTTAGAATATAAATATTTATTTTTTGAATCAATATGTGAGCGTGGCAAAGGAAAACGCGTTTGACCCGTTTAAGTTGATTTTAGTGAAAATTAGGCACACATCCCTAAAATTAAAGTTAATTAACGTGTAATCCTCCCGCTTTAAATTATACTTTTCGCATCCCTATTTTTTTTTGGTATTCTTTTTCCACAAATACCCTTGTTCAAATTAACGCATTTTTCTTTTCATGGCGGCTTCATGGTTTTCTTCATGGATTTGATTCATACGGCTATTATTTAGAGAGAATATTTTCGTTGATTTAATGTTGCTGTCGTCAGTGTTTTTTTTTTCTGAGATTCAATATTCGATCTAATTGCGATTTGTTGAAGAATCTAATATTCGATTTCTTCAGCGATTGAGAGATATAATGAATGTTTCATCTTCAAGGTAATTTGCACTTCTTCTTTTTTCATACGTGTGTTATCATTATTTTCGATTTATTTTGATGTATTTATTATTATTTATAAGGCTTCTTTTGTGAGATTAAATTTCAATACATTTGTGCAACTTTTTTGAATGAGTGCATACAAGTATGCTAATATTTTTATTATGTGCTTACAAGTATGAAACTATTATGTATTTTGGATAACAAATGTATGCAATTGTCCTGAATATGTGCATACAAGTATGCAACTATTTTGTATATGTGCATATAAATATGCAACTTTTCTTAAATAGTGGATAAAATTGTACGCTTCTAATTTTAATATGCGCATACAGATATGCAACTATTCCCTGTATGTTCATACAGATATGCAACTATTCTGAATATATGTAATACAACTATTATTAACAGTTGCATAAAAGTATGCTGATATTCTGGATATAAGTGTACATGTATGCATATAATTATAATATGCTGCAAATGTGTGTGTAGTTTTATTTGATTAATGTTGATAAGGTTTATTAATAATTCTCTTCTTTGTATAACAGTGTTCCTGCTAATGTTGGTGTATTGGTCTTGTTGAAGTTTGGGAATGATAGCTTTTCTATACGTCTTTATTTTGATAGTACTGTTGATATTGTGAGAGATGTTGTTTGTGGTAAATGGATTGATTTAAGTCCATTGTCATTTGAATTGTATCACATTAGAGATGGCTTGAGAAGGAATATTCAAAGTAATTCTGATCTTCGATCTATTCTATTGTTGGCTGCACATAACCATGAGGATTATTTGGTTTTTTTTTTTTTTTTTGTTGAGGTCAATCGTAGTAGTTCTTCAGTTAACAATGCTAGGTCAGATGATGTTTCTTGTGGTAGTGATTCTTCTTTTTCTAGTACATGTGATTCAAAACAATCAATTGAAACAATTGTTGAGAAGTGATTTGAATCAACCTGTTTTTTCTGGTGTTGGTCAGCAATTTCTAGGAGGTGTTACTGAATTTAGGTTGTATGTGATGATGTATAGTATGAAGACTGGATACAAGCTTAATTTGGTTAAGAATGACAAGGAAAGAGTTACAGCCGTTTGTTCTAAGCAAAATTGTACTTTTAGGATTCATGCTTCTGTTTAGTTCAATCTTCCTGGCTATTTTGTTTTAAAGACATTTCAACCTGATCATACTTGTGGTGCTGGAATTCATGATATAAACAATCCTGTTGTATCCTGCAAATTCATTAAGTTGTTAGTTTATGATCGTATTCATTCTAATCCATTAATGAAGACCAAGGACATTATTAATTTGTTACAAACCGAGTATAATGTTATTTTGAAGTATTACTATGCTTATAGTGGGAAGAAGTTGGCATTAGAAGAGTTACATGGAAGCGATATAATGTCTTATCATCATTTGCAGTCATTTTGTGATGTTGTTGTTACTACTAATCCTGGAAGTAAAGTTGTGTTGGAGTGTAATGATGATACACGTCAATTTGAAAGGGTTTTTATTGGTTTCGAAGCTTGTGCACATGGATTTCAATATTGTCGTCCTTTAATTTTTGTTGATGCTACTTTTATGAAAGGAAGACCTCAAGGTTGTTTGATGGCTGCTACTGGTAAAAATGGAAATGAAGGTATGGTGTTTTGTCAGTTTATAACTGTATGTGTATGCATAAAAGTATGCAGTTATATTTATTATATGCATTCATGTATGCAACTATTCTGGATGAATGCATAGGGATATAATGATCTTCTACATGTATGCATACAATTATGCAGCTATTCTTAATATATTCATAGAAGTATGTAAATATTATGAATACATGCATTCATTTGCATGCATCTATTCTGTATAAGTGCATACTTGCATGCATCTGTTTTGAATAAGTGCATATATGCATGCATCTATTGTGAATAAGTGTAAATTTTATGAAAACATGCATTCATTTGCATGCATATATTCTGAATAAGTGCATACTTGCATGCATCTGTTCTGAACAAGTGCATATATACATGCATTCATTTGCATGCATCTGTTCTGAATAAGTGCATACTTGCATGCATCTGTTTTGTAAATTTGCATTCAAGTATGCTATTATTTGGAATACACAATTATGCAACTGATCTAAAAATTTGCAAAAATTATTTATAATTGTTGCTGATTTTATTTTTTGTTTGATAATATGTTTGTTTCTGTTAACATGTTATTTTTCCTTCAGCAATTGCTATTGTGTCCGGGGAAGATGAAGACAATTGGATTTGGTATTGTGAACAACTGAAAGAGTTTCTTAAGGATGATAGTAGAAGCTTTGTCTTCATTTCTGATCGTCATCCTGGTATTCTTGTTGCTATTCCGAAAGTGTTTCCAAATTCAGTTCATGGTTCTTGTTTTTATCATTTGAACAACAATTTAAAGGTTGCTCTAAAATCTGAATTTTCTAAATCAAACAAGAAGTTGTTGTTAGATTTGTTTGCACGAGTTGCTTATGCTTCTAATTTGATTGATTTTAATGCTGCATTGAAGAATTTTAGAGATGTTGGTGGATCCAAAGTGGTAAATTTTTTGAGCGAAATTCCTTTTGAGAAGTTTGCAAATGTTTTTTTTCCTGGTTGTCGTTATGGTGAGATGTCTTCTAATTGTTCGGAGAGTTTTAACAAATGGATTTTGGAGGAAAGACATTTACCAATTACTGCTTGTTTGGATAAAATTAGAATGAAGTTAATGAAATTTATGTCTGACCGTCATGAAGTTGCTTCTACTTGGAATAGTATTTTATGTCCTATGATTGAAACTCGATTAAGAAACCTTTATTTGGAAGGAGCTTCGTGGTTTGTTATCAAATCAAGTGAATATGTTTTTAAAGTTCATTCTCCAGTCCATCAATCCGTTGATTTACATAGTCGAGTGTGTTCTTGTAACATGTGGCAAATTAATGGTTTTCCTTGCTCTCAAGCTATAAGATGTATTTCAAGTTGTGAGAAGTTGGATGTGTATGACTACATCGAAGATTACTTCAAAGTTTCTTATTTCCGATTAGCTTATTCTCATGCAATCAATCCTATCATAGACTTTATGGGTGAAGGTGTTGCAATTGAAGATGCAATTATAGCTCCTCCAAAAGGTAGAAGAATGCCCGGTCGTCCATCGTCTTCTAAAAGGTAAAAATCTGCTGGTGAATTTACAAAGACTATTAGATGTGGGTTATGCAAAAAGTTGGGGCATAACAAAAGGACTTGTTCTTCACAAGGAAAATAATTGCAATTTGGTTTAGTATTTTGATATGTTTGTAACTAGTTTGAATTTTTCTGTTTTGTTGTTTACTGTTTGTAACCAAGTTGAATAATTCTGTTATGTTTGTAACTTTGGTTTATTATTTTAATGTTTTTGTGCTAAAGTTTGGTTTTGTATTTTGAATATTATTGTCAATATATGTGTTCTGTTTTGCATACATGTATATATGCATACTGTGAATACTGTGAATGAATGTAAGTAGCCTGTTGTTTTCATGTATATATGCATACATGTATGCTGCTATTTAGAATATTTAGCATTCTAGTATGCAACTTTTCTGTATAGATGCATACATTTCGGCTATAAATTTGTATACAGTACACATATATACTGTGAATTTGTGTTTAGTGCTTCTGTGATGAAGTTTGGTTTATTGTTTATGTGAATACTGTGTATGAATGTAAGTAGCCAGTTTTTTTTCTCCTGTATATATGCATACATGTACGCTGCTATTTCGAATATTAGCATTTTAGTATGCAACTTTGCTATATAGATGCATACATTCCGGCTACAAATTTGTATACAGTACATATATATTCAGGTTTTCTTAATATGAGCATATGATTATGCATTTATAATGATTGGATGCATACATTCGAGTAATAAATTGGTATAAAGAATATAAATTCACGTTTTCTAAATATACGCATATAAGTATGCGACTATTTTGGATATGTACATAATAGTATGCGGTTTTTTAACAATAATTGAATCGGCAACAGTAATGTAAGAAATATAAGTAAAATCGAACGAACTTAACTCAGTACAAAAAATTACACATTGATTCAGCTTGGAAACTAGATAATCACTTGCCAGTAGTTCATACGTTGTACTTTAGTCAGAATATTTACAATACTTTGATCATTGTATTTTAGCCAAAATATTTGTAAGAAGTGAAAAGACCATTTTCCACAAATTTAAGCAGAAGGTTTGTTTGCATCTGAAAATATAAAGTTCTGTGTCAGGTCTTCTTCTGGAGTCCAACTATGAGGTTTGTGATTGAGAAGTTCGTAAGCAAGCTTGGCCCGTTGTAGATAAAAAGTCGCAAGCTAGTACATTTCATCCTGTTTATCAATTTCTTCGTACTCGCTTCTCTGTTTCATCATGTTAATAACGAACATTCCATAATCGACCCTGCAGAATTTGTAAAACATGATTAATATTATGCTAGTATTTAAGAAAGTTGCATACAAGTATGCACATATTCATACTATATCAGTAAATAATTGTAAATACAAGTATGTAAATACAAGTATGCATACAAGTGTAAAAATAATTGTAAATACAAGTATGCAATTATTTTTATTTACTTACTTGGCGCCTTGTTGTGGGCAATTAGCAATTTCAAGTTGTCCATGTTTCTGAAAATTCTTGTTCTCTAGCTTTTTCAGCAATCCACTGATGTAAATTCTCTGTATATGTATTTAAAAAATACATACATATGACTATTTATAACAGTTTAGATACTAGTTTGAATGTCAATTATCTTCAATTTACATACAAAATCTCTTGCAAGTCTTTGGTGATTTCCTCCTTCAAAACGATTTTTGTTGGAATCGTAATGTATCCATCTTCTACAGTCTTTTATAAATTCTAACAATGAAAAATGGTTTCCCTCGTGGATAGGAATAAATATTTTTGTGCTTGTGTTATAGAATGTTTGCACTTTTTTATCTATCAAATACTCTCTGTTTTCTGATGATTCATTCTTAGTTAATGCCTGTAATTGCAATCATTTTAGTGACCAAAATTTTTGATGTTACAAGAAAATTTTGCTAGAAAATTAATAAAAACTTACAGAAGCAATAGTTCTGATGTACATGATTTCTGGATGGTCGTTGTTAAGCTCATGTGCACACCAGTCAATTATCTGTTTAAATTAGTAGATTGTAAATGTTAAGGAAAACTTCCAGCTAATAATCACCATATGAAACTACATTTGAATTTGACTGCGGTTATACCTGTGAGTCATGGAATCCTCCAGATATTAAATCAGCCAATGAAACTCTAAAAATGTATATGTCTGCGTCGCCATTAAGGTATGCGCTTCTACTGCTAATTTATATAATATATTTAGAGAATTTCTAGAAATATATTAGCACTGATCTATGCATCTAATCTAAATAATTGCATATATATATATATATGCAACTTTTATTTTTAATTAAAACATTTAGAAAATTTAATTAAGTTTTTAAGTAATTTTACCCCAGGTCTGAATTTGAAAAATATGCTTCTAGTTTCTGAATTTGATCCTCTGGTAGTTGCTTAACATTGTTAAATTTTCTGACGTCCATTTTTGTTCGTACATTCTTTCTTCTGATGTTGTTCTCATCTCATAATCCTCAACAATCACGGTTCCTGTTTGTTCCTGTTTTTTTTTTGTTTTTTTGGGCTGCAGCTGAGAATAATATAAGATATCAGCAATGTATTGATGGAAACTTTCTATTTGGAACATTATTACCATTAGAATTTTTTTTATTTTTTTTACCTTTTTGCTTTCTAACATTTTGAAGCTTCGGCTTCTTTTACATCCCGTTGTCATTATTCTTCTCCAGCTCCATTATGTCTTTTGATTTTTCATCATCAATTTTATGATCATTATTCTTCTCCATGTTATCTATTTACATATTATTAATCTCATCAATAATTGAATAGATGCACACAAGCAAGCAACTATTCAGAAATAGCTGCACACAAACATGCAACTATTTTTGAATAGTTGCAAACAAGCATAAAACTATTCTGAACAAATGCACCCAATCATGCAACAATTAGTAATAGATGCACATAAGAATGCAAAAATTTTGTTATACTGTATTGCTTGAAACTAAATAATGTGTTCATTATTTATTACCATTAGAATACTATAATTATTTTTTTTACCTTTTTCCTTCTCCACCTCCTTTTGTTCTTTCTCCACCTCCTTCTGTTCTTTTCTCCACCACGTTCTTTTCTTTCTCCATCTCCTTCTCTGGCTTCTTTGGCTCCTGTTTCTTCTCCACATCTTTCTGTTCTTTCTCCGCCTCCTTCTCTGGCTCCTGTTCCTTCTATCCAACCTCATCATTGTTCTTCTCTGTATCTACTTCCATGTTATCAATCTGATTAATATTTCTTGTATTAGCTTTTTTATCTTTATCGTGCATGCCAACATCTAATTTTTTTTGCGGTTCTTCATTTCCTTCATCTTCTGCAGTGTTTTCTTTTTCCACATTATCTCTATCAACATTTTCATTCTTGTCACCTTCGGCACTTTTATTCTCATCATCATCAGCATTATTATTCTCATCTTCATTTTCATCGTTCATATTAAGCTTTTCCTGCTTTTCATCCTCACTCTCATCATTATTCTCACTTTCATTGTCATCGTTCATATTATCATTTTTATGCTTTTCATTCTCACTCTCATCGTCATACTCAGCCTCACTTTCATTGTCACTTTCATTCTCAATCTTATCCTCATTATCCTTTTCCTCTTCATTATCCTCACTTTCATTGTCATTATCTTCACTTTCATCATTATCCTCATTTTCAATTGCATTCGCATCTTTTATTTGAAGTTGTACTTTTCTTCCCTTTTCTTCACTCTCAGTGCTTTCTTCACTCTCAGTGCTTTCTTCACTCTCATTAATTTTCTCACTATCAGCGTTTTCGTCACTCTCCTTATTTTCCTCACTTTCATCTTCTTCAGATTCATCACTGTCAGCAATTCCTTGTAGTCTTTTTTTTAAACCTTAAATTTTCTGTTTAAGTTGTTTATTTTCTTGTTGTAGCTTTACTATCAATCTCGTGTAATTTTCCACCTGTTTTTGGTAAACTGCTTCGTACTCTTTGACTTTGTAAATAGCTTGTTCTAACAGTTCTAAATCCTTTCCTTGGGACTCCTGAAAACAATGGTAGCAAATGTTCAACTAATACTGAAAATAAATGCAGTAATGTATGCATCCGTAGAAAATAAGTGCATACATCCATGCATTTTTTATACAGATGAATACATAGATGCATCTATTCAAAATATATGCACAAATATATGAAACTGAATTTGACTGTTGTGAATAGACACATAGATGCGTGCAATTGTTATGATTATAATCATACATGGACGCACCTCTTTATAATAGATGCATATAAGTATGTAACTATTCCTATATATCTGCATAGTTGTATGCAACATTTTTAAAACGACACTAAAAAATTATTCAAAATTAAATATCACTTACAGTTGTGTATTTGATGTTTATTAACATGTTTGGCTTCAACAATTTTATATCCCATTTTGCAGCCAGGGGATATAAATCACTGTATTGTTTCTTTGTATTTTTTAGAACATAGGTTTTTTCGCAAACCCACCACTGGAAAAAAAATATTTATTTATTATTAGAATGAACAATAATTAAATAAGAAACATACAAAAAAGTTCAAAATAGTACCAGTAATAGTGTCACACAAGCATTAATCTTGCGTGGTGTAACACAGTATTTTTCCACCTGGGTTATGAGATGGTTGTGTATGGTTTTTGGCCAAGATATTTTCATTAATTTTTGGCTGCATACACAATATGGAATCAAGGTCCATGGTAAGCTGCATTTTTGGTTTGTTAGAAGAAATGTTGCGGCCAAATAAAGAAGTATAAGCTTCACTACATCAAATTTTTCTTCGGCTGTGTCTTCTTTTAATGTCAAAAAAAATCTCTCTTTATATTTTTCTTGTTGACTGAGGCTTCTCCTTTAAAATATCTTTCCATGAACGATTTATATTCTTCATCTTCCTTCTCGTTCTTTTTCAAGTGCCCTGTTGTTTTTATTATCTCTCCTTGTATTGGAGCACCTAGTAAATCTGCAACATCTTCTTGTGTAAAAGTTAGCATCATATCACCAAACAGAAAATATTTTAAGTTCTTCTTGTAGTTCTTGATGATGAGATCTAAATTTGTAGAATTTTTAATTGTTTCTACAGGTGAAATGAGCCCATCAAAAATCATGTTAATAAACCCGTAGAGCGGTAGTTTTTTCAAATATTTTGAATGTTGTGCTGCAAATAGTTCATCTTTGTTTATCTTTTCCACCAATTCAACGAACGCCTTAATATTATTTCTGTATACATTGTCCTTCCTGGGAAGCATTGGTTCATCTTCAGTTTTCCTTCGTTTGATCATTGGTGCATGTTTTGAAAGGTTTTCTGTGAGAATTATTGCTGTTTCTTTTTTAATGTCTTCTTTATCACCTTGTTCAACATTTGCTCTCTGTAATAAGGGTTAAAAAATTATTTAAATAAGTTTTGAATATATGCAGATATTTGAGCACTTTTGTGCGACTATTCTTAATAAAATTACACAAGCGTGCAACTATCATAAATAATAACACACTAGTGTGCAACTATCCTGGATAATAACACAGAAGTGTGCAACTATCCTGAATAAAAGCATATAGGAAAGCAACTATCCTGAACAATAGAATATAGGAATGCAACCATCGTGAGTAAAATCATAGAAGCATGCAACTATCCTAAATAAAAGAACACAATAACGCAACTATCCTTAATAAAAGCACACAAGCATGCAACTATCCTGAATGAAAGCACACAAGCGTGCAACTATAAAGCATGCATGCGTGCCACTATCCTGAATAAAAGCACGCAAGCGTGCCACTATCCTGAATAAAAGCACGCAAGCGTGCGACTATCCTGAATAAAAGCACGCAAGCGTTGGAATATCCTGAATAAAAGCACGCAAGCGTGCGACTATCCTGAATAAAAGGATGCAAGCGTACGACTATCCTGAATAAAAGCACACAAGGGTGCGACTATCCTGAATAAGAGCACACAAGGGTGCGACTATCCTGAATAAAAGCACACAAGGGTGCGACTATCCTGAATAAAAGCACGCATGCGTGCGACTATCCTGAATAAAAGCACGCATGCGTGCGACTATCCTGAATAAAAGCACGCATGCGTGCGACTATCCGGAATAAAAGCACGCAAGCATGCGACTATCCTGAATAAAAGCACACAATCGTGCGACTATCCTGAATAAAAGCACACAAGGGTGCGACTATCCTGAATAAAAGCACGCATGCGTGCGACTATCCTGAATAAAAGCACGCATGCGTGCGACTATCCTGAATAAAAGCACGCATGCGTGCGACTATCCTGAATAAAAGCACACAAGGGTGCGATTATCCTGAATAAAAGCACACAAGGGTGCGACTATCCTGAATAAAAGCACGCACGCGTGCGACTATCCTTAATAAAAGCATGCACGCATGCGACTATCCTGAATAAAAGCACGCAAGCGTGCGACTATCCTGAATAAAAGCACGCATGCGTGCGACTATCCTGAATAAAAGCACACAAGCATGTGACTATCCTAAATAAAAGCACACAATCGTGCGACTATCCTGAATATAAGCACACAAGCATGCGACTATCCTGAATAAAAGCACACAAGGGTGCGACTATCCTGAATAAAAGCACACAAGCGTGCGACTATCCTGAATAAAAGCACACAATCGTGCAACTATGCTGAATAAAAGCACGCATGCATGCCACTATCCTGAATAAAAGCACACATGCGTGCGACTATCCTGAATAAAAGCACGCATTCGTGCGACTATCCGGAATAAAAGCACACAAGCGTGCAACTATCCTGAATAAAAGCATGCATGCGTGCGAAATTCCTAAATAAAAGCACGCATGCGTGCGACTATCCTGAATAAAAGCACACATGGGTACGACTATCCTGAATAAAAGCACGCAAGGGTGCGACTATCCTGAATAAATGCACGCATGCGTGCAACTATCCTGAATAAAAGCACACAAGGGTGCGACTATCCAGAATAAAAGCACGCATGTGTGCGACTATCTTTAATAAAAGCATACAAGTATGCAACTATCCGTGATAAAATCATCCAAGAATGCAACTATCGTGAATAAAATCACACATATGTGCAACTATCATGAATAATAGCACAAAAGTGTGCAACTATCCGGAATAAAATTATGTAATCAAGCAACAAACATTAATAAAACCATATTAATAATTTTATCTGAAATAAAATTATGAATAACAGCATTTACGCATGCGACTATCATTAATAAAACCACACAAATGTGCAAGAATTTACAATAACAGCATTCAAGGATGCAACAATTTTAAGTAACAGCAAATTTTGATAATAATTCAAAAAATCAGTAAATACTGAAGTTTTTTAGTAACTAAGTATAATATTTGCCACAATCACTTTCGATTACTGTTGTTTACAATCTATAATGTACATTTTTCATAAACAGTGAAATCTGAAATAAAGAATACAAAAATATACCTTCCCTCGCACCATTGTTGATAAAAACGACAATGATTTTCCAGTTTTCAGAAGATCGAGATTAAGTGAAGAACGCGATTAGGGTTTGATTTATTTTGTTGATCGACTGAATTAGAACAATGATTTGTTGCAAGTAGTCGCGGTTAGGTTTATGAGGCGTCGGAAGGGTAAAACTGGAAATAATAGACCCGCATTCAAAAATAGGGACCTAATTTTTAATGTTACAGTGGCTGGACTTTTTTTAAATTTTGAAAGTTAATAGGGATGTTAGCCTAACGTTCTCTTGATTTTAATCGACTGGAAAATGACCATTTTTCAAACGGTCTCATAATTTGACGAAATCAGTTTTGTTAGGACCGTATCGTCAATACGAAGCTAGTAAATATTTTTCGGGAATTTTTCTAGTTAGTATGTGGCCCCGTTAAATTCAAATGTGCATTCAAATTCAATATATAGAGTTATATTTTGATTTTAAAGAAAACTGGTTGAAACGATCGAATAAGCTTGCGATACATATCTCATTGTGTTGGAAATGGGGGTAATTAGCTATGGTCGACAGCCAGTGGACTTGATTTCGAGTTCAAATGAAAAGTCAACTTTATTGGAGAAAATAATAATAATAAAATATATGAAATATAATTCCCTTTTTTTTGCATAAGCCCCCCTCTGGTTCAGTTTTCCTCATTCAAACCTAGCACCCCCAAATCGAAAAAAATATGGCGATGTCATCAGGCCGCCACCGCTGCCACCCTCTGCCGAGAGACCCCCCCCCCCCTCCGACCTCCCATCTCTCTCCTCCCCCAACCGCCCCTCTCTCCCCTTCTCCGATGCTAAGCCCCGCGCCCCTTCGACCCGCGATGCCACCTTCGGAGCCCCTCTCTACACCGTAGCGCAAGCCACCACCGGAGGAGCCCGAGCCTCCCACTTGAAACCGCCACAGACCGGCGGCGAACCCCTCCCCCCCTCTCCTTTTCAAAGCGCAGAAACCCCCTCCCCTTTCCGGTCAACAGCAACATCGTCCCCTTCCTCCGATAACCCCGTAAGTTTTCTGATTTTATTTGCTTATATAAAACTGATTTATATAGGAATAAAACTGATTTATATAGGAAATAAAAACTGATTTTTATTTGCTTATAAAAATATTTGATTTTTAGTTAAGGTTAAAAATATAATTTTTATATCATAGAAAGGTTAAAAATATAATTTTTATATCATAGAAAGGTTTAAAATATTATTTTTATATCATAGAAAGGTTAAAAATATAATTTTTATATCATAGAAAGGTTTAAAATATAATTTTTATATTATAGAAAGGTTAAAAATATAATTTTTATATTATAGAAAGGTTAAAAATATAATTTTTATAAGTGTATTGAGATAAAAATTCGATCTTTATAGAAGGAGTAGAAATATAAAAATATAATTTTTTATATAGAAAGAAGCGTTGTAAATATATGAAGTGAAATAAAAATCTGAACTTTATTTTTATCGTGAAGCAGAGAGAATATAAAAATGTGATTTTTATATAGTAGAAATAATAAAGATTGATTTTTATATAGAGAATGGCGAGAGAAAAATAGATTTTTATCTATATAATAGCGGTATAAAATTGTGATTTTTATATACATAGCAACAAAATAAAAATGTGATTTTTATATATGTAGTGGCTACGGGCAACGAAATTGACAAAAGGCGAGCACGGCGAAGATTTCTACATAAGAAGAGTCGTGGCGTTTGGTTTAACTATTCAGTGAGAACTTCTCACTTTTAATTTATTTTTCTAGTTGAAATATATACTAGGATGTAGACGGTGCTTAGCAGCACCCGACACCCGTCGTCCACAGACCATGGATGACTTGTTTGTTTGATTGCTATGTTATGAAATTTGATTGTGTGATATGGAGTGAAATAAAATATTTTATAGTGGAAAATATTTTATAGTTAAAAATATAATTTTTAATGTGTATATAAAATAAATATTTATAAACAAATTGGACGATTTGTTTATATACACTGATTTGACCGATATTGATTGAGACGGTAAATTTTACATATCGCCCAACTGCACAAATAAAATCTGTGTATGTTTTGATTTGAAACCCACATGGGTATTGGGATGATATTTGACGAACACTAATCCCGATTGTTTAGTTGTATGTCAATCGATGGGTTGACAGACTGTGTAAGCGTTAATTATTTATATTTAATGCTTATGCAGTTGTGTGTTGCACTCTGGATGATGGTTGATTATTTATTGTTATTATTTTATACATGTGTTGTAGAAAATCCATATAATTAACATTATATGGTAATTGATTGGGCCTCATTCCAGTGTTGAAAAAAAGAAATATTTGAATAGAAATATTTGAAAAAGAAATATTTGAATAGAAATATTTGGAAAAGAAATATTTGAATAGAAATATTTGAAAAAGAAATATGTGAAATTGAATATTTGAAAATAGAAATGCAAAGCCGTGTTAAGTAGTTACACGCCAATTTAACATGAAGGGGAATTTTGTCGATTTTATAATGAATATTGAAAGTGATTTCAAAATCGAATATTTAGAAATGAATTCGAATTGAAATTGAATAGAATTGAATTCGAACTGAAATTGAATAGAATTGAATTCGAATTGAAATTGAATAGAAATGAATTTGAATTGAAACTGAATTAATTTGAAATTCAAATTGAATTGAAAACGAACTGAAATTGAATTAAAAAACGATTTGAATTGAAATCAATTTGAAATGAATTTAAAACGAATTTGTAAGGGAAAATTCAATTTTGATTTGAATTTGAAAAGGAAGTTGAAATCGTTTTGAAAACGAATTTAAAACGATTTATAAAATATGTTTTAAAAGGAAATCGAAGAAATATATATATAATATATTATATATATATATATAATGGCCTGAATAGAACACGCCGCGGTAGTTCGCGAATTTCGACCATTGACTTCGAATGGATATTACGAGAGATCCGACCGTCGGATACTCCTAAAACTGGAACCATTGGGTTTGTATCGAAAAGAGCTTTCTAATGGATATTAGAAATTTGAAATCTAACGGTTGGATTTGGAATTATGTCCAAATCAAATTTGGAAAAGGTCGCTGTAAGTGCAGTTCGATGGCCGTTGATGGAAATCGACTATATGGGCCTTGATAAAATTATTAAAAATAGTAATAATTTGTGTATAATCATAAGAAATGATTTGGGAATAATTGGGATGAAAAATTCCATATTTGAAAAGATAAAAATAGATTTTTATCGAAATGAACTAGTTTTGAACTAGAATTATAATTCTATTTATTTTTAAAATAAATAAAGTGGATTAGAAAGGGTTTTGAAAATAACCAGTATTTCCAATACGTGAATTGGAATGGATTTGAATCGAAATTGTCTTCAGAATATTTCGATGTTGGGTTTCGTGATTATACAGATATTGTTAGGGAAATTTGAAAGATATATTTATATCGTTATTTCCAATACGATATTTGTTGGTCGTAGAATTTGATATTGAATATAAGCCGATATATTTTCTACTCAGAGCCTTGTATTTAATATCAAATGTGATTTGGAACACTGTTCTTAAACACAGTTGAGAAAGAGATTAAATCTTTTTATTTAGATTTAATGAAATGTACCAATTAAATGGTATTTAATTGGAATTGATTTTGAATTGATTTTTGGGTTTATCGTGAATGGTGTTTTAAATGACACTTGTTCTTTAACCCGATAATTAATGGAATGTTATTTTGGGTTATCATGAACGGTATCTTCAATAATATTGTTCTTCGATCCAACTGAGTTAAGAAAATCAGAAACTAACTGGAGATTAGTTAAGTTGAATGGTTTCTTGGGTATTGATCTGATGTTGGTTTCGGCCTTCGGGGTTAATACTTAGGGAATTGCTCACTTGCTATTTTACAGTTAAAGGATGATAGAATGGAATGTGATTTTGGGTTTATACGAATCGTGTTTTAAATCACATTGATTCTTTAACCCATTTAAAGATTAAAACTAAGTGGAGTTTTAATGAATCTTTAATTAGATTGAAATGATCGAGAATGGAGTATCACCAGTTTTGCTCCAGGCGATAGTTAAATCTTTAATTAGATTTGAACGTGAAATGGTAATTGAATTTACCGATAACACCATGGTGTTAGATATGAAGTATGACCAGTTTTACTTCATGGGATGAATAGGTTGGGATTGGGAAATAAAATAAATGATTACTTCAGTGTGGTACGCTAATCCCGACTAGTTTGAAGTGATATTCAAAGGAAGATTAAAGAATAAATTTAAAGGAATTTATCTTTGATAAAATTAGCGAGAACCTTTCCCTAAGAATGTGAAATTTAGAAACTAACTGTAGGTTAGCTAAGCAGAATGATTTCCTGGGTATTGATCTGATGTTGGTTTCGGCCTTCGGGGTTTATATTTGGGGTATTATTCTCTTGCCAATTTGTGGTTAGTGACTGATGAATTGGAATGAGGCGTATGTTGTGTTTGTGTAACACTTGTTTATTATGTACGCGAGTTATTTAGAAAGACCGGGTTTATCCCATTCTGAATAACTGATTCGACAATGAGTCGAACATGAAGACGATGGTCGAAGACCGGAGGTCTCCACGTCGTTTGGGTGGTTACTGATGATCTTGATTGGGCCGTACACCCAAGAGGAGGGAATTAGTTAGTGGTCGTCCATACGTACTTGGAGATCGATGGATAAGCGAGGTACAAGGTGCCTTCGGTTTCGTTCAGACCCAGACCGGACTTGTAAATAGACTGTGTGTCTGACATTGGATTTTATTCTGTGTGGTTGATTTCTATTAAATATATATCTGTTTGGCGGCGGAGAATCTATTCTCTCGCTTAACGCCCTTCTCTGATACGTACGAGCTCAGAGGTTATATATTGATGGATATCAAACGCATGGAGTGAATCACCTGTGTGGCATGCCTAAGTGGCAATACGATCAAGGCTTCTGTTGAAAGGCAGAGTCTTGTGGTTGATGATCAAAGCACAACTTGTGTGGCATAGCTTTGTGTAGCGTTGATTCGCGAGCCTCACACATCGGTAGTGGACCAGAAATGGGACAGGACCTCAGGTAGGGCATGCGTTTCCTTCTAGTTAGAAGTGGCGCCAGTGGTTTTACACGCCCTGACGAGTTTGACTTATGTGGTTGTTGGTTTGCGAGGCGCCTCAGATATATCGGTGACTATGTGAAGCCGATGGAGTCATTCGTTGGCTCCTTTACGCCCCAAAGGTGGGGAAACACAGTGTTCAGGCATTTTAATCCACATCGGTGGACCGGCCTTGACGATCCAAGGGTCACTCGAGCTCTGATCCTGAGGGGCGGACTAGAGGCTCTTGAATCGGTAGAGGACTATCTTTTGCCTCGATTCACAGATGGAAATCCAACTTCCAAATATGTGACATTTGCGGTTTTGATTGTAGAGCCTAGTATGGCGACATGATATATAGTACCCATGCCGCCTATGATTGATATTTATGATTGTATATAAAATCAGAAACTAACTGGAAACGAGCTAAGATGGGTGGTTTCCTGGGTATTAGTCTGATGTTGTTTTTGGCCTTCGGGGTTAATACTTAGGGAATCGTTCTCTTACTAATTTACGGTTGGAGTCTGATTAAGAATTAAAAACATGAAATTTAGCGTATCAAGCATTCTTTGGCTATTATAAGGTAAAAACCCTATCCTCCGGCTTGTGTTGCATTGTGTGATGGAACCTGGGTCTTATAATAGCTTCATTGTTCTTTATTTAGCATTGCGCTGTTGTTTTATGCACTGGTATTCTTGGGAGGAAACCCGTTCCGTGTTATACGGCGTGGTCCCTTGATTAACCTAACTTTAAAATAAAGATTAATAACTGTTTTAACTCTCACACCAGTCACATGTCTGATTTGGAGTTTATTGTTTTAACCTAAACTCTGGGTGTAACACCCCGCCTCCGCTAGGGTCACTCGCAAAGGAATGCACTAGCTTTAGAGGGGCATTATTGGTAAACATGCACAGAAATATCACAAGACAGAACATATATATAAGTAGCGGAAGTAAAATCAAACTTTCATAACATGAATAAATAAGGTCTAAAGCCTTTTACATCAGAGTACATCAAAACCTGTCTTGCAATAGTAAAGAAGCATAAAGACTATTTAATAAATTATTCCCCAAGTAAAATAGTAAAGTAGCCATAGCCAAGAGAAGTCCAAGCCATCTGTGATGACCTTCAAGCAGAAGAAGTCCGAACTAAACAGCATTGTTTCCTCCCTGAAACCTGGGGGGGAAACGGAAGAAAAGAGGCGAAACAAAACGGGTCAGTCAAAAAGACTGAGTAAGTCCTATCTACTTCCAGTATAAAAACAGGTAAAGGTAACATGACATGCATAAACTGAAAGTAAACATAAGGATAACTACAAGATAGATAAACCAACTGCGGCAAGGTAAACTAAGGTATCATGATAAACTACGGTGTTATGATAAGTCAAGGTATCACATTGTCAGATTTCTATCGAGTACATTATCCCAAGGTATCTACCCCGTCTAACATCCCACGGTATCTATTATGTATATTCTTCCTAGTTCTAACATGTATATTTGCTCTGCACCTCTCGTACTAGTATCCCTACCCGCGTCATGTGTTAACCATGAATGTCCCTTGCTCAAAGTCGTGTAATGGTCCATGTCAACCTAATATATCGCATATATAGGTTACTTAAATCATATGTTTCTTTCCATGTATATAAGTTCAGTCCTTTGCCGTACCTCGTACGGGCTTCCTCATGTCGTATTATCCTTGAAATCGTTTGGACTATCACCCTTGTTCTAGCTAGGCTCTTCCATATGAATCATCGTTTGAACTACTAAGACTTACGCCACCTAGCACCACTAGGGATTACGCTTACCTATTGCACGCTTTCGTATTTCGGTTTGGGTTAAACCACCTAGGCCACTAGGGATTACGCTAACCCTCAACCGCGCCCTTTTTCCCACGCATTCATCGTGAATCGTTTTTCTATAACTGTATGCACATGTATCACATCGTGCCATCCGAGTCCTGTCACAGGGCAAACCAAGAAATACAGGACTCGGTCGGGAGCTTTAGATTTATCTGCCGATGCAGATACTAAGGTCTGCTTTTCTACACGTGGCTATGGTCCCACGAGACACCTCCCTCAACTAGTGAAAGGCAACACAAGAGAAAATCTTGCATGAGAACTACACTCCGGCCAGCCCACATCCTACGGCCTACCTCACCCATAATTAGATAGCAAATCATGGTCTGTTGGGTGTTCCCTGCCTTTCCGTACGTACACGCTTGACTCAAGATGGTAGATGATCGGCGAACTTGCTATCTCGGGCACCTTATGTATCCGTCGACTCACTGCTATCCACCCCAGTCTTTAGGTCGCTCGCATAGCAACCAAGGCATATTCTTGGTTCTTCTACCGCAGACCTCAACCTCTTGTGAGCCCAGGATGATCATCTGCGACCTCACAGAGGGATACCAAGAATATCCTCACGTTCCCCGAAGCCGCTGCTTCGTTACCCAGTTCGCTGGAGCCTTTATCTAAATCAGATAGCCTGCTCCTACGCGTATACTTAAACGATAACCTACCGTATCGGGTTACTCATCTATCTAAGAAGTGGTCCAGATTTCCTTGACTAAGAATTATTACTTAGTTTCCCTTAACTAAGGTTTACCACTTAGCCTTATTTCCATTACCCTTGTTAACTATGGTTATTTACCTAATCCTCCGAATTAGGGTTTATCTAATGGGTTAAGTGTCACTTAAGTTCATAACTTAGCCCGTCTACAAACCCTGTCAAAATTGGCTAAGTATCCAAGTCCAAGACTTAACCCTACAAACCATGTGTCAAGTTGGCTAAGTATATCAAGCAATCCATAACTTAACCTCGTCTAATTATCATTTTAGATTGGTTAATTGTATAAATTAACTTGACCTTGTCAAATTACCGAGTCAAATCAGTCAAGCGTATTCAAGTGATTCGTGACTTAGCCTTATCATGTTTTCACGTTAGATTGGTTAAGTATAGATTAACTTAACCTCATCAAATTAACGAGTTAGATTGGTTAAGTATAGGTCACTTAACCTCATCAAATCATCGTGTTAAATTAGTTAAGTGTTTAACTTAACCCCATTAAATTACCAAGTGGGATTAATTAAGTCTAGGCTAACTTAACCCCATCCGATTACCATGTTTAGATTAGTTAAGCCTAATCTTAACCCCATCCATTAACTGTATTATACGGTTAAGTGTCATTAAGGAAATTTACTTAACCTTATCACGTTATCGTGTTGGATTGATTAAGTGTTGGTTAACTTAATCCCGTCCACTAGTCATATAAAAATGGTCAAGTGTCATTAGGCAAATCAAGTTACTTAACCTACCCAAGCTTATCATGTTTTGTTAAGTATCATTAGCCTAATCAAATTTCTTAACCCATCTGTCCATATCGTATTTGGTTAAGCCTCATTAATCAAATTAACTTAACCCTATTATGTGGCATTAATTTAATTAATGCACCCTCAACCTCTCACATTAGACCTTGTTGTGGTTACTAGTTAAGCCGGGCGGGTCCGGGTAGATTTACACCACAACCTAGTCTAACCTCGGGTCTTAAGCGCGACATGACCAACTTCTCACATTGGGTCCTATTGTTTGCAACTACTAGTTAGGCCGGTCGGTTCCGGGTAGTTTTACGTTGCAAACTCAACCCAACCTCGAGTTGGCCATACTTATATTGTCTAAGTTCATCATGTTTCCAAAACATGTTACAAGTTTTCCAAGCATTTGGGTAGACCTAACTTAATAGGTAAATTCCCAAGATCATGTTTTTATGCATACTTACATGTCATCTTCCATGTTATCTTTCAAGTCATATTTTCAAGTATAAACACATGTCATTTTCAAGTTAAGATTTTGCGACATGTTCATGTTTATCTAACTACCCAAAATCGTGTTTTCCCAACGCAAGCAAAGCGAGTCAACATAGTAAGGATACTATGTCACATATTGGTCTCAAAACATGCATGATGCCAAAAAGGGCTTGGCTTCCACATGCATAACATCATAAAGGGATTGGCCATAAACATGCATAGTGTCATAAGGTAATTTGGCCACAAACATGCATATTATCAAAAGAGATTTGGCCATAGACATGCACAACTTAAAAGAGGGCATTGGCCACGAGCATGCATAATCTCATAAAGGATTTGGCCACAAACTTGCATGTTAGCATAAGGGGTTTGGGTTCATAAACATGCATAAGCCCCAAAATCTTGCCTTAGCCAATGTTTCACAAGTAAGGTGGTTCCTAAAGGTTCATGCTAGCATTTCATGCATAAAGATCCAAACTTGCAAGTTAAACTAGGTTATGCATAGCATGAGAGGCATGATTAAGTCACTCACATGCCTAAAATCATAAACATGAACACAAGAGGCAAAGTAAGGTTCATATAGGTTCGCATAATCATGTTTAGCCTCATTTTATCCCATGTCATTATCAAAACTACCGTTTCCATCTAAAAGTAGCTAGAACTTACATAGCATGGCAAGAGGACTAGGAGCATGAATCGTTTTGGCGAAGAAAGGTGGCTCCTTTGATGAAGATCCGCCATGAAACTCGCATAGCAACGTTGATTTGGCCTTTATTTGGTGTAGCAAGCTTGCACCTTTTGATTTGAACCCGATTTGAATGCATAGGCTCTAGGGATTGGAGATGGAGGCCATGATCACTTGGCATTTGGGCAGCACTTCGTGGAGAGGGTGAGTTATGAGGGTTTAGGGTGGCCTTAGGGGTGTTTTTATAGAGATTAGGGTGTGTTTTAGGCCATAGGATTAGATCTAGGATAGATTAGGACCATCAGATCTCGGAAGATTCCAGAACCAGCCCAAGAACAAGACCAGGTGAGACAAACAGGTGCGCCAGGCAACTTGCCCCGGCCACCCCCTGTCGACAGGCAAGTCGACAGGCCTGTCGACTTGGTCTGGGCCTAAGTCGACAGGCCTGTCGACAGCCCTGTCGACATGGCCTAGGCGGGAAACCTCCCGCCTGGCCCCAGATCTGATTTTCAAAACTATTTCAGAAGTTCAAATTTCCAGAAATCTTCTTTGGGCCTTTAACGGGTCATACGGACTCCGATTCTCGAAAACTCGGACTCTATTTCGCGTATTTTTTCGAGACGAACGCAATGGCATAGCCCGTTTAACTTGATTCAGAATTTAAAGTTAAATTCTGCCTTGATTCTCGTTTTAACATGTTATCGAAATACGAGTTGTTACATTCCCCCCACCTTTTAGGATTTCGTCCCCGAAATCTCAAAGTTAGGAAGAACATATCCTACCATCCATCATCCATCTACTCAAACCATCATCCACAAGCAACCATTGTCCTTAGACGACTTCTAATGCTTTATGAATGTATGCAAAACGTGTGTGTACATGTTCCTTAGCTACTACTAATGATCAGGCCTGAAAAATCTTTCTAATGCAAAGTATGTTTAGTGCCATGAATCCAACATGTATGCAAATAGCCCTAGTCATGTAAATACTATATGCGTGCACAAACATTCATTCATATGCAACATCTGCATGATAACGCATTCAATTTCATCCATAAGCAAGTATAAATACTCGTGCATATGCAATATGAAATGTGACCGAGTCGAGCTAATATCTAATGTAAATTCGCGCATCCACGAGCAACCACTTGCAACCATTTGCAACCATATCAACCATAACATGTTTCAAATACATGTTTACATCCATAGGGTTCTACCTAAGATTCCCTGAAACAGGGTCGAGAAGATAACCAAAACAAACTCCGTACGGGGTTTGTAACAGAGACAGGACCGAGAGGATATCCATAAAAGATAGCCTACAAGCAAGCTCAGCAGAAAAACAGGAATCGAGGATATATTCCCCAAAAGAGATATCATGCACGTATTTAGTCTTCAGTCTCCTGAGTCGCATTACCTTGAGCTTAGTTCCATCGTGCCTTGACTGCCCTTGACTTCATGATTTCGTAGCTCCTTGATTCCTATTTCCAAGGTGCGAGTGAAACTCATTTCACTGTCGCCTCTCGTTTCACTTTCACTTATTCTTTCCCCTAGTATACTTGGCTCAACCCTATCTACGTACTCAAGCCAGCTCCCCAAAATTCACTAGTGAATTCTGGATCTCGTTTTCCGATGCCAATCCAAATTGCCAAGAGTCCTTACTAGGGTGATTCCCATAACTTATGCATAATCGAAATAAACCATCCGCCTTAACGGCGAATTCTATTCAAACGGATTACCAACAACTGCATCCTGGGATTCTAGGTAACTAGCCATGACAGAACCCAAAAGGTTACATGAGATTTCGAGGGTATCACCAAGATGAGTCGAGAATCTAACTACCCTCTTTCCAAAACCGAGAATGGCACCCCTTGCTGGATAACCCCTTCATCCCTAGAATCCCTCCATAGCTTATAAACATAAGCATTATTTCCAAGCTCAATACTTGGCATAGACATTCTCAAATCCAAACAAGTCATGAATAAATGGACCGATCTTCCAATAGGACTTAAGACAAAAACGCGATCCTCTATTACACTAGTACTAAGGTGCAGAGACTCAACTATCGAAGCGGACTTAAAAGATGCGGTGATCAAAACAAAGTCCCGACAGGATGATAGAGAAGAAAAGCTAAACCTTTAACAAGATCGTTACCCTCCTTCTGAGGTACCCTAGAAATGAGAGCATACTGTTGCCCTCCGAACTATCCGTCCCGTTTCACCATGCCAAAGGTACTCTCTCGTCATGGGTTTCATTGTTCATCTTTCTCCCTCCTTTTAGGACTCAGCCATACCAACATGTTGCTTATCCCTGAGCTCGTATCCTTTATCCCTGTTCTTACTATCCTTTCATGCATAACTCTGCAACGGTCTCTCGAGAACCACCTCCATCGTACGGGAAACACTTACGCAACTAGAAAGACTAATCGCAGTCAAAACCACTGTGACTACAGATGGAGGAAAGAAAGGAAAAGAGATTCAATCAAGGAAACAAGGATAATGCTAATGGCCTTTGGGGAATAGCCTTTTTCTTTTTTAAAAGAAAATTTTCTTGAAAAATGCTTCTTTGTAAACGGTTTTTCAAATAATTTTCAGAAGGTCTTTAAAAACTTTTGCCCAGTCTGGTAAACTTCTGCTCTGATACCAAATGTAACACCCCGCCTCCGCTAGGGTCACTCGCAAAGGAATGCACTAGCTTTAGAGGGGCATTATTGGTAAACATGCACAGAAATATCACAAGACAGAACATATATATAAGTAGCGGAAGTAAAATCAAACTTTCATAACATGAATAAATAAGGTCTAAAGCCTTTTACATCAGAGTACATCAAAACCTGTCTTGCAATAGTAAAGAAGCATAAAGACTATTTAATAAATTATTCCCCAAGTAAAATAGTAAAGTAGCCATAACCAAGAGAAGTCCAAGCCATCCGCGATGACCTTCAAGCAGAAGAAGTCCGAACTAAACAGCATTGTTTCCTCCCTGAAACCTGGGGGGGAACGGAAGAAAAGAGGCGAAACAAAACGGGTCAGTCAAAAAGACTGAGTAAGTCCTATCTACTTCCAGTATAAAAACAGGTAAAGGTAACATGACATGCATAAACTAAAAGTAAACATAAGGATAACTACAAGATAGATAAACCAACTGCGGCAAGGTAAACTAAGGTATCATGATAAACTACGGTGTTATGATAAGTCAAGGTATCACATTGTCAGATTTCTATCGAGTACATTATCCCAAGGTATCTACCCCGTCTAACATCCCACGGTATCTATTATGTATATTCTTCCTAGTTCTAACATGTATATTTGCTCTGCACCTCTCGTACTAGTATCCCTACCCGCGTCATGTGTTAACCATGAATGTCCCTTGCTCAAAGTCCTGTAATGGTCCATGTCAACCTAATATATCGCATATATAGGTTACTTAAATCATATGTTTCTTTCCATGTATATAAGTTCAGTCCTTTGCCGTACCTCGTACGGGCTTCCTCATGTCGTATTATCCTTGAAATCGTTTGGACTATCACCCTTGTTCTAGCTAGGCTCTTCCATATGAATCATCGTTTGAACTACTAAGACTTACGCCACCTAGCACCACTAGGGATTACGCTTACCTATTGCACGCTTTCGTATTTCGGTTTGGGTTAAACCACCTAGGCCACTAGGGATTACGCTAACCCTCAACCGCGCCCTTTTTCCCACGCATTCATCGTGAATCGTTTTTCTATAACTGTATGCACATGTATCACATCGTGCCATCCGAGTCCTGTCACAGGGCAAACCAAGAAATACAGGACTCGGTCGGGAGCTTTAGATTTATCTGCCGATGCAGATACTAAGGTCTGCTTTTCTACACGTGGCTATGGTCCCACGAGACCCCTCCCTCAACTAGTGAAAGGCAACACAAGAGAAAATCTTGCATGAGAACTACACTCCGGCCAGCCCACATCCTACGGCCTACCTCACCCATAATTAGATAGCAAATCATGGTCTGTTGGGTGTTCCCTGCCTTTCCGTACGTACACGCTTGACTCAAGATGGTAGATGATCGGCGAACTTGCTATCTCGGGCACCTTATGTATCCGTCGACTCACTGCTATCCACCCCAGTCTTTAGGTCGCTCGCATAGCAACCAAGGCATATTCTTGGTTCTTCTACCGCAGACCTCAACCTCTTGTGAGCCCAGGATGATCATCTGCGACCTCACAGAGGGATACCAAGAATATCCTCACGTTCCCCGAAGCCGCTGCTTCGTTACCCAGTTCGCTGGAGCCTTTATCTAAATCAGATAGCCTGCTCCTACGCGTATACTTAAACGATGACCTACCGTATCGGGTTACTCATCTATCTAAGAAGTGGTCCAGATTTCCTTGACTAAGAATTATTACTTAGTTTCCCTTAACTAAGGTTTACCACTTAGCCTTATTTCCATTACCCTTGTTAACTATGGTTATTTACCTAATCCTCCGAATTAGGGTTTATCTAATGGGTTAAGTGTCACTTAAGTTCATAACTTAGCCCGTCTACAAACCCTGTCAAAATTGGCTAAGTATCCAAGTCCAAGACTTAACCCTACAAACCATGTGTCAAGTTGGCTAAGTATATCAAGCAATCCATAACTTAACCTCGTCTAATTATCATTTTAGATTGGTTAATTGTATAAATTAACTTGACCTTGTCAAATTACCGAGTCAAATCAGTCAAGCGTATTCAAGTGATTCGTGACTTAGCCTTATCATGTTTTCACGTTAGATTGGTTAAGTATAGATTAACTTAACCTCATCAAATTAACGAGTTAGATTGGTTAAGTATAGGTCACTTAACCTCATCAAATCATCGTGTTAAATTAGTTAAGTGTTTAACTTAACCCCATTAAATTACCAAGTGGGATTAATTAAGTCTAGGCTAACTTAACCCCATCCGATTACCATGTTTAGATTAGTTAAGCCTAATCTTAACCCCATCCATTAACTGTATTATACGGTTAAGTGTCATTAAGGAAATTTACTTAACCTTATCACGTTATCGTGTTGGATTGATTAAGTGTTGGTTAACTTAATCCCGTCCACTAGTCGTATAAAAATGGTCAAGTGTCATTAGGCAAATCAAGTTACTTAACCTACCCAAGCTTATCATGTTTTGTTAAGTATCATTAGCCTAATCAAATTTCTTAACCCATCTGTCCATATCGTATTTGGTTAAGCCTCATTAATCAAATTAACTTAACCTTATTATGTGGCATTAATTTAATTAATGCACCCTCAACCTCTCACATTAGACCTTGTTGTGGTTACTAGTTAAGCCGGGCGGGTCCGGGTAGATTTACACCACAACCTAGTCTAACCTCGGGTCTTAAGCGCGACATGACCAACTTCTCACATTGGGTCCTATTGTTTGCAACTACTAGTTAGGCCGGTCGGTTCCGGGTAGTTTTACGTTGCAAACTCAACCCAACCTCGAGTTGGCCATACTTATATTGTCTAAGTTCATCATGTTTCCAAAACATGTTACAAGTTTTCCAAGCATTTGGGTAGACCTAACTTAATAGGCAAATTCCCAAGCTCATGTTTTTATGCATACTTACATGTCATCTTCCATGTTATCTTTCAAGTCATATTTTCAAGTATAAACACATGTCATTTTCAAGTTAAGATTTTGCGACATGTTCATGTTTATCTAACTACCCAAAATCGTGTTTTCCCAACGCAAGCAAAGCGAGTCAACATAGTAAGGATACTATGTCACATATTGGTCTCAAAACATGCATGATGCCAAAAAGGGCTTGGCTTCCACATGCATAACATCATAAAGGGATTGGCCATAAACATGCATAGTGTCATAAGGTAATTTGGCCACAAACATGCATATTATCAAAAGGGATTTGGCCATAGACATGCACAACTTAAAAGAGGGGATTGGCCACGAGCATGCATAATCTCATAAAGGATTTGGCCACAAACTTGCATGTTAGCATAAGGGGTTTGGGTTCATAAACATGCATAAGCCCCAAAATCTTGCCTTAGCCAATGTTTCACAAGTAAGGTGGTTCCTAAAGGTTCATGCTAGCATTTCATGCATAAAGATCCAAACTTGCAAGTTAAACTAGGTTATGCATAGCATGAGAGGCATGATTAAGTCAGTCACATGGCCTAAAATCATAAACATGAACACAAGAGGCAAAGTAAGGTTCATATAGGTTCGCATAATCATGTTTAGCCTCATTTTATCCCATGTCATTATCAAAACTACCGTTTCCATCTAAAAGTAGCTAGAACTTACATAACATGGCAAGAGGACTAGGAGCATGAATCGTTTTGGCGAAGAAAGGTGGCTCCTTTGATGAAGATCCACCATGAAACTCGCATAGCAACGTTGATTTGGCCTCTATTTGGTGTAGCAAGCTTGCACCTTTTGATTTGAACCCGATTTGAATGCATAGGCTCTAGGGATTGGAGATGGAGGCCATGATCACTTGGCATTTTGGCAGCACTTCGTGGAGAGGGTGAGTTATGAGGGTTTAGGGTGGCCTTAGGGGTGTTTTTATAGAGATTAGGGTGTGTTTTAGGCCATAGGATTAGATCTAGGATAGATTAGGACCATCAGATCTCGGAAGATTCCAGAACCAGCCCAAGAACAAGACCAGGTGAGACAAACAGGTGCGCCAGGCAACTTGCCCCGGCCACCCCCTGTCGACAGGCAAGTCGACAGGGCTGTCGACTTGGTCTGGGCCCAAGTCGACAGGCCTGTCGACATGGCCTAGGCGGGAAACCTCCCGCCTGGCCCCAGATCTGATTTTCAAACTATTTCAGAAGTTCAAATTTCCAGAAATCTTCTTTGGGCCTTTAACGGGTCATACGGACTCCGATTCTCGAAAACTCGGACTCTATTTCGCGTATTTTTCCGAGACGAACGCAATGGCATAGCCCGTTTAACTTGATTCAGAATTTAAAGTTAAATTCTGCCTTGATTCTCGTTTTAACATGTTATCGAAATACGAGTTGTTACACTGGGTGCCCTTATTTTGACACGGGCAGCTAGTAGTTTTGGTTTTGCAGATTTATATTCACCGGATCCTGGTTTACAGCTGGAACGATATCCGGAAAGCTCTGTATCCATATATCTCTTTCAGTTGTGTTTTGTATTATTTTTCCGCTGTGATGTATTTAAATGTAATTTAAATCTCTGATATTTTCTGTGTAATATTTATTCATACTCTGTATATTCTTGTATTCGGATGTAATTGTTGTAATAAACAATGAAAAGTTCTTCTGTCTGTGTTCTGATATGTCTTGTCCTCAACTCAATCCGTGATTTCCCGTAAGGGGGATTTCGGGTCGTGTCATATTGGATAATGAATCTCCAACTATGACAAGGTATGGAACCACATTCTGATAGTGTATCTCTAGAGGAGAATACATTGGGTTCAACAAGAACATCTTGTAACCCGGCCACACATGACCGGCCATTAATTTCACTTGAGTGTATCGAATGTATATCACCAAAGGTTGGGATCAGCAACCGTTTTCCCAAATGGGACAGCATCGAATAGAATAAAGAATGAAATGAATTTCTCTAGATAGGTATTAATACATCCTAATTAGGAGCTTCCCACTTAGCCATGCTGCCTACCCGATTTTTGTCATTTCCCGGTTGTTGAGGACTGAGGCTACGCTTTTAACACCCTGAATTTTTGAATAATCGAATCAACTAAATTAAAGAATAATTAATCTCAGATGTGAGAATTAAGGGAAACGAGTTGCGCCATTGTGTTCGTTTCGGAATTTTGGTTGAGATAAAGTCCGAGTTTGCGTAAATTGGATTCCGTATGAAAAAGATATCTTTAAATTAAATATTGCTGCAAAACATGAAAAAAAAGAATGAGAAAAGAATAAATGTTTAGCATTGTTCTAAGGTTTGTAAGCAAAAGACTTAGTAGCTCATTTGGTTGGAACACGTGACTTGCATACAAGGGGTACAGAGTTTGATCCCCGCCAGCGCCATATTTTTGTTTTAGGGGAATGGCTTAAAATGGCTTAGTGTGAACACAGTTCAAAAAGTGGTTTAGTGTGAAAACGGGTAATTGGGAAGATAGATAAAAAGAATATATATATATACACACACACACACACACACACATATATATATATATATATATATATATGATGTGTACGCATCATGTGGCATACGTGGCGCATTTTTGGTTGTCAATGATTGTTTTTTTATGTGGCCTTCTCTGATTGCTTTTATGACAAATTAAAGGTAAGAAAGATTTATGCATGTATAAATGGATATTTGTATATGGGTAATTAATGTATACGGTAAAAGGGAGAATATGTAATTAACAATAATAGATTTATAATTTACATGTAAATATGGAGGATGAACATGAAAATTACATGGCATAGATTGGTTCATGAAATGGTATGTTTAGTTTACCATTAATTGCGAGCATAATTAAAAATATTGTTATGGCATAATTAAAATGAAAATAATTTACATATGGAATTTGTCATAAATAAGAAATATGTAAATTATAGAAAAAAATGAACATTTAATACACTGTGCTGAGTCATTAGGGCTGAGGTGTCACTTTATCTTGTTTGGATGGTTCAGGTTGCTTCTAGGTTGATCGGATGGCCTAAATTAATCCTAAACTCTATCAAAACACCTCTAGACTCAAACCCTGAAATCAAAACAAAATTAGATTCATGGCCTCCATGTCGTCACCTAGCAACTTAGCATAGCTGCCACCAATTAGAGCGAAAGAAAGCTAGTCTAAATCAATCCTTTTCAACTTTAACAACGAATTTTCTTCAAGGGAAAGCTATTACAACTTCAGAACTCAGAATTCAGAATTCAAGACCTTCTCTGAGTTGTGAGTTCGATAATTTTAAGAAAATAATTAGCAAATTAATTGGATTGAGTTATGATGTGGACTATTTAGATATAATGTGAATTATTGACCGCATGTTATTATTCATGTAGTAAAATTGTGATTTTTATGTTGTAAATTCTATGATGTTATCTTGCAAAGTTGTGATCATCTATGTTGTTATTTTATGATTGGCTTATGCATAATCGAATCACCATGTTGTTCATATGCTAGTTTGGGTATGTTGATTCATATGATAAATCATAAGTATGTATGCAAGTTTAGATTTTTATTAAGACATGAATCATATGCAAGTTGGGGAAAATTATATGTATAACCTTATATGCTTCATGACACCCATTTTAGATCTAAAGTTAGGCTATGACATGTGTGAGTTATATGCCAAATTCTACATGCTGGTTTACATGTTTAGATGTAAGTTTATACTATTGTTATGTTGCATAAATCACATATGCAAGTTTATATGAATACATGTGTTTGAATATGAATCATGTTATGCAAGTTTGTGGTTACTGCCTATGCAAGATTACACCTTTAGATGTAGATCTATGACATACATGATTTATGCAAGTTTGTGACCATTATCCCAACAAGTTCACACCTTCAGATTTGGGTCTATGACATATGTAGTTTTATGCAAGTTGTAACTTTGGCCTATGCAAGTTTTAGATGTAGAACTTCATTCACACATGCAAGTTCACCCCTATGTTTAGATCTAGTTTTAATGATATGTATGTTGTGATGTTTTCTCTTTATTCCATGAGTTAGACTATTCGAGTCTAACGTATATTTTACATTAAACGAACGAACGTACAATGTGGGGTAAAGGGGATAATATTAAAAGATTTAATTGGCATAGACGCCTTAAAAGACATAAAATAAATTTGTGATGAAAATTGGTATGATTTTACATACCATAAATGGATGGACATAATTGAGTCAATCATAGACATCATTAAATTTGGAATTGATTGATAATTTGAATAGGGAAAGTAATTCAAATTGGGGAATGATTAATTTGGAGTAATTAATCGTCTAAGACACGAGGTTAGGCTCTTTTGTGGTGTAAGACTGCCCGGACCAGCCCGGCAAATCCAGCTGCCACAAATGTCAGTCTAATGTGAGAGGTCTTAGGCATAAATTAAATGCGTAACTATTGTAAATACACGAGGTTAGGCTCTTTTGTGGTGTTAGACTGCCCGGACCCGCCCGGCAAATCCAGCTGCCACAAATGTCAGTCTAATGTGAGAGGTCTTTATGAGATTGTGGTCTTAATGAATTAAGAAACACTTAACCTGATAAACATGTAGTCGGACATGAGGGGGTTAAGTGGGTGCCTTGGGTGGCATGTGGAATCTAGTGGGTGCCTTGGGTGGCATTTGAAATACGATTAGAAATACTTATCCAAAATTGAAACATGAATAAGAGGTGGGTTAAGTGGGAAATACTAGAGGGGACCAAGCTTAGGTGGATAGCTTGTGTCAAGAAATGGGGGCCCATTTCAACCAGTAACCCATACGTATCTTTGTGGGCTTGACCCAAGTCGAGGACGGGACACGCGTACTGGGCTTGACTGGAAGAGGCCAAACCGGTTTAGCGGTGGCAACGCAAGTCCAACAGGTTCATATGCGTGTGTGGACCCGGGCTGGTAGGTAAGACGTTGTTGCATCGTGTAGGTATAAGTCGTGCATTATTTGTGGTATCGGGTTGCCACTTTGGGGAGTGATACACCCCACTGTGGGTCCAGCACGGGTATCTACGAGTTAGGGAGCCGATCGCTTGGGGGTAGTGGGTACACCTAGTGGAGATAGGTGCAGACGGCACCTATAAAGGCAGCTAGGGGTGCACGAAACTACCAATATCATTATTAAGTTATGTAGGTGGGATCAACCTTAGGATGACTAGTAGTGGTGCAGTATACTAGTGGTGGTGCAGTATAGCAATTATCTCATAGTGTTGGTGTAGTTTAGTAATTATCTTACAGTGGGTTAGGTGCGCTTTAACGGTATCGTTGTTCATCTTGTTTCCTTGTTTACTCTGCCATACTCAATGGTTCATGGTCATTTCCTTATTTTTCAACTTATGCCTTAGCTTAGTTACTTTGGTAATTATATTGCTAAAGTTATCGCACTCGCCAGACTTTATGTCTGACCCCCCCCCTTTGTTTCCTCCTCTTTTCTTCCTTTCCCCCCCCCCCCCCAGGTGCTCAGGTTGGAACTAGCACCAGTGGAGCTTGACTTTGGACAACTGTTCTTCTTGCTTTTAGAAGATTGCTTGGATCGCTGAAGTAAAGTTCAGCCTCCCTTTTATTTATGGCCATTTTGTATTGGGGGTTATGTCTTTCAATTTATGTACTTTGATTTAGTCAAGATGGATATTATGTACTTGGCTTTAGTTTTGATGATGTAATCAAACATATGTATTTTCCGCTGCAATGAAATAAAGTTTTTATTTATCAAGTACTGTTTATATCTGTCTTGTTGTTAAGTTTCTGTTCTATACTCACTTAAAACGCTCCATAGAAGTTAATGCATTCTCTTTGTGAGTGACATTAGTGGACGTGTGGTGTTACACGTGGTATCAGAGCTGAAGGTTACCAGAACAGATATGAATTTTGAAAAGTTGTTTTTCAAAAACAATTTTATGAAGAAGTACCTTCAAAAGTATGTTTTAAGGAAAGTATTTTCAAGAGAAAGGTTTATTTTAAAAACATAATCCCCAAGAGCCATATATCTTTCCTTCGATTCTCCGTTTTGAATCTCTTCCTCTTTCCCTTTTGAATCACTTCCTCCGCGTATAGATGCTTTTTCCTAAGATATATGAGGACTTCCGTACGATGGGCGGAAAACCGCTTCATGGGACTTAGACGTTTGTGGGGGCTAGAAGTTGGCTCAAGAAAGTGGAGGACTTGTCGGTATCTTTGAGATAGAGCGTGATGCGACAATTCGACAAGCTCCTACATGCATTCTTGGGTCGGAGGTTAAGAAGTTGAGGAATCGAGAGGTCAAGCTAGTCAAAGTGCAATCGTTAGATGATGAGAGCAACGTTACTTGGGAGACGGAAGAGAAGATGCGTTCATTATACCCTTTTCTTTTGGAGGGTATGTCTTTTAGTTTCTCCTTTATCGCTTAACTTACACTTATCTAGTCTTTAGTATGTCCTCTCGTTAGTACCTTTGACCTTTACATAGGGTAGTCCTATGGTTGAAACATGGGTTTGAGACATGTTATGTATGATGGATGCATGTGGATGCAAGTGTTTGATAGTGGTTGCTCGTGGATGCATATACACACACTTTAGGCACTAGATCGGCTCAGTCACTTCATATTGCATATTGCATATAAATGTGTGTACATATTTAAGTAATGGATGTATAATAGTTGTACTATCATATGGACGTTGCATTTTAGTGAACGGTTGTGCATGCATGTAGAGATAATATGTATCGATAGGATTCTTTCGCATACATAATGGACGCATGGCACTATCATGGTTTGCATTAAGGAGGTCAACTGAATCAGTAGACCGCCTGATTTTGCATTAGATAAGGAACATATACACACACTTCTTGCATATGTTCATACAGCATTAGAAAATTTTAAGGACAATGGATGCCTGTGTTTGATGGTTGAGTAGATGGTTGTTTGGATGGTAGGATATATTCTTCTTGAGTTAGAGATTTCGTGGACTAAATCCTTTAAGTAGGTGAGAATGTAACACCCTGAATTTTTGAATAATCGAATCAACTAAATTAAAGAATAATTAATCTCAGATGTGATAATTAAGGGAAACGGGTTGCGCCATTGTGTTGGTCTCGGAATTCTGGTTGACATAGAGTCTGAATTTGCGTAAATTGGATTTCATATGAAAAAGATATCTTTAAATTAAATATTGCAGCATAACATGAAAAAAAAGAATGAGAAAAGAATAAATGTTTAGCATTGTTCTAAGGTTTGTAAGCAAAAGACTTAGTAGCTCATTTGGTTGGAACACGTGACTTGCATACAAGGGGTACAGAGTTTGGTCCCCGCCAGTGTCATATTTTTGTTTTAGGGGAATGGTTTAAAATGGCTTAGTGTGAACACAGTTCAAAAAGTGGTTTAGTGTGAAAATGGGTAATTGGGAAGATAGATAAAAAGAAAATATATATATAGAAAATATATATATATATACACACACACAAACATATATATATATATATATATATATGACGTGTATGCATCATGTGGCATACGTGGCGCATTTTTGGTTGTCAATGATTGTTTTTTTATGTGGTCTTCTCTGATTGGCTTTTATGACAAATTAAAGGTAAGAAAGATTTATGCATGTATAAATGGATATTTATATATGGGTAATTAATGTATACGGCAAAAGGGGGAATATGTAATTAACAATAATAGATTTATAATTTACATATAAATATGAAGGATAAACATGAAAATTACATGGCATAGATTGGTTCATGAAATGGTATATTTAGTATACCATTAATTATGAGCATAATTAAAAATATAGTTATGCATAATTAAAATGGGAATAATTTACATATGGAATTTGTCATAAATAAGAAATATGTAAATTATAGTAAAAAATGAACATTTAATACACTGTGCTAAGTCATTAGGGCTGAGGTATCACTCTATCTTGTTTGGATGGTTCAGGTTGCTTCTAGGTTGATCGGATGGCCTAAATTAATCCTAAACTCTATAAAAACACCTCTAGACTCAAACCCTAAAATCAAAACAAAATTAGATTCATGGCCTCCATGACGTCACCTAGCAACTCAGCATAGCCGCCACCAATTAAAGAGGAAGAAAGCTAGTCTAAATCAATCCTTTTCAACTTTAACAATGAATCTTCTTCAAGAGAAAGCTATTACAACTTCAGAATTCAGAATTCAAGACCTTCTCTGAATTGTGAGTTCGATAATTTTAGTAAAATAATTAGCAAATTAATTGGATTGAGTTATGATGTGGAATATTTGGATATGATGTGAATTATTGACCGCATGTTATTATTCACGTAGTAAAATTGTGATGTTTATATTGTAAATTCTATGATGCTATCTTGCAAAGTTGTGATCATCTATGTTGTTATTTTATGATTGGCTTATGTATAATCGAATCACCATGTTTTTCATATGCTAGTTTGGGTATGTTGATTCATATGATAAATCATAAGTATGTATGCAAGTTTAGATTTTTATTAAGACATGAATCATATACAAGTTGGGGAAAATTATATGTATAACCTTATATGCTTCATGACACCTATTTTAGATCTAAAGTTAGGCTATGATATGTGTGAGTTATATGCCAAATTCTACAAGCTGGTTTACACGTTTAGATGTAAGTTTACACTATTATTATGTTGCATAAATCACATATGCAAGTTTATATGAATACATGTGTTTGAATATGAATCATGTTTTGCAAGTTTGTGGTTACTGTCAATGCAAGATTACACCTTTAGATGTAGATCTATAACATACATGATTTATGCAAGTTTGTGACCATTATCCCAACAAGTTCACACCTTTAGATTTGGGTCTATGACATATGTAGTTTTATGCAAGTTGTAACTTTGGCCTATGCAAGTTTTAGATGTAGAACATCATTCACACATGCAAGTTCACCCCTATGTTTAGATATAGTTTTAATTATATGTATGTTGTGATGTTTTCTCTTTATTCCATGAGTTAGACTATTCGAGTCTAACGTATATTTTACATTAAACGAACGAACGTACAATGTGGGGGTAAAGGGGATAATATTAAAAGATTTAATTGGCATAGACGCCTTAAAAGACATAAAATAAATTTGTGATGAAAATTGGTATGATTTTACATACCATAAATGGATGGACATAATTGAGTCAATCATGGACATCGTTAAATTTGGAATTGATTGATAGTTTGAATAGGGAAAGTAATTCAAATTGGGGAATGATTAATTTGGAGTAATTAATCGTCTAAGACACGAGGTTAGGCTCTTTTGTGGTGTAAGACTGCCCGGACCCGCTCGGCAAATCCAGCTGCCACAAATGTCAGTCTAATGTGAGAGGTCTTAGGCATAAATTAAATGCGTAACAATTGTAAAGACACGAGGTTAAGCTCTTTTGTGATGTAAGACTGCCCGGACCCGCCCGGCAAATCCAGCTGCCACAAATGCCAGTCTAATGTGAGAGATCTTTATGAGGTTGCGGTCTTAATGAATTAAGAAACACTTAACCCGATAAACATGTAGTGGGACATGAGGGGGTTAAGTGGGTGCCTTGGGTGGCATTTGAAATACGATTAGAAATACTTATCCAAAATTGAAACATGTAATTGAAACTTGAATAAGAAGTGGGTTAAGTGGGAAATACTAGAGGGGACCAAGCTTAGTTGGATAGCTTGTGTCAAGAAATGGGGGCCCATTTCAACCAGTAACCCATACGTATCTTTGTGGGCTCGACCCAAGTCGAGGACGGGACACGCATACTGGGCTTGACTATAAGAGGCCAAACCGGGTTAGCGGTGGCAACGCAAGTCCACTAGGTTCATATGCGTGTGTGGACCCGGGCTGGTACGTAAGACGTTGTTGCATCGTGTAGGTATAAGCCGTGCATTATTTGTGGTATTGGGTTGCCACTTTGGGGAGTGATACACCCCACTGTGGGGCCAGCACGGGTATCTACGAGTTAGGGAGCCGATCGCTTAGGGGTAGTGGGTACACCTAGTGGAGATAGGTGCAGACGGCACCTATGAAGGCAGCTAGGGGTGCACGAAACTATCAATATCATTATTAAGTTATGTAGGCGGGATCAATCTTAGGATGACTAGTAGTGGTGCAGTATACTAGTGGTGGTGCAGTATAGCAATTATCTCATAGTGCTGGTGTAGTTTAGTAATTATCTTAAAGTGGGTTAGGTGCGCTTTAACGATATCGTTGTTCATCTTGTTTCCTTGTTTACTCTGCCATACTCAATGGTTCATGGTCATTTCCTTATTTTTCAACTTATGCCTTAGCCTAGTTACTTTGGTAATTATATTGTTAAAGTTATCGCACTCGCCAGACTTTATGTCTGACCCCCCCCCCCCTCTGTTTCCTCCTCTTTTCTTCCTTTCCCCCCCAGGTGCTCAGGTTGGAACTAGCACCAGTGGAGCTTGATTTTGGACAACTGTGCCTCTTACTTTTAAAAGATTGCTTGGATCGCTGAAGTAAAGTTCAGCCTCCCTTTTATTTATGGCTATTTTGTATTGGGGATTATGTCTTTCAATTTGTGTACTTTGATTTAGTCAAGATGGATATTATGTACTTGGCTCTGGTTTTGATGATGTAATCAAACATATGTATTTTCCGCTGCAATGAAATAAAGTTTTTATTTATCAAGTACTGTTTATGTCTGTCTTGTTGTTTAGTTTCTGTTCTATACTCACTTAAAACGCTCCATAGAAGTTAATGCATTCCCTTTGTGAGTGACATTAGTGGACGTGAGGTGTTACACGTGGTATCAGAGCTAAAGGTTACCAGAACAGATATGAATTTTGAAAAGTTGTTTTTCAAAAACAATTTTATGAAGAAGTACCTTCAAAAGTATGTTTTAAGGAAAGTATTTTCAAGAGAAAGGTTTATTTTAAAAACATAATCCCCAAGAGCCATATATCTTTCCTTCGATTCTCCATTTTGAATCTCTTCCTCTTTCCCTTTTGAATCTCTTCCTCCGCGTATAGACGCTTTTTCCTAACATATATGAGGACTTCCGTACGACGGGCGGAAAACCGCGTCATGGGACTTAGACGTTTGTCGGGGCTAGAAGTTGGCTCAAGAAAGTTGAGGACTTGTCGGTATCTTTAAGATAGAGCATGATGCGACAATTCGGCAAGCTCCTACGTGCATTCTTGGGTCGAAGGTTAAGAAGTTGAGGAATCGAGAGGTCGAGCTAGTCAAAGTGCAATCGGGAGATGATGAGAGCAACGCTACTTGGGAGATGGAAGAGAAGATGCGTTCATTATACCCTTTTCTTTTGGAGGGTATGTCTTTTAGTTTCTCCTTTATCGCTTAACTTACACTTATCTTATCTTTAGTATGTCCTCTCGTTAGTACCTTTGACCATTATATAGGGTAGTCCTATGGTTGAAACATGGGTTTGAGACATGTTATGTATGATGGATGCATGTGGATGCAAGTGTTTGCTAGTGGTTGCTCGTGGATACATATACACACACTTTAGGCACTAGATCGGCTCAGTCACTTCATATTGCATATGGCATATAAATGTGTGTGCATATTTAATTAATGGATGCATAATGGTTGTACTATCATATGGACGTTGCATTTTGGTGAACAGTTGTGCATGCATGTAGAGATAATATGTATCGATAGGATTCTTTCGCATACATAATGGACGCATGGCACTATCATGGTTTGCATTAAGGAGGTCAACTGAATCAGTAGACCGCCTGATTTTGCATTTGAAAAGGAACATATACACACACTTATTGCATATGTTCATAAAGCATTAAAAATTTTTAAGGACAATGGATGACTGTGTTTGATGGTTGAGTAGATGGTTGTTTGGATGGTAGGGTATATTCTTCTTGACTAAGAGATTTCGTGGACGAAATCCTTTAAGTAGGTGAGAATGTAACACCTTGAATTTTTGAATAATCGAATCAACTAAATTAAAGAATAATTAATCTCAGATGTGATAATTAAGGGAAACGGGTTGCGCCATTGTGTTCGTCTCGGAATTCTAGTTGAGATAGAGTCTGAGTTTGCGTAAATTGGATTTCATATGAAAAAGATATCTTTAAATTAAATATTGCAGCATAACATGAAAAAAAAGAATGAGAAAAGAATAAATGTTTAGCATTGTTCTAAGGTTTGTAAGCAAAAGACTTAGTAGATCATTTGGTTGGAACACGTGACTTGCATACAAGGGGCACATAGTTGGATCCCCGACAGTGCCATATTTTTGTTTTAGGGGAATGGTTTAAAATGGCTTAGTGTGAACACAGTTCAAAAAGTGGTTTAGTGTGAAAATGGGTAATTGGGAAGATAGATAAATAGAAAATATATATATATAGAAAATATTTATACACACACACACAAAAACATATATATATATATATATATATATATGACGTGTATGCATCATGTGGCATACGTGGTGCATTTTTGGTTGTCAATGATTGTTTTTTTATGTGGCCTTCTCTGATTGGCTTTTATGACAAATTAAAGGTAAGAAAGATTTATGCATGTATAAATGGATATTTGTATATGGGTAATTAATGTATACGGTAAAAGGGGGAATATGTAATTAACAATAATAGATTTTTAATTTACATATAAATATGAAGGATAAAGATGAAAATTACATGGCATAGATTGGTTCATGAAATGGTATATTTAGTATACCATTAATTGTGAGCAAAATTAAAAATATAGTTATGCATAATTAAAATGGGAATAATTTACATATGGAATTTTTCATAAATAAGAAATATGTAAATTATAGAAAAAAAATGAACATTGAATACACTGTGCTAAGTCATTAGGGCTGAGGCGTCACTCTATTTTGTTTGGATGGTTCAGGTTGCTTCTAGGTTGATCGGATGGCCTAAATTAATCCTAAACTCTATAAAACACCTCTAGACTCAAACCCTAAAATCAAAACAAAATTAGATTCATGGTCTCCATGCCGTCACCTAGCAACTCAGCATAGCCGCCACCAATTAAAGAGGAAGAAAGCTAGTCTAAATCAATCCTTTTCAACTTTAACAATGAATCTTCTTCAAGGGAAAGCTATTACAACTTCAGAACTCAGAATTCAGAATTCGAGACCTTCTCTGAATTGTGAGTTCGATAATTTTAATAAAATAATTAGCAAATTAATTGGATTGAGTTATGATGTGGACTATTTGGATATGATGTGAATTATTGACCGCATGTTATTATTCATGTAGTAAAATTGTGATTTTTATGTTGTAAATTCTATGATGCTATCTTGCAAAGTTGTGATCATCTATGTTGTTATTTTATGATTGGCTTATGTATAATCGAATCACCATGTTTTTCATATGCTAGTTTGGGTATGTTGATTCATATGATAAATCATAAGTCTGTATGCAAGTTTAGATTTTTATTAAGACATGAATCATATGCAAGTTGGGGAGAATTATATGTATAACCTTATATGCTTCATGACACCTATTTTAGATCTAAAGTTAGGCTATGATATGTGTGAGTTATATGCCAAATTTTACATGCTAATTTACATGTTTAGATGTAAGTTTACACTATTATTTTGTTGCATAAATCACATAAGTAAGTTTATATGAATACATGTGTTTGAATATGAATCATGTTATGCAAGTTTGTGGTTACTGCCAATGCAAGATTACACCTTTAGATGTAGATCTATGACATACATGATTTATGCAAGTTTGTGACCATTATCGCAACAAGTTCACACCATTAGATTTGGGTCTATGACATATGTAGTTTTATGCAAGTTGTAACTTTGGCCTATGCAAGTTTTAGATGTAGAACATCATTCACACATGCAAGTTCACCCCTATGTTTAGATCTAGTTTTAATTATATGTATGTTGTGATGTTTTCTCTTTATTCCATGAGTTAGACTATTCGAGTCTAACGTATATTTTGCGTTAAACGAACGAACGTACAACGTGGGGGTAAAGGGGATAATATTAAAATAAATTAAAAAATTAAAATAATTAAAACCCCTCCACCCCTCTTTTCTCTCCCCCCTACCATTTCAAAACAGAAAAAAAAAAAGGGTGACGGAAGCCCTAGCCGCCACCCTCGTCGTCGATCCGACGCCCCCTCCGCCTAGCCGGAAACCCCCATCCCCTAGCCGCACCTCCTCCCTCTGTTTTCTCTTCCCTCCCCCCCCCCCCCAAATCGACGCGAGCCAAATCCCCTCAAATCGAAACCGCCTCCAGCCCACCCGCCACGTCGATCACTAGTCGGCCCCGCCTCCTTGTGCCACCCGCGAACACCGCAGCCAACCCCTCGACGAAACCTAGCCCCTCCGCTCGATACAGATGCCGCCTCCCTGAATGGACCCCACCCACCTCGCGCGCCAGTCCTCCGACGGCTCCAACGCAGCAGCGAACCCCTCCCCTACCTTCGCTGAAAAGAAAAAACTGTAAGTATTTTATTCTATCAATTTAAAGCATTGTTTTTTTTATTGATTGATAAATTCAGTTTTAATAATGAGTGAAATCAATTTATTACTTATAAAAGCTAAGATTTTATTTACAAAAGAATTATAATTTTTAAAGCGAAAAGATTATATTTTTCAAGTGAAAAGATTATATTTTTCATTCATAAAAAGATATGATTTTTGTTCGCTTAAAAATATATGGTTTGTCATATGAAGTTGCGTTGTACAAATCAAATTTTTATAGTGTAGATTTTAAAAGAAACTAAGTATAACTTTGCAGAAAAAGTTTTGATATTTAGAAGAAAGGTCGGATTTTTATTTATAACAAAGGCGAGATTAAGCAAAAGATCATATATGAAAGGTGAAATTTTTATCAATATGAAGTAGCAATATTAAAGATGTTATTTTTATATAGTAGCAATATTAAAGATGTTATTTTTATATAGTAGGAATATTAAAATAAGATTTTTATATAGTAGAAATAGTAAAAATCTTATCTTTATATATGTAGCGAAATAAAAATCTGATTTTTATTATATATATGTTGAAATGAAAATGTTATTTTTATAGCGATGATATAAAAATTCGATCTTTATACATGAAATAGAAATATAAAATATAATTTTTATATAGAATGAAGCGTCGAGAAAATATATGTAAAGAAGAAATAAAAATACGATTTTTTATTTATTGAATGAAGTAATAAAAATATAATTTTTATTTGAACAGCATGAAAAGACTGCATTGGAATTTCAGTTAGATCCAAACGGTTCAGCAGTTTAAAAGCAAAGCACGGCGGAGTGGAACCCTCTGTGAGAACTTCTCACCTTAAATTTACTTTTCTAGTTAAATATATATACTAGGATGTAGACGGTGGTTAGTAGCACCCGACGCCATCGTCCACAGACCATGGACTTGTTTGTTTGGTTGTGTAGTTGATTGGATGATTGGTTTGAATTTGGTTGTTTGGTGAAATGAGATTGATTAGATTGGTATGTATATGTAGTGGGCCATTATTAGACCGGGGATAAGGCTAGGCCTTGTCCCGTTTCTAGTATCGTGTCGTTATGCCGCCGAAATTTTCTAAAATAAGTTAGAAAAATAAAGATATCATTTTATTTAATAAATGAACCGAATAGAATATTCATAGGTTGAATAAAATATTATGGTCGTTAAAAATATAATTCTTAATGAGAATGTGAATAAAATAAATATTCATTTACAAACCGGACGGTTTGTTTATGTACACCTATTTGAAGGATATTGATTGGGACGACAAATTTTACACATCGCCCAACTGCACAAATAAAATCTGTGTTTAATTGTTTGAAACCCCACACGGGTATTGGGATGATATTTGGCATACACTAATCCCAATTATTTAATAGTATGTCGATCGATTGGTCGACAGGCTGTGTAAGCGTTAATTATTTATGTTTGATGCTTATGCAGTTGTATGGTGCACTTTGGAAGATGGTTGATTGTTTATCGTTGCTATTATATACATGTGATGTATGAAATCCATATAATTAAAATTATATGGTAATTGATTGGGCCTCATTCCAATTGAAAAAAAAAAGAATATTATAAAATAAAGGTTCATATGTTGACAGTACTCATCCGTTGAGATTAGTCATGTGTTGAACGAAATATTTTAACAATAAAATTTTCATCTTTATCATATATAAAATTAGAAACTAACTGGAAAATAGATAAGATGAGTGGTCTCCTGGATATTGATCTGGAAAATAATAGTCGTGCATTATTTGTGGTATCGGGTTGCCACTTTGGGAAGTGATACACCCCACTGTGGGGCCAGCACGGGTATCTACGAGTTAGGGAGCCGATCGCTTGGGGGTAGTGGGTACAACTAGTGGAGATAGGGGCAGGCGGCACCTATGAAGGCAGCTAGGGGTGCATGAAACTACCAATATCATTATTAAGTTCTGTAGGCAGGATCAACCTTAGTACTAGTGGTGGTGCAGTATACTAGTGGTGGTGCAGTATAGCAATTATCTCATAGTGTTGGTGTAGTTTAGTAATTATCTTACAGTGGGTTAGATGCGCTTTAACGATATCGTTGTTCATCTTGTTTCCTTGTTTACTCTGCCATACTCAATGGTTCATGGTCATTTCCCTATTTTCCAACTTATGCCTTAGCCTAGTTACTTTGGTAATTATATTGTTAAAGTTATCGCACTCGCCAGACTTTATGTCTGACCCCCCCTTTGTTTCCTCCTCTTTTCTCCCCCCCCCCCCTCCCCTCCCCAGGTGCTCAGGTTGGAACTAGCACCAGTGGAGCTTGATTTTAGACAACTGTGCTTCTTGCTTTTCGAAGATTGCTTGGATCGCTGAAGTAAAGTTCAGCCTCCCTTTTATTTATGGCTATTTTGTATTGGGGATTATGTCTTTTAATTTATGTACTTTGATTTAGTCAAGATGGATATTATGTACTTGGCTCTTGTTTTGATGATGTAATCAAACATATGTATTTTCCGCTGCAATGAAATAAAGTTTTAATTTTTCAAGTACTGTTTATATCTGTCTTGTTGTTAAGTTTCTGTTCTATACTCACTTAAAACGCTCTATAGAAGTTAATGCATTCCCTTTGTGAGTGACATTAATGGACGTGGGGTGTTACAACGCTTACTTATCATTCGTTGATAACACGATCACTTTGAATGTCACATTGTCAGATCCGTAAATCATTAATTGATTTGCACAAATATATTGCTGATACTACGCTAAGAGAATAAATTCTCCGCCACCATGTATATCCATACAGACCAACATGTATGATCATCGGACATACTCTGTCAGACACTTGTCCATATACGTTCATTCTAGGATTGAACGAAACCGAAAGCACATTCTCCATTAATAGAAAAAGCCCTTGCACTTTACTCTGTCTTCTATTATCTTCATATAAATCTGATTCGCAACGCTACTGCCAATACGGAGTGGTTCTAGGATAATAATCCAACTGTTTTCTCCATAGTGACAACGATATTGGCAAACACTTCGATAGTCGGTTATTTAACTATTGAAGAAAAATAAACATCCATTCATAACATCAAACAATCACTGGGTTCTTAATTAATATATCATTAATTAAATCACTACACCATTTCCTTATCAATATTTGTTAACCAAATATTTTCAATAATCATCTTGGCCTTTTACACTATTTGGAAAACATTTCCATATATCTCCTTCTTTTATTTTCAATACGTAGAAAATGTCTTCTATTTATAATTAGAAAACATTCCAATCACTTATCTCTTTCACACCTGTTCATTTCTACACTCAGGAAATATTTATTTATTATATTTCCAAAATTCCACTTCTTTGGGTTAAAGCGAATGTTGTATAAAACATTGTTACAACAACCCAAAATATTTCATTCAACTAAATTTCTTTAAACATCTCTCTTCGAGACTGAATCTAGTTATTTATCGGTTAATAATGAAATCGATCAAGTTGGGGTATAACTACCTCTCAAACCTCCACTGAAAACATCCTTAACTTCAAAACAGACAAGACCACTTACCTCGAATAAACAACACCATAAAAACCAATTATTCATTTTAAAAATGTGTATACGGTTCTCTTTCTATTTTTAACAAATCTAATTTACAAATTTCCTTTTTGTTTATAATATTCTATTTTTAATTTCGTTTCTTTATCGAATTCTACATGTTGACACACTTTTTGGTAAAAGCTATCACACATGTAATATCTGGATAGCATCGCGCCCGGATATAGAGAACATCGTCAGAAGACTGGAAGAGATTTGGTTGAAGTTGCATCATAAACGAAGAATGGCCCAAAACTCCTATCAAACGGCCTATTTTGGGCCAGAAAACAGCAATTACAGAGCTTTGCTCTGTAGCGCTTGTAGCCCTCTGAATTAGCTTCAGGTAGAGCTTTCACTTGACTAAAACAGACTTACGGTTTGGAAGTTACGCCCATTTCCGTGAACTAGTCTAATTCGGCATCGACTGGCAATCACTTGGATGAAGTGGCGAAATATCAGAAAGCTCGGAATATGGACCGGCTCGTGGGACCTACCTCGGCTCGTAGGACCCACCTCGGCTCGTGGACTAGCCTGGCTCGCCCCCTGGATCACTACTCGTTCATGGTCGACCCTTAGACCATGACCGACCTAACCATTTTCACCAACTCCTCACTTTAGCTCGTCACGACCCGCTCGTTACCACGGTTCGTGGTGCACCCCGTGGTCACGAACCGCCTGGACCGAACCTGCTGCTGCACATGATTTTGACCTGTTCTAAAGGCTATTTTCACTCCTTCTTGCATGGATCTTATTACATGTGTCAAATCACGACTTGGAGAGGATTTCTGGACGTTTTCCATCACATTTCGAGATTTTTGGGATACGTGCCACATGTCTCACGAACCGGTATCAAGAAATGGCTATAAATACACCATTTGGGGGACTTTCAAAGGACTTTTGGCCATTCTTCTCCGTGGCTTCCACCGTTACTGAAGTGCAAGGACTTTGCACCTTTCTACATCTAAATTCTCCTCTTGTAATCTCAATTAACATACTGATTGTGTGTATGCTTGTAACTAATTCTTGTAAACTGTCAGTATAACAATAAGATTATAAAGTGTGCGTAGGCTACATCTACAGCCGAACAACTATAAAAATTTCGTGTGTCTCCTCTTATTTATCATTTTATGCATTCTGTGATTTGTGATCTGTATTTAGGTGTTAGTGGCATTTTTTGGTCTAACACTACACATATCGATACATCGATTTCTAACTATCAGTTTTTCTTAAAAATATTCTAACTCCTTGAATTTCCGGAAAATTTCGCCATAACCTCCTTTGTACGGGTCGCTCAGTACAACTACAAAATGCCTCTCTGGACCCTTCCCATTCAAAAAGAAAATTAAAAAGCCAAGCAACTTGCCGATTCGGCGCATAAAATCTCATATTAAATTAAATATGTACCTTTTGGTTGGGAACTAAATTTATAAACTTCATTCTCTTCATTCCATACATGCTTAACACATATCCAAATATTCCCACTTTGTTTCAACTCAATTCACTCGTCTTAACCCAATTCACTAATTTATTTTCTAACTAGCTATTCTTCCTATTTCACCTTTTTGTTTGAACATAACATGTTCAAATATAACATTAACTTGCTTATAACAAATTGAATTCCATTTTCAACTCAAGTTTCCTTTTCGATTCCGAATATAAATTCTCAAATCACCTTCACTTATACAAAGCCCAATTTCAATTAACTAATTATCATTCAAATTAGTTAATTCTATCTAATATTTAAAAATATGAATTTTGTTTCAAAAGAAAATCAGTCTGCTTAACTCCACTTGAGTTCATATTTATTTTATAACTCAGATCTGGATTTTTCTAATGGAAATTCGAATTTTATTTATTTAAAATCCTTTTATTAATTTAAATAAACCGTTATGGTTTTATAATGGCTATGGCGCTGTTTTTCAGGAAAATTGATTTTGACATAAATCAAAATCTGTAAGACGAATTCCAGATTTTTCTCTTCCATTAGAAAACTATTCTTCAGTTGGTCCTGACGATTCTTGTTTCAAAGAATTCATACTTAAATTGAGTTCTATATACTCAATTGAAGTTCGAAACGCCAATTTATGAACTGTCGCACCGCGGCGAGTTCGCTTTAATTATATTGTTATATATAAACATTTAAACCTCGTTTATATAAATTTCAACTCCATTCTCATATATTTATATATATATATATAAAACCAACTGTCCAAATTCAACTTAATATTTCTGATTTTCCCTAACCGTCGATTATTTTATAAATAAATTATATTTATAAGTAAATATTCTATACTAAATTCCAATTATAAATAAATTTATAAAATTCAATATAATCGAATTCATATATTAAATCCTTATATTTTTCTCAGTTCTGATTATATTTCCAATTACCAAATAAAATTTATCGTTTTCTTTTCGAAATGATTTCCAATTCACTTTTAAATTCATATTTGAATTTAAACTTCTAAATTATCTAATGATAGTTTGTTTCACTATATTAATAAACATCGTTTATAAATAAATTTTCTGGTTTTATAAAATAAAACAAGCTTCCCTTTCAATTATCTATTTGAAATCCAATTCCTTTTATATTTCGACTTCCGAAATAAAACCTATCGTTCTCCTTTTCGAAATGATTTCAAATCCTATTTTCAAATTCACACTTGAATTAAATATTTTAAATTATCTCTTGATAATTAATTCCTTATATTTATAAATATCGCTTATAAATTTCCTGTTTTATATATTTAAACAAGTTCCATTTTGAAATCTATTTAAAACCAAAATCTTATTTTGGAATATTCTATTTATTTTAACTTATCTATATAAATATAAAATTTATATTTCATATTAAATTTTAACTTTTATTAACTACAATCCTTATATCTTTTCTGAAATTATTTAAATAAATTCGATCTAATTGAATTCCAATCATAAATGCATACAGATTTATTTTATTTAATCTACCTTCTGAACATTAGAATAAATCTCTTGGTTTCCCTTTTTAACAAAATTCCCAATCCTTATTTTAAATTCACATTCGAATTTAAATATTTAAACCATCTAATGATAATTTTCCAGCTTTCTTTATCAATACTGTTTTTATTACTTGTTTATATATTTTAAACAATTCTTGATTTCAAATCCATTTGAAATTAAAATTCTATTTTGGAAAAATAAATTTCCCCTTTTAAATTCACACTTTTATTTACATTTCCCTAATTATCCTATGATAATTCATTTTACTTCATTTATAAACATCATTTATAAATTCACTTCAGTTCCCTGATTATCCAATGATAATCATTCCATTTTATTTATAAACACTGTTTATAAACTTACTTCAATTTCCTATATTATTTAATTTATAAACATCGTTTATAAATTTAATGCTTGTTTTATTTAAAACAAGTTTTAATTTTTATAGCCCATTCGAAATTCAAATTCTATTTAAAAAATAGATTTTCCATTTTAAATCTCAAAATACCCTTTTCACGATATTTTTATATATCAACATTTTAGGCCCAGTGATATTCAAACATTCAAAAACACCCAATTATCAATTACAGGTTTTCTAACACACCATATATGAAATATATAAAAACAAACAAATAATAATATTTTTGAGGAATCCAGTTGGCTCCCTCTAACCTGTTTTCCTGCATCCATAGACGTTAGCCAACATAACTAATACCCATCCTGCTTCGAGACAGGATATCGTGGTACAGAAGGTCATCCACTATCATAGCGTGGGGTTATTGGGTCATCCGATAATGATACTGCGGGCATCCACAAATGGTACGGCGGGAACTATCCAATCACCAATATATATAATAACCACAACAACCAGGCCTAAATAACTAACATATATATATATATAGTAGTCACAATAATATTTCAATGATTTCAAACAACCAACAAACAATTATTTTTAACCAATTAGAATAATTCTAAAACAAATATGAGCGATATTTACTCACATTGGTTGAACGACTAGCATCGAAAGTTCTTGAATCCATCCTAGATCGCATTTGCAGCTATGATCCATACTTGACTAATCTCGTATGAATTTTACGTTGAATCACAATTTATTATATTATTATATTTTTGTTATCGATATATATATTATAATTTATTTAACTATTAAATTAAATAAATAGGTTATCCCATATATATTTTCAATTTCATAAAAACGTATACCTCGCTGTTGAAAATGGAGAAATTTTCCTGTTTCTCTAATCGAATCCAAAACAGCCCGTCATGCTCCTTCCCATAGCTCCGCTCATCATAGGAAATTACCACTATGTTATAGCCACTTTAGCAAATAAATTCTGACCGACAATAACCCCATCACCGCTGATCCACTGACCCAGAGTTGCTGTCATGTTCGCTGACCCCTCGGCAATCACCATCTAACTCTCCATACCTTCACCTGCTTCCAACTTCGACAATTCCCTTAACTTTTTTTCTTCTTCCCAGTTTCAAAGCTTTCGAACATGCTGCTATAGGAAACTCTGTTCCCAAACACAAAGTGGCTGAATTCTAAATAACCCCACTGCACAACCAAACCATGGCTTCCCCAAATGGTTGTTCATCCCTACCATCGCAATACTCTAGTCCAACAAACATCACCCCAAATTTTCCCAGATCACAAGCTTCTAGTTATGTCGAGCATGAGGAGTTCGAACAGCTCATAACCCTTTCGCACCCTTTACTTCGTGTCAGAGGTATCACGACTATCTCCTTCGTCCGTACTTTGAACTACTGCCTACCTCCTTCCAACCCGCTAGCCTCCAGAAGCCCAAAACCCCAAATCGTAATCCTTAAACTCGCGATGCTCCCCTTTCCATTTAGATCCAACGTCGAGACAAGCATTGCACCCCTCAGAGAACTTCGACCAACCAAATTTAGGGTTTTCGAATTCGCGTTGTCTAATTTGGATTTTTTTTATACAGTGGCTTGATTTCAATTGAGAGGAAAAGGAACGATTTTTTACTTGATTGAATGAAAGGGGAAATAAAAAGAAACAGCAGTGATTAGTAAAGGAAGGGGTGCGGTTTTACACAACGATGAAAAGGGGGAAAATGTATTAGTTTTGATTTTGAAAAGAGAATCAAAGAGCTCGACATCCATTTTTAATTTTGTCTGAAGAGAATTGATTTACAGTAGAATGAAATGGAAGGCAAATAACAGAAGAATGACACATTTTATAGATGAGGAATACTTAACCCTTAAGGAATTGAATTTTAAAATTATTTTAATTTAATTTGATTAGACATAAAGAGATTTTTTTTCTTTCTAAATGGATATCGATTTGATTTCGATCCTATCCTCTAAAAATATACCGTGGTCCATTAATTTAAATCACGAACCGCCATTTTAACCTACCGACCAATGTTTCAAAGTAATTATACTATTCTGAACTCAACAGAATAGACTATAAAATTTAATTCGAACGTATATACTATATGTAACAACCCGTATTTTTGAATAACATGTTATAACATAAATGGAGGCATAATTAAACTGTAAAATCTGAATCAAGGGAAACGGGCTATGCCATTGCGTTCGTCTCGGAAAAATACGCGAAATAGAGTCCGAGTTTTCGAAAATCGGAGTCCGTATGACCAAGATATGGCCTCGCGAAGTTTCACGAAAAATTCCCAAATTAAAGTATACTTAATTAAGTGAAATGGGTTGCGCAGAGAAATATATATATATTGATATATATATATAATTGAAAATTAAATTAAAATATGCAAAAATGTTCAAAACAGCGAATTGGGAGAGGGGAATAACCGAACCGGCCGATTTTTGAGGTCGACCCGAGCTTGATGGGTCGACTAGGGGTTAATCCAGGGTGTTTGGCTGTCAACCCGTGGGCCGATTCGCTCAAATGCAGATTTTTCATTTGAATGGTTCTCATGGTTCATCTTTAATCTAAAGGCCCTAGATGGTTCCTACACTTGACTTCTTCCCCAAGACATGCTTTGATGGCTTGGATTGAATCTAGGTTTAATCCTATGGCCTAAAACACTTGCCTAATCTATAAATAAGACCCTAACCTACCCTAAATCATCATTATTCATTCATACAACTAAACTATGGCAAAATCAATCCTCTCATGGCCTCCACTCTCTTCATAAAATTCCTAAATAAATTCCTAAGTGATTTTTCATGCATACAAGTGTTTTCAAACTTGTATGAGCATCATTAGCTTGCATTCAAGTCAAGTTTATATATTTGCATCATAAAGAAAGAGTCTTGATCATTTTGGCTCAAGGGTTTTGCTTGCATTTTGGGTTTAATTGATTTCATAAGGGCTTTGTCATATTTTTGTGACTTCTTAAGCATTGTAAGCCCTATTCTACTTTCATACTTAAACTCTAAAGTTAAATGTATGATATGCAAGTTTATATGCAAGTTTATCATGTTGTGATATGCAAGTTTATATGCAAGTTTATCATGTTGTGATATGCAAGTTTATCATGTTTTGATATGCAAGTTTATATGCAAGTATGCCAAGTTATGTTATGCAAGTTTGGGTTGAACATTTTGTTCATGCTATCATGTTATGCAAGCTTATTTTGGGTTTATGAACATAAAGCTTTAAGCTTTATGCCAAAGGTTGCATTTTAGCAAAATGTAAGTTATCATATCTCTTATGATAACTTGCATGTGAGGCTAAATGCGAACTTATGGCCATCTCTACATGTCATTTAGCACCATGTATCACCAATATGCTAAGTTTGGTTTTATGCATGCTTTTGAGGCCTAAAAATGTAATATGCAAGTGTATGAACATATGAACATTTCATATGCCACCATGTTAAGCTTGTGGCTTCAATACCTTTATGTCATGATTATGCCAAGTTCCCTCTTTCTATCCTTTATGCGCTATTGGGATATGTAAGCGATGGGATTGCGTTTGGGGTTGGGTAAACTTAAAAGACATAAAACATAAGCTTGGGAATTTACCTATTAAGTTAGGTCTACCCATTGGGAATTTACCTATTAAGTTAGGTCTACCCAATTGCTTGAAAACTTGTAACATGTTTTGGAAACATGATGGACATGACACTTAGAAAAGATAAGTGTGGCCAACTCGAGGTTGGGTTGGGTTTGTAGCATAAACCTACCCGGAACCGACCGGCTTAACTAGTTCCTACAAACAATAGGACCCAATGTGAGAAGTTGGTCATGTTGTACCTTGAACCCGAGGTTAGACCAAGTTGTGGTGTAAAGCTACCCGGACCCGCCCGGCTTAACTAGTAACCACAACAAGGTCTAATGTGAGAGGTTAAGGCGCATTAAATTAATTAATGCCTCGTGATTAGGGTTAAGTCATGGTCCACTTAATACTTAACCAATTTGGGCTTGGTAGATTAATCGCGTTAAGTCGTGAACTCATCGTTACACTTAACCAAGTTAATCCAGGATTAGCAAGAGGGTTAAACCATACTTAACCCACTAGAAAAATCCTAGCAATGGGGGCCCACTCCAGCAGTAATCCCAAGTTAGTATCATCATGACCCTATGGACTAGGCTAGGGTGGGGGCACGATTACTGGACTGGAGGTAAGTGACCAAAAGCGACGGTAGAGGGTACGCCGGTGTAGTTCCGGGCGGACTCTGGTCGTGCACATAGTCCGTAGCCGGAGAAAACATGCACGGGTACCAGTAGATCGGGACTGTGCACTCATGTTCATGGTGTCCAGGGGTTGACACCCTAGGGCTTGATACACCCGAAGGGTGGACCCGGCACAGTTCGACTACAATTATGATTGGGCCGTATTGACACCAACACGTGACGAGTTAGGCTTAGGGAGCCGATCGACTAGACCGTTTGGTTGGACCTTGTATTAGGGTCATTTCATGTTATTGGGCCAAAGCTTGGGCCAAGGGATCAATACTTGTTTATTCAAGTCATGTTAGTTTGTTAGTATACCTGTGGTGCAAAATCTTAATCCTGATTATGCGATGACACCTTTATCTACCTTGTTAGTTAATCATCATGCTAGTATATTGTTATCCTTATGTTCATCCCTGCTGCTCATGCCAGTTAACTTTATCAGTTTACATTGATTGTAGTAGGGCTTACTCAGTCTTTTTGACTGACCTGTTTTCTTTCGCCTCTTTTCTTCCGTTCCCCCCCCCCCCCCAGGTTCTCAGGGAGGGAATACTGGAGCTTAGCTTGGATTTCGGATTGCTTACTTGTGGAATTTCAGCTCATGTACGGTTTCGACATGAAGCTAGCTATGGTTACCACTTAATTGGGGATAGCACTTATTTATTTCAGTTTTTCAGTTGATGTTGTTTTATCTAGACTTGTTTATTTGGAAAGCTATGTTGTACCAGACTTGTTTTGAAATGTTTTGAAATCTTCCGCTGTTTTATTTATGTTATTTACTCTGTTTACATATATACATATGTTCTTGTTCTGCCTTGATATATCATTATGCATGTTTACCTAATTCAAACGCCCCTCCAAAGTCAGAGTGCTTGCAAGAGCCACCCTGGTGGAGGTGGGGTGTTACATTTGGTATCAGAGCATATGGTACGAGAAGGAACAAAAAAAAAGCTTTTGGAAAACTTTTGGAAAACTATTTTCAAAACCAAGTATAAAGTATTTTCCAAAGAAAAGTCTAGTTTATTTTAAAGGCTATTCCCCAAAAAGCCATTAGCAAAATTCCTTCGTTTTTCTCCATTCTGAATCTGTCTTTTTCTTCGTTTTCAGTATGGCCGATAACTTTGCTATTCTGGAGGGAGTACACGTACCTGTTTGGTATAGGAGACTTTTGGAGGCTAGGGCGACCGAAGCCGGCCCCGCAGATGTTCCTCCTCCTCCTCCGGTAGTTAATGTTCCTCCTCCTCCTCCGGTGGTTAATGTTCCTCTTCCTCCAGTCGCTGAGGTTCCTCTTCCTCCTCCCCCTCAGCATCCTCAAGTGGACTTCGCAAAGACTTGCAAAGATTTCAAAGCAATGGGTGGCAAGAACTTTCAAGGCACTGAGACTTTTGTAGAGGCCAGAAATTGGTTGAAAGAGACCGAGGATTTGTTTGCTATCTTTGGGTTAGACGATCAGAGGAAGCTCTTGTTGGCGGTTTGGCTTATGAAGGATGAAGCCGCTTATTGGTGGGAAGTCACCAATGGTACTAGGCCTGTTGAGACTTGGGCCGATTTCAGGGCAAGGTTCATGCTTAAGTTTCTATCTTCTGCTGAGGAGAATCTGCAAATGGAGAGGTTCATAACTTTGAAACAAGGAGATATGTCTGTCAAAGAATATGTGAACAAGTTCAATCAGTTAGCTCGTTTTGGCTTGGATATGGTGAATACTCCTCAGAAGAAGGCTCTTCGTTTTGCTAGAGGATTGAATGAGCCGTTGCAGGGATTGGCTATGTCACATATTCCCCATGGGGCCACGTTTGAGAGTTTGGTTGATATGGCGTTACTTCAGGGAGATGTCAAGAAAGAAACCAAGATGAATGATACTCAAGCCAAGAAGACTGATTCCCAGGGAAAAGGATATCAGGGTAATCCAAGTGGTCAGAGCAGTCAAGGCAATCAGAACAAGAACAAGAGTCAAGGCAACAAGGGGAACAACAACAAGGGCAATAACAACAAGGGCAAGAACAACAAGGGGAAGTGCCATTATTGCGGTTCAGTTGGGCATCTTATTAAGGATTGTAAGAAGAGGAAAAGGAAGAACGGTGAATGCTTTTTCTGCGGTGAGACTGGACATTTCAGTAAGGATTGCCCGAGGAAGCAAGGGCAAGGCCAGGGTCAGACTCAGTGTGCTGGACCTTCAGGAGGGCAAGTTCATGCTCTCAATGTCGCTCCGTTCCCGATCGAGGTAGTATTTCTGTTGAGAGCCTTGTATATATTTCTGATTTTCCAGTTCGTACCTTGTTTGATTCTGGTGCATCGCATAGCTTTATCTCATCTGATCTTGTTGATAGTTTGCACCTTAGTACTAGCTTGGTAGATGATCCCGTCTGTGTCTCAAATCCTATTGGGGGTTCTGCCCATTTGTCTATGATATGTGGGGATTTGAGGATCTCTATACTGAGTGTAGAGTTCTTGTGCAGTGCTTATGTTCTTGGTTTTAGGGGATACGGATTGATATTGGGCATGGATTGGTTGTCCAGATATGGAGCCATTCTTGATTGTGAGCATAGGGTTGTGAGGCTCGTGACTCGCCTCGGAAACACCCTAGAGATTTCTTGTGATCCGAGAGGTCCCGTCATGTTGTGCTATCTGAAATCACTCAACTCGTCAATGGAAACTCTTCAGTCTGTGAGAGTGGTTCGAGAGTATCCGGATGTTTTCGATGAAGTTAGGGGGTTGCCCCCTAAGCGAGAGATTGATTTCCGCATTTATCTGGTGGATAATGCAAAGCCTGTTTCTTTGCCCGTTCGGCACATGGCTCCGCGTGAAAGGCGGGAGCTAAGTAAGCAAGTGAAAGAGTTGCTTGAGAAGAACTTCATTAGACGAAGTATATCTGAATGGGGAGCGCCTGTGGTATTTGCTACCAAGGCGGATGGTTCTCTCCGACTTTGCGTTGACTATCGAGAGTTGAATAAGCTGACTAAGAAGAACAGACACCCGTTACCGAGGATTGATGATCTCTTTGACCAGCTTGTCGGTGCTTCTGTTTTCTCTCAGCTTGATCTTGCTACGGGGTTCCATCAGCTCAGGGTAGCTGAAGATAGTATAGACAAGACTGTGTTCAGAACTCCAGATGGATTCTTCGAATGGCTTGTCATGCCGTTCGGCTTGACTAATGCACCCGCATATTTCGTGGACTTGATGAGTAGGGTGTTCAGGGAGTTCTTGAACAAGTTTGTCGTGGTCTTCATAGATGATATTCTGATCTTCTCTAAGGATGGGGAAGAGCACGCAAGGCATCTCATGGAGGTGATGGATACGCTTAGAGTGCATCAGTTGAAGGCCAGGTTCTCCAAGTGTCACTTTTGGAGAAGGGAAGTTAGATTCCTTGGGCATATAGTATCTAAGCAAGGCTTAGCAGTGGATCCCGCTAAGGTAGTGGCAGTTCAGGATTGGAAGACTCCAAGGAATGCAACCGAAGTGAGAAGTTTTCTAGGTCTTGCGGGTTTTTACCGGAAGTTCATCAAGGACTTCGCAAAGATATCCGCTCCTCTCACTAAATTGACGAAGAAGAATTTAGTTTTTGCTTGGAGCATAGAATGCGAGCTTGCTTTTCAGAAGCTCAAGAGAGCCCTCACATCAGCACCTGTTCTAGCTTTGCCCGATGGAGGGAAGTTATTTACCGTATACACCGATGCATGTGGCACGGGGTTAGGAGCTGTTCTTATGCAAGAAGGAAGAGTGATATTCTTTGGCGGTAGACAACTCAAAGTGCATGAGAAGAATTATCCCTCTCATGACTTAGAGTTGGCAGCAATAGTATATGCACTCAAGGCTTGGCGCCATTATCTTCTGGGAGAAAGATTTGAGCTTTATACCAATCACAAGTCATTGAAGTATCTCTTTTCTCAGAAGGATCTGAATCTGAGGCAACAAAGATGGATGGAATTCTTGGCGTCCTACGATTTTGAGATAGCTTATACCCCTGGCAAGGGGAATGTGGTAGCAGATGCATTGAGTAGAAGAAGGTTGACCCTAAGTCCTCTATTCGTTGAGATGAAGAATTTAGAGTATGTGGCAACCTTTGATTTCTCTTTGGCGATTGAGTCGATGACCGGTTCTTTAGCATCTCTGGAACTCAGACCTACCCTTCTTGATCAAGTTGGGGCTTCGTAGAGAGAAGACCCTCAGATAGTTGAGATTATGGATAAGCTAATTCGAGGAGAGACGTCTAGTCATCTCGCTCGATATTCTATTGATGGCAAGGGTTGGCTGAGGAGAGACGGAAGGTTATGTGTTCCAATGGTAGAAGATTTAGTAAGAAGAGTTCTTGAGGAAGCGCATCACTCTAAGTTGACTATACATCCGGGCGGGGATAAGATGTATAAAGATATGAAGCGCATTTTCTTTTGGCCTGGGATGAAGAAGGATGTGGCAGAATTTGTCTCTAGATGTATCATTTGCCAGCAAGTTAAGGCCGAGTCGAAGAAGCCCGGTGGGCTATTGCATCCTCTAGACGTTCCACTGTGAAAGTGGGAGAGTATTTCCATGGATTTTATCGATGGGCTACTAAGGTCAAGGAAAGGGAATACGAGCATTTGGGTTATTGTGGATAGACTTACGAAGAGTGCTCATTTCATTCCGGTGAAGAGCAAGAGGACCGCATCTTGGCTAGCGTCTGTATATCTTCGTGAGATTGTGAGACTACATGGAGTCCCTTCTAGTATAGTCAGTGACCGTGACCCAATCTTTACAAGTCAATTCTGGAATAGCTTGCAAGAAGCTATGGGCACAAGGTTGAATCTAAGTACGGCTTATCACCCACAGACGGACGGTCAAACCGAAAGGGTGAATAGGGTACTCGAGGATCTGTTGAGGCTTTGTATTCTGGATTTTGGTGGTACTTGGGAAGACCATCTTCCTCTTGTTGAGTTTGCATATAATAACAGTTATCAGGCAAGCATAGGGATGGCACCATTTGAAGCTTTATATGGGAGGCCGTGCAAGTCGCCTACATGTTGGTGGGAGACTACAGATGAGCTTATACTTGGGCCTGATATGATCAGAGATACATCCGAGAAGATCGAGTTGATTCGGAGACGGATGAAAGCGGCCCAAGACCAACAGAAATCCTATGCTGATAAGCGAAGAACGGATTTGGAGTTTGATGTTGGGGATATGGTTTTCGTGAAGGTTTCTCCTTTGCGGAATGTGGTCCGATTTGGAGCTGTTGGGAAGTTGGCACCGAGGTTTGTTGGACCATTCCCTATTATAGAGAGGATCGGGCAGATGGCTTATAGAGTGAAGTTGCCCGAGAAGCATGCTGGAGTACACGATGTTTTTCATGTCTCGCATCTCCGGAAGTGTTTACATGAATCAACAGAGGTTGTTGAGCCAAGTATTCTAAAAGATGTAGAAGTGGAGAAAGAGGCTACCTTGAGGAGAGCTCCGATTCGTATCTTGGGGACGGAGACCAAGAAGCTAAGGAATCGAGAGGTCAAATTGGTGAAGGTTCAATGGGGTGAAGCCGAAGAAGACGCAACTTGGGAAACCGAGGAGAAGATGCGTGGGCTTTATCCATTCCTTTTTGAGGGTACACTCTCAATCTCTTTTCTTTGTTAGCATATCTTTCTCTTTGCTATCCATGTTTATCTAGTTTATCGTGTTAATCTTGTCATGAGAACCTTAGGTAGAAACCCTTTGGATGAAACATGTGTTTGAAACATGTTATGCTTGATGGTTGCAAGTGTTTGCAAGTGGATACTCGTGGATGCATAATACACGTTAGGCACTAAGATCGGCTCACACACTTTCATACCGCATATGCATGAGTGTTTATGCTTATTCATGGATGAAAACTTGTTATGCTATCACGTGGATGTTGCATATGGATGAATGTTATGTGCACTCATGTAGAGATTATAAATTATGTTAGGAATTTTCATACATATGGACTCATTTCACTAACATATTTTGCATTAAGGGGGTTTACTGAATCAGTAACCTCCTGATTTTCGCATTAGATAAGTACATATACACACACCTTTGCATATGATCATACAGCATTTAGAACCTTTTAAGGACAATGATTGCTCGTGGATGATGTTTTGAGTAGATGGATGATGGATGGTAGGATACGTTCTTCCTAACTTGGAGATTTCGGGGACGAAATCCTTTAAGGAGGGAAGAATGTAACAACCCGTACTTTTGAATAACATGTTATAACATAAATGGAGGCAGAATTAAACTGTAAAATCTGAATCAAGGAAAACGGGCTATGCCATTGCGTTCGTCTCGGAAAAATACGCGAAATAGAGTCCGAGTTTTCGAAAATCGGAGTCCGTATGACCAAGATATGGCCTCGCGAAGTTTCACGAAAAATTCCCAAATTAAAGTATACTTAATTAAGTGAAATGGGTTGCGCAGAGAAATATATATATATTGATATATATATATAATTGAAAATTAAATAAATAAATATGCAAAAATGTTCAAAACAGCGAATTGGGAGAGGGGAATAACCAAACCGGTCGATTTTTGAGGTCGACCCGAGCCTGCTGGGTCGACTAGGGGTTAATCCAGGGTGTTTGGCTGTCAACCCGTGGGCCGATTCGCTCAAATGCAGATTTTGCATTTGAATGGTTCTCATGGTTCATCTTTAATCTAAAGGCCCTAGATGGTTCCTACACTTGACTTCTTCCCCAAGACATGCTTTGATGGCTTGGATTGAATCTAGGTTTAATCCTATGGCCTAAAACACTTGCCTAATCTATAAATAAGACCCTAACCTACCCTAAATCATCATTATTCATTCATACAACTAAACTATGGCAAAATCAATCCTCTCATGGCCTCCACTCTCTTCATAAAATTCCTAAATAAATTCCTAAGTGATTTTTCATGCATACAAGTGTTTTCAAACTTGTATGAGCATCATTAGCTTGCATTCAAGTCAAGTTTATATATTTGCATCATAAAGAAAGAGTCTTGATCATTTTGGCTCAAGGGTTTTGCTTGCATTTTGGGTTTAATTGATTTCATAAGGGCTTTGTCATATTTTTGTGACTTCTTAAGCATTGTAAGCCCTATTCTACTTTCATACTTAAACTCTAAAGTTAAATGTATGATATGCAAGTTTATATGCAAGTTTATCATGTTGTGATATGCAAGTTTATATGCAAGTTTATCATGTTGTGATATGCAAGTTTATCATGTTGTGATATGCAAGTTTATATGCAAGTATGCCAAGTTATGTTATGCAAGTTTGGGTTGAACATTTTGTTCATGCTATCATGTTATGCAAGCTTATTTTGGGTTTATGAACATAAAGCTTTAAGCTTTATGCCAAAGGTTGCATTTTAGCAACATGTAAGTTATCATATCTCTTATGATAACTTGCATGTGAGGCTAAATGCGAACTTATGGCCATCTCTACATGTCATTTAGCACCATGTATCACCAATATGCTAAGTTTGGTTTTATGCATGCTTTTGAGGCCTAAAAATGTAATATGCAAGTGTATGAACATATGAACATTTCATATGCCACCATGTTAAGCTTGTGGCTTCAATACCTTTATGTCATGATTATGCCAAGTTCTCTCTTTCTATCCTTTATGCGCTATTGCGATATGTAAGCGATGGGATTGCGTTTGGGGTTGGGTAAACTTAAAAGAGATAAAACATAAGCTTGGGAATTTACCTATTAAGTTAGGTCTACCCATTGGGAATTTACCTATTAAGTTAGGTCTACCCAATTGCTTGAAAACTTGTAACATGTTTTGGAAACATGATGGACATGACACTTAGAAAAGATAAGTGTGGCCAACTCGAGGTTGGGTTGAGTTTGTAGCGTAAACCTACCCGGAACCGACCGGCTTAACTAGTTCCTACAAACAATAGGACCCAATGTGAGAAGTTGGTCATGTTGTACCTTGAACCCGAGGTTAGACCAAGTTGTGGTGTGAAGCTACCCGGACCCGCCCGGCTTAACTAGTAACCACAACAAGGTCTAATGTGAGAGGTTAAGGCGCATTAAATTAATTAATGCCTCGTGATTAGGGTTAAGTCATGGTCCACTTAATACTTAACCAATTTGGGCTTGGTAGATTAATCGGGGTTAAGTCGTGAACTCATCGTTACACTTAACCAAGTTAATCCAGGATTAGCAAGAGGGTTAAACCGTACTTAACCCACTAGAAAAATCCTAGCAATGGGGGCCCACTCCAGCAGTAATCCCAAGTTAGTATCATCATGACCCTAGGGACTAGGCTAGGGTGGGGGCACGATTACTGGACTGGAGGTAAGTGACCAAAAGCGACGGTAGAGGGTACGCCGGTGTAGTTCCGGGCGGACTCTGGTCATGCACATAGTCCGTAGCCGGAGAAAACATGCACGGGTACCAGTAGATCGGGACTGTGCACTCATGTTCATGGTGTCCAGGGGTTGACACCCTAGGGCTTGATACACCCGAAGGGTGGACCCGGCATAGTTCGACTACAATTATGATTGGGCCGTATTGACACCAACACGTGACGAGTTAGGCTTAGGGAGCCGATCGACTAGACCGTTTGGTTGGACCTTGTATTAGGGTCATTTCATGTTATTGGGCCAAAGCTTGGGCCAAGGGATCAATACTTGTTTATTCAAGTCATGTTAGTTTGCTAGTACACCTGTGGTGCAAAACCTTAATCCTGATTATGCGATGACACCTTTATCTACCTTGTTAGTTAATCATCATGCTAGTATATTGTTATCCTTATGTTCATCCCTGCTGCTCATGCCAGTTAACTTTATCAGTTTACATTGATTGTAGTAGGGCTTACTCAGTCTTTTTGACTGACCTGTTTTCTTTCGCCTCTTTTCTTCCGTTCCCCCCCCCCCCAGGTTCTCAGGGAGGGAATACTGGAGCTTAGCTTGGATTTCGGATTGCTTGCTTGTGGGATTTCAGCTCATGTACGGTTTCGACATGAAGCTAGCTATGGTTACCACTTAATTGTGGATAGCACTTATTTATTTCAGTTTTTCAGTTGATGTTGTTTTATCTAGACTTGTTTATTTGGAAAGCTATGTTGTACCAGACTTGTTTTGAAATGTTTTGAAATCTTCCGCTGTTTTATCTATGTTATTTACTCTGTTTACATATATACATATGTTCTTGTTCTGCCTTGATATATCATTATGCATGTTTACCTGATTCAAACGCCCCTCCAAAGTCAGAGTGCTTGCAAGAGCCACCCTGGTGGAGGTGGGGTGTTACACTATATTGAATTAATATAATAATTTTTTTAATTTAAATTCAGAACTAATCATTCTTTTGATAATAAATTATTTTTATTATCATATATATATATATATTAAAATATCATTTCTATACATCATTTGAATCATTTTGACTCCAGTTTAAATTTCAAATTAAATTATTTTTGTTTTCGAATTTATGATAATTCGATATATTTTAAACAAATCGTATATCGATTATTAGATCGATAACTCAATATAAAAATCAATTTATATTATCATCTCAATATTTAAAATAATATTAAACATTCAAAATAAATCGATCAGAAAATCTGGGTCGTTACAAGCGGCTCAAAGAACAATTTAGTGAATTAACATACAACAGAACCACAAAAAAACACCAACCATAAAAAATTATACTCATGGTGATAATAATTTCCGCTTCTCGGTAGACTGATGAATAGCGATGATCAAAAAACCAACAGAAACGTACATGAGAAAAACAGGATAAAAAACTAGCACCTTTCTTCTTGGTTTGACTGCCGTTTTATGACGGGGAAGGGGAGAAGTGGGTGCGTTTGGAGTCGTGGACTCGATCGAAGAAGTGGAGGACATAGAGAGGGTTGGAGTGGTAGAAGTGAATGAAAATTAGGGATTGTTGGAAATTTGGGGGTGAGAACTAACAGATCTGAGAAATTGAGAAAAAGGAATCCAATGAGTAACGTAAGTTGATTTCCTATTGGTGGTGAAGTATTTTAACGGATTAGTGAGGTGTCAACTTCAGATGTTGTTTTTAAAAGGTAAATTGACGGATAGATATGCATCTTTTTATAGATGCAGATTGATGACGTGGCAAATTAAACTTATAAGTTTATAACTATAGGTACTGCAACATAATTTGATATCTATGGTAACACATTGAAGAGTGTGTTGCAATACACAAAAATCAGCATAGCTGTGGCAATATTTTAGCTGGCAATACTTTATATTTTCGTTGCAGTAGGCAATCAATGGCGTAGTGAAATAAATACTGATTCTAAGAAAGAAAATGTTTGGATCAAGAAGTTCATAATTGAACTTAATTCATTATTGATCCAATGATTTACATTGAGATTACAATGTGGCTATTACTCAGGCTTAAAATCTTAAGCTCACTATCGATCCAAACATATATTAAAGAAATATAATTCTTCTGTGAAATTGTTCAAATAGGAAATAAACATATCTGCAAAGTTGCAAAAGTTGTAATGTTGCAAACCTACTGAATTAAACTCTGTCGCAGCAGAAAATGGTCACACTAGTTTCGTGAGTATACGATACATGAATGATTGACTCCAGTGCAAGTGGGAGATTGTTAGAGTTTATGCCTTAGAGGCAATCCATTTGATGTGACTAATAATATTCTTGATGTTATTTATTTTGAATAAAATATTCGGTTATGAAATATTTATTGCGGAATATAAATATTAACATAATAGAAGTCCTTAGAATAATAATACAGATTTATATAGTTCAAATAAGTGACTTGAACTTGAGATTATATAATATATTAAATAATATAATTCTTAAATGTCCCTAGTCAAATTTTATTGATTATATAGGACAACAATAAAACACTGAGACTAGTATGTTGATTGACTGATGATCACGTCTCATTGATCATTAATATACGTGATATTAATGTCAAGACATAAATACGTATTAGAGAATAGCGTATTGGGTTGACCTAACGTGAGAAAACTACATGGAATGTAATTAATAGTATCATAAGTTATTCTCATAGTGACAGTGACGTAATGGTCCTCAGACCTGAAATCATTATAATTTTATTTGAAGATATTTGTGTTTTGATATCATCTAAAGTTACTTGTAATAGAGTGGACGATAACGGTGATTATCGGATACATTTCGAATCGAATGAAAAGTATAAATAATCTAGATGGAATTTAATCCTACAATATTTGTAGTGATATCCATGGTCCTCTTGATTGAGTGAGACTGTGAAATGCATGGTCATGCTCAAATATTGATTTATTATAAATAGTCTACTCATCAATCAAGATGAACATATTAAATTATAAAGGGGATGATATGATCCATGTCTCAAGTTTAATCCTGGATATGTTGGTTTAAAAGGATTATATTACATTGATACACTATTGGGTAGCAGCGACGTATCACTAGATGCTAATTACTGTTTATGATTTTAAATAGGATTTGAAATATTGCCAACGTCGTAATAGCCTATAGGGTTACACAATGGAACGTTACAAAGGAGAAACTAATTTTGGACAAATAAAATATCAATTTGTTGATATTTTATTTGAAGGTGGAATCGGTATTCGGATGGTTCCTATTCAATGGTTAAAGCCTAGATTTAAAAGGGATATTTTAATTTCCCTTTTGAAAAACTTTTACGCGGCAACACCTTAAAGGCATGATTCAGATCAAAAAAAAACAAAAGAAAAAAGAAAACCACCGGATACTTTTCTCCATTAACCCTGGAATATTAATGGTTGCTAGCACCGCTTCCTCTTTTGATTTCTTCCTCAATATTGATCGAGGAAGAAGACGTTCCAATGGACTCCTCTAGAGGCTCGATGTTCGTAGAGCTCGAAGTAAATATTATCAGATCCGAGTCGAATCAACAACTCGAGGTTAAATTCCAACAATCGCAAATTCAATGACAGGTATAATACTTGACTTACAAAATTTTACATAGATCTGTTAATTTTGGTTTCAATTAAGTGTTTATCCGTTGCGTATATGAACCCTAGAAACCTTTCAAAATGAATGTATATGATATGATTTTAGGTGGAATTAACATATATGGTGTAAAATGATCCTAATTACCACATATAAGCCTTAGTAACCATGTGAGAGATCTCTATTATCACTCACCAAGGCCTAGATTTGAAGCAATATAAATGAAACCAAATCTTGACAATGAAGAAATTTCTTGAATATGATGCAAAAAGATGAAATCTAATAATTCTTAGTGTAGATCTTGCCTCTAGACGGTACTTAGAAAGATTTAGAGAAAGAAATTAGGGTTTAAAGAGATTAGTTTAACTGGAGATTCACAGACGCTCAACCTAACGTTTGGAATGAGAAGAATAACCCTAATTCTCTCTTCAAACCCTCTATATATAATTTTAGATCATCAGTCTAATAGGTTCACTAATCAGCCCATTAGCCGCTAATTAATCCTCCTGTAGAAATTAAAACTTAAAATAGCAATATCTCCTAGGCTACTGGATCAAATCCCTAATTTTACCACTCTATGGAATGATCAACCATCATCCCGTTATAATGAGACTAATTATATTATTCAATTCAGTCCCCAGCAAAAGTTACGGTCAAAATAGTAAGTCACATGGGCAAAATGATCACAAAATGATTCGGTAAAAATCATGAACATATATCACCTCCCCATGAATAACATATTATAATTTAAAAATGATACGACCATTAGGGAATTAAATAGAATTAATTTACGATCCTTCGATATGTAAAATATCGTTCGTTACACTTGATCTTCGTTATGATATCTTGGTATTTCGATCTCATCTTAGGATCTGAATCAGTTGAAAAACTTTCTACAAAACTGCCCTCATCATCACCAAAATTCCTTTGATCTTTTCAGCGTTATTTCTTCCTCTGTAAGAGAAAGGACCCACAAAATTGAAACCATGAAAAATTTCGTTTATGGATAGCTCCCAATTTCTTAGATTTTTCTGAATTGCCATCCTCTATGAAGTTGTCACCTCTTCTTGCATTGATGTTAGCACCTCCTCCTAAACTAATGAAACCGCATTGCACCCAACATCGTTCTATTCACTTCTATCCCATTTCATTTGCTAAGATCAAAATGACTATGTAAGTTAATCAATTTGTCAAACTTGGCCATTGATTAGCAGTTGATGTTTGGTTTAGGACCTTTAGGTTACATTTGTTAGTTGTCAAAGTAATTCATTTGATTAGTAATGAATTTAGTTTTATAACCATCGAATTTACGGCTGTGGTATTTTTCAACATTCAAATTGATTTTTTTTTCTGTAGGCTTCAAATACGTCACCATGAAACTCAATCTTGTGCGAACCTTCTAAATTTCCACAAAGGCAAGACATCATGATGCTTTCTATACTTGACCATTTTATTACTTGATAAAATAATTGTTTATTTTCGATAGTATAATTTACAACTTCTATAGAAAACATACTCATGTTTTTTTGTTTCACTCAAGAAGTGCATTAATTTGTACATGGTAGGGGCAAAAGTCGAGTACTGTCCATCTTAATAATAAATCTCAAGAGGCCTTTTACATGTAAATTTTGTGTGCATTATATAATATAGTTATTCTTCTTATCTAATTACATTTAGCTTAATTTTACCTGATTAAAGTTACTATGTTAGTTATTTTGGACTCACAAAAGCTTAAAGAAGTCGTTTTCCACATTCAAGAACTACCAATGACTACAAATCAAGTTGTAGAATTGTCTATCATGCTAGGCATAAGAGGAAGAAAATAAAGTATGATTTGTTGGAACCTCTGTATACTTAATGATTGACAAATGATGAAATTCCATATTTGAATAAATGACCCCATATTGATTTAATTCAGAATAAATCAGAGAGAAAGTAAAATGAATTAGCGGAAGCCATACCTGAATCCAAATGTTTACAGAGAGAAGATTAACCAAATTAAGTCATGGATTTGATTATCAAATCTGATATAAGCTTAAGATTTGAATCGATAGTTGTTGCTTTCATCAACTGAATTCATGAGTATTTGTTAAAGAGGATCGACTTGGTTTTGGATCATCCAAATTGAGACAAATTCAGATGTAAAAGTATTTCTTCTGAGGGGATAAAGAGAATACGCTGAAAACTTGTGTAATTTGGGGACCACAACCCCTAATTTATAATAGTGTAATATTTCAGTTCGGCCCTTCATCAACTGAAAAATATTCCGGTCTCTACACATTCCTTCCATGACAGCTGAATATTTATGCCAATAAATATCATTACTCGATTTGACTACTTTAATTGGCATTCACACCTAAATAGTGTTACACATTATATCTAAATGTATGGCCCACATAATTGAAATATTCTAACAATCTCCCCCTCGGCCACATATTTAGTAACCTTAAATGTGTTTAACTTTATAAGCTCCAAATTCTGCTATTTATGCCATAAGGTGTTTTCTTAAACAATCTCGTTCATTAACTCTGCTGACAAAGGATCGAAAGCAGCTTTCGTTATCTTCAATGTAACTAAACCCATCAATGGTCAAATATACCAACACAATCAAATGACATAGATCAATCATGGATGCGTAGCATGGAAATTACATGAGATGTGATCATTACATTTCTATTCCAACTAGTCCAACTTTAGCGGGAACAAAATGTTCAATATTTGAACAACCTAGAATGCAAACAATACTTTATTACTTTATTTCTAATGAGAAAAAAAACTTGATATATATATCTGTAACCGAAGCGTAGAGCAATAAGTCATAGGACAATACCAAATTAAAACTCCCCTAAACCAAAATATCCTTACATAAAAAGTTACGCTGATTGAGCTACATGCTCATGAAATACCATAACTAATAATCTTTTGGTAAGCGGATCCGCCATAATGGAGTTTGCCAAAGTATGCTCTATGAATTATAATATATTTTGCACTCTTCCCTTATTGGAAAATAATATATTCTTTACTGTCACAATGTAATTTAATGATCTTTCAATTCTTTATTAATAACCCACAGTCTTGTGACATAATTTTACAATTATTTTCCATAGTTGGATGTCTTGTAATTAAACATGAACAATATTTTCACAGTAGTGGAAGCTATAAGTGTTTGCATTACACTTTCCTTATATAGTTCCACTCTATATTATCATTACCTTAAGTGGATCATGTGCAGCAATGACATCCAAAATTATTCGAATCGTAATTCTTTATGATCTCCAACCGATTCGATCTTCTATCCATGAGCATATAACTTTTTTTTATTTTATTCTTTAAAGATACTTCATAACCATTTTGGTTACTAACAGGTGATCCACTTTCAATATCAATAAGATATCTGCCAAGCAATATACACGACACCCATATGTGTATAGACTTCAGTATGCATTAAAATCCGTACTGTAAATGCATGATGAATCACATGCATTTCTTTAGTTTCAAGAATGGCAGCACTTAACTATTTTGGTAGGAAAAAAAAGAATAAACTGAATCGCATTTTGCATACCAAACACTTTTGAGCACTTATCTTCCAAATTATTTTGTACTAATCCAAATATCACCCCATGAACAATAATGGTATGTTTGAATTCCAAATACACAAGATTAATCCATAAGTTGATTTCTTAAGTAGTTTCGTCAATGTCTCCATTGAGAAACATGACTTCAATTTCCATCAGATAGTGCTCAAAAGTACATGATACAATAAGCTCCAAAGTGATTCTAAAGAATCATATACAAAAGAAACATTATTTAAAGAAAACAAAAATTCCTTTTAAAAATAGTGTTTTCATAAAAGTCCCTTATAGAATTCCATATTGCCCACATGATCCCTTTTGGCTTTGAGTAGTTATTCAAAACCATTGATCTTGTTACTTAAGTTAGAGGGAAATTTCAAACTTTATTATCCATATAGATTTATACTATATGTACTTTTCTTAAATCCACATTTTTTTTAAATTAGTACCTTACATGGACTGATGTAGGTCCATAGAATTATCTTTACCAATCCATTATTTATCTTTTTGAAAAAAAATACTACATGGCCATCTGAAATAGCATTTCTTTCCTTTTAGGTGGACTTCCTTAGTGATCTTGCATTTTGAGGTTGTTGAGTCTGTTTTCTTGAAACAATAAACCTTAACTTGGAGAAAAATTTCTTTGCCATTGTCTTATTATGCTTCCTAATTTACTTCTTGTTAATGAAAGGGTACAAACCCTATACATTATTGGAAGATGTAACTACAATTGAATCAAAAAATAACGATTCTATTAAAAAACAATGTTTTATACTTAATTGATAATCTGTTTAACATTGTTAATTTTAGTTCTTAATTCATTTCTTATTAGTGAAATGAAATAAATCACACAAATTATCCAAAGAAGTAACTGTAGTTGAACCAGAAATGATTCTCTTGAAAGACAATGATTATACTTTATTTCTCCTCCCAAATTCAACATCCTCAAGAAGTTGTTGCATTTTCCATCATTAAACTTTTCTTTAGTGTGGGTTAATAAATTTATACCTTTAAAATTGCTTAGAATTCAACAAAGTATTTTCCACCTTTACGATATTTCAATTTAGAATTCCTTAATTAGCTGAAATATATAATTATATCAGTCGTCAAAACAAAATATGAGATATCATTACAAAAGCTAGCAGACATAACTTATATATTAGACATTTGGAGCTTTAATTACATAAATTTTTGAATTTATCCACAAAATCCACATTATTATTTCTTAATGAACAATAATAACCTATTTTGTTTGTATTAGAAATATAAAACTAAAATTTGTCTAAATGACAACATAAAATAAATTCAAACAATTCGAATGAAATCTCAATAATAACATAAAGAAATATCTAATATACTTTTCCTTATATGTGTAACAACCCGCAAATTCTAAACCAATTTAAAAAATTTATTTTAGGAAATTTAATGAAAATTAATATTTAAAATTTGTTTATTTTAAATAATAACGATTAAAAATTTATTTTAATCAAAGTAAGAGCAAATGTATTCATTTTGATTTCTAAAGGAATTAGAGATAGTACGGTAGTTTGAAAGGTCAAACCTGTACTTTAACCTAATGTATCGGATTCAAAATTTAACGGATTTTAGTGAAACCAAAAATATCTAAATCTGTTTGAAATTATCTTTCCAACAAATCCAAAAAATCAAAATTTCATAGCAAAAATCAGAAGATATGGCCAGTTGAATATTCAGAATGGTCGCTATATTATAATTAATAGCCCGTATAAAAGACCATTTTTCAAACGACCTCCATTTTCGACGAAACAACTTTTGTTGGAACCGGAATGTCAAATTATTGCTATGTTTCAATTTTCATAATTTTTCGAATTAATATGTGAGCATGGCAAAAGAAAATGTGTTTTGTTAATTTCAATCAAATTTAGTCGACTTGAAAATAGCCATTTTTCCAACAGTCTCGGAATTCGACGAAATTAGTTTTTTTAGGACCGTATCGTCGAAACAAAGCCAGAAATAATTTTTCTGGATTTTTCTGAGTTCGTATGTGGCCTCGGTGAATTTAAATGTAAGCTGGAATTAATTAAATAAATGATTTAAATATTAAATTAAATAAAACAGACCACAGACAGTCGTTTAGGCTGACAAGACCTAGCCCATTGGATCTGGAACGGGGGCTAGGTGGGGTCGACTCCAGTTGGACTAAAATTGGAATTGTTTAAGACTTATGGGTTTATTTGTAAAATTTACAATTAAAATATTATAAAAATTCACAATAATCAAACCTAACCCTAATTCATCTAAACCGGCCGCCGTTCTCTCTAATCAAAGGCCATGAAGCCTCCAATTTCATTTGCTAATCTCTTCCAATATACACGAAATTAAAACACCAATCCAAAGCAGAAATCATTCAACTTTCCGAGCTCTTCAGTTTGGTACGGGTGAGATCATTTTTAGTGGAGTATGGATCTCGATTTGGTGGCTCAAAGGTCGGGCGTTTGGAGGCCGTTTCCAACCAAATGGGGCCCGCGAGTTGGCAAGCGTGGCCAGCGCAAGGAGGCACCAACAACGCGGTGGTCGTAACGAAGTCTGATCAAACCCCGGGGTCCCCGATTCTCGTGCGCAGGAGGAACTTAGAAGGAGCACGATGGGTTCTGTACATCGCTGAAAGAAGAAGATAAGGAGCGGCCTTAATTTTTGGATTAAGAAATGTAATTAAAATGTTAATTGATTTTTATTGTTTAAATTTTATAATTAATATTGAAACGACCATAACTTAATCAAACGATGTCAGAATTTAGCAAACAAAGGTGCGTTGGATTCACGGCAACGAACACTCCAACATCGAACAGGCTAGAGCTGAAATGGAGAACGTTGAAATTCAAAGAAAATTTAGATCTGAACTGTATATAAATGAAAATCAGAAATAAAACCGATCGATGTGAGATTTCTGATCTTAATTAATTAATCAATTTAATTATTTTTCTCACTGTTAAATAATTGTATGTATGTTAATGAATTAGTTATGCGATGTGATGAAATTTTTGATGATTGTTATTTTGTATGTATGGATGATAGATCTGTTGGTTAAATCATGGATCTGTATATGTTGATTTAATTAAAACAAATCATTTTTCCTTTGCCAATATTTTGGGAAGCATGCATATTAGTCAAAAATGAAATATCTTTTTTTTGCTTATATTTATTGAATTGATTTAGTTTATCATTTCATATAAAATATTAATTTGTCATTTTTTTGTTGAATGGATTTAGTTCATCAATTCAATATAAATTATTAATTTGTCATTTTTTTTGAATTGATTTAGTTCATCAATTCAATATAAAATATTAATTGGTCACATTTGTTGAATTGATTTAGTTCATCAATTCAATATAAAATGTTATTTTATCACTTTTGTTGAGTTAAATCAGTTTGTATATTCAATATCAAAAATATAATTTTTATCATTTTTGTTGAATTGAAATAGAATTGTCAATTCAATGGAAATGTCTGTTTTGTTCATATTTGGTTGAATTGAATTAGATTGTCAATTCAATATTAAAAATATCTTTATATCATTTTTGAGCATTGAAATAGAATTACCAAATCAACATAAAACATTATTTTATCATTTTTATTATATTGAAATAGAATTGCCAATACAATTGAAAATATATCATTGTTATTTATACCACTGAATGGAAATAAAAAGTTATTCTTTTATTTGCATTCTTTGATGCAAATAAATATGATATAAAAAATCATTCTTTTATTTGCATTTCTTGATGCAAATATACATTGCTATAAAAAGTTATTCTTTTATTTCCATCCTTTGATGCAAATAATCAATGAATTAAAAGTAATTCTTTTATTTGCTTTCTTTGATGCAAATAAACATTGAATCAAAAAGTTATTATTTCATTTGCATTCCGTGATGCAAATATAAGATGAATTAAAAAGTTGTTCCTTTATTTGCATTCTTTGTTGCAAATATATATTGAAATATAAGGTTATACTTTTATTGCATTCTTTGATGCAAATAAAATGTTTTTATTTACATTCCTTGATGCAAATATAACATAGTTTTAAAAGGTTATATTTTTATTTGTATTTTAGGTACAAATAAAAACATGATTTAGAAAGTTACATTTGTAATTGTATTTTAGATACAAATAAAAGCATGATTTAAAGAGTTGCATTTTTGTTTGCAAATTTAGATGCAAACAAAACATCTAATTAAGGCTACACTTTTATTTGCATATTTAGACGCAAATAAACACCATAGAGAAAGGTTACAATTTTATTTGCATATTTAGGTGCAAATAAAACATTTAATTGAAAGTTGCATTTTTATTTCTTGATGCTAATAAGACATAAATTAAAAAGTTACATTTTTTTATTTACATATTAGATGTAAATAAAAATATAGAATTAAAAATACATTTTTTTATATTGTAAATGTAAATGAAACCACAAAATAAAAAGTTACATGTTTATTTACATTATAGATGTAAATAAAAGCTTAAATTAAAAAGTTACATTTTTATTTACAATTTAAATGCGATTAAAAGAGTAGATTAAAAAGTTATGTTTTTATTTACATTCTAGAGGTAAATAAAAGTTATATTTTTATTTACATTCTAGATGTAAATAAAAGAATAGATTAAAGAATTACATAATTTATATTTTAGTTAAAAATAAAAAGAATAGAATTAAAAGTTACATTTTTATTGTCATTTTAAAGACAATGAAAGGAGTAGAATAAAATGTCACATTTTATGGTCATTTTATATGAAACAAGAAGAATAGATTTTAATGTTATATTTTTATTGTCATTTTATATGCATTAAAAAGAATTAGATATTAAAATGGAATAGGTGAACAATAAAAATATACATCTTTGTTTCGTATGTAGGAATCATTAAAATTTCTCATTGTTGAAATGTTACACTTCCATTTAGAAGTTATCCGACTTATTTATGTGAATGGGACGATAATTTTTTTTCCACATAAAATTTCTCATTAAATTTTTTTAAGAAAATGAAGAACATCTTCATATAAAGAATATTAAGAAGTAAAGAATTTTGTAAACAATGAATATTTTATAATTATGAATATTTTAAAATAATATTCCGCGTAAAATAAAATTATGATATTATGTCTCTTTTAGACGAATATAAAAATATAAAATTGAAAAGCCGGATTAAGTAGCAAACGTTATTTCAACCCGAACGGGGTCATCGATCGATTTATTTCATTTTAAAATGAATACAAAACGAAGTGATTTATAAATCTAACATTTTGAAATATAAATATTTTAATATGATAAAAATATAGAATATTCAATTTTGCTTTAGAATTGAAAATGAAGATAAAATCATTTTAAAAAGGAATATATAAATATTTTATAAAATACATTTTAGAAATCGATGATATATATATAATGGCCTGAATAGAAGGCGTCGCACAGCGACCGTTCGCGAATTTCGACAATTAACTTCAGATTGACGTAACGGGAGATCCGACCGTCAGATTCTCCTAAAACCGGAACCGTTGGGTTCGTATCAAAAAGAGTTAACCAATGAATATAAGAGTTTTGAAATCTAACGGTTAGATTTGGAGTTATGACCAAATCAATTTCAGAAAGGTCGCTATAAGTGCATTTCGATGACCGTTTATGGAAATCGACTGTAAAGGCCAAAATTAAATTATTTAAAATATAGAAAAATTATGTAAAATCATAATAAATTATTTCAAAAGATTTTAAGATGAAAACTCCAATTTGGTAAAGGTAAAATATATTTTTATCAAAACGAACTAGTTATTAACTAGAAAGATAATCCAATGTTTAAAATAAATAAGTTGGATTTTGTGTTATCGTGAGTGGTGTCTTAAATAACACTATTCTTAAAACCCTGTGTAAAAGAATAAAAATTTATTTTAAGATTAATAGAGTTTTCAAACTATATTTAGTAATTGGAATAAAGTTGAAATATGAATTGGGTTTATCGTGAACTGTGTTTTTGAAACGACGTTTGTTCTTTAACCCAATTAACAGTGAAAATACAATTTGGAATTTTTAAATCTTTTATTTAGATTTAATTGGAAGTTTTCCAAAATAAAGTTTTCCAATTTAATACATTAAATTGGAATTGAATGGAATTCGATTCAGTAATAATCGAGATGAGCTCCTATAAATGAAGGCCGATACTATATATGGAATTTAAAAGGCTTTGCCGTTATTCCATTTATATTATTAGTCTGATACGGGATTTTATATCAATTATATACCGTTATAATTTCCGTGTAGATTCCATTTTGATGGAAGAAGATTTGGGTTTATCGTGAACAATGTTTTTAAAAGACATTAGTTCTTTAACCCAGTTAAAGATAAGATTAATCTCTTAAACTTGAATAATCTTTAGTTAATGATTTAGAGATTAAAAAGGATAACTTTAAAGAGTTTTATCTTTGATAAAATTAATGGGAACTTTTCCCTAATATTGTGAATATTTTATTAAAAGAAGACTCTGAATTGGAATGAGGCGTCGGATGCGTTTGCATAGCAATTGATTATAAATTACGCGAGTTATTCGGAAAGACCGAGTTTAACCCATCTGAATAATGAATACGACGACTAACAGTCGAAGAAATTAAAGACGGTGCAAGATCGACGATCTTCACGTCGAATGGATGAGTTGCTACTGATGCCCATGATTGGAGTAGCTACCTTGAAGGGGCTATAGTGGTAGCCGTCCGGACGTACTTGTTGATTGTTCGGATATGCGAGGAATAAGGTTCCCCCGGTTTCGTTCAAACCCAGAACGGACTTGTAAATGGATGGTATGTCTGACATTGTATTCCTTTACATTGTATCCGTTGATTTCTACTAATATATATATATATATATATATATGTGTATATATCTGTTTGGTAGCGGAGAATTCATTCTCTTGATTAATACTCTTCTCTAAGACGTATGAGCTTAGAGGTTATATATTGGAAGAAATCAATGATAGGGATTGACAATGTGGCATGCTAAGGTGCATGGATCAAGGCTTTTGTTGAAAAGCAGAGCCTTGTGGATGATGGTCAAAGCATAGCTTTGTGTAGCGTTACTTCGCGAGCCTCACACCCCGGTATGAGTCAGAAACGGAGCAAGGGAACGCAGGGAGTGCACACGTTTCTTTCTAGCTAGAAGTGGTGTCAGCATCTTACCAGCCCTGACATTTTACTTATGTGGTTGATGGATTATGAGGCGCCTTGGATTTTTATTTGGTCGCAATAGCCAATTTATAGGTCCAATATGTAACAACCCGTACAATCTGGGCCAGTTTAAAATTTTTATTTTGGCAATTTTAGCGAATTTTGAATATTTAAAATGAATTATTTTAAATAAAAACGATGAGAAATTTATTTTTGAATAGAATTAGAACGTATATATTTATATAGATCGTCGTTAGAATATAAAATTTTATTTTAATTATAATAGGAATTGAAAATGGCGCGGTAGTTCGATAATTCGATTTCAAACTTCAAATGAATGTACCGGGTGCAAAATAAACCGGATTTTAGTGAAAGCAAAAATATTAGAATCCATTTGAGAAAATCTTTCTGACGAATCTAAAAAATCAAAATTTCATAGAGGGGATAAAAAGATATGTCCATTTGAAATTTCAAAATAGTCGCTATGGAATTTCGGCCCTTAAAAATAGCCATTTTGCCAACGACCTCGGATTTCGACGAAACCACTTTTGTTGGATTCGTGATGTCGAATTATTGCTAGATTCCAATTTTCATAATTTTTCGAATCAATACGTGAGCGTGGCAAAGGAAAACGCTTTTGACCAGTTTTAGTTGATTTTAATCGAATGGAAAATGGCCATTTTCCAAATGGTCTCAGAATTTGACGAAACAAGTTTTGTTAGGACCGTATCGTCAATACGAAGCTAGAAAATATTTTTCTGGAATTTTTAGAGGTTGTATATGGCCCCAGTAAATTGAAGTGCGCGTTCAAATTCAATATATAGAGTTATATGTTGATTTTGACGAAAACTGATCGAAACGATCAAATCAGCTTGTGATACATATCCCATTGTGTTCGGAATGGGGGTAATTAGCTATGGGCGATAGTTGGTGAGTTCGATTTCGAGTTGAATTTTAAAGTTACTTTTTGGTGGATTAAAATAAATTAAATAATTAAATAAATATAAAACCTCCCTCACACTCTCTCTCCCTTACTAGGTCAACACCCCCCCCCCTTCGTTCATAACTGAAAGAATAAAAAAAAAGGAAATCGATCCTAGCCACCCACCGCCGCGTCGCAACCCACGCCACAAGCAGGCGCCCCCCCCTCCGGCGAGATCCCCGACGCTCGAACCTCCCTCCGATCCCCTCTTCTCCAGCACTACCCAATTCGAAGAAAACCCTCCCCCTCAGATCGAACACCATCGCCTCCCCTCAAACCAACCTCTGATGAAACCGCACCTCCCCCTAGCCTCGTCAAACTCCGGTGCGCCTCAACCTCGCCTCCGACCTCTGTTCTTCCCCCCTGCTGCGCCATCTCTTCCCCCCCCCCTTTCCCTCCTCTTCGATCTGTACAAAAAAAACAAACCCTCTCCCTGCCATTCGAACAATAGACCCCCCTCGCTCTCACTGAAAAACAAAGTAAGTTTTAATTTAGCTTTTTTTATTTATTTTTAATGTTTAAAAATCAGTTTTAAGATCAGTTTAAAATCAGTTTTAAGATCAGTTTAAAAATCTATTTTCAAATCAGTTTAAAATTGTTTTGAAAATATAGATATTGTTGTTTTGAAAATATAGATGTCGTTGTTTTGAAAATATAGGATTGTTAGCGAATAAAAATACGATTTTTATATATATAATAGCGAAGTAAAAATATGATTTTTATATTATAGAAGTAATAAAAATATGATTTTTAGCTTATAGTAAAGATTATATTTTTATCGTAGTAAAGACGATATTTTTATATAGGAAATTTCAATATTTTTATAATAGGAAAGACGATGTTTTTATATATAGAAAGGCGGGATTTTTATATATGAAGCGAAATAAAAATTCGATCTTTATATAAGTAGCGGATTGAAAATAGTATTTTTACATAATAGAGAATACAAAAATATAATTTTTATCATATATGTAACGAAGTAAAAATCTGATTTTTATTATATATATAGTGAAATAAAAATATAAATTTTTATTGTGAACAGCGTGAAAAGAACTGCATTAGAATTTCAAACCGATCCAGATGGTCCAGCAGTTCAAAAAGCAAAGCACGGCGGAGTGGAACCCTCGGTGAGAACTCCTCACTTTTATTTTAAATTTCTAGTTAATATATATATATATACTAGGATGCAGACGGTGCTTAGCAGCACCCGACACCCGTCGTCCACAGACCATGGACGGCTTGTTTGTTAGATTGATGTTGTTGTGAAAATTGAATGCGTGTTGTGGAATGAAATAAAATATTTATATAGAAAATAAATATTGCATAGCTAAAAATAGAATTTTTAATGTGTATATAAAATGAAATAAATACATATAAACGAATAGGACGATTTGTTTAAATACACACATCTGACTGATATTGTTTGGGACGATAAATTTTACACATCGCCCAACTGCACAAATAAAAATCTGTGTTTGTTGATTTGAAACCCCACACGGGTGTTGGGATGATATTTGACGTACACTTATCCTGATTGTTTAGTTGTATGTCGATCGATCGATTGACAGACTGTTATAAGCGTTAAATATTTATATTCGATGCTTATACAGTATAGAATGCACTTTGGATGATGGTTGATTATTCATCGTTGTTATTGTATACATGTGTTGTAGAAAATCCATATAATTAACATTATATGGTAATTGATTGGGCCTCATTCCATATTTGAAAAAGAAATATTTGAAATAGAAATATTTGAAAAAGAAATATTTAAAATAGAATATTTGAAAATAGAAATATACGAAGCCGTGTTGATTAGATTGACGCCATTTTGACGTGAACGATATTTATATCGATTTTATTCAATTTTCAATGTATATTGAAAGTGTTTTCGAAATTTGAATTATATTGATTAGAATTGAAATTCAAATTAAATTGAAATTGAATTGAAATCGATTTGAAATGAATTTAAAACGAATTTATATTGGAATATTCAATTTTGATTTGAATTTGAATATAAAGTTGAAACCGTTTTAAAAATGAATTTAAAACGATTTATAAAGCACGTTTTGAATTGAAATCGACGAAGTATATATTATATATATTATATATATAATATAATGGCCTGAATAGAACGCGCCGCGCCGTGGTAGTTCGCGAATTTCGAGCATTGACTTCGAACAGATATTACGGGAGATCCGACCGTCGGATTCTCCTAAAACCGGAACCGTTGGGTTCGTATCGGAAAGAGCTTTCTAACGAATTTTAGAAATTAGAAATCTAATGGTTGGATTTGGAATTATGTCCAAATCAAATTTGGAAAAGGTCGATGTAAGTGCAGTTCGATGGCCGTTGATGGAAATCGACTGTACGGGCCTTGATAAAATTATTAAAAATATCAATAATTTGTGTAAAATCATAAGAAATGATTTGGGAAGAACTGGGATGAAAAACTCCATATTTGAAAAGATAAAAATAGATTTTTATCGAAATGAACTAGTTTTGAACTAGAATTATAATTCTATTTATTTTTAAATAAATAAACTGGATTTGAGATGGTTTTGAAAATAACCAGAATTTCCAATAATTATATTGGAATGGATTTGAACCGAAATTGTCTTCGGAATATTTCGATGTTGAATTTCGCGATGATATAGATATTGTTATGGGAATTTGAAAGATATATACATATCGTTATTTCCAATATGACATTTGTTAGTCGTAGAATTTAATATTGAATATAAGCCGATATATTTTCTATTCAGAGCCTTGTATTTAATATCAAATATGATTTGGGTTGTCGTGAACGGTATCTTCAATAATACTGTTCTTAGACCCAAAGGAGTTAAGAAAATCAGAAACTAACTGGAGATTAGTTAAGAAGAATGGTTTCCTGGGTATTGATCTGATGTTGGTTTCGGCCTTCGGGGTTAATATTTGGGGAATTGTTCTCTTATTAATTTACGGTTAGTGACTGATGAATTGGAATGAGGCGTATGTTGTGTTTTATAGCACTTGATTATAAGGTACGCGAGTTATTCAGAAAGGCCGGGTATAACCCATTCTAAATAACTGATTCGACGATGAGTCGAAGAGATGGAAGACGGTGCAAGACCGACGATCTTCACATCGAATGGATGGATGCTACTGATACTCACGATGGGAGTAGCTACCTTGAAGGGGGCTGAAGTGGTAATCGTCCGGACGTACTTGTTGATTGTACGGATATGCGAGGAAAGTGCCTTCGGTTTCATTCAGACCTAGAATGGACTTGTAAATGGATGATGTGTCTGACATTGTATTCCTTTATATTGTATTTGTTGATCTCTGCTAAATATATATCTATTTGGCGGCGGAGAATTTATTCTCTTGCTTAACGCCCTTCTCTGAGACATACGAGCTCAGAGGTTATGTATTGGCAGAAATCGGTGGTACGATATGGATTGATAGTGTGGCATGTTGAGATGCAGTGATCCAGACTTTTGTTGAAAAGCAAAAAGTTTGGTGGATGATGATCAAAGCGCAGCTTTAATATAGCACGGCTTTGTGTATAGCATTGATTCGCGAGCCTCACACCCCGGTATGGTGGTAAACTGATGGTTTGATCAGTATGCTTTTTATAGGATGGGCACCTTCGTGGTGTCGTGGATTCGGTCGACCGAGATTGAGCTTAGTGCTCAAAGGGATAGGGTAAGCGGTGTTTTCTCTCGCCGGGACGTAAGCCGCAGTGATACTCGATTTCCCAAAAGTGCGGATGTGCATTACGGTGTTTTCTCTAGCTGAGACGTAAGCCATTGTAGATGGCACTACACGATCGATCTTTCGAATCAGGAGCCACCATGATGGAAATCCAATTTCCAAATATGACATTTTGCGGTTTTGATTGTAGAGCCTAGTATTGGCGACATGATATATGGTACCCATGCCGTCTATGATTGATATATTTATATTTGAAGCTGTTTTCTTCATTTATAGTAAATAATATAAGATGAAATTTCGCGTATCAAGCATATTTGGCTATTATAAGGGAAAACCCTATCCTCCGGCTTGCATTGCATTGTGTGATGGGATCTGGGTCTTATAATAGCTTCATTGTTCTTTATTTAGCATTGCGCTGTTTGTTTTATGCACTGGTATTCTTGGGAGGAAACCCGTTCCGTGTTATACGGCGTAGTCCCTTGATTTACCTAACTTTAAAAACAAAGATTAATAACTGTTTTAGTTCTCACACCAGTCACATGACTGACCTGGAGTTTATTGTTTTAACCTAAACTCTGGGTGCCCCTATTTCCACACGGGCAGCTAGTAGTTTTGGTTTTGCAGATTTATATTCACATGATCCTGATCTACAGCTGGAACGATATCCGGAAAGTTCTGTATCCGTATATCTCTTCTAGTTGTGTTTTGTAGTATTTCCGCTGCGATGTATTTAAATGTAATTTAAATCTCTGATATTTTCTGTGTAATATTAATTCATACTCTGTATATCCTTGTGTTCTGATGGAATTGTTGTAATTTACGATGAAATGTTCTTCTGTTTGCATCTTGATGTGTGTTGTTCTCAAAATATCCATTCTTTCCTTACCGGGGAAGTTACGGGTCTTCACAATTGGTATCAGAGCTTTGGTTTAGAGAGCTCGAGAACAAGACACATTAGAACCATACGAAAGAATTCATCAGAGATTGGATTAGTAGTATCCAATGAGGATGACTCGTTAGAGATGGGATCAGTAGTATCCTAGAACGAGTGTGAAGAGTATATTTTTAAAATGAAGATAACTTTGTTTGGATATTTAAATCGTTTTATACGTATTTGAATATTTATTTATATTGAATTTGGGCAATCTAGTATAGGGAGATTTTGAGTATAGGCCTGACGGGGCGTATATTCGAAGCCTCAGATACTAGATGGATATAGGATCACACTCTAGTCACCCGGAGACGATACTGATAATTGGTGTCACATCATCAGTGTTTGTGTTCGAGTCTCAAAAGTGAATATCTATATAATTTCCAATCGACTGGTGTGAGAACAAAACTTAACTGAAATTTACTGTTGGTGACTTGACACTGAAATCTGATTTTTGAGTATATAAAAATCGTATATATTTAAAAATCTAATCAACAAATTGATTGATGGCTGTGATGTTTGATTATTGATTCAACTAATAAAAATACTGGAATGATAAATGAAGTATAATCAAGATGATTGTTAAGTGAAACATAATGCAAACTCTCTTGACAAAAATCCTAAAAATATTATATAAGATATGGACGACTATGGCTTATCTCATACTAAATTCTGGATGACCCCTAAACAAGCGAGGAGAGCTCACCAGAAAGTAGAAAAAGAACGTGAGTTGAACTTAGGAACGTACGTGGGTATTTATTGCCGTATATGCAGAAAAGAAGGACATTCTGCCGTTCGGTGCCCTGAGAGAAAGAAGAGCAAGGAGAAAATGATGAGAATGGACATAGTGTGTTTCAAATGCAAAGAGACGGGGTATTTCGTACATAAGTGTCCGAGGGTAAAGAAGAAACCCACAAATTTAGGAAAGGAAAAGAAGTGCTTTCGATGCAAAGAAGTAGGGCATCTAGCCCGAGATTGCCCGTTAAAGAAGGGTGATAAGAAATCCAAGGGAAAGGAGCTATCAACTTTGGAAATCATGCAAGAAGAAGGCACGACTTCCTAGAAAGATGGGTTTTAATGTAATGAACTAGCGTTTTGGATATATGTATGTATGTATGATGCTTGTATGAACGTAATTATGCTTTTTGTTTTAAAATGTATTGGTATTGTATAATATAACTAAGGTAAGAAAAATGTTGAACCAAGTTGAATTTAGCACCGAACATCGAACTGTATTGGAAATTTATCGCATTTGCTTGCATATACATGTACTTACATTGAACAGGTCATAGCAAGGAGGCTAGAGCAGAGAAATAAAATTTGTTTGCCCGACAAATAGGTACATGTTTACTATAATTTACTGTTTTGTTTGGGTGATGATGATTTTATGAGCCGATTAGCTAGCCGCTTGGCTTTTTCTTTTTCTTTTTGAGATCAGAGGGCCTATATGGCAATTTCGGGATTTTCCCGTGCTCCCGGTGCAGGGGAGGTTATGGCGAAATTTTCGAAAAATTAGGGTGTTAGCCAAATTTTTGAAAAATTTGAAAAGTTCTTAGAAACTGAAAAGTTGAAGAAGTTAATCCGTTATCAAAATAATGAAAGTTGAGTTGGTTTGTAAAACAACTTTCGGCTTTGTTCCTTTTCGGGGACGAAAAGTTTTAAGTGGGGGAGATTGTAACAACCCGTAAAATCTGGGCCAGTTTAAAATTTTTATTTTGGCAATTTTAGCGAATTTTGAATATTTAAAATGAATTATTTTAAATAAAAATGATGAGAAAATTATTTTTGAATAGAATTAGAACGTATATATTTATATAGATTGTCGTTAGAATATAAAATTTTATTTTAATTATAATAGGAATTGAAAATGGCGCGGTAGTTCGATAATTCGATTTCAAACTTCAAATGAATGTACCGGGTGCAAAATAAACCGGATTTTAGTGAAACCAAAAATATTAGAATCCATTTGAGAATATCTTTCCAACGAATCCGAAAAATCAAAATTTCATAGCGGGGATAAAAGGATATGTCCAGTTGAAATTTCAGAATAGTCGCTATGGAATTTCGGCCCTTAAAAATAGCCATTTTGCAAACGACCTCGGATTTCGACGAAACCACTTTTGTTGGATCCGTGATGTCGAATTATTGCTAGATTCCAATTTTCGTAATTTTTCGAATCAATACGTGTGCGTGGAAAAGGAAAACGCGTTTGACCAGTTTTAGTTGATTTTAATCGAATGGAAAATGACCATTTTCCATACGGTCTCAGAATTTGACGAAACTAGTTTTGTTAGGACCGTATCGTCAATACGAAGCTAGAAAATATTTTTCTGCAATTTTTAGAGGCTAGTATGTGGCCCCAGTAAATTGAAGTGCGCGTTCAAATTCAATATATAGAGTTATTGTTGATTTTGATGAAAACTGATCGAAACGATCGAATCAGCTTGTGATACATATCCCATTATGTTCGGAATGGGGGTAATTAGCTATGGGCGACAGTCGGTGGGTTCGATTTCGAGTTCGAATTTTAAAGTTACTTTTTGGTGGACTAAAATAAATTAAATAAATATAAAACCTCCCTCACATTCTCTCTCCCTTACTAGGTCAACAGCCCTCCCACCTTCGTTCATAACTGAAAGAATAAAAAAAAAGAAAAAAAGAAGGAAATCGATCCTAGCCACCCACCGCTGCGTCGCAACCCACGCCACCAGCAGGCGCCCCCCCTCCGTCGAGATCCCCGACGCTCGAACCTCCCTCCGATCCCCTCTTCTCCACCACTACCCAATTCGAAGAAAACTCTCCCCCTCAGATCGAACACCGTCGCCTCCCCTCAAACCTCACCTCCCCCTAGCCTCGTCAAACTCCGGTGCGCCTCAGCCACGCCCCCCGCTCTCACTGAAAAACAAAGTAAGTTTTAATTTAGCTTTTATTATTTATTTTTAATGTTTAAAAATCAGTTTTAAGATCAGTTTAAAATCAGTTTAAAAATCAGTTTTAAGATCAGTTTAAAATCAGTTTAAAAATCTATTTTCAAATCAGTTTAAAATTGTTTTGAAAATATAGATATCGTTGTTTTGAAAATATAGATGTCATTGTTTTGAAAATATAGGATTGTTAGCGAATAAAAATACGATTTTTATATATATAATAGCGAAGTAAAAATATGATTTTTATATTATAGAAGTAATGAAAATATGATTTTTAGCTTATAGTAAAGATTATATTTTTATCGTAGTAAAGACGATATTTTTAAATAGGAAAGTTCGATATTTTTGTAATAGGAAAGACGACGTTTTTATATATAGAAAGGCGGGATTTTTATATATGAAGCGAAATAAAAATTCGATCTTTATATTAGTAGCGGATTGAAAATAGTATTTTTATATAATAGAGAATACAAAAATATAATTTTTATCATATATATAACGAAGTAAAAATTTTATTTTTATTATATATATAGTGAAATAAAAATATAATTTTTATTGTGAATAGCGTGAAAAGAACTGCATCAGAATTTCAAACCGATCCAGACGGTCCAGTAGTTCAAAAAGCAAAGCACGGCAGAGTGGAACCCTCGGTGAGAACTCCTCACTTTTATTTTAAATTTCTAGTTAATATATATATATACTAGGATGCAGACGGTGCTTAGCAGCACCCGACACCCGTCGTCCACAGACCATGGACGACTTGTTTGTTAGATTGATGTTGTTGTGAAAATTGAATGCGTGTTGTGGAATGAAATAAAATATTTATATAGAAAATAATTATTGCATAGTTAAAAATAGAATTTTTAACGTGTATATAAAATGAAATAAATAAATATAAACGAGTAGGACGATTTGTTTATATACACACATCTGACTGATATTGTTTGGGACGATAAATTTTACACATCGCCCAACTGCACAAATAAAAATCTGTGTTTGTTGATTTGAAACCCCACACGGGTGTTGGGATGATATTTGACGTACGATAATCCCGATTGTTTAGTTGTATGTCGATCGATTGATTGATAGACTGTTATAAGCGTTAAATATTTATATTCGATGCTTATACAGTATAGAATGCACTTTGGATGATGGTTGATTATTCATCGTTGTTATTGTATACATGTGTTGTAGAAAATCCATATAATTAACATTATATGGTAATTGATTGGGCCTCATTCCATATTTGAAAAAGAAATATTTGAAATAGAAATATTTGAAATAGAAATATTTGAAATAGAATATTTGAAAATAGAAATATAAGAAGTCGTGTTGATTAGATTGATGCCATTTTGACGTGAACGATATTTATATCGATTTTATTCAATTTTCAATGTATATTGAAAGTGTTTTCGAAATTTGAATTATATTGATTAGAATTGAAATTCGAATTAAATTGAAATTGAATTGAAATCGATTTGAAATGAATTTAAAACGAATTTATATTGGAATATTCAATTTTGATTTGAATTTGAATATGAAGTTGAAACCATTTTAAAAATGAATTTAAAACGATTTATAAAGCACGTTTGGAATTGAAATCGACGAAGTATATATTATATATATAATATAATGGCCTGAATAGAACGCGCCGCGTCGCGGTAGTTCGCGAATTTCGACCATTGACTTCGAACGGATATTACGGGAGATCCGACCGTCGGATTCTCCTAAAACTGGAACCGTTGGGTTAGTATCGAAAAGAGCTTTCTAACAAATATTAGAAATTAGAAATCTAATGGTTGGATTTGGAATTATGTCCAAATCAAATTTGGAAAAGGTCATTGTAAGTGCAGTTCGATGGCCGTTGATGGAAATCGACTGTACGGGCCTTGATAAAATTATTAAAAATATCAATAATTTGTGTAAAATCATAAGAAATGATTTGGGAAGAATTGGGATGAAAAACTCCATATTTGAAAAGATAAAAATAGATTTTTATCGAAATAAACTAGTTTTGAACTAGAACTATAATTCTATTTATTTTTAAATAAATAAACTGGATTTGAGATGGTTTTGAAAATAACCAGAATTTCCAATAATTATATTGGAATGGATTTGAACCGAAATTGTCTTTGGAATATTTCGATGTTGAATTTCGCGATGATACAGATATTGTTATGGGAATTTGAAAGATATATACATATCGTTATTTCCAATACGACATTTGTTAGTCCTAGAATTTGATATTGAATATAAGCCGATATATTTTCTATTTAGAGCCTTGTATTTAATATCAAATGTGATTTGGGTTGTCGTGAACGGTATCTTCAATAATACTGTTCTTAGACCCAAAGGAGTTAAGAAAATCAGAAACTAACTGGAGATTAGTTAAGAAGAATGGTTTCCTGGGTATTGATCTGATGTTGGTTTCGGCCTTCGGGGTTAATATTTGGGCAATTGTTCTCTTACTAATTTACGGTTAGTGACTGATGAATTGGAATGAGGCGTATGTTGTGTTTTATAGCACTTGATTATAAGGTACGTGAGTTATTCAGAAAGGCCGGGTATAACCCATTCTAAATAACTGATTCGACGATGAGTCGAAGAGATGGAGGACGGTGCAAGACCAACGATCTTCACATTGAATGGATGGATGCTACTGATGCTCACGATGGGAGTAGCTACCTTGAAGGGGGCTGAAGTGGTAGCCGTCCGGACGTACTTATGCGAGGAAAGTGCCTTCGGTTTCGTTCAGACCTAGAACGGTCTTGTAAATGGATGGCGTGTCTGACATTGTATTCCTTTATATTGTATTCGTTGATCTCTGCTAAATATATATCTGTTTGGGGGCGGAGAATTTATTCTCTTGCTTAACGCCCTTCTCTGAGACATACGAGCTCAGAGGTTATATATTGGCAGAAATCAGTGGTACAATATGGATTGATAGTGTGGCATGCTGAGGTGCAGTGATCCAGACTTTTGTTGAAAAGCAAAGTTTGGTGGATGATGATCAAAGCGCAGCTTTAATATAGCACGGCTTTGTGTATAGCGTTGATTCGCGAGCCTCACACCCCGGTATGGTGGTAAACTGATGGTTTGATCAGTATGCTTTTTAGAGGATGGGCACCTTCGTGGTGTCGTGGATTCGGTCAACCGAGATTGAGCTTAGTGCTCAGAGGGATAGGGTAAGCGGTGTTTTCTCTCGCCGGGACATAAGCCGCAGTGATACTCGATTTCCCAAAAGTGCGGATGTGCATTACGGTGTTTTCTTTAGCTGAGATGTAAGCCGTTGTAGATGGCACTACGCGATCGATCTTTCGAATTAGGAGCCACCATGATGGAAATCCAATTTTCAAATATGACATTTTGCGGTTTTGATTGTAGAGCCTAGTATTGGCGACATGATATATGGTACCCATGCCGTCTATGATTGATATATTTATATTTGAAGTTGTGTTCTTCATTTATAGTAATAATATAAGATGAAATTTCGCGTATCATGCATATTTGGCTGTTATAAGGGAAAACCCTATCCTCCGGCTTGCGTTGCATTGTGTGATGGGACCTGGGTCTTATAATAGCTTCATTGTTCTTTATTTAGCATTGCGCTGTTTGGTTTATGCACTGGTATTCTTGGGAGGAAACCCGTTCCGTGTTATACGGCGTGGTCCCTTGATTTACCTAACTTTAAAAACAAAGATTAATAACTGTTTTAGTTCTCACACCAGTCACATGACTGACGTGGGGTTTATTGTTTTAACCTAAACTCTGGGTGCCCCTATTTCCACACGGGCAGCTAGTAGTTTTGGTTTTGCAGATTTATATTCACAGGGTCCTGATCTACAGCTATAACGATATCCGGAATGCTCTGTATCTGTATATCTCTTCTAGTTGTGTTTTGTATTATTTCCGCTGCGATGTATTTAAATGTAATTTAAATCTCTGATATTTTCTACGTAATATTAATTCATACTCTGTATATCCTTGTATTCTGATGGAATTGTTGTAATTTACGATGAAATGTTCTTCTGTTTGCGTTCTGATGTGTGTTGTTCTCAAAGTATCTGCTCTTTCCTTACCGGGGAAGTTACGGGTCTTTACACAATAGGATCGGGAAGCGTGTGTTCAGGAATTCCCAATCCACTAAAGTATTTGTGGACCGGCCCTGCTGTATTCCAAGGGTTCGCCAACGTCCGAATCCTGAGACATTGCTAAAGTGTCTCGAATCGGTAAGGAGATCGTTCCTAGCCTTGACTCGTGATGGAAATCCAACTTCCAATACGACACCATGCGGTTTTTATTGTATAACTAGTGCGGCGACATAGTACATGGTAGCTATGCCATCTATGATTGAAAATGTTTTTGAAACATATATACACTAATAATAATATCAAACCCGTTTTATCGTATCAAGCATCTTTTAACCATTATAAGGTAAAACTCTATCATCCGGTTTGCGTTGCATTGTGTGATGGGACTTGAGTCTAATAATGGTTTCATTTTTCTAAAAAGCATTGCGTTGTTTAACGATTTACTTTAGTTCATGCACTGGCAATCCAATGGAGTAAACCCGTTTCACGTTAGCGGCGTGGTCCTGTGATTAGCCTTATTATTAAATAAGTTAAGTAAAATTTCTCATACCAGTCCCATGACTGACCTGTAGTTTGTTTCACTTGCAAACTCGGGTGTCCTCTTTTCCACACGGGCAATTGAGTAGCTTTTTTGCAGATATATTAAGCAGGATTCTGGATCGAAGCTTAAAGCTGTGTCCAGAGTGTTGATAGGCTTCCGCTGTATCAGTTTAGTTATGTCCGCTGCTTTGTATTAAGTCTTTTGTAAATGTATCTTCCGTTGTATTATTTTCAATGTACTCTGATATATTCTGTACTCTGATGTTATATTGTCATGATGTAATAAAAGTCTTCTGTTGTCTGTTCTAATATATTGTATTCCCAAAGTTAAAGTATTCGAAGATCTTCGACTTTTGGTTCAGACCTGTGTGGTTTATGGTCGATTCAAAGTGTGGGGATTTTCGGGTCTTTACAATATGTCTGCATATTTTATTAAAGAAATAACTATAAATACATCTGTATGTTGTTTCTTTTCTTCCAGATTCTTAGCGACTTCATTATCTTCATTTATACATTTGTTTACAATGTATGTCAAATGAGTACTTCCAACATTATCATGCTTCACATTTCTTATTTTTACCATAAACAGAATAAACCAAATAATATAACACTTTTTTTCTTAAATTATTATTTTATAATAATAATATTCTTAAAATAACTGTTGTACCAAAAAATAATAATAACTTGAGTGCTATTAACTTTTGAAGCAAGATTTTTCTATATAGTACTCATTTATGTTTCTGTTACTTTGACTTTATGGAATTAAGCAACACGAATTATGCTTGTTTCCCCTTATTGTTTCCATAAAGTGCTTTCCGGTCTCAGTGGATAACTTATCAAAATTAGTTATCCATATGTAGCACATCATTGAAAAATTTATAAAATACTTCACCATATAATCCTTGTACTCTTGTTGTTTGAGTTATGCCACCTTTCAATATTCTTTTTAATATCAAAAGAAAATTTAATTGTAATAGGGTTGAATAAGAACCCCTTAATTGCAAGAGCTAGATCTATGGATTCAAGAGAAGACAACGTATCATCTTACTATTCCTTATACATAGTCTCATAAAAGATGAGAATGCACTTAAAATTGGCATATACTTTAGCCAAATTAGTTGAAAATTGAACAAAAGCAAAGCTTGACCTTGTATGCTCATAGCCAAATTTTAGCCGTAGTAAATTCAATTAATTGGTTAGTCTCTTATCAAGATACCTAGTACACATTGATATCAAGTCTTTGGACAGTAATATCAACTGTAAGTGGTACTCTTGTTGTAATAATCAAACACCGACAATAAATTCAAGTCAAATAACAACCTTCTTTTGGGCCAATTAATTATTCACTCGAAAAAAACTTTATGATTGTCACGTATTTATCATCACACATGTGAAATTGGTTCGGCCAAACATTAGCCTTCCTTTGGGCCGACTTATATTCGCATGAATAATTACACTCAAATATCAAACATTTTTCATGAACAACCAAAATGAAAGAGGTCACTTTGGTGACATATTATTTCAATCAGATCACTATGAATGTATGATACTTACAGTTATAAAGAGATACCAAAATTATATTTGAACTTCTTTCTTACTGTTTGTACAATGTACCTCAAGTGCTATAAAACACTCAAAGAATGATTTTGGTTCATGTAACAGTTAAAGATTCCGAAACAAAATTAGCGGGTATAGTAAATTCAAATAATCGGTTAGTCTCTTATCAAGATGCCTAGTACACATTAATATCAAGTCTGTGGACAGTAATATCAACTGTAAGTGACACTCTTGTTGTAACAATCAAACACTGACAATAAATTCAAGTCAAATTCAACCTTCCTTTGGGCCGATTAATTATTCACTTGAAAAAAAAAACTTTTTAATTGTCATGTATTTATCATCACATATGTGTAATTGATTCGGCCAAACAATAGCCTTCCTTTGGGCCAACTAATTTTCGCATGAATAATTGCACAAGTATCAAACATTTTTCATGGACAACCAAAATAAGAGAGGTCACTTTGGTAACATCTTATTCCAATTAGATCACTATGAATGTAGGATATTTACTGTTATAAATAGACCAGAATTATATTTGAATTTATTCCTTACTGTTTGTACAGTGCGCCTTAAGTGCCATAAAACACTTAAAAAAATGTTTTATGTCCATGTAAGAGTTAAAAATTTCAGAGCAAAACTCTTAATGTAGCAATAAATGCAATAGTCATAGCTGTTTTAATATTTTTGTTTAGGTAAGTGACTATATTCATGTCATAAATTAATGCCAGAATTAATACCACATAAAAGTTACATATAAATGACACAACAAATGTTGTGTTAAATAACATTAATGAACATAATAATAGCTATGATCTATATTTGGCTACGGTATCGCTACATAAAATGCTACTATGTCAATTTTTTTGGGTTTATAATTGGAATACTTAACTAAGCCATAAATGATGCAGTTTAGATAAACATGCAAACTATTGCTCCTTTTATTTTATGTTGACTGAAACATGAAAGTGCAACATATCTTTCACATGTACCATACATATAAAATATATGTATCTATTAAACATAAATGCATTAAATAAATAAAAAATTGTCTTTTCTTACTCCTAACAGAAACAAGCTAAGTTACTTAATTTCCATAACTGAAGCATTTAATGCATTTATAATAATAAAATGCAATGGACTGTTATGTGACCAAGAATGGAAACCAATATTACAGCGAATTGGTTTAATTGCAAATATATATAAAACAATGAAATAAAAAACATTTCATCTTAGATCTAGGCATGCATAAATATCTCAAAAGGAGTACTTGCTTCAAATTTCTAAAATATCCCAAATACCATATATATAACCGTATGTCCAAATTAATTAAATCAAGGAGCCGATTTCTTTGCATAAATGGTCTAAACTATTCAAACCATTATATTCAATCAATAACTTATGTTATGACTGACAAAATTTGCTTTTCAGTTTTGGAGTGATTCAGATTATCTCAAAAAAAAATGACTCAAAATTTTTAATCTTCTAGATCTATCTTTCGAAACGAAAAGAGTTTCATAAGTCAACCTTTAATTTTCAATGCAAAAGCAAACCAAAGATTGCAAGTGGAAACATAAGTTATATGTTCAGATCTGAATCCAAAAAAGTATCGAATGAAACCACAAATTGTAAACATCAAAACCTTAATTTCATATATTCTTCAAACCAGAAAATTTCTCAATAAAATCAATTATGGGCGGCTCTGATACCACTTGTTGGAACTTCTATATACTTAATGATTGACAAATCATGAAGTTCCATATTTGAATAGATGACCCCATATTGATTTAACTGAGAATAAATCAGAGCGAAAGTAAAATGAATTAGCGGAAGCCATATCTGAATCCAGATGTTTACATAGAGAATATTAACCAAATTAAGTCATGTATTTGATTATCAAACCTGATACAAGCTTTAGATCTGAATCGATAGTTGCTGCTTTCATCAACCGTCCATGAATGTTTGTTAAAGAGGATCGACTTGGTTTTGGATCTTCCAAATTGACATAAATTTAGATGTAAATGTATTTCTTCTGAGGGGATAAAGAGGATACGCTAAAAACTTGTGTAATTTGGGGACCATAACCCCTAATTTATAACAGTGTAATATTTTCAGTTCGGCCCTTCATCAATCTGAAAAATATTCCGGTCTTTACGCATTCCTTCCATGACTACTGAATATTTATGCCAATAAATATTATTACCCGATTTGACCAATTTAATTGGCATTCACACCTAAATAGCGTTACACATTATATCTATATGTGTGGCGCACATAATTGAAATATTCTAACAAGATCCTACTCATCAAAACCCAATAGAAGTGTGCATTTTCTTCTTTGTAGAGCAGCATGCTAGGCTAAAGCTGCTTTGTTAGGGAAAAGACCGAGATATAGACAGGCTAGACAGTCATGGAGCAGAATAACGGATTTGGAAGAGCTGTATGTTTAAGTTCATTAGTGTTTACCTATCCATTTAATTTTTTTATAATGTTTATTGTCATTGAATGAACTCTACTGTTGAAAACTATAGGTAGTTAATAAATATTAAAGATAAATTGACCATTTGAAATGGATATCCTTTGTCACAATTTTCCTGTCTTCATAAGACCGGCCACATTTGAAATATTCATTAACAATAAATCTGGAATCGACATCCATTGTATCAAACTTGGGATGCTGCTGTACGGACCGACTATTGTTCGGTCAAATAATGCAGCAGGTGAAAATTTTGAATTCACGGGGGGTAGTCTTATAATTTCCTACTGCCCTTTTGTGGGTCCATCCGCCGTTTTTGTTTCTTGCCGGTTCAGCAGACGTAAATACCTTCGGTCTGATTAGCATTATTGATCAAACTTGCATCTCCTCAAATGTTTTGTTTCTGTAAGGACAATACTATGCTGGATAAATGACAAATATGAAACGATTATTCAATCTTACATACTTCAATATTTGATATATTTGATATGTTATGCTTTTGCTTTTGAAAGTCTAATGTTTATTCCTCAACTTGTGGTTGTTTGTGGTCAACCTTAACATAATATGTTTCTTTTGACGTCTTGAGTTCGGCTTTCTATTTTAAAAAATTATGGACATTATTTAATTCTTCTATAATTTTATTAAGTATTGTCGGTTAATAGATTAAAATCTCACACAGTATCATAGTAAGCATATAATGTTAACAAAGTTTCTATTACTGAATACTTAAACATCAAATGTTATTAATTCTTTTTTTATACAAATGCATTAAAATTTTCAATAATAAAATTAAATTGAAAATTTAAACAAAATAAATTTTAGAGTTACACAAACATTGGAAAATGCTATGAACACAATTTTTTTTTATTCGAAATTATAACCGCATATTTCCAATATGGTACAGTGGTAACAGGCCTAGGGTGTGTTTAGTGTAAGCGGAAGCGGAGTATTTGAACGGAAAATTTTAGCGGAGAATTGTAGTTAGCGGAGAATGCGTTTGACGCGTTAAGCGGAGTATTCAAGCAGAGCATTTAAGCGGACCATTTTATTTTTATTTTGTAATTTAATTAATAAATGGTTAATTAATTTATCGTTTGTTTTTAATTAATAATATATATCAATAATTTACACAATAAATAAATAAATTAAAAGATTGAAAAATTGTAAGTTGCTCCAATTCAGTTCAAACCAACTCCATTACGTAGAGCATTTCGATATGATCGCAACGCAAAAACCGGCGTCTCAAACGGATCTCATATTGCACAAGTTATCAATTTTTGAAGTTTATAAAAACTTAAAATAATTAATTTATTAAATAAAAAATATATATTTAAACGCAACATCTCAAAATTGAACAGTTTGGAACCCAACGCCGTCCGACGCGTTCAACGCTTCAGTGCCCAACAACTCAATTTTTAACCGTTGGACAAAGGGACCAAAATAGTCTGCTGTCCAACGAATCCGACGCGTCGGACGCGCAAACGGACCGTTTGGTCCAGCCGAGCGCACCCCCTAATTTAAATGCATACAGATATTTCCGCAAGTCCAGTTGTACCTGACCGTTTTATCTTTCAGATACACATGGTGAATCTTTGCCCTTTTGCAGGTAAGTACACACTGCCCCCTGCTAATATTTGGATTACGATTAACATCTCAAAAATAAACATTAACCATGCCGGTATATTTGACCAACATCAATGGAAAAATAATAAGCATACTATTTTCCAATTATTTATTTTTTATTGAGATTCTAAATCAAATCAAAATACCCCCATTTCCTTTCAAACCTTTTTCTCTGGGAAAACGACGCAAGTTGACCTGCCGAAGAGATATCACAATCGTAGGCAATTAAAACGACACGACCAACCATCTTTAGATCACAACCTCAGCGTCAAATCTTTTCCATGCCGACGAAAATGGTTCAAGAGCAAGCTTCGAAACACGACGACGACGGCCGCGTTAGAACAGGTAATTATGTTTCCAGATCATCTTCCCGTACATTTAAGACCGTCGTACAAGGGTTTTTCTTTTTCCCGTGAATTTGTTACCTGAAGGCGGATCGAATGGCCCTCCTGTCAGTGTTGGTTTTTCCGGTGGGATCGTTACCGGAGATACTGCGGTGCATTTTGTGTCGCCGGACCTGGTGATACCGGAATACTGCGGTGCACCGTGTGAGCTGCGTTGACTAAGCAAGCGAATTTACTGTGATTAATCTGATTAGGTGATTTGAGGTTCTGGAAATTGTCAAGCTCTCTGTTTATTTATCTTGTTTTAATTTTTTTATATATTGGTTGGGAAGTTCTCTTTATTTTTTTCTTTGTTTTGATTTCCAATAAGTTGATACACTGTTTGCGTTCAAATGTGAAAAAAAACTTGGTTTGTTTTTTGTTTTTTTTAGGGTTATTTCTTACCATCCAGTTTGTCCTTTTAAGGGTTATTTCTTTTTTTTTTTTTTTTTTTTTTTTTTTTTCCTCCCTAATTTCCACTTCCTATTTTCCATGTATTTGTTTTCTAAGCTTTATGCCAAGGGAAGTTTCCGAAACTCTTCCACTCATTTCGAATATTGTCTTAGAAAGCACTTTTAACAATGTTTTCATAAGCAGACCGAATCAAACCACGGGAACTCAAGGTTCGAGGTTTCAAAGGTCCAACAGCCGTTAAAAACCGCATATGTACTTATATTAGAATTTTAAAGAAATCCACATAATTAAAACAAGTTGCATAATAGAACACAATAACCAAAAGTTGTGTGACAAAATATAATTGCGAATAAACATATTTAGACCGGGTTTCATAATAAAACATATATTACTCACGACTTAGGAATCAAGGTTGAAGGGTTGAACCGAAGTTTTAAATGCTGAATACAAGGCTGAAACAAAGGTTGGAGGGTTGAACCGGGGTTTATGCTTAGTGAAGACCCGTATGAGTTCCTGACTTTTGTGGCCCACGGCCCTAGGTGACTCGTGGTTCAACCGCGGCCGGGTCGAGTTCTTAAAACTATGACTTTTAATATTATTTTCGAAAATTGCAAAGCATTGTTTGCATGACTCGACTCTGCCGCGCTCCGACCTCGAATAACCTTGAACCTTGGATCATCATGGCGGGAAACTCTATCAGACATATTCATGCATGAATCCTTGTCAGACCTTCAAATGAACGATCCAACCTTTAATTTTACAGGGTTAAATCACGGTTTTTTTCCTACTTCTCATTGTGTAATTCTTTTCGATCATTTCATCTTTTGTATTGTTTTGAAAATCACAACTAAAATATTTTAAATAATTATAACTATTGCAACATCTTAATAGTAAACTTCACCATTTTGTTTTAAAAAATGTTTGTGTTTGTTTGTGTCCTTGCTGTTTAATTATATTATTCTATCGATTAATGTTAATGAATAAATAGATGACTTAAACTTTATTATTCATTTGTTTGAGTATAAATAAATTTGATTATTCACATTTTCACTATTAACAAGCATGTGCGGTTGTTGACAGTTCGACCGGTCAGACCTTCAAAACCTTAGATCTTGAGTTTTCATAGTGGGGTTATAAAAACATTGCTGCAAAGAGTTGTTGAAAGTACAAATATTTATTTAAAATTCACACATATGTAATTCAAAGTGTAAATATTTGTATTTTTGGTGAAGTAATTCAAATATTTGCAGTAAATAGTATTTAATATTTTGCTCTTTTCAACTTCCAGTTAAGTGCAAATTTAATTTTAGAAGAAGTGGCCATGTAAATTCCACTTATATTATTATGTTTAAACTTTAAATAGGGATCGTGGACCCTAAACAACTTATTCAATCTTTTATCGTCCTTTTTTTAACCTGAATGATAGTTTACACTTCTCATGACTAGGATTATTTTAGTATGTATATACCTGTAGGATGCAATTATCAATGACTAAGAATAAAACTGTGCTTACATCCTCCAATAGAATACTAAAATAAATTTTAAAATTGATAGATTTTACACTGTATTAAAACATCAGTTAAAAAATAATTAAAAAAAGGTGGTAATTATGTTTTCTTATGGTTAAGCTAGCTAGCTACTTTTGGTATTTATAATGTATCCTTTTGCTCTTGGGTTAACAAATATATAAAATATTGACGTATTAGTTGATAAAAAAGCAAGGATGATGTATCTACCCATAGATTTGTTAATACAAATAAAAAGATTTTATTGTGAAGGACAAACTTAATAACTTTTTGAAGCTCAAGAACAACTCATCAGAATTTTATTTTCAAGGACAATACACACCGTAAAACTGATACTTAAAAACTGACGGTTAGATTCTGATATCATACACACTGTAAATCTGATACTTAAAAACTAATAGTTAAATTTTAATACCATACACACTGTAAAATTGATACCTAAAATATGATATTTTGTTCTTTAGAATAAAATTTCAGCATGTCGTGATTACGGTTGGAAAAATCCTCAAACTTTGTACTTGACACTATTTTCTTGTATAGATAATTACCAACTTGGTGTAAAACAGTGTATAGGTGCACTAAATACAAGGAGTGTACTGTTGCATCTCAAACTGTTCAACACTCCTAAATACATTCTTATTTCAAAAACAATTGCTCTGTTTCTCTTTCAGCTCACTTATTCTCTCTTTCTTTCTCAATTCATTATTCAAATAGAAACTTGTGGCTGTGGTTTGGTTGGGGTGTCTTCGGATCCTGCAAAATAAAGATGCTCTGGAGTGTTGCTTTATATATATATATATATATATATATATATATATATATATATATATATATATATATATATATATATATACAGTAAACATCCAAACAAGGTTACTTGTGCTTATTGAATTGGTTCGCTATTTCAACGAACAAATTTTGGTCATGGACCATACGAGGACCCAGCAGTTAGTAGATTAATCTATACATAATATACTAGAATAAATGCATCCATTATTGATTTGGTTTTGATACTGGCCGATAGGCAAACAGTATATCCGTTTGTTTCTACTATTTCCAAACTCCAATAACACATCTTCTTATACACAAAATGGGTTTAGAGAACTCCATAAAACAAGCTTTAATACACGCCGATGGTGATGCTGGCAAAAGAACAGGTAGTTAATTGAACTCCTAAAAGATCTTCTCCGCAATAAAAATGTCACAGTTTTTTCAGTTCACCTTTTTACTAGATTTTTAACAGTTTTATTTTGGTGTAATTACATGAATCAGGAACTTTATGGACCTGTATTGCTCATATAATTACATGCGTAATTGGATCTGGTGTTCTATCTCTTGCCTGGAGCATAGCTCAACTTGGCTGGATTGCTGGACCTGTTTGTATGCTTTGCTTTGCTGTGGTCACATACATATCAGCGTCTCTTTTATCCGACTGCTATAGATCGCCGGACTCTGTAACTGGAGCCAGGAATCACTCTTACATGGATGCTGTTAGAGTTAATTTAGGTTATACAACCATTTAATTTATTTATTTTCTTTTCATTGACTGGTATGTTTTATCCCGAATTCACATTGAACGATGGCCGTAAATAGGTGAAAAGAGGACTTGGGCATGCGCTTCTCTACAATATATCAGTATGTACTCGTGTAATGTTGCTTTTACTATCGCTACATCAACTAGTATGAGGTAATTGATTTTTCTTTATTCTTTGATGTTAATCTTATGCTTTGGTGTAGTACATATCGCCTGATACTTAAAAGGGTTTTCTTGAAAATGCAGTGCAATATTGAAATCAAACTGTTACCATAGAGAAGGAAGAAGTTCGGCTTGTGCATACGATACTAGTAAATTTATGTTAATATTTGGAGCTGTACAGATATTCCTTTCTCAGATACCAAATTTTCACAAAATAGAATGGATATCCATTGTTGCTGCTACTATGTCTTTTTGCTACTCTACCATTGGTTTTGGTCTTGGTGTTGCCAAAGTGATATGTGAGAAACTCTTGTAATGACTATAATTGTGTACACCAACAAGTTTCTATTGTGTCCAAGGTATGTTATATGCTTCTAAAATTTCAGCAAATGGAGTAATAAAAGGAGGAATAGGAGGAGTAACTGCTAGCACAACTTCTCAAAAAGTATGGACTATCTCTCAAGGAGTCGGTGACATAGCATTTTCGTATCCGTACTCATTGATATTACTGGAAATACAGGTAGCAATATTCTTTACTGACAAAAACGATTAAACGTACATTGAGGTACTAACATGAGCTTGTTGCATTTGAAGGATACTTTAAAATCCCCTCCAGCTGAGAACAAAGTAATGAAAAAAGCATCAATGATCTCCATTTGTATCACTACATTCTTCTATTTATGCTGTGGAGGTTTCGGATATGCTGCTTTTGGCGACAACACGCCAGGAAATTTACTTACTGGATTTGGGTTTTATGAGCCTTTTTGGCTCGTCGATATTGCTAACGCCTTCATTATAATTCATCTTATGGGGAGCTATCAGGTATGCGTGAAAAATTGCTAGTTATAACCATATAGTATGATCAACAACTTATGTAGTAAATCATTCACGGTATTGACATGAGCATATATCATCATCACATTCACTTACCACTTGCGACTGTTAAAACATTTTGTATACTGTTATCCTTGGTACAATCACTGCAATGATGAAGTAAGAAGTTGAAGAATGTGGTTATAACTATTAAAACATATCTTTGATGAAGAAGAGAAGTTAATTTTAAAATTTTGAATGACTATTGTCTTTTCATCTCATATTACTGGCTTAGAAACTTATCCCTTATTATACCTTCTTTTAACATGATTAAAAATTTCAGTGGGTTTCAATCTCAAGTTTTCTAGGTCAATGATCTAGGGCATTGCCATTTCACTGGTGGTTGTTGATCTTTCGACGTTACTTTTTCCACCAGTAAAGTTATGGAAACTGCCTTTGCCAGTTTTTCAAAAGTCAAAATTGAAATTTATTAGATGCATAAACATATCTTATATGACATAATGTCTATGTATAATAATGTATATTTCATGTTGTTATATATGATATTTTGGTTATACTTGTGGAATCTTCACCAGTATACCTACATACATCAGGTTCCATATAAAAATTGTTTGAACATCCCAGTGACTTGGTGAGGGAATTTTATCCTAAACATGTGCACCGTGTGAGGGGAAGTTTAGGATAAATTGCTCATCTTTGAATCATCAAAGGCTTCATAGTTAAACTTTATCTGGACCATCTTCCTCTAGATTTGATGATCTAAGTAATGTGATGTTTCCCTTTCCTGATTAGCATCTGAAATAGTTTGATTTTATTCATCGTGACCAGCACTGCTGCACCACTGGTTAAGCGTTTCGAATTTGATGAGAAAGACCACAGATTTGAAACTTAACGTAAAATGATTCAAACATATATTGTCATGTAGTATGTTGCATACTACCAAAGACTTATAGTACTAATATATACAATACCCAATTTTCGGGAAAAAAAATGTAGCCACCTACATTCGGGGAGTTTCTAGAATAAACACAATGATCAAAATTCTGGATATTAGTCTAGTTATCATGAAGTCCTTCAGTCCTTGTGAACATTTTTAATGTATGCTGCCTATATTTTTGCTGAAATGTTTTTATTTATGGAACTTTTTTTAACAGATGTACAGCCAAGCCATTTTTGCATTTTTGGAAAAAATGATGGCCTCAAAATTCCCAGAAAACAAACTTCTCAAAGAACATCACAGGATAAACCTTCCAATATTAAAACATTACGAGCTAAATCTCTTAAAGATAGCCTATCGATCGCTTTTGGTTATATCAACAACAGGAATCTCTATACTTTTCCCATACTTCAATCAAGTTTTAGGAGTTATCGGTGCTATAAACTTTTGGCCGCTGGCTATATATTTCCCTGTAGAAATGTATTTTCGGCAGCAGAAAGTAGAGGCCTGGACAAGAAAATGGATCAGTCTTCGGCTTTTTAGCATTGGGTGCTTCGCTGTTAGCCTTTTCGCCTTGGTTGGCTCTCTTCAAGGTCTTTTTAGTCCGAAGTTGGCTTGATATGATGCCGATGGATTGGCTTATGAAACACATGAAGAAGTTAATTTTTTCCGCAGAAGATTGCTTTGATTGTTGGTGAAAATGTTCTTCGAGCTAGCTTTTTTAGGCATGAATGAACGTTTGGTGAACATGTATGTATATAATGCGAGATTTCATAGCATAAATATGTTTGCAGAATACATGGTGGTTATGATTTGCTTGTGCAGTAAGATGTGGATGCAGGAACGCTATTAATAAGATATTGGGATGGTTCTGGGCTCTTGCACTTCTTTATCACTGTATCGGTCAATTTATTGGACACACACATTTATCTATCTCTACAATGCTTGAATTGTCCATGTTATTCATATTGGACACTTCTTATGATTTGTATTGTTGTGTTGACTTTATTGTTTGTATTTCTTGTTTTTAGTTTTTTCCTTTAAGGGTTAACTTAAATTCCTATAAGTCCAAATGAAAACGTGTCAAGAAATGTGCAGGACAGCATGAGTTGTTCATAATTTTATGAACTTTGCTACACTACGCGAAAGAATTTCTGATATAATAGCCGAAATAAAGAGAAATAGATGGGATCCTATATTCTAATTTTAAGGTTGAATTCAAACAATTCATGGTGGTCTCTACATCCTAATTTTATTCCCCTCTGAATTACACGGCCGGATCTTGCTTGGCAAATTCCCCGATTTTCGGGTCTTGTAGCACTTTGCCCGGGTAAACTGGACAATGGTATGGTTCGTGTACAATTCATGTGGATCAGTGACCCTTGACATATGAACATAGTATATCGCAGTCAGGCCAGGTTTCAAGCCAAGCCGGCTCAAGCGGGCCTATGGCAACCCTCTTGATAAGGGTCAACGAGAGGGTGGAAATCTGCCAAACTAGTGTTAAGTTATAAATAGTCCTTCCTTCTAAAAGTCTGCGTAGAGGAAACAAAAAGAATTACTGTGTACTTTGAGTGGTATACAGTAGATCATGTATGTACTGTAAATGTCATATTTGAATGTTTGTATTGGCTGTAGCTTAGATGAACAGTAAAATGTTGATTAGTTGATGATACTATGTATGTTGAACAATTTTATGGGTCATAGAGTTTGTTGACATATCTTTTCGACAAGGCCATAGAGATTCATGATCAAAGCAATCAAGACATGATTCATATTCATTCATACACCAAAGGATCAAATGAAGTGGTCACAACCAGTGCATACACCCGGTTCTACAAAGCTGGGTGTCATGCTAAATTCGGTTTGACATATCCATTCATACACCAAAGGATCAAATGAAGTTCGATGATTGAGTTGTGTCAGGCTTGCACTAGGTACTCTCTGTTGTGGTTGATTTTATTGATTGACATTGAATTTTGATTTGAATCTAAAATAGCATTTGCTAGCCATATGGCCAAACTTTTCACAAATCAAACACCTTAAATAATTGTTGTTGTTCCATCCGCCTCTGTCACGGTCTTTTTGAGATTGACCTTCCCTTTGAATCTGGTTTTCTTATTTCTGTTGATTGAATGGTCCCATTTGTTGTTGTCTATTTTTTGAACTTGATGCAAAATTCACTGGATAATCATCGTGCATTATCTTCTCTGCCTTCACAAGCCAAAAATGCAGAATGAACAAACTGGATGTCTGTTATATTGGTTGTGTGGTAATATACATAAGTGATCAAAGACACATATTTTTGGTCCAAACCATTCGTAATGACCAAGATTTGTTCAATATCAGATATTTTGTGTCAACAGCACTTAGGCTGTCACATAAATTCTTGATCTTTATGAGGTGATCTCTCATGCTATACCATTTTTTCTTAAATTTTATAATTTCCTTCGGAAGTGCATTATTTTGGTAGATTATTGGAAATTGAATATTTGATCAATAGATGACCAAATTCATAAGATGTGCTGCATCCAGTGGTGGATCTAGCTTTGAAGTTCAGCTAGGACTAGGAAGTGAGGTCTAGGTATATTGGCTGAAGTTGATCTGAGCTATGGTCATGAAGTTGATTTTAGATGGGGCAAGATGTTGAATTTTTTTTTTTTTTTTTTTTTTTTTTTTTTTTTTTCAGATAAGGAATTGCCCCTTGTTGGGCTATATGTGGGTAAGCCTCTGGCTGCACCCACTATTTGTAATTAAAGATTATTGTGTGTGCATATAATGCGAGATTTCATAGCAAAATATGTTTGCAGAATACATGGTGGTTATGATTTGCTTGTATGGTAAGATGTTGATGCAAAAATGCTATTAAGATGTTGAGATGGTTCCGGGCTCATGCACCTGTTTGTCCCTGTATTGACTAACTTATTGGACACACACATTGTCTATCCCTACCGTGCTTGAATTGTCCATGCTATTCGTATTAGATTCTTCTTATTATTTGTATTGTGGTGTTGATTTTATTGTTTGTATTTATGTATTTCTTGTTTTTACCTTTTAAGGGAAAACTGGAAAATGGTACTGACTTTGGTACGATTCTTGTGGACCAGTGATCAAATAAAGATTGCTAGACACACGAACATACTCTTGTCAGACCCGATTCACACATGAAAATTGTATGACTTTGGAGGCAACAAGAGAATGGAAATAAGTAGTCCACTGTATTGTCTAAAAGCATCACCAATAAGGTTCGTAATCTTACGATCCGTAATATTCAGATTCCATAATATCACGAGCCGATAAATTCGGCATGCGAAACCAATTTAGAATTCTGAATTGATCCTTTAATAATATTACGTTCTCCAACGTCTGTTGAGGATCATTTAAGGGCAAAATCTTCAATTCAGGGTATGAACACCCTTCTATTGGAGATGATCTAATAAAGTTCTATTTCAGCTAAGTGGGTGTGCTGATGCCTCTCCATGATTTGAGTTTTGTTGTTCCATTCTTAGGCTCAGTGTATTCTACTCCCTGTTGGAGCGTTCGAGTTATAAATTTTCTATTGTTTTGTTTTGTCTTGTCATGCGTTGGGCAACCCAGATCGGACCTCTACTCAAAGCAAAATGCAATTCTGTTTTTTATTTTCTTTCTGAACCTTTTTGTCTTCGTTTTGATAATTTTGGATATTCCATTAAAATTTCGATTATGGATTTGAACTTATATTAAAAAAAAAGTCTAAATATGCCCAAAAAACACTAACCATTAGTGTAGTCTACTTTAGATTTTACTTTGACGTAATTCATGTAGTTAATAATCCCCAGTTAGTCCATTTTATTAACATAAACTAGACGAAGTTGGTTTTCTGTATTTTATTTTTCTCTAGGGAGGTGGGCCAAGCAAGGGCCATGACCACACTCCCTAATTTTAAAAAGTTAAGGTGGAAGAAAGAATAAAAAGAAAAAAATTATTTGCCCTCTGTTGAAAGTCTGCTTAGAGGAAACAAAAAGAACTCTTTGCGTATATGTTGGTCATGTATAATCACCAGCTTTCAGCTCATTACGCCATAAACGGCCTAACGCAACAACAACAAAAATGTTGGCATAGGTCAAAAAAATATTGGTATAGGTCTTTGACAATATTTTTCGAGTAATGCAATTTTCACCGTTGTTGTAAACCTCAAAGGCAACATTTTGACTATCTACGACAACATAACAAATAATGTTACAATAAATTCATATTTAGGTCAATAGCAACATCCTTAGGTGTCTGTAGCAACATTCCAAAAATATTGTTATAGATATTAATATTAATATAAAATATATAGTGGAAAATAGAGAGAAGGACAAAGTTAACAAAATTTTAAACCAAAAGTATGACAAGTTTTAAAATTGGAGAGAATGACAAGTTGTAGGGTAAAAGTAAAAATGAGAGTGGGCCCCCCTGAATTTCACTTTTGCCTAAGTTTTGTCCTTCTTACCAATTTCAAAACTTTGTATACTTTTAGCTAAAAAATTTGTTAAGTTTGTCCTTCAAAAGAAATTCCTCAAATATATATATATATATACACACACATATATATATATATATATATATACATATACATATATATATATATATACATATATAACAAAAAGGAGAATTAAATGCTACTACACAAAATAAAATATTCAAACAGTTTTTTTGTTCAAATAAATATTTTATTTCAACATTTGAAATAGTACATATTTCTAACTCCACTATTTACAATTCACTGTTAATAACATAGTCAGTCACGTATACATATATTGCTCATTACATCACTCAGTTCACTCATTACATATGCAGTTTCATTTTATACAGATACCAATACTGATAAATATATGCGGAGCCGAAGGCGAACCGAGAGTCGAGTCGAATGCGAGCTGAGAAGCGGGTCCGGGCGCAGCGCCGGTGGGGTCTGGGGCCCGACAGTCCTGGTGGCGATCGACCTAATTACTTAGGTCGAACAAGTGGGCACCGCCCGATTCATCCAATTTTGGAGGACCAAGCCTTCTTTGAAACAACGTTTTTTTGTTTCAAACTTCCACTTCTGTAACAACCCTGCTAATCACAACTACTATCTGAAACAATACAACTTGAGATTAAATTTAGGCAAAACATGTTGTACATATATCAAACCTCTCCATTAGAATTGTACAGGAAGATAGACAAGTATTGAGATCATATGATCACTGGATTGCATTATAAATTGTATTATGTCACAATACTATAATTTTGTTAGACTTCATAACATACTGAGATGAGTTCTGGTCTCATGAAAAGAACATGATATATGGATTACAACAGACTAAGTGAATGACAAATAATCTAATAACCATATAAGCACTAACAAAAATATAATCACCTTTTACTGATTCATGACTAGTTTCAGTCGAAGCCTTTTAGCATGAAGAATCTCAGTCTATCTCTGTCAGCATAGTTCCACAGTGCAAGAACACAAATTTGGCATAATCATCCTCTCACTTCTATAACATTTTCTTCGAGGAATTGCCTTTGAAAACCATCTACAAGCAACTGAAGGCCAACATATCAGGTTATAATATATAACGGAAAATAACATATCAGGTTACAACATCGCAACTGAAGGGTCCAATTCACAACCAAATCGGTGCTACAAATCTAACTCTAGAAATTCAATTCCATAAAATCTAATTTCAGTTGAGTCATTCATCACGAAATTAAATTCTAGAAAGTTTGAATATTTCCAACTCGAAAAAATCGGAGCTACAAATCATAACCAAATCTAATGTTGAAATTAGAGATTATTTAGGGATTCAAAACCCTATAAATTCATTTGAATTCATCACAGGCGAAGGTGGGATTGAAATCGAACAACAAAACAATAATCAAAAGTGAAAAGAGGCAAAATCACATACTAATTTCTGAGATCGATTTCATCTCAACAAGACCAGGATCGAAGATTATCGGAGCACCTGTAGCATTTGTGAAATTAATGATGAGACGGGCAGTTGTAATTCAAAGCAATCAGAGGATCATCTCGAATTAAAGAAGTTGAAGTAGCAGTTTGTTGGAGAGGGTAAAACCCTAGTTTTCGATCGACCATTAAAGTGGAAGCCGACTGTATTTTTTTTCTCAAGTGAAAATAACGTGAATTATGTTCCAACAGGAAAATGAAAATTTGGGGAAAAGAAGATGGGGAGATGAAGGAAAATCAGAATGACACAAATTAGTAACGTGGACCATTGGATCGTGTTGATGCAGATCGCCACGTAGGATATGGAAAGGCTACTATAGCAACACTGTATAAAATGTTGCATTGTGTTACACCTGTTTTACTAGAGCAGAATATTTTTATGGCTAAGGTAACACCAAAAATAGAATGTTGCAGTAGGACCAAAATATTATAGCTATCGGGACATTTTGGCTGGCGACACCTTGCAAATTCGTTGCATTAGGTCGTTTATGGTGTAGTGGTTGTTTTCACAGTGCATCACTAATGCATTACTGTGTACTTTGAGTAGTATACAGTAGATCATGTATGTACTGTAATGTCATATTTGAATATTTTTATTGGTTGTTCCTTAGACGAACAGTAAAATGTTGATTGGTTGATGGTAATATGTATGTTGAACAATTTTATGGTCATAGAGTTTGTTGACATGCCTTTTTGATAAGGTCGTAAAGATTCATCACCAAAACACTCAAGACATGATTCAAATCCATTCATACACCAATGGATCAAATGAAGTGATCACAACTAGTGCATACATCTGCTTCGACAAAACTGGGTGTTATGCTAAATTCGGTTTGACATATTCTCGGTTCTATGAAGGCGTTGGCACAAGCTCTGGCTCGACAAACATCCTGTTCGACTATGTTGATCTAGGGATAGATTGAACCGAACAATATCACTTTTCGATCTGTTCTTCTGCATCGTGACCCAGCTTACGATCTCTTCTTTCTCCAGATCGACCTCCACATGTCCTTACCTAACTAGGCCTGGACATCTTCTATAAATAGCCTCCTAAAGCTACAGAAAATGGCTTTTGGCTTCTCTAAGTGTTTTTACTGTCTGTAATCACAGTGTACTCAGGATTTCTTAATCTCATAGCTTTCTAATCATCTTTTAATCAATATTTAAAGAGAAGTTATAACGTGGACATAGACAACTCATAGCCGGAATACTATAAATTCCTTGTGTATGATTTTCTCCCATTTTCATTTACTATTTCTTCATTTTGTTCTTTTCACAACAATCTTTAGGTGTTTGTGCCACTTTTTGGTGCAAACATTCTGGTGCTTTCACCGAAATCAGAATTCTCAGAGCTTAGGATTTTTTAATCTACTATTTAGATCAGCACATCCAAAAAGAAATCCTATATTTCATCATCTCAAACAAGAATGGTTTCAAAGCATACTACTGCTCCTACTAGGTTCTCCAGCAGTCGTTTTCAAGCCAAAGCTACTCAAGTTGCCACTCCAGAATTTGGTTCGACATTGTCGAACCGGGCTAGAAACCAACCTGCTGCCACCATCTCTCATGTCGATCGAGCTCCGTCCACTACATATCGAACTAGAGATGATTTCATCGAGCTAGCAAGATTGAATGACATAACAACAACATTTAATGACCAAATGCGCAAACATCACCTTGAGGTAAGATATGAACAGAATGGCGGCGCAATGGGAAGAACTCAAGAGTTAGAGAGCTCCTACTCCACCCTACCAACAAACAGAAGCCTCATCTTCTTTTGGACGGAGCATAGACGCAGCACAACAACAATAATCCAAAGGACCTCAAAACGTCCAAGAGCTCTGGTTCAACAGGCTTCCGGCTCGACATGCCGAACCGGCTCGGGTCGACAATGTCGAACGGACCAATACCGAGCTAGGAACTATCGATACCACTTCTTCACCTTACTGGGTTCCCACCAGATCTCGCGATGCCTCTAGTACCTTTCGTGCTCCTATGCTTCCTCCTCGCGTCCTATGATTGACTGAGACAATAGAGCCAAGGAAGTACTGCCCGGACGACGACTCGAGTGACGTTGCCTGTTGTGGGAATGGAAAGGGCTAGGCAGGGCGAGATCTTAGAATCAAGGTTTTTCTTCAATACGCCTGATTCGAGTGTCATGGTGAGGCATATAATGAATGACAGCTGGGGATTTAATAATGAAGACTAGGGAATTGACTGTAGTCACATGCCATTCACTGATGACATTTTCGGGGCTGAGTTTCCTTTAAGTTTCAACTTGCATCAAATGAATCCTTACTCAGGCAGGACTGACCCTCTCTATTACTTGATGAGGTACACTTGGTATATGAAATCGAAGAACCCTCAGGACGCCATTATGTGTAAAGTGTTACCTATTTACCTTGATAAGGTCACGCTTATGTGGTTTACCAGGTTGCCTCCAAGGTCTGTGCCTAATTTCAAGGATTTCGGTAAAATGTCCTTTAATCGGTTCCGTTTCCATGCCTCCAAGTCAAAGGATGTCATGTCCCTCTCCCGTATGAATCAATCCCACGGTGAGACGCACAAAGACTATCTCGATGCTTCAACATTGCTATCACTGAAATTATCAATCCTAATCCAGAGATGATTCTGATGGCTCTGGTTGATGGTATTGCTCCAAAGACTGAATTTGGAACTTATCTGACTGGGAAGCCTCCCTCAACCCCTGAACAATGTCTATTTGCATATCAAAGAGGCTGATAGGAGACGGAAGAGGAGAGCAAGTGATGTAGTGAATGAAGATGTTCAAAGTAATGTAGCCGTGAAATCGTTCGAAGATAATTCCGAGAATTTTGAAGTTAATAATGGGGATCACAATAAACGGAACAACAATCAGAGTAGGAACAACAACGGAAGAGGCCATAACCAGAAGGGGAAGCTTAGAAGTGACCCTGGTTCTTAACTTTTGATAAGTACACTCCCTTGAATGATATGTTGTAGAACGTGTATCTAGACATGTGTAGTACCATGCAATATAAGAAGCCATTTCCACGAGAATCTACGGAGAAGGAAGTTCATATTGAAAAGTTTTTCATATTCCATGAGATATATGAGAGATATATGACCATACAGCTAACTAGTGCCATCGAGACATTGTGGAGAAACTTATTCGTGATGGGGATTGAGATGAGTACAATGTAGCCCCTCGGGATAGAAGACTTCAGACCCTAAACGACAAGGTCAGGCAATTCCAAGAGCTGCCACCTAACTTAGGAATAAATTTATTTTCATTAATCTTGTTATCAGAAGACCGCATCCGGTGGATTTTAATATCCAAACCATGGAACATTGTGCTATTGCGATAAACACGTTAAGAACAACGAATATGATACCACACACACGACTGCTCTGGTGAAACAGTGTAGGACAATGAAGGATGATATTGTCTTCTGTAGTCATGAAACCGAGGGGTGGAAGCCCCAACTATTGTTCGTCTTGTTATTCCAGCCATAATTGGGCCTGCGTTAGTGCGAAAAGTCCTTATTAACTGTGGGATTTCCATAAACATTTTATTAAAGAGCCTACGACCAGATGATGCTAGAGGCTAAAGACATGAACCCATGTAAAGACCGAATTCATGGCTTCAATAGCACATCAAACATACCGGTAGGAATGGCTGAAATACTAGTTAAGTTGGACAAGGAAGACCATCGGAGAGTGCAGATCGTCAAGTTTCTGGTAGTGGATGTTAACTCTATACAATGCCTTTTTGGGCCGACCAAACCTTGTTGAATTCCGAGCATGCATATCTTCATGGTGCTTGCACTTGAAGTTTCTGAATGAGAATGGAGTTGGAACAGTAGGAGGAGATCAGACAGTAGGGCAAGCGTGCTACTTGACCGAATGGAAAGATGCCTACATCAAAGAATAGGGAATGGCTATAGACAATTCCATTCGTATTCAAGATTCATCCGCATAGCAAGTAAAGAAATCCTGGCCTGGGTAGTACAGTTGTCAGCTCAAAAGTATTAATTTTAGAAAAGACGAGGAGTCAGGATATCAAAGGGAGACTCACAACAAGTCGACGGTTGTGATTTCGGATCATAATGACAACCCTTCTAAGGTCTTGAAATCGGATCCCACCATAGGCCACTTCGGATGGGGGAACTGACTAACTTCCTCTATGCAAACCTTGATGTGTTTTCCTAGACACATGCTGATACGTGTTGGATATCACCGACTATCATGATCCATTCACTCAACATCGATCCGAAGTATGTCGCAGTTAAGCATAACAGACATATGCTCAATGCTGAGAGGTAGGCAGCTCTAATGATAGAGGTTGAAAACTAAAGAGTAACGGATTCATTCGTGATTCGTTGTATCCCAAGTGGATATTAAATCCAGTTCTTATAAAGAAATCAAATGGGAAGTGGTGGGCGTGCATCGATTTTTCTGACTTGAGAATAAAGCTTTCCCCATAGACGACTTTCTTTATACTGCACTATTTTATTTAAATATAATATTTTATTTCAATATCAAACAGTACAATTTTTATACTGCACTATTTGTACATCTCACACATATTCATTACAGTACAATAAATTTCATTTCATACATATACAGTTTCATATACAGTAATTCTCACTACAGTTCTCATCTCACTCATATACAATTTTATATATACATTCACTTTGACTCATATACACTGGCATATATACATTCTTTGCTAAATCTTTTGTCTTTCATATTCCATCTTCATAGCATCTTCACACTCAGTCCAGCCATCACCTTCTTACCTGTCACATAAAACACACACATAGTACACTGCAATAGAAATAAAACCGAATAAATGCAAATATAAATTTTATTTATAAAATTTTATTTGCCCCAGATTTCTAGTGTGTTTCTCATCATTTTTCATGACTCGATCTTATTTATTAATTTATCCAACTGTGTCTAGATAGATTGTGATATTCACAGTGATTCTGTAAATACCACAAGGCAATTAGTGTATATACAAAATATTTCAGTGCAGGGACAAGAATATTTTCTGAATGGCTGCATATACACATGTGTATACATACACGTGTGCACTGCCACGCCAATCCAGTGTGCAACTAAGGAGTAGCCACGTGGACCATCTCGACTCAGTGCACAGCTCATAGTCATGTCAAATAACCAAGTTTTCAAATAGAATGTGCACCACAAGTATGCAGTGAATACACATGCAAATCAGCGAGCATATTCATGGCAGATTCACAAGGCAGTACAACTAGCTAAAAATAAATTTACATGAACATGTAAGATGTCGAGCATCATAGATGTACATGTCATCAGGAGTCAAAACAGCTACAAGTTCGGCTCAATTTCAATGGCAAGTAACATACAAGACTTAAAGTTACATGAAACAAGAACCAACATGATACAAGCATTATGAACAAGTGCTTCAGGGTTCAGCACATACATGTCATAATATGAAACAAGCTTAGCAAATACAAGGTGCAATAAACATGCAGCAAGTATCATAAGCATCAACAATGAATAGTTTGTCAAAACAGAGTGAAGTACATGGTTGCAATTCAAAATGGTCCAGCATTCCAGTTATGGCATGGTCTATGGAGAATACAAAGTTGTGTGCATCTCAAGCCAGCATGGGAGTGTGACATGGAGCATAATAGTTAAAATGCAAGCATGGATGGTGGTATATTAAAGATGTGCACAAAACAGCAAAGTGTCGAGCAATACACAAAATGGATATGTCCAATATGGCAACACAAAACTGTGGTGTTGTGAGCATAGTGCAGGTGTAAATGAAATGGCCGAGTTGGCACAACAATGCAAGAATACATACTGGAAACACAATGGCAAGAATGACATGGTACAAGTTAAATCAGTGAAGTGCTCATGTGCTCAAGTATACATAAGGCAACACACAGCAAGCATGGTGTTCTTCTTCGTCAAGCAAAACATGATTGGCAATGAAATGGTGACAAGGCAGAAATCTTACTTGAGTTGTGCACAATAAATTTAATGAGAACATCATAAGTAAGGAAGTGAAGTATTGAGAAATAAATCACAAATTGAAATCTGGTTTTAAAGGTTGGTTTCTAGCAAAGTGCATCCTATTCTTTTTATGGCAAGAAATTTTTTTGTTTCAAAAGTTTTCTAGCAATAACAATGTTTGGAAAGGAAATTCAATTCCTGAATTTATGAAATCATTTTTGGAAGGAAAAGTCGACGCATTTTTCTCAAATGATTCCATCAACACAATCAAGGAATTTCATAAATTTGGCAAGCAACAGTCTTTACTGGAAAGGCAGCAATTCAAAGAATTAAACAAAGTGGGACAAGGTTTGTTATTTCCAGTTTTTCACAAGATTTACTTGGCAATTAATCAGAGGGTTAATTACAGAAATCAATTGAAGAAATATTTGGCAAGATTTCAATTCGAAAATTATGGACAAGAAATCATGTGTGCATCAAGCTAAATCAGAGAGCACATATATGGCTGAGAAAAATTCATGCAAGGGATTTTATCAAGGCCAAGAGATTCAAAGTTGGACAAGCATGTTCTTAAGGAATGGTTTATTGTGTATTCAATCATACGAAAGAGTCTCAATTAAATAGTTTCCAAAAGTCATCAGGAACCATTTCAATCAAGGAAATCACGCAAGGGGGAAATGAATTCGAAGTTCCAGAACATGTCCAGATTCATCGCAAGTTACATGCAAGATCATTTCAAGTCGAGAATCATTTAATCAAAAAAGGGAAATAAACGCAATTCAAATCAGCCAAGTCACATTTTTGAAATTAGAGATATCAATTAGGGTTTCGATTCTAGACCCTATAAATGACACCAATACATCACTGGTATAAGGTGATCGAAAACCAACACAACAATTCAGAGAGAAAATCAAAGAAATCAAGTCAGTAGAACTCACAGTTTTCGGTCAAAGAAATTCCCAAATCGTAGACAAAGCAAGCCACAATGATTCTAGCTTCAGAGATAATCCATACATCAAGCAATCGATTTGATTTGGGGCAAATTTCAGAAACCCTAGTTTCAATTTTCACTTTCCAGCTGCCGCCATTTATTTTCCAAAAGCAAGAGGACGGGATAAAATAAAAAGTGGGTGCACCAATTCTATAAGTGGTTTGCCAAGTCAAGTATTAAAGGGGAGATTAATTTTTCTTTATAAAGGCTAGGGTTTTGTGTAGTTTTAAATTCTGTTGTAAATTTTAATTTGTTCTGAAAATTGTCCAAATAGTTCTTCTAGAGTCTGTAAAATTTTAGAGGATTCAGTTAGGGGTTAACTGGCAGTTTACTAGAGTCTGTAAAAACTACGGACACAGGTTACGGGTTTGTAATATGGGAAAATCTGATCTAGGGGATTAGATCAGTCTAAGGTTTTGAGCGTAGGATTAGAATAGGAGCGAGGGGTTCGCGAGTGTATATGGTCTTGTATGCGGCACCTGTTCTTTTACCTAGTAGAAACCTTAGGAATTCAGCAGTAGGCAGGGTTTTGCCGAAGCTGGGTGTATCTGTGTGTGATTTATTTTTTGCACTTTTATTTTTGCTGCATTCTATGATCTGTTTATTATTTTAATATCCTGTTAGATTTTTAATTCAGCAAAAAACTGTGATAAACCCTATTCACCCCCCCTAGGGTTAATCTAGATCCAACAAATGGTATCAGAACCTGGTAATTTCATTAACTCTAGAGTTATGGGTCATCCTAGATGTCAGTCTTCTGAGAGTCAGTCCAGTGATATTCCAATTATTTTCAATGGAACAGATTTTTTAATATTGAAATCAAAATACGAATTATATTTAAAATCTGTTAATTTTGAATATTGGAATATTATTGAAAATTTGGGAGATATTTTAGATAAGAATAATAAGGTTTTGAATGCTCGTGTTATGCATATTATTTATTCCTATCTTGATAATGATCAATTAAAATTTATCTCTTATTGTCTAACTGCGCAGGATATCTGGAAAACTCTCAACACGCTGTATGGAAAATATGACGACTGCTCAAAACCCCAGAGTGGTAACTCAGATTCGGGTAGATCAAACGATGGAGAATCAACAGATGGTGGAGCTGAAAATTTCTCATATGAAGATTTGATTTATATGTGTGTTGATTTAACTAAATCTATTGATAAACTCAAATCTAAAAACAAATCTCTGAAATCTAGGAATTCTGAGTTGACCAGCAAAATTTATGATTTGGAATCACAGCTTGAATATTTTAAAAATTCTTCAAATTCAGATTGCTAATATTGTTTGAAATTGGAAACCAATCTTGTTCATCTCAATAAAAACATTCAAAAAATTGAAAAGGAAATTCTGTTCTTAAAAGAAAACAAGATTGAGTTATCAAGTTTGAACAATTTTCTACAAAAGGAATTTGAAATTTTTAAGACTGATATAAATTCCAAATTTGAATTTGCTGAAAAGGAAAATTTGTTCAAATCTGATTTTGAAAGAACTTGAAATCAAGATTGAAAAATCCAAGAAATTTGAGACTGAAAAACAAAAACAATTTGAATCTGAGATCTCGGAATCCTAAGCCAAAATTAAATTACTTGAAAATCAGAATTTGGTTCTGAAACAATATGATGCTAATAGAAATATCACTAATAATTGTTGTTTAAATTTAATACAAGAAAATGGTGATCTTAAATCCAAAATTCAACGATTAGAATCAACATTGGATAAATTTTCTAATGGAGAAAAATCATTGAATATGATGTTGCAAAACCAAAATTTTATTGGAAATAAATGTGGTCTTGGCTTCGGGAAAAATAATATTTTTGAAAGACGGAATTCAAATGATTTTAAAAATCCTTCAAACTTCTTTGAAAAGAATCGACTTGATAATTTGAACTCTGATAATTTCAAAGGTTTTTTGAATCATAAATGTGATGTGAATTTGTTTGATAAAAATCCGTTTAAACCATTCTGGATCCCAAAAGGAAATACAGCGAATTCATTTAATTTCAAACAGATTTGGGTCCCTAAAGGTACTTTGGTAAATTTTGATGGATTGTTATATAAACAAGTTTGGGTACTAAAACATATGTATACAACTGTGAGTGGCTTTACTAATTTTTTTAGACCACTCGATCCTCTAAATTGTTGGGTACCAGAGGTGGCTGAGGAACTACTGTGCTAAAAAAGAGAAACTGAATTCAAACTGCTTCATATCATTGAATATCCACAGTTCCTTAGCCAAAGCTTGTTGAGTTAGAGATTCTGATTTACATTGGATTTTGGTACGATCTCTAAACTCACCTTTGTAAATATTCTTTGTTTTTATTATCTTTGTTTATTTCTCCTTCTGTCCCTTCTATTTATTTTTCTTGTTTTTATTTGTCACTATCATATCTTTGTAACTTCTTGGGATTCCTTAACTTCCAATTGCAGAATTCATATTTTTCTGGATATTCGCTTCATCTGTATAAAACTCTGATGTTTTTTATCATTTCTAGATCTTGAATTTAATTTTGTAAGTATCTACATTTTTATTTGAAGTTTGTTTTCTGATTCTCTGAATTCATAATAGTGTTATGTATTCTTGTCATATCTTGAACACTGTTGATTCGAATTCTCAATTTTTGAAGATTTGAAAGGTTTGTAAAATTTCACACATCTTTGTTGTTTTGAGTCTTTTCTGATTCTTTTTGGAAAGTCTTGATACTCATTACAACACTCTATTATTTATCAGTTGTGATAATTTCAGAAATTTTCAGATTGGCTTGAATATTTTAAATTGTCTTTAATCGGTGATACATCTTGAAAATTCATCTTTATTCATGATTATTATGGTTGAAATTAGGTTTGTTTGAAATCATCTGAAATTCTTGATATTTTGAATATCACACACCACTTAAATTTGAAATTATCAATCTTGTGTGAATAATTCATTATATCTCAAACTTGACATTGATTCAAGTGATTTCAAATAAATTATTTTTAATTTTTTGGATCATGAATACCTCTTTACTTGATGTAAATGATCTAAAATTACTCTTATACTTATCAGAGATAATTTTGAAAATACTTTGAAAAAATGGTCTTAATTCTCTCTACTATTTCATGGTTATTTGTTTGTTTAAAATCATTTGAAATTATTGATTTATTGAATCACACACATATCTTGAATCTGAAATTTACACTCTGGTGTGATTGATTCACTTATTTTTAATCATTGGATCATGAATCATCTTATGTGACCGTCATCTTGACAAGTATGATTTGAAACTATTTTCTGTGCTGCTCTGATACTGTTTTGAAAAATGTTTGTTTTGGAATCATCTGTTTGCTGCTATGATACATCTGCATAATATGTTATCTTGTCTGCTTGGGCTTTGTACTTATAATTCTTTTGTCCATGATATTCTTGTTTGTCTCTAGTATCATGTCAAAATTCTCATTAATTGAGACATCAAGTGGTATCGGTTTAGATGTGTTGTTGTTGCGTTGCTGTATATATTTTAGTTCCCTCTTACTTTGTATAACTCTTCATATCCCTCTTGTGATTGATTTTCAAATTTTAAGATTATTTGTTGATTATTCATTTAGAAATTGAAATCAATATCCAAATTGAACTGTATTTATAATTCATCAAAATTATTATCAGAATTTGAATTTGTGATGAATTGTGACTGCAGTGTATTTCACAACAAGAGGAGATTTTATTTAGATTTTTCATGATGGTTGAACATTTATTATAATATCTTTGAATTAGCAATTATTTCACGACCATTTTCTTTATCTACCATTATTCCGTCATCCATCATGTTTTTTATATTAATGTGGAGAGTTTAATATGTTTTTTAAAAATCATCGTGAATAAACAGTGAAAATATTTGTGATAGAAATGGGACTATGTTATTATTCAGAATTAGTGATAATTGAAAATTTTCAATGATCTCGGTACAGTTGATCATATTTCATAATATTATTAATTTAAAATTTATTTCACAAACCATTTTTGTACCTATCGCATTTCTATCATCCATATTGGTTTTATATACTGATGAGTTTTTTATTCTTTTGAAGCTGAGAACGATAAATATATAATTAATTTATAAGTGTGTCTCTAACCTCATTTAAAAATCCAAGCTCTGATCATGCATGGTTATGAAACAACTTATAATTTAAGCTGCGATTGACCTCATTTAAAAATCCAAGCTCTGGTTATGCGTGGTCAGTGTACTCTTAAATTAAAAGAAAAAGAAAAGAAAATAATTTGAATAAATAAACAATTTATATGAAATTCTCCTTGGTGCATAAAAACCAGCCTATCGATCCATTTTTCTATTTGTGAAATGTGTTGAAATCTTATGACGTATTATGATTTGTTGATTGATAGGTATTGGGATTTGAGATTATTTGATTTTGTCACTTAAATCGAATAATTAACCATTGTCCAAATCCATCACTCTTTTTGTGCTCAATTTTATAAAATTCTTTTGAAAATAATTGGAAATCATTTTTTCAACTCTCCCCATTGTTATAAATTTCATCGTAAATCTATCATTCTTCAATGTGAAATATGTCACTAGTTCTTAGTTTATTATGATTTTTTGTTTGACTGATTAAGATTTATGATAACCGTTCTTCCTCTTATGCTAAAATTATATTTTTAGTCAATTTTCATCTATATTTTAAATTCTGAATCCTTTTGATGATAACAAAAGGGGAGAATGGATTGAGATTTTGATTTATGAGTGAATATTTTATAAATTGTTTTTAATTTGGAAAATTTATTATTATTCATTCATTTCACTCATGCACAATTATAAGGGGAGTTTTCTGTTGTAGGGGTAGCTAAAAAATAGGGGGAGTTCAATATTCATTGTCAAACACATTTATTATGATCAAAATCTTTTATTTGTTTGTCATCATCAAAAGGGGGAGATTGTTGTATATGACGTAGTTGTATACACAATTATATGATTTTTGTTTGATGATAACAACCAAATATATGTTTGTTGTTGTACTATTTCACATATACATACAGATAGAAATATAATGTTTATATTTAAATAAAATACGACTGTACATAAATTTAAATATTCACACAGTATTTTATTTAAATATAATATTTTATTTCAATATCAAACAGTACAATTTTTATGCTCCACTATTTGTAGATTTCACAGATATTCATCACAGTACAATAAGTTTCATTTCATACATATACAGTTTCATATACAGTACTTCTCACTACAGTTTTCATCTCACTCATATACAATTTTATATATACATTCACTTTGACTCATATACACTGGCACATATACATTCTCTGCTAAATCTTTTGTCTTTCATATTATGTCTTCACAGCATCTTAACACCCAATCCAGTCATCACCTGCTTTCCTATCACATGAAACACACACATACAATACACTGCAATAGAAATAAAACCGAATATACGCAAATATAAATTTTATTTTTAAAATTTTATTTTCCTCAGATTTCTGATGTGTTTCTCATCATTTTTCATGACTCGGTCTGATTTATTAGTTTATCCAACTGTGTCTAAACAGCTTGTGATATTCACAGTGATACAGTGTAAATACCACAAGGCAGTCAGTGTATATACAAAATATTTCAGTGCAGGGACAAGAATATTTTCTGAATAGCTGCATATACACACGTGTATATATACACATGTGCATTGCCATGCCAATCCAGTGTGCAACTGAGGAGTAGCCACGTGGACCATCTCGACTTAGTGCACGGTTCATAGTCATGCCAAATAACCAAGTTTTCAAATAGAATGTGCACCACAAATATGCAATGAATATACATGCAAATCAGCGAGCATATTCATGGTAGATTCACAAGGCAGTACAACTAGCTAAACATAAATTTACATGAACATGTAAGATGTCGAGCATCATAGATGTACATGTCAGCATGAGTCAAAACAGCTACAAGTTCGGCTCAATTTTAATGGCAAGTAACATGCAAGACTTAAAGTTACATGAAACAAGAACCAGCATGATGCAAGCATTATGAACAAGTGCTTCAGGTTTCAGCACATACATGTCATCATATGAAACAAGCTTAGTAAATACAAGGTGCAAGAAACATGCAGCAAGTATCATAAGCATCAACAATGAATAGTTTGTCAAAACAGAGTGAAGTACATGGTGGCAATTCAAAATGGTCCAGCATTCCAGTTATGGCATGGTCTATGGAGAATACAAAGTTGTGTGCATCTTAAGCCAGCATGGAAGTGTGACATGGAGCATAACAGTTAAAGTGCAAGCATGGATGGTGGTGTATTAAAGATGTGCACAAGACAACAAAGTGTCGAGCAATGCACGAAATGGACATGTCCAATATGGCAACACAAAGACAATGGTGCTGTGAACATAGTGCAGGTGTAAATGAAATGGCCGAGTTGCCGCAACAATGCAAGAATACAAACTGGAAACATAATGGCAAGAATGACATGGTACAAGTTAAATCAGTCAAGTGCTCATGTGCTCAAGTATACACAAGGCAACACACAGCAAGCATGGTGTTCTTCTTCGTCAAGCAAAACATGATTGGCAATGAAACGGTGACAAGGCAGAAATCTTACTTGAGCTGTGCACAATAAATTGAATGAGCACATCATAAGTAAGGAAGTGCAATATTGAGAAATAAATCACAAATTGAAATCTGGTTTTAAAGGTTGGTTTCCAGAAAAGTGCATCCAATTCTTTTTATGGCAAGAAATTTTTTGTTCCAAAAGTTTTCTAGCAATAACAATGTTTGGCAAGGAAATTCAATTCCTGAATTTATGAAATCAATTTTGGAAGGAAAAGTTGACACATTTTTCTCAAATGATTCCATCAACACAATCAAGGAATTTCATAAATTTGGCAAGCAACAGTCTTTACTGGAAAGGCATCAATTCAAAGAATTGAACAAAGTGGGACAAGGTTTGTTATTTCCATTTTTTCACAAGATTTACTTGGAAATAAATCAGAGGGTTAATTGATGAAATATTTGGCAGGATTTCAATTCGACAATTATGGATAAGAAATCATGTGTGCATCGAGCTAAATCAGAGAGCACATATATGGCAGAGCAAAATTCCTGCAAGGGATTTTATCAAGACTAAGAGATTCAAAGTTGGGCAAACATGTTTTTAAGGAATGATTTATTGCATGTTCAATCATACGAAAGAGTCTCAGTTAAATAGTTTCCAGAAAGTCACCAGGAACCATTTCAATCAAGGAAATCACACAAAGGGGAAATGAATTCGAAGTTCCAGAACATGTCCAGGTTCAACGCAAGTTACACGCAAGATCATTTCAAGTCGAGAATCATTTTTTAATCAAAGAATCAAAAAAGGGAAATCAACGCAATTCAAATCAGCCAAGTCATCATTTTTGAAATCAGACATATCAATCAGGGTTTCTATTCTAGACCCTATATATGACACCAATACATCACTGGCATAAGGTGATCGAAAACCAACACAACAATTCAGAGAGAAAATCAAAGAAATTAAATCAGTTGAACTCACAGTTTTCGATCAAAGAATTTCCCAAATCATGGACAAAGCAAGCCACAGTGTTTCGAGCTTCAGAGATAATCCATACATCATGCAATCGATTTGATTTGGGAAAATTTTTAGAAACCCTAGTTTCAATTTTCACTTTCCAGCCGCCGCCATTTATTTTCCAAAAGCAAGAGGATGGGATAAAATAAAAAGAGGGTACACCAATTCTATAAGTGGTCGACCAAGTCAAGTATTAAAGGGGAGATTAATTTTTCTTTATAAAGGCTAGGGGTTTGTGTTGTTTTAAATTCTGTTGTAATTTTTAGTTTGTTCTGAAAATTATCCAAACAGTTTTTCTAGAGTCTGTAAAATTCTGGAGGATTCAGTTAAGGGTTAACTGGCAGTTTACTAGAGTCTGTAAAAACTAGGGTCACAGGATATGGGTTTGTAATCTGGGGAAATCCGGTCTAGGGGATTAGATCAGTCTAGGGTTTTGAGCGTAGGATTAGAATAGGAGCGAGGGGTTCGCGAGTGTACATCGTCTTGTATGTGGGATCTGTTCTTTTACCGAGTAGAAACCTTAGGAATGCAGCAGTAGGCAGGGTTTTGCCGAAGCTGGGTATATCTGTGTGTGATTTATTTTCTGCACTTTTATTTTTGCTGCACTCTATGATCTGTTTATTATTTTAATATCCTATTAGATTTTTGACTCAGCGAAGAATTATGATAAACCCTATTCACCCCCCTCTAGGGTCAATCTAGATCCAACAGAAAGGAGAGATGGTCTGAAGGGAATCCACTGATATGGATCCCGCTGTGATTGATTCGAACTTTTTGGAGATGATTCCCTTCATGCAATGCCTTTATCTCTACTATGCTTAAGGCACCCTTCTTTCCAGATTCACTCATGAAGATGACATCCTCTTCACTTTCAAGCTGGAAACCCCACCATCCAGTCCTTTCAGTGCATCGATCAATCCTTTGTCTTTATCTGGATCATCGACAACTAAATCTCAGTGGGGTACCCAAGGCTCGTTAGGGGACGTTGATTGAGTTTCGGGAGAAGTCTGGACCTGACTGATACCTGTGGAAGGAAGAGCTTTGATAGTTTGTCCTTTGGGAACCATTGGCATCTCGACTATTGTCTCCATGACTCGTCGACAAGCTAGTAAAACTCTCTCGAATTTTGGTGAAGTCTAAGAGATACCTTCTACTGAGCCACCACTGGTATGTCTGTGAGTCTCGTCCATCTCAGTGATTGGAGTTAGAGGATTGGAATTTTAAGAGCTGGAAAATTGAGATCGTAGCCCTTTGCCTCTTTGAATCCTTAGACTATAAAAGAAGAGCTAGAACTGCCTTTAATGGTAGTCTTTCCCTTAGCCCGAAGCCTTGCGGCATCTTTAACCTTTTTCTTGACTCCTCTTCCTTTAGCAAGAGCTATCAGGCTCGTTGTCCCTTAGAAATTTCTTCATTAACTCGTCCTCATCCCAGCTCCATCATCTGATACATGTCTCTCTTCGTCAACCATCTCACTCCAAGCATCGGCTGAAGTCGTAGGGTAGTCTTCTACCCAAGATATGTCACGATACCGAAGGTTCCTGGCAAAGAAAGTCACAACTAGAGGCCTGAACTCCTCCACCTTGTTCGACTCATAACTGCTTCCCTAACTCCACCAAGTCTATATCACACTGCATTTTAGAGTTGGAAGTAGAAGACTTTAGGGTGGTATGGGCATTCTCCTCAGCCTTCTTAGCCCTCGCCTCAACTTCATCCAACCTGGCCTTCAAATCAGAATTTTTTTTGCCCAAGAACCCTTATTTTCTTCATGGCTATTACACCTAAATTTTACTTTGGTGTTCACCTGAGTAAGAGCCTTGCATTCATCCTCAATGGATTTTATCCTCAGGCTCTGGTTGTCAAGCTTTCTGTGGAAGCGTTCCTTTAAGTCATTTATTTTTTCTATACTTTTCAACATCCACATTTGTTATCTTCAATTTAGTTTTGGCGTCTACAAGTTCTTTATCAGCATGAGCCATAGAGTTTTTATCACAATCCCATAGCTGCTACATGTTAGCCAAGTCCAACTCGAGGTCTCGAATAATTTCAGATAACTGTCGGGCATATTTGCATGTATCTTTGTACTCCCGAAAATGTCATCTATTTCCTTTTTGGAATGAAGCGCATCCATCCCAAATCTTAATGTGGAAATTGTTTCTCCATAAATTTTTTTTGCTCCTTCGCAGTTGGTTCAAGCACGATGGACTACGAAACAAATATCACCTTTCGTGCGTGTTTGCTGGGAGTCATTAATGGTCAATCTTTTCCCTTGTCTCTCGGCTTTGAAGGCTTTTTGGAGTGTGTTTCCTTAGGATAAGTTTCTTTTTGAGAGATCGGGGCCTTAACGATCGACTTATCGCCTTCACAGAATTCTTTCTGGTGTTTTGACTTGTCGGTATCGCGAATGATCGGAAAATGGGAATGAGAATGAGGATGATATTCAGAAGCAAATTGATGTCTTTTCTCCTTCTCTCGCTCTTCCATATCTCGGTCCTATCGCTGTTCTCGTTCTTGATCTAAAGAATATTTGGGCGGGTTCCCTCTCCTTGCTTCGGAACTTGTAATAGTTATATGATTTTAAAGACATGATACCTGTAAACCAAGAAAGGTTAAGGTTAGAATTATGAAGTCGTACAATAAAAAAATGTTGTGATGTGCAGAGCGTGTGTCATGTGTGTCCTAGTGCATATTACAACTTAGTGGTGAGTAATATTCAGTTAAAATTGAATTAACCGACCGAACCAGTTTATTTCGGTCTGTTCGGTTCAGTTTTGAAACTAACTCGGTTTAAACCGGTTTGTAAAATATATTTTTTGGTTGTCATTTTAACCGAGTATTTGTGTTTTGCTTTGAGTGAATTAATCATTTGAACAAGAGCATATTGGTGAAGTTTGGTTAAATCAGATACCAATCGAATTAACCGAAATTGTTTCGGTTCGATTTTGAAAATTTTCGGTTTGAATTTTTACTTGAAAACCAGTCGAACGACCGAAAGCTTACCCCTATAACGATTCGTATTTTACGTATTGGAGGATCGTAAAATAATTGTTTTTTATCCCTTAGTGGTCCGATTGTTTAGAGATTTTAAATGTTGCGCATAGGGATGTGAGACAGGTCCATGATTTTTTCCAAGCCTATTTGTGTATGTTTTACCCTTGGGAATATTGTTTTAGCTAAAAATTTTGATAGGGATCGAATTAGGTGCTAAAATTAATCTAATTGGATCGGGATGACTATTGGCAATTCCGTAAAGTGGTTATATTAAAGTTTTGACTCAGCGATTTTGTAGATATCGCTGTTTTAAATTTCATTTTCTGTTAGGCAGACTAATCAGCTACTAATGGGTTGATTAGAGATGCCCATTAGGCTATTGAACTGCAGCTATAAATAGAGGGATTTGGGGAGAGAGTTAAGGTTTCTCTTTTTATTCAAACATTTAGGTTTGTGTCTGTGATTCTCCGTATACAACCTGAACCCTAATTTCTCCATTCATATAATTCTAATTCATCGTATATTGCATCTAGAGGCTAGATCATCATTCATAAAGATTAGATCACATTATATTGCATTAATTTGGGAGTTTTGCATCGCTATCCAGATCTGATTTCATTGGGTTTGCACAAAATCAAGGATTAGGAAAGTGATAAATATTTCTCACACATAAACTGTAGATTATATGGGTTAATTAGGAATGATTCACATCATATATGTTAAATTTACCTAGGATCTGGTCATATATGTTTAATTCAGATTCAGACGTCATAGGATTATCTAATTTAATCACATAAACCAACAAGAAGTTAGATTAATCATGTTCTTGAATATGTTGTGATCCATTTCATGTTAAATATATTATTTTATGATATGTTTATGATATGTGCATGTTTGTATGATCAAGATTTGATGAATCCTTATCTTTTCGGATTTAATTGAGTGCATTTATTGAATTGTTGGTTAGAATTTTGTGTCGTAGATCATAGGTTTGAAGAACATAGAAAATCAGAGGTTCAAATGATTGGATCATATAAAAATTGGCGGAGGAGCTCTGGAAGATGATAAAAGAAACCCAAAAATTTGGGTTCAAAATTCACCAATTGTATGGAACAGTAATTGTCCATGGCTGATGGATCGACACCGGTCCATCACAGTGTGATGGGTTGCGGTGATATTTGGGTCATGGAATCAAGGTGGTAAATCGAGGCTGCTTGCAAATTTTTAAGAGACTTGGATGTGATTTGAGATGGGTCAAAGCTAATCTTTCGAGCACTAGTTGATGGAATGACAGGAGAATTCACCGAGAAGGAATTTGGGTTTGTGAATAGACAGGTAGGAAGTGTATGAAGACAAGGTGGTGAACATTCAACAGATAGCCGAATATTGGCTAAGTGTATGGGACGGTACCGGGCTGTAGGCACTGGACTGGTACCGATTTATCATAGTAGGGGTAATGGTGCTAATTTTGGGGAGCATGATTGCATGGTCTTCTGGGGGTTGCTAGTGAAGTTTGGTTACTATTAGACTTCAGATGGTTGATGTGCAACTCAAGATAGATAGTGCTTTGATTGTGAACTCAAGTTGGAGTGGTCGAAGCTGGATTGAAGTGATACTGGTCGTGGGATGATATACGATTCAGTATGATGAAGGATTGGCTCAGACGGAGTTGATCGTGGATGATAATAGAATTGTTTTGAGAAGTCTCTTGAACTAAAAGATGGAATCACCAAGAAGAAATGCTCGATAGTTTTAAAGTGCCTAGGAATCGTTAATTATTGGAGGTTCTAGTAGGCTCAAAACAGAGGTATCGTGGGGATGCCGATTAGGACCAGACGTGTCATGTACCCTGGATTGAGCTCTGGGAGCGATCTAGTTGTCCCAGTAGAAGGAAAACATACAGAAAATAAATGTATGACAGTCTGACTAGAACCTAGTTTTTTTCCATTAGCCCTTGATGAACAACAAAGGACGGTTATTTGATGATCGATGTATTCAAGGCTTTTATCAGTGATAGCTAGGATATTGGTGTCTATGGATTTTATAGTTTATTGTATGCTTTCTTCTCTATTTCTCTATGTAGGCTATCACTGTAGATAGTCGAACAAAAGTAAGATTACGCGATGTCCTTTCTTATTATGGAGTGACATATGATAGATGATTATCTCGTGCTAATCCTGTTGTTGCTAAGACAGATCAGATGGTTGAACTATCTATACTCATATATCCTGTATAACCGTTGATTGTTATTTTATCGCTCACTAAGCCTATTGTTTGACACAAGGTTATATGTTTCCTCTTATTACCTTGGACTGCTCATCAATGTTGTTGGCGAGTAGACTGAGATAGTAGGTGACAGGTTTGGTTTTGATGATGTTGTGCGATGACGAGTTGGAGGTTGGCATGTTATTTTCTATGCTATATAATACCTGTAGATTCCGTTGTATAATAATGATCTTTGAGACTCTTACTGATACATAGTAATGCTTGATGTACAAATATTCATTTCACATATTTTTTGTATCGGTGACTCTGAGACATTATGGAGATTTGATTTTTTATTCAGCTTTGCTTCACTACTATATCCTGTTGTATATTTTCTATTATATGTTATCCATGCTTTGTGAGTTATACGACTGGTTTATTTTGTGTTATTCTTCCCTGACGATCATCCTATATCGTCTTAGCACATCATACAATGCACTTTTCCTTGGTTCGGTGTAGGTGATATGGGGTGGTCAACACGTTTGGTATTAGAGATTTGGTTAATCGATTTTACCTAAAGTTCACAAGCGTAAAAACGTATGAGAAACGTATTTGTAATTTCTAATGGATGGTTACTATATTATAGTATATAGTTTAGTAGCTTAGTAAGCACTTGAACATCATTGTGGCTTTCTCTAATGTAGATTGATCATTCTCATTTCAGACTGAGAATGAGTCGACGAACTTCAAGCTATGCAGTTTAAGCCTAGCTATAGCCCGTAATATCCCAGCTATAGCTCATAGCGCTCTTCAAGCGCTACGCTATTCCAATTTAGTGTCGATGAACAGTAGATCCGCTTTTAGCCCCACTATTTTCTGCTGCATCTGCTAAATCAAGTTTTTTTAGCATACATTTTAGCAATACCAATATATAGCTTGACTTGACTAGTTCTCTTTTTAAAAAATTCAGCAAATTTAGTGTAAAGGGCTAATGTAAAAGGCATAAGTGCCTAATGTATGGTAACAATAACTTACACTAATCAAATTTAGCATGCATAACTATGTCATTCCTTGATTTTTTTTATATAATATTAATTAATATTAGTTTCTTGTACACATATAATGTGAGAAAGTTGATTAATTAATTTTTAAATATTAGATTTCACATCTAATATACTTTTTTGTGCCTCCGCTATATCCCTGCAATTTTTTCGCTTTATCCCCACAATTTTTCCACTTTATCCCTACTACAACTTTTTGCACCTCCGCCGCTATATAACCGCTAAGCACTTTAACTGCACAGACTTTGACACATGCTGCTAGGGATGAGTCAACTTTTAGAGGAGTGGGTGAGGATAGCCAGTTGGGAGCGGTTGCGTTGTACCCAATTGTCCTGCTATGCTCGAGGCCATATTGGTGCGAACATGATGAGGATACCCACCCTAGAAGCTGCAGTATATGGTGGTGTTCCTATGCAAGCACTTAGGGTGGTTGATTTTGCTAAGCTCCGCAAGGATTTTACTTCTCTGAGTGGCAAGCAATCTAATGGGACAGAACCGATTGTTGAGATCCAAAATTTATTGTATACATGTGTTCACATCTTCAGAGAGTTGGGAATTGATGATGCAACTAAGAGGATGCTTGCATCGAGGCAGCTGTAGGGTCGAGAGATGGCCTGGTGGAACTCCATTACCTTAGAGACTCCAGAAGATGATATTTCTTGGGATCACTTCCAAACAAGATTCGAGATAATGTTTATTTCGATGGCCCTGAGATTGGTTCTCTTTAAGAAGTTTATTGAGCTTAAGCAAGGAGATAGACCCATGTTTAAGTATGTGGTCGAGTTGAAGCTCTATCCAATTATGCTTGTTCTTATATTGAGACCCCTTACCAAAAGAATAAGAAGTTTATATTGGGATTGGATGAAAGTCTTAGGAAATAATTAATCTACCATATTGATGATCCTTATGAGAAGCTAGTCGAGAAGGCTTTAAGAAAGGAGTGTTTTGTTCCCATAGAAAGTAGAGGTTGTTGTTGAGAGTAATGAGAAGTCAAAGTCAGAACATGGTAATGGTAATAAGAAAAAGTGAGATGGTAAAAGGAAACAACAACAGCAAGGGGAAAATGGCCAGAAAAAACCGAAGGGTGAAGTTACCTGCTACAACTATCAGGAGAAAGGTCTTTTCTCTAAGGATTGTAAGAACCGTAAAAGGTAGAAAGGAAATGCTTTAATTGTGATAAGCCTGGGCATATGAAGAACAACGGTCCATAACCACTTAAGGATAAGCATGAAGCAGATGCTTTTAGTGTTGTGCCATATTCCTCGAGGGGTCCGACTGCTAAGAAAAAAGGAAAGAGTATCATTGTGCAAGGTATGCTTTTGATCAAAGACGTTTCATTTCAAGTTCTGTTTGATACTGGAGCATCACACTCTTTTATTGAGCTAATTTGAAAGTTGGGTTTAGAACCTAAAATTGTTGATTGACCTCATTATGAGTTAGAGCCAGAGATGTTAGCAAGTTTATCGATTAGACCGACTCCCATCAAAAGGATTAGCGAAAGAAAGAAGCATGTGGCTAAGCTTTTGGAAATTATTCGGAGGTTAGAGTTGAGAGTGGAACTCGAGGAGATTAAGGATTTCAAAGTCGATTAAAATGGTTGACTTTTCAAGAATGGGGAACTGGTTATTCCTGATATAGATGGATTGAGAGATGAGGTTCTGAGGGAATGTCATTACTCTAGATTGACAGTTCATCCTATTGGTAACAAGACATATCAAGATATGAAGCAAGTCTACTACTGGGTGGTATGAAGAGGGACGTCGGGAAATTCATCCCTAGGTGTATAAATTGTCAGTTGATTAAGGCCAAGAAGAAAAGCCGAGTGGATTTTTACAGCCATTGGAAGGAAATGGGAGTAGGTGTCGATAGATTTTATCGATGGGTTACCTAGAATTAGGGCATGAAATGATAATATTCGAGTCCTCATGGACCGCTTGACTAAAAGCGCAAGGTTTATTCCTATTAAATCGACTAGGATGACATCAAAATTGACAGATTTATATCTTAAGTTGATAGTTTGATTCCATTCGATTTCAAAGAGTATAGTTAGTGATCGATTTCTGTTGTTCAATGGTGGATTTTGGAAGAGTTTGTAAAAGACATTGGGAACCAAGCTATGTATGAGTAGGCTTATCATCCCCAGACAGATGGTCACAGTACTCCATATATGCTAATTAGACTATGTTTTTAGGCGTATCTAAAGTAGTTAGGCATGGTAAAAAGCCGTATCAAAAAGTGGCATCTTAAATTAATAGATACGACTACAAACCGTATCTCACTACTATTAACATACGACTCTAAGTCGTATCTAAAGTCTAATCAGACACGGTCTTTGACCATGTCTAATTATATGTGTGTGTACATATATATATATGTATGTATATATATATATATCATATATGTGTGTATATATATATATATATATATAAACAGAAATTGTAGCACATATCTTTCATAACAAACATACAAACACATACAATAAAAGGAAACTATCAAAGATTTTCATCACATTACGAACTAACAAAAAAAAAGGTAAAAACATATCAGCCTGATAAAACTCCAGTCGAGGCCGGGAAGATTGAGCGTGATAGGCAGCCTGGAGTTCAAGTTTCATTTGGTAGCAAAACTGAATCGTGATATATAGCCTGCAGCCCGAGTTCCAGCAGCATAAAAGCACCATAACCTCCAACAGGACTGCCTATAAAATACAAGAAACAAGTTACAATTACTTCACTGGACAGTAGATCGACATTGCAACTCATTGTGACTGAGATGCAAACATTAATATAAAGATAAGTGTATGTTAATACAGATATAAAATGAAACTAATTGAGTTTTGTTTTCCAATGATTTATCCTGCTATAGAATCAGTCCAAAATATGAAATATAATGCCTCTTCTTTACAAGATATACATTCAGAGTATGTTCAAAATGCACCATTGAATGTTAATACAATGAAGGGCATGTCATGTCGATCAGTGTGTTTGTGTAATTTAACGGTATTCGATCTGTGTGTTTGTGTACAAATACTTCACTGGGAACAAATAATAACCTAGTCGAATCGAATAATCGATTAGTCAACTAATTTCTACCCGTGCGACCTAAATTCATACAAAAAGCAAGTCGAGACTTCATGTCGATGGTTTGATCTTGATTAGTAGACTAGTCGACGACTAATCGCAACTAGTCGAGCGTTGTCCATGTGTTTGTGTAGTCGATCAGTATATGTATCAAAAATGAATGAATACACATTGTAAACTGGTTTTGCTATGATCATAGACGTTTAAATGAAATTAACTATACATAGGAGTGGAAAATTGATAGTCACTAAAAATGCAAACCCAAAAGAAGAATCACCTGAAGTGTAGTCCATCTGCAACATCGGTAGTTCGTACCCTAGCATACAAAACATCCTCCTATACACACAAAATGGAACAAATAAACCAAAAAAATATTCAAGATGTGCACACAAGTACATGTCCATTCAATACTTATGTAAGAATCTACGTAGAGATAAGTGTAAAATAATATATACCCACTCTAACGTCTAAAGATATCGAACCATCATCGTCGGATGACACACATACTCGACTTTCTGATTAGGAATTTACTGGGCGATCCACTAGGTGGCTGCATTTTAGCTCACATGCAGGGTCAATAATCCATGCTTATTAGTTTCATTCAAATGTCAAATGCCTTTTCACTTAACCTTTGGAAAAAGCTGCTTTCACTTGCAATTTTCAGTTTCTTTGAAGTAGACTGTGTAGTGCAAGTTGACTTACACTACAGGCTGCTACAAAGTTAGGAAAAGTTGCTAGTGAAAGCAGCTTTTTACTAAGGTTAAGTGCAACATCATCCGTCATTTGGATGAAGCTAATAAGCACGGATACCCGACCCTACGTGTGAGCTAAAATGCATCCACCTGGTGGATCGCCCATTAAAATATTAATCAGAAAGTCGAGTAATCATCCGTTTACCAAAATTTTCAGCAATCCTATTAATATATTTTCAGTAAACTTGTTATCTCTCAAAACAGAGTAAACTTGTTATAAGACAACCCAATTTAAATTTCAAGCATAAGGCAAACAAACAGTCAAATGACGATGAAATCATAGTTAAATATTGAACTATAATTATCCATTCGCTCAGTTTCTGCCTCATTAGGTTATATATTATGTCTGTTTGCCATTTTTGACATCGAAGCTATAATTATACGCCTATATTCTTGGCTTGTCATTTAGTTTAAGAAGTGGTCAACAAATAGTCAAATAGCTATTGCAAATAGAATCAGGTTATGGGCAATTGACATTAATCATCTTAGCATTAGTAAAGGTTACTGCATCCTTATGACTAACTCATTGTTATTTCTTTGTTTCATGGATATACCGCAATCTAAAATTATGCCATACATGTTTCCAATAGCAATTCAGATGTGTTTTACATTATCATAAAACATGATTCAAATTTGATTTCTCTGATTCTAGGGTATAACCACAGATCCGTGCCTTACACAAAGTAGAAATCAGCTAACACATGTACATATCAATTCAATTGAAACAACTAACTTATTAACACAAAGTAGCAATTAGCTAACACATAAAAATTTCAACTTGTTCCCTACTATCAGGCATGCAAGCCACAATTCAATTGAAACACATAACTGCTGTCGAAGGAGAGGGCTGGGGACCAAGGGTTGCTGCGTTTCTGTCGAAGGAGAGGGTTGTTTGTCTCTACCGGAGGAGGATATTCTAGAGAAAGGTGGAGGCACGAGTGGGTGACCTAATTTGGATTTTCGGTCACGATTAAAGTAAAATAAAGGGAAAAGGGAATGACCAATTTTTTTATTACGAGTGCCTAATGGGATGCACAATATGATACACATTTGATTTGGCCCAAATCCATAACAAATTAACTGATCCGGAGCTTCCTTGATGGAAGGTCAGGTTTGGGGTGTTTTGGGTGGTGCGGATCATAAAATGTAGTTCAATACGGATCTTGACACAATCAAATATGATACGGCTAAAACCCATATTTTATCTTCGCAGCGTTGTATGCCAAATTGGCTGTTATGGTGTAGTGTCAGACTGAGAGGGTTAATCAAGTTTTGAATGATCTTCTTAGGGCTTGTATGTCGTCTTTCGGAGGATCATGGAAGATCATCTGCATTTAGTTGAGTCTGCTTATAATAACAACTACCAATCGAGAATCAGAATGGCACTATATGAGGTGATGTATGGTAGACCATGTAATTCTCCATCTTGTTATTTACAAATTGAGAGAAATTAGTACTTGGACCGGAGATGGTAAGAGAAACAATGGACAGTATTGAGATCATTCGACAATGAATGAAGGCTGTAACGACCCGTATTTTCTGCGATATATAATTAACTTATTTAATTATATAAATAGTGATTTAGAATTTCAAATGGTCATTTAATTAAATTACATTGAATATTTAATTAAAATGATAATTAAATAATATATTAAATTCTGAAATAATCAGAATTGGCTGAAATGGCGATATGGTGTAAATTGGGAAATTCAAAATATATATTTCAGTTTATAGTTGAATTATATTAACGAATATATTATATAAACGAAGTTTGAACGTATAATTATATTATAATTAAAATCAAGCTTGAAATGGCGCGGCAGCTCATTATTTGGTAATTTGAACTTCAACTGAATGTACAGGATTCGTTTTAAGCTGGATTTCTGTGAAACAAGAAAAGTTCGGAGCTGGTGAAGTATATTTTTCTAATGGAAGAGAAAATCAGGATTTCGTCGTGTAGATTTTGAGATATGTCCAAATCAAATTTTAGAAAAGTCGCTGTGGAATTCCTTTATAATTTATAAAGGAATTATTTATATTTTAAAAAATAGGAATTTCATTTTAAATCGAATATCGATTTAATCGAGATTTGAAGTATCAAGTTATAAATCCAATAGGAGCTGTATGGTATTCCAATATGAATATAGAAGATAATATTTATTTTTAAATATTAAATTTAATTGTTTTTAAATATATTTATATATTTAAAAGGGTTATTTAGAGCTTTAAAAATAGCCAGTTTTGCAAATGACCTCAGAATTCGACGAAACTAATTTTGTTGGATCCACAAAGTTAAATTATTGTTAGATTTCAATCTCCGTGATTTTTGAAGTCAGTATGTGGCTGTACCAATTTTTAATGTGAGAAACAGTCGATAATTTGACCTTTAAAAATACGCTGTGTGAGCAAACGGAGTCGGAATTCGACGAAACTAGTTTCGTTGGGACCGTAATGTCGAACTGTAGCTGCATGTCCATTTTCGTGATTTTTGGGGATCGTATGTGATCATACGAATTTTTAAAGGACGAATACAAGTAGCGGTGGAAATAAATTAATTAAGTAAAAATATTATTCTTAACCTATATATACTCCTTAACATTTCCTAACCCTAGTCCAAGTCCACAGACAACAAAATTCCGTCGTCATGTTTATTTCGCTGGAAACCCATTTCTTACATTTCAAAATTCATATAAACTCAAAATAAAATCTATAAACTGAGATCCACTTATATTTGAAATGCTTATGGCTTCCTCTTCGATTCTATATATGTTTTACGGGGTTCGGTGATAATTTTGGTTGTGGTAATTTACACAGTGCAGCATCCTGATGCTTAGGGCTCGACTTTTCGAAGGATTGAGGCATCGCTGCTTGAATCTGAAGTTGTTTTCGAGGTTAGCAAGTTAAACAGCAAGGTCTGAGGAAGTTTGGGGTGAATTCAAGTCAAATGATGTCGATCGATTTACAGCAGTTGGGGGTTTCGAGCGTGAAGACGAATGTCAGTCCGTGAGTGCGAGTTTAACATAAATGGTCTGGTACGATGAGTAGTCGATGGGATCAATTTAGGACATTTTTATTGGATTTTAAATGGTGTATAGAGAGAGGTTGGGGAGTAGGAGGATACGGCCATTGATGGCGTTTGGGTTCCTCCGTGTGAGTTTGAATTTGATACAGAGAAGGAGGAGACGAAATACGAGAAAGGAATAGAGAACAGTGGTATTGTTTCAATATAAGTGATGTGAATAATGGATTGATGGTGGATCTAAGAATGTGGAAATTGCAGGAGTATTTCCAAAAGCGGGGTTCAGGTGTTCGTACATGAGGAAGAAGCAAGAAGAGAACGTGGACCTTGGGTATTCACGGTGGTGTTTGGCAATGGACCGGGTTCTTGGTAAAAGCCCAATTCAAAGTAAATTAATGTTTAAATTTATGTAAATAGTATATATGAAATTGTAAAATGAATATCTTCGTCATACATTATCAGAATTGAGCGAAACTGGACACGTTAGGATTGTATGGACGGGAGCAACACAATGGAACTGACTTGAAGTCCATCGAAGCTCATTACAATTTATTGTGAAATAAATTGTCCGTCTGAATCAAGCGATGGTTATCGTTATTAACGATGATCGTCCAGTGTGAGTAAAACTCACCAACTCTGAACAGTTATATTTTTATAACGTATTCTTAGAACTGATAATTGTCTATTGATTGCTGTGTGTTAACTGTTTGGTTGAATTGCTTATGTATTGGTTGAAATTGTAGATAACGATATATATATATATAAATCGTTAATCAAATATTGATTCTGTTTATCGGAATATTTCACATCGAAATGAAATCGATGTTATTTATATTGTGTAACATCTGTGGATGCAGGGAAACAGGTCGGAGGGATCCAACTGGATTCCTCAACATTTATTTTACTGTTTTTCATATATATTGTGATATATGATGTGATATACAATCTTTGTTGATTGTGTGTGTTTGGGTGATACTGAGCAGTGATATATGGTATTTGAAACACCATAAGAAATACTGGAATATACAAGGGATTTTTCAAAGTGTATATTGAAATATAAATTATATTTGTGAAAACAAATATAATTGAATTGGAAATATTTGTTTAAAAAAATATAATAGAAAAGGGATATTTGTGGAAACAAATAGAAAAGGAATATTTATTTGTCAACAAATAGAATTGAAAAGAATTATTTATTTGTTAAATAAATAGAATTAAAATGGAATATTTATTCAAGAAATAAATAGAAGTATAAAAGGGTTATTTATTTAGAAAATAAATAAAATAAATATAAGAAGGAAATATTTGTAAACCATCTACAAATAGATTTGGAAAGGGAATATTTGTAAAACATTTACAAAGGAAATTGAAAAGGAAATATTTATTTAAGGAATAAATAAAGTTAAAAGAAATATTTATTGGTTAATAAATAGAAAAGATAAAAGAAATATTTATTTGTTAAATAAATAGAAAAGATAAAAGAAATATTTATTTGTTAAATAAATAGAATTGAAAAGGGAATAGTTATTTGTTAAGTAAACAAATAGAAAAGGAATTAATCAAAGGAGATAATTCAAAGGAATTAATCAAAGGAGTTAATTCAAAGGAATTAATCAAAGGAGATAATTCAAAGGAATAAATAAAAGGAGTTAATTCAAAGGAATTAATCAAAGGAGATAATTCAAATGAATAAATCAAAGGAGTTAATTCAAAAGAGTAAATCAAAATGAGTTAAAGGAATATTAGTTATTCGATTAGAGTTAATCGAGTACGGTAAATGAGTTAGAGTTTACCAGATAGGGTTAATCAATTAGGGCTGACCAGCTAGAGTTGATCAGTTAGAGTTAACCAGTTAAAGTTAATTAATTAGGGTTGACCAGTTAGAGTTGATCAGTTAGAGTTAACCAGTTAGAGTTGGAGTTAACCAACAGAGTAATTAAATAGAGTTAATCGAATTAGAATAAATCGATCAGAGTTAGTCGAATTAGGAGTTATCGAATATTCGTATTCGAATAAAGTTAAAAGGAGTTATCGAATATTCGTATTCGAATAAAGTTAAAAGGAGTTATCGAATATTCGTATTCGAATAGAGTTAAAGGAGTTATCGAATACTAGTTATTCGAATAAAGTTAAAGGAGTATCAAATATTAGTTATTCGAATAGAGTTAAAGGAGTACTGAATATTGTTTATTCAAATAGAGTTGAAGGAGTATCGAATATAGTTTATTTGAATAGAGTTAAGGGAAAGGGTATCGCTTATAGTTAATCGAAAGGAGTTATCGATTTTAGATAAATCGAAAGAATTATCGATTAGTTTAATCAAAAGGAGTTAATCGAATTTAGTTATTCGAAAGAAAGAGTTATCAATTATAGTTTATTCGAAGAGAGATTAATCAAATATAGTTTTTCGAAGAGAGATAATCGAATATAAGTTATTCAAAGAGAGATAATCGAATATAGGTTATTCGAAGAAGAGTTAATCAAATAGAGATTAATCGAAAGAGAGTTAATCGGCGAATTCGATTATATCGAATTCGAGAAAGTACTTATACTTTCCGGTGTTTAAATCAAGATTTATTTATTTATTTATAAATTAGGTGTTTATTTATTTATTCAAATTAAAGAATAAAAGTTAAAATTGAAGTTAGATATTTCGAAAGTAGGGATTATAACATTATCGTCATAACCAATGTTTCAATAAAGAAGTGGATACGTAAATAAAATTCGGAAGTTGCGTAAGGAAGTGTGTTAAAGATTTAAAAGATAAACTTTGACTATTTCGAAGTTAAAACGTTGTTCAGTTAAGGTCTGAGAGGTAATTATACCCCAACTTGACTGACTTCCTTCTTAACTAAGGAATGGTAAGGTTTGATAGTGAAGGAGTTTTGGAAATGTTTTCCAAATGAGAATCAGAAATACTTTCTGATAATAGAAAATAAGAATTTAGAATTTTTGGAAATAGGAGATAAGTAAATTAATGAACTAAAGAGATAAATGTTAAATGATGATTGATCGATATAATTTCCATTTGGAAATAATATCGTTGTTTGCACATGTGTTTTTCTTTGATAGTTAACTCACGACTGTCGAAGTTTTCGACCATTATAACGTTGTTAATATGGAGAAACCGTTTGGATTATTATCTGAAGAACCACTCCGTATTGGCATAAGCGTTGCGAATCATATATGCCAAAGACAATTGAAGACGAAGTCAAGTGCAAGGGCTGTTGTATAAATCTTAGGTAAAGATTGCCTAAGATGGTCGTACTGAATAGTGCCTTCGATTTGTCCATTCCCAGAATTACCTGTATGGAAGAATGTCTAACAGAGTATATTTAATAGATCGCGTAAGTTGATCTCTTCAGACGTACTTACGTTTGGTGGCGGAGGAATTCGTTTCTCTTAGCTGTATACACGTGGTATTTTTGGGTGAAATCAATTTGTGATTTAGCGGGTATGACGATGTGACATTCAAAGTGAATAAACGTGTGATTTGTCAGAGATAAGCGTGGCCTCTAGCCTCACATCCGGAAATGATAAAAATCGGGCAGGCAGCATGGCTATGTAGGTCTCACCTATTAGGGTGTATAATCACCTGATCTAGAGTTTCATTTACTTCTAAAAATCTATTGTCGATGCTGTCTCATTCGGGAAGCGGTTGTTGATTCCAACCGTTGGTGATATACATTCGATACACTCAAGCGAAATGAGTGGTCGGTCATGTGTGGCCGGGTTGCAAGATGTTCTTGTTGACCCCAGTGTATTCCTCTCTAGAGGTACACTAGCGAAAGGTGGTTCCATACCTTGTCATAGTTGGAAATCCATTACCCAATACGTGCTTGCGGTTTTGATTGTATACTATATATGTAGAACGTGTGAGGAAAACGGTTCTGCTAGATGATTATTATATTGTGGTTGATAGACATTATTATAATATCAAAAGGTTTTTGATATAAAGATATTTTGGATTCTCATAAGGGAAAAACTCATTCTGTCATACAGCGTGGTCTTATGAGATATCGTTTAATGGGTCAACTGTTTTAAACTGTTTTACTCATATCAGTCCCATGACTGACCCGGAGTTTATTTTGTTTTGTTTTCCCTAAACTCTTGGATGACCAATTTTATACGGACAGTCATGTAGTCAGGATTTTACAGATATACTTGGAGAGCTTGGAGCAGGAGGCTTCAGGATTATATAGCTATAGTTATTTCCGCTGTGTTGTAAGTGTTGTACTCTGATAATGTTAACGTATACATATACTGATTTTATTTCAAGGATATGTTATCTATTATATGTTGTTCGTTCCGCTGTGAGATTCATGTTACTCTGATGTTGTATCTTCTTCTTCTTCTATTCTAAGTTTCTACCTTATCTATTCTCACCCTCTAATTTATTTCATTAACTACCGGTATTTTTCGATGTTTGGTTAGTCGTCATTGAGTTTATGTCGATAACTAAAGTAGCTAAAAACCTGGTCGTTACAGTTGGTATCAGAGCAAAGGTTAATTAATTACCTTGGCTCTGTGGCGTGACTTAGTAGAGATGGGGTTAGTAATACCCTAGGTTGAGTTGAGTGTATATATACGAGTGAACGTATTTGTTATTGATATAAAAATTGTTTTATATTGTGGAGATTTATTGGTTGAGTTATTTATGAATTCTGGTCGATCAGTTTGATCCACTGTATCGGTAAGGGTTTATAAACACTCGAATACGATGAACCGACATGGTATGTTTTGAAAAGAGGGTAAACGAAATAATTTTACCCAAATTATATTTTTGATATAAAGTAATTATATTGAAATGATTATAATATATTGGATATATTGGTTGTTATTATAATCGAATAAGATTATAAAAATGTGAAATGGTTATGTAAATAACCGAACAGAATTCAGATAAGCATAATGAACTGAATTAAATCTGAAATTAAAATCAGAGTTGAAATTTAAACCCTGGAATTGGAAAGGTGTTTGTAAATGGAGTTAAATTAAGTATATGAGAATTTTAAAATCCTGGGGGATTTTAAATTGTTTTACAAGCATTGGAAGGATATTTTGAAATAAATTTCAAAGTGGAAATGTTAGAAATGGTTTTTAAAAGCGATATAGTATTGAACTCTCTTCGAAAGCTGGAAATAGATTTCGATGATGATCATGACATCATCGGTGTTCATTTTCGAGTTGTAAGTGACAGATTACTAACGAAAAGATTTTGTTTTTGAATTTTTTTGAGAGAAACAAGTTGTTTGAAATCCGAAAAGGAATATTTGGTTTTAGAAAAGCAAAGCTGTTTAAAACTCCCAAGAAGAGACTGCTTGAATTAAAAACAAATATAAATAGAAATTTATGAAACCAAGCTGGAACTGGATTGAAACCAATTAACTGGAAATTGAATTGGATATGATATATCAAGTAGAATCAGATTTTGAATTGTGAGATAGAATCTGAAATGGTATTGGATTGATGAGTTAAGATTTAAAAATCTAAAATGGAACTTTGATTTGAAACTGAATTCGACTTAGGTATAAGCAAATGGTTGGATTTGTGGATAAAAGCAGATTGGAATTTGATTGGGATGACCCTTGTATCTGCTGAATTGATAACAGGTGGAAAGGATATAATGATATGCTGACAAAAAGGTACAAGTTTATATTTCGATTGGATATAAGATTTATGAGCTGAATTGGCAAGCCGCTTGGCTGCTTGATTTTCTTTTGGGTTGGAGATGGCCCGGAGAGGTGAGTTGGAGTTTGACCTATTGACCAGTACAAAGGAGGTGCTAGCGAATTTTTTTGAAAAGTTAAGGTGTTAGAAAATTTTCAGGTTTTTTGAAAATTTTCGTTGATAAGGATTAATTAATATTTTAATTAAAATTAAATTGGTTCAGTTGAGATTGAAGTTAAGAAGTGAACAAATAAGTTCTAACCAGTTAATAGGGTTTGATTTCTGCCTTAGCAATTTCGAGGACGAAATTATTTTTAGTAACGACCCGCATTTTCTACGATATATAATTAACTTATTTAATTATATAAACAGTGATTTAGAATTTCAAATGGTCATTTAGTTAAATTGTATTGAAGATTTAATTAAAATGATAATTAAATAATATATTAAATTCTGAAATAATAAGAAATGGCTGAAATGGCGATATGGTGTAAACTGGGAAATTCAAAATATATATTTCAGTTTAGAGTTGAATTATATTAACGAATATATTATATAAATGAAGTTTGAACGTATAATTATATTATAATTAAAATCGAGCTTGAAAATGGCGTGGTAGTTCGTCATTTGGCAATTTGAACTTCAACTAAATGTACAGGATTCGTTTTAAGCTGGATTTCTGTGAAACAAGAAATGTTCGGAGCTGGTGAAGTATATTTTTGTAATGGAAGAGAAAAATCAAGATTTCGTTGTGTAGATTTTGAGATATATCCAAATCAAATTTTAGAAAAGTCTCTATGGAATTCCTTTATAATTTATAAAGGAATTATTTATATTTTAAAAAAGGAATTTCATTTTAAATCGAATATCGATTTAATCGGGATTTGAAGTATCGAGTTATAAATCCAATAGGAGCTATATGGTATTCCACTGTGAATATAGACGATAATATTTATTTTTAAATATTAAATTTAATTGTTTTTAAATATATTTATATATTTAAAAGGGTAATTTAGAGCTTTAAAAATAGCCAGTTTTGCAAATGACCTCAGAATTCGACGAAACTAATTTTTTTGGATCCGCAATGTTAAATTATTGTTAGATTTCAATTTCCGTGATTTTTGAAGTCAGTATGTGGCCGTACCGATTTTTAATGTGAGAAAAAGTCGATAATTTGACCTTTAAAAATACGCTGTGTGAGCATACGGAGTCGGAATTTGACGAAACCAGTTTCGTTGGGACCGTAATGTCGAACTGTAGCAGCATGTCCATTTTCGTGATTTTTGGGGATCGTATGTGATCATATGAATTTTTAAAGGACGAATACAAGTAGCGGTTGGAAATAAATTAATTAAATAATGAATTTAAAAATATTATTCTTACCCTATATATACTCCTTGACATTTCCTAACCCTAATCTAAGTCCATAGACAACAAATTCCACCGTTATGTTTATTTCGCTGGAAACCCATTTCGCACATTTCAAAATTCATATAAACTCAAAATAAAATCTACAAATCGAGATCCACTTATATTTGAAATGCTTATGGCTTCCTCTTCGATCCTATATATGTTTAACGGGGTTCGGTGATAATTTTGGTTGCTGTAATTTACACAGCACAACATTCTTGTGCTTAGGGCTCGACTTTTCGAAGGATTGTGGCATCGCTGCTTGAATATGAAGTTGTTTTCGAGGTTAACAAGTTAAACAACATGGTTTGAGGAATTTTGGGGTGAATTCGAATCAAATGATGTCGATCGATTTACAGCAGTTGAGGGTTTCGAGCATGAAGACGCATGTCAATCCATGAGTGCGAGTTTAACATAAATGGTCTGGAAACGATGAGGAGTCGATGGGATGAATTTAGGACATTTTTATTGGATTTTAAATGGTGTATAGAGTGAGGTTGGGGAGTAGGAGGATACGACCATTGATGGCGTTTGGGTTCCACCGTGTGAGTTTGAATTTGATACAGAGAAAGAGGAGACGAAATACGAGAAAGGAATAGAGAACAGTGGTGTTGTTTGAATATAAGCGATGTAAATAATGGATTGATGGTGGATCTAAGAACATGAAAATTGTAGGCGTATTTCCTGAAGCGGGGTTCAGGTGTTCGTACATGAGGAAGAAGCAAGAAGAGAACGTGGACCTTGGGTATTTACGGTGGTGTTTGGCAATGGGCCGGGTTCTTGGTAAAAGCCCAATTCAAAGTAAATTAATGTTTAAATTTATGTAAATAGTATATATGAAATTGTAAAATGAATATCTTTGTCATACATTATCAGAATTGAGTGAAACTAGACACGTTAGGATCGTATGGACGGAAGCAACACAATGGAACTGACTAGAAGTCCATCGAAGCTCATTACAATTTATAGCGAAATAAATTGTATGTCTGAATCAAACGATGGTTATCGTTATTAACGATGATCGTCCAATGTGAGTAAAACTCACCACTCTGAACAATTATATTTTTATAACGTATTCTTAGAACTGATAATTGTCTGTTGATTGCTGTGCGTTAATTGTTTGGTTGAATTGCTTATGTGTTGGTTGAAATTATAGATAACGATATATATATAAATCGTTAATCAAATATTGATTTTGTTTATCAGAATATTTCACATCGAGATGAAATCGATGTTATTTATATTGTGTAACATCTGTGGATGCAGCGAAACAGGTCGGAGGGATCCAACTGGATTCCTCAACATTTATTTTACTGTTTTTCATATATATATATATATATATATATATTGTGATATATGATGTGATATACAATCTTTGTTGATTGTGTCTGTTTGGGTGATACTGAGCAGTGATATATGGTATTTGAAACACCATAAGAAATACTGGAATATACAAGGGATTTTTCAAAGTGTATATTTAAATATAAATTATATTTGTGAAAACAAATATAATTGAATTGGAAATTTTTGTTTAAAAAAATATAATAGAAAAGGGATATTTGTGGAAACAAATAGAAAAGGAATATTTATTTGTCAAACAAATAGAATTGAAAAGAATTATTTATTTGTTAAATAAATAGAATTAAAATGGAATATTCATTCAAGAAATAAATAGAAGTATAAAAGGGTTATTTATTTAGAAAATAAATAAAACAAATATAAGAAGGAAATATTTGTAAACCATCTACAAATAGATTTGGAAAGGGAATATTTGTAAAACATTTACAAAGGGAGTTGAAAAGGAAATATTTATTTAGGGAATAAATAAAGTTAAAAGAAATATTTATTGGTTAATAAATATAAAAGATAAAAGAAATATTTATTTGTTAAATAAATAGAAAAGATAAAAGAAATATTTATTTGTTGAATAAATAGAAATGAAAAGGGAATAGTTATTTGTTAAGTAAACAAATAGAAAAGGAATTAATCAAAGGAGATAATTCAAAGGAATTAATCAAAGGAGTTAATTCAAAGGAATTAATCGAAGGAGATAATTCAAAGGAATAAATCAAAGGAGTTAATTCAAAGGAATTAATCAAAGGAGACAATTCAAAGGAATAAATCAAAGGAGTTAATTCAAAAGAGTAAATCGAAATGAGTTAATCGAATGTTAGTTATTCGATTAGAGTTAATCGAATAGAGTAAATGAGTTGGAGTTAACCAGTTAGGGTTAATCAATTAGGGTTGACCAGTTAGAGTTGATCAGTTAGAGTTAACCAGTTAGAGTTAATCAACGAGGGTTGACTAGTTAGAGTTGATCAGTTAGAGTTAACCAATAGAGTAATTAAATAGAGTTAATCGAATTAGAATAAATCGATTAGAGTTAGTCGAATTAGGAGTTATCGAATATTCGTATTCGAATAAAGTTAAAAGGAGTTATCGAATATTCGTATTTGAATAGAGTTAAAAGAATTATCAAATATTAGTTATTCAAATAGAGTTAAAGGAGTATTGAATATTAGTTATTCAAATAGAGTTAAAGGAGTATCGAATATTAGTTATTCGAATAGAGTTAAAGGAGTATCGAATATTGTTTATTCAAATAGAGTTAAAGGAGTATCGAATATAGTTTATTCGAATAGAGTTAAAGGAAAGGGTATCGATTATAGTTAATCGAAAGGAGTTATCGATTTAGTTAAATCGAAAAGAGTTATCAATTAGTTTAATCAAAAGGAGTTAATCGAATTTAGTTATTCGAAAGAAAGAGTTATCTAATATAGTTTATTCGAAGAGAGATTAATCGAATATAGTTATTCGAAGAGAGATAATTGAATATAAGTTATTCGAAGAGAGATAATCGAATATAGGTTATTTGAAGAAGAGTTAATCAAATAGAGATTAATCGAAAGAGAGTTAATCGGCGAATTCGATTATATCGAATTCGGGAAAGTATTTATACTTTCCGGTGTTTAAATCAAGATTTATTCATTTATAAATTAGGTGTTTATTTATTTATTCAAATTAAAGAATAAAAGTTAAAATTGAAGTTAGATATTTCGAAAGTAGGGATTATAACGTTATCGTTATAACCAATGTTTCAATAAAGAAGTCGATACGTAAATAAAATCTGGAAGTTACGTAAGGAAGTGTGTTAAAGATTTAAAAGATAAACTTTGACTATTTCGAAGTTAAAACATTGTTCAGTTAAGGTCTGAGAGGTAATTATACCCCAACTTGATTGACTTCCTTCTTAACTAAGGAATGGTAAGGTTTGATAGTGAAGGAGTTTTGGAAATGTTTTCCAAACGAGAATCAGAAATGTTTTCTGATAATAGAAAATAAGAATTTAGAATATTTGGAAACAGGAGATAAGTAAATTAATGAACTAAAGAGATAAATGTTAAATGATGATTGATCGATATAATTTCCATTTGGAAATAATATCGTTGTTTGCACACGTGTTTTTCTTTGATAGTTAACTCACCGACTATCGAAGTTTTCGACCATTTTAACGTTGTTAATATGGAGAAACCGGTTGGATTATTATCCGAAGAACCACTCCGTATTGGCATAAGCATTGCGAATCGTATATGCCAAAGACAATTGAAGACGGAGTCAAGTGCAAGGGCTGTTGTATAAATCTTAGGTAAAGATTGCCTAAGATGGTTGTACTGAGTAGTGCCTTTGGATTGTCCAGTCCCATGACGACCTATATGGAAAAATGTCTGACAGAGTATATTTAATAGATCGCATAAGTTGATCTCTTCAAACATATTTACGTTTGGCGGCGGAGGAATTCGTTTCTCTTTGCTGTATACCCGTGGTATTTTTGGGGAAATCAATTTGTGATTTAGCGGGTATGACGATGTGACATTCAAAGTGAATAAACGTGTGATCTGTCAGAGATAAGCGTGGCCTCCAGCCTCACATCCGGAAATGACAAAAATTGAGCAGGCAGCATGGATATGTATGTCGCACCTATTAGGGTGTATAATCACCTGATCTAGAGTTTCTTTTACTTCTAAAAATCTATTGTCGATGCTGTCCCATTTAGGAAACGGTTGCTGATCCCAACTGTTGGTGATATACATTCGATACACTCAAGCGAAATGAGTGGTCAGTCATGTATGGCCGGTTTGCAAGATGTTCTTGTTGAACCCATTGTATTCCACTCTAGAGGTACACTAGCGAAAGGTGGTTCCATACCTTGTCATAGTTGGAAATCCATTACCCAATACGTGCTTGCGGTTTTGATTGTATACTATATATGTAGAACGTGAGATGAAAGCGTTTCTACTAGATGATTATTATATTGTGGTTGATAGACATTATTATAATATCAAAATGTTTTTGATATAAAGATATTTTGGATTCTCATAAGGAAAAAACCCGTTCCATTATACGACGTGGTCTTATGAGATATCGTTTAATGGGTCAACTGTTTTAAACTGTTTTACTCATACCAGTCCCATTACTGACCCGGAGTTTATTTTGTTATGTTTTCCCTAAACTCTTGGGTGCCCAGTTTTATACGGGCAATCAAGTAGTCAGGATTTTACAGATATACTTAGAAAGCTTGGAGCAGGAGGCTTCAGGATTATATAGCTATAGTTATTTCCGCTATCTTGTAAGTGTTGTACTCTGATAATGCTACCGTATACATATACTGATTTTATTTCAAGGATATGTTATCTATTATATGTTGTTCGTTCCGCTGTGAGATTCATGTTACTCTGACGTTGTATCTTCTTCTTCTTCTTCTTCTTCTTCTATTCTAAGTTTCTATCTTATCTATTCTCAACCTCTAATTTCTTTCATTAACTACCGGTATTTTTCGATGTTTGGTTAGTCATCATTAAGTTTATGTAGATTACTAAAGTCGCTAAAAACTGGGTTGTTACAAAGGCAGCCCAAGATCTTCAAAAAAGTTATCCTGATAGGCGAAGAAAGGACTTGGAATTCTCGGTTGAAGATTTGGTGTTTGTTAAGGTTTTGCTCTATAGAATGTTGTTCATTTTGGAAGTAAAGGAAAGTTAATTCCAATTTTTAAGCATACTGGGAAGCTCACTTATAAAATGGATTTTCCAGAGAAGATAACGGGTGTGCATGGTGTGTTACATGTGTCGTTTCTATGGAAGTTTGTGCACAACTTGAATGTTAGGGTGTCTCTTGATCATTGAGGATTTAAAGGTCGAGCCCGAAGTTTCTAGACCTCGTAAGCCACTTCGCATCGTAGGTAGTGACACGAAACAACTTAGGTGGAAGATTAATAAGCTTATCAAGGTAAAATGGGGAAATGATGACGATTGCACATGGGAAACAGAAAAGAGTATGAGGTCAACCCATCTTAAACTCTTCGAGTGGTATGTCCCATATGTCGTATCTTACTTGTACCATTGCATCTTGCACTACTAGAGTTCCGCATGCTAGGATATGATTTTGGGTGCTTGGATTGTTGGATGCTAGATTGGATACTCATGGTTGATAGGCATGCAGAATACAATGTTTGCTTGGATTTTTGGGGGCGAAGTTCCTAAAAGGCGGGGGAGAACGTAACGACCCGTATTTTACGTATCGTAGGATCATAAAATAATTATTTTTAATTCCCTAGTGGTCAGAACGCTCTCAGATTTTAAAATATTGTTTATGGCGATGTGACGTATGTTCATGATTTTTAACAAACCTAATCTTGACTGTTTTACCCTTATGAATATTATTTTAGCTATAACTTTTGTTAGGTACCAAATCAGGTGCTGAAATGGGCGTTATTGGATTGGGATGGATATTGATAATTCCATAGAGTGATCACATTAAAGATTTGGCTGAGCGGTTTGGGAGAAATTACTGTTTTAAGTTTCAGTTTCTTTTAGACAGACTAATTAAATACTAATGGGCTGATAGGCTAATGAACTGCAGCTATAAATAGAGGGATTTAGGGAGAGAATTAAGGTTTCTCTCTTCATTCAAACATTTAGGCTTGTGTCTGTGATTCTACATATTCAACCAAACCCTTAATTTCTCCATCCATTTCATTATAATTCACCGTAGTTTATATCAAGAGGCTAGATCACTATCTGAGAAGATTAGATCACATTATATTGCATCAGTTTTGGGATTTTATATCGTTATCCAAATCTGATTTTATTGGGTTTTCATCAAATCAAGGGTTAAGTGAGTGATAGATATCTCTCACATGGAAACTACAGATTATATGGGTTAAAGTAGCATTGATTCTCATCATATATGTTAAATTTAATTTAGATCGGATCATATATGTTTGATTCGGATTTAAAAGTCTTAGCATTATCTAATTTAATCACATAAACTAGCAACAAGTTAGATTAATCGTGTTCTTGAATATGTTGTGATCCTTTTCATGTTAGATATATTGTTTTGTTATATGTGCATGTTTATATCATCAAAATTAAATGATCAGATTCAGACGAAACTTGGCGGAGGAGCTTTGGAAGATCTTACGATGGAACCCAAAAATTTTGGGTCTGAAATTAACTAACTTTATGGATTGGTACCAGTCCACAGCCAATGGACAGACACCGTTACATCACTGTGTGATGGATTGCTATGATATTTGGGTCATGGCATTATGGTGTTAAGCCGAGGCTACTTGCAATTTTCAAGAGATTTGGACATGATTTGAGATGGGTCGATGCTAATTGTTCAAGCATCGGTTGGTGGACTGATATGAGAATACTTCAGAAAGGAATTTGGATTTGAGGATGGACCAGTAGGAAGTGATCAAATACAAGGTGGCGAAAACCCAACACTTAGAAGAAAATTGGTTAAGTGTATGGACCGGTACCGGTCCATAGGTGATGGATCGGTACTGATCCATCATGGTAATGGTTATGGCGTTCATTCTTTGGAGAGCGTGATTTCTTGGTCTTCTAGAGGTTATTGGTGAAGTTATGTAACTTATGGACTTCAGATGATTAATGTGCAACTCAAGATGGATAGTGCTTTGATTGTGGAGCTGGAATGATGTATACTGGTCTTGGGATGATATACGATTCAGTATGACGAAAGATTGGCTTAGACAGAGTTGATCGTGAATGATAATGGAATTGGTTTGAGAAGTTGCTTGAACTAAAAGATGGAAGCGGCAACAAGAATGGCTCGACAGTTTTGAAATGCCAAGGGATCTATCGGAGTTCTAGCAGGCACAAAGCAGGGGTATCGTGAGGATGCCCATTAAGACCAGATGGGTCGTGTTCCCCAGATCGAGCTCTAGAAGTGATCTAGTTGTTTCAGTTAGAGGCAAACATACATAAAACAGATGTATGACATCCTAACTAAAACTAGGATTTTCCATTAGCCTTTGACGAACAACAACGGCCGATCATCCAATGATTGGTGTATTCAAGGCTTTAGTCGGTGATAGCTAGGATACTGGTTGCTATGGATGCTATAGTTGATTGTGTGCTTTATTCTCTATTTCTCTAGGGAGGCTATCACCGTAAGTCGTTGAAGAGAAGTGGGATTAGGAGATGTCCTTTACTATTCTAGAGCGACATATGATACACAATTATTTTGTGCTAATCCTATGGTTGCTAAGATAGATTAGATGGTTGAACCGTCTATCCTTATATATTCTATGTAACTATTGATTGTTATTTTATCGCTCACTAAGACTATTGTCTTGCTCAAGGTTTTATGCTTCCTCTTATTACCTTGGGCTGGTCATCATTATTGTTGGTGAGCAGACTGAGATAGTAAGTGATAGGTTTGGTACCGATGTTGCTATGCGATGACAAGCTATTGGCTGGCATATTATTTTATATATTATATACAAGCTATTAGTTCCACTGTATGTTGATAATCGCTGAGACTCTGAGTGATATATAGTGAGCCTTGATGGCTAGATATTCATTTTCATAGATGTTTTGTATTGGTGACTCTGAGTTGTTATGGAGATTTGATTTTCTATTCAGTTTAGCTTCACTTTTATATCATGTTGTATATTTTCTATTATATGTTATCCATGCATTGTGAGTTATATGATAGTTTATTTCGTGTTATTCTTCCCAGATGATCGCCCAGTATCGGCATGGCATGTCATACAATGCATTTCCTTGGTTCGGTGCAAGAGTTATGGGGCGGGCGTCACAGTACATCCCCTTGAGAGTCCCGTGGTCGATGGCTTTCTAGGTAGCATAATTTCCAACCTTAGACTGGACACTTTCTACTTCATACTAGCGGAATAAAGTCTAAGAAGGTAAGTCTGAAAAGTTATATTGTTCGGTTGGCAGTTCTAAGTCTTCCAACCCTTTGAAGATGTTCTCCGAGAAAGGCAAGGCGATCGAGGCTGTGGTTCTAGAATATGTTATGACATGGACCTCTCTACCACCTCCTTTTTCAAGACTAGGGATTTTTGATAACTGATTTTTATAGAGAAGGAGTTTTCCGCACCTCCTCGGTAGTCTTCTTAGGAGATACATCTTTTTTCCTCCCTTGGGCTCTCGATTGGACCTGAGGGCACCTTTCTTCTTAGCGGCACGCTTGACCTAGACTCGGAGTCGAGCTACAACAACTGACAGGCCCCCGACTGGGGGGCATGACTGCTAGCTCCCCAGCTGGGGGCATAGCTACTGGTGGAGCTACCAGGGGAACTCGAGCACCCCATGCGCCTAAAGTTCGATTAGCATCGAGCAAGTGGAATTGATGTAGGGTCTTATCAGCAATGCATCTCTTGACGCTCCAAAGATTCTACGGCTTGTTTCTCTGAGTAGCCATGACGAGCATGATACGTGTTGCTTATGGGCTTTGTCGGACTATCACCTACCATGGAGTACGAATATTAAAGGCTTTCTAGTGAAGTTCAAAGAACCAACTCAGGGCTTTGACACTTAACACCTTGAATCTACCTTCTAGCGACATCTTCTTACCGCAGACCATAAAATTATTCAGGTCTTATGCCTTCCTTCTTGTTGAACCCCTCAGTGATGACTCTCCTGCCTGAGGAAGATTCGAAATAGATAAAAGAAGGAGTATTATTTCGATATTTAAAATTATAGAAGAAGGCGATGTCGTTGATGGTAGGCTCTCTTTGCGGATTCTCATTGTAGATTATATACAACGAGAAAGATATGAATATGTTATATGGTGCAGTTGCTTAGGTTCTAATTTCATGAGACGAAGAAAGTTGACGATGAAAGAGCTGAAAAAAGGAATGCACCCCACTATGCACATCTGTTGACTAATTGTGATGAAACCCTTCAGGAGCTTATGAGCAGTCTCATTCTGAGTTGGCACTCGGACCCAATTAAATGGAATTATATGCTTCGCGCACATCCTCTTCAACTTATTCTCGTCCATATAGGAAGCTTATGAATCAATCGGGTTGTCTAGAACGACGGCCTCATTAAAGGTATCGGGAGCTCCTTCTTCTTTAGCTTCCTTATCTCTTGACGACGACCCTTCACCAGATGACGAGGTGGATGATTCCTCATTATTGGTTTGACTACAAATTGTGGATCATTTTGTGATTCGGTTCCTGAGCTTGACTCTGTATCGGAATCCCTCAGGATGGATCTTCCTTCTCCAACTTCGGAAGGTTTCGTAAAATATTTTCTAAACAAATTGGCTGTGTTATCAAAAAAACACTATTGCTTAGAGTGATTAACCCAAACCCCCTATGTGAGGAACTAGTGTAGTGAGTGAAGTGGAAAGCTATGCAAATGCAATAAGAAAAAAAGAAAATGCTTAAAATGCGTGACAAACTTTGACTTGATAGAACGTCATTTCCAACCGTCTTATCGAATTGCGATTTGAATGATTTCACGTTGTATTTTTATGGCCAGAGTTCTATGTGTGACAAGCTGTGTTAATATGCTAGTTTGAAAGTCCTGATAGGCTCCATCCTAACTGTATAGATGCTTGTTCTGTATTTATTCTTCATTATTATTATTATTATTATTATTTTGTTTGAGATTGTTGCAATCATCAAGCTTAGTTAAAGTGTTGAAGTTGAGTTTTAAGGTCCGGTTCGATCATGTTTGGATCAACCATTCTGGTTCGACTAATCTTGATTTGATGTCTTCGGATTGACTTTTCCGGATTAACCAACTTTGGATTGGTCATTTCTGGTTTAATGTTCCTAGTACGACCTGCCTTCTGTTTGACTTGCAATGTCGAACCGTACACTTCAATGTTTTTCCAACTCTTCTCCTCCACTCCATTCCGATTCAATTAAAGGAAATATCAAACCAAATTCCTTGATATTTCACTTTTTAACCATTCTCTTTATGCCCATGGTGGATCCCATGGTACTTCGAGAACCCTCCTACTACCCCAGCAACATAGATCAACTTATACCTATTCAAGACACTTCATTTCTCCATGCCATCGATTCAAATTTAGCTTCATTCCTGCTTGAGACACCACCACGAATCCATCTCACTACCCTTATCGTTGCCTTTGACATAGACGACATCGATCTTGGTCGTAACCCTCGAAGTCGAGAATATATGATGAACTTGAGATCGATTTAAACGAATAACATAAAAAGAGAATAGTAACTCATCTAAAGTGATTTGTAGTTGAAAATTAAGGGATAAACAATGAAGGATCTTGCAATTGATCAGAATGAATGTAGACCGAGTTGGAAATTCAGTATATTTTCGATTTGATATTATGAAAAGTAAAAGTAAAAAAGTAAAGTAACCGAGTGGGCCCGATATATTGGCCAAGAAGAATACTTTCCAGCTTCTCTTGATATGGCTGCTGACCCAGTCTGGATCGACTATGTCAATCCAGAAAACGAACCGATCACCAAGCCAGATAAAAAAGGATGGGAGATTCAGGGGCCTTTTTGATCATTTTATGACTTAGTCGATGACTACATGTGCTGACTCATGTACAACCATTAACTTGACTCCATTACACACTTAACTAGCATAACAAAATGATGTCGTTTAGTAACGACCTTTGTATGCAATCACATATGGGAGCCAATGATTCGACGCAACTTTTGGCTATATCACAAATATATTCAGCTTCTTGACTCGACGAGATTTGAATGTTTACTTGTGTCTCTTGATGACTCCAGTTAGCGACTTTGGCTTGGTAGATACCACCGAACGTAGTATGAAGCATGATTAGTTATCTGTGCAGAAAAGAAGAATTCAGGTGCCCTGACTACTCGAAAGGACACGACTGTTCATTGTCATTTTCTTAAAGACCGATGACATCTGGAGGACATGCAGCTCAACAAATTCAAAGCACATCTCGTCTACAACGCAACGTACTTTGGGAGGCAATTTGTTGACCTGACTTTCGACAAGGCCATTAGATTCATGACCAAAGCACTCAAGACATGACTCATATCCAAATTTACACCAAGGAATCAAATGAAATAGTCACAACCAGTGCATACATCTGGTTCTACAAAGCTGGGTGTTATGCTAAATCTGGTTCGAGATGTTCTCAATTCAATGAAGATATTGACACAAGCTCCAGCTTGACAAACATCTGATTCGAATATGTCAATCCAGGCATAGGTCGAAGTGGGTAATATCTCTTTTGGACCTATTCTTCTACATAATGGCATAGCCCACGATCTCCTCTTTCTCTAAATTGATCACCACATGTCCCTACCGAGCCGGGCCTAGACATATTCTATAAATAGCCTCCTAAAGTTATAGAAAAAAAATCTTTTGGCTTCTCTAAGTGTTTTTACTATCTATAATCACAATGTACTCGGAATTTCTTTATCTCATAGATTTGTAATCATCTTTTAACCAATATTTAAATAGAAGTTATAAAGTGGATGTAGGCAACTCATAGCCGAATCACTATAAATTTCTTTTGTGTGACTTATCTTTTTTTTGTTTACCATTACTTCATTTCATTCTCTTTATGACAATCTTTGTTGTTTGTATATGGTGTAAACAACATTGTACATATTCTTAGAAGGTTTAGACAAGTTAATTAGTTGACTAAATTTATTTTTTTAATTTGTTCGGATCATTGTGGAATAATGTAAACAAGTCAGAGCATAATGTCATTAAATATTCTTAACTAATTAACTAGCTGATTAGCCTTTGTAGCAACTCATTTTATTGTGAATCATTTTAGAGAAGTCACCAAGAAAAATTGATCCCCCTGAAGTCAAAATCCTGGTTTCGTAGCTCGTAGAGATGAAGACGCCTATTTGTACTTCTACTACAACAAAGTATGCTATTTATTACACTAATTGATAGCTCAATATGATAAAGTGTTATTAATTTACTTTAATTGTTTATTATTTTAATTTTCTTCTTGTAACATCTTCCAAATTTACCATTAGAACATATTGATTTTCAATTTATTTTGAAATATAATAAATTTATTAATTTGATTATGAACATAAATTTAAAATTCTTTGAATATAAGAAAATTAAATTGACCATTTAATTCATCCCTTATGTGTTTCGAAATTTAGACGTGAAATCGGCATATAAATTAACATTGAAATATTGATTTTTTTTTTAAAACGTAAATATTTTTTACAATATTATTTTAGAAAATTTTATAACAAAAGCGACAATGTTTGTTTCGTCAAATTACAATTTCGCTAGCTTTGTTAAACTATTTATACGGTCGGTTTACGACAATGACAACCGGTATAGCGTAAATAATGAAATTTCATGGGAACACTAGAATACCAGTTTTGAGCGTGTTACCCTATTCATATCAACGCAACAAACACAACAGTGTTTCATTGCATGTGTTTGGACACTCAATTTGGTTTTTATGTTGGTTTTAATTTTGAGTTCACGGTACGTGTGCATTGAGATGACCCAAAATTATTCCCATATGTAATCAAATTTTAATGTGAAAGCGTGCATGAGAAAGAGTAAACGGTTTACCTAGTTTTAAGGCCATGGACCTTGTTTTTAGGGCATGTTCGTTTAATAAGTTAATATATGCAGCTTACAAAATTCTTAATAGTTTGAAGACAACATCTCACCATGTTCTCTCTCTTTCCCCTCTTGTTCATTCTTCTTCTTATTTTTGCTGAGACATCATCTTCTATATGCATACATATATATATATATATATACATATACCTATAAAATGAAAACTCAATCTTCCTCTAAAGACATTTCGCTTTCGTTTTTATCGTAAAAAACCACGCTGACACATGTCCAAGAAGATAAATCCACATGATAAAAGTGAGTTCATACATGTACATCTCTTGGTTTCTCGCTGTAATGTAACTTTTTCTCCTTTTAGGCATTTCCAATCTATTTTTTCCAATTAATATTGAAATTTAACCAACCTAGAAACTTTTTCACATACTTGCTAAAGTTATTGTTAATTTAATGTTTCTTTATTGTTCTTATTATTATTGAATTTGTTATACAATTCAATATAATTAAAATTTAGTTCTTTTAAGTCGTAAAAATATAATTCAACAACTAACACTCAAATGTTTACGTTTCCATATATTTATTGTCTAAACATTCAAATTGTCGCCAATCACACATATCATTTTTTTTATATTCGTAATTAAGAAAAAGAGAATCTGAGGCAATTAGCATTCTCAACTTCTCATTCAATCTCAACTTATACTCATCCCTTTTTATTGTAAATCAAATATTAACACCATTGCAACCTTCCAGTATTAAAATAGTGCAAGCCGAATATCTTAAAGCTAGCCTATCTTTATTGCCTTTGGTTGTATCAGCAATAGAAGTTTCTGTAATTTTCCCATACTTCAATCAAGTTTTAGGGGTAATCAGTGCTATAAACTTTTGGCCGATGACTATATATTTCCATATAGAAATGCATTTTATGTAACAGAAAGTAAAAGAGAATGTAATAAACTTTTATTGAATGACTGAAGAAATGTACAAAATAATCGAATAGTTATATTACATAGCTCAATCAATATTTCTATGCAAATGTATAAAATGAAAAGAAAACGGGCTTCAGGCCTAGGTAGATGCGTTATGCATATCTTTATATGTGGTCCATACCAACATAATGTAGTATCATGTGTAAACAACAAAATTCATAATATCCGACCTCAATGGAAACTAGGGCTTTCAACCCGCTTCTTCTTCTTCTTCATGTCGGCTCCATCTTCAACTTGTAATTCCTCTCTCAATCTCACAAAATTCTTGCTATAAAATGATTTAGTAAGAATATCGGCACGTTGGTAGAACGATAGTTTTTGTTTTATCATCAATTTGTTGCTGCCAGTTCTCTCATGTGAGAAGTGTACATTGATGTTGTCATGCTTCGTGTGAGAGTGTTGAACGAGGTTTTTACAGAGTGAAATCATGTTATGATTGTCACACTAGATGACTATTTTCTGGAAAGCTCAAACCCTAATTCTTTCAGTAAACTTTCGATCCTTATGATTCCGACGATTGCAGTGGCTATTGATCGATACTCTGCCTCCATGCTCGATCTTGAGATGGTAGTTTGCTTCTTTATGCACCAAGATATTTAGTTGGATCTGAGGTAAATACAATAGTCAGAGATGGATTTTTGAACATAATGATCATTGGCCCAGTCAGTATCGCTGTAAGCACATAAATTTAAGTCTTTGATTGTTTAGCGTGATAATCATTTGTCAAGTGTTACCTTTAAATTTCTTAATATGCTCTTAACCGCCTGGCCACTAAGAATATTTTTAATGTGATGGCATAGCACCCCTATTTACACTAAATCATATTTCTAGTCATGTAATTGTCACGTATTGTAGAACACCAATTATACTCCCGTTCTATTTTTGCACTATCAATGGGGTTCAACTTTGTGTTTAGATAACTGAAGATTACTTATCCTAGGAGTTTTGCAGTGATTTCTCTTGATCCATCTTGGCCCTTCTCAATACTTCCAATATATATAGTTTTTCGAGATAAGATCAATTCTACATGTGATTTTCTTTTGATATGGATGCCTAGAAAGTAGTTTAGTTCACCTATATCCTTGATAGTAAAAAGTTTGATCAAGATGATGCACCACTCTATTTACTTCATCTTTGCTGCTGCCAGTGATCGGCATGTCATGTACATAAAACGTATATGTGGTGGACTGCTCGTTAACTCTTATGTATAAGGAACTGTCAAACTTAGTAGAATTAATCTTTAGCCTTGTTAAAGTCATTTTGAGTTTCTCATACCTTTCTCTTGATGCTTGTTTTAACCCATAAATTGCTCTGTATAACTTAGATATTCCTTCTTCACTTCCTAACCTATATCCTTTTGGCTGCTACACGTAAACTTCTTCTTGTAGTTCACCATTTATAAATGCATTATTTAATTTAGTTTTCTTACTTCCCATTGTTTATGAAATAAAATAGTTAGGATTACTCGAATGGTGGTGAGTTTGACCACTGGTGAGAAAGTTTCATTGAATTTTATTAACGATAAAAATCGTCAACACCCAATCAAGAAACGACATAACATATGTAATGAAACTAGAGGATGATGAATCTAGTGTATGCTTTTAGTAGGCAAATCGACTTAAGATATATAGATTATAAACACGATACCCTCTAAATTAATCGTGCTTTAATTGTCTCCTAGAATATCGATGCTTCCTCTTGAATGCATGTGCTACGCTCTTTTGAGTGTATCAACAGTGCATTTTAAGGGAAACAAGGTTATATCAGGGATGACGTTCTAAATACCTGTATTAAGGTTTGAGGGTATTCATATTATGAACTTTTCATATGCATAGGAAACCTTGTTACAAAGGCATACCCTAAATTCAAGATGAAATAATGTACATTGCGTTAAAAGGAAACATGCTAAGTATCACAATGTTCACATTTGATGATGTATCGTAGCTTTAATAACAAAATGTGTTACAAAGTCATACCCTAGATTCAAGCTGAAATACTGTATATTGTGTTAAGAGGAAATAGGTTAAGTATCACAACGTTCACATTTGATGATGTATCTAGTATTTATTAGCAAAAGGTGATACTTCAACATCAATCCATCCCACAAAAGCCCTTATTGTGTCAGTTATCGTGTCATAAGGCTATAATAAGGCCTTGGTTAACACAACTCAGGTGATCACACAACTCAATAGGATGATAAAAAAGACTATAAATCACAAACACACAAAGTTGAGACGAAGCTTCACAGATGGTCATAAGACCACAAAACACCATAAAATATTAGAACCACTCGGTGACCATCAACGATAAATAGGAAAGCGTAATTTATATTATGCCAGTAAATAAGCGAATTTAGCCAAATGTCTTATAACCACTGACCTAGCTTAAGTGTTTACGAGAGAATTGCAAATTCCACTGGATCGTAAGAAGCACTGTTGGGGGTTTACACTACACCTAGCTACCCTTCTGAAGTGCAAGGAACGAAGATGTCATATGCCCTAGAGTCTTGCAAATGCGACACGTGCAGGGCTTAGGACACTTGTTTACACAGTGGTCCTTTGGTCCACAGTTGTAACAATTTCCGCGAATAGAGTTAGAAGTTCCAGATCCAAAGGCTTCTCATTTTCCTCTGAGTCTATACCATTACTACACAAGCTAGCAAACTTGGATTTGGGATTCGTAAGCGCGAAGTGGTTCTTGCTGCTAGGGAATTTTCAAAGATCAAGAAGTTGTTGAGTTGTTTCTTGATTGTCTTGGATGAACTATTTTAGGTGTCCTCCCCGGTTAAGCTTCTTCGAGCACTCTGCACTCATTAGTTATATGCCCATTCATCTTATGATACTCGAAATATTTCCCTCTATTGAATGGTTCTGGATAATTTTTAGCTTTGAAAGAAACCAGAAGGTTGACTCACTCCTTCGCTACAGAATTGGTATTATAATCCTTCCACCTTGGCTTTTTCTGATTTTTATCAAATTCGAATATCCCTCGTTGAGGTTTATGATTTCGATTAAAGTGGGTTTCCCTTCTTCTCTACGGAAGCCAACATTCTTCTTTGAATAATATGATTCATCCATGCAGATGAATTTATCTGCTTGGAAATGAAATTCCTGTTAGTCCTTGCATACATGGATGTATAGCTCTTTCTAGAATGGAGTATTCTAAATCAATTCCAAATGAACGACAATGAGTTTATCTCGATCGTTTATGCCCTTTGCTTTCAAATCTTCAATATTAAATCTCGTTAGATAATCTCCTAAATATTCTCCATGTCTTTTCTTTATATTTGCAATGACAATGTAGTCCATCATTGGATCTTTACAAATGTTGAACTGTGCAATAAACTCATAAGATAACTTCATCTAAGAGTATATGGTTTTCTATCAATATTGGCGATACCATTTAGCAGCTACTCTCTGAAGAGTTACCGGGAATAGTTGACATCAACAACCCCTCAAGCTTTGTAAATATCCGTTTGGCCATCAATAGCTATGAAATGATCGTCTGGGTCAGTAGTTCGAAGATATTTCATGGTAGTAATCTTTATGCGTGACGATATCATTATATTCATGATTTCATAATTAAAGTAGATCACTCTTACATTATTGTTGACTGCTCATCCAAGGATCTCTTTTTCTTGGAAGAAGTCAAATTGACTTTCTCCTTTTCCCGAATTGTAGGATGGGTGCGTTTCTCCTTAGGACTCAACTTCATCCCTTCGACTCGGTCCGTAGTTCCTTGAAGATTTTTGTGCCAAAGAAATTTGTATGATATCCTGTATTTCAAGAAGTTTTTGTTATAGAGATTTGATCTTATTGGCATTCTCATCTACATAATTCGGATTTAGAGGTTGTGGTGGAATAGAGGGTCCGCCTACTTCAGCTACATTTAGGTTGAATGATGGGGTTATATTTTCTTCGAGAGTGACTGTGTGAGCTGTTTCTTCATTAATGCTACTTAGTATTTTTGATTCCATCTTATCCTGTCATTAAATAGACTTTCAAAAATTAATTTATAATAATATAAAAGATCGGAGGTTCAGGCCCTCACTACAAGAAAATATGATATAGATTGCATTGTGTGATAGCTTTATATTAAAGAGCTATAACATAATAATCAAAGAAAAAAATAACAAATAATATGTTCTATATAAATTAAATAAAAGAAATAAGGTTTAAATTGTGCTATTTATACATGCCCTTCGCTATGTTAACTTGCATGTGAAGAAGGCGATAACGAAAGATAAAAGTGAAAACCAAAGCCGCAAAAATAAAAATTTAGTCCCTTACTTCCCCCAAAATCTCGTGAATACCTAATTTCTTCAATTCACTCGACAATATCAAAATCAAGATCGTCAACTCAAGGAAATCACCGTGGTCAATTCACTCTAGCTTTCCACCATCGTCACTTCACTCCAGTAGTCTACCATCGTCAATTCAGCACACCAGTAAATCGACTGATTCACTCCAACATCCTATAAGTCGACCATCGTCGATCCGGTGAATCCTAAATCTATGTTGTATCCCTGATTCACTCTAGATTAGCCCTAATCAATGACGGAATCCCTTAAAATAGGTAATATTTTTGATTTTATTCCAATGTTGGTGATATTAATTAATTAGTATTTCGGATCACTTTATATCGAAATCACTAGAGCAATTTTGGAGATCAAGAAACTTGGATGAGGCTTTGCTTATGGAATTGATGTTGCCATTAACAACTACGATCCTAATTATTTCACAACACCAAACCATAATTTCCACATAGAATTTTTTTTCCTTACATATATATATAAAAGTTATATATGGATTGAAGTTGTGAAATATTTCATCTCAGTGGTGCTCTACTTCATATCTCCCACTTGAGGTTGGATTAGGTTTAAATTATATATGTTCGACAATGTGGATGTCATATACAATGTTGGAAATTTTACGAATTATTTAAAATATGAAATAAGTGTATGATGGCTCCTATTTGTGAATAGTCCCACATCATGGGATTATAAGAAAGATGCAAGTATTTATACTTGTTTCTAAGAAGTCATGTTGGGGCCTTGGGCTCCCAATGCATGCTTTGTTGTGAGGAGGAAGACCATGCATCATGACCACCACACACGCGCACGACTGACCGACTCGACTCGACCCGACCAGACCCGGCCCGGCTCTGCCCGGCTCGGCTCGGTTCGGTTCGGGATTGGGCTTGGGCCTTGGCTATGTTGTGTAAACACTTATATTTTTTTGGTCCAGGAAACACTGCATTTTTCGAACCAGTTTTTAAATACGGAAAATATTTCTGAGCCGACTTTTATATGAAGCGGTAAACTTTTGACCAAGTATTTCGCAGATCCTATTTTCCTCCACTGACCAATATTTTCGTTCAGCCCTAATCCTGTCTATATATTACCTTCAGTTGTAGATGAGATTGGTACAGAAAAAATTCTACTTGCTCTTCCTCCGCCATTAAAAATTATTCTTTCATACATTTTCGAGCAGTTAAATTTGAAAGTGCAAATCTGCACTGATTTGTTGTGCAAAGCAGATCAGTTATTCATTTTAGAGAGGCTGTTTTATCCTAGAGGCGGCGGCGGAAGAACGAACTGGTTTTGCACCACCGACCAGATCGCCGAATCGTCTTCAAGAAAGCGGCTAAGTACGTGACTCATCCATTGTTTCCCAACAAATTGAAGACGATCAGAAACAATGGCTTCGACAACAACCATAGATGTGCTGCTCCTCCATCTGCATTCCAGATTCCATTGGTGACTGCTGCCCCGTTTTGTTTCGAAGGTCTGCACTTCAAATGATGGCATCAGAAGATGGAGTTCTACTTGACGATGAGAAAGGTGGCTGCTGCTCTGTCCACCGACAAACCGCAGTTGCCAGACAAGCCTGACGGAACTGATGAAGCGCAGATGACATCCTGGACTGAAAATCAAAGCAGTTGCAGACCTGGATTGAACAGGATTATCTGTGCAAGAATTTTATTCTGAACGGATTGAGCAATGATCTGTATGATTACTACAACTCAAAGGACAAGACAGCGAAGCAGATCTGGGAAGTGCTGCAGAAGAAATACAATACAGAGGAGGCAGGAGCAAAGAAGTATGATGTAAGCTGCTATCTCAAGTTCCAGATGATAGACGATAGGTTAGTAGAGATGCAGTCTCATGAGCTGCAGAAAATAGCTCATGAGATCATCTCCGGAGGTATGGTTTTGGATGAACAATTTCAAATTGCTGTTATTATTGACAAACTTCCCCCAGGTTGGAAAGACTTTAAGAATTTCTTACGGCATAAGACTAAGGAATTTTCCTTAGAGAGTTTGATCACTCACCTTCACATTGAGGAGGCGGCACGCAAACAAGACCAGAAAGAGGAAGTGTTGTTTGTTTCAAACAACATCACTAAAAAGACCAAACCCGCAGTTCTGAAACCAAACCAGAAGTCTTTTAAGAATCAGAACAGACACAACAAACAGAATGGGAATCCGAAAGGAAACCCAAAAGGACAGTAAAAATCATCCCAAAAGAGTGACTCTGGACAGATGTTTCTATGTTACAACTGTGGAAAACCAGGTCATATGGCACGAAAGTTTCGGAACAAGCCTAGCTCTGTACCACAGGCTAACTTGACTGAGGAGGAGCCTCTTATGGATATGATTACTGAGATTCACCTTGTTGGTGGATCAGAGGGTTGGTGGGTAGGCACTGGTGCTTCTCGCCATGTCTGTTATGATCGTGCTATGTTTTCCACATACACTGCTGCTGATGATCAGAAAGTGTTGCTGGGAGATTCTCACACCACTAAAGTTATAGGGATTGGAAACGTGGATATCAAGTTTACCTCTGGAAAGACTGTGATCCTCAAAGATGTTTTGCATACTCCAGAGATGAGGAAGAATCTGGTGTCTGGCTATCCCCTTAATAAGGCAGGGTTTACTCAATTTATTGGGGCTGATTTGTATATCATAGTGTATAAGTGAAATTTTGTAGGACAGGGTTATGCTTGTGAGGGAATGTTCAAATTAAATGTTGAATCTAATAAAGTGAATAATTCTGCTTATATGTTGTGTGATTTTAATATTTGGCACTCTAGATTATGACATGTTAATAAACGGATAATTCATAACATGAGCACTCTAGATATGATACCTAAGATAGCAGAATCTAAATCTGATAAATGTGAATTCTGTACACAAGCAAAAATCACAAAGAAACCTCATAAATCTGTTGATAGAGAATCTAAACCCTTAGGCTTGATTCATTCTGACATATGTGAACTTGATGGCACATTGACTAGACATGGACATCGTTATTTTATCACTTTTATCGATGATTGTTCTGATTTCACATATGTTTATCTTATGAAAAATAAAAGTGATGCTTTTGACATGTTTAAACATTCAAAACGGAGATTGAGAATCAAACAAATAGGAAAATCAAGAGATTTCGTAGTGACAGAGGAACAGAATATGAATCCAATTCAATTCTGGACTTCTATAAATTACGTGGTATTGTACATGAGAGAACTGCACCCTATTCACTTGAAATGAATGGTAAAGCTGAAAGAAAAAATAGGACTTTTACCGAGTTAGTAGTTGCCATCCTACTAAATTCTGGTGCAGCAAAACAATGGTGGGGGGATATTTTATTGACTGTATGTTATGTTCTAAATAAAATCCCTAAATCTAAGAATAAAATTTCACCTTATGAAATTTTAAAGAATCATAAACCCAATGTCTCATACTTTAGAACTTGGGGTTGTCTAGCATATGTTCGCATTCCAGACCCTAAGAGAATAAAATTGGCAAGTAGAGCATATGAATGTGTATTTGTAGGCTATGTTATTAATAGCAAAGCATATCGATTTTATGATATAAATGCACATAACATAATTGAATCAAATGATGCCGATTTTTATGAAACTAAATTTCCTTTTAAATTAAGGAATAGTGGGGGCACTTCAAGTATGCCTATTAGAACAGAACTTAATAAAAGTTCTGAAGCTGAACCTAGAAGAAGTAAAAGAGCAGGAACCGTAAAAGATTTTGGTTCGGATTTTAGCGCTTTTACTATAGAGGAGGATCCCTTAAACCACCAAGAGGCCTTATCTTCACTAGATGCCGATTTCTAGCGAGAGGCTATGAATGATGAGATGGATTCTCTTGAATCCAATAAGACTTAGCATTTGGTAGATTTACCCCCTGGTTGTAAATCTATAGGCTGTAAATGGGTACTTAAAAAGAAACTAAAACCTGATGGTAATATAGATAAATACAAAGCACGACTAGTAGCTAAAGGTTTTAGACAAAAAGAAAATATAGATTTCTTGGATACTTTTTCACTTGTAACTAGAATAACATTCATTAGAGTATTAATCTCACTTGCTTCCATTCGTAATTTACTAATACACCAAATGGATGTTAAAACCGCTTTTTTGGATGGTGAATTAGACGAAGAAATTTATATGGACCAGCTTGAAGGATTTGTAGTACATGGTCAAGAACATAAAGTATGCAAATTAGATAAATCATTATATGGTTTAAAACAAGCACCAAAAAAATGGCATGAAAAATTTGATAACTTAATCATTTCAAATGGTTTTAAAGTTAATGAAAGTGACAAATGCATTTATTACAAATTTGAGAATGACATTTGCACTATTATATGCCTTTATGTAGATGACCTACTCATCTTTGGGTCAAACATTCATGCCATAAATTCAGTAAAATCCTTATTAAGTGCCAATTTTGATATGAAAGATCTAGGTGAGTTGAGTGTAATCCTTGGTATTAAAATTACTAGGTCAGAAAAGGGAATTTCTTTGGATCAGTCTCATTACATTGAGAAGATACTAAAGAAATATAATTACTTTGACTGTAAACCTGCATGTACATCATACGATCCAAGTGTAAAGTTATTTAAGAACACTGGTGAAGGTGTAAGACAGTCTGATTATGCGAGCATCATTGGCAGCCTTCAGTATGCCACTGATTGTACTATACCCGACATTGCCTATGTCGTGGGATTATTGTGCAGGTTTACCCGTAGACCTAGTATAGAGCACTGGCATGCTATTGAAAGGGTCATGAGATACCTTAAACGAACTATGGACCTTGGATTACATTATGAAAAGTTTCCAGCTGTACTTGAAGGATACTCAGATGCAGACTGGAATACTTTATCAGATGATTCAAAAGCGACCAGTGCCTATATATTTAGCATCGCTGGAGGTGATGTTTCTTGGAAATCCAAGAAACAGACTATTTTGGCTCAGTCCACTATGGAGTCTGAGATGATAGCACTAGCTACAGCTAGTGAAGAAGCAGAGTATTTGAAAAATCTGCTAGCTGAGATTCCCTTATGGGAAAAACCGATACCGGCTATGTTGATACATTGCGATAGTACCACGGCTATTGCAAAAGTTCAGAAACATTATTATAACGGTAAGAGACGACAAATACGTCGTAAGCAAAACTTTCTACAAGTACCGTTAGAGTAGATTACGTACATAGCAAAGAAAATTTGGCAGATCCTTTGACGAAACGACTGTCCAGAGAGAAAGTCCATAATTCTTCTAAAAGAATGGGACTATTGCCCTTAGATTGTTGAGTCACGCACAATGGTAACCCGGCCTAAATGACTGGAGATCGCAAGAAATATGTTCAATGGGTAAAAACAAGTTGTGTAGTGATAGGAGTTGAACATGCTATTTAATAAACCAAGAAGCATGTATTCCTGAAGTGATAGAGGATGAGTTAATAGAAACTCTTAATGAGATCTATACTCTATTTGGAGTGGAGTACCTACCTTCAGGAGTACTCTTGATAGACTCACCTATGTGAATGTGGAAATGTGGCCGTTTCCTATGGAGTTTTAGGCAAATCTTCTAGAGCGTTCACTAAACTGGGATAGACGTGTATGGCCATAAATGCACGGGCTTATTTGATTGCACTATAGAAGAGATTGTGTGTGGTTTGATGTCAGGAATGGAGTTCAAGACTACGTGTCACTCTATTAAAAACTGAATCTTATTCACTATGCGAAGGTTCAAGTCGAATGACACCTTTGTTTATGCACAGTCTTACGTTTTTAGAAACTGCTCGATAATACTTTAAAAATTCAAGTGGGGGATTGTTGGAAATTTTATGAATTATTTAAAATATGAAATAAGTGTATGATGGCTCTTATTTGTGAATAGTCCCACACCATGGGATTATAAGAAAGATGCAAGTATTTTTACTTGTTTCTAAGAAGTTATGTTGGTTCCTTGGCCTCCCAATGCATGCTATGTTGTGAGGAGGGAGACTATGCATCATGACCACCACACACGCGTGCGACTGACCGACCGACTCGACTTGACCCGGCCCGGCCCGGCCCGGCTCTGCTCGGCTCAGTTCGGTTCGGTTCGGGACTGGGCTTGAGCCTTGGGCCTTGGCTATGTGGTGTAGACACTTATATTTTTTGGTCCAGAAAACACTGCATTTTTCGTTTCAAATCTGCACTGATTTGTTGTGCAAAGCAGATCAGCTATTCTTTTTAGAGAGGCTGTTTTATCCTGGAGGCGGCGGCGGAAGTACGAACTGGTTTTGCACCACCGACCAGATCGCCGAATCGTCTTCAAGAAAGCGACTAAGTATGTGACTCCTCCATTGTTTCCTAACATACAATAAAGGACAATTCCATTGGTGTTATACCTATTGGTAAAATTATATGAATTTCATTATCTATGAGGTATTCAAGAATATGAGTTACCTGATATCATTTCAGCAAATGATTAGCTAGTTAATTTTAAGTATAATCTTGTGAAAATGGAAGTAATTTGTCCATTCTGATTAACTATGGCCATCAAATGTAAACTCGTTGTTCATTTATCTTAAATTCATACATGAAAATGATTAATTACATCTGATGTGTATGTAATTTTATTTACGGCTGTTATTGCCTAAAAATGGTCTTGGTTTTGATGCAAAGAGAATATTCAGCCACTTATTGATACTTGGTGTTTGGAAATGCCCCCGTCAATATATTGCATGGCCGGTTGTAAAAATTAGGATTTTTATAATCTTTTATAACATAAATGATAAATTGTGCAAATGCGTTCCCTATGTGTAACTAGATATGGATACAGAGGTAGGGCGTTGGTCGTATACATCATGCGGCTCATTATAAGATACATAAACATGAATTTATACCATTTGATAGTTAAATTTTCTGTCCTACTTTTCATAAGTACCTACTCTTCCACTTCACTTTCTTTTCCCCAATTCTACTTGCAATTTGTTTTGTCGATTTTATACGAGAAAAGAAACATAATACAAATATACAGGAATATAAATCGCTTTGCCCTAATATGAGGTACTTATGATTGACCATAAAAATACTTAAAACTAATTTTGATTGAAGCTTAAAACTTTGCCGCTTTCTATATCACATTCCTTTAATTTCAAGGTTTATGTTTTGATTTAGTAATTCAGGTTGGAGATGTCGACCACTAATGTAAAACGTGCTGAGAGAAACATAAATCACTGTGATAATTCAACCAGAATGTGTTTTGTGTTACATTTTCTTTCTATGGGGGTTAGGTATCTATATAGATCACTGTGTTATTTGTGGCTTGCATTTTTTCTTAGGATGAAGTTTATCTTATTTTAAGAGTAAAATCAAAAGTGTAGGGACCTTGGCAAAACGAGATGAGAGCTTGATTGTGTGTAGTCAATTAAAGGTGATTGTTACGCCATTCATGTCATCTTCAACTTATATCGTATATATTTTTCCATTGGTTATGCATTTTTTTAGAGATTTGTATGCATTTGAGTATAGATTGGATCAACCAATGTTGTTAACTATTTGGTCGACCTTAGGCTGTTGTTTATATACAGATTCACTGTAAAGGTATGATATGGTTATACTGATGAGTTCTTGATTTTCTATGTTTTACATGAACATAAATTTGTGTAAAACTTAATGATAATTGGTTCAAAAATATTTCGATCATAACACTTTTGGATAGTTAGGCCTATAAATACAAAGCCTAATAGGTTGATATTATGCAAAATTTATAAAGTAGAAAATGAAGGTGGAAACACTTGATGGTACAAAATGTATGATAAAATTTAATGATAGCTAATTGATTGTTGCAAAACACGGACAGAGCTGCTAAGTGCATGTACCCTTTTAAGTAGCATCTTGTATTATTATCACATGTTCTACTGAAAGAGTTCAAAGATTGAAGTACTTGAACTTCAGACCGATCACGAAATAAAAGAAAAGGAGCCCCAACTAAATAAAGAAATGTTTCCTTCTTTACCACATATAAAACTCTGACTTGTTGAACGAAAGGCTTCATTGTTGTCTATGGGGAGAGGTCTCGTTCCTCTTAGTTGCATCAGTGTTGTCATATTAATGCTTGGCTAAACCCCTATGCATAGTTATGAAAGGTGCGCCGTGGTGCACGGCACGGCGAGGCGTAGCATTTGCGCCATTTTTGTTTGCAGCGCGGTGCATATGAAAAGGTGCACCAAATGGCGCAAATGGCGCGCCTTTTCTTTATTTTATGGTTTTTTTTTGGCATTTCAAACTGCTATAACTACTAGTACAAATATTCTTACCATCACTACAACCATCATCACAACTACCATTACTATTATTATCATAATGATATGAAATATGAAAAAATTTGTTAATATCTTTTTTTTAGTTATATGAAAACATAATTACATCATCATTATTTCCTATATGATTATCATCAACGAGTTAATAACCTTACAATTATGTAATTGGCTGATCTTAGCATGTTCGTATTTAGAACTGACATATGTTTTATTATCCAACTTAGTTCAGATTCATTTTGATATTGTCAGAAATATAATTTAATGTATAAAAGATCATAAAATATTGTCTAGCATTGATAAAAAAACAAATGAATGAAACTCTGAAGCTGTGAACGATATATCAAGAGAAGCAATTTTGGAGGAAGAAAAAATATTCACATAAGATAAGCATTCAAGCAGCTCTGAAACATACCCTTGGATTTTATTTTATTTTTGCATATATGTAAATATGTCGAATGTCTTTGTACGATTTGTCTGTAACATTAAAATATTTCATGATTTGGTATTTGTTAAATACAATCGAGCATTAAAAAGAACGTATAATATTCGTGACACTGTTGGTCCAGTATTGTAACGGTAAGGAATTTCGCTCAATCCGAATCGATCGTTAAACCGACCAAGACCGTTCGAAACCCCTGATCGTTTTGAGAACAGGACAAATTGGAACGCAAACAGAAGAACATTTCATTGTTATTACAACAATTCCATCAGATACAAGAATATAAAGAGTATAAATGAATAAATTACATTCGATAAATATCAGAGATTACAATAAATTACATAGCTGTAGAAAAACAATATAAAACACAACTGAAAGTAATGCACGGATACAGAGCTTTCCGAGCATCGTTCCAGCTGTAAATCAGGATCCTGTGAATATAAATCTGCAAAACCAAAACTACTAGCTGCCCGTGTCGAAAATATGGGCACCCAGAGTTTAGGTTAAAACAATAAACTCCAGGTCAGTCATGTGACTGTTGTGAGAACTAAAACAGTTATTTAAAACTTTACTTTAAAAGAGAGTAATTCAAGGGACCACGCCGTATAACATGGAACAGGTTTCCTCCCAAGAACACATGTGCATAGAATAAACAACGCAATGCTTTTTTGAAAAATGAAGCTATTATAAGACCCAGGTCCCATCACACAATGCAACGCAAGCCGGAGGATAGTGTTTTCCCTTATAATAGCCAAATAATGCTTGATACATTTAAAAACAAATCATTTGATACTATTATAGGTGTATAGTGTCAAAATAATTTCAATCATAGACGGCATGGGTACCATATATCATGTCGCCATACTAGTTCTACAATTAAAACCACAATATCACATATTGGAAATTGGATTTCCGTCATGAGTCGAGGCAAGGGGCAAGCTCCTCTCCGCTTCGAGACACTCTAGCAAATGTCCCAGGACTACACACTCTGGGTAACCCATGGATGCTTCAGAGCCGGTCCTCCCTTACGTTTGAGGATTAATTATTCCTGAACACACGTTTCCCGGTCCTATCAGACCTAAAATCGAGGCGCCTCATCCAACAACCACATAGGTGAAAAGTATATAAATGTCAGGGCTAGTAAGTCACTGACAACACCAAAGCTAGAAAGAAACGTTGCGCTCTCCTTGTAGTCCTTATCCCGTTTTTAACTCATACCGAGGTGTGAGGCTCGCGAATTCATGTTATACACAAAGCTATGCCACAAAGGCCGTGCTTTGATCATCAACCACAAGACTTTGCTTTTCAACAGAAGACTTGATCAATTGCCACTTAGGCGTGCCACACAGGCAATTCACGCTATGCGACTGATGTCCATCGATATACAACCTCTAAGCTCGTACGTCTCAGAGAAGGGCGTTAAGCAAGAGAATAAATTCTCCGCCGCCAAATAGATGTATATTTAATGGAGATCAATCAACACAGAATAAAATCCAATGTCAGACACACAGTCCATTTACAAGTTCGTTCTGGGTCTGAACGAAACAGGAGGCACTTTCCTCGCATATCCATCGATCTTCAAGTACGTCTGGATGACCACCAACTGATTCCCTCATCTTGGGTGTACAACCCAATCAAGATCATCAGTAATCACCCAAATGATGTGAAGACTTATGGTCTTCAATCACAGTCTTCATCTTCGACATATCGTCGAATCGGTTATTTAGAATGGGTATAAGCCCGGCCTTTTTGAATGACCTGCGTATATAATAAACAAATGTTACACAAACACAACATACGCCTCATTCCAATTCAGCAGTCGCTAATCGTAAACTAGCAAGAGAACAATTCCCCAAATATTAACCCCGAAGGCCAAAAACAACATCAAATCAATACCCAGGAAACCATTCTTCTTGGCTAACATACAGTTAGTTTCTAAATTTCACATTGTTAGGGAAAGATTCCCATTAATTTTATCAAAGATAAATTCTTTTAAATTTATTCTTTAATCTTCCTTTGGATGTCATTTCAAACCATATTATGGTTTTCCAAACTAGTCGGAATTAGCGAACCACACCGAAGTAATTATTTATTTTCCCAATCCCAACCAATTCATCCCATGAAGCAAAACTGGTAATACTCCATATCTAACACCATGGTGTTATTGGTAAAATTAATTACCATTTCACGTTCAAATCTAATTAAAGATTTAACTATTGCCTGGAGCAAAACTGGTGATACTCCATTCTCGCTCATTTTCCAAATTTGATAATTTAAATTATCAATTCACATTTCAATCTAATTGCAGATTCATTAAAACTCCTTTTACTGGGTCAAAGAACTAATGTCATTTAAAACACAGTTCACGATAAACCCAAATCACATTCTATTTATTATCGGGTTAAAGAACTAGTGTTATTTAAAACACCGTTCACGATAAACCCAAATCACATTCTATTTATTATCGGGTTAAAGAACTAGTGTTATTTAAAACACCGTTCACGATAAACCCAAATCACATTCTATTTATTATCGGGTTAAAGAACTAGCGTTATTTAAAACATCGTTCACGATAAACCCACAAATCAATTCTAATTCAATTCTAATTAAACATATTAGAAATTCTGGTTATTTAAAACCCCTTTTCAAATCCTATTTATTTATTTAAAAATAACTGGGTTTTAATTCTAGTTCAAACCTAGTTCATTTCGATAAAAATCTATTTTTATCTTTACAAATATGGAGTTTTTTCATCCTAATTTTTCCCAAATCATGTCTTATGATTTTACACAAATTATTACTATTTTTAATAATTTTATCAAGGCTCTTACAGTCGATTTCCAACAACGGCCATCGAACTGCACTTACAGCGACCTTTTCTGAAATTGATTTGGACATATCTCCAAATCCAACCGTTAGTTTTCAAATTTCTAATATTCGTTAGAAAGCTCTTTTCGATACAAACCCAACTGTTCTGGTTTTAGGAGAATCCGACGGTCGGATCTCCCGTAATGTCCGTTCGAAGCCCATGGTCGAAATTCACGAACTGCCGCGGCGCGGCGCGTTCTATTCAGGCCATTATATTATATATATAATATATACCATATATATTTCGTCGATTTCTATTTGAAACGAAATTTATAAATAGTGTTAAATTCGTTTCAAAAACAATTTCAACTTCCATTTCAAATTCAAATCAGAATTGAATTTTTCCTTCTTATAAATTCGTTTTCAATTCAATTTGAATTCATTTTCTATTAGAATTCATTTTATATTCAATTCGATTCGAATTCGGTTTATATTCAATTCAATTCGAATTCATTTTCTATTCAATTCGATTCGAACTCGTTTTCTATTCAATTTAATTCAATTCGAATTTGTTTTCTAAATTCAATTCGAATTCGTCCTATATTCAATTCAATTCGAATTCGTTTTCTATTCAATTCAATTTCCTGTTATAAATATTCGATTTTTATCTCTTTTCAATATTCATTATAAAAACGAATATAATCGATATAAATATCATTCGTGTCAAAATAGCGCATCTCTAATCAACATGGCTTTAAATTTTTCAATAACTTCGTTATTCTATTCAACAAATGAATCTATATTTCTTTCAATACATGACTAATCTTAACGGATGAGTACTGTCAACACACGACTATTTTTGTTATTTAATATATTTTATAAAAATTATGGTATCTATCGTTTGATTTCAAATCAGACTCCAACCGTAAATTAGTAAGAGAACGATTCCCTAAATATTAACCCCGAAGGTCGAAACCAACATCAGATCAATATCCAGGAGACCACTCATCTTATCTATTTTCCAGTTAGTTTCTAATTTTATATATGATAAAGATGAAAATTTTATTGTTAAAATATTTCGTTCAACACATGACTAATCTCAACGGATGAGTACTGTCAACATATGAACCTTTATTTTATAATATTCTTTTTTTTCAATTGGAATGAGGCCCAACAATTACCATATAATGTTAATTATATGGATTTCATACAACACATGTATATAATAGCAACGATAAACAATCAACCATCTTCCAAAGTGCACCACACAACTGCATAAGCATCAAACATAAATAATTAACGCTTACACAGCCTGTCGACCAATCGATCGACATACTATTAAATAATTGGGATTAGTGTACGCCAAATATCATCCCAATACCCATGTGGGGTTTCAAACAATTAAACACAGATTTTATTTGTGCAGTTGGGCGATGTGTAAAATTTGTCGTCCCAATCAATATCCTTCAAATAGGTGTACATAAACAAACCGTCCGGTTTGTAAATGAATATTTATTTTATTCACATTCTCATTAAGAATTATATTTTTAACGACCATAATATTTTATTCAACCTATGAATATTCTATTCGGTTCATTTATTAAATAAAATGATATCTTTATTTTTCTAACTTATTTTAGAAAATTTCGGCGGCATAACGACACGATACTAGAAACGGGACAAGGTCTAGCCTTATCCCCGGTCTAATAATGGCCCACGCCATATACATACCAATCTAATCAATCTCATTTCACCAAACAACCAAATTCAAACCAATCATCCAATCAACTACACAACCAAACAAACAAGTCCATGGTCTGTGGACGATGGCGTCGGGTGCTACTAACCACCGTCTACATCCTAGTATATATATTTAACTAGAAAAGTAAATTTAAGGTGAGAAGTTCTCACAGAGGGTTCCACTCCACCGTGCTTTGCTTTTAAACTGCTGAACCGTCTGGATCTGACTGAAATTCCAATGCAGTCTTTTCATGCTGTTCAAATAAAAATTATATTTTTATTACTTCATTCAATAAATAAAAAATCGTATTTTTATTTCTTCTTTACATATATTTTCTCGACGCTTCATTCTATATAAAAATTATATTTTATATTTCTATTTCATGTATAAAGATCGAATTTTTATATCATCGCTATAAAAATAACATTTTCATTTCAACATATATATAATAAAAATCAGATTTTTATTTCGCTACATATATAAAGATAATATTTTTACTATTTCTACTATATAAAAATCTTATTTTAATATTCCTACTATATAAAAATAACATCTTTAATATTGCTACTATATAAAAATAACATCTTTAATATTGCTACTTCATATTGATAAAAAATTCACCTTTCATATATGATCTTTTGCTTAATCTCGCCTTTGTTATAAATAAAAATCCGACCTTTCTTCTAAATATCAAAACTTTTTCTGCAAAGTTATACTTAGTTTCTTTTAAAATCTACACTATAAAAATTTGATTTGTACAACGCAACTTCATATGACAAACCATATATTTTTAAGCGAACAAAAATCATATCTTTTTATGAATGAAAAATATAATCTTTTCACTTGAAAAATATAATCTTTTCGCTTTAAAAATTATAATTCTTTTGTAAATAAAATCTTAGCTTTTATAAGTAATAAATTGATTTCACTCATTATTAAAACTGAATTTATCAATCAATAAAAAAAACAATGCTTTAAATTGATAGAATAAAATACTTATAGTTTTTTTCTTTTCAGCGGAGGTAGGGGAGGGGTTCGCTGCTGCGTTGGAGCCGTCGGAGGACTGGCGTGCGAGGTGGGTGGGGTCCATTCAGGGAGGCGGCGTCTGTATCGAGCAGAGGGGCTAGGTTTCGTCAAGGGGTTGGCTGCGGTGTTCGCGGGTGGCACAAGGAGGCGGGGCGGACTAGTGATCGACTTGGCGGGTGGGCTGGAGGCGGTTTCGATTTGAGGGGGTTTGGCTCGCGTCGATTTGGGGGGAGGGAAGAGAAAACGGAGGGAGGAGGTGCGGCTAGGGGAGGGGGGTTTCCGGCTAGGCGGAGGGGGTGTCGGATCGACGACGAGGGTGGCGGCTAGGGCTTCCGTCACCCTTTTTTTCTGTTTTGAAATGGTAGGGGGGAGAGAAAAGAGGGGTGGAGGGGTTTTAATTATTTTAATTTTTTAATTTATTTTATTTTAATTTTAAAATGTAACTTTTTCATTTGAAATCGAAACGAGACCCACCGCCTGTCGTCCATAGCTAAATGCCTTCATTCCGAACACAATGAGATATGAATCGTAGGCTGATTTGATCGTTTCGATCAGTTTTCGTCAAAATCAACATATAGCTCTATATATCGAATTTGAACGCGCATTTCAATTTACTGGGGTCACATACTAACTCGAAAAATTCCAGAAAAGTATTTTCTAGCTTCGTATTGACGATACGGTCCTAACAAAACTAGTTTCATCGAATCCTGAGACCGTTTGAAAAATGGCCATTTTCCAGTCGATTAAAATCAACTGAAACTGGTCAAACGTGTTTCCCTTTGCTATGCTCACATATTGATTCGAAAAATTATGAAAATTGGAATCTAGCAAAAACTTGAAATCACGGACCCAACAAAAGTGGTTTCGTCGAAATCCGAGGTCGTTTGCAAAATTCCCATTTTTAAGGGCTAGAATTCCATAACGACTATTCTGAAAATTCATTTGGCCATAACTTTTGATTCCCGCTATGAAAATTTGATTTTTTGGATTCGTTGGAAAGATATTATCAATTAGATTCTAATATTTTTGGTTTCGCTAAAATCCGGTTTATTTTGAATGTTGTACGTCAATTTGAAGTTTGAAATTGAATTATCGAACTACCGCGCCATTTTCAATCCCTTTTATAATTTAAAATAAATATTCATATTCTAATGACGAACTATATAAATATATACGTTCGAATTCTATTAAAAATAAATTTCTCGTCGATATTATTTAAAATATTTCATTTTAAATATTCAAAATTCATTAAAATTGCCAAAATAAAAATTTTAAACTGGCTCGCATTTCCGGGTTTTTACATTCTCCCCCACTTAAAACTTTTCGTCCTCGAAAAGGAACGAAACTGAAAGTTGTTTTACAAATCAAATCAACTTTCATTATTTTGACTATGGGTTATGTTCTTTAACTTTTTAGTTTCTAAGAACTTCTCAAATTTTTCAAAAATTTGGCTAACACCCTAAATTTCCGAAAATTTTCGCCATAACCTCCCCTGCACCGGGAGAACCGGCAAAATCCCGAAATTGCCATACAGGCCCTCTGATCTCAAAAAGAAAAAGAAAAAGCCAAGCGGCTAGCCAATCGGCTCATAAAATCATCATCACCCAAACAAAACAGTAAATTATGGTAAATATGTACCTATTTGTTGGGCAGACAATTTTATTCTTCTACTCTAGCCTCTTTTCTATGACCTGTTCAATGTAAGTACATGTATATGCAAGCAAATGCGACTAATTTTCTATACAATTCAATATTCGGTTCAATTTGGCATAATGGTTCAAAATTTTAACAAATCAAACAATAATCATACAACACAACCATCAATCAATTAGTGAATTAACATTTCAAATTCATAATTTGATACATATACAGAAAATCATGTTTTTGATGCCAAGTCACAACAATGTATTCTAGCTATATTTTGGTTCTCACACCAGTCTAATGGAAATATATAGATATCACACCTTCGTCACTCGAATATAAATACTGATAACGCTGAATATAAATATTGATAACGCTGCAGCCTTATCAAAATCATCCCCGGGCAACTAGAGTGTGATTCTATATCTATCCAGTATATTAAAACTTGGAATATACGTTCATGACGCGTATATGCAAAATCTTTATATATTGGATTGTCCAAATTCAATACAAATAAATATTCAAATACGTATAAAACGATTTAAATTTTAAAACAAAATTGTTTTCATTTGAAAAATATACTCTTCACACTCGTTCCAGGATACTACTGATCCTATCTCTAACGAGTAATTCTAATTGGATATTAATAATCCAATATCTGATGAATTCTTTCGTATGGTTCTAATGTGTCTTGTTCTCGAGCTCTGTAAACCAAAGCTCTGATACCAGCTGTAACTGTAAGGAATTTCGCTCGATCCGAATCGATCGTTAAACCGACCAAGACCGTTCGAAACCCCTGATCGTTTTAAGAACATGACAAATTGGAACGCAAACAGAAGAACATTTCATTGTTATTACAACAATTCCATCAGATACAAAAATATACAGAGTATAAATGAATAAATTACATTCGATAAATATCAGAGATTACAATAAATTACATAGCAGTGGAAAAACAATATAAAACACAACTGAAAGTAATGCACGGATATAGATCTTTTCGAGCATCGTTCCAGCTGTAAATCAGGATCTTGTGAATATAAATCTAGAAAACCAAAACTACTAGCTGCCCGTGCCGAAAATAGGGGCACCCAGAGTTTAGGTTAAAACAATAAACTCCAGGTCAGTCATGTGACTGGTGTGAGAACTAAAACAGTTATTTAAAACTTTACTTTAAAAGAGAGTAATTCAAGGGACCACGCCGTATAACACGGAACGGGTTTCCTCCCAAGAACACCAGTGCATAGAATAAACAACGCAATGCTTTTTCGAAAAATGAAGCTATTATAAAACCCAGGTCCCATCACACAATGCAACGCAAGCCGGAGGATTGGGTTTTCCCTTATAATAGCCAAATAATGCTTGATACGTTTATAAACAAATCATTTGATACTATTATAGGTTTATAGTGTCAAAAAAAATTCAATCATAAATATCAATCATAGACGGCATGGGTACCATATATCATGTCGCCATACTAGTTCTACAATTAAAACCGCAATATCACGTATTGGAAATTGGATTTCCGTCATGAATCGAGGCAAGGGGCATGCTCCTCTCCGCTTCGAGACACTCTAGCAAATGTCCCAGGACTACACACTCTGGGTAACCCTTGGATGCTTCAAGGCTGGTCCTCCCTTACGTTTGAGGATTAATAATTCCTGAACACACGTTTCCCGGTCCTAACAGACCTAAAATCGGGGCGCCTCATCCAACAACCACATAGGTGAAAAGTATATAAATGTCAGGGCTGGTAAGTCACTGACACCACCAAAGCTAGAAAGGAACGTCGTGCTCTCCCTGCAGTCCTTATCCCGTTTTTAACTCATACCGAGGTGTAAGGCTCGCGAATTCACGTTATACACAAAGCTATGCCACAAAGGTCGTGCTTTGATCATCAACCACAAGAATTTGCTTTTCAATAGAAGCCTTGATCAATTGCCACTTAGGCATGCCACACAGGCAATTCATGCTATGCGACTGATGTCCATCGATATACAACCTCTGAGTTTGTACGTCTCAGAGAAGGGCATTAAGCAAGAGAATAAATTCTCCGCCGCCAAACAGATGTATATTTAATGGAGATCAATCAACACAGAATAAAATCCAATGTCAGACACACAATCCATTTACAAGTTCGTTCTGGGTCTGAACGAAACCGAAGGCACTTTCCTCGCATGTCCATCGATCTCCAAGTACATCTGGACGACCACCAACTGATTACCTCATCTTGGGTGTATAGCCCAATCAAGATCATCAGTAATCACCCAAATGATGTGAAGAATTCTGGTCTTCAATCACCGTCTTCATCTTCGACATATCGTCGAATCGGTTATTCAGAATGGGTATAAACCCGGCCTTTCTGAATGACCCGCGTATATAATAAACAAATGTTACACAAACACAACATATGCCTCATTCCAATTCAGCAGTCGCTAATCGTAAATTAGCAAGAGAACAATTCCCCAAATATTAACCCCGAAGGCTGAAACCAACATCAGATCAATACCCAGGAAACCATTCTTCTGGGCTAACCTACAGTTAGTTTCTAAATTTCACATTCTTAGGGAAAGATTCCCATTAATTTTATCAAAGATAAATTCTTTTAAATTTATTCTTTAATCTTCCTTTGGATGTCATTTCAAACCATATTATGGTTTTCCAAACTAGTCGGGATTAGCGAACCATACCAAAGTAATTATTTAATTTCCCAATCCCAACCTATTCATCCCATGAAGCAAAACTGGTGGTACTCCATATCTAACACCACGGTGTTATCAGTAAAATTAATTACCATTTCACGTTCAAATCTAATTAAAGATTTAACTATCACCTGGAGCAAAACTGGTGATACTCCATTCTCGCTCATTTTCCAAATTTGATAATTTAAATTATCAATTCACATTTCAATCTAATTACAGATTCATTAAAACTCCTTTTACTGGGTCAAAGAACTAATGTCATTTAAAACACAGTTCACGATAAACCCAAATCACATTCTATTTATTATCGGGTTAAAGAACTAGTGTTATTTAAAACACCGTCCACGATAAACCCAAATCACATTCTATTTATTATCGGGTTAAAGAACTAGTGTTATTTAAAACACCGTTCACGATAAACCCACTAATCAATTCTAATTCAATTCCAATTAAATATATTAGAAATTCGGGTTATTTAAAAACCCTTTTCTAATCCAATTTATTTATTTAAAAATAACTGGGTTTTAATTCTAGTTCAAACCTAGTTCATTTCGATAAAAATCTATTTTTATCTTTTCAAATATGGAGTTTTTTCATCCTAATTTTTCCCAAATCATATCTTATGATTTCACACAAATTATTACTATTTTTAATAATTTTATCAAGGCTCGTACAGTCGATTTCCAACAACGGCCATCGAACTGCACGTACAACGACCTTTTCTGAAATTGATTTGGACATATCTCCAAATCCAACCATTAGTTTTCAAATTTCTAATATTCGTTAGAAAACTCTTTTCGATATGAACCCAACGGCTCCGGTTTTAGAAGAATCCGACGGTCGGATCTCCTGTAATGTCCGTTCGAAGCCCATGGTCGAAATTCACGAACTGTCGCGGCGCGGCGCGTTCTATTCAGGCCATTATATTATATATAATATATATTTCATCCATTTCTATTAAAAACGAATTTTATAAATAGTTTTTAATTCGTTTCAAAAACAATTTCAACTTCCATTTCAAATTCAAATCAGAATTGAATTTTTCTTTCTTATAAATTCGTTTTCGATTCAACTTGAATTCATTTTCTATTCGAATTCATTTTATATTCAATTCAATTCGAATTCGGTTTATATTCAGTTCAATTCAATTCGAATTCATTTTCTATTCAATTCAATTCAATTCAATTCGAATTCGTTTTCTATTCAATTTAATTCAATTCGAATTCGTTTTCTATATTCAATTCGAATTCGTCCTATGTTCAGTTCAATTCAATTCGAATTCGTTTTCTATTCAATTCAATTTCCTGTTATAAATATTCGATTTTTATCTCTTTTCAGTATTCATTATAAAAACGAATATAATCGATATAAATATCGTTCGCGTCAAAATAGCGCATCTCTAATCAACATGGCTTTAAATTTTTCAATAACTTCGTTATTCTATTCAACAAATGAATCTATATTTCTTTCAATACATGACTAATCTTAACGGATGAGTACTGTCAACACGCGACTATTTTTTTTATTTAATATATTTTATAAAAATTATGGTATCTATCGTTTGATTTCAAATCAGACTCCAACTGTAAATTAATAAGAGAACGATTCCCTAAATATTAACCTCGAAGGCCGAAACCAACATCAGATCAATATCCAGGAGACCACTCATCTTTTCTATTTTCCAGTTAGTTTCTAATTTTATATATGATAAATATGTAAATTTTATTGTTAAAATATTTCGTTCAACACATGACTAATCTCAACGGATGAGTACTGTCAACACATGAACCTTTATTTTATAATATTCTTTTTTTTCAATTGGAATGAGGCCCAATCAATTATCATATAACGTTAATTATATGGATTTCATACAACACATGTATATAATAGCAACGATAAACAATCAACCATCATCCAAAGTGCACCACACAACTGCATAAGCATCAAACATAAATAATTAATGCTTACACAGCCTGTCGACCAATCGATCGACATACTATTAAATAATTGGGATTAGTGTACGCCAAATATCATCCCAATACCCGTGTGGGGTTTCAAAGAATTAAACACAGATTTTATTTGTGGAGTTGGGCGATGTGTAAAATTTATCGTCCCAATCAATATCCTTCAAATAGGTGCACATAAACAAACTGTCCGGTTTGTAAATGAATATTTATTTTATTCACATTCTTGTTAAGAATTATATTTTTTACGACCATAATATTTTATTCAACCTATGAATATTCTATTCGGTTCATTTATTAAATATAACGATATCTTTATTTTTCTAACTTATTTTAGAAAATTTCGGCGGCATAACGACACGATACTAGAAACGGGACAAGGCCTAGCCTTATTCCCGGTCTAATAATGGCCCACGCCATATACATACCAATCTAATCAATCTCATTTCACCAAACAACCAAATTCAAACCAATCATCCAATCAACTACACAACCAAACAAACAAGTCAATGGTCTGTGGACGATGGTGTCGGGTGCTACTAAACACCGTCTACATCCTAGTATATATATTTAACTAGAAAAGTAAATTTAAGGTGAGAAGTTCTCACAGAGGGTTCCACTCCGCCGTGCTTTGCTTTTGAATTGCTGAACCGTCTGGATCTGACTGAAATTCCAATGCAGTCTTTTCACGCTGTTCAAATAAAAATTATATTTTTATTACTTCATTCAAAAAATAAAAATCATATTTTTATTTCTTCTTTACATATATTTTCTCGACGCTTCATTCTATATAAAAATTATATTTTATATTTCTATTTCATGTATAAAGATCGAATTTTTATATCATCGCTATAAAAATAACATTTTCATTTCAACATATATATAATAAAAATCAGATTTTTATTTTGCTACATATATAAAGATAATATTTTTATTATTTCTACTATATAAAAATCTTATTTTAATATTCCTACTATATAAAAATAACATCTTTAATATTGCTACTATATAAAAATAACATCTTTAATATTGGTACTTCATATTGATAAAAATTTCACCTTTCATATATGATCTTTTCCTTAATCTCGCCTTTGTTATAAATAAAAATCCGACCTTTCTTCTAAAAATCAAAACTTTTTCTACAAAGTTATACTTACTTTCTTTTCAAATCTACAATATAAAAATTTGATTTGTACCACGCTACTTCATATGACAAACCATATATTTTTAAGCGAACAAAAATCATATCTTTTTATGAATGAAAAATATAATCTTTTCACTTGAAAAATATAATCTTTTCGCTTTAAAAATTATAATTCTTTTGTAAATAAAATTTTAGCTTTTATAAGTAATAAACTGATTTCATTCATTATTAAAACTGAATTTATCAATTAATAAAAAAAACAATGCTTTAAATTGATAGAATAAAATACTTACAGTTCTTTTCTTTTCAGCGGAGGAAGGGGAGGGGTTCGCTGCTGCGTTGGAGCCGTCGGAGGACTGGCGCACGAGGTGGGTGGGGTCCATTTAGGGAGGCGGCGTCCGTATCGAGCGGAGGGGCTAGGTTACGTCGAGGGGTTGGCTGCGGTGTTCGCGGGTGGCACAAGGAGGCGGGGCGGACTGGTGTTCGATGTGGCGGGTGGGATGGAGGCGGTTTCGATTTGAGGGGGTTTGGCTTGCGTCGATTTGGGGGGATGGAAGAGAAAATGGAGGGAGGAGGTGCGGCTAGGGGAGGGGGGTTTCCGGCTAGGCGGAGGGGGCGTCAGATCGACGATGAGGGTGGCGGCTAGGGCTTCCATTGCCTTTTTTTTCTGTTTTGAAATGGTAGGGGGAGAGAAAAGAGGGGTGGAGGGGTTTTATTTGTTTTATTTTATTTTTAAAAAGTAACTTTTTCATTCAAACTCGAAACGAGACCCACCGCCTGTCGTCCATAGCTAATTACCCCCATTCCGAACACAATGGGATTTGTATCATAGGCTGATTTGATCGTTTCGATCAGTTTTCGTCAAAATCAACATATACCTCTATATATTGAACTTGAACGCGCATTTCAATTTACTGGGGTCATATACTAGCTCGAAAAATTCCAGAAAAGTATTTTCTAGCTTCGTATTGACGATAGGGTCCTAACAAAACTAGTTTCAATGATTTCTGAGACCATTTGAAAATGGTCATTTTCCAGTCGATTAAAATCAATTGAAACTGGTCAAACGCGTTTCCCTTTGCCACGCTCACACATTGATTCAAAAAATTATGAAAATAGGAATCTAGCAATAACTTGACATCACGGACCCAACAAAAGTGGTTTCGTCGAAATCCGATGTCGTTTGCAAAATTCCCATTTTTAAGGGCCAGATTTCCATAGCGACTATTCTGAAAATTCATTTGGCCATAACTTTTGATTTCCACTATGAAATCTTGATTTTTCAGATTCGTTGGAAAGATATTATCAATTAGATTCTAATATTTTTGGTTTTGCTAAAATCCTGTTTATTTTGAATCCTGTACATCCATTTGAAGTTTGAAATCGAATTATCGAAGTACCGCGCCATTTTCAATTCCTTTTATAATTTAAAATAAATATTTATATTCTAACGACGAACTATATAAATATATACGTTCGAATTCTATTAAAAATAAATTTCTCGTCGATATTATTTAAAATATTTCATTTTAAATATTCAAAATTCATTAAAGTTGCCAAAATAAAATTTTTAAACTGGCTCGCATTTCCAGGTTATTACAAGTATCTTGAACGATATTGATGATTGTAATTAACGGTTAACTGAATATATGGCCGATATTGAAGATGAGCTTGTGTTCGACGATGATGATGCCCTAACTTGGTGTGTTGCTGCTAGACCAGCAAGAGTGGAGAGATTCAGTTTTTTAGCTTATCTTTAATATGTATTATTATTTTTTATTTGAAAACTATTGTGCTTGAAATTTTATATATTTTTTTTGTAAAATACATAAAAAAAATTATTGTGTATATTTTAGCATTTTTTTTTAAATTTTGTTAAAATATTAATTGTATTAAAAAAATAAACATGCGCAGTAAATTAAAAAGGCGTGCGCCGTGCGCCAAGGCTCCAGAGAGGGTTTGCGCCTTTTTGCGTCGCGCGCCAATAATAACACTGACCCTATGATACTTGAACAACAAGCTTAAGTTCATTCATGAAGAGTATTGGTTGTACAATCATCGTCATATATGCAAAGTTTATTATTATGTTTTAAAAAAGGGTGCATACTACACTATGGTACACTTGAAAATGAAAAGAAAAGGCATGTCATTTAATACAGATAATTATACAATCTTACACATAAAGTTTAAAACAGCAAGCATGCACTCTCTATGAATTTTTCTCATATTTCGCTCCATGGCTACTGCTACCATCTGATATATGAAAATAGTGCAGTCTACAATCATTTTAATTTCTACTCTCACTGTTTGTACTTTTCCATTTTTCTCACAAGTTTAGTTTTGCTGCATGCTTACCTGTTCGAACAAGTTTCATAATTTTTTCATTTCTAGTCCATTTTACATTTCATTGATTATTTGATTGTTGCAGAAGGTACTTTGTATGGTTGTGCAGCTCTTATTTATGGATTTTCCTTGGATGGATCATAGAGTTTTTGTCACTGACTTTGCCCTTACCATTTTTAAACGAGTACTTTAATTAGCAAAAGTTGATTGTTAACCGAACTAGGTTAATAAATCATAGAGACCAGTAGACTGGAATAACATGTTGGTACCCAAGTGGAGTTTTATAATTTGCATGAGAAGCCATAGGCGTCACATGGTATAATTCAAATCTGACTTTTTAACTTTAATGCTATTAAAAAGTGGTCCTCCTTATTTATCCATTTGAAATATCAGGCTACAGACAATTTTAAGAGTATTAAGTGATACCACAATGTGAATATACCAAATAATTTGGTTCAAAACTTTCAGATATTTAACTCATGCAAAACTGTCATACCCATGTGACGGCAAGGAATTTCGCTCGGTCCGAACCAGTCGCTAAACCGACCCAGACCGTTCGAAACGCCCTTTCGTTTGAGAACACGACAAAATAGAACGCATACAGAAGAACATTTCACTGTATATTACAACAATGCATCAGATTACAAGAATTTACAGAGTATAAATGAATATTACACAGAAATATCAGAGATTTAAATTACATTTAAATACATAGCAGCGGAAAATAATACAATACACAACTAGAAGAGATATACGGATACAAAGCTTTCCGGATATCATTCCAGCTGTAAACCAGGATCCTGTGAATATAAATCTGCAAAACCAAAACTACTAGCTGCCCGTGTCAAAATAGGGGCACCCAGAGTTTAGGTTAAAACAATAAACTCCAGGTCAGTCATGTGACTGGTGTGAGAACTAAAACAGTTAATCTTTATTTTAAATCATTAGGTAAATCAAGGGACCACGCCGTATAACACGGAACGGGTTTCCTCCCAAGAATACCAGTGCATAAAACAATCAGCGCAATGCTAAATAAAGAAAGATGAAGCTGTTATAAGACCCAGGTCCTATCACACAATGCAACGCAAGCCGGGGGATAGGGTTTTCCCTTATAACAGCCAAAGAATGCTTGATACGTTTAAAACAAATCATTTGATACTATAATAAGTGCATAGTGCATAAAACAACTTCAAATCATAAGTATCAATCATAGGCGGCATGGGTACCATATATCATGTCGCCATATATAGGTTTACAAATAAAACCGCAAAGTCACGTATTTGGAAATTGGATTTCCTTCTATGAACCGAGGCAAAAGATAGTCCTCAACCGATTCGAGACTGCCTAGCCCGAGTCTCAGGATCAGAACGCATCGAACCTTGGAGCGACAGGGCCGGTCCACACGGAGTGGATTAAAAATGCCTGAGCACTACGTTTCGCCGCCCTTTGGGGCGTAAGCGAGCCAACTAAATGACTCCATCGGTTCGAGAACGACCGATCAATCCGAGGCGTCTCGCAACAGCAACAACCACATAAGTCAAACTCGTCAGGGCGTGTAAAACCACTGACGCCACTTTTAGCTAGGAGGAAACGTAGGCCCTCCCTGAGGTCCGTCTCCCGTTTTTGGTTCATACCGGGTGCGAAACTCGCGAAGTAAACGTTACACAAAGCTACGCCACAAAGGCCGTGCTTTGATCACCAACCACAAGACTTTGCTTTTCAACAGAAGCCTTGATCATTTGCATCTTAGCATGCCACACAGGCAAACCATCCTATGCAACCGATATCAGTCACACAGAATGAAATCCGATGTCAGACACACAGTCCATTTACAAGTCCGTTCTGGGTCTGAACGAAACCGGGAGCACCTAGTACCCCGCATATCCATCGATCTCCAAGTACGTCTGGACGATCACCAACTGTTTCCATCTTCTTGGGTGTACAGCCCAATCAAGATCATCAGTTATCACCCAAACGACGTGAAGACTTCCGGTCTTCGACCATCGTCTTCGACTTATCGTCGTATCAGTTATTCAGAATGGGATAAACCCGGTCTTTCCGAATAACTCGCGTATATTTTAAGTAAGTGTTACACAAACACAACATACGCCTCATTCCAATTCATTAGTCACTAACCGTAAATTAATCAAGAGAATAATTTCCCAAATATTAACCCCGAAGGCCGAAACCAACATCAGATCAATATCCAGAAAACCATTCTGCTTGGCTAACCGACAGTTAGTTTCTAAATTTCACATTCATAGGGAAAGATTCCCATTAATTTTATCAAAGATAAATTCCTTGAATTTATTCTTTAGTCCATTTTTGAATATCAATTCAAACTAGTCGGGATTAGCGAACCTTACCGAAGTAATCATTTGTTTTAATTTCCCAATCCCAACCTATTCATCCCATGAAGTAAAACTGGTAATACTTCATATCTAACACCACAGTGTTATCGGTAAATTCAATTACCATTTCACGTTCAAATCTAATTAAAGATTTAACTATCGCATGGAGCAAAACTGGTGATACTCCATTTTCGATCTTTTCAATCTAATTAAAGATTCATTAAAACTCCACTTAGTTTTAATCGTTAACTGGGTTAAAGAATCAGTGTCATTTAAAACACGGTTCACGATAAACCCAAAATCACATTCCATTAATTATCGGGTTAAAGAACAAGTGTTATTTAAAACACTGTTCACGATAAACCCAAAAATCAATATCCATTCAATTCCAATTAAATATTATTTAATTGGTACACTTCATTAAATCTAAATAAAAAGATTTAATCTTTTCTCAACTGGGTTCAAGAACAGTATTAGTGAAGACACCATTCACGACAAACCCAAATCACATTCATTAATTATCGGGTTAAAGAACAAGTGTTATTTAAAACACTGTTCACGATAAACCCAAAAATCAATATCAATTCAATTCCAATTAAATATTATTTAATTGGTACACTTCATTAAATCTAAATAAAAAGATTTAATCTTTTCTCAACTGGGTTCAAGAACAGTGTTAGTGAAGACACCATTCACGACAAACCCAAATCACATTTGATATTCAATATAAGGCTCTGAATAGAAAATATATCGGCTTATATTCAATATCAAATTCTACGATTAACAAATGTCGTATTGGAAATAACGATATAAATATATATCTTTCAAATTTCCGTAACATCCGTATAATCACAAATTCCAACATCGAAATATTCCGAAGACAATTTCGATTCAAATCCACTCCAATGCAATCATTGGAAATTTTGGTTATTTTCAAATTCAATTTATTTATTTAAAAATAAATAGAATTATAATTCTAGTTCAAAACTAGTTCATTTCGATAAAAATCTATTTTTATCTTTTCAAATAGGGAGTTTTTCATCCCAATTCTTTCTAAATCATTTCTTATGATTTTACACAAATTATTACTATTTTTAATAATTTTATCAAGGCCCGTACAGTCGATTTCCAACAATGGTCATCGAACTGCACTTACAGCGACCTTTTTCGAATTTGATTTGGACGTTTCTCCAAATCCAACCGTTAGATTTCAAATTTCTAATATTCGTTAGAAAGCTCTTTTCGATACGAACCCAACGGTTCCAGTTTTAGGAGAATCCGACGGTCGGATCTCCCGTAATGTCCGTTTGAAATAAATGGTCGAAATTCGCGAATTGCCGCGGCGCGGCGCTTTCTATTCAGGCCATTATATTATATATATAATATATATTTCGTCGATTTCTATTTAAAACGAATTATATAAATAGTTTTAAAATCGTTTCAAAAGCTATTTCAACTTCCATTTCAATTCAAAGCAAAATTGAATTCTTCTTTATAAATTCGTTTCAAAATTCATTTCTATTCAATTCAAATTTCAATTCAATTTGAATTCATTTCAATTTGTTTTCAATTCAATTCGAATTCGTTTTCAATTCAATTCATTTCGAAATCGTTTTCAATTCAATTCATTTCGAAATCGTTTTCAATTCAATTCATTTCGAAATCGTTTTCAATTCATTTCATTTCGAAATCGTTTTCAATTCATTTCATTTCGAAATCGTTTTCAATTCATTTCATTTCGAAATCGTTTTCAATTCAATTCATTTCGAAATCGTTTTCAATTCAATTCATTTCGAAATCGTTTTCAATTCAATTCATTTCGAAATCGTTTAAAATCGATATAAATATCGTTCACGTCAAAATGGCGTCAATCTAATCAACACGGCTTCATAAATTTCTATTTTCAAATATTTCTTTTTCAAAATAGTTGTTATTATCAAAATATTTCGTTCAACACATGACCAATCTCAATGAATGAGTACTGTCAACACATGAACTTTTATTTTATAATATTCTTTATTTTTCAAATTGGAATGAGGCCCAATCAATTACCATATAAAGTTAATTATATGGATTTTCATACAACACATGTATATAATGACATTGAAAATAATCAACCATCAACCAAAGTGCACTACACTGTATAAGCATCAAATATAGATATTCAACGCTTATAACAGCCTGTCAATCAATCGATCGACATATTTAATCAATCAGGATGAGTGAACTTCAAATTTCATCCCAACACCCGTGTGGGGTTTCAAACAATCAACCGCATATTTTATTTGTGCAGTTGGGCGATGTGTGAAATTTATCGACCCAATCAATATCAGTCAAATCAGTGTATATACAAACAAATCGGCCGATTTGTTTATAACTATTCATTTATTCACATTCACGTTAAAAATTATATTTTTAACGATAAAACATTTTATTTCAACCTATGAATTACTATTCAATTCATTTATTCAATAAAATGATATTTTTATTTTTCTAACATATTTTAGAAAATCTCGGCGGCATAACGGCACGATACTAGAAACGGGACAAGACCTAGCCTTATCCCCGGTCTAGTGAAGGCCCACGCCACTCACACATCAATCATATCAATTTCATTTCACCAAACTATTCAAATCAACCCAAACAATCTAACTAACAACACAGCCAAACAAACAAGTCCATGGTCTGTGGACGATTGTGTCGGGTGCTACTAAGCACCGTCTGCATCCTAGTATATATATATATATAACTAGAAAAATAAATTGAAAGGTGAGAAATTCTCACATATAGCTATCCTAGCTCCACGGCACTTCCAATGCAGGAAATCTTCACCGCTATCGCATCTTCGTCATCTTCGTTGCCCGTAGCCACTACATACATAAAAATCGAATTTTTACTTCGCTATTCAATATTTAAAAATCAAATTTTTAGTTCAAAGTTCAATATATAAAAATCGAATTTTTAGTTCAAAGTTCAATATATAAAAATCGAATTTTTAGTTCAAAGTTCAATATATAAAAATCGAATTTTTATTTCAAAGTTCAATATATAAAAATCGAATTTTTATTTCAAAGTTCAATATATAAAAATCGAATTTTTAGTTCAAAGTTCAATATATAAAAATCGAATTTTTATTTATATAGATTCCGCCTTTTCCATTTCAAAGATCTAATCTTTTCTTTTACTTTTCAAAGTTTAAATCTTTTACCTTTTAAAAATTCAAATCTTTTAAAACCTTTTTTAAAATAAAGAATCAGTTTTAAACATTTAGAAAAAAAAACTGTTTTAACCTTTTAATTAAAATCAGTTCAGTTTTCTTTCTTTTCTAAAAATTTCAGTTTTAACATTTTAAAAAATTCAGTTTTCAACCTTTTAAAAATTCAGTTTTAACATTTTAAAAAATTCAGTTTTCACTTTTTAAAAATTCAGTATTAAATCTTTTTTAAAAATCAAAATTAGTTTTAAACTTTAAAATAAAAATAAAAGTATTTAATTCTTTTTTTTTCTGTTTTTATAAAACAAAAATAAAATAATAAATAAAAAGAAAGAGAAAAAACTTACAGAAGGGGGGTTTCCGCGCCGTCTGCGTCGACTGGGGGGGGTGCCTGGTCGGAGGAGGAAAGGTGGGTGAGGCGGAGGGCGGATTCAGGCGGTAGGGGCAGCTAGGGTTTTCGAGGGGGGTTCAGGACGTCGTCGATTCTGGTCTTCGCGAGGTGGAGAAGTAGAAAGGAGAGAGAGGGAGCTGGAGGGGGGTGGGCCTCGCCATAGGCGGCGACCAGCAGTTGAGGGCGGCGACGGAGCGGTGGCCGCTGGAGGAGGTGCGGCGCGTCCTAGGGTTCGAGCGTTTCTCTTTTTTTTTTTTTTTTATTTTACTGTCTGAAATGAATTCGAAGAAGGGGGGGCCAGAGATAAGGGGAAAGGTTGTTTTTTTTTTATTATTATTTAATTATTTTATTCCTTAAAAGTTGACTTTTACATATGACCTCGAAACGAGGCCCACCGCCTGTCGTCCATAGCGTATTACCCCCATTCCGAACACAATGGGATATGTATCGCAAGCTGATTCGATTGTTACAATCAGTTTCCTTTAAATTTACATTTAAATCGCTATATTGAATTTTAAACGTACATTTCCAATTACCGGGGTCACATACTAACTCTATAAATTGCAGAAAAATATTTTCTAGTTTCGTATTGACGATACGGTCCTAACAAAACTAGTTTCGTCGAATTCTGAGACCGTTGGAAAAATGGCCAATTTCCAGTCGATTAAAATCAACTAAAATGGTCAAAACACGTTTTCTTTTGCCACGCTCACATATTGATTCGAAAAATTATGAAATTTGGAATCTAGCAATAACTTCACATCCCGGACCCAACAAAACTGGTTTCGTCGAAATCCGAGGTCGTTTGCAAAATGCCCATTTTTAAGGGCCTGAATTCCATAGCGACTATTCAGAATTTTCAACTGGACATAACTCTTGATTCTCGCTATGAAATCTTGATTATTCGGATTCGTTAGAAAGATATTCACTATTAGATTCCATTATTTTTGGTTTCACTAAAATCCGGATTGTTTTGCACCCGGTACATTCAAATGAAATTTGAAATCGAATTATCGAACTACCGCACCATTTTCAATTCTATTTATAATTATATATAAATATTTATATTCTAATGACGATGCGTATAATATATACGTTCGATTTATATTCAGAATAAATTTATCGTCGATATTATTTAAAATAATTCATTTTAAATAATCAAAATTCGCTAAAATTGCCAAAATAAAAATTTTAAACTGGCCCAGATTTTACGGGTTGTTACAATCTCCCCCACTTAAAACTTTTCGTCCCCGAAAAGGAACAAAGTCGAAAGTGGTTTGATTATTCAGCTCTACATTCGATCTGGCTTCCTTTCTCCAACTTTTCAGTTTCTGAGAATTTCTAAAATTTCAAAAATTTGGCTAACACCCTAAATTTTTGAAAAATTTCGCCATAACCTCCCCTGCACCGGGAGCATCGGGGAATTTCAAATAGCTTCCCCGGTCCTTCAGATCTCAAAAAGAAAAAGAAAAAGCCAAGCGGCTAGCCAATAGGCTCACAAAATCATCATCACCCAAACAAAACAGGAAATTATGTAGTAAACATGTACCTATTTGTCGGGCAAACAAATTTTATTCTTCTGCTCTAGCCTCCTTGCTATGACCTGTTCAATGCAAGTATATGTATATGCAAGCAAACGCGACCAATTTTCAATATAACTCAATATTTGATTCAATTAGGCCTAATGGTTCAAAATTAGCAAACAAATAAACAAACAACACAAACATCCATCAATTAGTGAATTAGAGTTTCAAATTCATAATTTTGATACATATACAAAAATCAGGTTTTTTTTTTGATGCCAAATCACAACAATATATTCTAGCTATATATAAGTTTTGGTTCTCACACCAGCCTAATGGAAATATATAGAAAACCACACCTTCGAAACTCGAACATAAATGTTGATGATGCGATCGCTATCATCAATATCATCTCCGGGCGACTAGAATGTGATTCCATATCTATCCAGTATATTAAAACTTTGAATATACGTTTGCAAGGCGTATATGCAAATTCTTTATATACTGAATTGTCCATATTCAAATAAATAAATAATCAAATACGTAGAAGTGATTTAAATTTTCAAAACAAAAATTGTTTTCATTTGAAAAATATACTCTTCACACTCGTTCTAGGATACTACTGATCCTATCTCTAACGAGTCATTCTAATTGGATACTACTAATCCAATATCTGATGAATTCTTTCGTATTGTTCTAACGTGTCTTGTTCTCTGAGCTTTGTAAACCAAAGCTCTGATACCAACTGTGACGGCAAGGAATTTCGCTCGGTCCGAACCAGTCGCTAAACCGACCCAGACCGTTCGAAACGCCCTTTCGTTTGAGAACACGACAAAATAGAACGCATACAGAAGAACATTTCACTGTATATTACAACAATGCATCAGATTACAAGAATTTACAGAGTATAAATGAATATTACACAGAAATATCAGAGATTTAAATTACATTTAAATACATAGCAGCGGAAAATAATACAATACACAACTAGAAGAGATATACGGATACAAAGCTTTCCGGATATCATTCCAGCTGTAAACCAGGATCCTGTGAATATAAATCTGCAAAACCAAAACTACTAGCTGCCCGTGTCAAAATAGGGGCACCCAGAGTTTAGGTTAAAACAATAAACTCCAGGTCAGTCATGTGACTGGTGTGAGAACTAAAACAGTTAATCTTTATTTTAAATCATTAGGTAAATCAAGGGACCACGCCGTATAACACGGAACGAGTTTCCTCCCAAGAATACCAGTGCATAAAACAATCAGCGCAATGCTAAATAAAGAAAGATGAAGCTGTTATAAGACCCAGGTCCTATCACACAATGCAACGCAAGCCGGGGGATAGGGTTTTCCCTTATAACAGCCAAAGAATGCTTGATACGTTTAAACCAAATCATTTGATACTATAATAAGTGCATAGTGCATAAAACAACTTCAAATCATAAGTATCAATCATAGGCGGCATGGGTACCATATATCATGTCGCCATATATAGGTTTACAAATAAAACCGCAAAGTCACGTATTTGGAAATTGGATTTCCTTCTATGAACCGAGGCAAAAGATAGTCCTCAACCGATTCGAGACTGCCTAGCCCGAGTCTCAGGATCAGAACGCATCGACCCTTGGAGCGACAGGGCCGGTCCACACGGAGTGGATTAAAAATGCCTGAGCACTACGTTTCGCCGCCCTTTGGGGCGTAAGCGAGCCAACTAAATGACTCCATCGGTTCGAGAACAACCGATCAATCCGAGGCGCCTCGCAACAGCAACAACCACATAAGTCAAACTCGTCAGGGCGTGTAAAACCACTGACGCCACTTTTAGCTAGGAGGAAACGTAGGCCCTCCCTGAGGTCCGTCTCCCGTTTTTGGTTCATACCGGGTGCGAAACTCGCGAAGTAAACGTTACACAAAGCTACGCCACAAAGGCCGTGCTTTGATCACCAACCACAAGACTTTGCTTTTCAACAGAAGCCTTGATCATTTGCATCTTAGCATGCCACACAGGCAAACCATCCTATGCAACTGATATCAGTCGCACAGAATGAAATCCGATGTCAGACACACAGTCCATTTACAAGTCCGTTCTGGGTCTGAACGAAACCGGGAGCACCTAGTACCCCGCATATCCATCGATCTCCAAGTACGTCTGGACGATCACCAACTGTTTCCATCTTCTTGGGTGTACAGCCCAATCAAGATCATCAGTTATCACCCAAACGACGTGAAGACTTCCGGTCTTCGACCATCGTCTTCGACTTATCGTCGTATCAGTTATTCAGAATGGGATAAACCCGGTCTTTCCGAATAACTCGCGTATATTTTAAGTAAGTGTTACACAAACACAACATACGCCTCATTCCAATTCATTAGTCACTAACCGTAAATTAATCAAGAGAATAATTTCCCAAATATTAACCCCGAAGGCCGAAACCAACATCAGATCAATATCCAGAAAACCATTCTGCTTGGCTAACCGACAGTTAGTTTCTAAATTTCACATTCATAGGGAAAGATTCCCATTAATTTTATCAAAGATAAATTCCTTGAATTTATTCTTTAGTCCATTTTTGAATATCAATTCAAACTAGTCGGGATTAGCGAACCTTACCGAAGTAATCATTTGTTTTAATTTCCCAATCCCAACCTATTCATCCCATGAAGTAAAACTGGTAATACTTCATATCTAACACCACAGTGTTATCGGTAAATTCAATTACCATTTCACGTTCAAATCTAATTAAAGATTTAACTATCGCATGGAGCAAAACTGGTGATACTCCATTTTCGATCTTTTCAATCTAATTAAAGATTCATTAAAACTCCACTTAGTTTTAATCGTTAACTGGGTTAAAGAATCAGTGTCATTTAAAACACGGTTCACGATAAACCCAAAATCACATTCCATTAATTATCGGGTTAAAGAACAAGTGTTATTTAAAACACTGTTCACGATAAACCCAAAAATCAATATCCATTCAATTCCAATTAAATATTATTTAATTGGTACACTTCATTAAATCTAAATAAAAAGATTTAATCTTTTCTCAATTGGGTTCAAGAACAGTATTAGTGAAGACACCATTCACGACAAACCCAAATCACATTCATTAATTATCGGGTTAAAGAACAAGTGTTATTTAAAACACTGTTCACGATAAACCCAAAAATCAATATCAATTCAATTCCAATTAAATATTATTTAATTGGTACACTTCATTAAATCTAAATAAAAAGATTTAATCTTTTCTCAACTGGGTTCAAGAACAGTGTTAGTGAAGACACCATTCACGACAAACCCAAATCACATTTGATATTCAATATAAGGCTCTGAATAGAAAATATATCGGCTTATATTCAATATCAAATTCTACGATTAACAAATGTCGTATTGGAAATAACGATATAAATATATATCTTTCAAATTTCCGTAACATCCGTATAATCACAAATTCCAACATCGAAATATTCCGAAGACAATTTCGATTCAAATCCACTCCAATGCAATCATTGGAAATTTTGGTTATTTTCAAATTCAATTTATTTATTTAAAAATAAATAGAATTATAATTCTAGTTCAAAACTAGTTCATTTCGATAAAAATCTATTTTTATCTTTTCAAATAGGGAGTTTTTCATCCCAATTCTTTCTAAATCATTTCTTATGATTTTACACAAATTATTACTATTTTTAATAATTTTATCAAGGCCCGTACAGTCGATTTCCAACAATGGCCATCGAACTGCACTTACAGCGACCTTTTTCGAATTTGATTTGGACGTATCTCCAAATCCAACCGTTAGATTTCAAATTTCTAATATTCGTTAGAAAGCTCTTTTCGATACGAACCCAACGGTTCCGGTTTTAGGAGAATCCGACGGTCGGATCTCCCGTAATGTCCGTTTGAAATAAATGGTCGAAATTCGCGAACTGCCGCGGCGCGGCGCGTTCTATTCAGGCCATTATATTATATATATAATATATATAATATATATTTCGTCGATTTCTATTTAAAACGAATTATATAAATAGTTTTAAAATCGTTTCAAAAGCTATTTCAACTTCCATTTCAATTCAAAGCAAAATTGAATTCTTCTTTATAAATTCGTTTCAAAATTCATTTCTATTCAATTCAAATTTCAATTCAATTTGAATTCATTTCAATTTGTTTTCAATTCAATTCGAATTCGTTTTCAATTCAATTCATTTCGAATTTCGAAATCGTTTTCAATTCATTTCATTTCGAAATCGTTTTCAATTCATTTCATTTCGAAATCGTTTTCAATTCATTTCATTTCGAAATCGTTTTCAATTCAATTCATTTCGAAATCGTTTTCAATTCAATTCATTTCGAAATCGTTTTCAATTCAATTCATTTCGAAATCGTTTTCAATTCAATTCATTTCGAAATCGTTTAAAATCGATATAAATATCGTTCACGTCAAAATGGCGTCAATCTAATCAACACGGCTTCATAAATTTCTATTTTCAAATATTTCTTTTTCAAAATAGTTTTTATTATCAAAATATTTCGTACAACACATGACCAATCTCAATGAATGAGTACTGTCAACACATGAACTTTTATTTTATAATTTTCTTTATTTTTCAAATTGGAATGAGGCCCAATCAATTACCATATAAAGTTAATTATATGGATTTTCATACAACACATGTATATAATGACATTGAAAATAATCAACCATCAACCAAAGTGCACTACACTGTATAAGCATCAAATATAGATATTCAACGCTTATAACAGCCTGTCAATCAATCGATCGACATATTTAATCAATCAGGATGAGTGAACTTCAAATTTCATCCCAACACCCGTGTGGGGTTTCAAACAATCAACCGCATATTTTATTTGTGCAGTTGGGCGATGTGTGAAATTTATCGACCCAATCAATATCAGTCAAATCAGTGTATATACAAACAAATCGGCCGATTTGTTTATAACTATTCATTTATTCACATTCACGTTAAAAATTATATTTTTAACGATAAAACATTTTATTTCAACCTATGAATTTCTATTCAATTCATTTATTCAATAAAATGATATTTTTATTTTTCTAACATATTTTAGAAAATCTCGGCGGCATAACGGCACGATACTAGAAACGGGACAAGACCTAGCCTTATCCCCGGTCTAGTGAAGGCCCACGCCATTCACACATCAATCATATCAATTTCATTTCACCAAACTATTCAAATCAACCCAAACAATCTAACTAACAACACAGCCAAACAAACAAGTCCATGGTCTGTGGACGATTGTGTCGGGTGCTACTAAGCACCGTCTGCATCCTAGTATATATATATATAACTAGAAAAATAAATTGAAAGGTGAGAAATTCTCACATATAGCTATCCTAGCTCCACGGCACTTCCAATGCAGGAAATCTTCACCGCTATCGCATCTTCGTCATCTTCGTTGCCCGTAGCCACTACATACATAAAAATCGAATTTTTACTTCGCTATTCAATATTTAAAAATCAAATTTTTAGTTCAAAGTTCAATATATAAAAATCGAATTTTTAGTTCAAAGTCCAATATATAAAAATCGAATTTTTAGTTCAAAGTTCAATATATAAAAATCGAATTTTTATTTCAAAGTTCAATATATAAAAATCGAATTTTTATTTCAAAGTTCAATATATAAAAATCGAATTTTTAGTTCAAAGTTCAATATATAAAAATCGAATTTTTATTTATATAGATTCCGCCTTTTCCATTTCAAAGATCTAATCTTTTCTTTTACTTTTCAAAGTTTAAATCTTTTACCTTTTAAAAATTCAAATCTTTTAAAACCTTTTTTAAAATAAAGAATCAGTTTTAAACATTTAGAAAAAAAACTGTTTTAACCTTTTAATTAAAATCAGTTCAGTTTTCTTTCTTTTCTAAAAATTTCAGTTTTAACATTTTAAAAAATTCAGTTTTCAACCTTTTAAAAATTCAGTTTTAACATTTTAAAAAATTCAGTTTTCACTTTTTAAAAATTCAGTTTTAAATCTTTTTTAAAAATCAAAATTAGTTTTAAACTTTAAAATAAAAATAAAAGTATTTAATTCTTTTTTTTTCTGTTTTTATAAAACAAAAATAAAATAATAAATAAAAAGAAAGAGAAAAAAACTTACAGAAGGGGGGTTTCCGCGCCGTCTGCGTCGACTGGGGGGGGGGTGCCTGGTCGGAGGAGGAAAGGTGGGTGAGGCGGAGGGCGGATTCAGGCGGTAGGGGCAGCTAGGGTTTTCGAGGGGGGTTCAGGACGTCGTCGATTCTGGTCTTCGCGAGGTGGAGAAGTAGAAAGGAGAGAGAGGGAGCTGGAGGGGGGTGGGCCTCGCCATAGGCGGCGACCAGCAGGTGAGGGCGGCGACGGAGCGGTGGCCGCTGGAGGAGGTGCGGCGCGTCCTAGGGTTCGAGCGTTTCTCTTTTTTTTTTTTTTTACTGTCTGAAATGAATTCGAAGAAGGGGGGGGGGCAGAGATAAGGGGAAAGGTTGTTTTTTTTTTATTATTTAATTATTTTATTCCTTAAAAGTTGACTTTTACATATGACCTCGAAACGAGGCCCACCGCCTGTCGTCCATAGCGTATTACCCCCATTCCGAACACAATGGGATATGTATCGCAAGCTGATTCGATTGTTACAATCAGTTTCCTTTAAATTTACATTTAAATCGCTATATTGAATTTTAAACGTACATTTCCAATTACCGGGGTCACATACTAACTCTATAAATTGCAGAAAAATATTTTCTAGTTTCGTATTGACGATACGGTCCTAACAAAACTAGTTTCGTCGAATTCTGAGACCGTTGGAAAAATGGCTAATTTCCAGTCGATTAAAATCAACTGAAATGGTCAAAACACGTTTTCTTTTGCCACGCTCACATATTGATTCGAAAAATTATGAAATTTGGAATCTAGCAATAACTTCACATCCCGGACCCAACAAAACTGGTTTCGTCGAAATCCGAGGTCGTTTGCAAAATGCCCATTTTTAAGGGCCTGAATTCCATAGCGACTATTCAGAATTTTCAACTGGACATAACTTTTGATTCTCGCTATGAAATCTTGATTATTCGGATTCGTTAGAAAGATATTCACTATTAGATTCCATTATTTTTGGTTTCACTAAAATCCGGATTGTTTTGCACCCGGTACATTCAAATGAAATTTGAAATCGAATTATCGAACTACCGCGCCATTTTCAATTCTATTTATAATTATATATAAATATTTATATTCTAATGACGACGCGTATAATATATACGTTCGATTTATATTCAGAATAAATTTATCGTCGATATTATTTAAAATAATTCATTTTAAATAATCAAAATTCGCTAAAATTGCCAAAATAAAAATTTTAAACTGGCCCAGATTTTACGGGTTGTTACAACCCAAATCCTAATGTACATTTAAAATTGCTACATGTAGAATCATATTCTTTTTATGTTCACGCAGACCCATTCTTAGATGTATTTACGAAACTATACATAACAAAGTGCAATTTTACACGTTTTAAACAAGTGTTGTATATGAACTTTTTTACAATGACTGAATTAGGAAAAGAGACGGAAACAGGTACTATATTACAGATTATAAGGAATTGTAATATAATGCATAATTTAACCCCTTCAAATTTATTTACACACAGAATATAATGCATTGAACCCATTTTTTTTCTATAACTGTATATAGGTTTTTTCCCCTATAACTGTTGTATCTTTATATTACTATCAAATTTAAATTGATCATATCAAGAGACATTACCGTCATCTTGATTAACTGTTCTTTTCATTCTTCATACTGATATAAGGCTAGATTTTTAAGTTTTATGAAGACTGGCAGAAAGTATATATATTCCAACAAATGGGAGCTATTTGGAGGGCCTCAAAAAGTAGATTCGTTAGGCAGTTCGTAAAAGCAAAAAACCAAAGAGGAAATACTACAGTTCAAACCAAATAACATGGGCAGTATGAAGGAATGGAGAAATTTTGTGAAGTTGAAAAAAAGTTAAACTTTTAAGGTAAAGAAATAATTAAATTTACGCTCAAATTTGCATTTTGTTCCTTTATTTCTTCCTTCCTTAAGCTCATCAATTGCTTATCATATCTTGTGGGTTGAATGTTTTCTGTTTGTAGTTTATTTGACATATATATTGGAAAATAGAGCCTTTAAATATAACTATCTCATATATATTTCAAACATGCATATGGTATACATGCGCACATGTTTACACATTTTGGTTATTATCGTTCAGTGTTGTAAGAATCTGAAGTTACATCAAAAAGAATATTCCATGAATTAAGCGTACTGATCATGTCTTTATTACATGTTGTATAACTGGACAAATGTGTGGTGCAGCAGCAATTAAAAGGGGGCTAAAACTAGGGGTGGGCATTATTTGATTAAACCAAATAAACCAACCAAACCAATTGAATTTGGTCGGTTTGGTTTGGTTTTGAAATTAGAACGGTTTGTAATCGGTTTGGAAAAATATATAGTTTGGTTATCGGTTTAGCCAAATTAACCAAACTTTTATTATATTTTCAAAATTATCGATATTATAGTAAATATTTTAGGTCAATTTAGTTATCTAAATTAATTTAAATCATTACATATGTAACATAATTACTTTTGAGAAGCATAAAATTCATAAATAATAATACTTTAATCACATATTTATAATTTATTTCAAATTATAGTTAGTATTACGAGAATAAAGTCTAAAATAGTTTAAGTTCGGTTAAATCGGATAACCAACCGAACCAACCAATCTTAGTTTGGTTGGTTTGGTTTTCATTTTTATCGGTTTTAGTTTGGTTTGACAATTTTCATCATCGGATAAACCAAACCAACCAAACGCTCACCCCTAACTAAAACGGTGCTCTTACTCTTGCATGGTTCGGGAATCTCTTTGTCCCCTTTCTTCCTGAAGCCCTAAGACTAGAAATAGAATAATATCTCAAATGGCGAACGACAACTCAACTAACAAACACAAATTTGACGACCATGATGCTACGCTACCGGAGTCGACCCATCGCTCCACTAGGTTCTCCGCTCCGATTGTCTTGCTAGGATCGGCGCTGGCGGATCCGCAACTGGAGCTTGCAAAACAGAAGGCGTAGGAAATTGCTGCTAGGCTATATAACTCTGCTGTCAAACCAGAAAATGGAGACAATCCAGCTTACTTTAATGATTATGCACAAATTCCTATAGGGAAACCAGCACAGTCACAATATTTCATGTTAACCTATGGATCTCAAAGTTCCAGCAAGACAATAGATATTCCAAATGGAAGGGTTGGTGTCTTAATTGGTAAAGGTGGAGAGACCATTAAATATCTTCAAGCATAATCTGGAGCAAAAATACAAATTACAAGAGATGCAGAAGCAATACCTTTTTCACAAACAAGGAGCGTGGATATTACTGGCAGTTTTGAACAAGTTAATAGAGCAGAGCAATTGATTAATGATGTGCTTGTTGAGGCTGATGTTGAAGGATCAAGTGTTCTTGCTGCTCGAAAAGTCGGTAATATGCAGTATGGCGGAGAGCAATTTTCAATGAAAGTTCCAACTAATAAGGTTGGATTGGTAATTGGTAAAAGAGGAGAGACAATTAAAAGCATGCAAGCCAAATTTGGTGCTCGTGCACAGGTCATACCTTTACATCCACCTCAGGTACATGTTAGTTAGTATTTTCCATGTTATGCTTAAACTTTAGCCTAAACGCCCCATGCTCAAGGCTAGAAATTTAATATGATGATACCAAATGTGAAGGTATTTCCTACCTACGTTTTGATTTTTATTTATGTAGTTTCTCGTTATTTCTTCTATTAAAAATCATATATTTTAGTTAAATTTTTGTAGTTCAATTAAAATATTTTAACCTTTGTAATGTTTTAAAAAAATTAAAAAATAAAAACTTTCTTTTTTTTTAATATAAAAATAGTTTTATAAGCTTTAAAAATTATGAACTTTTAAATTATTTATGAATTTTTATATGAATTTGTTTCATTGGTGCTTTTCATAACCTTTGGGTAGAAATAATAGAAGTCTACACCGGCTTCGCTATGTTTTTATGTACAAGTACTGACTTCTTTTCTATAAAAAAATGAGTGCATTTGAAGTTTTGAATGTTTTTGAACTTCATTCAGCAAAAAATCAACTATTTTTGCAAATAAATATATATATGTTTTTACTGAAAAATACAATTATTTTGACTGTTCCAAAAATAGTTGATTTTTCCTTAAATATTTCTTCAGTTATTATGAAATGTTTGGAGCATTTTTCTAATCAAAAGTTGAATTTTTTAGTAGTGTTCTAGTTTCCAGCTATACCTTATACAAAGAATAAACAAACTAATTCATTTGTGTAGTAATCCATCTTTTTCCTACTAAATATCAAAATTACCTCTGTAAAAATATAAAGTAAAATGTTACTATACATAAATTTGCGATGTGTTATATTCTACAGTAAAATCCTTTTTTTAAACAAGGGATCATTACTCATAAATCAAATTAGCACATGTTCCTTGGATTCCACCATTTTGCTTATTAATACATTATGCGTTTGATTTATGTCATTATAGAATATTCCATAAAATCAAACTCACTATGTATGTTCTAAACTTGAGTCATTTTCGATTAATTTAGAATACAATAGGGAAAACATACCGATTGAGAGTATCGAATGTGGAAACATGGCTACGCTTTAACTGTTGGATCCAATGCCACACAATGACTCTAGTAGAGACTGAAGCATCAAACACAAAGCAAATAGATTTGGACTCACTTGATGTGCATGTCAGTGTCAATCGTACTATGTAATGTTCACTGCTGGCCAAGAAGACCGGGTATACCTTCAAACTTCTTCTGTATCGGTAAGTTAATGTTAAAATTTCAAAATTGATTTTATTACACCTAACAATCAGTATTATTGTTATGAGGTGCACTGAATGTGAAGTTAGAATCATAATTTGGTCTAGGAAAGATTCCAGTATGTTTATTTCTCGGTAATTTAATGCCAATGGCATTTTGATCCAACTAATTAGATGTACAAAATGTATATTTCAAAATTGTTAACTGAAGATTAACACAACAAAGCTTCTCTAAGTTGAATAATTTTTCATGCATAAAACTGAACAATTTTTTTGCTTCTACTGAAAAAAAATGAAGCAATGTACATCTTGAAGTCTAATATGTGTATTTATTTAACACAGGTGGTTGATGTTCAATTTCACTTACCAAAGTTGCTGATTTGGATAGAAATCTTGAGAATGAATATGGGGCTATTAGTGGATTCCAGGAAGTAATCGAATAGCTAGAGTCTTTGGAGTTGAATTCCAGTGGAACCCCTTTAGAGAAATCGGTAAAATATATCAACCACCTTTGTGCTGCGCAATTCTGTCCTTGAGTTTATTTAACACATGAAATTGTAGAAATTTGTAACCTGTTTAATTAACTGTTTTTGTTTATTTATTAATGAAAACTTGGTACCTAGCTTTACCTAAATGCATATTCCATAACTTTATTTAAATTAACAATATCCTATTCAAATTTGATAGAGCGATAACTTTATTTATCTAAATGAACAATACTTCGTTTGGATAAAGTTTTCCCATGGGTCATATATAAACCTTTGATGTAAAACCAACATCTAACCAGTTTGGAGCAACTGTTTGAATTCTACGAAAATTTACTCATTTGTTCTTTATGGGGTTAATCCTATATGTGATGTTCTTTAAATTATTTGAATTATTTTAGTTGATTGGATTGTTATTATTGGATGTACATAGCCTTTTAACAATAACTAGCCTTACAAAAACATAGGAATTTCATTCACTGACAAAAGGGATACAATATATACATCTTTTGTATGAGATCTGTTATGCCAAAAAAAGAGTCAAAGTGCATGTATCTAAATATATTAACAAAAGTAATGAAGGGAACAAAATTGAACCACAACTCATTCTAATACTATTTATTTTGCATTAAATATAATTTGAATGTCAGTTGAATCATACGCTTGAGAAATATAATTTATGTTACTACAACTGAGAATTCATGTTGTTGTTAGTGCATTAGTTATAAGTATTTCTGCATCTACTAGCTGTAGTAAGAGTGCAGCTGCTTATATGGTTAAAATATAATGTGAAAATGAACAAGGAACATTCAACATGAACTTAAAGCAAATTTAACATTTTTGCCAATAATGATATACAGTAAAATATTTAGTATTCTAAATTCTAAGTCATTGCATATCAGCAAGAAATTCTTTCTCTCCGTTACATTATAGTTATGGTTTGAGTATTCAGCCTTTAAGAATTCAATCTACAAGTGAAAAAAAAAACTAATATGAATTAATTATTGAACTTGTTCATTTGAGACATATAACATAATTTATTCTTCTTGCAAGCTCCCTGGTGATCTCAAGTAGGATAAAAATGGATAGATTGATGCTACTCGTCTGATCTGACAACCTAATGCTATGAGTGAATGACTCAGTTTCTAGTTTAGAACAAAGATCCATAAATAGTTCTTCCTGGTCTTTTCAGTCATATGATAGCATGCTTAAAAATTTGCTGACTACTACTGTCCTTTATTATAGACCAGCGTATTCTTTAAACTTAATCTGTACATAATATAATCTTTACAAAATGACTCAGTTTATATAAAGATTACTCTAGATGTCCATGATGATAAAGTAGCAGTCCATAGTGTTAAAACAGTCGATGGAGGAGACGGTGAAGATCCAGAAGTATCTTTACAAGAAAGGAATTTGGAAAATAAGTCATCTTTTAGTTCACAAGCAATAAGAAGCGCGTCATCTAAGACCAAAGAAGTCTCGCATGAGTTGAAGAGATTAACTTCCTTATCGAAGAGGCCGGGTCCTGGTAGAGTCGATTGAAATAAATCAGCCGCTGCACATACCCTTCAGAGGTTGAATTTCAACAGCAAAACAGATGGTGGTAATGGATGGAATGCTATTGAAAAGAGGTTTGATGACCTGAGTAAAACGAATAAGGGAATTCTAAATAAATCTCAGTCTGGGGCTTGTAAAGGTAGTTGTTTCATGTATTGCTTACCACCTGTTTCAATAAGCCTATATCTTCTATTTAAATTTTTAAATGGGAGTCATGGGTATGAAGGATCCGAACGAGTTTGCTACAAAATTATTTGATGTTTTGGCTAGGAGGAGGAATATTACCGCGAGTTCCATAAATAAGGAAGAGCATAAACAACTTTTAGGATCAAAATTCAGATCAAACATTTGATTCTACTCTTCAAACCTTTTTCGACATGTAAACTTCACAGGCGTTTTATTATGACAACTTCAGCAAATTGCATTTTTTTGATGACTAATTGTTAGGTTTATCATGATTTAGGGTGGACAAAAATACAGATGGGGGAATCAATAAGGAATAGGTCAAAGAGGTAATGTGATTTTGTAAATTTTTACAGGTCTCCCCACTTGATTTTGTAAATTTCGAAATTTGTAATTTTTTGAGTATTTCACACGTCCTAGTATATATTTGCTGAAAATTACCTAGTATGAGCATGAGGTGGAAAGCATTTCTATTGTTTTGGTTTATTGGGCATACACAATGGCAGGTCACGTTTAAAACAGAAAGTGGAAGAGTTTGTTTATCATTGTCTTCTACTGCTGATTGTGAACGAAATATTTAAAGAAGGGGGATACTCAACACAAATACATCGGGTAAAAGTAGTTGCCATAAAATTACTTATTGAAATCAGGGTGCTAATCATTGAATTTGATTTATGGACAGTTTATATGATTGAATCTGATAGGTAGACAGTTTATCTGATTGAATTGTAGGCAGTTAGATATACAAATTTTTGAAACTTGACTTGATTTGTGAGTTTTGAAGACAGATGATGAGCTTAAATTGAGTTTTTTTGCATTTTTATTTGTTATAAGACTGTAACTTGTGCATGTGAATTGCAGGTTCTAGAAGTTGGACGAGTTTACAAGCTGAAGACTAAGTGATTTTTCATGTAATCTTGTTTTGAAACGATATTTGAACATCTATGTTGACTTATTTCTATATTTATTAATAGATTTATCAACTATGACTTTGTAATTGAAATCAAATATGCTTTTGGTATTAGTTTTTTTGCTGTTGACAGTTTTATGTTGTGAATTTACTGCTTAATTGTTTGAACTATGCACAAACTAAATGAGAGACTTGTTATATAAAGATCATAGCTGAAATATGTGATATATATTAAAAATATTAATAGCAGAAAATTGCACTTATGAAAATAAAAGGTGAAATGCTATGTAAAAAATTAAATAGTATGGACGACCTTTTCATATCATTGAATGTGTGCTATGGAAATATTGAAAACGCTATATATACTGTAGATATTCATAGCGGAAAACTCTTATGGAATCAAAATGTGAAATGTTATATAAAATTGTAAACCGTGTGGAATTTTTTTCATATCACTGAATATTAGCTATGAAAACAGTGATAATGCTACAAAAAAAGAGAATATTTAACATAGAAGGTTTGAATGCTATATATCAGTGGGGAATTCAATAATAGCGGATTTTATGTTAAAAACAAAATGAAAAACATTTTTTCATAGCAATGAATATGTGATATGAAATTATTGATAACACTATAAAAAAATAAGCTGAGATTTTAGTAAGCAAATATAATTGCAAGGTCTAAACGCTATGTAAAACACTTCATGCTGATGAACCTGCGCTATAAAATGTATAATGCTATAGCATTTAGATTAGAGCTATAAGATATAACAGGGATATTATTACAAGTCGTTATATAGTGTTGTCACTAATGCTATGGTAGCCTATTATAACGTTTTTCACGTGCTATTAAAAGGTAAATCTATTGTAGTGCTGTTAGATCCAAAAATGGCTCTAACACCCAAACTAGTAATAACTCTAATAACAAAAAGCAAAAGGAAACACACGATTTATAGTGGTTTGGTGTTAAAGAGCCTATGTCCACTTTCTACTTCTTGAATTAATGATTTGAATATAAGTACACTAATGATTCTCACTCAGATCCACTCATACATCACATAGATCCACTCAATTCTCTCAAAAATATAGTTTGAAAGATGATTATGATCTAAATATGGTGATGGAATTCGGTTGACAAGAGGGTTTGAGTTCTGAATTTGCCAAAAGATCCCTTCAAATGACCCTTGGAGGTGTATTTATAGTCAAAAATCTCCCTGGAGAGGCTCCGGTTCGAGGACACGTGGCAGGTATCTCGCTCGGTTTGGAGGTGAGGGCTTGGAGATGTTGTCAGCGCATGACAGTTATGGATGAATGTGGGGAATATGTACATAACCGCTCCACGCTTCAGGAGATCGTGGGTGATAACCGCTCCAGCATCCAGTTCGGATCATATGTGTTGAGGAAAAGAGGGGCGGATCGGGCTCCCTCGACCCGATCCGGATTTTCCCCAGCCTCTTTTATTTCTGCATTGCTTCCTTTGGTTTCAGCTTGAGACCCTCGATCTGATCCGAGCTACCAGTGCACACTTTTCTGATCAATGCTCTTCATCAATTCCCCTTTTAACTTTGTGTAGCCTAGTTCACAAAGTAGGCTAACATTTTGCCCCCTCGAAGTGCACTTCTATTGAAGATAGAGTGTGCTTCGAAATTGTCTGTATATTGGTTTCTGAACCTGAATCGTGGAATAGTCGCTTCCAGTCGTCTGTAGGGTTGTGTCGTTTCGTAAAGTCACAACTCTTGTTGTCTATATATACACCACAGAATGCACAAATTGCTTCTGTTGCTTCAAATAACTTTGAGAACTTTTCTTGATGTCCAGGATCTCTTCCAGGTAAACTTTTGTTGTTTCTCTTTGGATTCAATTCATATGTTGAATTAATGCTTGTGATTCTGCTTGGGTTCGGATCAGATCCATCTGGCCTTACCTGCATCTCAACGTCACTAAGCTAATGGGCTAAATGACCATGGGCCAGCCTTTTGGTCCGAGCTGAGGGAGATGTCACGTTGGTAGGAATACAAAGGGCCGCTCCACACTCATATAAATTTACTACTCCATTTCCGCCCTCTTCCTTTCATTTCCATCGCCTTCCAGGTTTCTCATGTGACAAACCCTAATTCCCAAAATTTCAAAATTCCCCTTTAATCCTCAAATCGATCACATAGGTGTGTCAACAACTTTGATTAATCCCATTTACTTGATTCCAATTCGAATTCATGGTTAGTTTGAGTGATTTCAGCATGATATTTTCGTTGGCTTTGACGCCGCACCTTCCACCTCCTCGCTATCATTGTTGATGGCCTCGTCGCCATCTCGATGCAGTGGTGGAGGGGACTTAAAGCAGGCATTGGTCATGCCAATTTAGAAATACTTTACTTGGTAATAACTTGGCCATTGGCAAGGGGCAAGATTGTGTCAACGGAGCAAGGTGCAAGTAGGAGGGAGAAGAAGGGTCGATTTGGGTCTAATGCTTCACGAAGATAAGGAGTGGCCATTAAGGATGGTGGGTTGGATTGGTTCGAGTCGATGGAAAGAATTAATGTTGTGGTGGGAGGTTGAGATGAGTGGACAGGTCTCGTGATGTTCATATGGTTCGGGTCGGTGTCAACCGACCCGGCTAGATTTGTCTTTCTCTTAACTCCTCTTATCTGATCCCATTCCTTTCCTCGTTCCGAACCAGTTCGCCGAAGTGAAGCATCCGAACCGATCTGATCATGACATAGACATCGAACAATTCTGACTATGACATGAACATCGAACCAATCTGGTTATGACGCTAAGGAAGGGGACTTAAACCGAACCGATTGTAACATACACACCCGAACGGATCCGAAGACATTTAACTTAACGTGCAAGAACTGTCCAACTAATTCAATTAACATTGACTTTGGTCTATGACTTTGTGGACAGTTAGAATAGAGCCTTTTTATCTAGACTTCGTAGATTTGGCTAACATGTAACTTTACTTCATATTTCTTTTAATTGATGCTGACTTCTTATTTTTTTTCACTTTAGCACTACATTCATACCAGAACAATTTAGTTCACACACATACACAGAGGGATACGGGCAACTTTAATGTAATCCTTGCCATTGTTTCTTCAATAGTTCATCAGATATGACCAAGAGACACTCATCTAGATTAGCAGAGAGAAGAGAAGTTATGGGGACATCTGAGAATCCTGTCATTGAGGATGTATCTTCTACCTCCGATCCAGACTGGGAGAGTGAAGGCCCAGATTATGAAATGGGGACTCATGATAGTGAAGCATCATCTAGTTGTAATGTTTCTCTAGGCGAGGAAGAAGAAGGAGGGGTAGGAGATAATCGTGCCCCCGATGAATTTAGGGATATAACTATCCTGGAGTCGCCCAAGAATTCAGTCGAATCTATGATTGATAACGACAAACTTGCATGGATATGTCTTAAACACGGGATTCTTCGAAGAGATACTGAGGTGCCATCAAAAACAGATCGTCCTCATAATCCATCGGAAGGGTATATGGCCATCACCAGACTAATGTGTCTTGTTGGAGCTATACCTCTATTCCCACCATTTATCGTCGATTTTCTGAGACAATTAAGGATTGCCCCCATGCAGCTTCCTCCCAACTCTTACGCCTATCTGTGTACTATGTATATAGCCCATAAAGAAATTCTTGGTGAAGAGTTGACTTTCGAAGATGTTCATTTCTTTTACAACTTCAAGCATCGAAACAATGACACCCCGTTCTTTGTATATTTTGAATCAGTTCCGAAAAGGAAAATTATCACCGTCCCATTTAGTAGTAATGCTGGGGATCCAAAACCCGAATGGTTTTGTATCATGCCAGAAGATGGATCAAATCAAGTAAGGACTTAGATTTTTTTGAGTTTCAGTTCCAGCCTTTATCTTACATTTATTAAGCGTTGCTTGTTTTCTTTTTACAGTTCCTAATCCTCCACAAGAGAAGCTTCCAATACAATTTGATCGTTTGAATCGATTACTTAATGGTGACCAAAAGTTTTTGACCGTCAAGGATTGCTTAGTGGATGAATATCTACATCGGCACCGTCTACTTGCCATAACCCATAGCATAGGACATGGAGAAGGCCCTTATGTGTACATACCCCCAGTTCATATTATTCTTGAGATGGGAGATAGCTCGAAAAGTCCAACAGTACCCCTTAAGGACCCTCCTTCTCCATCTTCGACTCAGGATGACGAACCAGCGAACATAGTTGAGAAGGACAGAGATAAATATATCACTTCTGAAGACGTAGCTACCCCTGAGAGGCCAATTTCTCCAAAAGAGTTGTCGTTAGTCATTCCTTTAGGAGATAAGACTATAGTTGATGACCCTATATATCAGGATTTAGGAGATCTTCCCTTGCCCGAAACCTTATATACTGCAGATGATTTTGTAACCAATCCTCTTGCTCTCACTTCTGAGGAAGAAGTTACTCCCGTAAAGTCCAGGGAGACTACACATACCGGCCTCAGTCTGGGCTCTGGTCTGTTTGGGGGGGGGGAGGGGGGATCACCACTTTAGGAAACACACTGCACTCTAGTACTGCACGTCACAACACTTGAGTTTTATGTTAATGTTAACTCTAATATTCTTTCATTTCTTCTTATAGGACAAATGGTGAGGCAGCGTTACTATATGAGGGATGTTCATTCGAGCATGCCCCTAATGGATCCCGATGAGAGGCAAGACCAACGTGAAAGAAGGGGCAGAGATTACAGGAGGGATCGACCTCCAAAGCCTTACCAGTCTTCCCGTTCTCGATCCCCACACCATAAAGATTCAAACAAACGCAAGGGTCAGTCTTTACATCATGAGAAGGATAAGCACAACGCTAAGCCTCCTGCTCCATCTAAGGGCAAGATTCCTCAAGACGATACTTCAAAAAGGGTTCCTGATCCAAAAGAGAAACAACCAGAATTGGGAAAGGATGCAGGAAAGAGCAGACCCACCACGAAGCTATCTCGTCGCACTGTTGACATAACTACCACAAGGCCTGTTATTTTCAATGACGAGAACCAGGCCAGAATGTAAGTTCTGAGGCAGCAATTTCCTAATCACCATTTTGGGCACATGCACTTCGTCCCAAAACTCACACCTGTAAATCCTGATTGGGCTAGCGATGTTAAGGATTCTATTGACTTTGTAGACGAGCAATATAGGGAGATGAAGAAGTATGCAAAGACTCTCTCCAAAATTATTAGCGATCTGGTGGCAGATGTAAAAACTATGGCTGATGCCGCCGAGTATGACACAAGGGCTATTAAAAATTCTGAGAGAGATCTGGAGGATGCCCAAGCTAAACTTGCTCTCGCACAACGTGACGTAGATAATTATAAGGGGCAACATAAAGAATTACAAAAGCGTTATCATTCCGAGCTTGAGTCCCATAGTCAAGAGCGAATCGATTTAAAGAAGCAGGTTGCGAATGCTAAATCTAAGAGCACTCGTCTCGCCCAAGAGAAAGCGGACTTAGCCTAAAAGAACACAGAGCTTGAGGCTAAGTTACTAGAGGCTGAAACGAGGGCAACTCTTGTTGAAGGGAATGTAAACACGACTTTACGACAAGTTGAAGAAGTTAATGAACAGCTTAAAGATGCTCAAAAGGAGCTGGATGAGAGTGGTGAAACTATGGTTGGATTTTTTGCTAAGGTGATTTGTCACCGAAATCTTGCTTGGCTTAAGGACTATCCTCTTCCCCTTGTGTATGCATAGGACCAATTGGTCGAATGGGAACAAGCAGAACTTGGTGTTGACTCGATTGATGAAGACAAGCTCATTTAGAAGTACTTGAGAGGCTAGGAGAGAACCCGCTTATTTGAGGGTCGAAAACTTATTGTCGCCGCTATGGAGGAGGAAAAGCGTCAAGCCAAGGGAAAGAAAACCATTGAAAGTGGTTCTTCTTCTGCCGTAGTCAAAACCGTTGTAGTAGAGGGGTATGATCCAGAAAGGCCAGAGATCCCTGAGGCTTCTTCCCTACCTTCTACTGCCGGATTGACTCCAAAGTCCCTGCTGCTCAAGTTGAGAAATCTGCTGAGGGTATTTCTACTTTTTCACCTCATTTTGCCAAAGCTATCTCGACCTTTCGTCATATTATTGGACAAATAATTGAAAGTCCTGAGTTTTCTCTTGAGTTAATAACTGTTACTTCTCGTCCTTTAGGTTCCAAATCAACTGATAAAATTGATGACTCACAAAAGACAACTCCAGGTGAAGGGTCTACTGGAGCATCTCGGGAGAAACGGGATGAAGTCATTGTCCCCAAATCTGGAAGAGGAGCCGAGGACAAGAAAGAGGAGGCTACTGACAAAGCTCCCGTGCTCCCATCACCGAGACTTCTCACTATAGGGAGATGATAGATGCTATGATAGAAGATGATGGTGATGAGGGACATGAAGAGGAGGATGATGTTGTTGTGACTGGAGCTTCGGGGAACGCTGATGACATGACTTTGGCTGAGATAAAGGCCAAACAAGAAAAACGCATGTAGGTGAAAGTCGAGGAAACAGACCCCGAAAGTCTTAAGCCTCTTGTTGTGGTGCCTCCTGGATCAAGGTTAGTTGTCAAGCTTTCAACTAGATCAATTACGGAGGAACTTGCAAAAAGATCTTCTATTGATCCCAATGCTCCAATTCCTGGGAAGAAATCCGTGGACTCCAGCACCCCAATTCCGGAGAAGAAGAAGCAAATGTGTATCATTAACAAAGATGATAAAGAGGAAAAAAAAGCTTAAGACCGCCAAGAAGGAAAAGTCTACACCGAAGCCCAAACGAAGAGTGGCTTTGTCCTTTGTTTTGTTTTATCTCCTAGTCCGCTGTTGTTGTAGCGAGCGTGGACCTCACATCTTTTGTCTAGCTTTCCTGTGTAAATCCACGTACTTGTGAATAAAATAATTTATTTCCTATAACGTCAAATATCTGCAAATTCATTATTTAAGTAAGAATGCAGATAAACAACATGTCATATTATAATTGTACGATGAAGCCATCATTACTAAACAATAGACAATATACATTGGGGATATGTGTATTATGCCCCCAATCAATCTTGAACAGACTGACTAGCCAAGGCTTGTTCGAGATTGATTAAGCTTAGTCTTCAGTTGCCCCCGATTCTCTGGCAGGGCTAACTTTCCTTTGTCATTGATGATGGTCCTCTTAGCATCTTTATACTCTCCTGTATCATAACCAGGTTAGAGTAACATTGAGGCAGTCTCTTATCGGGGTGCACCTTCATGCCTTAAGGGACGTCGTCTTCTCGTCCTTTATACTCTCTCTTGTTTCATGAGAGTTAGAGTTAGGAATGTTGTCTTCCCATTCCTTCCATCCTGTTACGCAAACGGTCATTTCGTTTGCTCCTACACGTGAATTGTCCTCAATTTTTTAAGCTTAATTTAATGTTTAGCATATCATAACCAGAACAGAATAATCATAGAATATAAGAATAGTGCAAGAAAAATAAATGACACATGATGTTTTTATAGTGGTTCAGCTAAGTCGTAGCCTACATCCACTTTATAATCCTTTGTTCATATAAACAGACTTTTCAAGGCAAGTCATGCCTCTTTACATAGTTCATAAAAAACAAAAGAAAGTAGTACATATCTAACTCAAATATCGCCGCAAATGCTGAGCATTCCAAGCTCTGAGAATCTCTTCACCATCCACGGTCGTTAGCTTGAAGGCTCCTGTATCAAGCTTCCGTTGATGGCATATGGACCTTCCCACTTTGGACATAATTGGTTGGAGGCAGGAGAACTCGTTTCAACACTAAGTCCCCTGGTTCGAATGTCCTAGTGCGAACCTTTCTGTCATAAGAACGTGCTACTTGGTGTCGATGCCTTGAAGCACGCAAGTCTGCTTCGTCTCTTTTTTCTTCAACCACGTCGAGGGACCATAGGAGTGCTTTATTTGTCATTGGGTCATAGTATGTCACCCTATGAGAGATGACTTCGAGCTCCACTGGGATCACTGCCTCTGATCCGAAGGAGAGTGAAAAGGGAGTATGAGCAGTTGCCATCTTAAAGGTTGTTCTGTAGGCCCACAAAGCTAGCGGCAACTCATCCACCCACTTGGCTTTGGCTCGCTTCAACCGCTTCTTAAGAATAGATTTAATGACTTTGTTTATCACTTCAACCTGCCCATTTGACTGCGGGTGAGCTACAACAGTATACCTTTTATCAATCTTGTATTTCTGACAGAAGTTTTTAAATTCATCACTGTCGAATTGGGTTCCATTATCAGTTATAATGGTTTTTGGTATCCAAAATCGACAAAAATATTTCTGACCACAAAACTTATCACCTTCCTTGTCGTAATCGTGGTTAAGGGTTCGGCTTCCACCCACTTCGTGAAATAATCCATGGAGACGATCATGTACTTTGCTCCTCCTTTGGCGATGGGTAAAACTCCAATAATATCAATTCCCTACATGGCAAACTACCATGAGCTTACCATTGACTTAAGCTGAGTCGAAGGTGCTCTGGGAATTTTGGCGAATCTTTGACATTTGTCGCAGCGTCGTGAGTAATCAGCCGCATCTTTATTCACGATAGGCCAAAAATATCCATACCGCAATACTTTATTTACTAAGGTTTGACCCTCGGTGTGGTCCCCACACTCACCTTCATGTACTTTTTGCAGTACACGCTTGATGTCGCCATTTGCTATACACCGTAGCAGGGGCATGGGAAACCCTTTGTGATAAAGGATGTCGTCACGTGTTACAACTCTTCTCTCGCTCTTCTTTGATGGGAGAATTCTGCTCTTGAGGAAGTTCTTTATTGGTGTCATCCATGACCCCCTCTCTGGCTCAGTTCCCAAGGCTAGTTCAATTTCCATTAAGTCGAATCTTGGTGATTCCAGTATCTCTATCGGAACCGTCTCGGTTTCCTCTGGGTTGTCAGAACTCGCTAGCTTATCCAATCGATCCACCTTCTGATTTTCCACTCTTGGAATGTGTGTTATATTGTAATGTTCCAAGTTGCGTAGCAGCTTTTCCACTTTTCCAAGATAAGTAAGAAGCCGAGGTCCCTTGGTCACAAACTCCTTCCGAACTTGGCAGACAGCTATCTTGGAGTCACAGAATATATCCAATGTCCTTACTCCTAATTCCTTGGCGACTTTCAGCCCGACAATCAAGGCCTCATACTTGGAATCATTATTGGTGGCAGGATATTCCAATTGCAGGGCATAGTAAATGGATCGTCCTTCAGGAGTGATTAAAACAACTCCGGCACCGGATCATCGATCATTTTTGGCCCCGTCAGTATATAGCTTCTGCGGACTAAGCTCTAACTCGTGTTCTGAAGCAACAACCTTGTCATCCACTATTTCTTCTTCGGGGATCGTGAATTCTGCTATGAAGTCGGCTAAGGCCTGCCCCCTTATTGATCTCCGTGGTTGAAAATTCAAATCGAATTGGCTCAACTCAATATTCCACTTAAGAAATGGCCCCGACGCTTCGGGTCTTTGCAATACTTGTCTTAGAGGTTGATCAGTGTATACAACTATCGGATGAGCTTGAAAGTAATGATGGAGCTTTCGGGAGGCAATCAGGAGGCTATAAGCAAGCTTTTCTATTCTTGGATAATTACGTTCTGCTGCGGCTAGCTTCTTGCTTACGTAGTATACAGGCCTCTGGACCTTGTCTTCTTTACGCACCAATGCTGTGCGGACAACATGAGATGACACCGCTAGATAGACGAACAAATCCTCATGGTCCACAGGTTTTGACAATATCGGGGGCTTCTCTAATAAGTCCAACAGATTTTGGAAAGCCTCCACACATTCGGGACTCCATTTGAAGTTACGTTTCCCCCGTTTTATCAAATCGAAGAAAGGGATACACTTATCCGTGGCTTTGGAGATAAACCTTCTTAATGCGACAACCTTCCTTGCCAGGCTTTGAACGTCCTTAATATTCCGTGGTTCTTCAATGTTCCTTATTGCTGCTATCTGGCTAGGATTAATCTCAATCCCTCGAGAACTTAAAATGAACCCAAGGAATTTCTCTGATGCGACGCCAAACGAGCATTCTATTGGGTTCAACTTCATCCCATACCTTCATAGAATACCAAACATCTGTGCCAAGTCCTTTGTATGATCGGGAGACTATCTAGACTTCACGAGCATGTCGTCCACATAGAATTCCACGGTTTTTCCGATTTGATTATAGAACATGCGGTTGACCAAGCATTGATATGTGGCTCCTGCATTCTTTAATCCAAATGGCATTACCACATAGCAATATAACCCCAAGTCTGTGATGAAATTTGTAGGCTCCTGATCTGGTATATGTATGGGAATCTGATTGTATCCCTAATAGGCATCCGTAAAGGATAGGAGCTCTTGTCCGGCCATTGAATCCACCAGTTAATCAATCGTGGGAAGAGGAAAGCTATCTTTCGGACAAGCCTTGTTCAAGTCAGAGAAGTCAATGCACGTTTGCCACTTCCCATTAGATTTTTTAACCAGGACAGGATTTGATATCCATTCGGGATATTTCGAGTCCTTAACGAATCCATTTTCCTTCTATTTCTCCACTTCTTCCTTCAAGGATGTTGACCGCTCCGGGCCTAACATTCGCCTCTTTTGCTTGACTGGCGGTTGTTTTGGGTTGATACTCAAAGAGTGGCTCATAATAGCAGGCGATATCCTACACATATCAGCGTGAGTCCAGGCAAACACATCCAGATTTTCCCTCAAAAAGTCAGTCAATTCTTTTGCTCAAACTGGATCTAGCTGCAATCCAATCTTCAATACTTTTGTTGAATCTGCATCGTCTATGGAGATGTCCATTGTCGTTTCATTGGGAGTCTCCTTTCGATCCTCAGGTTCCTTATCCTCTCTGGGGTCTATATCCTCGAGCGCATCTCTGGGCGACTCTCTTGAGGCTGGACCCCTTAATTGCTATGCTGAATTTTCCTTCGAAGGGGAGAAGCATCCTTGGGTTCTATATTCAACCCCTTCATTAGCATCTTCAACTTTGTCATGTAGCAAGCTCGTCCCGTAGCTTGATCACCTCTCATCACTCCTACTCCTGCGTCAGTTGGGAATTTAAGCAGTAGGCACCAAGGTGCAGTACATGCCCTAAACTCTGCGAGGGCCGGTCGGCCCAAAAAGGCATTGTAGGGTGACTTAATATCCAAAACTATAAATGGTAGGATTCTCACTCTTTGGTGATCTCCTTGTCCTAACACCACTGGTAATTCTACATATCCCATCGGAGACGTCGATGCCCCCATTGAAGCCTCGTATCCATCCTTCGCAGGGCTTCAAGTCTTTCGCTTCAAGTTTCATTTGTTCAAAGGCTTTCATAAAGAGGATATTAACCGATCTTCCGTTATCCACTAACACCTTATGGACTAAAGCGGGGCTGATGGCTGTAGTAATCACCAGCGGGTCTTCAGTGGGTGATTGAATTCCAGTATCATCTCTACCACGGAATATGACGTCGTCTGACATCGTCCTCTGTTGCTTCACTGGAGTGATGTCTTCGAGGTTACTGCACTCTCCTACTTCAAAGTTCTTGGCGGCATTAATGTATTGATCCATTGCTTTGTAACTATGGCTAGCTAGATGGGGCCCGCCTATAATGGTATTGATAACGATCCCTTTACCTTTCTATTGGGCTGTGGGTTTGGAAGTAGGCTGGTTTTGGTTCGGGGCTTGCCCTTCTTTTCCACTGTCCCGTGGGGCAACCTTGTACTCGTCTAGCTTCCCTTCCCGCAACAATTTCTCAACTGCATCTCTCAAATGGTGGCATTCGTTGGTAGAATGACCATGAGTTCCATGGAACAAACAAAACTTTCCCGTAGCGATCTCTTTTTCAGTTGAGTCTTTGGGTGATGGCTTTTTATATTGCAATACGTTGTAAGTATGCAGGTAGATGTTTTCCAATGTGTCACTTAACAACGAATAGTTCTCAAAAGTTTGGAATCGAGGTCTTTTGCTGGAGTTGTTCCCTCGATTCCTATTCCTCCTATTACTGCTGCCATTCCGGTTGTTATCGCCTTCGTTCTTGTTGCCGATGTTCACCATAACCCTTCCTGAACTGTAGCCGGACTGCTTTACTGTGACATTGCTTTGAATATCTTCCTTAGAAGCCCCTTCCGACTTTCTCTTTCTATTTGCATGGGCATCCTTGTCTCAAGCAAATATTGGCTTTTTCGTAGAATAATTCCCTAGTAGGTGGCGATTTTCCGGACAAGTAATCCCCGAATTCTATGTCAGGGTCGACTCCTTCTATTAAGGCCATCAAAATAGTAGGTTCGTGAGGGTCGCTGACTTCAGCAATAGCAAGGTTGAAATGATCTAAGTATGACTTCAAAGATTCACCTGGAGCCTGCTTAATCCTTGACAATTCAATGGCGCTTTTAGATTTTCGAGCATGAAGTCAAAACTGGTTCATAAAGCATTCACTTAGTTCTTTATTGGTTTATATCGACCGTGGAGGGAGTCGGGTGAACTACATCAACACCACATCTTCTAGATAAATCGGGAAGACCTTGCATTTTAAAGCGTCTGGAGCTGCTGCAGCATTCACGAACCATGCATATCTCATCAGATGTTGTCCCGGGTCGGTTCTCCCTGAATATCGATCCATTTGTGGAAAATTAAATCGCCTAGGGAATTGGAAGTCCAATATATCATCTGTAAAGGGAGTGTGGCTTTGTTCAATGCCCCAGTCCTCATTGGTATAGCGTCGGCTTTCGGACATGATTTGGCGCACCGTTGCTCATACATCAGCATTCATTAGTGTTAGCTTAGGCTCTGTGGCCCTAATGTTCGGATTAACCATATGCTCCTGATTAGGGGATGTCCTCTTGTTTCTAGCGGTAGCTGCCCTACTATGTTCCCTACGTTCTTGGTCATTCATGGGAGGAAGGGGTTGGAGGAGTTGTCCTTGTGTGGGATTAATAATATTAGGATCCTTGGGCAGAACGTGAGATCCACGCATGGGCAGCAGCATAGGTTCTCTCAGGCTTGGGTCGTTAGGTCCTAGCACACGAGCAGCATCTTCATGGGATCCCAAAGATCCAAAGGTCAACTGATCAAGATTTTTAGGTCGCTCAAGTGGCCTTCTTTCACGAGGGCTCTCTTCATCCGAAGAGGATGACTGGTCTGCTGTGAGGCGTCGAGTTGGAGAGGGTGTCTTCTGCCTACGAAGTTCGTTGATTTCCCTACTCATAGTGATCATGTTCTCCTGCATACGAAGACTGTCACGTTTGTGATCTTCCAAAGCATCCCTAGTACTTTCGAGCATATCAAGGAGGCGCGAAAAGTCTCCGTGTGTAACAGGTGCGGATGGAACGGGTTGTTCACTAGTCGTCGCGGCCGATATCGGAGCATTGGTGGGTGCTCAAGTAGATGTACCAGTTTCAGCCACGTTCAGATCGGATCGGAGTAGGGAAGTGGAACTAGATCGGTTCAGAGGGGGGTACGAGAAGCATTTGCATTTTCGTTTCAGTTTGGGGTGGAGCCATTCATTCCGTTCAGAGCAACTGGTTCGGATCAGCCTGCATCAGTGCTCTGTCCTCGCGACCTTGTCATGATCATGGCTTGCGAATCTTCATTATCTTCATTCTCCCAAGCGCCTTGCACTTCTTTTCCTTTTCCTTTAGCCATAATGTCCAATTCTTCAGTGATTAATCAACAAATACTTGAAAACGTCGAAAACAGAGGATTAACTTCTTTGAACTTGAAGGTCCAAATAGTAGAACGATAATCCCAAAAAGTAGAGAATTCAAATAGTTCTCAGTGAAAGCACCAAAATGTTAGATCCAAAAATGGCTCTAACACCCAAATTAGTAATAATTCTAATAAAATGAAATCAAAAAGCAAAAGGAAACACATGATTTATAGTGGTTCGGCGTTAAAGAGCCTACGTCCACTTTCTGCTTCTTGAACTAATGATTTGAATATAAGTACACTAATGATTCTCACTCAGATTCACTCATACAAGACATAGATCCACTCTGTTCTCTCAAAAATATAGTTCGAAAGATGATTATGATCTAAATATGGTGATGGAATTCGGTTGACAAGAGGGTTTGAGTTCTGAATTTGCCAAAAGATCCCTTCAGATGGCCCTTGGAGGTGTATTAATAGGTGAAAAATCTCCCTGGAGCGGCTCCGGTTCGAGGACACGTGGCAGGCATCCCGCTCGGTTCGGAGGTGAGGGCTTGGAGATGTTTCCAGCGCATGACAGTCATGGATGAACGTGTCGTACGTGTACATAACCGCACCACACTTCAAGAGTACATAACCGTAACTTCCCCGTAAAGGAAAGTGTCGGATAGTTCGAGAACAAACCACAACAGAACGCATACAGAAGAACATTTCATTGTATATTACAACAATGCATTAGATTACAAGAATACACAGAGTATAAAAGAATATTACACAGAGATATCAGAGATTTAAATTACATTTAAATACATAGCAGCGGAAAATAATACAATATACAACTAGAAGAGATATACGGATACAAAGCTTTCCGGATATCGTTCCAGCTGTAAACCAGGATCCTGTGAATATAAATCTGCAAAACCAAAACTACTAGCTGCCCGTGTCAAAAATAGGGGCACCCAGAGTTTAGGTTAAAACAATAAACTCCAGGTCAGTCATGTGACTGGTGTGAGAACTAAAACAGTTAATCTTTATTTTAAAGTTAGGTAAATCAAGGGACCACGCCGTATAACACGGAACGGGTTTCCTCCCAAGAATACCAGTGCATAAAACAAACAGCGCAATGCTAAATAAAGAAAAATGAAGCTGTTATAAGACCCAGGTCCTATCACACAATGCAACGCAAGCCGGGGGATAGGGTTTTCCCTTATAACAGCCAAGAATGCTTGATACGTTTAAAACAAATCATTTGATACTATTATAAGTGCATAGTGTATAAAACAGCTTCAAATCATAAGTATCAATCATAGGCGGCATGGGTACCATATATCATGTCGCCATATATAGGTTTACAAATAAAACCGCAAATGTCACGTATTTGGAAATTGGATTTCCGTCTATGAACCGAGGCAAAAGATAGTCCTCAACCGATTCGAGACTGTCTAGCCCGAGCATCAGGAACAGCCGCAACTGCCCCTTGGATCGTCAGGGCCGGTCCACACGGAGTGGATTATTATGCCTGAACAATACGTCTCCCCACCCTATGGGGTGTAAGTCTGGCCCGTCAGCCGACCAGAATGCATTGGCCGAAACCGATATAACCGAGGCGCCTCGCAACCGCAACAACCACATAAGTCAAACTCGTCAGGGCGTGTAAAACCACTGACGCCACTTCTAGCTAGAAAGAAACGCAAGTCCTCCCTGAGGTCCGTCTCCCGTTTTTGGTTCATACCGGGTGTGAAACACGCGAGGTAAACGTTACACAAAGCTACGCCACAAAGGCCGTGCTTTGATCATCACCACAAGACTTTGCTTTTCAACAGAAGCCTCGATCAATTGCCACTTAGGCATGCCACACAGGCAATTCACTCCATGCGTTTGATATCCATCAATATATAACCCCTGAGCTCGTACGTCTCAGAGAAGGGCGTTAAGCAAGAGAATAAATTCAACGCCGCCAAACAGATATATATTTAATAGAGATCAATCACACGGACTAAAATCCAATGTCAGATACACAGTCCATTTACAAGTCCGTTCTGGGTCTGAACGAAACCGGAGGCACCTAGTACCCCGCATATCCATCGATCTCCAAGTACGTCTGGACGATCACTAACTGTTTCCATCTTCTTGGGTGTACAGCCCAATCAAGATCATCAGTAATTACCCAAACGACGTGAAGACCTCCGGTCTTCGACCATCGTCTTCATCTTCGACTTATCGTCGTATCAGTTATTCAGAATGGGATAAACCCGGTCTTTCCGAATAACTCGCGTATATTTTAAATAAGTGTTACACAAACACAACATATGCCTCATTCCAATTCATTAGTCACTAACCGTAAATTAATCAAGAGAATAATTCCCCAAATATTAACCCCGAAGGCCGAAACCAACATCAGATCAATATCCAGAAAACCCTTCTGCTTGGCTAACCGACAGTTAGTTTCTAAATGTCACATTCATAGGGAAAGGTTCCCATTAATTTTATCCAAGATAAATTCCTTGAATTTATTCTTTATTCTATCTTTTGAATTTCGATTCAACTAGTCGGGATTAACGAAACTTACCGAAGTAATCATTTGTTTTAATTTCCCAATCCCAACCTATTAATCCCATGAAGTAAAATTGGTAATACTTCATATCTAACACCACAGTGTTATCGGTAAATTCAATTACCATTTCACGTTCAAATCTAATTAAAGATTTAACTATCGCCTGGAGTAAAACTGGTGGTACTCCATTTCGATTATTTCAATCTAATTAAAGATTCATTAAAACTCCACTTAGTTTTAATCTTTGACTGGGTTAAAGAATCAGTGTCATTTAAAACACGGTTCACGATAAACCCAAAATCACATTCCATTAATTATCGGGTTAAAGAACAAGTGTTATTTAAAACACCGTTCACGATAAACCCAAAAATCAATACCAATTCAGTTCCAATTAAATATAATTTAATTGGTACACTTCATTAAATCTAAATAAAAAGATTTAATCTTTTCTCAACTGGGTTCAAGAACAGTGTTAGTGAAGACACCATTCACGACAAACCCAAATCACATTTGATATTCAATACAAGGCTCTGAATAGAAAATATATCGGCTTATATTCAATATTAAATTCTACGATTAACAAATGTCGTATTGGAAATAACGATATAAATATATATCTTTCAAATTTCCATAACCACATCTGTATAATCACGAATTCCAACATCGAAATATTCCGAAGACAATTTCGATTCAAATCCACTCCAATGCAATCATTGTAAATTTTGGTTATTTTTAAAACCCTTTTCAAATTCAATTTATTTATAAAAAAATATAAATAGAATTATAATTCTAGTTCAAAAACTAGTTCATTTCGATAAAAATCTATTTTTATCTTTTCAAATATGGAGTTTTTCATCCCAATCATTTCTAAACCATTTCTTATGATTTTACACAAATTATTACTATTTTTAATAATTTTATCAAGGCCCGTACAGTCGATTTCCATCAATGGCCATCGAACTGCACTTACAGCGACCTTTTTCGAATTTGATTTGGACGTATCTCCAAATCCAACCGTTAGATTTCAAATTTCTAATATTCGTTAGAAAGCTCTTTTCGATACGAACCCAACGGTTCCAGTTTTAGGAGAATCCGACGGTCGGATCTCCCGCAATGTCCGTTTGAAATAAATGGTCGAAATTCACGAACTGCCGCGGCGCGGCGCGTTCTATTCAGGCCATTATATTATATATATAATATATATAATATATACTTCGTCGATTTCTATTTAAAACGAATTATATAAATAGTTTTAAAATCGTTTCAAAAGCTATTTCAACTTTCTTTTCAATTCAAATCAAAATTGAATTCTTCTTTATAAATTCGTTTTAAAATTCATTTCTATTCAATTCAAATTTCAATTCAATTCGAATTCATTTCAATTCGCTTTCAATTCAATTTGAATTCGTTTTCAATTCAATTCATTTCGAAATCGTTTTCAATTCAATTCATTTCAAAATCGTTTTCAATTCAATTCATTTCGAAATCGTTTTCAATTCAATTCATTTCGAAATCGTTTTCAATTCAATTCATTTCGAAATCGTTTTCAATTCATTTCATTTCGAAATCGTTTTCAATTCATTTCGAAATCGTTTTCAATTCATTTCATTTCGAAATCGTTTTCAATTCATTTCATTTCGAAATCGTTTTCAATTCAATTCATTTCGAAATCGTTTTCAATTCATTTCATTTCGAAATCGTTTTCAATTCATTTCATTTCGAAATCGTTTTCAATTCAATTCATTTCGAAATCGTTTTCAATTCATTTCATTTCGAAATCGTTTTCAATTCAATTCATTTCGAAATCGTTTTCAATTCATTTCATTTCGAAATCGTTTTCAATTCAATTCATTTCGAAATCGTTTTCAATTCATTTCATTTCGAAATCGTTTTCAATTCATTTCATTTCGAAATCGTTTTCAATTCATTTCATTTCGAAATCGTTTTCAATTCATTTCGAAATCGTTTTCAATTCATTTCATTTCGAAATCGTTTTCAATTCATTTCATTTCGAAATCGTTTTCAATTCATTTCGAAATCGTTTTCAATTCATTTCATTTCGAAATCGTTTTCAATTCATTTCATTTCGAAATCGTTTTCAATTCATTTCATTTCGAAATCGTTTTCAATTCAATTCATTTCGAAATCGTTTAAAATCGATATAAATATCGTTCACGTCAAAATGGCGTCAATCTAATCAACACGGCTTCATAAATTTCTATTTTCAAATATCCTATTTCAAATATTTCTTTTTCAAAATAGTGGTTATTATCAAAATATTTCGTTCAACACATGACCAATCTCAATGGATGAGTACTGTCAACACATGAACCTTTATTTTATATTGATAAAGATGTAAACTTTATTATTAAAATATTTCGTTCAACACATGACCAATCTCAATGAATGAGTACTGTCAACACATGAACCTTTATTTTATATTGATAAAGATGTAAACTTTATTATTAAAATATTTCGTTCAACACATGACCAATCTCAATGAATGAGTACTGTCAACACATGAACCTTTATTTTATATCAATAAAGATGTAAACTTTATTATTAAAATATTTCGTTCAACACATGACCAATCTCAATGAATGAGTACTGTCAACACATGAACTTTTATTTTATAATATTCTTTAATTTTCAAATTGGAATGAGGCCCAATCAATTACCATATAAAGTTAATTATATGGATTTTCATTCAACACATGTATATAATAGCATGGAAAAATAATCAACCATCAACCAAAGTGCACTACACTGTATAAGCATCAAATATAGATATCTAACGCTTATAACAGCCTGTCAATCAATCGATCGACATATTTAATCAATCGGGATGAGTGAACTTCAAATTTCATCCCAACACCCGTGTGGGGTTTCAAACAATCAAACGCATATTTTATTTGTGCAGTTGGGCGATGTGTAAAATTTATCGACCCAATCAATGTCCTTCAAATAGGTGTACATAAACAAACCGTCTGGTTTGTAAATGAATATTTATTTATTCACATTCACGCTAAAAATTATATTTTTAACGACAAAACATTTTATTCAACCTATGAATATTCTATTCAGTTCATTCTTTAAATAAAATGATATTTTTATTTTTCTAACTTATTTTAGAAAATTTCGGCGGCATAACGGCACGATACTAGAAACGGGACGAGGCTTAGCCTTATCCCCGGTCTAGTGAAGGCCCACGCCATTCACACATCAATCAATCAATTTCCAATTCAACCAATCAATCAAATCCAAATCAAATAATCTAACCAACTACACAACCAAACAAACAAGTCCATGGTATGTGGACGGGTGTCGGGTGCTTCTAATAAGCACCGCCTGCATCCTAGTATATATATATATATATCTAGAAAAAGAAATTGAAAGGTGAGAAATTCTCACAGATAGCTATCCTAGCTCCACGGCACTTCTTTTAGAGAAGTCTTCGTCGTCTTCGTTGCCCGCTTTCACTACTTATGTAAAAATCGAATTTTTACTTCGCTATTCAATATATAAAAATCATATTTTTAATTCGAAGTTCAACATATAAAAATCATATTTTTAATTCGAAGTTCAACATATAAAAATCATATTTTTAATTCGAAGTTCAACATATAAAAATCATATTTTTAATTCGAAGTTCAACAAATAAAAATCATATTTTTAATTCGAAGTTCAACATATAAAAATCATATTTTTAATTCGAAGTTCAACATATAAAAACATATTTTTAATTCGAAGTTCAACATATAAAAATCATATTTTTAATTCGAAGTTCAACATATAAAAATCATATTTTTAATTCGAAGTTCAACATATAAAAATCATATTTTTAATTCGAAGTTCAACATATAAAAATCATATTTTTAATTCGAAGTTCAATATATAAAAATATGATTTTTACTTTTATAAAAAATCAGTTTTTACTTTTATAAAAAATCAGTTTTTACTTTTATAAAAAAAATCATTAAAAAAAAAATAGCAAAACGAAAAAAAAAAGTTACGGGGGGGGGGGGGGGGGGGGTGTTTCGCAGATCGACGGAGCTGGAGGTGGGGCGGCGGCGCTCGGAGTTTCGAACGGTGGTGGCAGCTTCTGGCTTCGAGCGGAGAAGGCGTTGACTTCGGGGGGGGGGGGGGGGGTCGGATTGAAGGAGGAGGAGGGCGGTGGATCGATTCGCTCGCGATGGAGGGAGGAGCGGGCGGAAGCGGTCGGTCGGTCGGTCTTCGACGAGGGTTTTTTTTTTTCTTTTTTTAATTTCTGTTTAACTGAAATAAAAGTGAACGGGGGGGGGGGGGGGGGCAGAACGAAGATAAGGGGGGAAGATTATATTTTATTTTTTTTATTTTATTTAATTATTTATATTTTGCAAAAAGGTTGACTTTTACATACGACCTCGAAACGAGGCCCACCGCCTGTCGTCCATAGCGTTTTACCCCCATTCCGAACACAATGGGATATGTATCGCAAGCCGATTTGATTGTTACAATCAGTTTCCGTTGAATTTTCATTTAAATCACTATATTGAATTTTAAACATACATTTCAAATTACCGGGGTCACATACTAACTCTAAAAATTCTCGAAAAATATTTTCTAGCTTCGTATTGACGATACGGTCCTAACAAAACTAGTTTCGTCGAATTCTGAGACAGTTAGAAAAATGGCCAATTTCCAGTCGATTAAAATCAACTGAAACTGGTCAAACGCGTTTTCCTATGCCACGCTCACATATTGATTCGAAAAATTATGAAATTTGGAATCTAGCAATAACTTGACACTGCGGACCCAACAAAACTGGTTTCGTCGGAATCCGAGGTCGTTTGCAAAATGTCCATTTTTAAGGGCCTGAATTCCATAGCGACTATTCAGAATTTTCAACTGGACATATCTTTTGATCCCCGCTATGAAAATTTGATTATTCGGATTCGTTAGAAAGATATTCACAATTAGATCCCAATATTTTTGGTTTCACTAAAATCCGGATTGTTTTGCACCCGGTACATTCAATTGAAGTTTGAAATCGAATTATCGAACTACCGCGCCATTTTCAATTCTATTTATAAATATATATAAATATTTATATTCTAACGACGACGCATATAAATATATACGTTCGAATTATATTCAAAATAAATTTTCTCGTCGATATTATTTAAAATTATTTATTTTAAATATTCAAAATTCGCTAAAATTGCCAAAATAAAAATTTTAAACTGGCCCAGATTTTCGGGTTGTTACAATCTCCCCCACTTAAAACTTTTCGTCCCCGAAAAGGAACAAAGTCGAAAGTGGTTTGATTATTCAACTCTACGCTCGATCTGGCTCCCATTCTCCAACTTTTCAGTTTCTGAGAATTTTCAAATTTTCAAAAATTTGGCTAACACCCTAAATTTTCGAAAAATTTCGCCATAACCTCCCCTGCAATGGGAGCATCGGGGAATTTCAAATAGCTTCCTCGGTCCTTCAGATCTCAAAAAGAAAAAGAAAAAGCCAAGCGGCTAGCCAATAGGCTCACAAAATCATCATCACCCAAACAAAACAGGAAATTATGTAGTAAACATGTACCTATTTGTCGGGCAAACAAATTTTATTCTCTGGCTCTAGCCTCCTTGCTATGACCTGTTCAATGATATACATGTATATGCAAGCAGATGCGACCAATTTCAATTATAACTCAATATTTGGCTCCATTAGGCTAATTGGCTAAAAATTAGCAAACAAATAAACAAACAACACAAACATCAATCAATTAGTGAATTAGAGTTTCAAATTCATAATTTTGATACATATACAAAAAAATCATGTTTTGGTGCCAAATCACAACAATGAATTCTCGCTATATTAGTTTTGGTTCTCACACCAGTCTAATGGAAATATATAGAAAATCACACCTTCGAAACTCGAACATAAATGTTGATGATGCGATCGCTATCATCAATATCATCTTCGGGCGACTAGAGTGTGATGCTATATCTATCCAATATATTAAAACTTTGGATATACGTTCATGACGCGTATATACAAAACCTTTATATATTGGATTGTCCATATTCAAAATAAATAAATAATCAAATACGTTTTAAAATGGTTTAAATTTCAAAACAAAATTGTTTTCATTTTCAAAAATATACTCTTCACACTCGTTCTAGGATACTACTGATCCCATCTCTAACGAGTCATTCCCTTGGATATTACAAATCCAATATCTGATGAATTCTTTCGTACGGTTCTAATGTGTCTTGTTCTCTGAGCTTTGTAAACCAAAGCTCTGATACCAACTGTGAAAACCCGTAACTTCCCCGTAAAGGAAAGTGTCGGATAGTTCGAGAACAAACCACAACAGAACGCATACAGAAGAACATTTCATTGTATATTACAACAATGCATTAGATTACAAGAATACACAGAGTATAAAAGAATATTACATAGAGATATCAGAGATTTAAATTACATTTAAATACATAGCAGCGGAAAATAATACAATATACAACTAGAAGAGATATACGGATACAAAGCTTTCCGGATATCGTTCCAGCTGTAAACCAGGATCCTGTGAATATAAATCTGCAAAACCAAAACTACTAGCTGCCCGTGTCAAAAATAGGGTCACCCAGAGTTTAGGTTAAAACAATAAACTCCAGGTCAGTCATGTGACTGGTGTGAGAACTAAAACAGTTAATCTTTATTTTAAAGTTAGGTAAATCAAGGGACCACGCCGTATAACACGGAACGGGTTTCCTCCCAAGAATACCAGTGCATAAAACAAACAGCGCAATGCTAAATAAAGAAAAATGAAGCTGTTATAAGACCCAGGTCCTATCACACAATGCAACGCAAGCCGGGGGATAGGGTTTTCCCTTATAACAGCCAAGAATGCTTGATACGTTTAAAACAAATCATTTGATACTATTATAAGTGCATAGTGTATAAAACAACTTCAAATCATAAGTATCAATCATAGGCGGCATGGGTACCATATATCATGTCGCCATATATAGGTTTACAAATAAAACCGCAAATGTCACGTATTTGGAAATTGGATTTCCGTCTATGAACCGAGGCAAAAGATAGTCCTCAACCGATTCGAGACTGTCTAGCCCGAGCCTCAGGAACAGCCGCAACTGCCCCTTGGATCGTCAGGGCCGGTCCACACGGAGTGGATTATTATGCCTGAACAATACGTCTCCCCACCCTATGGGGTGTAAGTCTGGCCCGTCAGCCGACCAGAATGCATCGGCCGAAACCGATATAACCGAGGCGCCTCGCAACCGCAACAACCACATAAGTCAAACTCGTCAGGGCGTGTAAAACCACTGACGCCACTTCTAGCTAGAAAGAAACGCAAGTCCTCCCTGAGGTCCGTCTCCCGTTTTTGGTTCATACCGGGTGTGAAACACGCGAGGTAAACGTTACACAAAGCTACGCCACAAAGGCCGTGCTTTGATCATCACCACAAGACTTTGCTTTTCAACAGAAGCCTCGATCAATTGCCACTTAGGCATGCCACACAGGCAATTCACTCCATGCGTTTGATATCCATCAATATATAACCCCTGAGCTCGTACGTCTCAGAGAAGGGCGTTAAGCAAGAGAATAAATTCTCCGCCGCCAAACAGATATATATTTAATAGAGATCAATCACACGGACTAAAATCCAATGTCAGACACACAGTCCATTTACAAGTCCGTTCTGGGTCTGAACGAAACCGGAGGCACCTAGTACCCCGCATATCCATCGATCTCCAAGTACGTCTGGACGATCACTAACTGTTTCCATCTTCTTGGGTGTACAGCCCAATCAAGATCATCAGTAATTACCCAAACGACGTGAAGACCTCCGGTCTTCGACCATCGTCTTCATCTTCGACTTATCGTCGTATCAGTTATTCAGAATGGGATAAACCCGGTCTTTCCGAATAACTCGCGTATATTTTAAATAAGTGTTACACAAACACAACATACGCCTCATTCCAATTCATTAGTCACTAACCGTAAATTAATCAAGAGAATAATTCCCCAAATATTAACCCCGAAGGCCGAAACCAACATCAGATCAATATCCAGAAAACCCTTCTGCTTGGCTAACCGACAGTTAGTTTCTAATTGTCACATTCATAGGGAAAGGTTCCCATTAATTTTATCCAAGATAAATTCCTTGAATTTATTCTTTATTCTATCTTTTGAATTTCGATTCAACTAGTCGGGATTAACGAAACTTATCGAAGTAATCATTTGTTTTAATTTCTCAATCCCAACCTATTAATCCCATGAAGTAAAACTGGTAATACTTCATATCCAACACCACAGTGTTATCGGTAAATTGAATTACCATTTCACGTTCAAATCTAATTAAAGATTTAACTATCGCATGGAGTAAAACTGGTGGTACTCCATTTCGATTATTTCAATCTAATTAAAGATTCATTAAAACTCCACTTAGTTTTAATCTTTGACTGGGTTAAAGAATCAGTGTCATTTAAAACACGGTTCACGATAAACCCAAAATAACATTCCATTAATTATCGGGTTAAAGAACAAGTGTTATTTAAAACACCGTTCACGATAAACCCAAAAATCAATACCAATTCAGTTCCAATTAAATATAATTTAATTGGTACACTTCATTAAATCTAAATAAAAAGATTTAATCTTTTCTCAACTGGGTTCAAGAACAGTGTTAGTGAAGACACCATTCACGACAAACCCAAATCACATTTGATATTCAATACAAGGCTCTGAATAGAAAATATATCGGCTTATATTCAATATCAAATTCTACGATTAACAAATGTCGTATTGGAAATAACGATATAAATATATATCTTTCAAATTTCCATAACCACATCTGTATAATCACGAATTCCAACATCGAAATATTCCGAAGACAATTTCGATTCAAATCCACTCCAATGCAATCATTGGAAATTTTGGTTATTTTTAAAACCCTTTTCAAATTCAATTTATTTATAAAAAAATATAAATAGAATTATAATTCTAGTTCAAAAACTAGTTCATTTCAATAAAAATCTATTTTTATCTTTTCAAATATGGAGTTTTTCATCCCAATCCTTTCTAAACCATTTCTTATGATTTTACACAAATTATTACTATTTTTAATAATTTTATCAAGGCCCGTACAGTCGATTTCCATCAATGGCCATCGAACTGCACTTACAGCGACCTTTTTCGAATTTGATTTGGACGTATCTCCAAATCCAACTGTTAGATTTCAAATTTCTAATATTCGTTAGAAAGCTCTTTTCGATACGAACCCAACGGTTCCGGTTTTAGGAGAATCCGACGGTCGGATCTCCCGCAATGTCCGTTTGAAATAAATGGTCGAAATTCACGAACTGCCGCGGCGCGGCGCGTTCTATTCAGGCCATTATATTATATATATAATATATATAATATATACTTCGTCGATTTCTATTTAAAACGAATTATATAAATAGTTTTAAAATCGTTTCAAAAGCTATTTCAACTTTCTTTTCAATTCAAATCAAAATTGAATTCTTCTTTATAAATTCGTTTTAAAATTCATTTCTATTCAATTCAAATTTCAATTCAATTCGAATTCATTTCAATTCGCTTTCAATTCAATTTGAATTCGTTTTCAATTCAATTCATTTCGAAATCGTTTTCAATTCAATTCATTTCAAAATCGTTTTCAATTCAATTCATTTCGAAATCGTTTTCAATTCAATTCATTTCGAAATCGTTTTCAATTCAATTCATTTCGAAATCGTTTTCAATTAATTTCATTTCGAAATCATTTTCAATTCATTTCGAAATCGTTTTCAATTCATTTCATTTCGAAATCGTTTTCAATTCATTTCATTTCGAAATCGTTTTCAATTCAATTCATTTCGAAATCGTTTTCAATTCATTTCATTTCGAAATCGTTTTCAATTCATTTCATTTCGAAATCGTTTTCAATTCAATTCATTTCGAAATCGTTTTCAATTCATTTCATTTTGAAATCGTTTTCAATTCAATTCATTTCGAAATCGTTTTCAATTCATTTCATTTCGAAATCGTTTTCAATTCAATTCATTTCGAAATCGTTTTCAATTCATTTCATTTCGAAATCGTTTTCAATTCAATTCATTTCGAAATCGTTTTCAATTCATTTCATTTCGAAATCGTTTTCAATTCATTTCATTTCGAAATCGTTTTCAATTCATTTCATTTCGAAATCGTTTTCAATTCATTTCGAAATCGTTTTCAATTCATTTCATTTCGAAATCGTTTTCAATTCATTTCATTTCGAAATCGTTTTCAATTCAATTCATTTCGAAATCGTTTAAACTCGATATAAATATCGTTCACGTCAAAATGGCGTCAATCTAATCAACACGGCTTCATAAATTTCTATTTTCAAATATCCTATTTCAAATATTTCTTTTTCAAAATAGTGGTTATTATCAAAATATTTCGTTCAACACATGACCAATCTCAATGGATGAGTACTGTCAACACATGAACCTTTATTTTATATTGATAAAGATGTAAACTTTATTATTAAAATATTTCGTTCAACACATGACCAATCTCAATGAATGAGTACTGTCAACACATGAACCTTTATTTTATATTGATAAAGATGTAAACTTTATTATTAAAATATTTCGTTCAACGCATGACCAATCTCAATGAATGAGTACTGTCAACACATGAACCTTTATTTTATATCAATAAAAATGTAAACTTTATTATTAAAATATTTCGTTCAACACATGACCAATCTCAATGAATGAGTACTGTCAACACATGAACTTTTATTTTATAATATTCTTTATTTTTCAAATTGGAATGAGGCCCAATCAATTACCATATAAAGTTAATTATATGGATTTTTATTCAACACATGTATATAATAGCATGGAAAAATAATCAACCATCAACCAAAGTGCACTACACTGTATAAGCATCAAATATAGATATCTAACGCTTATAACAGCCTGTCAATCAATCGATCGACATATTTAATCAATCGGGATGAGTGAACTTCAAATTTCATCCCAACACCCGTGTGGGGTTTCAAACAATCAAACGCATATTTTATTTGTGCAGTTGGGCGATGTGTAAAATTTATCGACCCAATCAATGTCCTTCAAATAGGTGTACATAAACAAACCGTCTGGTTTGTAAATGAATATTTATTTATTCACATTCACGCTAAAAATTATATTTTTAACGACAAAACATTTTATTCAACCTATGAATATTCTATTCAGTTCATTCTTTAAATAAAATGATATTTTTATTTTTCTAACTTATTTTAGAAAATTTCGGCGGCATAACGGCACGATACTAGAAACGGGACGAGGCCTAGCCTTATCCCCGGTCTAGTGAAGGCCCAAGCCATTCACACATCAATCAATCAATTTCCAATTCAACCAATCAATCAAATCCAAATCAAATAATCTAACCAACTACACAACCAAACAAACAAGTCCATGGTATGTGGACGGGTGTCGGGTGCTTCTAATAAGCACCGTCTGCATCTTAGTATGTATATATATAACTAGAAAAAGAAATTGAAAAGTGAGAAATTCTCACAGATAGCTATTCTAGCTCCACGGCACTTCTTTTAGAGAAGTCTTCGTCGTCTTCGTTGCCCGCTTTCACTACCTATGTAAAAATCGAATTTTTACTTCGATATTCAACATATAAAAATCATATTTTTAATTCGAAGTTCAACATATAAAAATCATATTTTTAATTCGAAGTTCAACATATAAAAATCATATTTTTAATTCGAAGTTCAACATATAAAAATCATATTTTTAATTCGAAGTTCAACATATAAAAATCATATTTTTAATTCGAAGTTCAACATATAAAAATCGTATTTTTAATTCGAAGTTCAACATATAAAAATCGTATTTTTAATTCGAAGTTCAACATATAAAAATCATATTTTTAATTCGAAGTTCAACATATAAAAATCATATTTTTAATTCGAAGTTCAACATATAAAAATCATATTTTTAATTCGAAGTTCAATATATAAAAATATGATTTTTACTTTTATAAAAAATCAGTTTTTACTTTTATAAAAAATCAGTTTTTACTTTTATAAAAAAATCATTAAAAATAAAATAGCAAAACGAAAAAAAAAAACTTACAGGGGAGGGGTTCGCAGATCGACGGAGCTGGAGGTGGGGCGGCGGCGCTCGGAGTTTCGAACGGTGGTGGCAGCTTCTGGCTTCGAGCGGAGAAGGCGTTGACTTCGGGGGGGGGGGTCGGATTGAAGGAGGAGGAGGGCGGTGGATCGATTCGCTTGCGATGGAGGGAGGAGCGGGCGGAAGCGGTCGGTCGGTCGGTCTTCGACGAGGGTTTTTCTTTTTTTTTCTTTTTTTAATTTCTGTTTAACTGAAATAAAAGTGAATGGGGGGGGGGGGCAGAACGAAGATAAAGGGGGGGGGAGATTATATTTTATTTTTTTTATTTTATTTAGTTATTTATATTTTGCAAAAAGGTTGACTTTTACATACGACCTCGAAACGAGGCCCACCGCCTGTCGTCCATAGCGTTTTACCCCCATTCCGAACACAATGGGATATGTATCGCAAGCCGATTTGATTGTTACAATCAGTTTCCGTTGAATTTTCATTTAAATCACTATATTGAATTTTAAACGTACATTTCAAATTACCGGGGTCACATACTAACTCTAAAAATTCTCGAAAAATATTTTCTAGCTTCATATTGACGATACGGTCCTAACAAAACTAGTTTCATCGAATTCTGAGACCGTTAGAAAAATGGCCAATTTCCAGTCGATTAAAATCAACTGAAACTGGTCAAACGCGTTTTCCTATGCCACGCTCACATATTGATTCGAAAAATTATGAAATTTGGAATCTAGTAATAACTTGACACTGCGGACCCAACAAAACTGGTTTCGTCGGAATCCGAGGTCATTTGCAAAATGTCCATTTTTAAGGGCCTGAATTCCATAGCGACTATTCAGAATTTTCAACTGGACATATCTTTTGATCCCCGCTATGAAAATTTGATTATTCGGATTCGTTAGAAAGATATTCACAATTAGATCCCAATGTTTTTGGTTTCACTAAAATCCGGATTGTTTTGCACCCGGTACATTCAATTGAAGTTTGAAATCGAATTATAGAACTACCGCGCCATTTTCAATTCTATTTATAAATATATATAAATATTTATATTCTAACGACGACGCGTATAAATATATACGTTCGAATTATATTCAAAATAAATTTTCTCGTCGATATTATTTAAAATTATTTATTTTAAATATTCAAAATTCGCTAAAATTGCCAAAATAAAAATTTTAAACTGGCCCAGATTTTCGGGTTGTTACATGTTGCCAGCGCATGACAGTCATGGATGAACGTGTGGTACGTGTACATAACCGCACCACACTTCAAGAGATCGTGGGTGATAACCGCTCCAGCATCCAGTTCGGATCGGATGTGTTGAGGAAAAAAAGGGGCGGATCAGGCTCCCTCGACCCGACCCGGATTTTCCCCAGCCTCTTTTATTTCTGCTTCGCTTCCTTTCGTTTCAGCTTGATACCCTCGATCCGATCCGAGCTGCCAGTGCACGCTTTTCTGATCAATGCTCTTCACCAATCCCGCTTTTAACTTTGTGTAGCCTAGTTCACAAAGTAGACTAACAAGTGCCTCTTTCTAGCGCCAAAATGTTAACGATAAAAATCATCAACACTCGATCGAGAACTAGCAGAACATATGTAATGGAACTAGAGGATGATCAATCTAGAGGACACCTTTAGTAGGCAGGTTGACTTAAGATATGTTGATTATAAACACGATACCCTCTTAATTAATTGAGCTTTAATTGTCTTATAGAATATTGATGCTTCCTCTTGAATGTAAGTTATACGCTCTTTTGAGTGTGTCAACAGTGCATTTAAGGGAAGCAGGGTTATAACGGGGATGATGTTCTAAGTACCCGTATTAAGGTTTGAGGGTATTTGTATTGTCCCGTATTTTTTGACCATTTATTTGAAATATTTTGTTTATTTAAAATATTGATTTGAATTTAAATAATGGGATTTGACCATTTTAATTTGAATATTTAAATTATATTAATAATATAATAATATTTTATTTTCGGGATATTGGAAAAATGTTGAATTTGCTGTATAATGTGAACGAGCAATTTAAAGTGGTTTAAATATGGTTTATATTGAATTATATAAATATATTCGTTATTAAAATGACGTCAGAACGTTTAATTTATAATTATTTTATAAACGAACTAGAAATGGCACGGTAGTTCGTAAATTTTGTTTTGAACTTCAACTGAGTATACAGAATTCGTTTTAAGTCGGAATTTCGTGAAACGAGAAACGTGTGAATCGGTTTGAGTATAATTTTCTCATAAAAGAGAAAAATCAAGATTTCGTGTTACAATTTGTTAAGTATGTCCAATCCAAAATTTTGAATAGTCGCTATGGAATTCCTTAGTAAACTATAACGTTCATTTAATTAAAATAAAGGATTTTGTTATAAATGGAAATCATTTAAAACTTGTAATTTTTATTGTTAGTTTTAAAATTTTTCCTTATGGCAATTGAGACTGTTTGTTTTACTAAATATGACGGTATTAATTTATTAAATTTTGATATTTGAATTTTAGTTTACATTGACATGAGATTTAAAATTTAAACCAATTCTAAAGTTATGGATTCCAATACAAAGAAAACAACATATACTAGTGCAAAGAAAAATGGACAAGACAATTCATGGTTGAACTCAAGAACAGTAAAGGAAATGCACACAGTTAACATAAGTACATAAAGGACAAATATGTATTTATATAATGAAGTACAGCACAACTCAATGAAACAGTCAAATGAAAAGGAAAATAAAATAAAATAAAACAATACATAAACACATTCAAATAAGATGTATTATTCACCCTTTTAATACAAGTGTATCAGAGGTGTTTAATTTGAATACAGGTGTATTCGACTATGACATAAACCATAATTACATTCAAATATTAATGGTGAATATAAGTCTAAGTCAAAACTAGTGATAACCGAAGGAACAAGATGTATTATTGGAATAACTTTGAATACCATTCCTCGTTACAGTGATAGTGAATAACTTAGACTTGAGTTACGGTAAACTTTATCCATGAATAATACATAAACTAGTGATAGTGATAGTGGATAATTCGAATACACCTGTTTAGTTATTTAAGGTATTCAAACATACACCTAACCCAAATCAGACCTTAAATCCAACAATACGACTTCATTATTTGATAACGTTTAAAAGCTGTACCAACCATTATACCATATCATTTCGAATTTAAAACAGATCATGAAAAAGTTGAAGGATCAGTAAAACGTATACATTTATATACCAAATCCTGAACAGTGTAATGCAAATCCAGAACAGAAAAAACATGTGCATTTCATTCACCAAGTCCATACAGAAAAGCAAATACATATGTATTGTACCATCAAATATATAGAATCGAATCAACAAGTGTACAATTATATACAGAAAATCTCATTTACAAATCCACAAGGACTGTTGTCCATGAATTAAATACAGGATCGACTGAAATCCATTTTGAACATGCTGAAAATTCGAACAGAAGAATATAAATATGAATTAACAATACATAGCTGTACTAAATCTTCATAGGGACAGTTTGATGTTGGTTGTTTCTGACGAAATCCAATGGAAATCTGCACCCTTTCATGTCAAAAATCACACAGCGCAACTGAAATGAAAAGAGAAAAACGCCTAAGAATCTAGGCACAACTAAGTCTATAACTAGGATGTTACAATTCAAGATTAACAGTGATCCTCTCAGGATCACCCACTAGTATATATACACATCCACAATGCGTTGTTTCAGAAGATAAGCAGTAAAGAATAAACCCATTCGGAAAAAGATAAAAGGAAAAAAAAACCACGAATTAAAATTCTAAAAAAATACTTATCTCGATTCACGAATGCACCCCTTCAACACAGTTTTTTTTTCGAAGGTGTCATGATGGATCTGTTCACAACTGGAGGAGTTTGGGTCGATCGTGGGAATTGGGGGTGGCGCCATGGTTGCTGGAAGAGGTCGGGGATACATGGTTATGGCGAAGCGTTAGAGGATGGAAGGGGAGGAGCGTCGCAGCGTAAAGGAGATCCGGTTGTCGATGACGGGGAAGGGTTTCTCCAATTTTAGTGGCAGCTACGGGTTGGGAATAATGAGAAGGCTCCGATAGTTTTGGGGGATAAGAGATTGCAGTGGCCTGATTTATTTAGTGATGGGTTGGACATTTTTGTAAGGCCCAAACTTATTTTCCAAAAGTTTATTTAATTTAAAGGTTTATATAACTTAGAATATTGATTTCGAGTACAAACGTGGTCAGAATTCAATGAAACGAAAAACACCGGAAACGTGAAGACAAGTACTACGTGGTGGAAGGGAACCGAGCAGGGCAGACAGCAGCTGGATTTTTCAGTTAAATAAAACGCCGTTTAATTTAACTGGAACCGAGCTGATTTAACGACAGAATCAAATCAAGGTGAGTTAAACTCACTCAGCTCTCCCCACTTATTTTTATAAGTTGGGTTTTTATTTTTGTGTGCTATGGTTGCTAATGATTGACTTGTTGTTGATATATACTCATATATTGTTCGAACTGACGAAATTAGACGTCATTTAATTTCAATGAAAACCCAAATCGTTATTTTTAACGATGGGTCCCGGTTAAGGTAATTCACCTTACCGGCTATGTTTATAAAATAAATGTGATTCATTTAAATGGATTGTTTGAACTATCATGATTGTGTGAAATAAATTTGGTTGATATTAAATAATCGGTATTGACCGTTATGAGACCATTATTTATTTAAGTTGAATTTTTTGATTGGATGGTTCATTTGGATTTTTGAATATCGACTTGAAATTCAATATTTGGTTTGGTTAAACCAATGGGTACTATTGGTTGAGTGATTGGAAATACATGGCCTATGAATTAACAGTTTTATAAATATCAATCTACCGTCAGGTAAATTGACGAGTTAAAGTTATAAATTTATTTTATAACTAAAAATAGATTTTTAAACCTATTATTTTGAATTAAAGTTTGTAAAAATAAAATAAATATTTACTATTTATTAGTTGAGTTTATAATTGGCTTTTAAATGATTTTATAAAAGAAATTTCTGATATTTATCTGATTTTTAAGTATATGAGCAAAAATTTATTTAATGTTATAAATTTGAATAATCGTTTTTGAGAGATAAATAAAAGGGAATTCTAAGCAAAACGCAAGAGCTTAAATTAAGTAAAAAGGAAAGTAATAATGAAAGGGTTATATAGAACCATGATTTATTAACGAAATTTATAAAAAGGAAATGGGGTGTAAAGGGTTAATAAGTGTTACTAATAAGGGAATTAAGTAAAATTTATGAAATAAGACTTTAAGCGAAAGGCTAAAAGGTGAATGTGGTAAAGGAGTAAGTAACGGGATTTTACCAAAAATCCAAGTTAGTAAAAGGTATCGTTTAGAGAAATATAGGAGAATGTGATATTTTATAAACAATTTTCTTAATTAATGAATTAAGAATTTTGGTTATACTCGAGATGGAAGATTCAAAAGATAAGAAGTTTTATCGACATATTAAATAAAATAGTTAAATGAGGTGTATTTGATATTAAAATAAATATCTGTTTTGAGTTACAATTGATGTCTATCTCAAGATAAGACTATTGTTGATCAAGGTCTGAGAGGTAAATAAATACCCCAAATTGAACGACTTCGAGATTATCTGAGGATGATATCAGTTTGTAATGGGGGAAGAAGGTAAAAATAATTTATTATTTCCATATGAGAAATAATAACAAAATGTCAATAAAAGGGGTCGAGAATATATAATGAGATTTTTCCCAAGTAATGGAAGTGGGAGGATTTGGCCTTTATATATATAAATGTCCAAAGTTAAAGAAATAAAAAAAGAAATGGTGGAAAGTTAAAAGGGTACTTCCGAGATGAAAGGAAATTGGGAAGTTAAGTTTTGAAAATGAATTTTTTTACAAAAATGAAAGTGGATCAACATATTCAAGTAATGTAACGAAAAGTGGTTCGTAATATTAATTTATGAATGCTAAATTGAGTTGATTTTACAAATAGAGAAAATGAGTGATAATGTAATGAATGTTTTGAACGATGGTAGAATAGAAAGCTGAATGTGAGTAGTGAAAATTTTCCTATGTATGGAAACAAAATAGTTTAAAATAACCTTTCGTTAATTAAGAAATAAAAAGCTATATTGAAATATTAAAGAGTTTATGATCATAAATCATTTTAAAAGAGGCCAAGTACTGCTGAATACTGAACTAGTAAACCCATCTCATTCACATGATTATTTGATAGTTAAATCACCGACTATCAAAATCTGATCCATACGATCATTGGTACGGAGAGACCGGGATCGAATTTATATTTGAAAACCATTCCGACCAGCGAATACGTGAAATAAGATTATTGAAGATGGAGAAATTGAAGACCGTTGATTTTCATGAGCGGAAGAACTACTGATTTGAATTTCTCTGGTTTAGCGGCCCGAGATATTTCAATAGTGATTCTGTCGTGATTGGAATCTACGGATTGCAAGGACTTCTTGCTATTGATCTAAAGGGTGATTCCTAGGATGTAATAGGAGGGTGCCTGCGGTTCATCCTGTTCCTGGATGACTTGAATGGACGGATGTCTGACAGAGTATTTCCAAAGGAATTACGTACGTTGATTTCTTCAAACGTACCATAGTTGGTGGCGGAGGACGACGGTTCTCTTAGCATAACCACTAGGGCATTTTTGTAGACGTCAATTAGTGATATTTGGCGGATCTGACGATGTGGCATTCAAAGTGAATGGGGGCCAAATGTTTTCAAGACGAGTCAAACCTCAAGCCTCACAACCAGGGAATGACAAAAATCAGGCAGGCAGCATGGCTATGTGGGTCGCTCCCATTAAGGTGTATAATCACCTATCTAGAGAAAATCCATTTCATTCTTTAATCTATTTCGATGTTGTCCCTTTTTGGGAAATGGTGGTTTGAGCCCAACCGTTGGTGATATACATTCGATACACTCAAGCGAAATGAGTGGTCGGTCATGTGAGGGCCGGGGTGCAAGACGTTCTTGTTGAACCCAGTGTATTCGCCTTTAGAGATACACTATCGGTAGGTGGTCCCATACCTTGTCAGAGTTGGAATCCAATCTCCAATAAGCGCCTGCGGTTTTGATTGTATACCATATATGTGGAGCGTGAGATGCAAGGGTTCCACTAGATTGTTATTTACTTGTATTTAGACATTATTATAATATCAGAAAAAATATTGGTTTCAAAACTGTTTTGGGTTGTCATAAGGTAAAAACCGTCCGTGTTTATGTGTGGATTCGGTCTTACGATTATCCATTTCTTTTGAAAAGAATTTGAACTGTAAAATCAAGTTGAATGGTTACCTTAAACTTATTGTGTTTATCTCACTCTGGTTCACCAGACTGACCCGGTATTTGTAATGCTCGGGTTAGCCCGGGTTTGTCGGTACAGGTTATTGGACACTATGAAATGCGTGCTGGAGGAGTCCAGACATATTTAGTGTTTTTCCGCTGTGTTGTATATAAGGGAAGATTATTATAACTGTCCCGATGTGTTCATGAACTCTGACATTGTAAGTTTATTTAAAGCTCTCAATAAAGATATATTTCTATATTATATTTTGGTTCCGCTGCGATGTGAGACTCTGTGTCGTGTTGATTCTTCTTCTTCTTCTATTCTAATATTTATTTCTCTCTTATCTCACCCTCTAACTTCTTTACATAAATGTTCCAGTGTTCTCGGTGTTTTAGAGGATCTACATGAGATATGGTAATGTATTTATGTCGATTTTCGGGGCCGAAAACCCTGGGTCATTACAGTATTCATATTATGACCTTTTCATATGCATAGGAAAACTTGTTATAAAGGTGTACGGTAGATTCAAGATGAAATAATGTACATTGTATTAAGAGAAAATAGGCTAAGATATCAGAACATTCATATTTGATGATGTATCATAGTCTTCAATAACAAAAGGTGATACTTCCACATCGGTCTAGCCCATGAAAGACCTTGGTTGTGTCATTTATCGTGTCATAAGGCTACAATAAGTCATTCGAACATTATGGTATGTTAGATATATTCAAAATCATTAAGGCACAATTGTGAGTCATGAGAGGAGAATCGTTGGTTTTGCTCGATGATTCTCCTTCCGGCGTGCTTGCGCATGAACCTTTCGCATACGAGATTAGTTGATGATTCCCTGTTAAACCAATTTGGTCACATATGATTATAGAACCGAGAATAAGTACGATATGGATTTGGGTTTTGACTCTAAGAATCGAGTACAAGATCTTGGAATGAGGAAAAGCCCCCAAAATGTTACCCCTAGGGTCTTATTTATAGAGGATTTGGACCCCTATTTTAGCAATCGGGTGGGAAATCCTTCTTTCGCACCAACCACTTGGTGTCGGCTCATTCCAACAGATTTGGCATCAGCTCTGGGTTTAGTCCATCACCTCTTGCATTTCTTAGTATCGTTTCCATGCTTTCATATGATAACTGTGTATCGTCTCTATGTGTAATAACCCGGAAAATGTGAACCAATTTAAAATTTTTAAAATTGATTATTACCAAAGAATTTGAATAATTGAAATAACATATTTCAATAAAATAAAGAATTGGGTATAGTAAGGCAGTTTTAAATTTTGAATACAAATTTTGTCTAACTGTACCGGGTGGAAAATATAACGGATTTTAGCGAAACTGAAAACATTTAAATCTGTTTATGAATACCTTTCTAATGAATCTGAAAAATCGAAGTTTCATAACGAGAATCAAAAGTTATGGCCAAATGAATTTTCTGAAAGGTCGCTATATAGCATATATCGCCCTTGAAAATTGATATTTTGCATACGACCTCGGAATTCGACGAAACAACTTTTGTTGGGTCCGGGATGTCAAATTATTTCTAGATTTCAAATTTCATAATTTTTGAAGCTAGTATGTGTGCGGGGAAAAAGAAAATGTGATTGGTCAATTTCTGTTAAAATGGGTCGACCTAAAAATGGCCATTTTTCAAACGAGCTCAGAATTCGACGAAATTGGTTTTGTTAGGACCGTATCGTCAAAACAAAGCTAGATTTATTTTTCTGGAATTTTTCGATTCAGTTTGTGGCCCTGGAAAATTGAAATGTACGTTCAAATTAAATATTGAATGTTTTATATTTTAATTTGAAAAATAACTGACTGTAACAGTCAAATTGGCCAACGAAACATATCCCATTGTGTCCGGAATGGTGGTATTTAGCTAGAGGCGATAGTCGTTGGGTTTGATTTCGAGTTCGTTTGACAAAACCCTAATTTTCGAAACTATAAAACCATTGGCCAATCATATATTTTCTTTTATTATTTTATTTTCTACAAATATCTTAAAAACCCTAGCCGCCCAAGCGATATCGACGGATCGTCGAGCTCCAGCCTTCCCTCCCCTTTTCCTGCCGCCACAGCCAGTATCGCCGCTACCTCCAGTTAACAATTCCGATCGCCTCCGTCCCCTCTTCAAATCAAAACAAGCCTCGTCGAAGACCATTGCCTAATCGCGTCGAATTTCCAGGAGGAAGTCCGCCCCTTTGGAGCGCCGCCGTGCCCTGGTGGAGCCGCCGAGTCTGCCGCCACCACCATCGATCGAGAGCTGGTTCGTAGCCCTTCAACGTCGCAGGGTCTGATCGGAGCAACGAGGTACGGTTTGGTTTTAAAATCAAAACCTAGTTTTGAAGGTTTAAAAACCCTTCTGCTTCGACATTCTGAAATGAAAATAGCACTTTTAAGTGTTGCAAAACTTTGAAAAATAATATCTTTTTCGTTTTTTAACGAAATTGGATGAAACAGGAGACATCACGACCGCAAGGAGGCTCTCTACCACATAGAAGAAGCCGTGGATTTTTATGATCTTCCTACGATCTTTAGCACTGTAAAAACCAATGTGAGGAATCTAAACTAAATTGTGTGAATGGAATCGCGTTGTATAAATTATATAAGCGAAGTGTAAATTATATACGCATTGTATACCTCATGTACATGTGTTGTATAAGTAATATTAGCGATGTATAAATTAAACAAGCGTTGTATGAAACATATATGCTTTAAATTGTGATGAAATGCAAGTGAATTATAGAAATAATATATATATATACACTCCCCTCGTCCACAGACCATGGACGATATTTATTGCTTGTGATTGGTGTGATATTATATGGTATGACGAATGGTTGGAAATAATTGTTTGTGGTTGATATTGTGGTTGAAAAATACCTTTGTGGTTGAAAAATACCCTCTTGTGGTTGAAACAAATTAGAATAGGACTGTGGAATTGAAAATAAAACATGCCGCCTGCGTGCGAATTAGAAGCATGATCTCCATTGTCAAAAACCGCGAGGTTTTAAGGTAGAGCGAGGAGCCGTACTAGGGACGGACCCGGTTTTAACTACCCTGCCGTTATGCTGCCGAAATTTTCTGAAATACACATGTGTTAGAATAATTTTCATTCGTTGAAATAAATTACATATGTTGAAACCAATATTCATGTGTTGAGTTGAAATTCATTCGTTGAGTTGAAATTCATGTGTTGAATATTATCTGAATTAAAACAAATAGCTTTAGCAATAAAAATCACATTTTTATATATATACAAACTATAGAAAATATTCATGTGTTGAATTGAGATTCGTTCGTCGAGTTGAAATTCATGTGTTGAATGTTATCGTATTTTAAAATAAAATGAATAGACAATAAAATCTACATCTTTATTGTGAATATGAAGTGTTAAAAACATTCACGTGTTGAATAAATATTTTTGATGATAAAAATATTTCTTTTATCATGTATACGCTTTGATAAAAATACACACGTGTTGAAATAAATAATAGTTTGCTAGAAATATTATTATTGGCTTTGTTCTGCATATATATACATGTGTTGAACAGGAAAAATGGATTAACTGTAGAGTAAAGAAATTATTTGTGTGCCCGACAAATAGGTAAGCCTTGATAAGTTGGCTACGCAATTTTATTTTTATATCAACTCCTGTGAATGCCATTGGATGCGGAGTGCTAGTTATTCTGTGTGAAATAATAATTATCGCCATAGGATAGTAACAATTAATTTTGAACTACACTACATGGCATACTTCTTGACGATAGGCATACTTCATCATATTCCACATAAGCAATTGGAGCTTGTGTGACGAGGTGGGAGATTTACCATACGAGCGAGAGGCATGTATGGCGATGATTATATACTACAGGTTGAACTGATGACTGATAATGACTATATAAAATATAACGATAAATTGCTAGATTAATAAAAACCCCACACGGGTCTGGAGTTGACAATAATCACGTCTCTCTAGTTATTAGATACGGCACATGGACTATTTATTTCCACACGGAAACGGGGTGACGAGAATTTATTCTCTGGAGTTATTATCTATACACGCTCCCCCGTAAACACCAGAATATATCACTATAAATATGTGGATGCTTTTTAGAATTTATTGGGTACCTAACACGGCCCAATAAATTTCCAAACCCCTTCCCGTACAAAGGAGGTTATGGCGAAATTTTTCGAAATATTAAGGCGTTAGTGAAATATTTGAAATAAAACGAAGTTGAAATTAATGAATAAACTATATTTGAAATTATAGAATGAACTATATTTATATATATAAATATAAATATAATTAAAAGGAATCAAAACCGTGCAAATCGTGTTTCGGAATCGTAATTTGAAACGATTAGTACGAGAAATCCGACCATCGGATTTTCCCGAAACCGCAACCGCTGAGTTCGCCTTGGAAATATCTTCCCAACGGCACCAACCTTGTAAAAATCCAACGATTGGATTGCCCGGAATGTTTAATTCAAATCTGAAGAAAAACAGCGCCAGAATCGTTTATATTTATATATAAATATAAATATAATTAAATTAAATCGAATAACGACGCTGCAGTTCGAATTTTGAAACCGTAACTTCAAACGACTAGTGTGGAAGATCCGACCGTCGGATTCTCATGAAACTGGAACCGTTGGGTTCGCTTTGGGAATATCTTCCCACTGATATAGACTTTGTAGAAATCCAACGGTTAGATTTTCCGATATGTGTTAAATAACTTAGGGGAAAAACAGCGCCAGTGCCACGGCACGACCTGAAACGTCGTTTAATTAAATAGAGCCATTTTTAAATAAATAAAAATGGCGAAAAATTGTTATAAAATATTATAAGCAACATAGATTGCAAATAATCCAATTGGGCTTGAATTGTTTGATATTTGATGGTTGTATGTGTTTGACACGAAAATAAAACTAAAGAACTGAAATATGGATGTCGAATAATATAACCATGGAAAGAATTGATTTAAATTCTAATTACGTGAATTATTTGAAATGACCGAGCTAACCCTCATTTCAAATAATTTATCAAGCAATTCGAATTGGAAAATACAATGACGATTCAAGACCGATGATCTTCGTATCAATTGGATGGGCGCTGCTGAGCCGCTGAGGTTCCTGACCGGAGTAGCTACCGTGAAGGAACGGAAGTAGTAGCCGTATGAACGTATGTGTTGATTGTACAGATATACGAGGAATTTGACGCCTCCGGTTTCGTTCAGACCGAGAACGGACTTGTAAATGGACTGTGTGTCTGACATTGGATTTTGTTCTATACTGATTGATCTCTGTTAAATTTATTTCTGTTTGGCAGCGGAGAATTTATTCTTTTGCTTAACGCCCTTCTCTGAGACGTACGAGCTCAGAGGTTATACATCGATAGAAATCAGTCGTATGGAGTGGACTGCCTATGTGGCATGCCAAGATGCTATGATCAAGGCTTATGTTGCAAAGCAAAGTCTTGTGGATGATGATCAAAGCACGGTCTGCGTGGCCTGGCTTTGTGTATAGCATGGATTCGCGAGCCTCACACCTCGGTATGAGTCCAAAACGGGATAAGGACCCAAGGAGTGCATGACGTTTCTTTCTAGCTATGGTGGTGTCAGTGACTTACCAGCCCTGACATTTATATCTATTTTTCACCTATGTTGTTGTTGGAATGCGAGGCGCCTCGATTATAGGTCTGTAAGGACCGGGAAACGTGTGTTCAGGAATAACTAACCCTCAAACGTAAGAGAGGACCGGCCTTGGAGGATCCAGGGTTACCCAGAGTGTGTAGCCCTGTGGCATTTGCTAGAATGTCTCGAAGCGGAGAGGAGCTTGCCCCTTGCCTTGACTCATGACGGAAATCCAATTTCCAATACGAAATAACGGACTCGATTGTAGAACTAGTATGGCGATATAGTAGACGGTAGTTATGCCGCTTAGGATTAATATTTATGATGCTATTCATTTTTGAAACATATATGCACTAGTAATAATATCAAATGATTTTGCTTTACACGTATCAAGCATATTTGGCCATTATAAGGGAAAACTCTATCCTCCGGCTTGCGTTGCATTGTATGATGGGACCTGAGTCTTATAATGACTTCATTCTTTTTTAAAGCATTGCGTTGTTTTAAAGAATTTACTTTGTTTTAAAATGCACTAGCAATCACTGGAGTAAACCCGTTCCGCGAAAGTGGCGTGGTCCTATGATTTGCTTATTACTGTTGTTAAACTGTTAAATAGATTCCTCATACCAGTCCCCATGACTGACTCGTTGTTTGTTTCACTTTGCAAACGCGTGTGCCCTTATTTCCACACGGGCAGCCTAGTTCACAGGTGATAGGTTGTTTTTGGCTCTGCACTGTTGCATAGAGTGCATTTTGGCTCATGGCGAGGCTGACTCCACAGAGATGACTTTGACATTTTCCTCCATTATCGTACCTATATTATGATTCCGCCACTGGCGATGCAGACTGCTTTACTTTTAGTACTTATTATCGTATGTATATGTACCGCCTTCGGCGATGTAGACTTATACCCTTATTATGTCTCACTGCATGTATGTATTCCACCTCTGGCGATGATGACTGATCACTTCCCTTTTATTTACTAAGTTATATCCTACGCTGTGCTATTCTGATGTTGTTACATGTTGTGATTCCGCTGTCATATCCATGTAAAATTATCCTATTTATTGTTTTTGCTATTATCTGTACTCTGCTATGATGATTGATGTGTTATATTCCAATGATTATCCTTAATACCGCCCCTCGGATTTTGGGATCGTCACAGTTGGTATCAGAGCTTTGGTTAACCTTAGTTCCGGGATCTAACACATTAAACACCTTGTCAGAATAGAATCAGTAGTGTTCTAAGGCGAGTAGCTCATTAGAGATAGGATTAGCAATGTCCTAGAATGAGCTAAGCAGATTAGCAAAACAATTTGATCAGTACATCATTACCTTTCCTTATGTTCCCCTGCTTTATCATATATGAAAATTATCAAATCTGTGAGCTTGACTCTTTTCTTGCTTATACAGTACTCTTTTTGATGGCTACACGAGCAGCAGCAGCTAGAGGAGGCCGTGGAGGCCGAGCAGGAGTAGCAGGAGGATGGGGGAATATCCCCGTAGTTGAGGGAGGCCCTATTATTCAGCCACCAGCACCCGAGGACTTTGAGCTAGACAGAGTAGCGAAGAGGTACAGGAACCTTGGGGGAAAACCCTTTTCTGGCCTTGTCATAGTGACAGAGGCTATTGCTTGGTTGAAGACCTGTGAAAAGATTTTTGAAGGCATGGGTTTGGGGATCAATAACAAAGCACGACTGGGTATTTGGCTCCTACAGGAGGAAGCAGAGTTGTGGTGGGATGCCATCACCTTAGAGGATGCAGCAGGTACTGTCAGGACCTGGGAGCAATTCAAGACCATGTTCAACGAGAAGTTTGTACCTGAGCAGGCCTTAGAGAGGATGCGAGAGCAGTTTGCTAATCTCCAGCAAGGAGATCTCTCTATCCAGGATTACCTCAATAAATTCACTCAGTTGTCGCGCTATGGTCCAGAGCTTATTATGACTAAAAAAGCTAAGAACAAGAGGTTTATATTTGGGCTAAAGCGCAAGTACCATGACAGAGCCATGAGCAACATCAAACTCTCGTTCTCAGAATTGGTAGAAATGGCTTGCAATTATGAAGATATGGATGAAAGACACGCCAACCAAGACCGCGCCAAAAGCCAAGCTGGAAATAAGCGCAAGGCTTCAGCAGATCAGCCAGAGTCTAGCATTACAGCGGCCGCTACTCAGAAACCTGGAAAGATACCGAAGGGGAATTGCTACAACTACGGGAAGCCAGGACATTTTTCTAATGTGTGCAAAGCCCGGAAGAAGCCAAAGGCAAATCCAGACTCAGCCGAATGCTACAACTGCCATAAGAAAGGGCACTATAGCAGGAACTGTCCTCTGAAGCAGAATGCACAAGTGGCTCATGTGTATGACGGGGAGACCCCGCCAGCTACCACCGATGGATCAGGTAAACCCGACGTCTTGGGAGGTACCCTTACCATTAAAAATATTCCTGTATCTGTACTTTTTGATACTGGTGCATCACGTAGCTTCATTTCTGGTAACATTGTTCACAAGTTAAAATTGAAACAAAGAAGGTTTAAAGTACCAATTAAAGTTCAAAACCCGATAGGAGGTTCTGTTAGTCTCAGTTCGTACTGCAGAGTGCCTATCTCCTATTCTTTCTACAAGTTTTCCCATAGGTTAATCGTCATGAATTTATTAGAATTCGATGTTATTCTCAGTTTGGAATGGTTAACCAAATATAAGGCTAAAGTTAGATGTGTCGAACGAATCGTTAAAGTCAAAACGAGGCTTGGACCTATATGTATACCATGCCATGGCCCAGAAATTAATAGAACAAAATTTTGGTCTTCTTTAGAAGTTACTCCCCCTTCATTAGAAAAGATACCGGTCGTTAAAAACTATGCGGATGTGTTTGAAGAAGTAGAAAACTTACCGCCGCAAAGAGAAATTGAATTCAGGATAGATCTTATTCCTAACGCCCGACCAGTAGTACATCCAATTAGAAGATTGGCCCCGAAAGAAAAAGAAGAGTTAGGAAGTCAAACCCGAGAATTGCTTTGGAAAGGTCTGATCAGACCGAGTTTTTCAGCTTGGGGAGCAGCAGTAGTATTTGTCCCGAAATCAGACGGTACTCTAAGACTTTGTGTTGATTACCGAGATCTCAATAAGCAGACACTGAAGAACAAATATCCCTTGCCACGTATAGATGATCTGTTAGATCAATTAAATGGGGCGACAGTATTCTCCCGAGTGGACCTAGCTACAGGTTTCCACCAATTACGTATAGCAGAAGACTGTGTTACTTTGACAGCCTTCAGGGGTCCGGATTTATTCTACGAATGGTTAGTAATGTCGTTCGGCTTTTGTAACTCTCCGGCATACTTCGTCGATCTTATGAACAGAGTGTTCCGTGGTGTATTGAATAAATTTGTTCTAGTCTTCATCGATGACATTTTAATCTACTCCAAGTCGGAAGGCGAACATGCAAAACATTTAGAACAAGTGTTGAAAATTCTAAGGAGAAATGTCTTGAAAGCTAAATTTTCTAAGTGTGCCTTCTGGCAGGATGAAGTTAAGTTCCTTGGCCATGTCGTATCAAAAGAAGGGATTGCTGTAGATCCAAGCAAAATTACAGCGATTCAGAACTGGAAACAACCTATTACCCCAACAGAAGTTCAAAGTTTCCTTGGATTGGCTAGTTACTATCGGAAATTCGTTCAGGATTTTTCAAAGATATCTGGTGTATTGACAAAGCTTACAAAGAAGCATGAGAAATTCAATTGGACTCCCGAATGTGAAGAAGCTTTCCAGGAGCTGAAACTGAAGTTGACAACCGCTCCAGTATTGACCATTATAGAAGGCAACCAAGACTTGACTGTATGGACAGATGCTTCTATTAGAGGGCTAGGCGCAGTATTAATGCAAAAAGGCCAAGTGGTCGCTTATGCCAGCCGTCAGCTGAAGCCGCATGAAAGAAACTATGCAACTCATGATCTTGAGTTATTAGCTATCGTGTCTGCTTTGAGAATCTGGAGGCATTATTTACTAGGCGAGAAGTTCGAACTATTTACCGACCATCAATCCTTGAAATATCTTTTCACTCAGAAAGATCTAAACTTGAGACAACAGCGTTGGTTAGAATTCCTAGCAGCATATGAGTTTGAAATTCTATACACTCCAGGGAAAGCCAATGTTGTAGCGGATGCACTCAGCAGAAAGAATGAAATCATCGCCAGTTTTGTCATCACGTTTTCATTAATTGACAGGATCTCGATCCTTCAGAAAGACGATGAATTTATTCAAAGAGTCAGTCAGAGAGTCAAGGGAGGTGAATCCACAAGTTTCCGACTCGATGACAAAGGAGTTCTAAGATTAAAGGGTAGAATTTGCATCCCAAATCTTCCAGAGCTTCGAAGAGAAATACTTGATGAGTGCCACAAGTCCAAATTAAGTATCCATCCCGATGTGAGCAAAATGTATAACGATATCAAACGCACATTCTGGTGGAGGGCTTTGAAAAGAGATATTTCATTATATGTTAGCAGATGCCCCACTTGTCAGCTAGTTAAAAGCGATCAGCAGAAATTGGCTGGACTATTACAACCATTAGAAATTCCAGGATGGAAGTGGGAGCAAATTTCGATGGACTTCATTGATGGCTTGCCTCGAACTAAGAAAGGAAACGACAGTATATGGGTAATCGTAGATCGCTTCACGAAGACTGCCCATTTCATACCTGTCCGATCCAACACAACGGCTCAAAGTTTAGCACAGATTTACTTCAAAGAAATAGTTAAACTGCATGGAGTGCCGCTCAATATAGTCAATGATAGAGACCCCCTATTTACTAGCAAATTCTGGGAAGCATTCCAGACAGAATTGGGATCCAAATTGATTCTAAGCACCGCTTATCACCCTCAGACAGACGACCAAACTGAGCAGGTGAATAGAATTCTAGAAGATTTACTGTGGGCTTGCGTTATCGATTTCGGAGGCTCATGGGAAGATCACTTACACTTAGCCGAATTCTCTTATAACAATAGCTATCAAGCAAGCTTGGGAATGTCTCCATTTGAAGCATTATACGATAGACCGTGCAGATCTCCCGCATGTTAGGTAGAACCTGGCAACAGACTTGTGTTAGGGCCCAATATGATTCGAGAAGCATCAGATAAAGTCGATTTCATTAAGAAGCGATTGAAAACCGCACAGAGCCGACAGAAAAGTTATGTTGATGCAAGAAGAAGAGACTTATCATTTGCCGTTGGCGATTATGTTTATTTAAGAGTTTCTCCGATGCGGGGAGTAATCAGATTTGGCAAAACTGGGAAGTTGGCGCCGACATTTATTGGTCCCTTTCCTATACTTGAACGGATTGGAACTCTTGCATATAGAGTTTCATTACCTGATTGGTTTCCTGGTGTACATGATGTGTTCCACGTGTCTCAACTCAGAAAACATGTTCATGATCCAGATCTTGTTGTAGAAGAAGCAGCGCAACAGGATATAGACATAACTCCAGAATTAGCGCTCAGAAGAGAGCCATTAAAGATTGTTGGCAAAGAAACTAGAGAGCTAAGGAGCAAAAAGATTCATTTAGTCAAAGTGCAGTGGAGTAGTGATCCTAGAGACTGTACTTGGGAGACTGAGGAAAGCATTAAACAAGCCTACCCCAAATGCAGAGTGGACATCTCTGACTAACTCCGGTGCAAGGTACCTTTACAATACTTTGCATTTACATTTTGTTTCCTACTTTGCTGTTATTTCCTTTTCGAGGACGAAAAGTTTTAAGTGGGGGAGATTGTAATAACCCGGAAAATGTGAACCAATTTAAAAATTTTAAAATTGGTTATTACCAAAGAATTTGAATAATTGAAATAACATATTTCAATAAAATAAAGAATTGGGTATAGTAAGGCAGTTTGAAATTCTGAATACAAACTTTGTCTGACTGTACCAGGTGGAAAATATAATGGATTTTAGCGAAACTGAAAGCATTTAAATCTGTTTATGAATACCTTTCTAACGAATCTGAAAAATTGAAGTTTCATAACGGGAATCAAAAGTTATGGCCAAATGAATTTTCTGAAAGGTCGCTATATAGCATATATAGCCCTTGAAAAATGATATTTTGCATACGACCTCGGAATTCGACGAAACCACTTTTGTTGGGTCTGGGATGTCAAATTATTGCTAGGTTTCAAATTTTATAATTTTTGAAGCTAGTATGTGAGCGGGGGAAAAGAAAATGTGATTGGTCAATTTCTGTTAAAATGGGTCGACCTAAAAATGGCCATTTTTCAAACGAGCTCAGAATTCGATGAAACTGGTTTTGTTAGGACCGTATCGTCAAAACAAAGCTAGATTTATTTTTCTAGAATTTTTGGATTCAGTTTTTGGCCCTGGCAAATTGAAATGTACATTCAAATTAAATATTAAATGTTTTATATTTTAATTTTAAAAATAACTGATTGTAACAGTCAAATTGGCCAGCGAAACATATCCCATTGTGTCCGGAATGGGGGTATTTAGCTAGGGGCGACAGTCGTTGGGTCTGATTTCGAGTTCGTTTGACAAAACCCCAATTTTCGAAACTATAAAACCATTGGCCAAACATATATTTTCTTTTATTATTTTATTTTCTGAAAATATCTTAAAAACCCTAGCCGCCCAAGCGATATCGACGGTTCGTCGAGCTCCAGCCTTCCCTCCCCTTTTCCCGCCGCCATAGCCAGTATCGCTGCCACCTCCAGTTAACAATTCTGATCGCCTCCGTCCCCTCTTCAAATCAAAACAAGCCTCGTCGAAGACCATTGCCTAATCGCGTCGAATTTCCAGGAGGAAGTCCGCCCCTTTGGAGCGCCACCGTTCCCTGCTGGAGCCGCCGAGTCGGTCGCCACCACCATCGATCGAGAGCTGGTTCGTAGCCCTTCAACGTCGCAGGGTCTGATCGGAGCAACGAGGTACGGTTTGGTTTTAAAATCAAAACCTAGTTTTGAAGGTTTAAAAATCCTTCTGCTTCGACATTTGGAAATGAAAATAACACTTTTAAGTGTTGCAAAACTTTGAAAAACAACATCTTTTTCGTTCGTTAACGAAATTCGATGAAACAGGAGACATCACGGCCGCAAGGAGGCTCTCTACTACATAGAAGAAGCCGTGGATTTTTCTGATCTTCCTACGATCTTTAGCACTGCAAAAACCAATGTGAGGAATCTAAACTAAATTGTGTGAATGGAATCGCATTGTATAAATTATATAAGCGAAGTGTAAATTATATACGCATTGTATACCTCATGTACATGTGTTGTATAAGTTATATTAGCGATGTATAAATTATACAAGCATTGTATGAAACATATATGCTTTGAATTGTGATGAAATGCCAGTGAATTATAGAAATAATATATATATATATACACTCCCCTCGTCCACAGACCATGGACGATATTTGTTGCTTGTGATTGGTGTGATATTATATGGTATGACGAATGGTTGGAAATAATTGTTTGTGGTTGATATTGTGGTTGAAAAATACCTTTGTGGTTGAAAAATACCCTCTTGTGGTTGAAACAAATTAGAATAGGATTGTGGAATTGAAAATAAAACATGCTGCCTGCGTGCGAATTAGATGCATGATCTCCATTGTCAAAAACCGCGAGGGTTTAAGGTAGAGCGAGGAGCCGTACTAGGGACGGTCCCGGTTTTAACTACTCTACCGTTATGCTGCCGAAATTTTCTGAAATATACATGTGTTAGAATAATTTTCATTCGTTGAAATAAATTACATATGTTAAAACCAATATTCATGTGTTGAGTTGAAATTCATTCGTTGAGTTGAAATTCATGTGTTGAATATTATTTGAATTTAAACAAATAGCTTTAGCGATAAAAATCACATTTTTATATATATACAAACTATAGAAATTGAGATTCGTTCGTCGAGTTGAAATTCATGTGTTGAATGTTATCGTATTTTAAAATAAAATGAATAGACAATAAAATATACATCTTTATTGTGAATATGAAGTGTTAAAAACATTCACGTGTTGAATAAATATTTTTGATGATAAAAATATTTCTTTTATCATGTATACGCTTTGATAAAAATACACACGTGTTGAAATAAATAATAGTTTGCTAGAAATATTATTATTGGCTTTGTTCTGCATATATATACATGTGTTGAACAGGAAAAATGGATTAGCTGTAGAGTAAAGAAATTATTTGCGTGCCCGACAAATAGGTAAGCCTTGATGAGTTGGCTGCGCAATTTTATTTTTATATCAACTCCTGTGAATGCCATTGGATGCGGAGTGCTGGTTATTCTGTGTGAGATAATAAATATCGCCATAGGATAGTAACAATTAATTTTGAACTACACTACATGGCATACTTCTTGACGATAGGCATACTTCATCATATTCCATATAAGCAATTTGAGCTTGTGTGACGAGGTGGGAGATTTACCATACGAGTGAGAGGCTTGTATGGCGATGATTATATATTACAGGTTGAACTGATGACTGATATGGACTATATAAAATATAACGATAAATTGCCAGATTAATAAAAAACCCACACGGGTCTGGAGTTGACAATAATCACGTCTCTCTAGTTATTAGATACGGCACATGGACAATTTATTTCCACACGGAAACGGGGTGACGAGAATTTATTCTCTGGAGTTATTATCTATACACGCTCCCCCGTAAACACCAGAATATATCACTATAAATATGTGGATGCTTTTTAGGATTTATTGGGTACCTAACACGGCCCAATAAATTTCCAAACCCCTTCCCGTACAAAGGAGGTTATGGCAAAAAAATTCGAAATATTAAGGCGTTAGTGAAATATTTGAAATGAAACGAAGTTGAAATTAATGAATAAACTATATTTGAAATTATAGAATGAACTATATTTATATATATATATATATATATATATAATTAAAAGGAACCGAAGCCGTGCAAATCGTGTTTCGGAATCGTAATTTGAAACGATTAGTACGAGAAATCCGACCATCGGATTTTCCCGAAACCGCAACCGCTGGGTTCGCCTTGGAAATATCTTCCCAACGGCACCAACCTTGTAAAAATCCAACGGTTGGATTGCCCGGAATGTTTAATTCAAATCTGAAGAAAAACAGCGCCAGAATCGTTTATATTTATATATAAATATAAATATAATTAAATTAAATCGAATAACGACGCTGCAGTTCGAATTTTGAAACCGTAACTTCAAACGACTAGTGTGGAAGATCCGACTGTCGGATTCTCACGAAACTGGAACCGTTGGGTTCGCTTTGGGAATATCTTCCCACTGATATAGACTTTGTAGAAATCCAACGGTTAGATTTTCCGATATGTGTAAAATAAATTAGGGGAAAAACAGCGCCAGTGCCACGGCACGACCTGAAACGTCGTTTAATTAAATAGAGCCATTTTTAAATAAATAAAAATGGCGAAAAATCGTTATAAAATATTATAAGCAACATAGATTGCAAATAAACCAATTGGGCTTGAATTGTTTGATATTTGATGGTTGTATGTGTTTGACACGAAAATAACACTAAAGAACTGAAATATGGATGTCGAATAATATAACTATGGAAAGAATTGATTTAAATTCTAATTACGTGAAATATTTGAAAAGGCCGAGCTAACCCTCATTTCAAATAATTTATCGAGCGATTCGAATTGGAAAATACAATGACGATTCAAGACCGACGATCTTCGTATCGGTTGGATGGGCGCTGCTGAGGTTCCTGACCGGAGTAGCTACCATGAAGAAACGGAAGTAGTAGCCGTCTGAACGTATGTGTTGATTGTATGGATATACGAGGAATTTGACGCCTCCGGTTTCGTTCAGACCCAGAACGGACTTGTAAATGGACTGTGTGTCTGACATTGGATTTTGTTCTATACTGATTGATCTCTGTTAAATATATATCTGTTTGGCGGCGGAGAATTTATTCTTTTGCTTAACGCCCTTCTCTGAGACGTACGAGCTCAGAGGTTATACATCGATAGAAATCAGTCGTATGGAGTGGACTGCCTATGTGGCATGCCATGATGCTATGATCAAGGCTTCTGTTGCAAAGCAAAGTCTTGTGGATGATGATCAAAGCACGGTCTGTGTGGCCTGGCTTTGTGTATAGCGTGGATTCGCGAGCCTCACACCTCGGTATGAGTCAAAAACGGGATAAGGACCCAAGGAGTGCATGACGTTTCTTTCTAGCTATGGTGGTGTCAGTGACTTACCAGCCCTGACATTTATATCTATTTTTCACCTATGTTGTTGTTGGAATGCGAGGCGCCTCGATTATAGGTCTGTAAGGACCGGGAAACGTGTGTTCAGGAATAACCAATCCTCAAACGTAAGAGAGGACCGGCCTTGGAGGATCCAGGGTTACCCAGAGTGTGTAGTCCTGAGGCATTTGCTAGAATGTATCGAAGCGGAGAGGAGCTTGCCCCTTGCCTCGACTCATGACGGAAATCCAATTTCCAATACGAAATAACGGACTCGATTATAGAACTAGTATGGCGACATAGTAGATGGTAGCTATGCCGCCTATGATTGATATTTATGATGCTATTCATTTTTGAAACATATATGCACTAGTAATAATATCAAATGATTTTGCTTTACACGTATCAAGCATATTTGGCCATTATAAGGGAAAACTCTATCCTCCGGCTTGCGTTGCATTGTATGATGGGACCTGAGTCTTATAATGGCTTCATTCTTTTTAAAAGCATTGCGTTGTTTTAAAGAATTTACTTTGTTTTAAAATGCACTAGCAATCACTGGAGTAAACCCGTTCCACGAAAGTGGCGTGGTCCTATGATTTGCTTATTACTGTTGTTTAACTGTTAAATAGATTCCTCATACGAGTCCCCATGACTGACTCGTTGTTTATTTCACTTTGCAAACGTGGGTGCCCTTATTTCCACACGGGCAGCCTAGTTCACAGGTGACAGGTTGTTTTTGGCTCTGCACTGTTGCATAGAGTGCATTTTGGCTCATGGCGAGGCTGACTCCACAGAGATGACTTTGACATTTTCCGCCATTATCGTACCTATATTATGATTCCGCCACTGGCGATGCAGACTGCTTTACTTTCAGTACTTATTATCGTATGTATATGTACCGCCTTTGGCGATGTAGACTGATACCCTTATTATGTCTCACTGCATGTATGTATTCCGCCTCTGGCGATGATGACTGATCACTTCCCTTTTGTTTACTAAGTTATATCCTACGCTATGCTATTCTGATGTTGTTACATGTTGTGATTCCGCTGTCATATCCATATATAATTATCCTATTTATTGTTTTTGCTATTATCTGTACTCTGCTATGATGATTGATGTGTTATATTCCAGTGATTATTCTTAATACCGCCCCTCGGATTTTGGGATCGTCACACTATGCTCTTACCCTGGTAACTTTGGTGCCGCCTTTGTGCAGTGGTATCAACACCAAGCATGTTGGTGTTGATAACGTTCTCTTGCCTCCAACACATTTGTTACTGGCCTTGTGCTCTTCCTTCATGAGTTTAGTCTCGGTCTCGTACGACCAGCTGATATATTTTGGTACCAATTAATTGCTTATATTCCTTGTGTTTGGTATCTCCCTTGATGATATTAGCTCTTGAAATTCGATCTCGGCTTCATGCATCAATCTTTTTTCTCCTGGTGTCGGCTTTATGTATTCACATTTATTCTTCGGTGTCGACACCAAGCCAACTGCTCACTGCACGTTGTCGACAACGTGCATTCATTCCCTTTTTCTTGGTACCAGATTTATATTCCAATCTTGCTATTTTAGTATCTGTTTTTTCATTATTGTTAGGGCTTCCAATGTCTACTCTACTTGTTATGGCTCCACTTCTTGGTTCCTGCTGTTCTCTCTATCTTTTCTTTTTCGCTATCGGCTCGCTGTTTCTTTACCTATACTCTGGTTTTGGATTTTTGTTACTGAGTCCAAAATTTGGTGTCAGTTCAGCTACCCTCAAAGTCATTTCTCGTTGGTTTCGGTTGCGAAGCTTTTATTTCTTCTCATAATATCCATGTAAACTTTAGTGATAACACTTATACCCCCCTAGTATAAAAAGGCTTTTGTTCTTTAGGAAAAAAATCCTATGATTCCAACACTGCTTTACTGTAACTATAGAAACATTATAGAAATTTTACGTTATTAGTTTTGTATAATTCAAAATAATGACACAAGAGAGAATATTAAATTTTCTCAAGTGGCAATATTGGTCTAAACCCCATGTTATAAACATTTTATGAGCTTGAATATATAATGTGCGAACCCAATAATGTATCAACATGGGCCCTCATAATGAAAATTAAGATATCTAGGACTTATTTTCATTAATAGGAATATGTAACCCGAGATTTTAATTTAGGCATTTACTATCAAGAGTCCATTCTTGAAAACGCGGGATTGTAAACCCAAAATCCAGACATGGATATTTGTAATAGAAAACTAGAAATCCACCTCTAGCGTTATAATAGAAAAATCGAAACCCACATTCGGGTACTTTGGGGAGAAGACCAAAAATTCACTTCTGGAAATAATAGAAATCCCGGAGCCTAAATTCGTAGAACACCAGAACTCCACTTCTGGAAATAATAGAAATCCCGAAGCCCAGACTCTGGCATTTGTAATAGAGGGATAGAATTCTACTTCTAGAAATAACAGAAATCCGAGAGCCAGTATTCGAGAAGACCAGAACTCTACTTTTGGAAATAATAGAAATCCCAAAACCCAGATTTGGGTATTTACAATAGAAGACCAGAACTTCATTTCTGGAAATAATAGAAATCCCGAAGCCCAAATTCGTCCATTTATAATAGAAGACTAGAACTCCACTTCTAAAAATAATAGAAATCCTGAAGCCCAGATTTGAGCATTTATAATAGAAGACCAGAACTCCACTTCTAGAAATAATAGAAATCCCAAAACCCAGATTCGGTATTTACAATAGAAGAGCGAAACTCCATTTTTGGAAATAACAGAAATCCCGAAGCCCAGATTCGGGTATCTAAAATAGAAGACTAGAACTCCACTTATGAAAATAATAGAAATCCCGAGGCCCAGATTCAAACATTTATAATAGAAGACTAGAACTCCACTTTTATAAATAATAGAAATCCTGAACCCTAGATTTGAGCATTCATAATAGAAATCCAAAAATCCACTTTCGGAAATAACAGAAATTCTGAAGCCCAGATTCAGGCATTTGTAGTTTTGGCACCCATTTCAGGCTTATTGTTTAAAGCAGAGGTAAGACGTGCTTTAAGCGCTCCCTTTGAGCTTTCATTCCCATCTGTATTTTTCAGCATAAAATACAACAACTAACACTTCTTGTGTTAGTCTCTTGCTTAAAGTAGGATGTCTAAAATAGTTGGCTCATCCTATGTAAAACACCATTTGGATCGAAACCAAGTAATAGATGAAACCTGTGATAGAATAATATGATTATTCATATTTTATATTTTTTTGAAATAATAAATAGCAATTTTGCGTATATAAGTTTAGAAAACCTCCATGTGTGAGGTGTTGAGAAATCATAACCTTCGTTACATGGTTTCAAATAAAAGACTCGAGATACAACCTCGAGTATTGATTTAAAAACCTTCTTTTTGAAAATAAGATAATAAGCCTAAATTCCATACTAGGGCATGACAATAGTAGTCCAAAAATCCTCTTTCGAGTTTGTGTAATAGAATTGCGAAAACCCTTTTTTTTCAAGAAATAAGAATTGCAGTCTCGAGACCCAAATTTGGGTATTAAGGTAGAAATCTAGAAATCCTCTTCCTAACATATGGATAGAAGTTCTATACCCAATATTCGGGCATTTGTGACAGAATAGAAGAAATCTACTTCTAGAAGTAATAGAAATCCTGAAACCCAGATTCAGGTATTTATAATAGAGGACCAAAAATCCACCTCTGGAAATAATAGAAATCCCAAAACCCAAGTTCGAGTATTTATAATAGAAGACCATAAATCCACCTCTGGAAATAATATAAATCCCGAAACCTAGATTCTATTATTTATAATAGACGAGTAGAAATCCACCTCTGGCAATATAATGTAAAAGTCCCGAAACCCAGATTCAGGTATTTATAATAGAAGACCAGAATTCACCTCTGGCAATGCGACGACCGCCCCGTACCTGCTGCAATGAAGTAAGGAATGGTGCGGTGTATGACGTGCCAGGCCGATATAGGATGATCGTCAGTGTAGAATAACTCGAAATGAACATGTCGCTTAACTCACAGCGCATGGATACTATATAATAATAAAATATACAATATGATATAGTAATGAAGCACAACCGAACAGATAATCAAATTTACATAAAACCATAGAATCTTGAGTACAATACGTCTCAATATATGAATATCTGAATACATTATGCCTCACTACATCTCTCAGATTACCAACTATCTCAACAAATAACGGAAGTAAAAATCATTATTAGAGTAGGTAGTAATAGCACGCCAGCCTCCTGCTCGTCACCGCTCAACAAGACTGACACCAAACCTGCTACCTACTACTCAGTCTTCTCATCAACAACATGGATGAACAACCCAAGGTAATAAAAGGGAAACATAAAACCTTGAATCAAACAACAGTCTTAGTGAGCAATAAAATAGCTAACAATAGTTACATTGGATAATATGAGTATAGGCGGATCAACCAACTGACCTGCCCAGCAACCAACAAGTTAACACATGAAAACCATCCATCATGTATCATTATAGAATAAGGAAGGACAACCCCCAATCCCGCTTCTCTTCGACATCCTACAGTGATAGCCTATCCAGAGAAAACGGAGAAGAAATCACATAATGAACCATAGCATCTATAACATCCAATGTCCTAGCTATCGCCAACTACAACCTTGAATTTGTCGATAATCGAACTTGCTTTCAATATCGAATGGGCTAATGGAGAACCCCGATTCTAGCCAAACTACCATACGTCATCATGACTTGTACGTTTTTCTTTTCCCATTCTTGACAACTAGGCCTATCATGACTGCCCAGGGTATACAATCTCTCGAGTCTGATCCTAATGGGCGTCCCTACAATACCTCTACTTTGAATTTGCTAGAACACTTCGATTACTGATGATTCCTTGGCACATCAAATCTGTCAAGCCTTTCATCTCGGCGACTCAGTTCATTCTCGAACCATTCCATTATCATCCGTGATGGACTCCCATACTATCAATCCATCATCGTACTGGATCGTATACCGAATCACAACCAATGTCACATCAATCTAGCTTCGACCACTCCAATGCGAGTTTTCAAAATTGAAACACCATCAACCTTTGAGTTGCACACCATCCATATGAAGCCCATTTTCAACCCAACTTCACCAACAACATAAGGAAGTCACCATAATTACACTCCACAAAAACCAAGCCCAGCCTCTCCCTATGGGTTGGTGCTGACCCATCCACTTAGCCAATTTTGGCTAAGTGGTTGGCCCATATCCATTCTTTCCTCCAGTATATCCTTCCAGTCCAATCTCTAAATGTTTAGATGTTTGTGTTGAAGCTTCTATCAGTCCATTCACATCTCGGGCAATCAACCCTCGACCAATCACAAATCAACTCCGAATGGTCTGAAAATTCACTGGTTGCCTCGACTCCCCAACGCAAAGCCACGCACCAAAACCCAATGCCATCCGACCTTCTACCATGGGTCGGTCACTAATAAAAAACCAATCGTATGTGACTCCTTATTTGTAGTTGTTGGTTGAATAACTGACGCAAATAACTTTATTTGCGACTTGTTTGATTCGATAACAGTAGCAAATATGGCAACATTAAGGGTGAAAGTATTTAAAAATGAATATGCGACGGTACTTATTTACAACAGTAGCAAAATAATGGTTTTTTGCGACTGATTTTTTACATCGGTAGCAAATCTATTACTTATCGATCAAATAATAGTAAAGTAGAACCTTTTAAAGCTCTCTCCTTAATTTAAGGAGTCTTCTATATTCTCTTTAATTCTCCCAAGATATTTTATTTTTAAATTAATTTAATATTTTATATTAATTTATTATTTCTCTCACATTCTTTTACTTCTTCTGTCATTATACATTTTGACATTAATGCTTCGAAGTTTACGCAAGTATTTATTAAAAGTTAGCGCCTAAGATATTATATTTAAGTCCACATTTGTAAATTAATAACAAAATCCAAAATATAAGTAATTTAAATAAATTTAATTAATTAATGTTTCTTATAAATACTAAAAATTACAAAATTATGTTTTTTTTTGGCTCCAAATGCCTACACTTCAAATTTTCTATAACCACTTAAGTCACTGTCAATTCTTTTCAAGTATTTTACATTTAGTACCATATTTTACAATTAATTACATAACATTAAAACTATTTAATAACTTTAGCAAACTATTATTATTGATTTCCTAATAAAACACATTCAGATTAACCATATTCATATTAACAAAAAAAAAACAAATTAAGTATACAAACATGTTGATCACATAACATAAATATACGCATAAATAACTATCAGAAATTCAAAGTTGAATTCGTTTACATCAAATACTTACCGTGTATTGTATTGTAATATTAATGTCAAACGCTACATTTTAAATTTTGGTTATTTACAAAACAGTACACAGTGTCACTTAACATTGTGCATTTAAGTCAATATGTTAAAATTAGATATGTAATTTTGAATTTAATAAATGAATTAAATCATTAAATTATTGTTAATTCATCTAAATAAAGCTAATAGTGATGCTTAAAATGTACACCATGTTCATATTAACAAAAATGACAAAATCAGTTTTTTGTTCAAAATAAAATGTTAAACAAGTCACACAGTTTACATAATATATGCAAACAATAATAAAAAAATTAATTTACTATACACTTATCTCAATAAATTTATCGTAAATTGAACAAAACAATTTCCTCTTTAACCGCTTGCATTTTAACATTTCTACAGTTATTTACTGAACCTCCTCAACTCTTTTGTGATATTTTATGTTTCAATTCATAAGTTTAAATTACTTATGAAATTTTAAATTCTAATTATTTAAATAATCTTAAAGAGTATTTTGTTCATTTTTATAATATCTCTAAAAAGTATACGCTAATTTTACTACGCATATTCATATTAAAAAATGTATATTTTTCATGTAATTACAAAGATGTACAAATCACATAACATAAACTATGTATATCAACAATAATGACAAAGTTAATTTGTAAATTAGTTATGATTCATTTATATCAATAATTTACCATATTTTATATCATAGAATTCTTTTTGAACATCAATAGTTGCACAACAAATTTTACATTTTTTGGAAAAAAAATTCAATTTTTTCGGTTATACTATGTAGTTAAACTAATTTCATAATTTTTTAGATTTTACCTATTCAAACAAATTCTATTAAATAATATTTGTTAATTTATCGAATAAGTTACTAGCATACATCAATTTCAACATGTATATCTATACTAAAAAAATGATTTAGAAATTTATCAAACACACACGCATACATTATGTTTGTGAACTATGGAATATAAACAACACACAAAAAATAATTTTAATTTTAATTAATAGTTTATGTATTTCACATCAAAATTTATTATATATTACATATGAAAGTTCTCATTTTAACGTTAAAAATAATAAATACTACTTTTAATAATGTTGTCGTGTGCAATGCACAGTTTATACATAAGTCATATAAAATAGAAAAATGGCTCTGCTGATGTGGACAACTATACCATCGGCGTTTCAAAATACAACTTTCTACGTACATACTTCTCTTTTTTTCTTAACTTATTTCCTACCGAAAATTTCGCATGATCTCGATAACAAGAAAAAAATAGAGAAAATACACCAGGTCTCTTCTTCCCCAATTGGTCACTCCAAACCAAATAGAATTGGTCAACCGAAGTCTACTTCTTTCCCAATCAACTCGAAGACTACTTCCACCGAAACCCCGGCGATCTCCGTCTACAAGAATTTCCTGCACATAATATTTTTAATTAAATCCATTATAGTGTAGTTGTTGATCTAATTGCCATCGACATCGAACTCTTCATTGTTAGGGAATGCGGAATGCAGATCTTAAGGCAGGACTAACACTATAAGGGGATGAATAGTGTTTCTAAGGAATTTATAGAAATCTTAAATTTAATCGATCTACTATATGAATCACACACAAAAGAGATGATCACAGACAAAGAATCAAACATAAACACAGAAACAAATAAATATAAAATGCCGGAAAGGAAAGGACACACCGGATTTTATACTGGTTCGTATTTGTAATGTCCCGTATTTTTGGTAGTTAATGTTTAATTTGTTTTATTATTTTAAATATTATATTTGGAATATTATGGGTTTTTAATATTTGAATTCGTTATTAAAACGAAGTGTTAACGTTAAATTTATATATAATATAATTCGAGCTAGAAATGACGCGGCAGTTCGTAATATTGAGTTTTGAACTTTAATTGAGTATACATGATCTGATATAAGTCAGAATTATGTGAAACAAGAAACATTAGAATCTTGTTGATTATAATTTTCATATGAAAGAGAAAAAATCAGATTTTATTTTATAGATTGTTAGTTACGTCCAATTCTAAATTTTAAAATAATAGCTACGAAAATCGTTATTAAAATATAACGTTTATTTATTAAATTTATAAGGGTTTTTATATAATTTGGATAGCGGTTAATTCAAAATTGACGATATTTAGTTGTATAATTTATATGGAAGTTGTATATATATTCTGTTTAGATATATATGATGAAAATAATTTATTATTATTTTATTTGATTATTCTGGAATTTTAATAATATTTTAATCAATATTACATAAGCATTAAAAATAACCATTTTTGCAAACGGTCTCGGATTTCAATGAAGTTAATTTCATTGGAACCGTATCGTTAAATTTTTGTAAGAAAATCAAATTTCGTGGCAAACGGATGTCGTATGTGACTTCGGTAGCCAAAAACATCTCCATTTCTATTTAATCATTTATATTATTATTTAGATAGGGGTAACTTTGGAAGAGTAAACGACTGGCTAAACGAACTCCAAATTTAATGAAACAAATTTTATTGGATCCGTTAGGAAAATGTCTTGTAGAATGTCAAGATTTCATTTTTTTTTTATAATTATAGGTATTTTAAACGCGTGATTTTTCATCGATAATTATAAAGAACTTTTCACAAATGACATCGAAATTTGATGAAACTATCCCATCAGGTCCGGAATATTTTTTTATGCTAGGATAACATTTTTTTGTCAAAAACGGAGGTCGAATTTGAGTGTTTGAGGTGATACTTCACTGATAAATTTTAGGAATAATAAAATATTATTATTTCTAGCCCAAACTATACATACATATCCAACGTCATTTAGTCAATACCCTAATCTAAGGCCTGCGCGTGGTCAACTTTCAATGGAGCCGCCACCATAAACATAAACGGCCAGAAAGCTCCAATATTTCCTCCACTTATTCTCGAATTCCATTCATCTCTACACTAAAATTTCAACTGCAAAAATGTTCAGCTCCATGAGCTCGTTGATTTCAACGGTGGTGATCTTCTACGGTTCAACATGGTGATTGAAGTCAGCCTCGAAGCGGTTGGCGGTCGTGAGTGAACTACAACGGGATGGAGGAGTTGTGAAATTCGATACTTGGGGTGATCGATAAGGATGCTGAGCCGCATCTGCCAGCTGGTTCTGATCGGACTCCGATCATCAGACTGAGGCGCGGAGGTGAAGTTTTTGATGGCAGTATGGGTAGAAGGTGTTACCGTGGGTACTGAAAAAAAGCAGGAAGAGGATATACCATATACGAAGTCGACCGAAATATATGAATGGTATTAGGTTAACATTAATATTTTAATTAAGTTATTAGCTAATCGACTTATAATATAAGGATTAACCATTTAATAACAGTCTGATTTCTTAAACACACAAAAAAGAAAATAGGATGGAAGCAAGAAACATGCTGATTGGTTCAAATGTGGAAGCGCTGACCTAAACAGATAAAAGTAATTAGAATTTTACTTAAACTAATTAATGGATAATTAGGAGATATAATTATTTTAATTGCTCATATTATTATAAACGGTGCAGAACATTGGAAAAGGAGAGAAGTGGATTTCAAAGTGTCGGCCATGGTATAGGTTATTGAACGTAGTAGATTTGAACGCAACAGGGAATAGAGGAAATAAGTTGGATCCGCTAATTTTGCAATCATAGAACTAATCGGCCATTATTTATCTAACAAAAAATAATTAGTTTTAATTATATATTTAACTATTTTTAATTCAATTCGTGAGCTAACTTAATTAAAATCTATTGCTAGTACCGAAAGGGGATAAGTAGTGTGAAGAACGAAGCAGTGAACGGTCAATGCAGAAAAGAACACTTGATCAGCCTGATTTTATTTTACAAACGTAATATAATTTATTAATTTAATAACTAAGAAAATTATAATTTTTAATTATAATCGTATAATTATAAAACTGTATAACTTGTATTTGCACTATCAGAATGGAACAAAACAAATGACGTTGGACTCGTCTCAACGAACAAAACGCTATGAAATGGAATTTGCCTGAATTGGAATCAATACGATTTTTCAGTTAAATTAAATGCATGTTTAATTTAAATGAAATGAGCCGTTTAAACCGCGAATCAAATCAAGGTGAGTTAAACTCACTCAGTTCTTCCCACTTATATTTTATATAAGTTGGTTTTTTATTTTGTGTGCGGTGATTTGCTACTGGTTGATTGATTATTAAATATATATTCATATATTGATTGAATCAATGAAATTAAACATTGGTTAATTTCGACGAAAACCAAATCGTTATTCTAACGGTTATAACCAATTAAGTAACTTACCTTGTTGGTCACGTTTATTATATAAACGTGTTTAATTGTTTGAATTGCTTGAATTGTTTCGTAAAATGGTTGATATTAAAAAGTAGTTATTTACTGTTATAAAAATTATCAATCAAATTGAATCGAATGAATTTATGTGAGATAATCTTCTTTAACTGAAACAACCCAGACTTCCCCGATCACCGAAGAGACAGAGGAGCTTGGATTGTTTTGAGAACATGAATCATCGGAACACAAACAATAGAACATTTCATTGCTATTACAACAATTACATCAAAGTACCAGATTATATTAGCGTATGAATAAATAATATACAATGGAAAAATAATATCAGAGATTTAAATTACAAAACAACGGAAAATATATACATAAATATAATGTGCAACGGAAAACATCAACTACCACAACTGAAAGAAATACACGGATACAAAGCTTTTTGAATATAGCTCCAGCTGTAATCCAGGATCCTGGGAAAATAAATGTCTACGAAAAACCAAAACTACTAGCTGCCCGTGTGGAAAATATGGGCATCCGGAGTTTAGGTGAAAACAATAAACTTCGAGTCAGTCATCGGACTGGTATGAGAACTAAAACAGTTATTAACTTTATTTAAAATAGGTTAAATCACAGGACCACGCCGTATGCTACGGAAAGGGTTTACCCCCATGAATAGTGGTGCACAAAACAATTGCCAATAATAGTCATATGGATCTACAATGCATCAAAAGTCATGCAATTCCTCAATCTACCCATTTAGGCTAAATCCCAAATTTAGATTTTCCAAATCCAATTATCTTTACAGAAATTATACCTTTGGACTTTATTTCCAGAATTTTTATTTCAAATCATTCGAAATACATATCTAGCTTTCATATCAAAGTAGATTTCACTTCGGGATCTCAAACCAAAATCTTTGGAAATATGAATTCCAAAACATCACAATGCATACAAAAAGATATGCAACCAAATATCGGGAGGTATTAAGCCTTCAGACAAGACAAAGGATACGCACCTTACCAACTCGATATATATATATATATATATATATATATATATATATATATTTGTGCACCTCCCACGATGGAGCAGGCTACAGTGACGATGCAGCATCCCACGCCCTCGGGGAAAATACACCGCCATCTCACCCATACTTTTAGTCGTACGGGTTACCCGAATCTTTAGCCACATACCAATTCATTTCATATTCTGAAGTAGGGAAAATCATTTCACAACATAATAATCACTAGTACTTTCAAACTATAGTACTTTACATTAGCAATTCACACATATGATCTATCACTATTAATCACATAATCTTTGGGCTCGTACGTCTCAAAGAAGGGTGTTAAGCAAGATAATAAATTCTCCGCCACCAAACAGGTATATCATCAATAGCAACTAAACGGTTATGTGATGAACTACAGTGTAAAACACAAAATACATTTCGAAATCATTTCGACAACATCGGGTTGAGGCCTCGAAATTCTTTCTGTTTTATGAAACATTCCCTGTCCAAAATCGCGAATACATTTCTTTTCACTTAAGAAAAATATCATTTCAAAATCATTCATTAAATTTGAAATGAACTCAACAACATCGCTACACATCTCGTAGTCAAATCGTGAAGTGTTTCACAAGATGTTAGCATACAAATATTTCTGCCCAACCCAATGCTAAATGTAAAAGCATATTTTGCTCGTAAACTGGTCGAGCACAATCCAAACAATCCATCAATCATAATCAATATCAATAACCAAGTATATTTGGTTTATACCACATTTCGTGTTTTAGTAAATTTAATTACCATTCATCCATTACAAATCTAATTAAAGATTTATTAAAACTCCACTTTGTTTTAGTCTCAAATATCTTACTTAATAATTATTCATTCTTTTAGGAAATTAATCCTGTCTTTACTTAAGTTAAAGAACAAATGTCACTTAAAACAAAGTTCACGATAAACCCAAAATCATCTTCCATCAAAATAGAATCCTCATGTAAATCATAACAGTATATAATTGATATAAATTTTTGGATCAAACTAATACTATAATTGGAATAGCGGAAAGGCCATTTAAATCCCATAAATAGTAATGGTCTTCCTTTACAGAAGTTCATCTCGATTATTAAATCGAATTCCATTCAATTCTAATTTAATATATTAAATTGGAAAACTTTTCTTTGTAAAATTCCATTAATCTTATTTAAAATATTATAAATTCCAAATCATATCTTCAATGTTAATTGGGTTAAAGAACGAATGTTATTTTAAAAATCGTTCACAATGAACCCAAAATCAACTTCCATTTCAATTCAAATTAAATTAATTAATTGGTAAACTTCTCTAAATCTTAATTAAAAGATTTATTCTATTCTCAACTGGGTTTAAGAACATCGTTAATGAAGACCCCATTCACGACAAAATCCAAAATCCAATTTGATATTAAATACAAGGCTCTGAATAGAAATTATATCGATTTATATTGAATATCAAATTCTAAAAATTTCAGGTATCGCTTCGGAATAACGATATCAATATCTTCCAAATTCCTAAAACAATATCTGTATAATTACGAAATCCAATATCGAAATATCCGAAGATAATTTCCATTCCAAATTCATTCCAATTTATTCGTTGGAAAACTCTGGTTATTTCAAAACCATTTACCAATCCAATTTATTTATTTCTAAAAACCATTGGATTTCTAATCTAGTTGTTAACTAGTTCATTCGGATAAAAATATCTTTCATCTTTTCAAAACTTGGAATTTTCATTCCAAAATCTTTCCTTATCATTAATTATGATTCTACCTAATTTTTCCATATTTTTAATAATTTTATTAAGGCCTTTATAATCGGTTTCCAATATCTGCCACCGAACTGCATTCATAGCGACCTTTTCTGAAATTGATTTGATCATAATTTAAAATCCAACAGTTCAAATTTAAATCTCTATATATATTGGAAAGATCTTTTCCATACGAACCCAACGGTTCCGGTTTTAGGAGAATTCGACAGTCGGATCTCCCATTATGTCAATTTGAAGTCAATGGTCGAAATTCGCGAACGATCGCTGCGCGGCGCATTCTATTCAATATATATATATATATATATATATATATATAATATACCGTCGATTTCCATTTAAAACGCATTTTATAAAACGTTTTAAATTCATTCAAAAACAATTTCAAGTTTTGTTTCAATTTTAAATTAAAATTGAACATTCCATTTTATTGTCTTAAAATGATAATATTTTCAAAATGTTTGATTTTGAAATTCAGCCTTCTCGATATTCATTATGAAAAAATGAATAAAATCAATATAAAATCTGTTCGAGTTAAAATAGCGTTCATATACTTAATTCAGCTTCATATTTTTTTATATATTCTCGTTTCCATCCAAAATCGGACATCAAAATCATATTTTGATCCTTTACTGAATATTGTTTTAAAATATTCATTCATATTCTGAATCGGAATGCAACTCTATCAGTTACCATACAATTTCAGTTATATGGATTTCATACATCGCCTGTATTCAACAATAATGATTAAACATTCAAACATCATCCAGAGTGCATTCTACAACTGTATAAGCATTAAAATAAATAAATAAATAACACTCACCACAGTCTGCCAATCAATCGATTGACGTACAACTAAATATTGGGATTAGTTTATGTCAAATATCATCCCAATACTCGTGTGGATTTTCCAAACAACAACAGTCAATTTGAATAAATCATTGGTTAATAAATTTAACCAATTCAAATTCATTTTGAATTATTTTTCTAATTAACCAATTTTCACTATTTAAATTATAAATGGATGTTTATAATTAAATTTCAACAACCACAAAGTGTCTATCCACATTGTTTGAAATGCAAGTGTTGTATATTCAAACAACGCTTCTTGCGCAAATGAGTTGTGAATAGTTCATGTGTTGAACTCAAGCAATCTCACATACAATAGATAAAAATCAACAATGACAATTTATTTATTTTTATTAATATGAATACAATAATATCATAACCAAAACAATTAAGTGAGAGTTCTCACTTTGGTTTCCACTTCGTCATTCTTTATTGAAGGATTGTTCTAATAAAATTAAATGACCTTTTAATTTTATCAAAAACTGCAACAGCTTTCGTTTCCATTCTGGTTAATTCCATGTTGAAGTGTTCGTCATTGCGAATCCAACAAAACTGAAATCGTTGAATTTCAACCTCATATGAAGAAGATATGATAATGAATACATTTCGATACAAATTAAATTAAATTACTTAATTAATTAATAAGATTCCTAAATTATTTCTCCATCGCGGCTCTATCTCCTTCCAGTATACCGAATACGAACCCATCTTCGAACTTAGAGCTCGATGCTGCACAAAATCCAAGGACCTTGAAATCGGTTAGATGTTACCACATTGAAGAGCTCCCCTCCTTCCTCCATCGCCCACCGTCGCGGCGAACACGCAGGTCAGCTCCGCCCTAGAAACCGCTGCGAACCGACGAACTTCGAGCGATGAGATCACACCATCCACATCTTGAAAAGCAATCATTCTCATACGAAACGAAAGCCCTTGAGAATCTCAGCAAAATTTGTTTTGAAACCGTGATAAAATTCTAATTAAATTCGGAGAATTCGAGGGAGAAAGAATCGGCCAAGGATGGACTTTGAATTTGAACGACGGCGGCTCCAATTGGGTTTACGTGAGAAATAAGGGTATATATAATAATATTTAATTCTGTTTATTTCCAAAAAGTGAATTTCGCCTCCGAACTTCAAATGACTCCAACGAATATCATCCCCAGCTAAATGCCCCCATTCCAGACACAAGGGGTATATTTCGTAAGCCAATTCGACAATTTCGATCAACTTTTATCAAAATTAAAATATAAGCAATATAACATCCAATATTGAATTCCAATGTAAATTTTAATTTACCGGGGCCACATACTAACTCCAAAAATTATGAAAATTGAAATCTAGCTATGTTTTGACGATACGGTCCCAAAAAATAGTTTTATCGAATTTGGAGACCGTTTGAAAAATGACCTTTTTAACCGGTCGATTAAATTTAAACTAAAATTGAAAACACATTTGAATTTACTATGCTTACATATTAGTTCCAAAAATTATGAAATTTGAAACATAATAATAATTTGACATTCCAGATCCAACAAAAGTGGTTTCGTCGAAAACGGAGGTCGTTTGCAAAATGGTTATTTTTAAGGGCTATATATAATATAAATATATATAGATTCCGTAGCGACCATTCTAAATTTTAAACTGGACATAACTTGCAATTTATAAAGTGAAATCTCAGTTTCTTACATTCGTTAGAAAATTACAGTTCAAAATATTCCCACGTTTCTGGTTTTACTGAAATCCAATTTGTATTGAATTCTTTATTTTCATTCAAAGTTTAAAATCAAATTTTCAAACTACCGCGCCATTTCAGGCTCGTTTATAATTAAATAAATTTATACATTCTAACTTCGATTTAAGTAAATTTTTAGTCATTATTATTTAAAATAAATTATTTTAAATATTCAAAACCCATTAAAATATCTAAAATAAAATTTTTAAATTGGTTTAGAAATTTCGGGTTGTTACAATCTCCCCCACTTAAAATCTTTTCGTCCTCAGAAAGGAACGGAGCTGAGAGTTGTTTAACTAACCAAATCAATTTTCATTTTGGCTTTCATTCTTCAACTTTTCGGTTTCTAAGAACTTTCTAATTTCTCAAAAATTTGCCTGACACCCTAAATTTTTGAAAAATTTCGCCATAACCTCCTTTGTACGGGGAAGGTTTGAAAAATTTTATTAGGCCGTATTTGGCACCCAATAAATCAAATAAAAGCATACACAATTTTTTTGACCTATCTATGCCCAAGGGAGACGTGTAAAAAGTCGAAATCTCATACCTTGCCCCAGTGTTGGAAAAATAAAATAATCCATGTGCCTTAATTAAAAACAAGAGAGACATGAATTTTTATCATATCCAGACCTATGTAGGGTTTTTATTAAATCCTGCCCCGAGCACCATTACATGTATTTTATTAAGTCCATAATCAGTCTCCTGTTCGACCTGTAATTCAGTCAATGCCATACAAGCGTCTCGCCCGTATGGTAATTCAAACCTCGTCATATAAGCGCCAAATGCTTATATGGAATATGATATGATATGTCGTCTTCATATAGTACGCCATGTGGTGTAATTCATAATTTATTTGTTGCTATCCTATGGTGCATATTTATAATCTCACACAGAACAACCATCACAATGCATCCAAAATCATTCACAGTAATTGATATAATAATAATAATATAATTGCACATCCAACTCATTAAGGTGCACCTATTTTCCGGACACGCAATATATTTCTTTACTTAACGCGAAGCCATTAACCTGCTTAACATATATATATACACACACACACACATGTCTATGTATGCCAATTTCAATTCATTTTCTATTTAGTTCAATATTTGACTCGATTTGGCTAAGTTTTACCTTTCATTTTATATTGGTTTCATCATTCCAATATTTTGTTAGTTAAATTAATAATCAAACAACACAACCAGCAATCAATTAGTTAGTTAACTTTCCAAAATAATATATATCTTATATACATATACATATATATATATATATTCAAAAATCATATTTTTAGTGCCAAATCACAAACAATAAATTCTAACTAAGCTTTAGTTCTCACACCAGTTAATTGGAATCATATACATACTCCACTTTTCAAACTCGAAAATAAACACTGATGATGGCGTGCCATCATCAGAACCATCTCCGGGCGACTAAAGTGTGATTCTATATCTATCCAACATATTCAAGACTTCGGATATACGTTAATTATGCGTATAGTCAAAATCCTCGTATACCCGATAGTCCAAATTTAATATAAAATAAAATACTCAAATACGAATAATAGATATAAAATTTCAAAACTAATGTTTTTTTATAAATAACACTCTTCAAACTCATTCTAGGGTATTACTAACCCTATCACTAACGAGTCCTTCTTATAGGATATCGCTAATCCTATCCCTGATGAATTCTTTCGCTTGGTCCTAATATGTCTAGTTCTCGAGCTTTGTAAACCAAAGCTCTGATACTAGACTGAAAGGACCCAGACTTCCCCGATCCCCGAAGAGATAGAGGAGCCCTGATTGTTTTGAGAACACGACTCATCGGAACACAAACAATAGAACATTTTGTTGCTATTACAACAATTACATCAAAGTACAAGATTATATCATAGTATGAATAAATAATATACAACGGAAAAATAATATCAGAGATTTAAATTACAAAACAGCGGAAAATATATACATAAATATAATGTGCAGCAGAAAACATCAACTACCACAACTGAAAGAAATATACGGATACAAAGTTTTCCGAATATAGCTCCAGCCGTAATCCAGGATCCTGGGAAAAGAAATATCTACGAAAAACCAAAACTACTAGCTGCCCATGTGGAAAATATGGGCACCCAGAGTTTAGGTGAAAACAATAAACTCCGAGTCGGTCATGGGACTGGTGTGAGAATTAAAATAGTTATTAACTTTATTTAAAATTGGGTAAATTAAAGGACCGCGCCGTATGTCACGGAACGGGATTAACCCCATGAATACTAGTGCAAAAACAATAACCAATAATATCATATGTGTAACAACCCGGATTTTCAGAACCAATTTAAATTTTTTATTTTAGATATTATAATGGATTTTTAATATTTAGAATGATTTATTTTAAATAATAACGACTAAAAATTTATTTTAATCAAAGTTAGAACGTAAAAATTTATTTTAATCGAAGTTAGAACGTATGAACTTATTTTAATTATAAAACGAGCCTGAAATGGCATGGTAGTTTGAAAATTCGAATTCAAATTTCAAATGAATGTACATGATTCAAAATAAATCGGATTTCAGTAAAATAAGAAATATTTGAATCGGTTTAATTAGATCTTTCTAATGAATGTGAAAAATCCAAATTTCATATCATAAATTGAAAGTTATGTCTAGTTTAAAATTCAGAATAGTCGCTATGGAAATTATATATTTTTTATATAATAAATAGCCCTCCAAAATAACCATTTTGCAAACGACCTCCATTTTCGACGAAACCACTTTTGTTGGATCCAGAATGTAAAATCATTATTAGGTTTCAAATTTCAAATTTTTTGGAACTAATATGTGAGCGCAGTGAATTTAAATGTGTTTGGTAATTTTAGTTTGAATTTAATCGACTGGAAAATGACCATTTTTCAAACGGCCTCTAAATTCGACGAAATTAGTTTTGTTAGGACCGTATCATCAAAACATAGCTAGAATTATTTTTTAGGAATTTTCGGAGTCAGTATGTGGCCTCGGTAAATTAAAATGTACGTTGAAATCAATTTTGCACGTTATATTAATTTATATTTTAATTTTGATGAAAACTAATCGAACTGTCGAACTGGCTTATGACACATATCCCATTGTGATCGGAATGGGGGTAATTAGCTAGGGGCGACAGTCGTTGGGGTTCAATTGGAGTTCGAATGCAAATTGTAAAATTTAGGAAATTAAATAAATTAAATATAAATAGCCGGCCAATTTGATTTTTCTCTCTAAAACCCTAATTTCGTTTTCACCCGCTTTCAGGAAAAAACAACGATTATTGCTCCGATCTTCCTCCTCCAAGAACTCCAAATCCACGCAATAAAATTCAAGGCTTCTAAAGGGAAAATGGAAGAGCTTCTCATGATCTACATCTTCAATGGTCAAGATCAATTATGGCACCCTTGATTTCTCGAAAATCATGCCTAAAGGTGGGCTGTTAGCCATCGTTTCCAGGCGAATTGGAGGCACCGAGTTATATGGCATGCCTAGCGTTGGGCAGCTCGTGGAGGCCCTCGTGGTGGTGCAGGCTGATGGGGGTCCGACCCCTCCGGTGGCACACCGTTCGAGGAAGATGTAGTTGAGCAAATGGGTTCAAGGGTATCGGGTTTCACCTGGATGACAACGACCATAATTAATTAAGGGTAAAAGGGGGTTTAATTATTAATTAATCATTATTTATTTATATCGATAATATAATTAATCTATTAACTACGATAACTTCTTCATACGAGGTCGGAACTGAATGATTTTAGATCCCCTGCGATCGTGGCAACGAACGCTAAAACATGGAACTAACTAGAAGCAATTTGGAGCAAATTAAAATTTGAGACAAATTCAAATCCAAACTTTTCAGAAATTCAAAAATAAAAGAATGAAGGTGTGGAAACCAATGTGAGAACTCCTTCTCACTCTAATTATTTAACAGTTAAATATATACTAGGATGCAGGCAGGGCTTAGAAGCCCCCGACACTATTTATTGTACAAACCATGGTTGTTTGTTTGGATTGTATTGTGGAAATTTGGATTGTGGTTGTAAAATGGATTATGAATTTATTGTGAATAAAATATTTGAACAATATTATCATTTTTATTGTATAAAGGAACTATATAAAATATTCATGTGTTGAATAAAATATTTAAACAATAAAAATATCATTTTTATTGTATAAAGGAACTATACAAAATATTTATGTATTGGATAAAATATTTGAACAATAAAAATATCATTTTTATTGTATAAAGGAACTATATAAAATATTCATGAGTTGAATAAAATATTTGAACAACAAAAATATCGTTTTTTTGGTATAAAGGAACTATATAAAATATTCATGTGTTGAATAAAATATTTGAATAATAAAAATATCATTTTTATTGTATAAAGGAACTATATAAAATATTCATGTGTTGAATAAAATATTTGAACAATAAAAATATCATTTTTATTGAATGTATGAACTGTATAAAATAGTTAAGTGTTAAAATAAATATTTTATCGTTAAACATATTTATTTTTAACGTATATATGAACGACATAAAATTCTCCTGAAATGGAAATAAATATTCATTTACAAATCAGACGATTTGTTTATGTACACCCGTTTAACTGACATTGATTGGGACGATAAATTTTACACATCGCCCAACTGCACAAATAATATTCTGTATTTGTTGGTTGAAACCCTACACGGGTATTGGGATGATATTTGACGTACACTAATCTCAGTTGTTTAGCTGTATGTCGATTGATTGGTTGACAGACTGTCATAGGCGTTAATTATTTATATTTAACGCTTATGCAGTTGTGTAATGCACTCTGGATGATGGATGATTGAATATCATTGTTGTTGTATACATGTATTGTATGAAATCCATATAAATAACATTATATGGTAATTGATTGTGTCTGGTTCCAATTCAGAAAGAACCAATATTTTAAAATAGCGAATATTTTAAAATAACGAATATTTTAAAATAATATTCAGTAAAGGATTAAAATGTGAATTTCATGTCCGATTTTGGATGGACACGAAAATATTGAAATATGTCAAGCCGTGTTGATTAGATATGCACCATTTTAACGCGAACGATATTTATATCAATTTTATTCATTTTTATAATGAATATCGAAAAGAATTGATTTCTAAATCTGATATTTTGAAAATATTATCATTTTAATATTATAATGATATGGAATATTCAATTTTGATTTAAAATTGAAACGAAGTTGAAATCGTTTTGAAATGAATTTATAAACGATTTATAAAATATGTTTTACAATGGAAATCAATGATATATATATTATATATATTTAAATGGCCTGAATAGAATGCGCCGCGCAGCGACCATTCGCGAATTTCGACCATTTACTTCAAATTGATGTAAGGGAAGATTCAAACATCGGATTCTCTTAAAAATGAAACCGTTTGGTTCGTATCGGAAAAAGCTTTCTAATGAATATAAGGGATTTGAAATCTAACGGGTGGATTTGGAATTATGTCCAAATCAAATTTGGAAAATGTCGATATGGATGCAGTTTGATGGCTGTTATTGGAAACCGACTGTACGGGCCTTGATAAAATATCTGTTGGAAGATAGATAGATATCGTTATTCCCCATACGATATGTGTTGGTTTCAGAATGTGATATTTAATATAAGCCGATATAATTTCTATTCAGAGCCTTATATTTAATATTAAATTACATTTTAGGTTTGTCATGAATGGAGTCTTCAATAATACTATTCTTAAACCCCGTGTGAAAAGAATACATCTTTTAAATAAGATTATTAGAGTTTCCAATTATATTTAGTAAATGGAATAAAATGGAATGTGAATTGGGTTTATTGTGAACTGTGTTTTTAACGACATTCGTTCTTTAACCCGATTAATAGTGAAATGTGATTTGGAATTTATAAATCTTTTTATTAAGATTTAATGGAAATTTTCCAAAGTAAAGTTTTCCAATTTAATAAAATAAATTGGAATGGAATGGAATTCGATTTGGTAATAATCGAAGTGAGCTTCTGTGGAGGAAGATTGTTAATATGTATGGAATTTAAAAGGTTTTGTGGTTATTCCATTTATATTATTAGCCGGATGCGGAAATTGATATCGATTATATATTGATCTGTTTTCCGTGAAGATTCCATAATTAATGGAATGTGATTTTGGGTTTATCGTGAACTGTGTTTAAATGACATTGGTTCTTTAACCCGGTTAATGATAGGATTACATGTCTAACATTGTATTTCAAATTGTATTTTTGATCTTTGCTAAATATATATCTGTTTGGTGGCGGATAATTTACTCTCTTGCTTAACAGCCTTCTGTGAGATGTATGAGTTTAGGGGTTATATATCGGCAGAAATCAATGGTACGGTGTAGGTTGTCGATGCGGCATGTTTAATTTACCAAACTTAAATAACCATTAATAATGATTGTTGGAAGATTAAAACTAAGTGAAGTTTTAAAGAATCTTTAGTTAGATTGAAATGTGAATGTGATAATTTAAATTATCAAATTTGGGAAATGATCGAGAATGGAGTATCACTAGTTTTGCTCCAAGCGATAGTTAAATATTTAATTAGATTTGAACGGGAAATGGTAATTAATTTTACCGATAACACCGTGGTGTTAGATACGGAGTATTACCAGTTTTGCTCCTGGGCTGAATAGGTTGGAATTGGGATAATAAAAGAAATGATTACTTTGGCATGGTTCGATAATCCCGATTAGTTTATGATGCTTAATTTGGTTTGAATTGATAACCAAAGGAAGTTTAAAGAATAAATTTAAAGAATTTATCTTTGATAACATTAATGGGAACCATTCCCAAATAATATGAATATTTGAATAAAAGAATATTCTGGATTGGAATGAGGCGTATGTTGTGTTTTTATAGCACTTGATTATAAGATACGCGAGTTATTCGGAAAGACCGGGTGTAACAAGCCGGATTTTCAGAACCAATTTAAAAATTTTATTTTAGCTATTTTTATGGATTTTGAATATTTAAAATGATTTATTTTAAATAATAACGACTAAAAATTTATTTAAAATGAAGTTAGAACGTATAATTTTATTTTAATTATAAAAGGAGTTAAAAATGGCGCGGTAGTTTGAAAATTCGATTTTAAATTTCAATTGAATGAACAGGATTCAAAATAAATTGGATTTCAGTAAAACTAAAAATATTTGAATCTGTCTAATGATATCTTTCTAACGAATGTGAAAAACTGAGATTTTATAATGTAAATTGAAAGTTATGTTCAGTTTAAAATTTAAATAGTTGCTTTGGAATATATATTTTATATAATATATAGCCCTTAAAAATAGTCATTTTTCAAACGGCCTCCAAATTCGATGAAGTTGATTTTGTTAGGACTGTTTCGTCAAAACATAACTAGATTTAATTTTTTGGAATTTTTTGAGCTAGTATGTGACCGTGAGAGATTTAAATGTGAAACAAACAATATATTGACTTTAAAAATACGCTACTGGAGCAAGCAGACTCGAAATTCGACGAAACAAGTTTCTTTGGGTATGTAATGTTAAAATATAACTGCATGTCAATTTGCATCGAGAACGGAAGCTGTATGTGGCCACACGGATTTTTAATCAAGAAATACAAGCAACGGTTAAATAGAAATGAATATAAAATTATATTTCCATCATATAAATAATCACTATCTCCTCAAAACCCTCGTTCCTCTTTTCCACAGTCAAAACAATATGAGCCGCCTTCCTTTTCTATTACAGTAACAAAATTCGTAACTTTAAAAATTAAAAACAAATCCGATAAAAATGATAAAAATGGGAGAATGGTTTCTTTGGGTTTCTAATGAGAGGAGCTATCTGCTGTCTTGAGTTGGAGGGGTGCGCTGCCATTTTTCCACGCATGAAAATGAACAGTAAAACTAGGGCACATGCGTTAGTTATTTAAAGGACGTCGGAGTTTAATTGGAGGGCTGCATTATGCTCAGGAGGTCGAGGCGAACTCATTGGCATTTTCTTTGGGATTTTCGAACAAAAATTGTTCGTAGGTGTTCGTGTGGGCTAGCGTGAGGGCTTGGAGTCAGAAAATTTGGAGGGGGTGAGAGTTAGCTATGGTGGGGACGAAGACAGAGTGGAGGTGAATTAGGCGAACTTGGTGCGGTTGGTTTTGAAAACAATGGGTTGACAAAGGAGAGAGGATGGTTGGACTATACGATAATGGTGACGAAAACAATCCTCCAGCGTGTATTTTCATTTGGGAAAGAAGAAAAAGGAGTAGGGGTTTGGGCCGACGTGAGCAAAAGTGAGCCCAATTGAATAAATTTGTGTTTCGTTTTAAATTAAAGAAGTGTATTGAATTGTAATATTCACAACTTATTCGTTCATTATCAGAACTGGACGATTTCAGATCCGTTGGGATCATGTTTGCAAGAGCTTCATAATGGAACAAATTTGGATTAAAATGACAGTAGAAAGGTGAATAGAAAAAAATAGCATATTTTTATTTTTTTGATTTTATGAATAACATGATTTACTTTCAGATTTTTAAATATGAAAAAAAAACATTGATGTAAAATATTTGATTTTTAAATTATATAACATTGTATATAATTGAAATTGGTTTTAAAAATATGATTTTCACATAAATAACTTTGTTTTGAAAATATGATTTGTATAAATAAAGCATGATAATAAAAATATGATTTTTATTGTAAATAGCATTGTTTTTAAAAATATAAAAATAGCATGGTTTTAAAAATATAAAAATAAGATTTTTAACGTATAAAGCTGTTTAAAATGTGAATATTCAATATAATAACATAGCTATAAAAACGTGATTTTTATAGTGAAATAGAATATATAAAAAGGTAATTTTTATATAAATGACTTTGTGATAAAAATGTTATTTTTATACAGATAGAACAATAATTAAATTGTGATTTTTATTTATAAATATCATTGTTTAAAAATGTGATTTTTAATATAAACCGTGTGAAACAGATTGCGATGGAACCGACTGGAAGCGAACAGAATCCAAATCGTCCAACAAAAAATGACGAAGTGGGAACCAAAGGTGAGAACTCTCTCACTCAAATTAATTTACATTTAAATAAATACTAGGATGCAGACGGGGCTTAGAAGCCCCCGACGCTATTTATTGTACAAACCATGGATGTTTGTTTGGATTGAATTGTGGTGTAATTGACCGTATTGTTTGTTGATTGTGATACTAAAATGTTTAAATATTAAAAATAATTTAATAATATTTTGCAGCAGTTGAAATTAAATTATAAACATTAATTTATAATTAAAACAATGAAAATTGGCTAATTAGAAAAATAATTCAAACTGAATGTGAATTGGCTAATTCATTAACCAATGATTTATTTAAATAGACTGTTGTTGTTTGAAAACCCCACATGGGTCCCGGGATGATAATTTATCCACATCTCCCCTGAATTTAATTATATGTCAATCGATGGGTTGACAGACTGCCTAAGCGTTATTTATTTATTTCAATGCTTATACAGTTGTAAAATGCACTCTGGATGTTGTATGAATATTTGATGATTGTTTATCATTGTCGTTGTATACATGCGACGTATGAAATCTATATAACTGCAATTATATGGTAATTGATTGAGTCTGATTCCAATTCAGAACTAATGAATATTTTTAAATAATATTCAGTGTATAATCAAAATCAGATATTTTGAAAATATTATCATTTTAATATTATAATGATAAGGGATATTCAAATTTGATTTGAAAATTGAAATGAAGTTGAAATCGTTTTGAAATGAATTTAAAACGAATTTATTAAGGAATATTCAAATTTGATTTTGAAATTAAAATGAAACTGAAATCGTTTTGAAATGAATTTAAAACGAATTTATTAAGGAATATTCAAATTTGATTTGAAAATTGAAATCATTTTGAAATGAATTTAAAACGAATTTATTAAGGAATATTCAAATTTGATTTGGAAATTGAAATGAAGTTGAAATCATTTTGAAATGAATTTAAAACGATTTATTAAGGAATATTCAAATTTGATTTGAAGATTGAAATGAAGTTGAAATCGTTTTGAAATGAATTTAAAAACATTACTAAGGAATATTCAAATTTGATTTGGAAATTAAAATGAAAATGAAATCATTTTGAAATGAATTTAAAACGAATTTATTAAGGAATATTCAAATTTGATTTGAAAATTGAAAGGAAGTCGAAATCATTTTGAAATGAATTTAAAACGAATTTATTAAGGAATATTCAAATTTGACTTGAAAATTGAAATGAAATTTAATTTTTTTTGAAATGAATTTAAAACGAATTCATTAAGGAATATTCAAATTTGATTTGAAAATTGAAATGAAATTGAAATCGTTTTGAAATGAATTTAAAACGAATTTATTAAGGAATATTCAAATATTGATTTGAAAATTGAAATGAAATTTAAATCGTTTTAAAATGGAAATCGATGAAACATATAATATATATATATATATATATATATTAAATGGCCTGAATAGAATGCATCGTGCCGCGACCGTTCACGAATTTCGACCATTGACTTCGAATTGACATTACGGGAGATCTGACCGTCGGATTCTCCTAAAACCAGAACCGTTAGGTTCGAATCGAAAAGAGCTTTCCAACGAATACAAGAGATTTGAAATCTAACATTTGGATTTGGAATTATGTCCAAATAAAATTTGGAAAAGGTCGTTGTAACTGCAGATCGATGACCGTTTATGGAAATCGACTAAAAGGGCCATAATAAATTTATTAAAAATATCAATAATTTGTGTAAAATCATAATAAATGATTTGAAAAGAATTGGGATGAAAAATTCCATATTTTAAAAGATAAAATATATTTGGACCAAATTGAACTAGTTATTAACTAGAAAAATAATCCAATAATTTTTAAATAAATAAATTGGATATATATAAAGTGTTTTAATAAAACTAGGATTTTTCCAATGTATGAATTGGAATGGATTTGAATACAAATCGTCTTCGAGATATTTCGATATTGGATTCCGTGACTATACGGATATTGTGGAGGAATTTGGAAGATAGATATATATCGTTATTCCCCATACGATATGTGTTGGTTTCAGAATTTGATATTGAATATAAGCCGATATAATTTCTATTCAGAGCCTTGTATTTAATATTAAATTGTATTTTGGGTTTGTCGTGAATGGTGTCTTAAATAACACTGTTCTTAAAACCCGTGTGAAAAGAATACATCTTTAATTAAGATTATTAGAGTTTTCAATTATACTTGGTAATTGGAATAAAATGGAATGTGAATTGATTTTTTATGAACTGTGTTCTTAACGACATTCGTTCTTTAACCCGATTAATAGTGAAATGTGATTTGGAATTTATAAATCTTTTTATTAAGATTTAATGGAAATTTTCCAAAGTAAAGTTTTCTAATTTAATAAAATAAATTGGAATGGAATGGAATTCAATTTGGAAATAATCGAAGTCAGCTTCTATGGAGGAATACTATTAATATATATTGAATTTAAACGGCTTTTGTTGTTATTCCATTTATATTATTAGTCGGATACGGAAATTGATATCGATTATATATGTATTGATCTGTTTTCCGTGAAGATTCCATGATTAATGGAATGTGATTTTGGGTTTATCTTGAACTGTGTTTTAAATGACATTGGTTCTTTAACCCAGTTCTCTTGCTTAACACCCTTCTATGAGACGTACGAGCTTAGAGGTTATATATCGGCAGAAATCAATGGTACGGTGTAGATTGTCGATGCGGCATGTTTGATTTCCCAAAGTTAAATAATCATTAATAATGGTTTTTGGGAAGATTAAAACTAAGTGGAGTTTTAATGAATCTTTAATTAGATTGAAATGTGAATGTGATAATTTAAATTATCAAATTTGGGAAATTATCCAGATATGGAGTATCACCTGTTTTGCTCCAGGCGATAGTTAAATCTTTAATTAGATTTGAACGTGAAATGGTAATTAATTTTACCGATAACACCATGGTGTTAGATATGGAGTATTACCAGTTTTGCTCTGTGGGATGAATAGGTTGGGATTCAGAAATAAAACAAATGATTACTTCGGTATGGTTCGCTAATCCCGACTAGTTTGGAAAACCTTAATTTGGTTTAAAATTATGAAAAGAATATTTGAATAAAAGAATATTCCGGATTGGAATGAGGCGCATGTTGTGTTTTTATAGCACTTATTCATAAGATACGCGAGTTATTTGGAAAGACCGGGTTTTTCCCATTTTGAATAATTGATACGACGATAAGTTGACGATGAAGATGATGGTTGAAGACTGGAGGTCTTCACATCATTTGGATGATTACCGATGTCCTTATTGGGCTGTACACTCAAGACAAGGTAATAAGTGGTGATCGTCCAGACGTATTTGGAGATGACCGGATGTGCGCGAGGGCCTCTCTCCTATATTGGACATATGGAACGAGGAATAAGGTGCCTTCGGTTTCGTTCAGACCCAGAACGGACTTATAAATGGATTTGTGTCTGACATTAGATTTCGTTCTGTGTTGATTGATCTTTATTAAATATATATCTTTTTGGTGGCAGAGAATATAATCTCTTGCTTAACATCCTTCTCTAAGATGAACGAGCTTAGAGGTTATATACCGATAGACATCAGTCACATGGCGTGGAATGTCAATGTGGCATGCTGAGATGAAGTGATCGAGGCTTTTGTTGAAAAGCAGGGCCTTGTTTTTTATGATCAGAGCACGACTTTAAATAGCATAGCTTTGTGTACAGCGTTAATTCACGAGCTTCACACCCCGGTATGAACCAGAAACAGGATGAAGATAGAAGGGAGGACATGTGTTTCTTTCTAGCTAGGAGTGGTGTCATGGTATGGAGCCCAGATATTTTTACTTATGTAGTTGTTGGAAAGTGAGGTACCTCAGATATATCGGTCACTACGGTGCCGATGGAAATATGGTTGACATACTGACCATTACACCCCATAGGGCAGGGAAACATATTGTTCAGGAATTACTAATCCACTAACGTAAGTGTGGACCGGCCTTGCAGCTCCTAGGTGCAGTTGCGACTGTATCATGAGACATGGTAGGCTAGATTGTCTCGAATTCGGTAAGGACGATCCCTTGCAATGGTTCATGATGGAAATCCAACTTCTAATACGATTTTGTCCGGTTCTGATTGTAAAACTAGTATGGCGACATAGTAGGATGGGGTACTATGCCGTCTATGATTGATACATTAATATTTGAAGTGATTTTGACACTATACACTTATAGTAGTAGCGAATGGTTTGTTTTTAAACGTACCAAGCATGTTTGGCTATTATAAGGGAAAACTCTATCCTCCAGCTTGCGTTGCATTGTGTGATGAGACCTGAGTCGTATAATAGCTTCATTTTTCCCAAAAGCATTGCATTGTTTGTTTTATGCACTGGTATTCTTGGAAGAAAACCCGTTCCATGTTATACGGCGTGATCCCTTGATTTACTTTATTTTTAAAGTATAGATTTAATAACTGTTTTAGTTCTCATATCAGTCCCATGACTAACCTGGAGTTTATTGTTTTAACCTAAACTCTGGGTGCCCCTATTTTCCACACCGACATCTAGTAGTTTTGGTTTTGCAGATATTATATTCACAGGATCCTGGATTTACAGCCGAAGCTATATTCAAAAAGCTTAATATCCGTGTATTTCTTTAAGTTGTGTTATGTATTATTTTTATGCTGCTTTGTAATTTAATCTCTGATATTTTTCTAATGTATATTATTTATTCATACTCTGTTATATTCTTGTACTCTGATGTAATTTTTGTAATAAGCAATGAAATGTTCTGTCGTTTGTGTTCCGATTAGTTTTGATCTCAAAGCAATCTGCCTTCTTATTTGGTTTAGGTCGGCCGAAATGTTCGGGTCGCTATAGTTGGTATCATAGCTTTTGTTTACAGAGCTTGAGAACAAGACACATTAGAACCAAACGAAAGAATTCATTAGAGATTGGATTAGTAATATCCAATGAGAATGGCTTCTTAGAGATAAGATCAGTAGTATCCTAGAACGAGTGTGAAGAGTGTTATTTTAAAAAAATCAATTCTAGTTTTAAAATTTTATATCAATTATTCGTATTTGAATATTTTATTTTAAATTGAATTTGGACAATCTAGTATAGGGATATTTTGAGAATATGCCTGACGAGATGTATATTCGAAGCCTCAGGTACTGGATAGATATAGAATCACACTCTAGTAGCCTGGAGATGATTCCGATGATAATCTAGACATCATCAGTGTTTATGTTCAAGTTTCGAAAGTGGGATATCCATATATTTCCAATTGATTGGTGTGAGAACCAAAATATAGTTGGAATATATTGTTGTGAATTGGCATAAAAAATATGATTTTTGAGTATATGAAAGCTATGAATTTGAAATGCTAATCAACTAATTGATTGTTGATTGTGTTGTGTGATTATTAGTTGAACTAATAAAAATATTGGAATAATAAAACCCGTATGAGAATGAATGATTATTAAAGCCAAATCGAGCATATATTGAACCGAATTGAAAATTGATTGAAATTGCATATGTGCACATGTATATATATTGAACAGGTCATAACATGGAAGCTAAGAAGAGGAATAAAATTGTATGCCCGACAAATAGGTACATGTTTACTGTATTTCTTGGATTTTGATGATTTTATGAGCCAATTGGCAAGCCGCTTGGCTTTCTCTTTTTCTTTTTTGGATGTTGAGGGCCCTATGAGGCAAGTTGCGGTTTTAAATATCAACCCGTACAAAGGAGGTTATGGCGAAATTTTTCGAAAATTTAGGGTGTTAGCCAAATTTTTGAGAAATTAGAAAACTCTTAGAAATTGAAAAGTTGAAGAATGAAAGCCATAATGAAAGTAGAGTTGGTTAGTTAAAAACAACTTTCATCTCCGTTCCTTTTCGAGGACAAAAAGATTTTAAGTAGGGGAGATTGTAACAACCCGGATTTTCAGAACCAATTTAAAATTTTTATTTTAGCTATTTTTATGGATTTTGAATATTTAAAATGATTTATTTTAAATAATAACGACTAAAAATTTATTTAAAACAAAGTTAGAAAGTATAATTTTATTTTAATTATAAAAGGAGTTAGAAATGGTGTGGTAGTTTGAAAATTCAATTTTAAATTTCAATTGAATGTACAGGATTCAAAATAAATCGAATTTCAGTAAAAATAAAAACATTTGAATCTTTTTAATGATATCTTTCTAACGAAGGTGAAAAACAGAGATTTCATAATGTAAATTGAAGGTTATGTCCAGTTTAAAATTTGAAATAGTTGCTATGGAATATATATATATATATATAATATAGCCCTTAAAAATAGTCATTTTTCAAACGGCCTCCAAATTCGGCGAAGTTAGTTTTCTTAGGATCGTATCGTCCAAACATAGCTAGATTTATTTTTTTTGGAATTTTTAGAGCTAGTACGTGACCGTGAGAGATTTAAATGTGAAACATACAATATTTTGACTTTAAAAATACGCTACTAGAGCAAGCAGACTCGGAATTCGATGAAACAAGTTTCGTTGGGTCCATAATGTCAAAATATAACTGCATGTCAATTTGCATCGAGAACGGAATCCGTATGTTATCACATGGATATTTAAATTAGTAATACAAGCAACAATTAAATAGAAATGAATTGAATGAATATAAAATTATATTTCCATCATATAAATAATCACTAAGTCCTGAAAACCCTCGTTCCACTTTTCCACAGTCAAAACAATCTGAGCCGCCCTCCTTTTCTTTTAAAGTAACACAATTCGTAACTTCAAAAATTAAAAACAAATCCGATAAAAATGGTAAAAATGGGGGAATAGTTTCTTTGTGTTTCTAATGAGAGGAGCTAGCTTCTGTCTTAAGTTGGAGTGGTGCGGTGCCAATTTCCATGCATGAGAATGCACAGAAAAACTAGGGCACTTGCTTTGGTGATTTAGAGGATGTCAGAATTTAATTGGAGGGCGGCATTATGCTTAGGAGGTTGAGGCGAACTCATTGGCATTTTCTTTGGGATTTTCGAATAAGAATTGTTTGTAGGTGTTCGTGTGGGCTTGCATGAGTGCTCGAAATCGGAAAATTAGGAGGGTGCGAGTCAGCTATGGTGGGGATGGCGACGGAGAGGAGGTGAAGGAGGCGAACTTGGTGCAGTCGGTTTTGAAATAAATGGGTTGATGAAGGATAGAGGATGGTTATAATATACGATATTGGTGAGGAAAACAATCCTCCAGCGTGTATTTTCATTTGGGAAATAAGAAAGGGGGGCATGGGTTCGGGCCGACATGAGCAAAAGTGAGCCCAATTGAATCAATTTGTGTTTTTTTTTGAATAAAGGAAGTGTATTGAGTTGTAATATTCACAACTTATTCGTTCGTTATTAGAATTGGACGATTTCAGATCCCTTAGGATCGTGTTTGCGAGAGCTTCGTAACGGAACAAATTTGGATTAAAACGACAGCAGAAAGTTAAACAGAAAAAAATAACATAGTTTTATTTTTCATATTTTATGAGTAACATGATTTATTTTCAGATTTTTAAATATGAAAAAAAACATTTATGTAAAAATTTGATCTTTAAATTATAAAAAATTGTATATAAATAAAATTGGTTTTAAAAATATGATTTTTACATAAATAACTTTGTTTTGAAAATATGATTTGTATAAATACAATAATAAAAATATGATTTTTATTATAAATACATTGTTTTTAAAAATATAAAAATAGCATGGTTTTAAAAATATAAAAATACGATTTTTAAAGTATAAAGCTGTTTAAAATGTGAATATTCAATATAATAACATTGTTATAAAAACGTGACTTTTATAGTGAAATAGAATATAATAAAAGGTAATTTTTTTTATAAATGACTTTGTGATAAAAATGTGATTTTTATATCGATAGAACAATAATAAAATTTTGATTTTTATTTATAAATATCATTGTTTAAAAACGTGATTTTTAATATAAACCGCGTGAAATAGATTGCGATGGAACCGACTGGAAGCGAACAGAATCCAAACCGTCCAATAAAGAATGACGGAGTGGAAACCAAAGGTGAGAACTCTATCTCACACAAATTAATTTACAGTTAAATAAATACTAGGTTGCAGACAGGGCTTAGAAGCACCCAACACTATTTATTGTACAAACCATGGATGTTTACTTGGATTGAATTATGGTGTAATTGATTGTATTGTGCGTTGATTATGATACTGAAATGTTTAAATATTAAAAATACTTTAATATTATTTTGTTGCAGTTGAAATTAGATTATAAATATTTATTTAAAATTTAAATAGTGAAAATTGGTTAATAAGAAAAATAATTTAAACTGAATGTGAATTGGTTAAATTCATTAACCAATGATTTATTTAAATAGACTGTAGTTGTTTGAAAACCCCACACGGGTCCAGGGACAATAATTTATCCACATCTCCCCTGAATTTAATTATATGTCAATTGATGGGTTGACAGACTGTATAAGCGTTATTTATTTATTTTAATGCTTATATACTTGTAAAATGCATTTTGGATGTTGTATTAATTTTTGACGATTGTTTATCATTATCATTGTATACATCCGATGTATGAAATCTATATAACTGCAATTATATAGTAATTGATTGAGTCTGATTCCAATTCAAAATTAACAGATATTTTTAAATAATATTCAGTGTATAATCAAAATCAGATATTTTTAAAATATTATCATTTTAATATTATAATGATAAGGGATATTCAAATTTGATTTGAAAATTGAAATGAAGTAGAAATCATTTTGAAATGAATTTAAAACGAATTTATTAAGGAATATTCAAATTTGATTTGGAAATTGAAATAAAATTGAAATCGTTTTGAAATGAATTTAAAACGAATTTATTAAGGAATATTCAAATTTGATTTGAAAATTGAAATGGAATTGAAATCGTTTTGAAATAAATTTAAAACGAATTTATTAAGGAATATTCAAATTTGATTTGAAAATTGAAATGAGGTTGAAATCATTTTGAAATGAATTTAAAACGAATTTATTAAGGGATATTCAAATTTGATTTGAAAATTGAAATGAAGTTGAAATTGTTTTGAAATGAATTTAAAACGAATTTATTAAGGAATATTCAAATTTGATTTGGAAATTGAAATGAAATTGAAATCATTTTGAAATGAATTTAAAACGAATTTATTAATGAATATTCAAATTTGATTTGAAAATTGAAAGGAAGTTGAAATCATTTTGAAATGAATTTAAAAAGAATTTATTAAGGGATATTCAAATTTGATTTGAAAATTGAAACGAAATTGTTTAAAAATGAATTTAAAACGAATTTATAAAGGAATATTCAAATTTGATTTGAATATTTAAATGAAATTGAAATTGCTTTAAAACGAATTTATTAAGGAATATTCAAATTTGATTTGAAAATTGAAATGAAATTTAAATCGTTTTAAAATGGAAATCGACGAAATATATAATATATATAAATATGTATATATTATATATATATATATTAAATGTCCTAAATAGAACGCGTCACGCCGCGACCGTTCGCGAATTTCGACCATTGACTTCGAATTGACATTACGGGAGATTCGACCGTCGAATTATCCTAAAACCGAAGTCGTTGGGTTCATATAGAAAAGAGCTTTCTGACGAATATCAGAGATTTGAAATCTAACGGTTAGATTTGGAATTATGTCCCAATCAAATTTAGAAAAGGTCGTTGTAAGTGCAGTTCGATGACCGTTTATGGAAGTCGACTAAAAGGGCCTTAATAAAAATTTGAAAAATATTAATAATTTGTGTAAAAGCATAATAAATGATTTGAAAAGAATTGGAATGAAAAATTCCATATTTGAAAAGATAAAAATATATTTTTATCAAAATGAACTAGTTATTGACTTGAAAAATAATCCAATAATTTTTAAATTAATAAATTGGATATATGTATATAAAAGGTTTTAACAAAACCAGGATTTTTCCAATGTATGAATTGGATTGGATTTGAATAGAAATCATCTTCAGGATATTTTAATATTGGATTCCATGACTATATGGATATTGTGGAGGAATTTGGAAGATAGATATATATCGTTACTCCCCATACGATATGTGTTGGTTTTAAAATTTGATATTGAATATAAGCCGATATAATTTCTATTCAGAGCCTTATATTTAATATTAAATTAGATTTTAGGTTTGTCGTGAATGGTGTCTTTAGTAACACTGTTCTTAAACTCCATGTGAAAAGAATACATCTTTTAATTAGGATTATTAGAGTTTCCAATTATACTTAGTAATTGGAATAAAACAGAATGTGAATTAGGTTTATTGTGAACAGTGTTTTTAATGACATTCGTTCTTTATCCCGATTAATAGTGAAATGTGAATTGGAATTTATAAATCTTTTTATTAAGATTTAATGGAAAATTTTGAAAGTAAAGTTTACCAATTTAATAAAATAAATTGGAATAGAATGGAATTTGGTTTGGTAATAATCGAAGTGAGCTTCTGTGGAGGAAGAATGTTAATATATATTGAATTTAAAAGGCTTTGTCGTTATTCCATTTATATTATTAGTCGGATACGGAAATTGATATCGATTATACATGTATCGATATGTTTTCCGTGAAGATTTCATAATTAATGGAATGTGATTTTGGGTTTATCGTGAACTGTGTTTTAAACGACATTGGTTCTTTAACCCAGTTAAAGACAGGATTACATGTCTAACATTGCATTTTGATCTGTATTGTTGATCTCTGCTAAATATATTTTTGTTTGGTGGTGGAGAATTTATTCTCTTGCTTAAAACCCTTCTCTGAGACGTACGAGCTTAGTGGTAATATATCGGCGGAAATCAATGTTACGGTGTAGATTGTTGATGCGGCATGTTTGATTTCCTAAAGTTAAATAATCATTAATAATGGTTTTCGGGAAGATTAAAGCTAAGTGGAGTTTTAATGAATCTTTAATTAGATTGAAATGTGAATGTGATAATTTAAATTATCAAATTTGGGAAATGATCGAGATATGGAGTACCACCAGTTTGCTCTAGGCGATAGTTAAATCTTTAATTAGATTTGAACGTGAAGTTGTAATTAATTTTACCGATAACATCGTGGTGTTAGATATGGAGTATTACCAGTTTTTTCCATGGGATGAATAGGTTGGATTGAGAATTAAAACAAAAGATTACTTCGGTAAGGTTCGCTAATCCCGACTAGTTTGGAAAACCTTAATTTAGTTTAAAATTGTGAAAAGAATATTTGAATAAAAGAATGTTATGGATTGGAATGAGGCGTATGTTGTGTTTTTATAGCACTTATTTATAAGATACGCGAGTTATTCGGAAAGATCGGGTTTATCCCATTCTGAATAATTGATACGACGATAAGTCAAGGATGAAGATGGTGGTTGAATATTGGAGGTCTTCACAACGTTTGTATGATTACTGATGTCTTAATTGGGCCGTACAGCCAAGACAAGGTAATAAGTGGTGATCATCCAGACATACTTGGAGATCGACCGGATGTGCGAGGGCATCTCTCCTGTATTGGATATATGGGACGAGGAATAAGGTGCCTCGAATTTCGTTCAGACCCAGAATGGAATTATAAATGGATGTGTATCTGACATTAGATTTCGTTCTGTGTTGATTGATCTCTATCAAATATATATCTATTTGGTGGTGGAGAATTTATTCTCTTTCTTAACACCCTTCTGCAAGACGTACGAGCTTAGAGGTTATATATCGATAGACTTCAATCGCATGGCATGTAATGTCAATGTGGCTTGCTGAGATGTAGTGATCAAGGCTTTTTTGAAAAGCAAGGCCTTCTGGTTGATGATCAAAGCACGGCTTTAAATAGCATAGCTTTGTGTATAGCGTTAATTCGCGAGCTTCACACCCCGGTATGAACCGGAAACGGGATGAAGATGGCAGGGAGGACATGCGTTTCTTTCTAGCTAGGAGTGGTGTCATGGTAAGGAGCCCAGACATTTTTATTATGTGGTTGTTGGAAAGCGAGGCACCTCAGATATATTGGTCACTACGGGGCTGATGGTTGATATGGTCGATATACTGACCATTACGCCGCATAGGGTGGGTAAATGTATTTGTTCAGAATTACTTATCCACTAACGTAAGTGTGGACCGGCCTTGCTACTCCTAGGTGCAGCTGCGACTGTATCTATAGACATAATAGGCTAGATTGTCTCGAATTCGGTAAGGACGATCCCTTGCCTTGGTTCATGATGGAAATCTAACTTCCAATATGACATTATGCGGTTTTGATTGTAAAACTAGTATGGCGACATAGTAGGATGGGGTACTATGCCGTTTATGATTGATACATTTATATCTGAAGTGATTTTGACACTATATGTAATAACCCGGAAATCTAAGCCAATTTAAAAAATTTATTTTGGCGAATTTAGCGAATTTTAATTATTTAAAATGAATTATTTTAAATAATATCAACGAGAAATTTATTTTGAATGGAATTAAAACATATATAATTATTTGAATCACCGTTAGAATATAAATATTTTATTTTAAATATAAAAGGAATTGAAAATGGCGCGGTAGTTCGATAATTTGATTTCAAATTTTAAATGAATGTATAGGATTCAAAATAAACCAGATTATAGTGAAACCAAAAATATTTGAATCTATTTGTGAATATCTTTCCAACGAATCCGAAAAATTGAAATTTCATAGCGGGGATAAAAAGTTATGCCCAGTTGAAAATTCAGAACATATGGAATTTCGGCCCTTGAAAATGGCCATTTAGCAAACGACCACGGTTTTCGATGAAACCACTTTTGTTGGATCCGTGATGTCAAGTTATTGCTAGGTTTCAAATTTCATAATTTTTCGAATCAATATGTGAGCATGGCAAAGGAAAACGTGTTTGACCAGTTTTAGTTGATTTTAATCAACTGGAAAATGGTCAATTTTCAAATGGCCTCAGAATCTGACGAAATTAGTCTTGTTAGGATCGTATCGTTAATACGAAGCTAGAAAATATTTTTTGGTAGTTTTTCTAGTTAGTATGTGGCTCGGTAAATTGAAATGCGCGTTCAAATTCAATACATAGAGTTATATGTTGATTTTGACGAAAACTGATTGAAACTATCGAATTGGCATACGTGGCATATCCCACTGTGTTCGGAATAGGGGTAATTAGCTAGGGATAACAGTCGGCGGGTTCGATTTCGAACGGAAATGGTACTTTATGGAATTCAAAAGTTCAAAATAAATAACAAATAAAATATATAATTCCCCTCCCTCCCCTTATCTCCTTCAGTCAAAGGAGAGAGAAAAAAAGAAGAATACAAAACAAACCCGACACCAGATCCTCCCTCCCAGATCCAACGTCGGCCTCCGCCTCCCACCGTCGTGCGCCAGGGCGCCGAACACACCGCCTCCTCCCTCTTCCATCTCTTGCTCCTCCGCCTCTTTTTATCCTCCTCTCTGAAACCGACCTCCACCGCAAAGCACAGCCATCGACCGGACCTCGACGCCCCACCGTTGCAGCTCCGCCACACCCTCTGCCTAGGCGCCCCCTTCCTCTTCTCGATCCTCCCTCTCTCCACCGCATACAAAACCCTGAGCCCCAAAACCGGCTTCCGGCGCCCAAATCCGCCACTCCTTAACCGACCTCTGACCAGTGCGGTGCTCCACCACCTCGCCGACGTTGTTAGATAGCCATTCCCCACCCCATGTTCGCTGTGAGTTGTTTTTATTATTCGTTTTGTTTTAATTTATTTTCAATGTTTAAATATGTTAAGGTTTTTTTATTTTACAACAGAAAAGATTGGATTTTTCTTCATACGAATGAAAATAAAGTTATGATTTTTATTTTAAATAAAGCTATAATTTTTAATGTGTTTAAGAAGAAATGATCATGAAGAAAAATATAATCTTTTTTATACGAAATGGTTTAGAAGAAAAATTCGATTTTGAATTTATAAAGATTTGATTTTTATAAAGTAGAAGTAATAAAAATATGATTTTTATATAATGAAGAATATAAAAATATTAGCTTTATATAGTAAGGATTATAAAAATACGGTTTTATATTATATAACTAGTAAAAATTCGATCTTTATATAAAGAGTAGAAATATAAAAGTGGAATTTTTATATAGAAAGAAGCGTTATTGTGAAAATTCGTAACTTCCCCGTGAAGGAAAGCGCGGATAGTTCGAGAACAAGCCACAAAATAGAACGCAGACGGAAGAACATTTCATTGTATATTACAACAATTCATCAGAATACAAGAATATACAGAGTATAAATATAACACAGAAATATCAGAGATTTAAATTACATTTAAATACATAGCAGAGGAAAATAATACAATACACAACTAGAAGTAATACACAGATACAAAGCTTTCCGAGTATCGTTCTAGCTGTAATTCAGGATCCTGTGAATATAAATCTGCAAAACCAAAACTACTAGCTGCCCGTGTCAAAATAGAGGCACCCAGAGTTTAGGTTAAAACAATAAACTCCAGGTCAGTCATGAGACTAGTGTGAGAACTAAAACAGTTATTTAAAACTTTACTTTAAAGTTAGGTAAATCTGGGGACCACGCCGTCTAACACGGAATGGGTTTCCTCCCAAGAATACCAGTGCATGAAACAACAGCGCAATGCTAAATAAAGAACAATGAAGCTATTATAAGACCCAGTTCCCATCACACAATGCAACGCAAGCCGGAGGATAGGGTTTATACCTTATAATAGCCAAGAATGCTTGATACGTTTAAAACAAATCATTTGATACTATTATAAGTGTATAGTGTATAAAACAACTTCAAATCATAAGTATCAATCATAGGCGACATGAGCGTCCCATGCCACTATGTCTCCATATATAGGTTTACAAATAAAACCGCAAATGTCACGTATTTGGAAATTGGATTTCCATCTATGAACCGAGGAAAAGATAGTCCTCAACCGATTCGAGACGCTCTAGCCCGTGTCTCAAGATCAGAGCTCGAGTGACCCTTGGATCGTCCGGGCCGGTCCACCGATGTGGATTAAAATTCCTGAACACTGCGTTTCCCCACCCTTTAGGGTGACAATCAGCCAACAAATGACTCCATCGGACCCGGATCGTCCGATCAAACCGAGGCCCCTCGCAACAGCAACAACCACATAGGTGAAAAGTATATAAATGTCAGGGCTGGTAGGTCACTGACACCACCCTAGCTAGAAGGAAACGCATGCCCTCCCTGAGGTCCTCTCCCGTTTCTGGTTCACAACCGGGGTGTGAGGCTCGCGAATTCACGTTACACAAAGCTATGCCACATAGGCGGTTCTTTGATCATCAACCACAAGACTTTGCTTTTCAACAGAAGCCTTGATCATTTACCACTTAGGCATGCCACACAGGCAATTCACTCTATGCGTTTGATATCCATCTGTATATAACCCCTGAGCTCGTACGTCTCAGAGAAGGGCGTTAAGCAAGAGAATAAATTCTCCGCCGCCAAACAGATATATATTTAATAGAAATCAATCACACAGACTAAAATCCAATGTCGGACACACAGTCCATTTACAAGTCTGTTCTAGGTCTGAACGAAACCGGAGGCACCTAGTACCCCGCATATCCATCGATCTCCAAGTACGTCTGGACGATCACCAACTGTTTCCATCTTCTTGGGTGTACAGCCCAATCAAGATCATCAGTAATCACCCAAACGACGTGAAGACTTCCGGTCTTCGACCACCGTCTTCATCTTCGACACCACGTCGATTTAGTTATTCAGAATGGGATAAACCCGGTCTTTCTGAACAACTCACGTATATATATAATAAACACGTGTTACATAAAACACAACATACGCCTCATTCCAATTTAGAATATTCTTTTATTCAAATATCCTTATATTTTGGGAAAGGTTCGAATTAATTTTATCAAAGATAAATTCTTTAAATTTATTCTTTAATCTCCTTTGAATATCAATTCAAACTAGTCGGGATTAGCGAACCACACCGAAGTAATCTTTTATTTTAATTTCCCAATCCCAACCTATTCATCCCATGAAGTAAAACTGGTCATACTTCATATCTAACACCACGGTGCTATCGGTAAATTCAATTACCATTTCACGTTCAAATCTAACTAAAGATTTAACTATCGCCTGGAGCAAAACTGGTGATACTCCATTCTCGATCTTTTCAATCTAATTAAAGATTCAATAAATCTCCACTTAGTTTTAATCTTTAACTGGGTTAAAGAATCAGTATCATTTAAAACACGGTTCACGATAAACCCAAAATCACATTCCATTAATTATCGGGTTAAAGAACAAGTGTTATATAGAACACTGTTCACGATAAACCCAAGAATCAATTCAAATTCAATTCCAATTAAATATTATTTAATTGGTACACTTCATTAAATCTAAATAAAAGATTTAATCTTTTTTCTCAACTAGGCTTAAGAACAGTGTTAATGAAGACACCATTCACGACAAACCCAAATCACATTTGATATTCCATACAAGGCTGTGAATAGAAAATATATCGACTTATATTCAATATCAAATTCTACAACCAACAAATATCGTATTGTAAATAACGATATATATATATCTTTCAAATTTCCATAACAACATCTGTATAATCATGAAATCCAACATAGAAATATTCCGAAGTCAAGTTCGATTCAAATCCAATCCAATGCAATTATTAGAAATTCTGGTTACTTTTAAAACCCTTTTCAAATTCAATTTATTTATTTAAAAATAAATAGAATTATAATTCTAGTTCAAAACTAGTTCATTTTCGATAAAAATCTATTTTTATCTTTTCAAATATGGAGTTTTTCATCCCAGTTCTTCCCAAATCATTTCTTATGATTTTACACAAATTATTACTAATTTTAATAATTTTATCAAGGCCTGTACAGTCGATTTCCATCAACGGCCATCGAACTGCACTTACAGCGACCTTTTCCAAATTTGATTTGGACATAATTCCAAATCCAACCGTTAGATTTCTAATTTCTAATATTCGTTATAAAGCTCTTTTCGATACGAACCCAACGGTTCCGGTTTTAGGAGAATCCGCTGGTCGGATCTCCCGTAATATCCGTTCGAAGTCAATGGTCGAAATTCGCGAACTACCGCGGCGCGGCGCGTTCTATTCAGGCCATTATATATATATATACATATAATATATATACTTCATCGATTTCAATTCTAAACGTTCTTCATAAATCGTTTTAAATTCATTTTCAAAACGATTTCAACTTCTTTTCAAATTCAAATCAAAATTGAATTTTTCCTTATAAATTCGATTTAAATTCACTTCAAATTGATTTCAATTCAAATTGATTTTTGATTCAATTTCAGTTCGTTTTCAATTCAATTCAATTTCAATTTGAATTCATTTCCATTCGATTTCAATTCGAATTTATTCCTATTCGGTTTCAGTTCAAATTTCAATTCTTTTCAAAATATCAGATTTTGAAATCACTTTCGATATTCATTATAAAATGAATAAAATCGAAATAAATATCATTCACGTCAAAATGGCATCAGTCTAATCAACACGACTTCATATATTTCTATTTTCAAATATTCTATTTCAAATATTTCTATTCAAATATTTCTTTTCAAATATTTCTTTTTCAAATATTTCTATTTCAAAACTGGATTGAAGCCCAATCAATTACCATATAATGTTAATTATATGGATTTTCTACAACACATGTCTACAATAACAACGATGAATAATCAACCATCATCCAAAGTGCATTCTACACTGTATAAGCATCAAATATAAATATTCAACGCTTATAACAGCCTGTCAATCAATCGATCGACATACAACTAAACAACCGGGATTAGTGTACGTCAAATATCATCCCATTACCCGTGTGGGGTTTCAAACAATCAAACACAGATTTTATTTATGCAGTTGGGCGATGTGTAAAATTTATCGTCCCAATCAATATCAGTCAAATGTGTGTATATAAACAAATCGTCCGATTTGTTTATATTTATTTTTTTCATTTCATATACACGTTAAAAATTCTATTTTTAACTATAAAATATTTTCCACTATAAAATATTTTATTTCAACTATATAAATGTTTTATTTCATTTCACATCACATCACACAATCAACTACACATCAAAATCAAACAATCAAGCATACAAGCCGTCCATGGTCTGTGGACGACGGGTGTCGGGTGCTACTAAACACCGTTTGCATCCTAGTATATATTTCTACTAGAAATAAAATTAAAAGGTGAGAAGTTCTCACCGATTAGCTAATCCAATCCCTCGACTCTTCTTATGTAGAAATCTTCGCCGTTCTTGCCTCTTGTCACTTTCTTTGCCCGTATTCTCTACATATGTAAAAATCGAATTTTTACTTTGCTATTCAATATATAAAAATCGAATTTTTTACTTCGTTATTCAATATATAAAAATCGAATTTTTACTTCGTTATTCAATATATAAAAATCACGCCTTTTACTATATAAAGATTTTGCCTTTACACATTGAAAAATCTTATCCTTTATATGTTGAAAACCTGATTTTTCCTATGTTAAAAATAGGATTTTCCTTACATAAAAATCTACTTTATATTATGAATAATAAACAAAACAAAAAAAAAACAAAAAAGTAAATAAACAAAAATAAACAAGTGTTAAACACTTACAGTGTTTTGCCAAGGAGGGGGAGGGGGAAGGGGATTCACGGTGGGCGGAGCTAGGCGGCAGGGGAGGAAGAGGGGGAGGTCGTGCGATGGAGCTCGGGTGGCGGCGGCTAGGGTGGCGGCGGCTAGGGTTTTGGGGCGGATTGGGCTCGCAGGTTTTGGGGGTTGGGGGAAAGAAGAGGTGGAGGGAGGCACGGAGGTTGGGGGGGGGGGGGGAGGGGGGAAGAAGAAGAGGAGGCGGCGGCGTTGGGGAGGCCTTCGGCGGCAGCATCGACGATTGGGGGTGGTTTGCGCGACAACGCGCCCCTTTTTTTTTAATTTGATTTCTGTTGAAAGAAGAGAGAGAAGAGGGGAAGGGGGGCCTAGGTTATATAATATTTTATATATTTATTTTATTTCTAACACCAAAAAACAACTTTTTATTTCAAACTCGAAATCGAATCCACCGACTATCGTCCATTTCTAATTACCCCCATTCCGAACACAATGGGATATGTATTATAAGCTGATTTGACTTGTTTCGATCAGTTTCCGTTAAAATCGACATATAACTCTTTATATTGAATTTGAACGTGCATTTCAATTTACCGGGGCCACACACTAACTCAAAAAATTCCCAAAAAATATTTTCTAGCTTCGTATTGACGATACGGTCCTAACAAAACTAATTTCGTCAAATTCTGAGACCGTTTGAAAAATGGCCATTTTCCAATCGATTAAAATCAACTAAAACTGGTCAAACGCGTTTTCCTTTGCCACGCTCACATATTGATTCGAAAAATTTTGAAATTTGAAACCTAATAATAATTTGACATCACGGTCCAACAAAAGTGGTTTCGTCGAAATCCGAGGTCGTTTGCAAAATTCCCATTTTTAAGGGCCTGAATTCCATAGCGACTATTCAGAATTTTCAACTGGGCATATCTTTTGATTCCCGCTATGAAATTTTGATTTCCCGAATTCGTTGGAAAGATATTCTCAATTAGATTCCATTATTTTTTGTTTCACTAAAATCCGGCTTATTTGGAATCCCGTACATCCATTTGAAGTTTGAAATCGAATTATCGAACTACCGCGCCATTTTCAATTCCTTTTATATTTTAAAATAAATATTTATATTCTAATGACGATCTATATAAATATATTCGTTCGAATTCTATTCAAAATAAATTTCTCGTCGTTATTATTTAAAATAATTCATTTTAAATAATCAAAATTCACTACAATTGCCAAAATAAAAATTTTAAACTGGCCTTGATTTCCGGGTTATTACAATCTCCCCCGCTTAAAATTTTTCGTCCCCGAAAAGGAACGAAGCCGAAAGTTGTTTCACAAATCAACTCAACTTCCAGTATTTTCACTACGGCTTAAGTTCTTCAACTTTTCAGTTTCTAAGAACTTTTCAAAAATTTTGCTAACACCCTAAATTTTTGAAAAACTTCGCCATAACCTCCCCTACACCGGGAGCACGGGAAAATCCCGAAATTGCCATACAGGCCTTCTGATCTCAAAAAGAAAAAGAAAAAGCCAAGCGGCTAGCCATCGGCTCATAAAATCATCATCACCCAAACAAAACAGTAAATTATGATAAACATGTACCTATTTATCGGGCAAACAAATTTATTCTTCTGCCCTAGCCTCTTTGCTACGACCTGTTCAATGTAAGTACATGTATATGCAAGCAAATGCGATAAATTTCCAATACAATTCACTGTTTGGTACAATTTGACTAAACGTTCAACATTTAATTTAATCAAACAATAATCAAACAACACAACCATCAATCAATTAGTTGATTAGCTTTTCAAATTCATAACTTTGATACATAGTCAAAAAATCTGATTTTTGATGCCAAATCACAACAATAGGCCCTATCTAATTTTGGTTCTCATACCAGTCAGTAGGAAATATATAGATATTACACGTTCGTCACTCGAATATAAATTCTGATGATGATATATCCATCATCAGAATCACCCCGGGAGATTAGAGTGTAACTCTATATCTATCCAATATATCAAAACTTCGAATACACGCTAGCTAGGCGCATACGCAAAATCTTTATATATTGGATTGTCCTAATCAATATGAAATAAATAATCAAATACGAATAATTGATTTAAATTTCCAAAACAAAATTTGTTTTCACTTTAAAATCATACTCTTCACACTCGTTCTAGGATACTACTGATCCCATCTCTAACGAGTCATTCTAATTGGATATTACTAATCCAATATCTGATGAATTATTTCGTATGGTTCTAATGTGTCTTGTTCTCTGAGCTTTGTAAACCTCGCTCTGATACCACGTGTGAAAACCCGTAACTTCCCCGTGAAGGAAAGCGTGGATAGTTCGAGAACAAGCCACAAAACAGAACGCAGACGGAAGAACATTTCATTGCATATTACAACAATTCATCAGAATACAACAATATACAGAGTATAAATAAATATTACACAGAAATATCAGAGATTTAAATTACATTTAAATACATAGCAGCGGAAAATAATACAATACACAACTAGAAGTAATACGCGGATACAAAGCTTTCCGAGTATCGTTCTAGCTGTAATTCAGGATCCTGTGAATATAAATCTGCAAAACCAAAACTACTAGCTACCCGTGTCAAAATAGGGGCACCCAGAGTTTAGGTTAAAACAATAAACTCCAGGTCAGTCATGGGACTGGTGTGAGAACTAAAACAGTTATTTAAAATTTTACTTTAAAGTTAGGTAAATCTAGGGACCACGCCGTATAACACGGAACGGGTTTCCTCCCAAGAATACCAGTGCATGAAACAATAGCGCAATGCTAAATAAAGAACAATGAAGCTATTATAAGACCCAGTTCCCATCACACAATGCAACGCAAGCCGGAGGATAGGGTTTTTACCTTATAATAGCCAAGAATGCTTGATACGTTTAAAACAAATCATTTGATACTATTATAAGTGTATAGTGTATAAAACAACTTCAAATCATAAGTATCAATCATAGGCGACATGAGCGTCCCATGCCACTATGTCGCCATATATAGGTTTACAAATAAAACCGCAAATGTCACGTATTTGGAAATTGGATTTCCATCTATGAACCGAGGAAAAGATAGTCCTCAACAGATTCGAGACGCTCTAGCCCGTGTCTCAGGATCAGAGCTCGAGTGACCCTTGAATCATCAGGGCCGGTCCACCGATGTGGGTTAAAATTCCTGAACACTGCGTTTCCCCATCCTTTAGGGTGTCAATGAGCCAACAAATGACTCCATCGGACCCGGATCGTCCGATCAAACCGAGGCTCCTCGCAACAGCAACAACCACACAGGTGAAAAGTATATAAATGTCAGGGCTGGTAGGTCACTGACACCACCCTAGCTAGAAGGAAACGCATGCCCTCCCTAATGTCCTCTCCTGTTTCTGGTTCACAACCGGGGTGTGAGGCTCGCGAATTCACGTTACACAAAGCTATGCCACATAGGCGGTGCTTTGATCATCAACCACAAGACTTTGTTTTTCAACAGAAGCCTTGATCATTTGCCACTTAGGCATTCCACACAAGCAATTCACTCTATGCGTTTGATATCCATCTGTATATAACCCCTGAGCTCGTACGTCTCAGAGAAGGACGTTAAGCAAGAGAATAAATTCTCCGCCGCCAAACAGATATATATTTAATAGAAATCAATCACACAGACTAAAATCCAATGTCAGACACACAGTCCATTTACAAGTCCGTTCTGGGTCTGAACGAAACTGGAGGCACCTAGTACCCCGCATATCCCTCGATCTCCAAGTACGTCTCAGTAATCACCCAAACGACGTGAAGACTTCCGGTCTTCGACCACCGTCTTCATCTTCGACACCACGTCGATTTAGTTATTCAGAATGGGATAAACCCGGTCTTTCTGAACAACTCGCGTATATATATAATAAACACGTGTTACATAAAAAACAACATACGCCTCATTCCAATTCAGAATATTCTTTTATTCAAATATCCTTATATTTTGGGAAAGGTTCCCATTAATTTTATCAAAGATAAATTCTTTAAATTTATTCTTTAATCTCCTTTGAATATCAATTCAAACTAGTCGGGATTAGCGAACCACACCGAAGTAATCATTTATTTTAATTTCCCAATCCCAACCTATTCATCCCATGAAGTAAAACTGGTCATACTTCATATCTAATACCGTGGTGTTATCGGTAAATTCAATTACCATTTCACGTTCAAATCTAATTAAAGATTTAACTATCGCCTGGAGCAAAACTAGTGATACTCCGTTCTCGATCTTTTCAATCTAATTAAAGATTCATTAAAACTCCACTTAGTTTTAATCTTTAACTGGGTTAAAGAATTAGTGTCATTTAAAACACGGTTCACAATAAACCCAAAATCACATTCCACTAATTATCGGGTTAAAGAACAAGTGTTATATAGAACACTGTTCACGATAAACCCAAGAATCAATTCAAATTCAATTCCAATTAAATATTATTTAATTGGTACACTTCATTAAATCTAAATAAAAGATTTAATCTTTTTTCTCAACTGGGCTTAAGAACAGTGTTAATGAAGACACCATTCACGACAAACCCAAATCACATTTGATATTCCATACAAGGCTCTGAATAGAAAATATATCGGCTTATATTCAATATCAAATTCTACAACCAATGAATATCGTATTGGAAATAACGATATATATATATGTATATCTTTCAAATTTCCATAACAACATCTGTATAATCACGAAATCCAACATCGAAATATTCCGAAGTCAATTTTGATTCAAATCCAATCCAATGCAATTATTGGAAATTCTGGTTACTTTTAAAACCCTTTTCAAATTCAATTTATTTATTTAAAAATAAATAGAATTATAATTCTAGTTCAAAACTAGTTCATTTCAATAAAAATCTATTTTTATCTTTTCAAATATGGAGTTTTTCATCCCAATTCTTCCCAAATCATTTCTTATGATTTTACACAAATTATAACTATTTTTAATAATTTTATCAAGGCCTGTACAGTCGATTTCCATCAACGGCCATCGAACTGCACTTACAGCGACCTTTTCCAAATTTGATTTGGACATAATTCCAAATCCAACCGTTAGATTTCTAATTTCTAATATTCGTTATAAAGCTCTTTTCGATACGAACCCAATGGTTCCGGTTTTAGGAGAATCCAATGGTCGGATCTCCCGTAATATCCGTTCGAAATCAATGGTCGAAATTCACGAACTACCGCGGCGCGGCGCGTTCTATTCAGGCCATTATATTATATATATAATATATATAATATATACTTCGTTGATTTCAATTCTAAACGTGCTTTATAAATCGTTTTAAATTCATTTTCAAAACGATTTCAACTTCTTTTCAAATTCAAATCAAAATTGAATTTTTCCTTATAAATTCGTTTTAAATTCACTTCAAATTGATTTCAATTCAAATTGATTTTTGATTCAATTTCAGTTCGTTTTCAATTCAATTCAATTTCAATTTGAATTCATTTCCATTCGATTTCAATTCGAATTTATTCCTATTCGGTTTCAGTTCAAATTTCAATTCTTTTCAAAATATCAGATTTTGAAATCACTTTCGATATTCATTATAAAATGAATAAAATCGATATAATTATCATTCACGTCAAAATGGCGTCAATATAATCAACCCGGCTTCATATATTTCTATTTTCAAATATTCTATTTCAAATATTTCTATTCAAATATTTCTTTTCAAATATGTCTTTTTCAAATATTTCTATTTCAAAACTGGAATGAGGCCAAATCAATTACCATATAATGTTAATTATATGGATTTTCTACAACACATGTATACAATAACAACGATGAATAATCAACCATCATCCAAAGTTCATTCTACACTGTATAAGCATCAAATATAAATATTCAACGCTTATAACAGCCTGTCAATCAATCGATCGACATACAACTAAACAACCGGGATTAGTGTACGTCAAATATCATCCCAATACCCGTGTGGGGTTTCAAACAATCAAACACAGATTTTATTTGTGCAGTTGGGCGATGTGTAAAATTTATCGTCCCAATCAATATCAGTCAAATGTGTGTATATAAACAAATCGACCGATTTGTTTATATTTATTTTTTTCATTTCATATACACGTTAAAAATTCTATTTTTAACTATAAAATATTTTCCACTATAAAATATTTTATTTCAACTATATAAATGTTTTATTTCATTTCACATCACACAATCAACTACACATCAAAATCAAACAATCAAGCATACAAGCCGTCCATGGTCTGTGGACGACGGGTGTCGGGTGCTACTAAACACTGTCTGCATCCTAGTATATATTTCTACTAGAAATAAAATTAAAAGGTGAGAAGTTCTCACCGATTAGCTAATCCAATCCCTCGACTCTTCTTATGTAGAAATCTTCGCCGTTCTTGCCTCTTGTCACTTTCTTTGGCCGTATTCTCTACATATGTAAAAATCGAATTTTTACTTTGCTATTCAATATATAAAAATTGAATTTTTACTTCGTTATTCAATATATAAAAATTGAATTTTTACTTCGTTATTCAATATATACAAATCGCGCCTTTTACTATATAAAGATTTTGCCTTTACACATTGAAAAATCTTATCCTTTATATGTTGAAAACCTGATTTTTCCTATGTTAAAAATCTGATTTTCCTTACATAAAAATCTACTTTATATTATGAATAATAAACAAAACAAAAAAAATAGAAAAGAAAATAAACAAAAATAAACAAGTGTTAAACACTTACAGTGTTTTGCCAGCGAAGGGGGGGGGGAAGGGGATTCACGGTGGGCGGAGCTAGGCGGCAGGGGAGGAAGAGGGGGAGGTCGTGCGATGGAGCTGGGGTGCGGGCGGCTAGGGTTTCGGGGCGGATTGGGCTCACAAGTTTTGGGGGTTGGGGGAAAGAAGAGGAGGAGGGAGGCACAGAGGTCCGGGAGGGAGGGGGGAGAAGAAGAGGAGGCGGCGACGATGGGGAGGCCTCCGGCGGCGGCGTCGACGATTGGGGGGGTTTACGCGACAGCGCGCCCTTTTTTTAATTTGATTTCTGTTGAAAGAAGAGAGAGAAGAGGGGAAGGGGGGCCTAGGTTATATAATATTTTATATATTTATTTTATTTCTAACACCAAAAAGCAACTTTTTATTTCCAACTCGAAATCGAACCCACCGACTATCGTCCATAGCTAATTACCCCCATTCCGAACACAATGGGATATGTATTGTAAGCTGATTCGACTTGTTTCGATCAGTTTCCGTTAAAATCAACATATAACTCTTTATATTGAATTTGAACGTGCATTTCAATTTACCGGGGCCACACACTAACTCAAAAAATTCCCGAAAAATATTTTCTAGCTTCGTATTAACGTTACAGTCCTAACAAAACTAATTTCGTCAAATTCTGAGACCGTTTGAAAAATGGCCATTTTCCAGTCGATTAAAATCAACTAAAACTGGTCAAACGCGTTTTCCTTTGCCACGCTCACATATTGATTCGAAAGATTATGAAATTTGGAACCTAACAATAATTTGACATCATGGATCCAACAAAAGTGGTTTTGTCGAAATCCGAGGTCGTTTGCAAAATTCCCATTTTTAAGGGCCTGAATTCCATAACGACTATTCAGAATTTTCAACTGGGCATATCTTTTGATTCCCGCTATGAAATTTTGATTTTCCGGATTTGTTGGAAAGATATTCTCAATTAGATTCCATTATTTTTTGTTTCACTAAAATCCGTCTTATTTTGAATCCTGTACATCCATTTGAAGTTTGAAATCGAATTATCGAACTACTGTGCTATTTTCAATTCCTTTTATATTTTAAAACAAATATTTATATTCCAACGACGATCTATATAAATATATTCGTTCGAATTCTATTCAAAATAAATTTCTCGTCGTTATTATTTAAAATAATTCATTTTAAATAATCAAAATTCACTAAAATTGCCAAAATAAAAATTTTAAACTGGCTCTGATTTCCGGGTTATTACAGTTATAAAAATATATGAAATAAAAATATGAATTTTTATTTATTTAATGAAGCAATTAAAATATAATTTTTATATTTGAACAACATGAAAAGAACTGCCTTGGAATTTCAAACAGATCCAGACGGTTTAGCAGTTCAAAAGCAAAGCACGGCGGAGTGGAACCCTCTGTGAGAACTTCTCACTTTTAATTTAATTTTCTTGTTAAAATATATACTAGGATGCTGACGGTGTTTAGTAGCACCCGACACCCGTCGTCCACAGACCTTGGACGACTTGTATGCTTGTTTGTTTGATTTTGATGTGTAGTTGATTGTGTGATGTGATGTGAAATGAAATAAAATATTTATATAGTTAAAAATATTTTATAGTTGAAAATAGAATTTTCAACGTGTATTTAAAATAAATATTTATAAACAAATCGGAGATTTGTTTATATACACTGATCTGATTGATATTGATTGGAACGATAAATTTTACAAATCTCCCAACTGCACAAATAAAATCTGTGTTTGATTGTTTGAAACCCCACACGGGTATTGGGATGATATATGACATGCACTAATCCCAATAATTAGTTGTATGTCGATCGATTGATTGACAGACTGTTATAAGCGTTGAATATTTATATTTGATGCTTAAACAGTGTAGAATGCACTTTGGATGATGGTTGATTATTTGTCATTGTTGATATATACATGCGTTGTATGGAAGTCCATAGAAATAAAATCTATGGTAATTGATTGGGCCTCATTCTAGTTTTGAAATAAAATATTTGAAGAGAACTATTTGAATAAAATATTTGAATAGAAATATTTGAAAAAGAAATATTTGAAATAGAATATTTGAAAATAGAAATATATGAAGTCGTGTTGATTAGATTGACGTCATTTTGACGTGAACGATATTTATATCGATTTTATTCATTTTATAATGAATATCGAAAGTGATTTCAAAATCTGATATTTTGAAAAGAATTGGAATTCGAATTGAAATTGAATAGAAATGAATTCGAATTGAAATTGAATAGAAATGAATTCGAATTGAATTCGAATAGAAATGAATTCGAATTGAAATTGAATAGAAATAAATTCGAATTTAAATTGAATTGAATTTAAAATGAACTGAAATTGAATTAAAAATCGATTTGAATTGAAATCAATTTGAAAAGAATTTAAAACAAATTTATAAGAAAAAAATTCAATTTTGATTTGAATTTGAAAAGAAGTTGAAATCGTTTTGAAAACGAATTTAAAATGATATATATAACACGTTTTAAAAGGAAATCGATGAAGTATATATTATAAAATGGCCTGAATAGAACACGCCGCGTTATGGTAGTTCGTGAATTTCGACCATTGACTTCGAACAGACATTACGGGAGATCCGACCGTCAGATTCTCCTAAAACTAGAACCGTTGGGTTCGTATCGAAAAGAGCTTTCCAATGAATATTAGAGATTTGAAATCTAACGGTTGGATTTGGAATTATGTCCAAATCAAATTCGGAAAAGGTCGTTGTAAGTGCAGTTCGATAGCCGTTGATGGAAATCGATTGTACGGTCCTTGATAAAATTATAAAAAAATAGTAATAATTTATGTAAAATCATAAGAAATGATTTGTGAAGAATTGGGATGAAAAACTCCATATTTGAAAAGATAAAAACAGATTTTTATCAAAATGAACTAGTTTTGAACTAGAATTATAATTCTATTTATTTTTAGATAAATAAATTGAATTTGAAAAGGGTTTTAAAAGTAACCAGAATTTCCAATAATTGAATTAGAATGGATTTGAATCGAAATTGTCTTTGGAATATTTAGATGTTGGATTTCGTGATTATACAGATAGCGTTATGGAAATTTGAAAGATATGTAGATATCGTTATTTCCAGTACGATTTTTGTTGGTCATATAATTTGATATGGAATATAAGCCGATATATTTTCTATTTAGAGCCTTGTATTTAATATCAAATATGATTTGGGTTTGTCGTGAATGGTGTCTTCATTAACACTGTTCTTAAGCCCAGTTGGGAAAAGGTTAAATCTTTTTATTTAGATTTAATGAAGTGTACCAATTAAATAATATTTAATTGGAATTAAATTGGTATTGATTTTTGGGTTTATCGTGAACAATGTTTTAAATAACACTTGTTCTTTAAACCAATAATTAATGGAATGTGATTTTGGGTTGTCGTGAACTGTATCTTCAATAATACTGTTCTTAGACCCAAAGGAGTTAAGAAAATCAGAAACTAACTGGATATTAGTTAAGTTGAATGGTTTCTGGGGTATTGATCTGATGTTGGTTTCGGTCTTCCGGGTTAATACTTAGTGAATTGCTCACTTACTAATTTACGATTTGGGACTGATTGAAATTTGATGTGATTTTGGGGTTTATCGTGAACCGTGTTTTAAATGACACTGATTCTTTAACCCAGTCAAAGATAAAAACTAAGTGGAGTTTTAATGAATCTTTAATTAGATTGAAAAGATCGAGAATGGAGTATCACCAGTTTTGCTCCAGGCAATAGTTAATTCTTTAATTAGATTTGAACGTGAAATGGTAATTGAATTTACCGATAACACTGTGGTGTTAGATAAGAAGTATTACCAGTTTTACTTCATGGGATGAATAGGTTGGGATTGGGAAATAAAATAAATGATCATTTCAGTGTGGATCGCTAATCCCGACTAGTTTGAATTGATATTCAAAAGTAGATTAAAGAATAAATTTAAAAGAATTTATCTTTGATAAAATTAATGGGAACCTTTCCCTAAGAATGTGAAATTTAGAAACTAACTGTTGGTTAGCTAAGTAGAACGGTTTTCTGGATATTGATCTGATGTTGGTTTCGGGCTTCGGGGTTAATATTAGGGGAATTATTCTCTTGATTAATTTACGGTTAGCGACTAATGAATTGGAATGAGGCATATGTTGTGTTTGTGTAACACTTGTTTATTATATACGTGAGTTATTCGGAAAGACCGTGTTTATCCCATTCTGATTAACTGATACGACAATATGTCGAAGATGAAGACGGTGGTCGAAGACCAGAGGTCTTCACGTCGTTTGGATAATTACTGTTGATCTTGATTGGGCCGTACACCCAAGAGGAGGGAATCAGTAGATGATCGTCCAGACGTACTTAGAGATCGATGGATATGCGGGGTACTAGGTGCCTCCGGTTTCATTCAGACCCAGAACGAACTTGTAAATGGACTGTGTGTCTGACATTGGATTTTATCTGTGTGATTGATTTCTATTAAATATATATATCTGTTTGGCGGCGTAGAATTTATTCTCTTGCTTAACGCCCTTCTCTGAGATGTACGAGCTCAAGGGTTCTATACTGATGGATATCAAACACATAAAGTGAATTGCCTGTGTGGCACGCCTAAGTGGAAAATGATCAAGGCTTCTGTTGAAAATCAAAGTCTTGTGGTTGATGATCAAAGCAAGGCCTTTGTGGCATAGCTTTGTGTAACGTTTACTTCACGAGTTTCACACTAGGTATGAACCAGAAACGGGAGAGGACATCAGGGAGGGCATGCGTTTCCTTCTAGTTAGAAGTGGCGTCAGTGGTTTTAAACGCCCTGACGAGTTTGACTTATGTGGTTGTTGGTTTGCGAGGCGCCTCGGATTTATCAGTGACTATATGAAGCCAATGGAGTCATTCGTTGGCTCATTTACGCCCCATAGGGCGGGGAGACGTATTGTTTAGGCATTATAATCCACTCCGTATGGACCGACCCTGACGATCCATGGGGCAATTGCGGTTGTTCCTGAGACATGGGCTAGATTGTCTCGAATTGGTGAGGATGATCCCTAGCCTCAGTTCATACCATAAAGGATAACCCAACTTCCAATATGACATTTTGCGGTTTTGATTGTATACCTATATATGGCGACATAGTGGTATAGGACATTCATGTCGCCTATGATTGATATTTATGATTGTATATAAAATCAGAAACTATCTGAAAACGAGCTAAGATGGGTGGTTTTCTGGGTATTAGTCTGATGTTGGTTTCGACTTTCGGGGTTAATACTTAGGGAATCGTTCTCTTACTAATTTACAGTTGGAGTTTGATTAAAAAATTTTAAACATGAAATTTAGCTTATCAAGCATTCTTTGGCTATTATAAGGTAAAACCCTATCCCCCGGCTTGCGTTGCATTGTGTGATAGGACCTGGGTCTTATAATAGCTTCATTTTTCTTTATTTAGCATTGCGATGTTGTTATATGCACTGGTACTCTTGGGAGGAAACCCGTTCCATGTTATACGGCGTGGTCCCTTGTTTTACCTAACTTTAAAATAAAGATTACTAACTATTTTAATTCTCACACCAGTCACATGAATGACTGGAGTTTATTGTTTTAACCTAAACTCTGGGTGCCCTTATTTTGACACGGGCAGCTAATACTTTTGGTTTTGCAGATTTATATTCACAGGATCCTGATTTACAGCTGGAACGATACTCGGAAAGCTTTGTATCCGCGTATTACTTCTAGTTGTGTATTGTATTATTTTCCGCTGCCATGTAATTTATTATAATCTATGATATTTTATGAACTGTAATATTTATTTATACTCTGTATATTCTTGTAATCTGATGGAATTGTTGTAATATACAATGAAATGTTCTTCTATTTGCGTTCTATTTTGTCGTGTTCTCAAGATAATCCGGGCTTTCCTTACCGGGGAAGTTCGTGTCGTTTCAGTTGGTATCAGAGCTTTGGTTTACAAGCTCAGAGAACAAGACACATTAGAACCATACAAAAGAATTCATCAGATATTGGATTAGTAATATCCAATGGGAATGACTCGTTAGAGATGGGATCAGTAGTATCCTAGAACAGTGTGAAGAGTATATTTTTAAAATGAAAACAATTTTTGTTTTGCAAAATTTAAATCAATTATTCGTATTTGATTATTTATTTTATATTGATTTGGACTTTCAGGTATATAGAAATTTTGCGTATACGTCTGATCCGCGTGTATTCGAAGTTTTAATATATTGGATAGATATAGAATCTCACTCTAGTCGCCCGGGTCTGATTCTGATGATGGCACGCCATCATCAGTGTTTATATTCAAGTAGCGAAGGTGGAATTTCTATATATTTCCAATTGACTGGTGTGAGAACCAAAATTAGATAGGGCCTATTGCTGTGATTTGGCATCAAAAATGTGATTTTTGACTATATATCAAACTTATGAATTTGAAATGATAATCAACTAATTGATTGCTGATAGTGTTGTTTGATTATTGTTTGGTTAATTAGAATGTTGAACCTTTAGCCAAATTGAATCATATAGCGAATTGTATTAGAAATTTATCGCATTTGCATGCATGTACATGTACTTACATTGAACAGGTCATAGCAAGGAGACTGGAGCAGAGAATAAAATTGCTTGCCCGACAAATAGGTACATGTTTGCCATAATTTACTGTTTTGTTTGGGTGATGATGATTTTATGAGCCGATTGGCTAGCCGCTTGGATTTTTCTTTTTTCTTTTTGAGATCAGAGGGCCTGTATGGCAATTTCTGGATTTTCCCGGTGCTCCCGGTGCAGGGGAGGTTATGGCGAAATTTTTCGAAAATTTAGGGTGTTAGCCAAATTTTTGAAAAGTTCTTAGAACCTTAAAAGTTGGAGAACTTAAGCCGTAGTGAAAATAATGAAAGTTGAGTTGATTTGTTAAACAACTTTCGGCTTCGTTCCTTTTCAGGGACGAAAATTTTTAAGTGGGGGAGATTGTAATAACCCGGAAATCTAAGCCAATTTAAAATTTTTATTTTGGCGAATTTAGCGAATTTTGATTATTTAAAATGAATTATTTTAAATAATATCGACGAGAAATTTATTTTGAATGGAATTCAAACGTATATAATTATTTGAATCATCGTTAAAATATAAATATTTTATTTTAAATATAAAAGGAATTGAAAATGGCGCGGTAGTTCAATAATTTGATTTCAAATGAATGTATAGGATTCAAAATAAATCGGATTTTAGTGAAACCAAAAATATTTGAATCTATTTGTGAATATCTTTCCAACGAATCCGAAAAATTGAAATTTCATAGCAGGGATAAAAAGTTATGTCCAGTTGAAAATTCAGAATGGTCGCTATGGAATTTCAGCCCTTGAAAATGGCCATTTTGCAAACAACCTCGGTTTTCGACGAAACCACTTTTGTTGGATCCGTGATGTCAAGTTATTGATAGGTTTCAAATTTCATAAATTTTCGAATCAATATGTGAGCGTGGCAAAGGAAAACGTGTTTGACCAGTTTCGGTTGATTTTAGTCGACTGGAAAATGGCCATTTTTCAAATGGCCTCAGAATCTGACGAAATTAGTTTTGTTAGGATCGTATCGTTAATACGAAGTTAGAAAATATTTTTTGGTAATTTTTCTAGTTAGTATGTGGCCCCAGTAAATTGAAATGCGCGTTCAAATTCAATATATAGAGTTATCTGTTGATTTTGACGAAAACTGATCGAAACGATCGAATTGGCCTACGTGGCATATCCCATTGTGTTCGGAATGGGGTAATTAGCTTGGGTTGATAGTCGGCAGGTTTGATTTCGAGTTCGAATGGAAAGGATACTTTATGGAATTCAAAAGTTCAAAATAAATAATAAATAAAATATATAAATCCCCTCCCTCCCCTTATCTCCTTCAGTCAAAGGAGAGCGAAAAAAAAGAACACGAAACAAACCCGACACCCGATCCTCCCTCCCAGATCCACCGTCGGCCTCCGCCTCCCACAGTCGTGCGCCAGGGCGCCGACCACCCCGCCTCCTCCCTCTTCCATCTCCTGCTCCTCCACCTCTTTTTATCCTCCTCTCTGAAAACGACCTCCACCGCGAAGCACAGCCATCGCCCGGACCTCGACGCCCCACCGTCGCTGCTCCGCCACACTCTCCGCCCAGGCGCCCCCTTCCTCTTCTCAATCCTCCCTTTCTCCGCCGCATACAAAACCCTGAGCCCCAGAACCGGCTTCCGGCGCCCAAATCCGCCACTCCTTAACCAACCTCTGACCAGTGCGGTGCTCCACCACCTCGCCGACATCGGTAGACAACCATTCCCCACCCCATGTTCGCTGTGAGTTGCTTTTATTATTCGTTTTGTTTTAATTTATTTTCAATGTTCAAATATGCTAAGGTTTTTTTATTTTACAACAGAAAAGATTGGATTTTTCTTCATACGAATTAAAATAAAGTTATGATTTTTATTTTAAATAAAGCTATAATTTTTAACGTGTTTAAGAAGAAATGATCATGAAGAAAAATATAATCTTTTTTATATGAAATGGTTTAGAAGAAAAATTCGATTTTGAATTTATAAAGATTTGATTTTTATAAAGTAAAAGTAATAAAAATATGATTTTTATATAATGAAGAATATAAAAATATTATCTTTATATAGTAAAGATTATAAAAATACGGTTTTTATATTATATAACTAGTAAAAATTCGATCTTTATATAAGGAGTAGAAATATAAAAGTGGAATTTTTATATAGAAAGAAGCGTTGTAAAAATATATGAAATAAAAATATGATTTTTTATTTATTGAATGAAGCAATAAAAATATAATTTTTTTATTTGAACAGCGTGAAAAGAACTGCCTTGGAATTTCAAACAGATCCAGACGGTTCAGCAGTTCAAAAGCAAAGCACGGCGGAGTGGAACCCTCTGTGAGAACTTCTCACTTTTAATTTAATTTTCTAGTTAAAATATATACTAGGATGCGGACGGTGTTTAGTAGCACCCGACACCCATCGTCCACAGACCATGGACGACTTGTATGCTTGTTTGTTTGATTTTGATGTGTAGTTGATTGTGTGATGCGATGTGAAATGAAATAAAGTATTTATATAGTTAAAAATATTTTATTGTTGAAAATAGAATTTTTACCGTGTATTTAAAATAAATATTTATAAACAAATCGGAGATTTGTTTATATACACTGATCTGATTGATATTGATTGGGACGATAAATTTTACACATCGCCCAACTGCACAAATAAAATCTGTGTTTGATTGTTTCAAACCCCACATGGGTATTGGGATGATATATGACATGCACTAATCCCAATAATTAGTTGTATGTCAATTGATTGATTGACGGACTGTTAAAAGCATTGAATATTTATATTTGATGCTTATACAGTGTAGAATGCACTTTGGATGATGGTTGATTATTTGTCGTTGTTGATATATACATGCGTTGTATGGAAGTCCATAGAAATAAAATCTATGTTAATTGATTGGGCCTCATTCCAGTTTTGAAATAGAATATTTGAAGAGAACTATTTGAATAAAATATTTTAATAGAAATATTTGAAATAGAATATTTGAAAGTAGAAATATATGAAGCCGTGTTGATTATATTGACGCCAATTTGACGTGAACGATATTTATATCGATTTTATTCATTTTATAATGAATATCGAAAGTGATTTCAAAATCTGATATTTTGAAAAGAATTGGAATTCGAATTGAAATTGAATAGAAATGAATTCGAATTGAAATTGAATAGAATTGAATAGAAATGAATTCGAATTGAATTGAATAGAAATGAATTCGAATTGAAATTGAATAGAAATGAATTCGAATTGAATTGAATAGAAATGAATTCGAATTGAAATTGAATAGAAATGAAAACGAACTGAAATTGAATTAAAAATCGATTTGGATTGAAATCAATTTGAAAAGAATTTAAAACAAATTTATAAGGAAAAATTCAATTTTGATTTGAATTTGAAAAGAAATTGAAATCCTTTTGAAAATGAATTTAAAACGATTTATATAATACATTTTAAAAGGAAATCAACGAAGTATATATCATATATATATATATTATATATATAATATAATGGCCTGAATAGAACGCGCCACGCTGCGGCAGTTCGTGAATTTCGACCATTGACTTCGAACAGACATTACGGGAGATCCGACCGTCGGATTCTCCTAAAACCAGAATCGTTGGGTTCGTATCGAAAAGAGCTTTCCAATGAATATTAGAGATTTGAAATCTAATGGTTGGATTTGGAGTTATGTCCAAATCAAATTCGGAAAAGGTCGTTGTAAGTGCAGTTCGATAGCCATTGATGGAAATCAATTGTACGGGCCTTGATAAAATTATAAAAAAATATAGTAATAATTTGTGTAAAATCATAAGAAATAATTTGTGAAGAATTGGGATGAATAACTCTATATTTGAAAAGATAAAAATAGATTTTTATCAAAATGAACTAGTTTTGAACTAGAATTATAATTCTATTTATTTTTAAATAAATAAATTGAATTTGAAAAGGGTTTTAAAAGTAACCAGAATTTCCAATAATTGAATTGGAATAGATTTGAATCGAAATTGTCTTTGGAATATGTTGGATTTCGTGATTATGTAGATAGCGTTATGGAAATTTGAATTATATATAGATATCGTTATTTCCAATACGATATTTGTTGGTCGTAGAATTTGATATTGAATATAAGCCGATATATTTTCTATTCAGAGCCTTGTATTTAATATCAAATGTGATTTGGGTTTGTCGTGAATGGTGTCTTCATTAACACTGTTCTAAAGCCTAGTTGGGAAAAGGTTAAATCTTTTAATTTAGATTTAATGAAGTGTACCAATTAAATAATATTAAATGGAATTGAATTGGTATTGATTTTTGGGTTTATCGTGAACAATGTTTTAAATAACACTTGTTCTTTAAACCGATAATTAATGGAATGTGATTTTGGGTTGTCGTGAACAGTATCTTCAATAATACTGTTCTTAGACCCAAAGGAGTTAAGAAAATCAGAAACTAACTGGAGATTAGTTAAGTTGAATGGTTTCTGGGGTATTGATCTGATGTTGGTTTCGGCCTTCGGGGTTAATACTTAGGGAATTGCTCACTTGCTAATTTACGATTAGGGAATGATTGAAATGTGATGTGATTTGGGGGTTTATCGTGAACCGTGTTTTAAATGACACTGATTCTTTAACCCAGTCAAAGATTAAAACTAAGTAGAGTTTTAATTAATCTTTAATTAGATTGAAAAGATCGAGAATGGAGTATCACCAGTTTTGCTCCAGGCGATAGTTAAATCTTTAATTAGATTTGAACGTGAAATGGTAATTGAATTTACCGATAACACCGTGGTGTTAGATATGAAGTATTACCAGTTTTACTTCATGTGGTGAATAGGTTGGGATTGGGAAATAAAATAAATGATCACTTCGGTGTGGACCGCTAATCCCGACTAGTTTGAATTGATATTCAAAAGTAGATTAAAGAATAAATTTAAAAGAATTTATCTTTGATAAAATTAATGGGAACCTTTCCCTAAGAATGTGAAATTTAGAAACTAACTGTCGGTTAGCTAAGAAGAATGGTTTTCTGGATATTGATCTGATGTTGGTTTCGGCCTTCGAGGTTAATATTAGGGGAATTATTCTCTTGATTAATTTACGGTTAGTGACTGATGAATTGGAATGAGGCGTATGTTGTGTTTGTGTAACACTTGTTTATTATATACGTGAGTTATTCGGAAAGACCGGGTTTATCCCATTCTGAATAACTGATACGACGATAAGTCGAAGATGAAGACAATGGTCGAAGACGGAGGTCTTCACGTCGTTTGGATAATTACTGATGATCTTGATTGGGCCGTATACCCAAGAGGAGGGAATCAGTTGGTGACCGTCGAGACGTACTTGGAGATCGATGGATATGCGGGGTACTAGGTGCCTCCGGTTTCGTTCAGACCCAGAACGAACTTGTAAATGGACTGTGTGTCTGACATTGGATTTTAGTCTGTGTGATTGATTTCTATTGAATATTTATCTGTTTAGCGGCGGAGAATTTTTTTCTCTTACTTAACGCCCTTCTCTGAGATGTACGAGCTCAGGGGTTATATACTGATGGATATCAAACACATAGAGTGAATTGCCTGTGTGGCATTCCAAAGTGGCAAATGATCAAGGCTTCTGTTGAAAAACAAAGTCTTGTGGTTGATGATCAAAGCAAGGTCTTTGTGGCATAGCTTTGTATAACGTTTACTTTGCGAGTTTCACACCCGGTATGAACCAGAAACGGGAGAGGACATCAGGGAGGGCATGCGTTTCCTTCTAGTTAGAAGTGGTGTCAGTGGTTTTACATGCCCTGACGAGTTTGACTTATGTGGTTGTTGGTTTGCGAGGCGCCTCGGATATAACAGTGACTATGTGAAGCCGATGGAGTCATTCGTTGGCTCATTTACGCCCCATAGGGCTGGGAGACTTATTGTTCAGGTATTATAATCCACTCCGTGTGGACCGACCCTGACGATCCATAGGGCAGTTGCGGCTGTTCCTGAGACATGGGCTAGATTGTCTCGAATCGGTGAGGATGATCCCTAGCCTCGGTTCATACCATAAAGGATAACCCAACTTCCAATACGACATTTTGCGGTTTTGATTGTATACCTATATATGGCGACATAGTGGTATGGGACATTCATGCCGCCTATGATTGATATTTATGATTGTATATAAAATCAGAAACTAACTGAAAACGAGCTAAAATGGGTGGTTTCCTGGGTATTAGTATGATGTTGGTTTCGGCCTTCGGGGTTAATACTTAGGGAATCGTTCTCTTACTAATTTACAGTTGGAGTCTGAATAAAAAAATTAAAACATGAAATTTAGTGTATCAAGCATTCTTTGGCTATTATAAGGAAAAACACTATCCCCCAGCTTGCATTGCATTGTGTGATAGGACCTGGGTCTTATAATAGCTTCATTTTTTTATTTAGCATTGTGTTGTTGTTATATGCACTGGTATCCTTGGGAGGAAACCCGTTCCGTGTTATACGGCGTGTTCCCTTGATTTACATGACTTTAAAATAAAGATTAATAACTATTTTATTTCTCACACCAGTCACATGACTGACCTGGAGTTTATTGTTTTAACCTAAACTCTGGGTGTCCTTATTTTGACACGGGCAGCTAGTAGTTTTGTCTTTGCAGATTTATATTCACAGGATCCTGATTTACAACTGGAACGATACTCGGAAAGCTTTGTATCCGTGTATTACTTCTAGTTGTGTATTGTATTATTTTCTACGGCTATGTAATTTATTGTAATCTCTGATATTTTATGAACTATAATATTTATTTATACTCTGTATATTCTTGTAATCTGATGGAATCGTTGTAATATACAATGAAATGTTCTTCTGTTCGCGTTCTATTTTGTCGTGTTCTCAAGATAATCCGGGCTTTCCTTACCAGGTAAGTTCGGGTCGTATACACTTATAATAGTATCAAATGATTTGTTTTTAAACGCACCAAGCATATTTGGATATTATAAGGGAAAACTCTCCGGCTTGCATTTCATTTGTGATGGGACCTGAGTCTTATAATAGCTTCATTTTTCCAAAAAGCATTGTGCTGTTTGTTTTATGCACTGGTATTCTTGGGAGAAAACCCGTTTCGTGTTATATGGCGTGGTTCCTTAATTTACTTTATTTTTAAAGTAAAGATTTAATAACTGATTTAGTTCTCACACCAATCACATGATTGACCTGGAGTTTATTGTTTTAACCTAACTCTGGGTGCCCCTATTTTCCACACGGGCAGCTAGTAGTTTTGGTTTTGCAGTATTATATTCACAGGATCCAGGATTTACAACCGAAGCTATATTCGGAAAGCTCTGTATCCGTGTATTTCTTTAAGCTGTGTTATGTATTATTTTTCCGTTGATTTGTAATTTAATCTCTGATATTTTTCTAATGTATATTATTTATTCATACTCTGTTATATTCTTGTACTCAGATGTAATTGTTGTAATAAGCAATGAAATGTTCGGTTGTTTGTGTTCCGATAGTCTTGTTCTCAAAGCAGCCCGCCTTCTTGTTCGGTTTAGGCCGGCCGGAAGTCCGAGTCGCTACATCGGGTTTATGGCCATTCTGAATAACTGATTTGACGATAAGTCGACGATGAAGACGGGGGTTGAGGACCGGAGATCTTCACATTGTTTGGATGATTACTGATGTCTTAATTGGGCTGTACACCCAATACAAGGTAATAAGTGGTGATCGTCCCGACGAACTTGGAGGTCGACCGGATATGCGAGGACCTCTGTCCTGTATTGGACATATGGGATGAGGAATAAGGTGCCTCCGGTTTTGTTCAGACCCAGAACGAACTAGTAAATGGATGTGTGCCTGACATTGGATTTTATTCTATGTTGATTGATCTCTATTAAATATATATCTGTTTGGTGGCAGAAAATTTATTCTCTTTCTTAACACCCTTCTCTGAGACATACGAGCTTAGAGGTTATATATTGATAGACATCACAATACTACGAAATAGGCCATTAGCCACGGTGTTTAACCTTGTTTGCGACCGTTTGACAACCATCGCATATGTGACTATCGCAAGATGTATAAATTTATTGCGATAGTTTTGAAACCATCGCAACATACAGGTTCCTGTGACGGGTATTATATAATAATTGTCATTGTAGGTTAATTCATTAGCGACGGTTTGTTTTACACCGGTAGCAAGAAACCGATATTTAACTTCAAAACTTTGATCTTATGCGACAGGCTTTAAAATATCTGACGCTATAAGTTCAGCATTTGCGACTATGTTTCATTTACAACAGTAGCAAATAACTTCTGAATTGAAAAGGCTAATCCAACCGCATTTGGTCTCGACCATTATGATTGTCAGCTGTCAATACAGTTCAACATTTTCTAGCTTATAAGCAATTCACAAAATATATGAATACAAGAAATACACACAACTCAAAAAAATATTATATCATTTGACAAGAAAACACTAACATTGATAACCATACGACAAAAATAGTTGAATGAGTCATAACCAGTCATATGCCAAGCTCCAACCAATACGTGTAAATACTTACGTAATACTTATTTCATTGGAAATTAACATTCTTCACCTGACTACAAAAGAACAAAATGGTACATCAGTTAAAACTTAAAAATAGCACAATTCGTCTTCGTGATTATTGACTTGAATCAGCATCTATCAAAAAAACCAACATGGCATTATTTTGACTGCAATTGAAAATATATCAAACAAAGAACCATAAATAGTGACATGAAAAGTCACAAATATATTAATAAGTAAGTAAGATGATGCAATTAGTTTGTAAATGTAAAATCAAATTCAGGCAATCAAGAATATTAAAAAAAAACACATACACAATATTGAAAACCTGCCAATTAGCTTATAAAGAAAAATAATTCACACACTTAAGTCTGGAGCTACAGGGCTGGGTTTCTGCACTTAAGTTCTATGCGATTAGTTTCCATACATCCTCTGCCTCCCATACAAAATGCAAAATCATGCAAACATAGTGAAAAAATGCCAACATATATAGTGAAAAGAACACAAACTCCATGGTCAATTCTTGTGATTTTCTGCATTTAGCAAAATCAGGCTCAGCATGTATTGAATATGGGAGGTGTATTTAAATATATATATAAATGTAATTTACCAATGGACATTCAATTTACAGCTCTATAGTCACAATGATATGCATTAAACTTATATTTGTTGATGAATATGAACCTATCGTAGAAGTGGAAGAATGCGGTCAAATGCAAACAAGTGAACAATGAAAGGTCAACGATAGCAGGAGCTTGAACAATGATAGGTTAGGAAACTAGAGCATCTATTATTTGTTGTCAACGCCCTTATGATAATTGCAGTCAGATCTGGTGTAACCCTACAGGTTACAAATATATGAATTTTTGAAAACTTTAGCTGAAGGTGGAGTACAATCTCAGTTTTCAGAGGAAGAAGTTAGCAATGCTTAAGGCATAAGTCTTGGTTCTTTAATAATCCATATGTTACAAGTTCTTGATGATATGTACAGAGCACAAAAAGATCTGATTAGAGATATGCATGATCACGATAACAATAAAAAAGAGTGGATTGATGAACTGAAAAGGCTTTATGAGACTCATGAAAGACTTCTTGATTTAGTGATGATATGAATTTAGAAAAACTCATCGACATATATAGAAATCAACACAATATAAGTGCCACATCTAGTCTGAATGATCCAGCTGTTGCAACTGGAATATTGGATCTTATATATGAATCTAAAGAAACACAAAAGGAGCCTGATGCAACTAACCCTGACTTAGCAATGGCTTGGGCCTTAGACGATGATGCTTGGGAGTTGAGTTTCTTGCTGGTGCTGGAACAGATGCTCCAAATGTCGAGGAAGAGCAAATAACATCGAGACAATATAATTTTATAATGTCGAGGAAAAGCAAACAAGTGAATAATGTAATATCAACTTAGACTTGTTTGAAGTATCTAATTAACCAACGAATAAGCCCATATAATGATATATGAATCAATTAGGCTACGATAGCATCAGCATAGAGGAAACTCTCGCCCTTACTGGCAGGTTCCTAGCAGCCGTGGTCGTGTAGATCACCAAAGGACTTCTCCATCCATCTAGACTCGTCGATCACTGCTAAATATAACAGCGATAATAGTTAGGTATCCACCCTTGCCGGGTTCGACATGCAGACCATGGGCAAACAACTAGCCTACATACTCAGAGGCGAGACCAAGTTCAAAAATCTCAAAAAAAAAAAGAACGACGTCGGATGGGTGGGTGACATTTTTAGAGAAGAACGTGGTTGCCGGGCTACAGGTGGAGGACCAGGTAACTGTTAAACGGGTCGGATTAGTGGGGAGTGCAGGCACGATCCAGTCGCAAGGGGATGTGGCCTACAGTGCTAATTTGGAGGCTTGGCTGAAGGAGAAGGACAACCCGGTAGGGCAGGTGTTGTGCACTTTAGGGCTGTCAGTGATGAAGCGGAGGGGGGACCTTGCCCTTGGGGTGAATATGCAGACGCAGATGGATATTGGGAGGAGGTCGAAGGTTGCCTTAAGGGTGAGTTTGAACAATAAGAGGAATGGGAAGATTACTATTTGTTGGGAAGATTGCAATAAATATTTGTCTCACATTGGCAAATATTATGGTATAGCACAACATATATATGAAGAGTTTGAATCAGAAGTTGTGAATTAAAAAGATGGACTAAGAGATGAACACAATTGCTTGGGCTGAAATGGCTTGGGCCTTGTAATGACCCGCATTGGCAGATGTATTATGATTAATTTATTTTATTATTGAAATGGTGGTTTAGAGGATTTAATGGCCGTGGAATTTAATTATGGTGAATATTTAATTTAAATAATAAATTAAAAATATATTTAATTCTGAAATAAACAAAATTGGCTGAAATGACGTTATGGTGTGAACCGGATCATCTGTGATATTTAATTCAGCTTGGAATTGAATTTGAATAACAAATATATTCAATTGTCAACAGTTGAACGTATAGTTTATAATATAATTAAAATAGAGCGCGTAACGACGCGGCAGTTCGCGATTTGGCGATTTGAACTTCAACTGAATGTACAGGATTCGTTTTAAATCGGATTTCTATGAAACAAGAAACGTGTGGAGCTGGTGGAGCATATCTTTCTAGTGGAAGAGAAAATCAGGATTTCGTCGTGTAGATTTTGAGATATGTCCAAATCAAATATCAGAAAAGTCGCTATAAAATCGTTTATCGACCATAACAGTTTATTTGATATAACTAGAGATCGGGTTTGAATTTAGACAAGGTTCTTTTGAGACATAGCAATAATTTAATTTTTAGAATTTTTCTGAAATTTTTAAATAAATTAAATAAGCAACTTTTTATTTGGAGTATTTTGCACCCTGTAATCAACATTTTGGGGTTTCACAATATGAGTCCATCTACCGGTATTTTTATATTTTTGGAATCCTGGCACATCGCTGATCACAATGGTAATATTGTTTCCGTTGTTCGTGGCTCGTATGTGTAGGAGATAGTATACAATGGGATATGTATATTTTCGTTTTTAAAGGGTGGAAAATAAGGCCACGCCCTCATCATTTTCAACCGCTAGTTATCTGTGGCCTCTAAACGAAAACGTAGTCCTTCAAAGCATCACAACAAAATGCTATAAGTATCCTGCATCTCCTAACCTAATTCACTTTCTACTTAAATTATCTAGCCGCCACTCTTTCTTCCAAAACGTGAAGAAGCCCTCTTTCAAAAATTCCAAACAAATAAGATCAAAGTCCTAAAATCATGAAAGCTTTGTTTTTGAAATACTGGTGAGATTTCCTTCCTCTCTATACCCATTTGGGTGGGTACGACTTCGGTTTCTCGTGTGCCAAAATGTACAGTGTGAGTTGCTTAAAACTAGGGTTGGGATTCTCGAAAGATCGAGGCGTTGATGGGGAAATCGAGTATGGGTTTGGATATCGTGGTGGGAAATGGCACGGTTTGGCCAAGTTCTGTAGGTTGCGGTTCACAAATGGGTGACGCGGGTCCTCTATTTCTCTACTCGACGGAAATGGGTTGCTGCATCGAGTACGGTGATTTTAGGATCGGGAGGAAGATATTTTGAAGTGAAGAAGTTTAGTGGCATTCGATCTTGAATCCGTGAAAGATTAGAGGAGGAGTTGGTCTTGGAGGAAATGGCAAGGGTGTTCGGTGGATTTGTGGGGAGCAGGTCACGGCAGGATGTATGGTGAGGAAGAGAACACGTTCGGGTCTGGTTATATTCAAAGGGAGGGTGGGCCTTAAGTGATGGGTAAAGGCCCATATTTTAATGAATTTAGTTTTTATTTAAATTCAAATAAATGTATGTATTAACATTAATATATCTTATCTTGACCATACGATATCAGAATCACGAACGGTCGGATCCGTTGGGACCGTATGGACGGTGGCTACACCACGGAACTAACTGGGAGTGGAGTGGAGCTCATTTGAATTTACGGCGAATTAAATTGTTTGATTCAAATCAAATAACAGTTTATCGTTCCTTAACGATGAACTGCAAATGTGAGTAAATCTCACTAACTCTGAACAGTTTATAATTTCATGTTGTATTTTTAAAACTATTAGATATTGGCTGATTGACTGTGTGTTGACTGTTTGATTGAACTGCTAGTCAGTTAGTTAAATATCTATATTGATTCTGTTTAACAGAATATATCATATGGAACTGAAAGTGATGTTATCTATATTGTTTAACATCTGTGATGCAGGAAAACAGGTTGGAGGAATCCGACTGGATTCCTCAACAGTTATTTTATTGTTTTTCATATATTGTGATATATGATGTGATATATAATCTGTTGTCGATTATATGTGTTGGGACGATACTGATCATCATGATTTGATATGTTGAATACCATAACATACCGAAATGTTGACAAGGGAAGATTTTCAAAGCGTATTTTGAAAATGAATTATTTATATAAAATCGATGGATTTTATATAGAAAAGGAAAAGAATTTTTATAAAAGAAATATTTATAAAATCAAAGGATAAGTTAGAATAAAAGGAAATCATTTGTAAAGTGAAGAACCGTTACTAAAAGTAAATCTTTATAAATGAATAGATTATTCGAAAAGGGAGTTAATCTATGTTAGTTAATCGATTAGAGAATAAAGTAAAAGGGAGTTAATCGATGTTAGTTAATCGATTTGAGAATAATGTAAAAGGGAGTTAATCGATGTTAGTTAATCGATTTGAGAATAAAGTAAAAGGGAATTAATCGATGTTAGTTAATCGATTAGAGAATAAAGTAAAAGGGAGTTAATCGATGTTAGTTAATTGATTAGAGAATAAAGTAAGAAGGAGTTAATCGATGTTAGTTAATCGATTAGAGAATAAAGTAAAATGGAGTTAATCGATGTTAGTTAATCGATTAGAGAATAAAGTAAAAGGGAGTTAATCGATGTTAGTTAATCAAGTAGATAATAAAGTAAAAGGGAGTTAATCGATGTTAGTTAATCAACTAGAGAATAAAGTAAAAGGGAGTTAATCGATGTTAGTTAATCAACTAGAGAATAAAGTAAAAGGGAGTTAATCGATGTTAGTTAATCGATTAGAGAATAAAGTTAAAGGAAGTTAATCGATGTTAGTTTAATCAATTAGATTTAAAGCAAATGAGTTAATCGAATATAGTTATTCGAATAGAAGCAAAGGAGTTAATCGAATATAGTTTATTCGAAGAAAGTAAAAGGAGTTATCAAATATAGTTTATTCGAAAGGAGTTAAGTGAAATGAGTAAATTAATAGCGTTAGTCAAATAGAGTTAACCCAATTGTGTTAGTCCAATAGAGTTAATTGATAAGGGTTAATCGAATAGAGTTAAGTGAAAAGAGTCAATCGAATATAGCTATTCGAAGGAGAGTTAAGTAAGGAAGTTAGTAAAAGGAATATAAAGTGAACTTTGCCTATTTTAAAGTTAGAAATGTTGTTCAGTTAAGGTCTGAGAGGTTGTTCTACCCCAACTTGATTGGCTTCGTTTTTAACTAAAGAATAGTTAAGGTTCGGCAGTAAAGGAAATGGTTTGAGTTGGCATAGCGATGTTTGTTTAAACATCTGTCTAAGTCCAATGAAGAAGCTTAGGAAATGTTTTCCAAATAAGAAACCAGAAATGTATTCTGATATAGAAAAAAAGGAATGGAAATGTTTTCCAACGGTAATAACATATATTTTCTAAATTTAGACAATAGCTAATGTTGAATATAGGGAAACAAGAGATGAAAAGTGAACTAAGGATATAAATGTTAAATGATGTTTGATCGATATAATTTCCATTTGGAAATAATATCGTTGTTTGCACACTTGTTTTATTCGATGGTTAAATCACATACTATCGAAGTTTTGACCATTTTAACGTTGTTAATATGGAGAGACCGGTTGGATTTTTATCCAAAGAACCACTCTGTATTGGCATAAGCGTTGCGAATCATATATGCCAAAGGAAATTGAAGACGGAGTTATGCAAGGGCTATCCTGTTTACAGAATAGTGCCTTCGGTTCATCCTGTTCCTTGGTGACTTGTATGGATGGATGTCTGACAGTATTTCCAGACGATCACGTATACTGATTTCTCCAATCGTACCAAGAGTGGAAGCGGAGAAGGAAACTTCTTTTAGCTAACACATATTGTATTGTTGAGGACGTCAATCGGTGATTGGATGGATTTGATGATGTGGCATTCAAAGTGAATCTGGTGTGATGATAAAGCGTAGCTTCTAGCCTCATCAACCGGTAAATGACAGAAATTGGGCAGGCAGCATGGCTAAGTCGGTCGCACCGAAGTAGGGTGTATAATCACCTGATCTAGAGTTTCATTTACTTCTAAAAATCTATTGTTGATGCTGTCCCATTCGAGAAACGGTTGCTGATCCCAGTCGTTGGTGATATACATTCGATACTCTCAAGCGAAATGAGTGGTCGGTCATGTGTGGCCGGGTTACAAGATGTTCTTGTTGAACCCATTGTATTCCTTTCTAGAGGTACACTAGCGAAAGGTGGTTCCATACCTTGTCATAGTTGGAAATCCATTACCCAATACGTGCTTGCGGTCTTGATTGTATACCATATATGTAGAACGTGAGATGAAAGCATTTCTGCTAGATGATTATTATATTGTGTTGATAGACATTATTATAATATCAAAAGGTTTTTGATATAAAGATATTTTGGATTCTCATAAGTGAAAAACCCGTTCCGTTATGCGGCGTGGTCTTATGAGATATCGTTTACTTGTTCGAACTGTTTTTAAACTGTTTTACTCATACCAGTCCCATGACTGACCCGGAGTTTACTTTGTTGTTTTCCCTAAACTATTGGGTGCCTAAATTTGTATGGGCAGTCAAGTAGTCGGGATTTACAGATACATTGAAGAGCCGGAGCAGGAGGCTTCAGGATCATATAGCTATTATTATTTCGCTGTGTTGTAAGTGCTGTACTTTGATAATGATATGTATATGCAAGTACAGATGTATATTTCAAGTTATGTTATATATATTATATGTTATTCATTCCGCTGTGAGGTTCGTGTTACTCTGATGTTGTGTTCTTCTTCTTCTATTCTAAGTTTCTACCTTATCTTTCCTCACCCTCTAATTTCTTTCACTAATTACTAGGATTTTCGATGTTTTGGTTATTCGACATCGAGTTTATGTCGATAACCAAAGTCGCTAAAAATCCGGGTCGTTACAGTTGGTATCAGAGCTTAAGTTAAGAATTACTTGGCTCTGTGGCGTGACTCGGTAGAGATAGGATTAGTAATACCCTAGACTGAGATTGAGTGTATATATACGAGTGAACGTATTTGTTATTGATATAAAAATTGTTTTATATTGTGGAGCTTCATTGGTTGAGCTGTCGATGAGTTCTGGTCGATCAGTTTGATCCACTGTATCGGTAGGAGTAAATAAACACTCGAATACGATGGGTCGACATGGTATTTTTTGGAAAGAGGGTAAATGAAAATAGTTTACCCAACGTGTATTTTGATATATATTGGATATATTTGCCGTTATTATAATCGAGTAAGATTATAAATTAAATGGTTATGTAAATAATCGATCAGAATTCATATAAGTGAAATACGTGAAATCAGATAAGTTAAATCTGAAATTTAAACCAGAATTTGAAGTTAAAACTCTGGAGAATTGGATAAGTGTTTGTAAATGGATTTGGATTAAAAATAAGGAAAATTTAAGATCCTGAGAGATTTTAAATTGTTTTACAAGCCGTGTGGATTATATTTTTTAAATGAATTTCAAAGTGGAAATGTTTAGAAATGGTTTTATAGTATTGAACTCACTTCGATCACTGGAAAATAGACTCTGATGATGACAGCTGCATCATCAATATTCATTTTCGAGTTGTAAGTGACGAATTACTACCAGAGATACTGTTTTGAATTTGTTTTGGGAAAGACAAGTTGTGTTGAATTTCAAAACGGGATTTATAATATAGATTTGAAATATTAACTTGTTTTAAAGGAAATAAAACGAGAAGTTCCTTTATAAATGAAGTTTATAAATAGTCCTTTTATAAACGAAGTTTATAAATGAAGTGAAAAGAATTATCATTGGATAATTCAGAAATAAAAATACAAGTGCGAAATTGAAAGGGAAATCTATTTTCCAAAGGTAGAAATATCAATTTCAAAGGGAATTGAAATCGAGGCTTATTTAAAGAATAAATAAAGAAAGTTGAAAAGGAATTTGAATAAAGAAGATTTGAATAATGGAAATTTGAATATAGAATTCAAATAGTTTGAAATGAAATTTGAATGTAGAGGATTCAAATAGAATTGAAAATGAAATTTGAATAAAGAAGATTCAAATAGAATTGAATTTGAAATATGAATATAGAAGATTCAAATGGAATTGAAATGAAATAAAGAGAATTCAAATAGATTTGAATATAGAAATTCAAATGGAGTTTGAAAATAGATTTGAATAAAGGAAGTTCAAACATAGAATTTGAATAAGAGATTTGAAACGAAATTCAAATATAGAATTTGAATAAGAGATTTGAAACGAAATTCAAATATAGAATTTGAATAAGAGAATTGAAATGGAATTTGAATATAGGAAATTCAAATAAAATTGAAATGGAATTCAATTAGTTGATAAACAAGTTAAACCTATATTTGAACATGTATATTCAAATAAAAAGGTGAAATAGGTAAACCAGTTAATTAGCCATTAGTAAATAGTTCTTGAATTGAATTTGAACTTTAGATAAGTAAAGGGGACTGGTAAATATATATTTGAAATCGAATATGAAACCTGAGCTTGAAAAAGTAGAATTTGATTAGTTTATAAGCAAGTTAAAATATATTTGAACATGTCATGTTCAAATATAAAAGAGAAATAGACTAAAGTGTTAATTAACAAATTAATTAATAAATTAAGTTAAAACAATCAGGTATAGTTAAAATAAATGGGGCAGGTATAAATATACATGAGATAGGTATGGATAAGGTTAATGAAGGTATATAAATAGAATGCTCGACAAAGGTATGTATTTAATTCATATATGAAATTTTATGCGCCGTATCGGCTAGCCGTTTGGCTTTTTCTTTTTCATTTGGATTGGTGAGGGCCATGGGAGGCTATTTGAAATATCCCGATGCTCCTGGTATAAAGGAGGTTATGGCAAATTTTTCTGGGAATTTAAGGAGTTAGAATATTTTTAAGAAGTTTGATAGTTAGAAATCAACGTATCGATATATATATATAGAAGTCGATAAGGAAACGAACTTAGAAATAGAATAGTAAAATCAAAAAGGAAGATAGGAATAAAATCTCGTAAGAATAGAAAGAGGAAGCGTATACGTGTATAAAATGAATAAGTAGTTGTATGGTATTGATTATTCGAGCAAGTAGTCATATCTGTTTTGACGTTATAAATGTTATTCAGTCAAGGTCTGAGAGGTAATTATACCCCAACTTGATTGATTTCATTATTAACAAATAAACAGTAAGATTTCAGGCTCGAAGATTAATGTTGAATAAGAGTTAGTTGAATATAGTATTTAGGTTGTCGTAACGATGTTTTACACAACATCCGTTTTAACCCAAAATAAGTGTAAGCTTGGAGATACAATAAAGAATATTTCCTAAGTATAGAAATAAACGAGATCGGAAAAGAGATAAATAATTGGAGTATTTTCCAATTATAAATAGCATATATTTTCTGAAGTTTAGAAAATAAAGGAAGGCGATATTCGGAAATGTTTTCCGAATAACATAAAAGGCCAATATGGTTGTTGAAAATATTTGGTTAACAAATATTGATAAAGAAATAGAGAAGTGATTTAACTAATGGAATATTAATTATGGGCTCAGTTGAATTTCAAAAAGGAAAATTTGATTTTTGAAAAAGTAAACTGTTTAAAATTCCCAGGAAGAGACTGTTTGAATTAAGAACAAATTTAAATAGAAATTTGCGGAAGTAAGCTGAAATTGAATTGAAACAGTTAAGTGAAAACTGAATGGAAATAGAACAATATCAGGAAAAATTTATTCTTGAATAAAATTGGATTGTCGAGATAAGAATCTGAAATGAAAATTGGATTTGGAAGTTAAGAGTTTGAAATCGAGAATGGAACTCGAATTTGAAATAAAATTCAACTTAGGATATAAGCGAATGGTTGTGTCGTGGATAAAAGAAGATGGGGATTTGATTGGGATGATCCTTGTATCCGTTGAATTGATAACAGGTGAAAGGATATAATGATATGTCGACAAAAGGTACAAGTTTATATTTCTATTGGATATAAGATTTATGATCCGAATTGGCAAGCCGCTTGGCTGTTTGATTTTCTTTTGGTATGGAAATGGCCCGGGGAGGCGAGTTGGAGTTTGACCGATTGACCAGTACAAAGGAGGTGCTGGCGAAATTTTTCGAAGAGTTAAGGCATTAGAAAATTTTCGGGATTTTTGAAAACTTTCTTTGATAAGAACTAATTAATATTTAATTGAATTTAAATTGGTTTAGTGAAACTGAAAGTAGGAAGTGAACAAATATGTTCTAACCAGTCGATAGGGTCGTCCTCTACCTTTTAGCAATTTCGAGGACGAAATTATTTTAAGTGGGAAAGATTGTAATGACCCGCATTGGCAGAGGTATTATGATTAATTTATTTTATTATTGAAATGGTGGTTTAGAGGATTTAATGGCCGTGGAATTTAATAATGGTGAATATTTAATTTAAATAATAAATTAAAAATATATTTAATTCTGAAATAAACAGAATTGGCTGAAATGACGATATGGTGTGAACCGGATCATCTATGATATTTAATTCAGCTTGGAATTGAATTTGAATAACAAATATATTCAATCGTCGACAGTTGAACATATAGTTTATAATATAATTAAAATAGAGCGCGTAACGACGCGGTAGTTCGCGATTTGGCGATTTGAACTTCAACTGAATGTACATGATTCGTTTTAAATCGGATTTCTATGAAACAAGAAACGTGTGGAGCTGGTGGAGTATATCTTTCTAGTGGAAGAGAAAAATCAGGATTTCGTCGTGTAGATTTTGAGATATGTCCAAATAAAATATCAGAAAAGTTGCTATAAAATCGTTTACCGACCGTAACAGTTTATTTGATATAACTAGAGATCGGCTTTGAATTTAGACAAGGTTCTTTTCAGACATAGCAATAATTTAATTTTTAGAATTTTTCTGAAATTTTTAATAAATTAAATAAGCAACTTTTTATTTGGAGTATTTTGCGCCCTGTAATCAACATTTTGGGGTTTCACAATATGAGTCCATCTACCGGTATTTTTATATTGTTGGAATCCTGGCACATCGCTGATCACAATGGTAATATTGTTTCCGTTGTTCGTGGCTCGTACGTATAGGTGATAGTATACAAAGGGATATGTATATTTTCGTTTTTAAAGGGTGGAAAATAAGGCCACACCCTCATCATTTTCAACTGCTAGTTATCTGTGGCCTCTAAACGAAAACGTAGTCCTTCAAAGCTTCACAACAAAATGCTATAAGTATCCTGCATCTCCTAACCTAATTCACTTTCTCCTTAAATTATCCAGCCGCCACTCTTTCTTCCAAAACGTGAAGAAGCCCTCTTTCAAAAATTCCAAAAAAATAAGATCAAAGTCCTAAAATCATGAAATCTTTGTTTTTGAAATACTGGTGAGATTTCCTTCCTCTCAATACCCATTTGGTTGGGTACGACTTCGGTTTCTCGTGTGCCAAAATGTACAGCGTGAGTTGCTAAAAACTAGGGTTGGGATTATCGGAAGATCGAGGCGTTGATGGGGAAATCGAGTATGGGTTTGGATATCGTGGTGGGAAATGGCACGGTTTGGCCAAGTTTTGTAGGTTGCGGTTCACAAATGGGTGACGCGGGTCCTCTATTTCTCTGCTCAACCGAAATGGGTTGTTGCATCGAGTACGGTGATTTTAGGATCGGGAGGAAGATATTTTGAAGTGAAGAAGTTTAGTGGCATTCGATCTTGAATCCGTGAAAGATTAGAGGAGGAGTTGGTCTTGGAGGAAATGGCAAGGGTGTTCGGTGGATTTGTGGGGAGCAGGTCACGACAGGATGGATGGTGAGGAAGAGAACACGTTTGGGTCTGGTTATATTCAAAGGGAGGGTGGGCCTTAAGTGATGGGTAAAGGCCCATATTTTAATGAATTTAGTTTTTATTTAAATTCAAATAAATGTATGTATTAACATTAATATATCTTATCTAGACCATACGATATCAGAATCACGAACGGTCGGATCCGTTGGGACCGTATGGACGGTGGCTACACCATGGAACTGACTGGGAGTGGAGTGGAGCTCGTTTGAATTTACGGCGAATTAAATTGTTTGATTCAAATCAAATAACAGTTTATCGTTCCTTAACGATGAACTGCAAATGTGAGTAAATCTCACTAACTCTGAACAGTATATAATTTCATGTTGTATTTTTAGAACCATTAGATATTGGCTGATTGACTGTGTGTTGACTGTTTGATTGAACTGCTAGTCAGTTAGTTAAATTTCAATATTGATTCTGTTTAACAGAACATATCATATGGAACTGAAAGTGATGTTATCTATACTGTTTAACATCTGTGACGCAGGGAAACAGGTTGGAGGAATCCGACTGGATTCCTCAACAGTTATTTTATTGTTTTTCATATATTGTGATATATGATGTGATATATAATCTGTTGTCGATTATATGTGTTGGGACGATACTGATCATCGTGATTTGATATGTTGAATACCATAACATATTGAAATGTTGATAAGGGAAGATTTTCAAAGTGTATTTTGAAAATGAATTATTTATATAAAATCGATGGATTTTATATAGAAAATGAAAAGAATTTTTATAAAAGAAATATTTATAAAATCAAAGGATAAGTTAGAATAAAAGGAAATCATTTGTAAAGTGAAAAACCGTTACTAAAAGTAAATCTTTATAAATGAATAGATTATTCGAAAAGGGAGTTAATCGATGTTAGTTAATCGATTAAAGAATAAAGTAAAAGGGAGTTAATCGATGTTAGTTAATCGATTTGAGAATAAAGTAAAAGGGAGTTAATCGATGTTAGTTAATCGATTTGAGAATAAAGTAAAAGGGAGTTAATCGATGTTAGTTAATCGATTAGAGAATAAAGTAAAAGGGAGTTAATCGATGTTAGTTAATCGATTAGAGAATAAAGTAAAAGGGAGTTAATCGATGTTAGTTAATCGATTAGAGAATAAAGTAAGAAGGAGTTAATCAATGTTAGTTAATCGATTAGAGAATAAAGTAAAAGGGAGTTAATCGTTGTTAGTTAATCAATTAGAGAATAAAGTAAAAGGGAGTTAATCGATGTTAGTTAATCAATTAGAGAATAAAGTAAAAGGGAGTTAATTGATGTTAGTTAATCAATTAGAGAATAAAGTAAAAGGGAGTTAATCGATGTTAGTTAATCGATTAGAGAATAAAGTTAAAGGAAGTTAATCGATGTTAGTTCAATCGATTAGAGTTAAAGCAAATGAGTTAATCGAATATAGTTATTCGAATAGAAGCAAAGGAGTTAATCGAATATAGTTTATTCGAAGAAAGTAAAAGGAGTTATCGAATATAGTTTATTCGAAAGGAGTTAAGTGAAATGAGTAAATCAACAACGTTAGTCAAATAGAGTTGACCCAATAGTATTAGTCCAATAGAGTTAATTGTTAAGGGTTAATCGAATAGAGTTAAGTGAAAAGAGTCAATCGAATATAGCTATTCGAACGAGAGTTAAGTAAGGAAGTTAGTAAAAGGAATATAAAGTGAACTTTGCCTATTTCAAAGTTAGAAATGTTGTTCAGTTAAGGTCTGAGAGGTAGTTCTACCCCAACTTGATTGGCTTCATTTTTAACTAAGGAATAGTTAAGGTTCGGCAGTAAAGGAAGGTTTGAGTTGGCATAGCGATGTTTGTTTAAACATCTGTCTAAGTCCAATGAAGAAGCTTCGGAAATGTTTTCCAAATAAGAAACCAGAAATGTTTTCTGATATAGAAAACAAGGAATGGAAATGTTTTCCAATGGTAATAACATATATTTTCTAAATTTAGATAATAGCAAATGTTGAATATAGGGAAACAGGAGATGAAAAGTGAACTAAGGATATAAATGTTAAATGATGTTTGATCGATATAATTTCCATTTGGAAATAATATCGTTGTTTGCACGCTTGTTTTATTCGATAGTTAAATCACATACTATCGAAGTTTTGACCATTTTAACATTGTTAATATGGAGAGATCGGTTGGATTTTTATCCAAAGAACCACTCTGTATTGGCATAAGCATTGCGAATCATATATGCCAAAGGAAATTGAAGACGGAGTTATGCAAGGGCTATCCTGTTTACAGAATAATGCCTTCGGTTCATCCTGTTCCTGGGTGACTTGTATGGATGGATGTCTGACAGAGTATTTCCAGACGATCACATATACTGATTTCTCCAATCGTACCAAGAGTGGAAGCGGAGAAGGAAACTTCTTTTAGTTAACACATAATGTATTGTTGAGGATATCAATCGGTGATTGGATGGATTTGATGATGTGGCATTCAAAGTGAATCTAGTGTGATGATAAAGCGTAGCTTCTAGCCTCATCAACCGGTAAATGATAGAAATCGGGCAGGCAGCATGGCTAAGTCGGTCGCACTGAAGTAGGGTGTATAATCACCTGATCTAGAGTTTCATTTACTTCTAAAAATCTATTGTTGATGCTGTCCCATTCGGGAAACGGATGCTGATCCCAGCCGTTGGTGATATACATTCGATATACTCAAGCGAAATGAGTGGTCGGTCATGTGTGGCCGGGTTGCAAGATGTTCTTGTTGAACCCAGTGTATTCCTTTCTAGAGGTACACTAGCGAAAGGTGGTTCCATACCTTGTCATAGTTGGAAATCCATTACCCAATACGTGCTTGCGGTCTTGATTGTATACCATATATGTAGAACGTGAGATGAAAGCGTTTCTGCTAGATGATTATTATATTGTGTTGATAGACATTATTATAATATCAAAAGGTTTTTGATATAAAGATATTTTGGATTCTCATAAGGGAAAAACCCGTTCCGTTATGCGGCGTGGTCTTATGAGATATCATTTACTTGTTCGAACTGTTTTTAAACTGTTTTACTCATACCAGTCCTATGACTGACTCGGAGTTTACTTTGTTGTTTTCCATAAACTCATGGGTGCCTAAATTTATATGGGCAGTCAAGTAGTCGGGATTTACAGATACATTGAAGAGCTGGAGCAGGAGGCTTCAGGATCATATAACTATTATTATTCCGCTGTGTTGTAAGTGATGTTCTTTGATAATGATATGTATATGCAAGTACAGATGTATATTTCAAGTTATGTTATATATATTATATGTTATTCGTTCCGCTGTGAGGTTCGTGTTACTCTGATGTTGTGTTCTTCTTCTTCTTCTATTCTAAGTTTCTACCTTATCTTTCCTCACCCTCTAATTTCTTTCACTAATTACCAGGATTTTTCGATGTTTTGGTTATCGACATCGAGTTTATGTCGATAACCAAAGTCGCTAAAAATCCGGATCGTTACAGTCCTATAAATTATTATGGGTCAAAAGATGGGCACTTGGGGCACGTGGGCGCGTGCGTGACCGTACGGATCAGATTCGAATGTTCCAAACAGTCATGATTTTTGAACGAACGGACACAACCATTCGCACACAGCTGTCTCCAAACGGCTACACCCCTTCGGTCCTTATATTTTCACTCTTTTTTTGCATCTCAGGTCAATCTTCTTTCTTCCTCTTTTCTGCTTCTATAACACCATTGTTTGTTGTATCCTGGAGGAATTTCGCTTCGTGAATACTAAAAGTAGTGGGGGCGAATTATTCCTTAAGGATAGCGTTTAACATGTGCCTCAAACGACTTTTCCTGATTTATCTTCTACTGTAAATTCGATTTCTCAACATTCTTAAGGAATTATCATGGCGTCCTATGAGTCAACGTACAAGATAATGAATCAGGAATTCACCAAATTGGAGCCTTTTGATGGAACTAACTACACCCACTGGCAAGACAAGATCATGTTCCTCTTGACCACGCTCAAAATTGCATACGTTTTTAATGATAACTTGGAGCCGATACCACCACCGACTGAAAAGGACACTGCTGAAATCATTGCTAAGAGAAAGAAGCGTGAAGAAGATGAAGTTGTTTGCAGAGATCATATACTTAATACTCCATCTGATCGGTTATATGATTTGTTCACTTCTGTCAAGCCGTCGAGAGAGATATGGAAAAGTTTAGAGGCCAAATACAACAATGAAAAACAAGGCGCAGATAAGTTTTTAATTTACGAATTTTTTTGAATTTAAGATGCTTGACAACACCTCTGTTCTGGATCAAGTTCACGAGTTACTGGTTATATTTAATAATTTAAAGGATGTTAAAATTAACATTCCTGAACCACTGCAAGTCGGGGCTGTTATGGCAAAACCTCCGCACTCATGGAGTGACTACAGAAAAAAGCTAATGCATTCCACAGAGGATTTCTCTATGGAGCAGATTCAAAAGCATCTTCGCATTAAAGAAGAAACCAGAATCTGTGAGAAAAAGATATTTGAATCTGATTCAAATATAAACACTGTAGTCAACGACCAAAAAGGTCATAAAGAATCTGGAAAGCGGAAAAGGGATGACAACTAGAAGAAATCCAGTAAAAAGGGAAAGGATTGTTATTTCTGTGGAAAACCTGGCCATTTCAAAAGAGACTGCAGATTTTTTAAGAGACAAAAGAAGGAACATGGACAGACTTCGAACCAAGGAAAGAAGAACTCAGAATCTTCACTCAAAGCAAATATGGTTCAACAAGACGAGTCCGAAATTGTTGCAAAGATATTAAAGTTGAATGTTGACATGGTGACCGAATTAAACATGGCTGATAACACCAAGGATACTGATTGGTGGTATGATTCTGGTGCTACCATACACGTCTGCAACAATAGAACAATTGTAACGTCCCGCATTTTTGTCGGTGGGTATTTGAATATTTAGATCATTTTAAATATTGAATTTGTAATATAAGTGGATTTATATATTAACTAAAACGAAGTTGAACGTATAAAGATATATATTAATTATAATCGAGCCCATAACGACGCTGCAGTTCGTAATTTAATGTTCTGAACTTCAACTGAGTATACCGGACTCATTTTGAATTGGATTTCTTCGAAACAAGAAGCATTGGAATCTGTTGAACTGTATCTTTCCAACAGAAGTAAAAAAAAACAAGATTTCGTTGTGTAGATTGCAAGATATGTCCAAATCAAATATTCAAAAAGTCGCTATGAAATCTTATATCGACCGTAGTGGTTATTTGAATATAACTTGATATCGTTTGCAAATCGGAACAAGGTTCTTTTGAGGCACAGCGATAATTTAATTTTTGGAATTTTTCTATAATTTTTAATTAATTAAATATGCAACTTTTTATTTGGAGTATTGTGTACCCTATATCGGTATTTCGGGGTTTCAAAATATAAGTTAAACTACCGATATTATTATATTTTTGGGATCGTCGCACCTCGCTGAATACGACTGTACTTTTATTTCTGTCTATAACGGTTCGTGCGTGAACAGAAATTTTCACATCAAGGTACGCTAACTTTATAATTTAAACCAAAATCAAAGCGATATACCAAAGCAATTTTTCCTGTCACGAGTGTATGTCTTCATACATTAAACTGAACCTCAATGCCCATTTCAAGTTGTTGAACATACATTACGGCTAGCAGAGGCTTCCACTCATCTACCTAAATATTTATTTATTTAGAGAGCCCTGTACCCTATTCCTTGTGTCATGTATTCATCAAGATTAAATAGCATGAAGACAACGTGGTACTCCTACTCTCTACGCATGTGTGTCCCCTAAACAATACAAGATAAAATTATATATAGAATGCTATACGGTGTAACTATAATCTATCCACGCAGCTAAGTAAAGCCATCACCCTAAAAATCCTATATACATAACGCTACAGATTCTGCTATTCACACAGGCTTGTGTTGGAAATATAAACTACAGACTACCCTAAAAGCATGGCTACAGTTTCCCTACAGTTCCTACTGCGTTTGGTTTAAGCAAACAACCCCATACCTTAACCATGAAGCAAGCACATATAATATTTTTGAGCTTGTCCTTGCATAGACCCATGTGGTTGCCAACTCTAGCTTATCACAAAACTTCTTCCCTCGTACATATATATTTATATATACATCAAAATATCATTGTACATCTTTTTCTTAGCTATGAAGAAAACTTTAATAGTAGGCGCTTCACTAGAAATGACCTATACACTGGAGCCATCATACCCTAACTACTACTACCTATTGCTTAACCGTTAAGAATATCAATACTATAAATATATGCGACTTCCTCCTAGTTTCTCCTCAGCAGAACGAATGAAAACAAAATGGCGGAAATAATGTTATGAATACAAGCTTTTACTGGAGATAAATTGAAGATGGCAGATAGGAGCGGCAAGGTGATACAGGAGTTCGAACAGCTTTTTGTTCACTGCCTGTTGCCGTGGGGATTTTAACATGTGCATGGCGCATGAGGAAAAGCTCGAGTTCAAAACAGTGGTTTCGGCGTTAGAAGTGGAAGCATTCAGCTACAGTGAGGGCTGAGGCACGGAATGTGTAGGAGGCCGCCGGAGTTGTGACGGTGTACCGGTAGTGTGGCAGCGGTAAAGGAGAAGAGCTCCGGCAGTTTAGTGTTGATATGGTGTGGACTGTGTGGGATCATTTCGTGAGTGGGATGAAGAGCATGCAGCAAAGTAAAAGAAACGAAGAGAGAAGGATACGCGGATGGGTGTGTGGCACGTTCTGGAAGGATGCATGAAATAGAAACTGTGAAATAGTTTAATGAAGAGTATGTCTTCATTCTTGGGTCCCTGTAGCTAAACGAAAAAGGGAGAGAAGCACTTTGTAATATCTTCTGGGCTTCTGATTGTAGAATTAAGTTGGATTATTAATTAGCGCAAATATCCAAAGGATGGGATCGGAAAACAGGGGAAGACAGTGTATACTGGAAGTGTGAGTGGTGAAGCACGGTGTGGTTGCGTGTGATACATGGTGAGGGAGAGTTCAAGGTGGTTTCAGTGTTGAGCAAAAATGGTGCGTGGAAGGAAGGTTTTCAAGTATAGGTGAAAGTGGACATATATACTCGAGTTAGCAACATGGTGGAGTAATGAAGCCGATGGGGACTGAACTTCTTACTGTTTAGTTTTCTTAGAGATGGCGTCGATGGAAAGGAAGTTAAGAAGCTGGGGGTATACAACTGTATAGGTTTGTTGCTTGAACTAGAGCTCGCGTTTGGTGATGAAGGAGAAGCATCAAGCAGTTTGTGGTCTGGGTTTACATGTGAAGTTTGGGCCAATATTTTTCAGTAAAGCCCATTTACCTAAGTTTAAAGCCCATGTATATAAAAGGAGAAATGCAGTATAATGAATTTGTGAAGGGAGATCAACGTGGAAGAAAGCAAAAGTGTAACTTAGTCCATCAAGATCGTATGAACGGACTATACGTTGTTGCCTCATTACGGTTACAGGAAGAGGATGTTGGGCTTGCTCGGCACGTGGACATGAAGAAATGATTTAAGAGAATCGCCAAAATCGAGCTTTGGGAATTTCATGACAAAAGTGAACGTCGGGTTTAATCAACTGACGCAAATCGTTATTTAATGGTTAATGCGCAAAGGTGAGTAAAATCACTAACTCTGATCTATTTTTATAATTATATTTTAATGTTGTTTGAATGTTGTGTGATGGTCGATTAGGTAAATTACAAGTAATTTGGTTGAATATTATATACCGTTACATATGTACACACCATCGGTTAGACACTGATTCCATCGATTAGAATATCCCCCAGTATAGAGTTAGTGTAAATTGTGTTGACTGACATTTGTGGACGCGGGAAACCGGTTAGAGGAATCCGACCGGATTCCTCGATAATTATATGTACTGATTGTTTGTATGCTCTGTTTGAACCCGAATTCCATTTAAAACCCGGTGTGAATATTGATGTTGAACGGAAATTCAACGTTTGTTCAGATTAAATAAATAAACGGTATCAATTTAGAAGGTGACATCAGTCGATTGTAAACCCGTCGTTTTGAAGTTGATTGGCCATCAGGCAAATCAACGAAGTTAATTGTAAAAATTATATTTTTATAATTGAAGTGAAGTTTTAAATTATAATAGAAGTTCTATTATAAACCAGTATTTTAGAGTTCGTTTTATAAAGTAAATAACAATGATTTGTTGACATTTAAGTAAGTTTATAAAGCAGAGATTATCCAATGATTAAATATTTGGATAATTATATTTAAGATAAACAATATTAGAAATATTATTAGATTAATTATATAAATCTAATGAGAAGTAATTAAGATCAGTTAACGAGTTTACTGATGAACTGGAGTTGATTTAATCAACCGTTATTTGGAAAATGATTATTAGATTAATTGGCCTTTAATTAATCTAATAAAACAGTTTAGAAATAAATGAGATTTAATTACCTTTTAATTTAATAAGTTATAAATAGAACGATGGAATGAAATGAAAGCGAAGAGTAAATGCTTAAAAATAAATAATAATAAACAATGAAGATTTCAAAGGATGAATATGATGTTATAGAACCGTATTCCAAAGTAAAACAAGGAAACACGATTTGATGAATATTATAAGTAATAAAGGATTAGAATACAGACTTATATCTGTTCTAAAGTAAAAACGTTGTCGATCAAGGTCTGAGAGGTAAATAGAATACCCCAACTTGAACGGCTTCACTATTATCGAGGAATGATATCAGTTTGTGACAGAGATAGATGTTAAGATTAGTAGAAAAGGAATATGGCAGCATATGCAAGTATAGAATTGTAGCGATAAAATAAACGCTGTAGATTAGGCTTAAGCATGACTGTTATGTCAGGATTAGTGATAAAGGAGAATATTACAGCGTATGACAAGTTTACAACTATAGCGATAAATTAACGCTGTTAACCAAACTTAAGCGTGATCTTTTATATATAGTAGCACTTCCTAGGAAATGTAACAGTTTGGTTTGAAATCCACTTATTCTAGAGTAATAAGTAACAACGTTGTTCAAAGAAATATAAGAAAGAGTTTAGAAAAAGAATTGGGGAGTCGTATTAGAAAACGATGACAGCATTTCGATGTTCGAAATATGATTTGAATTAAACCGTTAGGATTTGGAACTAGAATTCGACGATGTCGAATGTATTAAAAGTAAATTATTTTTAGGGATTATAATCTGATAGGATGATTAACATTTAGTTTTAAACAAATAAATGTTAATAGGATAAGAATCGATATTTAGTTATCAGCTGGATATTGTTTTGATAAGAGGCTGACTTAGAAATAGAGTTATAAAATGGAATAGGGATATAAAAGTAGGAAAGAGATTTCGGTAAACAAGATAAGAGAAATTATTACGTGAATAAAGAGTTATATGATAAAGATGTTCAGATTTCTATAATAAGGAATGGTATTCACATTTCAAAGTGAATAATGTTTTAAAGGTGAATGTTGGGCCGATTTAAAAGGGTAAATTGAAATTGGAGATATATTCCAATGTAAATAGGATAGATTATCCAAGTATGGGAAATAAAGAACGTGAAAGGAAATGGAAATGTTTCGAACGTTAATAACGTATGTTTTTTCGAACAGGAAAGAATAAGAGTTTATAACTGGAAATGTTTTCCCAAGAAGTGTAAAAAGGCTAAAATGGGATTTGAGAAATATCGGGTAAGATATGGGAATTCGAATAATAAAGTCGAACGTTAAATAAAAGTGCCCGTGGTTTTGTGTGTTTAGTTGATCATTTAAATCGATGTTATTTTTACTTCGATAGTTAAATAACCGACTATCGAAGTGTTTGACCATCGTTGTCAATACGGAGAGACCGGTTGGGTATGTTATCTGAAAACCACTCCGTATAGGCATAAGCGCTGCGTATTAGATATGCTGAAGATAATTGAAGACGGAGTTAAAGGCAAGGGTCGTCCAGTTCCAGAATGGTGTTTTCTGTTTGTCCAGCCCCAGGACAACTTGTATGGACGAGTGTCTGACAGAGTATTTCCAACGGTCGCGCCGTTGATTTTACGAATATACCAAGTTGGTGGGGAGAAGATAACTTCTCTTTATTCTACACCCAGTGTGCATTTGTGTAATCAAGGTGTGATTACGGATTTGACGATGTGACATTCAAAGTGAATGGTGATCAGATGTTCTGAAGATAGACGTAGCCTCTAGCCTCACAACTAGAAATGACAGAAGTTGGGCTAAGCAGCATGGCTAGTTGGGTCATCCCCAAGCAGGGTGTATTGTCACCGATCTAGAGAAAATTCATATTTATACTTCTTTTCGATTCTGTATCTTCGGATGACGGTTGGATGGCCTACAACCGTGGTGGCAATATATTCGCGACACTCAAGCTAAATGAGTGAGCGGTCATGTGTGGCCGGGTTGCAAGACGTTCTTGTTGAACCCTGAGTGTATCCCCTCTAGAGTACACTGATTAGAAGGTGCTCCCATACCTTGTTTGTGAAATCCATTCTCCGATAAGCGCCCTGCGGTTTATGATTTTATACTATATATATATGGAACGTGAGATGCAAGCGTTCTGCTACTTGATTATTTAATTTGTTTAGACATTATTATAATATCACTGGATTTTGATATCTAATTGTTTGGGTTATAGTAAGGTCGTCCATGTTAGTTGGTTTGGTCTTACTATTATCCTTTTCTTTCAAAGGATTTTCAAAGTAAAACAGTATGGTTGGAATTTACTCACACCAGTCCCATGACTGACCCAGAGTTTATTTTGTTTGTTTTCCCTAAACTCTTGGGTGCCCAAATTTGTATGGGCAGTCAAATGTTTCAGGCTTTGCAGATTCACTTGGAGGAGCTCAAAAGCAGGAAGCTTCACCATTAGTTATGTAGAGTTATTTCCGCTGTGATATGATGTATTGTACTCTGATAATGGTATGTATATACAATACAGTTTTGTATTCAAAGTTATGTTATATAATACATCTTATTTTGTTCCGGTGCGAGTTTCGTGTTACTCTGATTCTGTTCAGTTGTGATCTTCTTCTTCTTCTATTCTATTAGTTCTATCTTTTCTTTCTCACCCTCTAAATTCTTCTATTAATGTCCCGGTATTTTTCGATGCTTGAATAGTCAACAGTGTGTTTTTATGTTGATTTTCTGGGTCGAAAATCCATCCATTACAGTTGGTATCAGAGCATAGGGTTTAGAGATTACCTTGGCTCTGTGGCGTAACTCAATAGAGATGGAGTTAGTAATACTCTAGATTGAGTTGAGTGTATATATATGAGCGCGTATTTGTGATTAATATAAAAACTATTTTATATTGTGTTGACTGGTCAGTCGAGTGGTTTATGAATTCTGGTCGAAACAGTAATGCAAACTGAGTTGATAGGTGTTTCTAAACTCTTGAACAGAGTAATTCGACACAGTATGTTTTGGAAAGAGGGTAAATGAAATAATTTTACCCAAAGTATATTTTGATATAAAAAGAAGTGTATATCTTGATATTAGTATAATATATTGGATGTGTGATCATTATTATGATCGAACAGGATTATAATTGAGTTGGTTATATAAACTACCAATCGAAATATTATATAAGTATGATATGCAAAATCAGATGAACTGAATCTGAAGTTAAAACCAGAATTGAAATAAAACTCTAAAAATTTGGAAAAGAGTTGGAAATAATATTTGGATTAAATATATGGAAATTTTAAGATCCTGGGTGAATTTAGAAATGTTTTCTAAACGTTGTATATTTTGTAGGGATTTCAAAATGAAAATGTTTGAAATTGTTTTCCAAGTGCTGTGAAAGATATTTTGAAGTCAAATTCAAAATGAAAGTGTTGTAAAAATAAATTTTGAAAGTGATATAGTATTGAACTCACTTCGACCACTGGAAAATAATTCTGATAATGCTGGCCACATCATCAGTGTCATTTTCGAGTTTCAGAGTGACAGATTACTACCAAAGATTTTATTTTTGAATTATTGTGAGGAAACAAGTTGCTAGAAATTCAAATGTTTTGAATTACCATTATTATATGCAAATATATGATTTCGAACTGATTTGAAAAATCCCAGAAATTTGAACTCTGAAATAAAGGATTTAACTTATGGAGTTGAAATGGTAAAAGTGAAACTTAAAACTAAGTTAAATAAATTTTGAATTGAATTGAAGACAGTTAAGTAAAAAAAATCGTGTTGGAGTAGAAATTAATTTGATAAAGGAATTGAATTTGTGAAATAAGAGTTTGAATAGAACTTAACTTGGTTGAAGAATTGGACTCAGATAGATAAAAGTTTGAAACCAAGAATGAAACGGGAGTTTGAAATGGTGTCGGCTTGGATATAAGTGAATTGGATTTGAAGATAAATTGATTGAAGATCAGTTGGAAATGTTTGGATATATGCTAGTTTAATAACAGATGGCAGAGATAGAGTTGAATGCCCAACAGAGAAGGTACACGTTTATATACGAGTATGAGATTTTTTATGAGTCAGTTTGGGCAAGCCGTTTGGCTGTTTGATTTTATTTTGGATTGGAGAAGGCCCGGAGTGGCAAGTTGTTGTAGTACCGAGTGAGCCGTGCAGAGGAGATGCTGGCGAGATTCTCTGAAAATTTAAGCTGTTAGGAAATTTTCAGAAATTTTGAAAATATTCGAAATAATAAGGAATTAATATTTTAATTGGAAATAATCAGTTCAGTGGAAACTGGAATTATGAAGTAAACCAAAAAGATTTTTAACCATGTTATAACAGAGATTCTAGCATTTTCCCTATCTTAGCAATTTCGAGGACGAAATTATTTTAAGGGGGAAGGTCTGTAACGTCCCGCATTTTTGTCGGTGGGTATTTGAATATTTAGATCAGTTTAAATATTGAATTTGTAATATAAGTGGATTTAAATATTAACTAAAACGAAGTTGAACGTATAAAGATATATATTAATTATAATCGAGCCCATAACAACGCTGCAGTTCGTAATTTAACGTTCTGAACTTCAACTGAGTATACCAGACTCATTTTGAATCGGATTTCTTCGAAACAAGAAGCGTTGGAATATGTTGAACTGTATCTGTAATGTCCCGACTTTTCTGACTATTTTTAAATCATTTTAATAAAGAATTAAAATGAGGATTCTATTTAAAAATATACTAAGGAGATTCTTGAAAAAAAAACAAGTATACACATGAATGAGCATAGGTATGTAATCTTATTATTATTATATATATATACTTGATAAAATCTTTGATTTAAAAATGTAAAACAAGTATATATTATTTAAAAAGGAATTTCATATAGAAATGAAATACTTCATAGTATTATTTTGCCAAACTAAGGAGTTGAAAACAAAGGACTAGAACATAAACAAAAATAAAGGAGCATGTACTCATTTAAAAATAAAGGAGGGATTGAAAAACAAAAACACCACCATATGTTGTCTACAACATAAACAAGTCGGCAAGAATATGAATCATATGAAATATCCAAACAAAAGACAAAAAGGAAATCTCTAGCAAGACAAAACAATTTCCAAGAAGAGACAAGCATTTAATGGAACATACCTAAAATAGTAACACTAGAGTTAGCATATCATTACCTAAATCCTATAGTAAGGATGACATGTGTATTTCCAGCAAAGAAGAAAACAAATGCAAGCATTTGTTTAAGGCTTTAAAAATCCAAAATGGATCCTTGCATTAAATGCAAGTATGGTTCAAGCTTCTAGAAACACTACCTAGGAGCATGTCATTAGCTACAAGCCTAAGTAAGACAAGTATTAAAGTACTTGAGCTCCTCATTTTCTAGCCGTAGGTATAGATAGAAGAGGGGTGAGGCTATGAGAGTTTACTGTGTGAACATGTGCTCAGAAATTCATTTTTTTAATACATGACTTTACCTATATATATACCACTCAAATTCTCTCATACTTTCACAAAAAAACAAACTGAGTTTCCATTCTATATCTGAAGTCAAATTTCTGGATCTAGGAAAGCTTTTTGGTGAGTGAAACAAATTCTAACACTTCTGGTTTTAATACTGCAGTAAAACAGTTTTTCTATTTAGTAAAAACTGCCATGTTTCCTTTGATTTCTGTTGACACTGTCAACTAGAAAATAGGATGAAGAACCACTCAATTTCCTTCCTATACACTGATCTACTAGATAGTATATAGTAGTGAATAGGTGTGTAAACTGACTTGATGATAAACCCTGCTGTTTAAACTTGTCTGGATGTTTTGTGAAACAACTTACAGTACATATGATTTAGGAATAAAACCATGTCGATCTGCTTTTGTGTAATGAAAGGGTATGGGTCCTGTGTAAATCATGACATATATTCATATATATAAATCAAAGTAATCACATTTCAAAGAGCTTTTATCCAAAAATAGTTTAACAGAAGATAACAGTGGTCTCTCTGTTTACCTGATTTTTCGAATCAAACGAAATATAGTTTTGATTATATAATCGAGATCCAGACACAAAATCATGATTTTTAAGATTGGTTTCACAATTTTTAAGTGTGTATACTTCGAGAATTTCGACCATGAACGGAAAATGGTCTCCGACCAAACTCCGATCATCGGAGGGACGAGGGGTCAGGCGGTTAGGGGTGAAGCATCGTCAGGGACCAGGGGATCAGGGAAAAATACAACCAGATTTTTTAAATGTGTGGATTTTGCGAATGGGTTGAAAATAGGGTTTTTATACTGTAAATGGGTTCGGTTGTTTCCATCGCCGTTGATCATCAACGACGAACTTAGGGAGGTGCGGTCGTGGGGGGAAGGCGACGTTGGGAACCCATGGTGGCGAGGCAGGAGTCAGATGGAGTATCGTGGCCTGATGCGCGAGGATGAGGTCGATTCCTCGATGATGCTTTCTGACGTTGGAGTGCTCGAACACCCAAAACACTGTAGCGTCGGAGATTTGATGGTCGGAGGGGTGGAAGTGGATCTGGGGGCGAAGCGTGACTGGATGGCATCGGTGCGGTGGCTCCCCCTTGCTTCGTGGTGGTGTGCACGTGCACCGCCGTGCACCTTCCTGAACCGAACAAGTACCAAGTACTGGTACTTGGAAAACACAAAAGGCCAGTGCCTTGGCACTTTGCCAAGACCTGGTACTTGGCAAATGCCAAGTCCAGGCACTTTGGCAAATCTGCCAAGTGTTTGGCACTTTGGCATTTGCCAAGTGCTCGGCACTTTGGGCAGTGCCAAACTTGGCACTTTGGTAGTGCCAAGTTCTGGTACCTTGGCACTGCCAGAGTCCAGTTCTGGCACTTGCCAAATCCGGTACTCTGGCAGTGCCAAAGTCCGGTGTTCTTCGGTCAGTAGAATACGAGATTTTAAATTTAAATAAATTTTAAATTTAAAATATAAATAAAGTAAATAAATAAATTAATTAAAGAAGTATTTTTACTTAATTAAGCAAACGACAAGTGGGAAGTCGAAACTGAGATTTTGAACCAACAAGTTCGACAGTGAAAGGTCAACTAAGTTTGAAATATAAATTAAACGGGAATAAATAACTTAAATAAATTATTTGAATTATTTATAAAGTGAAAATCATTTAAAGATAAGAACAAAAGGACAAATAGCTCAAACATCATTTGAACAAAAAGGAAGAATACACCGTGTGCGGAGCACGGGAAATTTCCAAAGGATGAACATAACACCGTCTAAAACCCTATACACCTCAACTGATGTATGTAACAGATAAACTAATGATGCTAATGCAAACCAAATAAGCAAACACCGGTTGAAAAATATATATTTCATCTGAACTGAAGTGATACTCCTGATTTCACTGATAAACATTTATCGACTGTAAAATATTTCGTACATCGTTCGAAGAGTCCGGAATAAACAAATTCCACTTCGATTCGAAGTATACGACGCATATCAATGTGCTAAAGACAACGAGATGCAAGCGTTATTTAGAATGATATTTGTGGTCTGTTCAAACCTAGAACAAACCCGAATGGACGAGTGTCTGACAACGTATATCAGTCAGATCTTGCACATCGAATTTACGTAAGTATATAATGTTGGTGGCAGGGAAATTCGTTTCTTTTTGCTTCATTACCCGTAATATATTTGGGTAATCGAATGAGTATTTTCTGACGGATAGGACGATGTGGCATTCAAAGAATGGAAAGAGAAAACCTGTCAGAAGAACAACGTAGCCTCAAAACTTCACAACCCGGAGTTAACAAAAGTTGGGCTAGGCAGCATGGCTAGTTGGGTCATACCCAAGCAGGGTATATTATCACCATCTAGAGGATTTCCTTATTTACTTCTAAAATCATTTTCACTGCTGTTGCATTCGGAAACGGTAAATCGAGCTCAACCGTAGGAGTGATAATATATTCGTTACACTCAAGCTAAATGAGTGGACGGTCATGTGTGGTCGGGTTACAAGACGTTCTTGTTGAACCCCAGTGTATCCTCTCTAGAGTACACTGATCGGTGGGTGCTCCCATACCCTGTATGTTGGAATCCAAACTCAAATACGCGCTCTGCGACTTTAAATTTGTATACTATATATGTGAACGTGAGATGCAAGCGTTTCACTAGATTTTAATTACCTGTTACAAACTATTATAATATCAAATGTCTTGATATAAAAGAGATTAGATCATTTCCAGATATTAGACATGGATGGATCTAATGATTTTTATGTTAAAAGTAATAACATGGATCAATAACACCTTGACACTTATACCCTGTTTTTACTGTCTAACTATGTTTCCTCACACCAGTCCCCTGACTGACCCAGAGTTTATTTTTGTGTTTCTTAAACTCTTGGGTACTCATAATATTTATTATGAGTAGACAAGTAGGTTCAGGCGAGGCAAGTGGAACATGATGCTGAACCAGTTCAAGACCCAGTAGCATATATGTTTTTAATTATCAGTTTAATTACCAATGGTATTGTAATATGGTATTGTGTGAACCATGATGATGTAATATATTATGTACTCTGATGTATCAGGCTTTGTGATGTAATATATAAGTATTTTGTGAAATTCCGCTGTGAGATTCTGATAACTTCTTACTCTTCTATTCTATAAGTTCTACCTTTTCTATCCCATCTTCTAAATTCTTTCAATAATGACACGGTTTCCCAGGTATGGAAAATCGCGCCGTTACAGTTGGTATCAGAGCATAAGAGCTTAAGTTTGCCTAGGTGAATACTTAGAGTGAGCATCGAGAGGGCGTATTTTTACTAAAAACTATTTTAGTATGGGTCGTCCTTAGTTCTCAACCATAGTTATTAACCTTAGTTATCAACTCTAGTTATTTGGTTAATTTACCCCTAAAGACTGGTTTCTGAATGAGTATTAACTCTCGAATCATTTACTCAGAAGTTGACAATGAGTTCTCAAGCAAGGCGAGGACGAGGAGCAAGTCGGGCAACTACGACAAATGGGCACACTGTTAGTCAGACCCAAGTGGAAACGACTGAAGTAGTCCAAGCTCCAATACAGCTAAACTTCGCTATGATTTGTAAGAACTACACTACTCTGGGAGGAAAAACCTTTAAGGGAACAGAATCACTAGTTGACGTCCAAGCATGGATTAGATCATGTGAAAAGATTTTTAAGGGGCTGAAACTGGATGACGAGTATAAACGACTGTTAGCATCATGGAATCTGGAAGGAGCTGCAGCTATCTGGTGGGATGCCCAGACTGCAAATACTCCAGAGGAGAACTTTACTTGGGCTATGTTCAAAGAAGTTTTTGAAGCTCAGTATCTGCCTGCAACTGGGAAAACCAGGATGTACCGAGACTTCATCGATTTGAAGCAAGAAACCATGACTGTCACTGAGTACGAAAACAAGTTCAATGCAATGTCAAGCTTTGGACCAGAGTTGGTAAATACCTCGCTAAAAAAGAACGAGATGTTCGTGGCTGGATTGAAGGATAGTCTTCAAGGCAGGATGATGGGGCATTTGAAGGACCCGTTTGTTGAGCTCGTGGATCTAGCACTCAGGTATGAAGCACTGGATGCTAAGAACCCAACTGCAACAAAGAATCAGACGGGAGAAGCAAGTGGAGGGAATCCCCAGAAAAGGAAATTCAACCCTGATTGGAAAGGTAACCAAAACCAAGGAAAGGCTGTGCAACAGAAGACTGAAAACCGCTTCAAAAATGTGTTGTGTCACAGCTGCAAACAAAAGGGTCACATTGCAAGGTTCTGTAAGCAGAAGAGCAACAAGAAACCCCAACAGCAGCAACCACAACAGCAGCAAAGGAAGCCTCAGCAACAACCACAGCAGCAACATCAGCAAGTTCAGAGGAATGAGATGGTATTGAAGAACCTCTGTTTCAACTGTCACCAGCCCGGACACATGGTGAAAGATTGTCCACTGATGAAGAAAGCACCTCAGGCGAAGGTTTACGCCATCAAGAATGAACCATCCACCTCTCAGAATGTGAAAGGGAAGGGAGTTCTGGAAGGTACTTTACAATTTAAAGGGATTTACCTTCGAGTTTTATTTGACACCGGCGCTTCACACAGTTTTATTTCTTCTGAAACCGTAAACCAATTTAACCTTGAACCAATCATTTCCTCAAACCCAATTTGCGTATCAAATCCCATTGGTGGAAAAACGGAGTTGAAAATGTGTTGTGAGGATATAGCGCTGTTATATCTCTCGCATTCCTTTCGTTTTGATTTCTATGTTTTAGACTTCAAAAGTTTCAATTTTATTCTTGGATTGGACTGGCTGAGCGAGTTCCAAGCCAAGATAAAATGTGATAAAGAAACCATAACCTTGACGACAAGTTTAGGTCGAAAAGCTAGAATACCCTGTGGAAAACCCGGTATTCATACCTGTAGTTTCCTATACGCCCTAGAAGCACCCCAAGAGAACCTTGAAACACTGGACGTGGTTAGAGAATTCAAGGATATTTTCGAAGAAGTCGGAAGTTTACCTCCGCATCGGGAGATAGAATTCCGAATCGATTTAATCCCAGGAGCAAGACCGATAGTACAACCAAAGAGACGTATGGCACCAAAGGAAGTATTGGAACTGGAGAAACAGACTCGGGATTTGCTGAGTAAAGGATTAATCCGACCTAGTTTTTCTAGTTGGGGCTCGGCGGTAGTTTTTGTAGTAAAATCTGATGGGTCATTACGACTATGTGTTGACTATAGAGAGTTAAACAAAGTGACCATCAAAAACAAATACCCTTTACCCCGAATCGATGACCTTTTCGATCAATTACATGGAGCGACCGTATTCTCTCAAATGGATTTAGCAACAGGATTTCATCAATTGCAAATCGCTGAGGATAGTATTCCTTTAACAGCATTTAGAGGCCCGGATTTCTTTTATGAGTGGTTGGTTATGCCATTCGGTCTGACCAACGCACCAGCATTTTTCGTGGACTTGATGAATAGAGTATTTAGAAATTTTTTTGAACAAGTTTGTCCTAATTTTCATTGACGATATTTTGATTTATTCAAAAACTGAAGAGGAGCATCGCTATCACCTTAGAGTAGTGTTGGAAACTCTGAGGAAAAACGTGTTGAAAGCCAAGTTTTCAAAATGTCATTTTTGGCAGTCTGAAGTAAGATTTTTGGGACATATTGTAAATGGAGACGGAATATCGGTGGATCCAGTTAAGGTGGAGGCAGTTCAAAAATGGAGACAACCTCGTACACCAACTGACATTCGAAGTTTCTTAGGACTGGCAGGGTATTACCGAAGGTTTATTCCAGATTATTCAAAGATATCGTCTCATCTGACGAAACTGACGAAGAAAAACCAGCAGTTTGTTTGGACTCCGAAGTGTGAAGAATCCTTTCAAGAATTGAAGAAAAGATTAACGGAAGCTCCAGTATTAGCTGTCCCAGATGGAACAAGCAGATTTGTAGTTTATACGGACGCATGTGGAGCTGGATTGGGAGCAGTGTTGATGCAGAATGGTCGTGTAATTGCATATGCAAGTAGACAACTAAAGATACATGAGAAGAATTATGCAACTCACGATCAGGAGTTATTGGCCATTGTTTTCGCATTGAAAATGTGGAGATATTATCTGTTGGGTGAGAAATTTGAGCTTTTCTCCGACCATCAACCATTGAAATACCTATTTTCTCAGAAGGATTTGAATTTGAGGCAGCAACGATGGGTGGAATTCCTAGCATCATATGATTTGGATATCATATATACACCCGGCAAAGCAAATGTGGTGGCAGACGCTTTGAGCAGGAATGTAGTTCTATCCCTATTGGAAGTCACACCGACTCTCCAAGAAAGGATAATGGGTAATCAAAGAAAAGATGCCAAGTTAGTAAAGATCATTCAAGGAGTCACGGATGGAAAGGAATCTGATTTCAAGTTGGACGACCGAGGGGTATTAAGAATTAACAACAGATTATGTGTTCCAGATGTGGATGGATTAAGACGAGAAGTTTTGAAGGAATGCCATGCATCGAAGTTAAGTATTCATCCGGGAATTCATAAAATGAACAACGATATGAAAAGAGTATTCTGGTGGCTAGGAATGATGAAGGATGTCACAACTTTTGTGAATGAGTGTTTGTGTTGTCAGCAAGTCAAGGGAGATCATCAAAAGACTGCTGGATTGTTGCGATCTTTAGAAATACCCAACTGGAAGTGGGAAATGATATCAATGGATTTTATCGATGGATTACCAAGGACCAGAAGAGGATTTGAAGGAATTTGGGTAATTGTCGATCGACTGACAAAAAGTGCACATTTTATTCCTGTAAAACCAACACGTACAGCCGCATCATTAGCCGAAGTCTTTATGAGAGAAATTGTGCGATTACATGGAGTTCCATCAAGCATTGTAAGCGATCGAGATCCTATCTTTACAAGTAACTTTTGGAGAGCACTACAAAGAACTTTGGGAACGAGATTGAATCTCAGTACAGCTTACCATCCTCAAACGGACGGTCAAACTGAGAGAGTGAACCGGATTTTGGAAGATTTGTTAAGAGCGTGTATTCTTGATTTTGGAGGATCGTGGGAAGATCATTTACACCTAGTCGAATTTTCTTATAACAACAGTTATCAGGCGAGTATACAAATGGCACCATACGAAGCATTGTATGGAAGACCCTGTAAAGCACCAGCATGTTGGATTGAATCCGGAGACAAATTAATACTTGGACCAGACATGATCCGAGAAGCAACCGAGAAAGTAGAATTAGTGAAGTTAAGAATGAAAGAAGCCCAGGATCGACAGAAAAGTTATGCCGATCAAAGACGAAGAGATCTTGTATTTGAGATAGGAGACCTGGTATTTGTGAAGATTTCGCCAATGAGAGGAGTGGTGAGATTTGGAAAAGCTGGAAAGTTAACTCCGCGATATGTTGGACCTTTCCGAGTTATGGAGAGAATTGGTTTTCAAGCCTACAGAGTAGAATTACCAGAACATATGGCAGGGATCCACAACGTATTCCATGTGTCTCATTTAAGGAAATGTTTGCACGATCCGTCTTTAATTCTGGAACCATCTGTTCAGCAAGAAATAGAAATTGAACCAGATTTGACTATAATTCGACGACCATTTCGTATTATCGACAGAGAAGAAAAGCAACTTCGCAACAAGGCAATAAGTCTGCTTAAGATTCAGTGGAGCGATAATCCAAAAGATTGCACGTGGGAGACCGAGAACCATATCAGGAAATTATACCCGGATTTATCTACAGATTAGGTATGTTTTACTGTTTGGGTGTTTGGATGAAATGAAACCTTGGATTTCTTCATTTCGGTAAGTATTGGTATATACATTTGTGGATTCGGTTTATTAGGACTTATGAACTCCCTTGCTATGATTTTATCATTGACGAGTTCTTTTCCTTGTTTACTTTCAGATGGCACCACTGATGAAGAGGACCGCTAGAAAGAGACTTACATCACACCAAACAGAGAAACTACTAGCCAAGCGAGCAAGAGTGGGTGATTCTGAAGATGTTAGAGGAAGGATACCAAGTGAGGATGAAGGCACACACAGGACCTCGGATGAGTCGAATGTAGGCAGAGAGGAACCCATGGAGCAAGATCCAGACAGCACGGAGCCCTCAGAGGATGATGGTGTACTTATGAGTGAAACCAGTTGTGGAGACAATGATAGTGATGACGATGACAGTGACCAAAAGGGAGATGAGGCTGAGGATACGAATATGGATGGGGATGATGAAGAAGAACCCGAGGAGGAAGAAGAGTTTGTACCTGAGACACCGATAGTTGATATGGGAGAGCAGCCAACGGAATTTGTGGACCCAGCAGTGGTGATATGGGAGAAACTGAAGCAAGCACTTGTAGAGTATCACGAGGTAGGAGGATGGGTTGAGATTTTCGGAGACTTTGGTTATCCTTGGATTCAGGTGTACATGATTCCGCCCGTAGAGGTTATAGAGATCTCTGATGATGAAGAGGTGGTACCGACTAATCCGGAGATCATGGATGTTTTTGTACCATCTGATAATGAGGATGAGGTGGTAGAGGTCGTTAACATATCCGATGATGAGTGGATCGTGATCGAGAGTGATCCAGATGAGTAGAGTGCAGTAGACTGATGTGTATGGACTATGTATGTATATATTATGTAGCTATAACTTGATTTAGTCAAGTATAGCCTAGTTATGTAGTATGGTATATGATTAGTCAGGTGTAGCACTAGTAGTGTAGTATGTTATCTAGACCAGTGCTAGTATCGAACTAATTGTATAATTAGGATGCACTAAGCAATTATGATATGAAGTAGCATCTTTTGGGAAAAACTATCTATTTTCTTTCTTTTAAATTTCGGGGACGAAATTCTTATAAGGGGGGTGGACTGTAATGTCCCGACTTTTCTGACTATTTTTAAATCATTTTAATAAAGAATTAAAATGAGGATTCTATTTAAAAATATACTAAGGAGATTCTTGAAAAAAAAACAAGTATACACATGAATGAGCATAGGTATGTAATCTTATTATTATTATATATATATATACTTGATAAAATCTTTGATTTAAAAATGTAAAACAAGTATATATTATTTAAAAAGGAATTTCATATAGAAATGAAATACTTCATAGTATTATTTTGCCAAACTAAGGAGTTGAAAACAAAGGACTAGAACATAAACAAAAATAAAGGAGCATGTACTCATTTAAAAATAAAGGAGGGATTGAAAAACAAAAACACCACCATATGTTGTCTACAACATAAACAAGTCGGCAAGAATATGAATCATATGAAATATCCAAACAAAAGACAAAAAGGAAATCTCTAGCAAGACAAAACAATTTCCAAGAAGAGACAAGCATTTAATGGAACATACCTAAAATAGTAACACTAGAATTAGCATATCATTACCTAAATCCTATAGTAAGGATGACATGTGTATTTCCAGCAAAGAAGAAAACAAATGCAAGCATTTGTTTAAGGCTTTAAAAATCCAAAATGGATCCTTGCATTAAATGCAAGTATGGTTCAAGCTTCTAGAAACACTACCTAGTAGCATGTCATTAGCTACAAGCCTAAGTAAGACAAGTATTAAAGTACTTGAGCTCCTCATTTTCTAGCTGTAGGTATAGATAGAAGAGGGGTGAGGCTATGAGAGTTTACTGTGTGAACATGTGCTCAGAAATTCATTTTTTTAATACATGACTTTACCTATATATATACCACTCAAATTCTCTCATACTTTCACAAAAAAACAAACTGAGTTTCCATTCTATATCTGAAGTCAAATTTCTGGATCTAGGAAAGCTTTTTGGTGAGTGAAACAAATTCTAACACTTCTGGTTTTAATACTGCAGTAAAACAGTTTTTCTATTTAGTAAAAACTGCCATGTTTCCTTTGATTTCTGTTGACACTGTCAACTAGAAAATAGGATGAAGAACCACTCAATTTCCTTCCTATACACTGATCTACTAGATAGTATATAGTAGTGAATAGGTGTGTAAACTGACTTGATGATAAACCCTGCTGTTTAAACTTGTCTGGATGTTTTGTGAAACAACTTACAGTACATATGATTTAGGAATAAAACCATGTCGATCTGCTTTTGTGTAATGAAAGGGTATGGGTCCTGTGTAAATCATGACATATATTCATATATATAAATCAAAGTAATCACATTTCAAAGAGCTTTTGTCCAAAAATAGTTTAACAGAAGATAACAGTGGTCTCTCTGTTTACCTGATTTTTCGAATCAAACGAAATATAGTTTTGATTATATAATCGAGATCCAGACACAAAATCATGATTTTTAAGATTGGTTTCACAATTTTTAAGTGTGTATACTTCGAGAATTTCGACCATGAACGGAAAATGGTCTCCGACCAAACTCCGATCATCGGAGGGACGAGGGGTCAGGCGGTTAGGGGTGAAGCATCGTCAGGGACCAGGGGATCAGGGAAAAATACAACCAGATTTTTTAAATGTGTGGATTTTGCGAATGGGTTGAAAATAGGGTTTTTATACTGTAAATGGGTTCGGTTGTTTCCATCGCCGTTGATCATCAACGACGAACTTAGGGAGGTGCGGTCGTGGGGGGAAGGCGACGTTGGGAACCCATGGTGGCGAGGCAGGAGTCAGATGGAGTATCGTGGCCTGATGCGCGAGGATGAGGTCGATTCCTCGATGATGCTTTCTGACGTTGGAGTGCTCGAACACCCAAAACACTGTAGCGTCGGAGATTTGATGGTCGGAGGGGTGGAAGTGGATCTGGGGGCGAAGCGTGACTGGATGGCATCGGTGCGGTGGCTCCCCCTTGCTTCGTGGTGGTGTGCACGTGCACCGCCGTGCACCTTCCTGAACCGAACAAGTACCAAGTACTGGTACTTGGAAAACGCAAAAGGCCAGTGCCTTGGCACTTTGCCAAGACCTGGTACTTGGCAAATGCCAAGTCCAGGCACTTTGGCAAATCTGCCAAGTGTTTGGCACTTTGGCATTTGCCAAGTGCTCGGCACTTTGGGCAGTGCCAAACTTGGCTCTTTGGTAGTGCCAAGTTCTGGTACCTTGGCACTGCCAGAGTCCAGTTCTGGCACTTGCCAAATCCGGTACTCTGGCAGTGCCAAAGTCCGGTGTTCTTCGGTCAGTAGAATACGAGATTTTAAATTTAAATAAATTTTAAATTTTAAATATAAATAAAGTAAATAAATAAATTAATTAAAGAAGTATTTTTACTTAATTAAGCAAACGACAAGTGGGAAGTCGAAACTGAGATTTTGAACCAACAAGTTCGACAGTGAAAGGTCAACTAAGTTTGAAATATAAATTAAACGGGAATAAATAACTTAAATAAATTATTTGAATTATTTATAAAGTGAAAATCATTTAAAGATAAGAACAAAAGGACAAATAGCTCAAACATCATTTGAACAAAAAGGAAGAATACACCGTGTGCGGAGCACGGGAAATTTCCAAAGGATGAACATAACACCGTCTAAAACCCTATACACCTCAACTGATGTATGTAACAGATAAACTAATGATGCTAATGCAAACCAAATAAGCAAACACCGGTTGAAAAATATATATTTCATCTGAACTGAAGTGATACTCCTGATTTCACTGATAAACATTTATCGACTGTAAAATATTTCGTACATCGTTCGAAGAGTCCGGAATAAACAAATTCCACTTCGATTCGAAGTATACGACGCATATCAATGTGCTAAAGACAACGAGATGCAAGCGTTATTTAGAATGATATTTTTGGTCTGTTCAAACCCAGAACAAACCCGAATGGACGAGTGTCTGACAACGTATATCAGTCAGATCTTGCACATCGAATTTACGTAAGTATATAATGTTGGTGGCAGGGAAATTCGTTTCTTTTTGCTTCATTACCCGTAATATATTTGGGTAATCGAATGAGTATTTTCTGACGGATAGGACGATGTGGCATTCAAAGAATGGAAAGAGAAAACCTGTCAGAAGAACAACGTAGCCTCAAAACTTCACAACCCGGAGTTAACAAAAGTTGGGCTAGGCAGCATGGCTAGTTGGGTCATACCCAAGCAGGGTATATTATCACCATCTAGAGGATTTCCTTATTTACTTCTAAAATCATTTTCACTGCTGTTGCATTCGGAAACGGTAAATCGAGCTCAACCGTAGGAGTGATAATATATTCGTTACACTCAAGCTAAATGAGTGGACGGTCATGTGTGGTCGGGTTACAAGACGTTCTTGTTGAACCCCAGTGTATCCTCTCTAGAGTACACTGATCGGTGGGTGCTCCCATACCCTGTATGTTGGAATCCAAACTCAAATACGCGCTCTGCGACTTTAAATTTGTATACTATATATGTGAACGTGAGATGCAAGCGTTTCACTAGATTTTAATTACCTGTTACAAACTATTATAATATCAAATGTCTTGATATAAAAGAGATTAGATCATTTCCAGATATTAGACATGGATGGATCTAATGATTTTTATGTTAAAAGTAATAACATGGATCAATAACACCTTGACACTTATACCCTGTTTTTACTGTCTAACTATGTTTCCTCACACCAGTCCCCTGACTGACCCAGAGTTTATTTTTGTGTTTCTTAAACTCTTGGGTACTCATAATATTTATTATGAGTAGACAAGTAGGTTCAGGCGAGGCAAGTGGAACATGATGCTGAACCAGTTCAAGACCCAGTAGCATATATGTTTTTAATTATCAGTTTAATTACCAATGGTATTGTAATATGGTATTGTGTGAACCATGATGATGTAATATATTATGTACTCTGATGTATCAGGCTTTGTGATGTAATATATAAGTATTTTGTGAAATTCCGCTGTGAGATTCTGATAACTTCTTACTCTTCTATTCTATAAGTTCTACCTTTTCTATCCCATCTTCTAAATTCTTTCAATAATGACACGGTTTCCCAGGTATGGAAAATCGCGCTGTTACAGTATCTTTTCAACAGAAGTAAAAAAACCAAGATTTCGTTGTGTAGATTGCAAGATATGTCCAAATCAAATATTCAAAAAGTCGCTATGAAATCGTATATCGACCGTAGCGGTTATTTGAATATAACTTGATATCGTTTGCAAATCGGGACAAGGTTCTTTTGAGGCACAGCGATAATTTAATTTTTGGAATTTTTCTATAATTTTTAATTAATTAAATATGCAACTTTTTATTTGGAGTATTGTGTACCCTATATCGGTATTTCGGGGTTTCAAAATATAAGTTAAACTACCGATATTATTATATTTTTGGGATCGTTGCACCTCGCTGAATACGACTGTACTTTTATTTCTGTCTATAACGGTTCGTGCGTGAACAGAAATTTTCACATCAAGGTACGCTAACTTTATAATTTAAACCAAAATCAAAGCGATATACCAAAGCTATTTTTCCTGTCACGAGTGTATGTCTTCATACATTAAACTGAACCTCAATGCCCATTTCAAGTTGTTGAACATACATTACGGCTAGCAGAGGCTTCCACTCATCTACCTAAATATTTATTTATTTAGAGAGCCCCATACCCTATTCCTTGTGTCATGTATTCATCAATATTAAATAGCATGAAGACAACGTGGTACTCCTACTGTCTACGCATGTGTGTCCCCTAAACAATACAAGATACAATTATATATAGAATGCTATACGGTGTAACTATAATCTATCCACGCAGCTAAGTAAAGCCATCACCCTAAAAATCCTATATACATAACGCTACAGATTCTGCTATTCACACAGGCTTGTGTTGGAAATATAAACTACAGACTACCCTAAAAGCATGGCTACAGTTTCCCTACAGTTCCTACTGCGTTTGGTTTAAGCAAACAACCCCATACCTTAACCATGAAGCAAGCACATAGAATATTTTTGAGCTTGTCCTTGCATAGACCCATGTGGTTGCCTACTCTAGCTTATCACATAACTTCTTCCCTCGTACATATATATTTATATATACATCAAAATATCATTGTACATCTTTTTCTTAGCTATGAAGAAAACTTTAACAGTAGGCGCTTCACTAGAAATGACCTATACATTGGAGCCATCATACCCTAACTACTACTACCTATTGCTTAACCGTTAAGCATATCAATTCTATAAATATATGCGACTTCCTCCTACTTTCTCCTCAGCAGAACGAATGAAAACAAAATGGCGGAAATAATGTTATGAATACAAGCTTTTACTGGAGATAAATTGAAGATGGCAGATAGGAGTGGCAAGGTGATACAGGAGTTCGAACAGCTTTTTGTTCACTGCCTGTTGCCGTGGGGATTTTAACATGTGCATGGCGCATGAGGAAAAGCTCGAGTTCAAAACAGTGGTGTCGGCGTTAGAAGTGGAAGCATTCAGCTACAGTGAGGGCTGAGGCACGGAATGTGTAGGAGGCCGCCGGAGTTGTGACGGTGTACTGGTAGTGTGGCAGCGGTAAAGGAGAAGAGCTCCGGCAGTTTAGTGTTGATATGGTGTGGACTGTGTGGGATTATTTCGTGAGTGGGATGAAGAGCATGCAGCAAAGTAAAAGAAACGAAGAGAGAAGGATACGCGGATGGGTGTGTGGCACGTTCTGGAAGGATGCATGAAATAGAAACTGTGAAATAGTTTAATGAAGAGTATGTCTTCATTCTTGGGTCCCTGCAGCGAAACGAAAAAGGGAGAGAAGCACTTTGTAATATCTTCTGGGCTTCTGATTGTAGAATTAAGTTGGATTATTAATTAGCGCAAATATCCAAAGGATGGGATCGGAAAACAGGGGAAGACAGTGTATACTGGAAGTGTGAGTGGTGAAGCACGGTGTGGTTGCGTGTGATACATGGTGAGGGAGAGTTGAAGGTGGTTTCAGTGTTGAGCAAAAATGGTGCGTGGAAGGGAGGTTTTCAAGTACAGGTGAAAGTGGACATATATACTCGAGTTAGCAACATGGTGGAGTAATGAAGCCGATGGGGACTGAACTTCTTACTGTTTAGTTTTCTTAGAGATGGCGTCGATGGAAAGGAAGTTAAGAAGCTGGGGGTATACAGCTGTATAGGTTTGTTGCTTGAACTAGAGCTCGCGTTTGGTGATGAAGGAGAAGCATCAAGCAGTTTGTGGTCTGGGTTTACATGTGAAGTTTGGGCCAATATTTTTCAGTAAAGCCCATTTACCTAAGTTTAAAGCCCATGTATATAAAAGGAGAAATGCAGTATAATGAATTTGTGAAGGGAGATCAACGTGGAAGAAAGCAAAAGTGTATCCGAGTCCATCAAGATCGTATGAACGGACTATACGTTGTTGCCTCATTACGGTTACAGGAAGAGGATGTTGGGCTTGCTCGGCACGTGGACATGAAGAAATGATTTAAGAGAATCGCCAAAATCGAGCTTTGGGAATTTCATGACAAAAGTGAACGTCGGGTTTAATCAACTGACGCAAATCGTTATTTAACGGTTAATGCGCAAAGGTGAGTTAAATCACTAACTCTGATCTATTTTTATAATTATATTTTAATGTTGTTTGAATGTTGTGTGATGGTCGATTAGGTAAATTACAAGTAATTTGGTTGAATATTATATACCGTTACATATGTACACACCATCGGTTAGACACTGATTCCATCGATTAGAATATCCCCCAGTATAGAGTTAGTGTAAATTGTGTTGACTGACATTTGTGGATGCGGGAAACCGGTTAGAGGAATCCGACCGGATTCCTCGATAATTATATGTACTGATTGTTTGAACCCGAATTCCATTTAAAACCCGGTGTGAATATTGATGTTGAACGGAAATTCAACATTTGTTCAGATTAAATAAATAAACGGTATCAATTTAGAAGGTGACATCAGTCGATTGTAAACCCGTCGTTTTGAAGTTGATTGGCCGTCAGGCAAATCAACGAAGTTAATTGTAAAAATTATATTTTTATAATTGAAGTGAAGTTTTAAATTATAATAGAAGTTCTATTATAAACCAGTATTTTAGAGTTCGTTTTATAAAGTAAATAAAAATGATTTGTTGACATTTAAGTAAGTTTATAAAGCAGAGATTATCCAACGATTAAATATTTGGATAATTATATTTAAGATAAACAATTTTAGAAATATTATTAGATTAATTATATAAATCTAATGAGAAGTAATTAAGATCAGTTAACGAGTTTACTGATGAACTGGAGTTGATTTAATCAACCGTTATTTGGAAAATGATTATTAGATTAATTGGCCTTTAATTAATCTAATAAAACAGTTTAGAAATAAATGAGATTTAATTACCTTTTAATTTAATAAGTTATAAATAGAACGATGGAATGAAATGAAAGCGAAGAGTAAATGCTTAAAAATAAATAATAATAAACAATGAAGATTTCAAAGGATGAATATGATGTTATAGAACCGTATTCCAAAGTAAAACAAGGAAATACGATTTGATGAATATTATAAGTAATAAAGGATTAGAATACAGACTTATATCTGTTCTAAAGTAAGAACGTTGTCGATCAAGGTCTGAGAGGTAAATAGAATACCCCAACTTGAACGGCTTCACTATTATCGAGGAATGATATCAGTTTGTGACAGAGATAGATGTTAAGACTAGTAGAAAAGGAATATGGCAGCATATGCAAGTTTAGAATTATAGCGATAAAATAAACGCTGTTGATTAGGCTTAAGCATGACTGTTATGTCAGGATTAGTGATAAAGGAGAATATTACAGCGTATGACAAGTTTACAACTATAGCGATAAATTAACGCTGTTAACCAAACTTAAGCGTGATCTTTTATATATAGTAGCACTTCCTAGGAAATGTAACAGTTTGGTTTGAAATCCACTTATTCTAGAGTAATAAGTAACGACGTAGTTCAAAGAAATATAAGAAAGAGTTTAGAAAAAGAATTGGGGAGTCGTATTAGAAAACGATGACAGCATTTCGATGTTCGAAATATGATTTGAATTAAACCGTTAGGATTTGGAACTAGAATTCGACGATGTCGAATGTATTAAAAGTAAATTATTTTTAGGGATTATAATCTAATAGGATGATTAACATTTAGTTTTAAACAAATAAATGTTAATAGGATAAGAATCGATATTTAGTTATCAGCTGGATATTGTTTTGATAAGAGGCTGACTTAGAAATAGAGTTATAAAATGGAATAGGGATATAAAAGTAGGAAAGAGATTTCGGTAAACAAGATAAGAGAAATTATTACGTGAATAAAGAGTTATATGATAAAGATGTTCAGATTTCTATAATAAGGAATGGTATTCACATTTCAAAGTGAATAATGTTTTAAAGGTGAACATTGGGCCGATTTAAAAGGGTAAATTGAAATTGGAGATATATTCCAATGTAAATAGGATAGATTATCCAAGTATGGGAAATAAAGAACGTGAAAGGAAATGGAAATGTTTCGAACGTTAATAACGTATGTTTTTTCGAACAGGAAAGAATAAGAGTTTATAACTGGAAATGTTTTCCCAAGAAGTGTAAAAAGGCTAAAATGGGATTTGAGAAATATCGGGTAAGATATGGGAATTCGAATAATAAAGTCGAACGTTAAATAAAAGTGCCCGTGGTTTTGTGTGTTTAGTTGATCATTTAAATCGATGTTATTTTTACTTCGATAGTTAAATAACCGACTATCGAAGTGTTTGACCATCGTTGTCAATACGGAGAGACCGGTTGGGTATGTTATCTGAAAACCACTCCGTATAGGCATAAGCGCTGCGAATTAGATATGCTGAAGATAATTGAAGACGGAGTTAAAGGCAAGGGTCGTCCAGTTCCAGAATGGTGTTTTCTGTTTGTCCAGCCCCAGGACAACTTGTATGGACGAGTGTCTGACAGAGTATTTCCAACGGTCGCGCCGTTGATTTTACGAATATACCAAGTTGGTGGGGAGAAGATAACTTCTCTTTATTCTACACCCAGTGTGCATTTGTGTAATCAAGGTGTGATTACGGATTTGACGATGTGACATTCAAAGTGAATGGTGATCAGATGTTCTGAAGATAGACGTAGCCTCTAGCCTCACAACTAGAAATGGCAGAAGTTGGGCTAAGCAGCATGGCTAGTTGGGTCATCCCCAAGCAGGGTGTATTGTCACCGATCTAGAGAAAATTCATATTTATACTTCTTTTCGATTCTGTATCTTCGGATGACGGTTGGATGGCCTACAACCGTGGTGGCAATATATTCGCGACACTCAAGCTAAATGAGTGAGCGGTCATGTGTGGCCGGGTTGCAAGACGTTCTTGTTGAACCCTGAGTGTATCCCCTCTAGAGTACACTGATTAGAAGGTGCTCCCATACCTTGTCTGTGAAATCCATTCTCCGATAAGCGCCCTGCGGTTTATGATTTTATACTATATATATGTGGAACGTGAGATGCAAGCGTTCTGCTACTTGATTATTTAATTTGTTTAGACATTATTATAATATCACTGGATTTTGATATCTAATTGTTTGGGTTATAGTAAGGTCGTCCATGTTAGTTGGTTTGGTCTTACTATTATCCTTTTCTTTCAAAGGATTTTCAAAGTAAAACAGTATGGTTGGAATTTACTCACACCAGTCCCATGACTGACCCAGAGTTTATTTTGTTTGTTTTCCCTAAACTCTTGGGTGCCCAAATTTGTACGGGCAGTCAAATGTTTCAGGCTTTGCAGATTCACTTGGAGGAGCTCAAAAGCAGGAAGCTTCACCATTAATTATGTAGAGTTATATCCGCTGTGATATGATGTATTGTACTCTGATAATGGTATGTATATACAATACAGTTTTGTATTCAAAGTTATGTTATATAATACATCTTATTTTGTTCCGGTGCGAGTTTCGTGTTACTCTGATTCTGTTCAGTTGTGATCTTCTTCTTCTTCTATTCTATTAGTTCTATCTTTTCTTTCTCACCCTCTAAATTCTTCTATTAATGTCCCGGTATTTTTCGATGCTTGAATAGTCAACAGTGTGTTTTTATGTTGATTTTCTGGGTCGAAAATCCCGCCGTTACAACAATGTTCAAATTCTATGAGAAAGTTTCCGATGATAATAAAGTACTAATGGGCAACCATAATACTTCTAATGTCATTGGAAAGGGAACCATAGAATTAGAATTCACTTCTGGAAAGAAAATTGTCCTTGTGAATGTTTTACATGTCCCAGATATTAGAAAGAATCTTGTCTCTGCAAGTCTTCTTTGTAGTAAAGGAGTAAAGTGTGTACTGGATGGCAATAGTCTCATCTTGACAAAAGGGGAACATTTGTTGGAAAATGATATGCTTGTAACGGGATGTTCAAACTAAGTATTAATAAAATGACTGAATTTGCTTATGTTCTTGATTCCATTGATTTATGGCATAGTAGACTAGCACATTTAAATTTTAAATCTTTAAAGTTTATGTCTTATGAAGGTTTAATCTCATATGAAAATAAAAATGTATCAAAATGTGAAACATGTATTGAAGCCAAAATTTGCAAAAAGCCATTCCCTAAGTCTGGAAGAAATACAAAGTTACTTGAATTAGTTCATTCTGATATATGCGAATTAAATGGTATATTAACTAGAGGAGGGAATAGATATTTTATTACTTTTATAGATGACTATTCCAGATTTACATATGTTTACCTTATGAAAACAAAAGATCAGGCTTTTGATATGTTTAAGCATTTTAAAATTACAGTCGAAAATAAAAAAGAAAGAAAGATTAAAATATTACGCAGTGATAGAGGTGGAGAATACTTCTCTACAGAGTTTTCCTTATTCTGTGAGGAAAATGGAATTATACATCAATCAACTGTACCATATACCCCACAACAGAATGGATTGGCTGAACGGAAAAATAGGACATTAGTGGAAATGACTAATGCTATGATTTTAAATGCTAAACAAAATGTAAACTTATGTGGGGAGGCACTCTTAACTGCATGTCACTTACATAATAGAATTCCGTCAAGGAAAACTAAAGTATCTCCATATGAATTATGGAAAGGTAGAAAACCAAGTTTGAAATATTTGAAAGTTTGGGGCTGTCTAACCTTTTATCGAGTAACGGATCCAAAACGAAATAAACTGGGGCCAAGGGCTTTAAAAGGTGTATTTGTAGGATATGCTAAGAATTCCAAAGCATTTCGAGTGCTAGACTTAAGTTATAATGTCATTACAGAATCAAGAGACGTAGAATTTATTGAAAATAAGTTTATAGGTGATTCTAGTCAAGTCTCAGTTCCTACTCAAATTTTTCATGACAAAGATAACGAAAACTTTGAACAAGCTTCTTCTAATAAAAGAAAATTTTCTGATATATCAGAAGAGCCTAGAAGAAGTCAAAGAACAAAGAAAACTAAAGAGTTAGGACCTGATTTCGTTTCACCTGATGATGTAGTTCATCTCGTCATAGGTGATAGAAAAGATATTATCAATGACATGACTTATGTCCTAGGTACAGAAGGCGATCCCAAAACTTTTAAAGAAGCAATGGCTTCTAGAGATGCTTCTTTTTGGAAAGAAGCAATACAGGATGAGATGGATTCAATTCTATCTAATAACACTTGGGAATTAACCGGCTTACCTAGCGGATCAAAGCCAATTGGATGTAAATGGGTATTTCGTAGAAAATATAATACGGATGGATCAATACAAACTTTCAAGGCAAGGTTGGTCGCTAAAGGATTCAGACAAAAGGAAGGTATTGACTATTTTGATACATATGCTCCTATTGCAAGATTAACATCCATTAGAGTTCTATTTGCACTTGCTTCTATTCATGGGTTGCATGTACATCAAATGGATGTTAAAACTACTTTTCTAAATGGTAATCTTGATGAAGAGGTATATATGGAACAACCAGAAGGTTTCATTATGCCTGGAAATAAACATAAAGTTTGCAGACTTGTTAAATCATTATATGGATTGAAACAAGCACCAAAACAGTGGCATGAGAAGTTTGATTCTGTGATTCTATCTAATGGTTTCAAACATAATAATGCAGACAAATGTATATATTCTAAATTCACTGATAGATATGGAATTATAATATGCTTATATGTGGACGATCTGCTAATATTTGGAACAAATATGGAAGGCATTAATGAGACAAAGAAATATTTGACTTCATGTTTAAAATGAAAGATTTAAATGAAGTTGACACTATATTAGGAATCAAAGTTAAGAAACATAGTGGTGGATATGCATTATGCCAATCTCACTACATTGAAAATTTGCTTCTTAAATATAAAAACTTAAATATTAAAGAAGCAAGTAGGCCTTATGATTCTTCGATTAAACTATTTGCAAATTCTGAAAGGACAATAGCTCAACTAGAGTATGCAAGCATTATTGGAAGTCTCATGTATGCAATGCATTGCACTCGTTCGGATATTGCTTTCGCTATGTGTAAACTATCTAGATATACACACAAACCAAGCAAATTACATTGGAAAGCAATATGTAGAATTCTTGGTTACCTTAAAAGAACCATAGGATTAGGACTTTATTATGGAAATTTCCCAGCAGTTCTGGAAGGATATTCAGATGCAAGTGGTGCAACACCTGAAAATGATAATAGAGGAACTACAGGATGGATTTTACTCTTGGAGGAGGTGTTATATCATGGGTGTAACAACCCGCAAAATCAGAACCAATTTAAAATTTTATTTTAGAAAATTTTAATGAATTTTGACAATATAAAATAATTTATTTAAGTAATAATGATCAAATTTGATTTAAATCGAAGTTAGAAGGAATGATTTAATTTTTATTATAAAAAGAGTTAGAAATAACGCGGTAGTTTGAAAAGTCAAACTTGAACTTTGACTGACTGTACAGGATGCAAAATTTAACGGATTTTAGTGAAACCAAAAATATTAGAATCTATTTAAAAATATCTTTCCAACGAATCCGAAAAATCGAAATTTCATAACGGGAATCAAAAGTTATGGCCAATTCAATTTTTAAAAGGTCGCTATGAAACTTATAAAGGTCAAAATGCTACTTTTTGCATACGAAGGAATTTGAACTCGAAACCACTTCCATTGAGTTCAGAATGATGTTTCTACATTGAAAAACAGTAAACACTTATATATTTTGAGTTTAGGGATTTATTTGTTTAAAAATATATTTTTAATATTAAATATATTGGCCTTAAAAATAGTCATTTTTCAAACGACCTCGGTTTTCGACGAAACCACTTTTGTTGGAACCGGAATGTCAAATTATTGTTAGGTTTCAATTTTTAGAATTTTTCGAATTAATATGTGAACGTGGGAAAGGAAGATGTGTTTCGACTATTTTCAGTTAAATTTGAACGCCTTAAAAATAGCCATTTTTCAAACAGTCTCAGAATTCGACAAAAATAATTTTGTTGGATTCGTATCGTCATAAGAAAGCTAAAAATATTTTTTTTAGAATTTTCTGAGGTCGTATGTGGCCCCGGCACATTTAAATGTGCGGTAGGAATTAAATAATTAATTTAATATTGTATTTTAAATTAAAACCGAAAAAAAACGTGTAGACATCAGAATTGGACATTGGGACATAGCCCATCGCGTTCAGAAGGCCTCAAAACGTTAAGATCGACAGTAAGCAGGCCCAAATCCGAGAAAGTTCAAAAATCCACTTTATTTCACGAAATTCGGAATTTAATATTAAAATAATATAAAAATCCGAAAAAAACCCTAACCCTAATACTGTTCATGGCAGCCGCCACCCTTAATTTCGAAGGCCAGAAATCACCGAACTTCAAATGCTAATATCTTATGATCCGCTCAACGAAAATTAGCAAACTTGGTACCAAATCGAAGAGAATTTCGAGAGCTTCAGATCTATACGGCTATGATCATCATTAGGGTCACGGATTTTGCGAATTCTCACCGGGAATGGGCTGCGTTTATTGGTGGTTTGTGGGTCCCTGGGGCGTGCGAGTTGGGCCCCACTCACGGCGGTGGTAGGTGGCGCGATGGCCTTCGGGACGGCGGAGGTTGATCGGTCTCTGGTGGCCTCGGGTTGCGTGCGTCCAGAAGGAGGGAGGAGGGAGTTGGGTTCGGCCGAATTCTTGAACGTGAGGAAGAAGGTTGCGTTTTTTTTTATTTATTATTTTATTATTTAATTACCCAATCTTTAATAATTCATAACTCTTTCATACGAGGTCCGTTTGACGAACCGTAAATTGCGTTGGAATCACAAAATTGAGAGCTTCGCGATGGCGCAGACCGCAGTTGAAAAGGAGACAGTAAAATTTCAGCCAAAAATCTATGTGAGAATTCTAATTTTATTTATTTAATCAATTATTAATTATTTTCTCGCGCTAAAAATAATTGTATTGTCATATTGTTTCAGTTCTGAAATATTCTGTGTTGTTTGAATTGTTGATTGTTGCTTGTTGTATATTTTGTTGTTCATGATATGCTAAATTCGCATTGGAATTTTATATATTGTTGAATTCATTTGCAGTTAGAAAGTTAGATCTAAAACATATTTTATTCAGAATAAAATCATATTTATGCAAATCAAGTTATTATAATTTCATGTAAAAAAAATAATATTTTATTTACTCTGTAATGAACAATAGAATGGGAACAACAAATAAAAACTTATATTTTTATTTGTTGGCATAACAAAAGAAATTGATCGCCAAATAAAAAGTTTATTTTTATTTGTTGATATTACAATGCAAATTGGACAATGAATAAAATCTCATTTTTATTTGTTTATATTACAACAGAGATTGTTCAACAAGTAAAAACCTTATTTTTATTTGTTTGTATAACAGCAGAATTTGAACGACAAATACAATATTATTTTTAATTTGTTTATTTACAATAGAATTTGAACAATGAAAAATATTATATTTTTAATGTGGATTTGTTTATATTAAGGAGGAATGATTAAAAAGAATAAATTTTTATTGTAAATTTGTTACATTAAGAATAGTGGATTAAAAAGTATATAATTCTAATATGAATTTGTTTCATTAAAAAAAGAATGAAAATAAAAGATCACATTTTTATGTAAAAATAGTGATTTCAATAAAGAGTCATATTTTATTCGTCACCTTGATTTCAATAAAAGTTGTAACATTAAAAATCTCACTTTTAACGTAATGTTATTTCGATAAACGAAGTAACATAAAAACTTCATTTTTAAGGTAATAGTGATTTCAATAAAAGAAGCAATGTAAAAGATTATATTTTTATGTGTTGATTGTTTTCAATAGAAAGATGTTGCATAAAAAGATTATATTTTTAATGTGGTGTAGATTTCCCTGTAAAGACGAAAATAAAAAGATTATATTTTTATTTTCATTTTGTCGCAATGAAAAGTTCATAAGCTAAGATTACATTTTTATTGTAATTTTATTCATTGTGGTAAATAGAAAAGATTACATTTATATGCAATGAAAGAATGAATAAAGAAGTTATTATTTTCATTGTAAAATAGAAAAGGTCAATATTTTTACATTGTAAAATAGAAAAAGGCATATTTTCTTTGCATAACAAAAGTTACATTTTTATATGTGCTTTATACATGAATTTGCACCGTATGACAAAAATTGCATTTTTCTATGATATAAAAATGTAAATTTACATTGCATGATTAAAATTACGTTTTTCAATGTAATTTAGAGATGAAAAATAACGGTAGAATGAAAATTACATTTTTTTCATGTAATTAAAATGTGAATTTGCGTTGTAGGATAAAAACTACATTTTTAGATATAATTTAAATATGAATTTATGTCGTATGATAGGAATTACATTTTTCTATGTAATTAAAATATGAATTCCCATCGCATAATAAAGATTACATTTTTCTATGTAATTTAGAGGTGAATTAGAACGATAAAATAAAAATGACATTTTTTTCTATGTAATTTATATATGAGTTATAACGGTATGATAAAAATTTAGAAATATATTTGTTTACATTTTCTTATGTAAGTAAAAGAATAGAAGTTGAAAATGCAATTATTCACATTTTCTTATATGAATAAAAAGAATAGAATTTAGAAATATATTTATTTACATTTTCTATAGTGGGTAAAAATAGAATTGTTAATGTGGAGTATTTTATCGTCATTTTGAATGCGGTAAAAATAGAATTGTTAATGTTGAATATTTTATCGTCAGTTTGAACGCGGTAAAAATAGAAGGGTTAATGTTGTCATTTTTATCGACATTCTTGGTGCGATAAAAATAGACAATGTTAGTGATTCATATTTTATCGTCATTTTGAATGCGGTAAAAATAGAATTGTTAATGTTGAATATTTTATCGTCATTTTGAACGCGGTGAAAATAGAATAGTTAATGTTGTCATTTTTATCGACATTCTTGGTGCGATAAAAATAGACAATGTTAGTGATTCATTTTTATCGACATTTTTAGTGCGATAAAAGTAAACAATGTTAGTGATTCATTTTTATTGACATTTTTAGTGCGATAGAAATAGACAATGTTAGTGATTCATTTTATTCGACATTTTTTTATGCGATATAAATAGCGATGTTAATAGTACATTTCTATCGTCTTTTAGTTGTGATAAAAAAAGAACAAAATAATGTGAATCCTTTTATTTACATTTTCTATTGTAAAGAAAAATAACAAAATTGTGTGAACCATTTTATTTACATTTTCTATTGTAAAGAAAAGTAAAAAGAGAGTTATATTTCTTATTTGCATTTTTAGATGCAAATAAAGCATAGAAAGAAAATTATACCTTTATTTGTCATTGTTTTGTTAAATAAAAGTAAAAGAGTTAAAAAGACATTTTATTTACCATTGTTTTGTTAAATAAAAGTACAAGATATAAAAGAACATTTTTATTAACATTGTTTTGTCAAATAAAAAGACAAATACATGAGATACACTTTTATTTGTGTTTTATGTACAAATAAAAGTACAAGATTAGAAACACACTTTTTTTTACATTGTATTTGTTGAAATAGAATCGTTAACAAAATGAGTGTATCACTTTACTCATCTTTGTTGAAAACAGAAATTATGTGAAAATATGAGAATCACTTTTATTTGCATAATATACAGTAGAATTTATACGCAAATAAAAAATCCAATTTTTATTTGCAAACTTGCACTAGAATTTATATTCTAATATACAATTGTATTGTTGGTCAAAATATACAATGAAAAGTATTGGTAAGAAACTTCATACAAATATAATGGAATATATATTCCATTTGTCATCCGCAATAAAGCTGTATAAATAAATTACTGTTTATGTAACTTTAGAAGTATATAGGGAAGTCATAAGAGTAAAATACATTTTACTTGATATAAGTGACATGTTAAGTGAAATTGAAATTGGTTAAACCTATTAACTAATTCTATATTTATTTATTTGTATGAATTGTTTGTTGGCTGAAAACCCCACACGGGTATTGGGACGATACTTGACTGACACAAATCCCAATGTTTAATTATATGTCTATCGATTGATCGACAGGCTGCGATGAGCGTTATTGTTTTATTTTAATGCTCACACAGTTGACATTGTCACTCTGGTTGTTAATGGATGGATTGAGAATTATTTTCTTGTTATTACCCTATACATGAAATGCATGAAACCCATATGACCCAAATTATATGGTACATGGTTGAGCCGCATTCCAGTGCAGAATTTCTTTTTAAATAAAGAATTTTTATATAATAAAAGGATTTTTGTAAAATAAAAGATTTTGTATTATAAAGTATATTTTACATTCAGAATCTTTTATATATAGAATATTTTATTGATTATTTTAAAATATGTTTTTTTTTTATATAGTAATGAATTAATATCTTTAAGATAAACCTTTTATTTAAGATTATTAGACCTTAACAATTATGTTTGGTGATTGATATGTAGATTGGATTTGTAGTGGACGATGTTTAAATAACATTCATCCTTTAATCCAATTTACATTGAAATTACTATTTGAAATTTATAAATCTATTTTATAAATTAAATCAAAATTGGAATATTAATACATCTTTTTAGAAAGATTAAAATGTAATTTATTTTATCTTTGATAAAATTAATGAGGACCTTTTAACATAAATAATAATTTTTATTTAAAAGGATATTCAAAGTTGGAATGTGGCGTATGGTTGATTTTAATTACAAATACGCGAGTTATTCAGAAAGACCGGGTCTAACCCATTCTGAATAATCATCACAACGATCAAGAGTCGAAGATGAAGACGGTGACTGAAGACCGGAGAGCTTCACATCGTTTGGTTGATGGTGACTGATATCTTGAATTGGGACTGATCCCCCAAGGCAAGGTAAAAGTGATGATCTTCCAGACGTACTGGAGATCGACGAATACGTTGTTTCGTTCAGACCCAGAACGGACTTGTAAATGGATAGCATGCCTGACATTGAAATTTATTTCATGTAATTAAATCGGTTTTTATTTAATATATAAATGCATGGTGGCGGAGGATTTATTCTCTTGCTTAACACCCTTTTTTATGTTAAATATTTACCGATCGCATGAGATGAGTTGTTGATGTGGTATGCCAAGTTGCACTTGAACAAGGCTTATTGTTGCAAAGCAGAGCCTTGTGGGATGATCAAAGCATAGTCGATTTAGGCATAGCTTTGTGTAACGTGACTTCGCGAGCCTCACAGCCCGGTAGAGTCTAAAACGGGAGAAGGGAACGCAGGGAGTGCGCACGTTTCTTTCTAGCTAGAGTGGTGCCAGGGACCTACCAGCGCTGGCATTTATTCATTGTGGTTGTTGGATTGTTCGAGGCCTCGGTTTATGCGGTCGCTACTGGCCGTAGTATAGGTCCAAAAGGACCGGGAAGCGTGTGTTCAGGAATTGCCAATCCACAAAAGTAAGTGTGGACCGGCCCTGCAGGATCCAAGGGTTGGACAGAGTACCAATCCTGGGGCATTGCTAGAGTGTCTCGAATCGGTAAGGATCTCCTCCCTAGCCTTGACTCAGATGGAAACCCAAATTTCCAATACGACATCACGCGGTTTTGATTGTATTCCTATATATGGCGACATAGTGGGATGGGGCACTCATGCCGTCTAGGATTGATACATTTATTTTGATGTATTTCAAATTGGTTGCACACTATTATTATATAATATCGTGTTTATCGTATCAAGCATCTTTTGATCATTATAAGGTAAAACCCTATCCTCCGGTTTGCGTTGCATTGTGTGATGGGACTTGGGTCTTATAATGGTTTCATTTTTCTAAAAAGCATTGCGTTATTTTGACGATTTACTTTAGTCATGCACTGGCAATCTATAGGAGAAAACCCGTTCCGCAAAAGTGGCGTGGTCCTATGATTAGCCTTATTATATTTTATAGGTTAAGTAGAATTCTCACACCAGTCCCATGACTGACCTGTAGTTTGTCCACTGGCAAACTCGGGTGCCCATATTTTCCACATGGGCAGTCGAGTAGCTATTTTTGCAGATATATTAAACAGGATTCTGGGTTGAAGCTTAAAGCTGTGTCCAGAGATAGAAAGTCTTCCGCTGTGTTCTTCCGTTGCAGTATATTACATTTTTGTATTTATCTTCCATTGTAATTATATTCCAATGTACTCTGATATGTATATTCTGTACTCTGATGTAACATTATATGATGATATGTTATAAAAGTCTTCTGTTGTTGTTTTAATATGTTGTATGCCCAAAGTTAAAGTATTCGTAGATTTTCACTTTTTGGGTCAGACCTGTGTGGTTTATGGTCGATCCAAAGGGCGGGAATTTGCGGGTCTTTACAGTTGGTATCAGAGCTCAGGTTAGCTCAAATCTTTGGGGTACAACTTGTTAGAACTGAACAGAAGACTCATCAGAGATTGGATTAGTAATATCTAATAAGAATACTCATTAGAGATAGGATCAGCAGTATCCTAGAATGAGTAAACTCGTTAGAGATGGGGTTAGTAATGCCTTAGAACGAGTTCAGAGTTACGAATTTATAATTAGGGTATTTTTGATATTTATAATCTATTTTGTGAAATATGATTTTTATATATATAAAGTTATATATATTTTGAAAAGATAATTAACCATTAAAATTTAAAATTAAGATAGTTAATTTTATAATTTTTAGGTACGTTCCTTTTCGAGGACGAAAAGTTTTTAAGTGGGGGCGATTGTAACAACCCGCAAAATCAGAACCAATTTAAAATTTTATTTTAGAAAATTTTAATGAATTTTGACAATATAAAATAATTTATTTAAGTAATAATGATCAAATTTGATTTAAATCGAAGTTAGAAGGAATGATTTAATTTTTATTATAAAAAGAGTTAGAAATAACGCGGTAGTTTGAAAAGTCAAACTTGAACTTTGACTGACTGTACAGGATGCAAAATTTAACGGATTTTAGTGAAACCAAAAATATTAGAATCTATTTAAAAATATCTTTCCAACGAATCCGAAAAATCGAAATTTCATAACGGGAATCAAAAGTTATGGCCAATTCAATTTTTAAAAGGTCGCTATGAAACTTATAAAGGTCAAAATGCTACTTTTTGCATACGAAGGAATTTGAACTCGAAACCACTTCCATTGAGTTCAGAATGATGTTTCTACATTGAAAAACAGTAAACACTTATATATTTTGAGTTTAGGGATTTATTTGTTTAAAAATATATTTTTAATATTAAATATATTGGCCTTAAAAATAGTCATTTTTCAAACGACCTCGGTTTTCGACGAAACCACTTTTGTTGGAACCGGAATGTCAAATTATTGTTAGGTTTCAATTTTTAGAATTTTTCGAATTAATATGTGAACGTGGGAAAGGAAGATGTGTTTCGACTATTTTCAGTTAAATTTGAACGCCTTAAAAATAGCCATTTTTCAAACAGTCTCAGAATTCGACAAAAATAATTTTGTTGGATTCGTATCGTCATAAGAAAGCTAAAAATATTTTTTTTAGAATTTTCTGAGGTCGTATGTGGCCCCGGCACATTTAAATGTGCGGTAGGAATTAAATAATTAATTTAATATTGTATTTTAAATTAAAACCGAAAAAAAACGTGTAGACATCAGAATTGGACATTGGGACATAGCCCATCGCGTTCAGAAGGCCTCAAAACGTTAAGATCGACAGTAAGCAGGCCCAAATCCGAGAAAGTTCAAAAATCCACTTTATTTCACGAAATTCGGAATTTAATATTAAAATAATATAAAAATCCGAAAAAAACCCTAACCCTAATACTGTTCATGGCAGCCGCCGCCCTTAATTTCGAAGGCCAGAAATCACCGAACTTCAAATGCTAATATCTTATGATCCGCTCAACGAAAATTAGCAAACTTGGTACCAAATCGAAGAGAATTTCGAGAGCTTCAGATCTATACGGCTATGATCATCATTAGGGTCACGGATTTTGCGAATTCTCACCGGGAATGGGCTGCGTTTATTGGTGGTTTGTGGGTCCCTGGGGCGTGCGAGTTGGGCCCCACTCACGGCGGTGGTAGGTGGCGCGATGGCCTTCGGGACGGCGGAGGTTGATCGGTCTCTGGTGGCCTCGGGTTGCGTGCGTCCAGAAGGAGGGAGGAGGGAGTTGGGTTCGGCCGAATTCTTGAACGTGAGGAAGAAGGTTGCGTTTTTTTTTATTTATTATTTAATTATTTAATTACCCAATCTTTAATAATTCATAACTCTTTCATACGGGGTCCGTTTGACGAACCGTAAATTGCGTTGGAATCACAAAATTGAGAGCTTCGCGATGGCGCAGACCGCAGTTGAAAAGGAGACAGTAAAATTTCAGCCAAAAATCTATGTGAGAATTCTAATTTTATTTATTTAATCAATTATTAATTATTTTCTCGCGCTAAAAATAATTGTATTGTCATATTGTTTCAGTTCTGAAATATTCTGTGTTGTTTGAATTGTTGATTGTTGCTTGTTGTATATTTTGTTGTTCATGATATGCTAAATTCGCATTGGAATTTTATATATTGTTGAATTCATTTGCAGTTAGAAAGTTAGATCTAAAACATATTTTATTCAGAATAAAATCATATTTATGCAAATCAAGTTATTATAATTTCATGTAAAAAAAATAATATTTTATTTACTCTGTAATGAACAATAGAATGGGAACAACAAATAAAAACTTATATTTTTATTTGTTGGCATAACAAAAGAAATTGATCGCCAAATAAAAAGTTTATTTTTATTTGTTGATATTACAATGCAAATTGGACAATGAATAAAATCTCATTTTTATTTGTTTATATTACAACAGAGATTGTTCAACAAGTAAAAACCTTATTTTTATTTGTTTGTATAACAGCAGAATTTGAACGACAAATACAATATTATTTTTAATTTGTTTATTTACAATAGAATTTGAACAATGAAAAATATTATATTTTTAATGTGGATTTGTTTATATTAAGGAGGAATGATTAAAAAGAATAAATTTTTATTGTAAATTTGTTACATTAAGAATAGTGGATTAAAAAGTATATAATTCTAATATGAATTTGTTTCATTAAAAAAAGAATGAAAATAAAAGATCACATTTTTATGTAAAAATAGTGATTTCAATAAAGAGTCATATTTTATTCGTCACCTTGATTTCAATAAAAGTTGTAACATTAAAAATCTCACTTTTAACGTAATGTTATTTCGATAAACGAAGTAACATAAAAACTTCATTTTTAAGGTAATAGTGATTTCAATAAAAGAAGCAATGTAAAAGATTATATTTTTATGTGTTGATTGTTTTCAATAGAAAGATGTTGCATAAAAAGATTATATTTTTAATGTGGTGTAGATTTCCCTGTAAAGACGAAAATAAAAAGATTATATTTTTATTTTCATTTTGTCGCAATGAAAAGTTCATAAGCTAAGATTACATTTTTATTGTAATTTTATTCATTGTGGTAAATAGAAAAGATTACATTTATATGCAATGAAAGAATGAATAAAGAAGTTATTATTTTCATTGTAAAATAGAAAAGGTCAATATTTTTACATTGTAAAATAGAAAAAGGCATATTTTCTTTGCATAACAAAAGTTACATTTTTATATGTGCTTTATACATGAATTTGCACCGTATGACAAAAATTGCATTTTTCTATGATATAAAAATGTAAATTTACATTGCATGATTAAAATTACGTTTTTCAATGTAATTTAGAGATGAAAAATAACGGTAGAATGAAAATTACATTTTTTTCATGTAATTAAAATGTGAATTTGCGTTGTAGGATAAAAACTACATTTTTAGATATAATTTAAATATGAATTTATGTCGTATGATAGGAATTACATTTTTCTATGTAATTAAAATATGAATTCCCATCGCATAATAAAGATTACATTTTTCTATGTAATTTAGAGGTGAATTAGAACGATAAAATAAAAATGACATTTTTTTCTATGTAATTTATATATGAGTTATAACGGTATGATAAAAATTTAGAAATATATTTGTTTACATTTTCTTATGTAAGTAAAAGAATAGAAGTTGAAAATGCAATTATTTACATTTTCTTATATGAATAAAAAGAATAGAATTTAGAAATATATTTATTTACATTTTCTATAGTGGGTAAAAATAGAATTGTTAATGTGGAGTATTTTATCGTCATTTTGAATGCGGTAAAAATAGAATTGTTAATGTTGAATATTTTATCGTCAGTTTGAACGCGGTAAAAATAGAAGGGTTAATGTTGTCATTTTTATCGACATTCTTGGTGCGATAAAAATAGACAATGTTAGTGATTCATATTTTATCGTCATTTTGAATGCGGTAAAAATAGAATTGTTAATGTTGAATATTTTATCGTCATTTTGAACGCGGTGAAAATAGAATAGTTAATGTTGTCATTTTTATCGACATTCTTGGTGCGATAAAAATAGACAATGTTAGTGATTCATTTTTATCGACATTTTTAGTGCGATAAAAGTAAACAATGTTAGTGATTCATTTTTATTGACATTTTTAGTGCGATAGAAATAGAAAATGTTAGTGATTCATTTTATTCGACATTTTTTTATGCGATATAAATAGCGATGTTAATAGTACATTTCTATCGTCTTTTAGTTGTGATAAAAAAAGAACAAAATAATGTGAATCCTTTTACTTACATTTTCTATTGTAAAGAAAAATAACAAAATTGTGTGAACCATTTTATTTACATTTTCTATTGTAAAGAAAAGTAAAAAGAGAGTTATATTTCTTATTTGCATTTTTAGATGCAAATAAAGCATAGAAAGAAAATTATACCTTTATTTGTCATTGTTTTGTTAAATAAAAGTAAAAGAGTTAAAAAGACATTTTATTTACCATTGTTTTGTTAAATAAAAGTACAAGATATAAAAGAACATTTTTATTAACATTGTTTTGTCAAATAAAAAGACAAATACATGAGATACACTTTTATTTGTGTTTTATGTACAAATAAAAGTACAAGATTAGAAACACACTTTTTTTTACATTGTATTTGTTGAAATAGAATCGTTAACAAAATGAGTGTATCACTTTACTCATCTTTGTTGAAAACAGAAATTATGTGAAAATATGAGAATCACTTTTATTTGCATAATATACAGTAGAATTTATACGCAAATAAAAAATCCAATTTTTATTTGCAAACTTGCACTAGAATTTATATTCTAATATACAATTGTATTGTTGGTCAAAATATACAATGAAAAGTATTGGTAAGAAACTTCATACAAATATAATGGAATATATATTCCATTTGTCATCCGCAATAAAGCTGTATAAATAAATTACTGTTTATGTAACTTTAGAAGTATATAGGGAAGTCATAAGAGTAAAATACATTTTACTTGATATAAGTGACATGTTAAGTGAAATTGAAATTGGTTAAACCTATTAACTAATTCTATATTTATTTATTTGTATGAATTGTTTGTTGGCTGAAAACCCCACACGGGTATTGGGACGATACTTGACTGACACAAATCCCAATGTTTAATTATATGTCTATCGATTGATCGACAGGCTGCGATGAGCGTTATTGTTTTATTTTAATGCTCACACAGTTGACATTGTCACTCTGGTTGTTAATGGATGGATTGAGAATTATTTTCTTGTTATTACCCTATACATGAAATGCATGAAACCCATATGACCCAAATTATATGGTACATGGTTGAGCCGCATTCCAGTGCAGAATTTCTTTTTAAATAAAGAATTTTTATATAATAAAAGGATTTTTGTAAAATAAAAGATTTTGTATTATAAAGTATATTTTACATTCAGAATCTTTTATATATAGAATATTTTATTGATTATTTTAAAATATGTTTTTTTTATATAGTAATGAATTAATATCTTTAAGATAAACCTTTTATTTAAGATTATTAGACCTTAACAATTATGTTTGGTGATTGATATGTAGATTGGATTTGTAGTGGACGATGTTTAAATAACATTCATCCTTTAATCCAATTTACATTGAAATTACTATTTGAAATTTATAAATCTATTTTATAAATTAAATCAAAATTGGAATATTAATACATCTTTTTAGAAAGATTAAAATGTAATTTATTTTATCTTTGATAAAATTAATGAGGACCTTTTAACATAAATAATAATTTTTATTTAAAAGGATATTCAAAGTTGGAATGTGGCGTATGGTTGATTTTAATTACAAATACGCGAGTTATTCAGAAAGACCGGGTCTAACCCATTCTGAATAATCATCACAACGATCAAGAGTCGAAGATGAAGACGGTGACTGAAGACCGGAGAGCTTCACATCGTTTGGTTGATGGTGACTGATATCTTGAATTGGGACTGATCCCCCAAGGCAAGGTAAAAGTGATGATCTTCCAGACGTACTGGAGATCGACGGATACGTTGTTTCGTTCAGACCCAGAACGGACTTGTAAATGGATAGCATGCCTGACATTGAAATTTATTTCATGTAATTAAATCGGTTTTTATTTAATATATAAATGCATGGTGGCGGAGGATTTATTCTCTTGCTTAACACCCTTTTTTATGTTAAATATTTACCGATCGCATGAGATGAGTTGTTGATGTGGTATGCCAAGTTGCACTTGAACAAGGCTTATTGTTGCAAAGCAGAGCCTTGTGGGATGATCAAAGCATAGTCGATTTAGGCATAGCTTTGTGTAACGTGACTTCGCGAGCCTCACAGCCCGGTAGAGTCTAAAACGGGAGAAGGGAACGCAGAGAGTGCGCACGTTTCTTTCTAGCTAGAGTGGTGCCAGGGACCTACCAGCGCTGGCATTTATTCATTGTGGTTGTTGGATTGTTCGAGGCCTCGGTTTATGCGGTCGCTACTGGCCGTAGTATAGGTCCAAAAGGACCGGGAAGCGTGTGTTCAGGAATTGCCAATCCACAAAAGTAAGTGTGGACCGGCCCTGCAGGATCCAAGGGTTGGACAGAGTACCAATCCTGGGGCATTGCTAGAGTGTCTCGAATCGGTAAGGATCTCCTCCCTAGCCTTGACTCAGATGGAAACCCAAATTTCCAATACGACATCACGCGGTTTTGATTGTATTCCTATATATGGCGACATAGTGGGATGGGGCACTCATGCCGTCTAGGATTGATACATTTATTTTGATGTATTTCAAATTGGTTGCACACTATTATTATATAATATCGTGTTTATCGTATCAAGCATCTTTTGATCATTATAAGGTAAAACCCTATCCTCCGGTTTGCGTTGCATTGTGTGATGGGACTTATAATGGTTTCATTTTTCTAAAAAGCATTGCGTTATTTTGACGATTTACTTTAGTCATGCACTGGCAATCTATAGGAGAAAACCCGTTCCGCAAAAGTGGCGTGGTCCTATGATTAGCCTTATTATATTTTATAGGTTAAGTAGAATTCTCACACCAGTCCCATGACTGACCTGTAGTTTGTCCACTGGCAAACTCGGGTGCCCATATTTTCCACACGGGCAGTCGAGTAGCTATTTTTGCAGATATATTAAACAGGATTCTGGGTTGAAGCTTAAAGCTGTGTCTAGAGATAGAAAGTCTTCCGCTGTGTTCTTCCGTTGCAGTATATTACATTTTTGTATTTATCTTCCGCTGTAATTATATTCCAATGTACTCTGATATGTATATTCTGTACTCTGATGTAACATTATATGATGATATGTTATAAAAGTCTTCTGTTGTTGTTTTAATATGTTGTATGCCCAAAGTTAAAGTATTCGTAGATTTTCACTTTTTGGGTCAGACCTGTGTGGTTTATGGTCGATCCAAAGGGCGGGAATTTGCGGGTCTTTACAATGGGCCTCCAAGAAGCAAATAGTTATAACACATTCTACAATGGAAGTAGAATTTATTGCCTTAGATGCATCAGGTAAGGAAGCAGAATGGCTAAGAAATTTACTTTTAGATATAAAGTTGTGGCCACAACCAATGTCAGCCATTTCTATGTATTGTGATAGCGAAGCTACATTGTCTAGAGCTTATAATAAAATCTATAATGGAAAGTCTAGACATATAAGTTTAAGACATGCATACGTCAGAGAATTAATTGTAGATGATATCATTACTATTATATTTGTTAGATCAAAAGAAAATCTAGCAGACCCACTAACAAAAGGATTACCGAGAGAAATGGTGAGAACTACTAGTAGTGCAATGGGTCTGAAATCATTCTAATCACCTGCAATGGAAACCAAACCTTATATTATTCAAGGTTTAAAAGGTAATAACAAGTTGCAGAAAAGTGATTGATAGACATTGAATATCAATGTTTGTATTGTTACGTTTGTGGTGATCATTTGTCTATAGTAACAAGGACGGAAAGTATGGACACCTATATGGACATAAGAAACAAAGTTTCAATAAAGTTTGGATATGACTTTATACATGCCCATGAAAACCAGGAGGAAATTAATAACCAAATTACGGTTATGACATTTATAGAAGCATGGTAATATTTATGTGTTCATATATTTCGTTTCATCGCATAGGATTTTGGTTTAAGTATTTTCTACCAAATATTCTGTTGAAACTTAAACACATGGACTAAGGAGAAAAGTTTAAACCAAAAGGTACTTTCTTTTATGCATAAATAAATAATTATTACAATCTTGTGGGGGATTGTTGGGAAGATTGCAATAAATATTTGTCCCACATTGGCAAATATTATGGTATAGCACAACATATATATGAAGAGTTTGAATAAGAAGTTGTGAATTAAAAAGATGGGCTAAGAGATGAACACAATTGTTTGGGCTGAAATGGCTTGGGCCTATAAATTATTATGGGTCAAAAGATGGGTACTTAGGGCACGTGGGCGCGTGCGTGACCGTACGGATCGGATTCGACTATTCCGAACAATCATGATTTTTGAACGAACGGACACAACCATTCGCACGCAACTGTCTCCAAACGGCTACACCCCTTCGGTCCTTATATATTCACTCTTTTTTTGCATCTCAGATCAATCTTCTTTCTTCCTCTTTTCTGCTTCTATAACACCATTGTTTGTTGTATCCTAGAGGAATTTCGCTTCGTGAATACTAAAAGTAGTGGGGGCGAATAATTCCTTAAGGATAGTGTTTAACACGTGCCTCAAACGACTCTTCCTGATTTATCTTCTGCTGTAAATTCGATTTCTCAACACTATTAGGACTAACAGCTCTGAGCAGCTTCAGCTTGCTCTTGTAGCTGCTATTCCTATTGTGGTTAATGCTTATAAGAATTTATGGGCCCATGAGTCTGAGTATTGAGGATGGGGTTTATGGTTTTTTTATTTGTGTAATTTTTTTTAATGTTATGAGCTACTGTATTCTCTAATAAACGATAAAAAAAGAGAGGAGGGAAATAGTATATATAAGAGCCGAGTGAACAAGTTTAGACCAATGCAACTAATTTGAAAAATACCCCTAGTTTAAAGGAATGTAAATGATGATGAATCAAATATTCAGCGATCAAGAAAACCTACATATTCAAATCATGCAACATAACATGAACATCTAACCATACATGTCGAGCCTGTTTATAATCTAAATGCAAATTGGTTACCGCAAAAAAGAATGTATAAGTTTCATGTTATTTCAATAATTTTCATGTCATTGTAGAAGAAATGCAAGACAAACATGGAACTACCTTGGATATGTGTTAGTTTATGCATATCTACGAGAAAAAACATCTGGTGCCTTAAAAAAAAGTTATTTTAGACCATATGAATATCTACAAGAAAAAACATATGGTGCCTTAAAAAAGTTACCTTGGTAAGCTACGGCACGACAATCCATGAGGTGAAGCTTTCTTTTAAGTATTGCATGTCATTTTATATTGTCGATGTCCATCTCTGTAATAACAACCTCAATGCACATAAGCAGTAACAAAACATGCTAAAGTTGGAATTCCATTTTCCGGACAGTGTAAAAATACAACTATGCATGAATAAACTAACAGACGTAGATGTTGGTAATACGATGGAAGTGTAACCAGCAAGAAGCAAGGCTCCCCTTAAAGACTATGCATGAGAACGAAGACAGTTAGGTGAACTGAAGATAACATACTTGAATTACAGGAGGGGAAAAAAACTTCGGCTCAACATTATGATTACGTTGGCTAGAAGTAGAGCATTGTCACTTGCATACTCTAATGAGCTTTCAGGTATGCTTTGTATGCCTTGAGCAAGCTCCCATGATAAAATCTGCAAAAAATATACACAAAATACTATCAGCAAATGCCTTATATATTGCTATGTTAGGTGACTGCTTATGAATAAAAATAAGAACAGGTTCCATTTTGTTGGTTTGATTTGTTGGCAAATTATTATGATATCAGGGTTGACAGGATAATGTACAAGCAAAGCTCTCATGGGTATTAAATGAAATCGGAATAGGAATTCTTCGTAGGTGAGGTTGAATAATGACCTAGATAAATTGTATTCATGTACATGACAACCCCGAGAAACTTTTATATAATCTAATGTCTTATGTAACACTCTAGCATTATCTTACTAACGAAGATGAAAGATATCAATGGCCTTTGTGCACCACATTAATTACGATGTTAGACAAGATTAGAGGGCAAATGGAGTGGACAAACATAGAGCTCCTTTCAAATATGACAACCATATCTGCCCTTCTATCACTTTCATCATTGTCTCAATTCACCTATTCACTTAAGTTAGAAAGGGAAACAAAATATGGATAACTTCCAATTAAGTAATTTGAACTAAGACAACCTTTTTCCAAAGGATTACCCACAGACTTTGTTATGATCACAAAAAAACTTAGCTTGCCACGTCATGGCCTGAATTCACAGAACGTGTTTAAAGCTTTGAAAATATGTGCATGATGGCCTTGGATTTAAATAGCTGTACACACCGAGCAAACAAAAACAGTGCTTAAATGGAGAAACACAAAGGAAAATTAAAAGCCAACTGTCCACAAACCTAGTGTCAGTTCCTAGAATCGGGCTTTATCTGAAAGTTTTTTGACCTTAATGTTCATAATTTTTTATCACAGCAATCAAAACTCCTAGGAAAATACATGTATAAAATAAGTCAACTTTTAAACGGTCCAATAAAAAAGGTATTATTATACTATTGACAAAAATTTCCGTACATCAAGCCTCTAGCCAGACATTGAGAGCTTGACAGTAAAGAATTAAAATATGGACCTAATCATTCATAGATTAAAAATCATAACAATTTTGTCTTGGTAGTAAAAAACATTTCCATGATCATTTCTTGTGGTCGAAAACTCCTTTCTTTTTAAGCCAATAGTTAATGAAACCACAGAATCAAATTAATTCAAGGAAAATTTAGTTATAGGTCATGTAATAACACTAAATAATACTTATAATCTTCTGTTTTATTATCCGTTTCTCAGTTAGGAACCATTAAAGACTAAACTGATATTGGACTTGCCTAATACTGGGCTTCAATTTGACCAGTATCTCATAAAAAAGACCAATAAGTAAGATATATACAGAACATATATGTAAAATATACATGAAGAAATTACCAAAGACGAATTAGTGACTGAAGCCAAGCTAAAAAATTGTCACTGAAGTCTGTTGTAAAATTTACGATTTTCCTTTACAAATATATATGAGTTATAACAAAAACTCATGAAACTGACTTGGAGATGTAGAGCATCATTATTATTTATAGTGAAACTGTGATATTAGTTACAAACCTGAGACATAGTGCGATGGAGCCTGGATTGAAGGTAATATATTCCGTGCGAATCACATGTGTACGTAGCATCTGATTACGTAAGACAAAATAGATCAATTTTGTTTACACATATGTTCTAAGTTGTACACTTTTCCTGCTGTTAATGAATTATAGTTTACATATAGTCCTATTAATTCCCAATTTCCATCAGATTTACCTATTGTAGTTTGCTCAAAGAATATGTTATGTTTATATAATTTGTAATAAATTAGAAGACATTTAAAACTTATTTCCATTGTGCACTTGGTATCATAACCAGCTAAAAAAAACCAACGTGTAGAAATATTAGCAAAAAAGGTAACTGTCACTAAAAATCAAGTTTTCATTCCTGGTTGATGACAGTATGATTGGATAACTAAACCACCGAAATCGCCGAAACCGTTTGAAACTGGTAAATTTTCAAATGACCGAAACCGAAACTAAGTTTTCAAACCTTGGTAAAAACACAATAAAATATAAATGAGTCATCACAAAAACTCAGTCAAACTGACTAGGAGATGTAAAGTAGCATTATTATTTATAACAGCAAAACTGTGCTATTATTTACGAACTTGAGACATAGTTCGATCGAGCCTGGAAGGAAGGTAATATGTTCCGTGCAAATCACATGTGTACATAGCGCCTGATTAACAGAAAATAGATCAATTTTATTACATAAAAGTTGGAATTTGTACACTTTTTTCCTGCTGTCAATGTATTATAGTTTACATCATAGTTTAAATTTTACTCAGATTTATTTTTGGTATCCATTCGTTTATATTCAGATTTGTTCCCCTTACCGTGTACCTGCAAAATATTCGTCAGTAATCATGTAAGCTATTCGGAAGTATGCTAATTCAAAGTTTCCTACTTCCTATCAGTAGTGTTTAAAAATGTGTGGACCCCCCTCCCGACTGGTGAATTGTAGCAAAGTATAAAGAATAGTCTTCATTCAAAAATTGTCAATTACCATTGTGCATCACATAAAATTCAAGTTTATAGCATTAATAAACTTTATCGATATAGTAGTCCCTGAGGCACACTGTGTTATTCTACAGAAGAGAGAAGGAAATACTTGGCAACATCAGCACAACAATCTTTATTCTTTGATAGCAACCTGCAGTGGGATGGAAAGTATTACAGTCATATTTTGGATACCATCCGGAAATGCTCTTTCATTGCCTGAACAAAGCGATAGCAATCACTGACTCTGTCTCTTCTGCTGACCTTATCCGTGTATCACCCACAGTTGAACAATATTACTGTTAACAAACTAAGACAACGTAAGTAGACATCACATTTTATTACTAAAAATGCACTACAAATATAGATAATTAACTTCTCTGTGGACATATAATACATCTATAGAGTGTCGCCATGCATATAAATAAGCATAAAGCCTGTAAAATTTTGAACGCAACTGAAAAAGACTACAATTGCATCTCGTAATTCAACTTTTAATTTGCCAACAAACTCAGTACACAATAATACTGAAATAAAAAAATTCTAGCATCCAAATGAACTGCAAAGAAAATTGAGAAACTTGACCAGAATACTGAGATAATCCTAATCAAAACAATAATACCAGAACGTATCCACTGAAGAAAGGGATTAGATACATAAATAGCAAATTCACCAAAGCGAACATTTACCAACTACAAACAGAAGGTAAGGCACATCCATCTAAAAATATACATCCACTTTCATGTTATATGCTTCAATCCAGTGACTAATAGTATAACATGAAATAAAATGCTATGATCATTTAAGAGTAGAAGCATTTCCTTTAAAGTCCAACTAGTATAATTGCCGGCCAATCATGTAGAGCAAGATAAATCCTTATGCCATACTGAGGGATTTTTAATTTGGTTATTCAGTTTGTCTTCCACTTTACAAATCAGGTAAGACTGGATATCCTAATTTCACAGCCCAAAGAAAAAGAAAAAAAGACTTAATTGCACTACAAAGTATGCAGTTCGTCTAACTCTGTGCTAATCCAAGGTAATAATGACCAAATCGGGTAGTCTGTTATGACTTATCTAGAATATAAATACAAGCGTACTTTGCAAATTCAAATTCAGTTTAAATATAGACCTACCTAAAGGTAAAAGTCAAACATTAAGGAAGAATACAATATTTAGAAAACTAAGCACAGAAATTACGTTAACGATTGTAAATCCAACGTAGGGAGAAGAGTTCAGTAAAGCATTTCTTTTTCTTTGTTTAAAATTGAGAACATAGAAAAAGTTTGATCTGTATTAATCTCAAGAATAATAGTAGTGGCATGGTATATTAAATACAGTTTTGAAATCACCACGTCTCTTATATAGCCCTTTTTCTGCATTATATTTTCTCCTTACCTAGTTAGCTAGCCAGACTTCCTTATATCTGTTCTTAGCTTAGCTCGGAAGTAGTGGTTTGACCAGAGGGTGGGAACATAATGAAAAAAACCACATACCCAAAATATATTTTTAACTATAGATCCTTTTCTTATCTGCCAAAATAAATTCAAACCTAATTCATTACCATCCAAACAAGCTAGTACATGAACCTCTATGTGGGTTGCGGAGGACAAATGAACAAATCCCTAGTGTACTGCTTGATATAAGATCATGTTGTTCATCCCACTAAAAGATGTCTCCTAGTGGCAGAGAATCAATCAATGGATAGACGTCATGTACAGTTCATGTATATATGGCAGTATTCTACCTCAATTTTGTTAGCATCCAGATCCAAAAGCATCAGTTTCTCGGCAACTTAATATCAAGTGATTATACAAATATTTTGTATTATGTCTATGACTCTAATTAGAAGCCAAAAAAGTATTTGCTACAAATCGATAGTAGCTAATAAGCATGTTTAATTAGGAAGAGCAAATGGATTGATGACTGCATAGCTATTCGTTTTTTCCTTTGGTCGCTCTCATAGTTAAAACATGCTTTGTATGGAGGCAAAAACTGGGATTTAAGGAATCTAGTCTTGCGCCAGCAAAGATGAAAAGCAACAGTGAAACCGATGAAAGAAAGAGATTTAGATCCTGTATCTCTCCAGTATGATTGATTGGCTCGTTATCAATCGGTTGAAACATGGTAGATTCATCGATCCTGTTGATCCGTGTTGATCCGTGACGTATGCAGAAATCTCAACTAGTGGGGACGGAAAACTAAAAAATATTTTATTTATAATTTAAGTAGATTCTTGTATTCATAAGTATTACATCTTTGATCCAGAATATATGTGTATCAATATACAAAATGACTTGTTTGTTTTCAAAAAACATAAAAGTTTAATACAATAAAAAAAATAAAGTAATAATTTTTTGAAATATTTCATATGATGAATTCAATCAAACAAGCATTCATTGTCTCATTATACGACAATCCATTATTTAGGCTTCAATATTTTCATAAATAGCTGCCATAGCCGTTTTTAGTATTAATATCAACTTAATTTAGATGACAACTTTAAATAAAACACACTAAATAACATGATTTTTAAACACCTTTTTTGTAAGGTAATATTTATCGCCATGATAAAAAACAGAGCATATTGAAATAATTTTTAACACTTGTAGGATATCACATAAGAAAAAAAGAGTGGTTTGTTTTAGGTATTTCTAACCATAGAGATTTAATAGTATTTTAGTGTTTTTTATGGAAAGTTTGTTTTGCGAAAAGAGGAAAAATTAGGATTGTACATTATTATGCTTGGACAACAAAAAGCATTGAATTTCGAATTCATTATTGCTTGATTTATTCTTTTTTTAGGTTAGTATATGTTGTGTTGTAGAATCCAATACATCAAACTGTGTGATGTCTAGATAAGCCTAGGTATAAATATAATTTTAAAATGTCAGTGGGGGCGGAAGACCCCACTAGGCCTAAATTGAGTCCATCATTGCTGTTGATGAATCCAAGTCCAAAAGTCTTCCTGGCAAGCTCCGCCGCCTTCTTCTTCATTGATTGTTACACCGTTGTTTTAGAATCCCCAAATATCGTGAAGCAGAAACCACAGAAGATTGAAATAATTAAATCCCTTCAGTTGAAATTGGTAAACTTGTGCCTGTTTGAGGAAAGCATAAAGTAGAAATTAAAACATCTGCCTTAAACAATTGAAAGCAGGTGGAGATTTTGTTCGATTGAAAAAAGAAAAATATTAGGTTTAGGAAAGGTGAAGCCGGAGTAAGCAACGGACCCAGATAAAAGCATATGTGCAACCGTTTTATATTTAATGGTCGTAAAATGAACCTTCACTATTTTCAATCTCATTTTATTTGCCACCGATTTAAATATAATGGTCACAAATTATAAATATTTGCTACTACTTTTAAACAAAACCATTGCAAATTTGTCTTCCCCATCTTTTTCTTAACAACATGCTACGGTCTGTAACCAAAACCGTCGCACATAACCATATGTGCTATTGTTCTTAGCTAAACCGTCGCAAATAAGTCGTTGCAAATGAACTGTTTTTACTATTGTATATTATTTATTCATACTCTGTTATATTCTTGTACTCTAATGTAATTGTTGTAATAAGCAATGAAATGTTCTATCGTTTGTGTTCCGATTAGTCTTGTTCTCAAAGCAGTCCGCCTTCTTGTTCGGTTTAGGCCGGCCGTGAAGTTCAGGTCGTTACACCTTGTTTATGCCCATTCTAAATAACTGATTTGACGATAAGTCAACGATGAAGACGGTGGTTAAAGACCGGAGATCTTCACATCGTTTGGATGATTACTGATGTCCTGATTGGGCTGTACACCAAATACAAGGTAATAAGTGGTGATCGTCTAGATGTACTTGGAGACCGACCGGATACGCGAGGACCTCTGTCCTGTATTGGACATATGGGACGAGGATTAAGGTGCCTTTGGTTTCGTTGAGACCCAGAACGAACTAGTAAATAGATGTGTGTTTGACATTGGATTTTGTTTCGTGTTGATTGATCTCTATTAAATATATATCTGTTTGTGGCGGAGAATTTATTCTATTTCTTAACACCCTTCTCTGAGACGTACAAGCTTAGAGGTTATATATTGATAGACATCAGTTGCATGGCGTGAATTGCCAGTGTGGCATGCTGAGATGCAAATGATCAAGGCTTTTGCTAAAAAGCAGAGTCTTGTGGTTGATGATCAAAGCACAGCTTTGTGTATAGCGTTAATTCGCGAGCCTCACACCTCGGTATGAGTCAAAAACGAGATAAGTGAATGCAGTAAGTGCACGACGTTTCTTTCTAGCTATAGGTGGTGTCATGGTTTGGAGCCCAGACATTATATATATTTTTACCTATATGGATGATGGATAGCAATGCGCCTCGGATATATCGGTCACTACGGGGCCGATGGGTAGGTCCGATAGGACCGGGAAACATGTGCTCAGGAATAACCAATCCACAAACATAAGGGTGGACCAGCACTGCATGATTCAAGGGTTCACTGCGGGGGATCCTGAGGCATTTGCTAGAGTGTCTCGAATCGGTAAGGAGTACATCCCTTGCCTTAACTCATGACGAAAATCCCATTTCCAATACGTGACATTTCAGTTTTAATTGTAGAGCCTAGTACGGCGACATAGTATATGGTAGTTGTGCTGTCTATGATTGATACATTTATATTTGAAGTTGTTTTGACACTATATACTTATAATAATATCAAAATGATTTATTTTAAAACGTATCAAGCATGTTTGGCTATTATAAGATAAAACCCTATCCTCCGGCTTGCGTTGCATTATGTGATGGGACCTGAGTCTTATAATAGCTTCGTTTTTCAAAAAGCATTGCGATGTTTATAAAACTGTTTTATGCACTGGTATTCTTAGGAGGAAACCCTTCCGTGTTATATGGTGTGGTCCCTTGATTTACTTTATTTCTAAATTAAAGATTTAATAACTGTTTTAGTTCTCACACCAGTCCCATAACTGACCTGGAGTTTATTATTTTAACCTAAACTCTGGGTGCCCCTATTTTCGACATGGGTAGTTAGTAGTTTTGGGTTTTGCAGATCTTTATTTTATAGGATCTTGGATTTACAGCTGGATCTATATTCGAAAAGCTTTGTATTTGTATATTTCTTTCGGCTGTGTTATGTATGATTTTTCCACTGCTATGTAATGTATTTTAATCTTTGATATTTCTCTGATGTGTATTATTTATTCGTACTCTATTATGTTCTTGTACTCTGATGTAAATTGTTGTAACAACAATGAAATGTTCTATTTTTTGTGTTCTGATTTGTCGTGTTCTCAACTCAATCTGGGCTTTCCCTTATGGGCGAGTTTGGGTCGTTTTCATTTTGGTGTCGGAGCTTTGGTTTATAGAGCTCGAGAACAAGACACATTAGAAATGAACGAAAGAATTCATCAGGGATTGGATTAATAATATCCAATGAGAATGACTCGTTAGAGATGGGATCAGTAGTAACTTTAGATTGAGTTCGAAAAGTATTGTTTATTAAAAATGAAAATGAAAACAATTTTTTTTTTTGAAAATTTAAACCTTATCATATGTATTTGAGTATTTTTTTAAAAATTGATTTTGGACTATCGGGTATATGAAGATTTTGCATATACGCCTAGCAAGCGTGTATACGAAGTCTCAAATATACTAGATGGACATAGAATCACACTCTAGTCGCACGGAGATGATTCTGATGATAGCGATCGCATCATCAATTTTTATGTTCGAGTTTCAAAAGTGTGATATCTGTATATTTCTAATTGACTGGTGTGAGAACCAAACTTAGATAGGGTTATTATTGTGAATTGGCACCAAAAACATGATTTTGAATATATATATATATATATATATATATATATCAAACTTATGAATTTGAAATTTTAATTAACCAGTTGATTGCTAGTTGTGATGTATAATTATTAATTCCACTAATAAAACCAATAAGAGGATGTAAGGTAAATTTAAGCCAAATTGAATCAAATATTGAATTAAACTGAAAATTGATTGAAATTGCATATATGTACATGTGTATATACTGAACAGGTCATAGCATGGAAGCTAAGAAGAGGAATAAAATTGTATGCCCGACAATTAGGTACATGTTTATTGTATTTCTTGGGGTTTGATGATTTTATGAGCCAGTTGGCTAATTGCTTGGCTTTTTCTTTTCTTTTTGGATTGATAATGGCCCTGTGAGGCAAGTTGCGGTTTTAAATATCAACCTGTATACAGGGGCGGAGCTAGGAATTGAAATCACCCTGGGCTATTGTAATATTGACACTTCACCAAAATGCAGAAAAAATATAAAGTGATTGCTAAACGAGAAAATGTCTAGTTTCATAAAAGTAGAGGACGAATGAAAAATTGAAAATTGTAAGGATAAAACATTAATGGGAAAATGATATAACTGAATGTAGGAATAAACAACTTAAATTTCAAACACTAATATATGAACAAATAGATGTAAAATAAAGACAAAACAACGAATCAATATAGTGTAATAATTTAAGCATTTGCTCACTTCTCATCACTGCTCCAGCAACACCACTACCGCTATTACTTTGTTTATTTACTTTTAACATCAAAACTATAATTTGTAAGTTACATTTTAGTTTAAGTCTTAGCTAGAAAACCAAAAACGTGGATGTAGTAACATATAATTATTTATGCTGTCTTCTTCTTCTTTTTCTTCTTTTTTAATTGAGAACTCAAAATCAAATAGAATCAAATGATGATTTAACTAATCAGCCCAAAACCAAATAACCAATTTAAGGTGAGACTAAAGCTCATGACACAGGTTCAAACCTAATAATAAAGCATTACAGATAAATCAAAGAAGTTAAACTTGGATAGAGTAATTATATTATTTGAATAACCCTCATCCCAGTACAACCTTTCCCAATTCTCCCTTAACTCATTATACAATTCTATGTACCTCTTACACCAAGGTTCGTGCTTCGATTCCGTCAGGACTAGGCGAGTGCATCTCGTATACTGCTCACGCATTTGCTTCCTTCTTCAATTTGGAAGATTATCCCTTGGAATAACGAATCTCTCTCGATGCTGGACTCCTTCCCTATCAAAATTCAGCTGACTTGGGTTGTCAAGTCCAATGAACATCGATCTTCATAATCTGAAGCCGATCCTCAAAAACCAATGTCTGATTTGTTTGCGGAACTAACTAAAATTTTGAAATGTGGAGTCGCCGCCATCACTAGCCCTTGGAGCCGTGATTTTGTAGTTGCCAGATTATTTCTGGTGTCAATGCTAATATGCGAGCTGCAAGTTAGTGACCCAGGTTGTAGCCCAGGGTACATCCAATGTAGATTCGTCCCTGCCCGTATAAAGGATGTTATAGCAAAAAAATAAAAAAATTAGGGTGTTAACCAAATTTTTGAGAAATTAGAAAATTCTTAGAAACTGAAAAGTTGAAGAATGAAAGTTGAGTTGGTTAGTTAAAAAACTTTCAGCTCCGTTCCTTTTCGAGGACGAAAAGATTTTAGGTAGGGGAGATTGTAACAACCCGAATTTTTAGAACCAATTAATTTTTTTTATTTTAGCTATTTTAATGGATTTTGAATATTTAAAATGATTTATTTTAAATAATAACATCTAAAAATTTATTTTAATTGAAGTTAGAAGGTATAAATTTATTTTAATTGAAGTTAGAATGTATAAATTTATTTTAATTATAAAATGAGCCTGAAATGGCGTGGTAGTTTGAAAATTCGATTTCAAATGAATGTATAGGATTCAAAATAAATCGGATTTCAGTAAAACAAGAAATATTTGAATCGATTTAATTAGATCATTCTAACAAATGTGAAAAATCCAGATTTCATAATATAAATTGAAAGTTATGTCCAGTTTAAAATTCAGAATAGTCACTATGGAATTTATATATTTTTTATATAATAAATAGCCCTTAAAAATAACCATTTTGCAAACGACCTCCATTTTCGATGAAACCACTTTTGTTGGATACAGAATGTCAAATCATTATTAGGTTTCAAATTTCATAATTTTTGGAATTAATATGTGAGCGCAGTGAATTTAAATGTGTTTGTTAATTTCAGTTTGAATTTAATCGACTGGAAAATGACCATTTTTCAAATGACCTCTAAATTCGACGAAATTAGTTTGGTTAGGACCGTATTGTCAAAACATAGCTAGATTTATTTTTCAGAATTTTCGGAGTCAGTATGTGGCCTCGGTAAATTAAAATGTACATTGAAATCAATTTTGCATGTTATATTAATTTGTATTTTAATTTTGATGAAAACTAACCGAATTGGATTACGGAACATATCCCATTGTGATCGGAATGGGGGTAATTAGCTGGGGGCGATAGTCGTTGGGATTCATTTGGAGTTCGAATGCAAATTGTAAAATTTTGGAAATTAAATAAATTAAATATAAATAGCCGGCCAATTAGATTTTTTTTCTAAAACCCTAATTTCGTTTTTGCCCGCTCTCAGGAAAAAACAACGATTATTGCTCCGATCTTCCTCCTCCAAGAACTCCAAATCCACGCAATAAAATTCAAGGCTTCTAAAGGGAAAATATAAGAGCTTCTCATGATCAACATCTTCAATGGCCAAGATCGTTTATGGCACCCTTGATTTCTCGAAAATCGTGCCTAAAGATGGGCTGTTAGCCGTCGTTTCCAGGCGAACTAGAGGCGTCGAGTTCTATGGCATGCCTGGCATTGGGGCAGCTCGTAGAGGCGCTCGCGGTGGTGCAGGCTGATGGGGGTCTGGCCCCTCCGGTGGCGCACCGTTCGAGGAAGACGAAGTTGAGCAAATGGGTTCAAGGGTATCGGGTTTCACCTAGAAGACAACGACCATAATTAATTAAGGGTAAAAGGGGGTTTAATTATTAATTAATCATTATTTATTTATATCGATAATATAATTAATGTATTAACTATGATAACTTCTTCATATGAGGTCGGATCTGAATGATTTCAGATCCATTGCGGTCGTGACAATGAATGCTAAAACATGGAACTGACTAGAAGCGATTTGGAGCAAATTAGAATTTGAGACAAATTCAAATCCAAACTTTTCAGAAATTCAGAAACAAAAGAATGAAGGTGTGGAAACCAATGTGTGAACTCCTTCTCACTCTAATTATTTAACAGTTAAATATATACTAGGATGCAGACGGGGCTTAGAAGCCCCTGACACTATTTATTGTACAAACGATAGTTGTTTGAATGGACTGTATTGTGGAAATTTGGATTGTGGTTGTAAAATGGATTGTGAATTTATTGTGAATAAAACATTTGAACAATATTATCATTTTTATTGTATAAAGGAAATATATAAAATATTCATGTGTTGAATAAAATATTTAAACAATAAAAATATCATTTTTATTGTATAAAGGAACTATACAAAATATTCATGTATTGGATAAAATATTTGAACAATAAAAATATCATTTTTATTTTATAAAGGAACTATATAAAATATTCATGAGTTGAATAAAATATTTGAACAATAAAAATATCATTTTTTTGTATAAAGGAACTATATAAAATATTCATGTGTTGAATAAAATATTTGAACAATAAAAATATCATTTTTATTGAATAAAGGAACTATATTAAATATTCATGTGTTGAATAAAATATTTGAACAATAAAAATATTATTTTTATTGAATGTATGAACTATATAAAATAGTCAAGTGTTGAAACAAATATTTTATCGTTAAACATATAATTTTTAACGTATATATGAACGACATAAAATTCTCCTGAAATGGAAATAAATATTCATTTACAAATCAGACGATTTGTTTATGTACACCCTTTTAACTGACATTGATTAGGACGATAAATTTTACACATCGCCCAACTGCACAAATAATATTCAGTATTTGTTGGTTGAAACCCCACATGGGGTATTGGGATGATATTTGACGTACACTAATCCCAGTTGTTTAGCTGTATGTCGATCGATTGGTTGACAGACTGTCATAGGCGTTAGTTATTTATATTTAATGCTTATGTAGTTGTGTAATGCACTCTGGGTGATGGATGATTAAATATCATTGTTGTTGTATACATGTATTGTATGAAATCCATATAAATAACATTATATGGTAATTGATCGTGTCTGGTTCCAATTCAGAAAGAACGAATATTTTAAAATAACGAATATTTCAAAATGATATTCATTAAAGGATTAGAATGTGAATTTCGTGTCCGATTTTGGATAAACACGAAAATATTGAAATATGTGAAGCCGTGTTGATTAGATATGCGCCATTTTAACGCGAACGATATTTATATCAACTCATTTTTATAATGAATATCGAAAAGAATTGATTTCTAAATCAGATATTTTGAAAATATTATCATTTTAGTATTATAATGATATGGAATATTCATTTTTGATTTAAAATTGAAACGAAGTTGAAATCATTTTGAAATGAATTTATAAACAATTTATAAAATACGTTTTACAATGGAAATCAATGATATATATTATATATATTTAAATAGTCTGAATAGAACGCGCCACGCAGCGACTGTTGCGAAATTCGACCATTGACTTCAAAAGGACGTAAGGGGAGATTCGAACTTCGGATTCTCTTAAAAATGGAACTGTTTGGTTCGTATCGGAAAAAGCTTTCTAATGAATATAAGGGATTTGAAATCTAACAGTTGGATTTGGAATTATGTCCAAGTCAAATTTGGAAAAGGTCGATATGGATGCAGTTCAGTGGCCGTTATTGGAAACCAACTGCACGGACCTTGATAATTTTTTTTAAAATATTAATAATTTGTGTAAAATCATAATTAATGATTTGGAAAGAATTTGGATGAAAAATTCCATGTTTTTAAATATAAAAATATATTTTTATAAAAATGAACTAGTTATTAACTAGATTTGAAATCCAATAATTTTTAAATAAGTAAATTGGATTTGTGAATGGTTTTAATCTAACCAAAATTTTCCAATATATAAATTGGATTAGATTTGAATAGAAATCATCTTCGGGAGATTTCGATATTGGATTCCGTGACTATACGAATATTGTGGAGGAATTTGGAAGACAGATATATATCGTTATTCCCCATACGATATATGTTGGTTTCAGAATTTGATATTGAATATAAGCTAATATAATTTCTGTTTAGATCCATGTATTTAATATCAAATTGGATTTTGGGTTTGTGGTGAATGGTGTCTTAAATAACACCGTTCTTAAGCCCCGTGTGAAAAGAATTTATCTTTTAATTAAGATTATTAGAGTTTCCAATTATATTTAGTAATTGGAATAAAATGGAATGTGAATTGGATTTATTGTGAACTGTGTTTTTAACGACATTCGTTCTTTAACCCGATTAATAGTAAAACGTGATTTGGAATTTATAAATCTTTTTATTAAGACTTAATGGAAATTTTCCAAAGTAAAGTTTTCCAATTTAATAAAATAAATTGGAATGGAATTCGATTTGGTAATAATCAGAGTGAGCTTTTGTGGAGGAAGACTGATAATATATATGGAATTTAAAAGGTTTTGTGGTTATTCCATTTATATTCTTAGCCGGATGCGGAAATTGATATTGATTATATATTGATCTGTTTTCCGTGAAGATTCAATAATTAATGGAATGTGATATTGGCCAATCAGAAATTTCCAAACCCTAAATTCATTTACTCAGTAAACCCGACGCTCTCTCTCCCGTTCGAAGGCGATAACAGCTCCAAACCATTTCCCTCAAAATCTTTCAATCTACACAATGAATCACGAAATTTTCTGAATGAGTATTGAAGAGGATCATGTGCTCTTCAAATCCGTATGGGCTTGATGATCTATAGTGGTTTAATTCTCTCGATTTTCGCACCCAAAAGCCCACCGTTCAGTAGCGCTTTCCGGCATTAGGAGGCCGTTGAACTGGGGGTGGTTTGTAGCGCAGGAAAGTCTCTCGAAGGCAGAGGAGGTGATAGCATCTGATCGTCTGCAAGTGCCTCAGTTTGCATGCAAAATTGAACCATGGGCATCGAACAATGGGTTTGAACGTGCGCTGGAATTAAACGATGGGACCTGAGTCTTATAATAGCTTCATTTTTCCTCTTTAGCATTGCGCTGATTGTTTTATGCACTGCTATTTATGGAGGATAAACCCGTTTCATGTTATACGGCATGGTCCCGTGGTTTACCCAACTTTAAATTAAAAGCTAATAACTATTTTAGTTCTCACACCAGTCACATGACTGACTCGGAGTTTATTGTTTCTACCTAAACTTTGGGTGCCCATATTTTCCACACGGGCAGCTAGTAGTTTGGTTTTGTAGATATTTATCTTCACAAGATCCTAGTTACAACTGGAGCTATACTCAGAAAGCTTCGTATCCGTGTATTTCTTTCAGTTATAGTAGTTGTTGTTTTCCGCTGCGCATTATATTTATGCATATATTCCCATTGTTTTGTAATCTGTAAATCTTTGATTTTGTTTTTCCACTGTGTAATATTTATTCGTACTCTGATATATTCTTGTATCTGATGTAAATTGTTGTAATAGCAATGAAATGTTCTGTTGTTTGTGTTTCGATGCGTTGTTTTCTCAACGCAGTCCGCGTTCTCGTTCGATCTAGGCCGGATGGGGATTTCGGGTCGTGTCAGCTTGGTATTAGAGATTTGGTTTATATAGCTCGAGAACAAGACACGTTAGAACCAAACGAAAGAATTCATCAGAGATAGGATTAGTAACATCCTATAAGAATGACTCATTAAAGATAGGATCAGTAGTATCCCATAATGACTTTGAAGAGTATTATTTATAAAAACGATTTTGATTTGGAAAATTATACCTTATTATACGTATTTGAGTATTTATTTTATATTCTTTTTGGACTACCGGGTATAAGGAGATTTTTAATATACGTCTGATCCATGTGTATTTGTAGTCTCAAATATACTGATAGATATAGAATCACACTCTAGTCGCCCGGAGATGATACTGATGATAGCACGTGCGTCACCAGTAATTATGTTCGAGTTTTGAAAGTGGGATATCTATATATTTCCAATTGATTGGTGTAAGAACCAAAACATAGTTAGAATCTATTGTTTGTGATTTGGCACTGAAATATTTTTTTGAGTATATATAAAAATTATCCATTTGGAAATTTAATTAACAAATTTATTGTTGGTTGTGTTGTGTGATGACTAATTTAACTAATAAAAATATTGGAATGATAAAAATAAATAAATGAATGAATGATAAGTAAAGCCAAGTTAAATGTAAAGTAGAACTGAATTGAAAATTGATTGGAATTGCATACATAGACATGTGTGTGTGTATATATATATGTTGAGAAGGTTAATGGATTCGTTGTTGAGTAGAGAAATATATTGCGTGCTCGACAAATAGGTGCACCTTAATGAGTTGGATGCGCAATTATATTATTATAATATCAACTACTGTGAATGATTTTGGATGCGTTGTGATGGTTGTTCTGTGTGAGATTATAAGCATACGCCATAGGATAGCAACAAATAAATTATGAACTACACCGCATAGCATACTACATGAAGACAGCATATCATATCATATTCCATATAAGCATTTGGCACTTATATGACGAGGTTTGGATTTCCATACGGACGAGATGCTTGTATGGCGATGAATGAATTACAGGTTGAACAGAGGACTGATTATGGACTTAATAAAATACATGTAACGATGCTCGGGGAAGGATTTAATAAAAACCCTACATAGGTCTGGAAATGACAAAAATTCACGTCTCTCTTGTTGTTAATTAAGGCACATGGATTATTCTATTTCCAACACTGGGGCAAGGTATGAGATTTCGACTTTTTACACGTCTCCCTTAGGCATAGATAGGTCACAAAAATTTTGTATGCATTTTATTGATTTATTGGTTGCCTAATACGACCCAATAAAATTTTCAAACCTTCCCCGTACAAAGGAGGTTATGGCGATTTTTTTTCAAAATTTAGGGTGTTAACCAAAAAAATTAGAAAAGTCGAAGAATGAAAGCCAGAATGAAAGTTGAGTTGGTTAGTTAAACAACTTTCAGGTCCGTTCCTTTTCGAGGACTAAAAGATTTTAAGTGGGGTAGATTGTAACAACCCGGAATTTCTGAACCAATTTAATTTTTTTTTACTTTAGCTATTTTAATGTATTTTGAATAGTTAAAATGATTTATTTTGAGAAATAACGATTTAAAATTTATTTAAATCGAAGTTAGAATGTATGTATTTATATTAATTATAAAATGAAATCAAAATGGCGTGGTAGTTTGAAAATTCGATTTTTAATTTCAAGTGAATGTACATAATTCAATATAAATTGGATTTCAGTAAAACAAGAAGAGTTGGAATCTATTTAATTATATCTTTCTAACGGCTGTAAAAAATTAAGATTTCACTTTATAAATTAAAAGTTATGATCAGTTTAAAATTTAAAATAGTCTCTATGGAATTTATTTAAATTTTAAAAATATATATAGCCCTTAAAAATAGCCATTTTGCAAAAATCTCCATTTTCGATGAAATCACTTTTGTTGGATCCGGAATGTCAAATTATTGTCAGGTTTAAAAATTCATAAATTTTGTAATTAATATGTAAGCGTAGTAAATTTTAACGCGTTTTGAAATCCAGTTTAAATTTAATCGACCAGTTAAAAAGGCCATATTTCAAACGATCTCCAAATTCAACGTAGTTAATTTTGTTAGGACCGTATAGTCAAAACATAGCTAGATTTCAATATTTGTAATTTTTGGAGTCAGTATGTGTCCCCGATAAATTAAAATGTACGTTCAAATTAAATATTGAACATCATATTTTAATTTTGAGAAAAACCGACTGCAGCAGTCAAATTGGCTTACGAAACATATTCCATTGTGTCCGAAATAGGGGTATTTAGCTAGGGGTGACAGTCGTTGGGATTCATTTGGAGTTCAGATGTAAAATCTAACATTTTGGGAATTAAATAAATAATATATATATATATATATATATATAATATATTGGCCAATCAGAATTTTCCAAACCCTAAACTCATTTACTCAGTAAAATCCGCCGCTCTCTCTCACGTTCAAAGGCGATAACAGCTCCAAACCATTTCCCTCAAAATCTTTCAATCTACACAATGAATCACGAAATTTCCTGAACGAATATTAAAGAGGATCGTGTGCTCTTCAAATCCGTACGGGCGTGATTATCTATCGTGGTGTAATTCTCTCGATTTTCGCACCTGAAAGCCCATCGTTCAGTGGCGATTTCCAGCTCCTGGAGGCCGTCGAACTAGGGGTGGTTAGTGGTGCAGGAAGCACTCTCGAAGGCGGAGGAGGTGTTAGCATCTGATTGTCTGCTAGTGACTCACTTTGCATGCAAAATTGAACCCTAGGCATCGAACAGTGGGTTTGAACATGCACTGGAATTAAACGAGGAAGAAGGTGATATTTAATTTAATTAATTACTATATTAATTATCTTAATAATGCGATTAACGTATAAATTAAAACAACTCTCTCATACTAGGTCAAAATCCGACGATTTCAGCCGCGTTGGAATCGTGGGATCAAACTCTACCACATGGGACTGACCAGAATGGAAACGGAGCAAGTTGGATTTAAGCTAAATTAAACTGTCGTTTAATTTAGTTTAAAAATAGAAATTCAGAAATAAAGAATGACGGAGTGGAAACGAAAGTGAGAACTCTCTCACTAAAATTTTGTACAGTTATTTATTTTATAACTGAAAATAAATAAACTATCATTGTTTATTTTTTTCTATTGTATGCGACATTATTGAGTTCAACACATGAACTATTCATGACTCATTTGCACAAGAAGCGTTTTTTGAATATACGACAGTCATATTTCAAATAATGTTGACAGACACTTTGTGTTTGTTGAAATGAGATATAAATATCCATTTATTATTTGAGTAGTAAATTTTCATTACTTGTCTAAGTAAAATTAGTTAATTAGATAAATAATTCAAACCGAATTAGAATTGGTTAAATTTATTAACCAATGATTTATTTAAATAAACTGTTGTCATTTGAAAACCCATCACGGGTATTGGGATGATATTTGACATACACTAATCCCAATATTTAGTTGTATGTCAATCGATTGGTTGACAGACTGTGGTGAGCGTTATTTATTTATTTTAATGCTTATACAGTTGTAGAATGCACTCTAAATGATGTTTGATTGGTTAATGATTATTTATCATTATTTTTGAATACATACGATGTATGAAATCCATATAACAGAAAGTATATGGTAATTGATTGAGTCGCATTCCGATGCAGAATATTGATGAATATTTTGAAATAATATTCAATGAAGAAATAAATTACGATTTTGATGTCCGATTTTGGATGGACACAAAAATATTGAAATGTGAAGCCGAGTTGAGTAGTTAAATGCCATTTTAACTCGAAAGGGTTTATCAGAAGATTTTATTCATTTTATAATGAATACGAAAAGGAAATGGATTTCAAAACCAGACGTTGTGAAAATATTAACGTTTTAATTTTATAATGATATAGAATATTCAATTTTGATTTAAAATTGAAAAAGGAAGTTGAAATCATTTTAAATTGAATTTATAAACGATTCATAAAATATGTTTTGAACGGAAATCAACGAAATATATTATATATATTTAAATGGTTTGAATAGAACGCGCCGCGCAGCGACTGTTCGCGAATTTCAACCATTAACTTCGAATTGGCATAACGGGAGATCCGATCGTCGGATTCTTCTAAAACTAGAACCGTTGGGTTCATATCGAAAAGAGATTTCAAATTATAATAAGAGATTTAAATTTGAATGGTTGGATTTTAAATTATGTTCAAATCAGTTTTGGAAAAGGTCGTTGTAAATGTAGTTCGATGGCCATATATGGAAATCGACTGAAATAGCGATATTAAAATTATTAAAACTATGAATAAAATTTGTTAAATAATATTAAATGATTTGAAATTATTTTGGATGAAATATTCCACGTTTGTAAAGATAAAAGATATTGTTATTTAAATGAACTAGCTAACAACTAGAATAAAGAACTGAAAGGAATTGAAATGGTTTTAATTTAACTAGAATTTTCCAATATAAAAATAGAAATGGATTTGAATGGAAATAATCCTCGGAATATTTCGATATTGGAGTCTGCGATTATACAGATATTTTTGAGGAATTTGGAAGATACAGATATTGTTATTCCCAATACGATATCCGTTGGTTTCAAAATTTGATAATGAATATAAGCCGATATAATTTCTATTAAGAGCCTTATATTTAATATCAAATTGGATTTTGGGTTTGTTGTGAATGGTCTCTTCAATAACACTATTCTTAAACCCAGTTGAGAAAAGAATAAATCTTTTAATTAAGATAAATGAAGTTTTCTAATTTATAATTATAAATTGGAATTAAATGAAAGTTGATATTGGGTTTATTGTGAACAATGTTAGATAACATTTGTTCTATAACCCAATTAATAGTGAAGATATGATTTGGAATTTATAAATCTTTTTATAAAGATTAGTGGAAAATTTTCCAACGTAAAATTTTCCAATTTAATACATTGAATTGGAATTGAATGGAATTTGATTTAATAATAATCGAGATGAGCTTCTGTAAATGAAAACCGTTACTATATATGGAATTTAAAAGGATTTACTGTTATTCCATTTATATTACTAGTCAAATTTGGAAATTTATATCAATTATTTATTGATCTATTTTCCGTGAATATTCCTTATTAATGGAAGTTGATTTGGGTTTATTGTGAACTGTGTTTTAAATGTCACTGGTTCTTTAACCCATTTAAAAAATAGGATTAATTTTCCTAAAAGTTGAACAGTAATTAAGTAGTGATTTTTGATATTAAAACCAAGTTGGAGTTTTAATGAATCTTTAATTAGATTGGAACGAGAATGGGATAATTAAATTCATCGAATTCATGAAATGATCGAGAATGGAGTACCACCAGTTTTACTCCAGGCGATAGTTAAATCTTTAATTAGATTTAAATGTGAAATGGTTATTAATTTTACCGATAACACAGTGGGTGTTAGATATGGTATACTACCATTTTTTCTCCATGGGATGAATAAGTTGGGATTGGTAAGATAAAATAAATTGTTAGTTCAGTAAGGCTTGATAATCCCGAGTAGTAAATAAAATCTTTTGAAAACGATACCAAAAGGAAGATTAAAGAGAATATTTAAAAGAATTTATCTTTGATAAAATTAATGGGAACCTTTCCATAAAGATGTGAATATTTGAATAAAAGAATATTCTAAATTGGAATGAGACGTATGATGTGTTTTTATAGCACTTGATTATAAAATACGCGAGTTATTCGGAAAGACAGGGTTCAACCCATTCTGAATAATTGATACGACGATTAAAAGTCGACGATGAAGATGGTGGTTGAAGATTGGAGATCTTCACATTGTTTGGATGATTACTGATTTCTTGATTGGGATGTACACCCAAGACAAGGTAATAAGTGGTGATCGTCCAGACGTACTTGGAGATCGACCGGATATGCGAGGGCCTCTATTCTGTATTGTACATATGGGACGAGGAATAAGGTGTCTCCGGTTTCGTTCAGACCCAGAACGGACTTGCAAATGGACTGTATGTCTGACATTGTATTCCTTTATGCTGTATTCGTTGATTTCTGCTATATATATATATATCTGTTTGGTGGCAAAGAATTTATTCTCTTGCTTAATACCCTTCTCTGAGACGTACGAGCTTAAAGGTTATATATTGGTGGAAATCAGTGATACGGTATGGATTGATAGTGTGGCATGCCGATATGCAAATGATCAAGGCTTTTGTTAGAGTCTTGTGGTTGATGATCAAAGCACGACTTTAAATAGCATAGCTTTGTGTAGTGCTAATTCGCGAGCTTCACTCCCCGGTATGAACCTAAAACAGGATTAGGGACAGTAGGGAAATGGACATATGTTAGTTTCTAGCTACGGTAACGTCATGGTATAGAGCCCAGACATTTTACTCATGTGGATGTTGGAAAAACTTTATGACGGAAAGCGAGATACCTCGGATATGATTTGAGTCCCTAGTGGCTCTTTATTGGTCGACGTGACTGACCATTTTGGAGATTCAATAGAACCGACTGACATATAGTTTATGGTATTGTCAATCATCGATGGATGACCGACTCTGCAAGATCCAAGGATTGCTCGTAGGTGTGATCCTGAGGCATTGCTGGTGCATCTCAAAATCGAAAGTAATATCCTTTGCCTTGACTCATAGATGGAAACCCAATTTCCAATATGCGATTTTACGGTTTTAGTAGTAAACCTATATGGTGACGTAATATAATGGCACCTATGCCGCCTATGATTAATACATTTATATTGAAGTTGATGTCTTTACTTATAGTAACAATAAAAGATCAAATTTCGCATATCAAGCATACTTGGCTATCATAAGGTAAAACTCTATCCTCAACTGTGTTCATTGTGTGATGGGACATGAGTCTTATAATAGCTTCATTTTTCTTCTTTAGCATTGCGCTGTTTGTTTTATGCATTGGTATTTGTGGGTGATAAACTCGTTCGTGTTATACGGCGTGGTCCCGTGATTTACCCAACTTTAAATTAAAAGCTATTAACTATTTTAGTTCTCGCACCAGTCACATAATTGACTTGGACTTTATTGTTTCTACCTAAACTCTGGGTGCCTATATTTTCCAGACAGGCAACTAGTAGTTTGGTTTTGCAGATTTTTTTCATAAGATCCTAGTTTACAACTGGAGCTATATTCGGAAAGCTTTGTATCAGTGTATTTCTTTCAGTTATGGTAGTTGTTGGTTTCTGCTATGCATTATATTTATGTATATATATTCTCGATGTTTTGTAATTTGTAAATCTCTGATTTTGTTTTTCCGCTGTGTAATATTTATTCATACTCTGATATATTCTTGTACTCTAACGAAAATTGTTGTAATAGCAATGAAATGTTATGTTGTTTGTGTTCTGATGGGTCGTGTTCTCTAGGTAGCCCGCCTTCTTGTTCGGTTTAGGCCGGCCGGGAAGTTCGGGTCATCACAACGTCAATTAGTGATTTTTGGCGGATCTGACGATGTGGCGTTTAAAGTGAATGGTGGCCAGATGTTCTAAAAAGTAAGTATGGCATTAAGCCTCATCAACCGAGAAATGGTAAAAATCGAGTAGGTCGCATGGCTATGTTGATCGCACCCATCAAAAGGGTATATCATTAACTGATGTGGAGAAATCAAATGCCTTTGGTTGTCCCTTTTAATTTTTGTATGTATGCTATCAGTTTGATTGGTTGGCCCCCAACCGCGATGATGATATATTTGGTACTCTCAAGCAAAGTGAGGGGTCGGTCATGTTTAGCCTGGGTTGCAAGATAATCTTGTTGAACCCCAATGTATTCATCTCAGGAGGTACATTATCGGAAAGGTGGTTGCCCATACCTTGCCATAGAAATCCATTCTCCAATAAGTGCCCGCGGTTTTGATTGTGTACTATGTATGTAGAGCACGATATGCAAGCATTATGCTGTATTGATATTTATTTATATTCAGACACTATTATAATATCAGAAAAGATATTGATTTCAAAAACGTTTTGGGTTATCAAAAGGTAAAAACCATCTATATTTATGTGTGGATTTGTTATTACAGTTATCATTTTCTTTCGAAAATGTTTTGACTTTAAAATCAATTTGTGTGATGCCTTTAAACTTACTGTGTTTTTCTCACTCTGGTTCACCAGACTGATCTGGCATTTGTAATGCTCGGTTTAGACTGAGTTGTACATGTTCAGGTCATCGAATTATGTGAAGTCCAGATGTATGATAATATATAGTTGTGTTTCCGCTGTAGGTTGTATATGAGGACACATTATTATTACTGTCTAGATATGTTGATGTACTCTGATGATTGTAAGTATTTTTAAAGCTCTCAGTAAAGATTTATTTCTATATTATATTTTGTTCCGCTACGATGTGAGACTCTGTGTTGTGTTGGTTTTTTTTCTTCTATTCTATTCTAATATTACTTTCTTTTTTATCTCACCCTCTAATTTCTTTCTAATAAATATTTGTGTTTTTTTATACTTGAGGTTTGGCAAGTAATACGGGATTTATGTATTATTGTCAGAATTCGGATGTCGAATTCTTTTAGGTCGTTACAGGATTACTTCTACGTCCAGTTCCACGCAATGCTAGATTGCGCAGAGTTTTACTAATATTACTATCCAAGTACAATCCCCTTGATTTCACAACTACAAGGTTAACACCGCTCCAACCACTCTTGATTTCACGGCTATAAGATTACCACCGCTCCCTTTCCTTGATTTCAAGGGTACAAGGAACAAACCTTTACCCAAACACTTCCCAAATGATTACAACAACCCTATAACTCATCAATAGCACTTCAATTCAGAGAGTAATGAGTAGAGGGTGGGAAAAGAAGAAGTTTTATGCAATAAGAATAGGAATTGGCAAAGAAGAAGTATAGAAATCAATAAAATATGAAATATTGATGGTGGGATGAAGAGGGGTGAAGATGGAGAAGATTAATAATTAAAAAATTCGAAATTAACCCCTATTTATAGGATTCGAAAGGTTGCAACGCTTCTGTAATGTTACAAATAGTGAAAAGACACTTCCTTTGAAAATTGAAAAAATAACAGTTGTATGTCAACATAGACATATATGTATGTCAACATATGTATGTATAATTTTATTTTTTTTAAAACCTAATTTTCAATTGTTTAATTATATATATTATTCTGGAAATTCTTGAATAAAATCTTAGTGATATAACTGAGTATTCTAAAGTATATATTCATATGAAAACACAAATATATATTATATAAACATATTTATAAAATTATTAGGTTTAAAACTATAAAACTATATAATTATATAAAATTATATATATTAAAATTTTAACTTTATTTGAAATCATAAATAAGATAGAATAATTTGAAAACTGAAATTAAAATAGAGTTTGGAATTTGAAAATCAGAATTTTGGAAAACATAATTTGAATTTGAACTTGAAGTGCTATTCAGAGTGTTACATATAAACTAGGCTCTATCATTATATTTGTATTGAACTCTTGATAACTTGATTACTCATGAGTCTTGAATCTCGTCTGAATTCTGAATCTCTTGAAACTCTAAAACATTACAGTCTTCTTTATTAATTCCTGTAAACAAATCCTGCATATATATATATATATTCTAGAAAGAGATGTTAGTATATATTTTATAATCAATGATAATTGAAATAAGGTTGTCATCAAAACTCCATTCTCCAACAATCTCCTCCTTTTTCATGATGAGAACCTTAATTTGTAAAATATTTAAACCTGATATTACCTGTTGATCTGATTCCTTAATTACTCCCCCTTTCACCATGAATTCCTTCTAACTCTCTCTTAAACTATGCCTATCTTAACCATATCCTATTTAATAATTTCTCCTCCTTTGTCATTATCAAAAACTATATCTAAAAATACTCCCCCTAAATCTATGCTATAAATGATCCTAATGATTAAATGTAACTATCCCTGATTTTATAATATCCTTATATTTCCCTCAAGATATATGATTGTAAGCCTAAAAGATTATAACTTCCCCTAAAATTATGACTATACTAGTCAAATAAACTAAATAGAAGGATAATAAACTAACCAAACCAATCAATATTTATAATCAATTCAAACAAGCAAATCAATCCAAGCAAGCAATTCAAACAGTCAATCGAAACAGTTAAATCAACCAAAGCAAAAATAAATGTCTATTCAAAAACACTTCTTGAACCTTCAACTAATCCTTAGAAACTCTAAAACTCCCCCTTAATCTAATATAAGATTAAATATATCCTAAACTCTAATTTCCATAAAATAATAATAAAATTTTAATCTAGACAAAAAAATAATTCTGATAAGATATTCTTAGAACTACGATATAAGTTAAGTAATGACAAATCAATAATTAAGCATTTTGATCCAAACAATCAACCAATTTAAGTTTTGTTGTGACAAAACATCGATTCAAATAAATTCAAAAATAAACCAACATTTCTTTCTATTTATCCTAAAAACCTATAAAACTCCTATCAACCACAAATGCATAAGCATACCTATCAACTTCTAATGAAATTTAACCATGTCAAATAAGTCATCAAGTTATTTATGTCAAATAAATCTGACAAGTCAATTAAAACAATTCAAACAAGTCAATTAAGTCAAAATAAATATGTTATGTATTTGATTAATAATCCGATATATTTCTAATTAGACAAAAACTCTTCATACAGTATACTTGTTATGTGTGGAGTTTAACATGTAATGTAGTATGTGCAGTATGTTAGTTATAATGCAGTATGAACTACATGTCAAATGCAAAGCAATATGAGATGATATATTGAATGATATGCAATTTGTGATGTGAATTATTTTATTTTGACATGTATTGTAATAAATGAGGTATGATATGAAATTATGATAGTATACAGAATGATTTGATGATGATATGTATTTCTGTAAAAGATATTTAAAGTAATATCTAACTATTACGCATATACATGTATACTATAAATTATTTGAATCAAACAAAGGTAATATACATTAAATTCTAGACCTAGGTGAAAGATACTAATGAATTAGATTAAGAATTTTATTGGTAATTAAGAAATATATTCATGATAGTAGTAAAAAATTTAGAATTATTTTATGAAAATTATGGGGTTAAATAATCTTAGTAGAGTGCTTCTATAAATATAGTAAATATTGAAGATTATACTAAAGGGAATGTAAAATTGTTATCATGTGAAGTAAAACATGTATTCATAATTGTATGTATAAAAACTAATTTAAAAGGACTTAAAATTTAATTTATTATGAGATATACATCAATCTTTTGATATAAATTAAGTTTAAATTTAAACTTTAGAAATCAAAACTTATTAATTTGCTGAAGAACTATTTAAAACTTTAAAAGAAAACTATATTTATAAAAATATTATATTGGAGATATAAAGTAAACTATAAAACTATAACCTCTTATATTTAACTGCATATTTAAGACATATATACATATACATATATATATATATATATTTATATATATATAATTAAGTTAAATATATGAGTTTATAAATCTTAATAAAATAAGAAATCAAATTAAGTATTAAGTTACAAATAGTATTTGTGATAATGTAACTCAAAATTGTTATGAAATTATATGACAAATATATAAGTTAGACTATGTATGCTTGAACTTAATATAAAAGATATATATATATATTTTATAACAATGTCAAATGTTTGAAAATTTTAAATTACTTCAAATATATATCTATGTACTATATATAATTTTATTGAATTATACAATTTTAATATATATACGTTTTTGAAAAAATAATATGAAACATAAGTAGATAAACAAAAATGATAAATAGACTTTGAACGGACATTTTCATATTAAAAGGATGTCCTCTTTTAATTTTTCAAATCCAAATCAAATAGTAATGAATTTTAATTTTAGAGTAAGAATAAGATTTTAATTATATTGCTATATAGATAAGTATACTATGGTGTATTGACATATGAACTAAATTATCTAAAATTATAAAAGAGATAAATTTCTATATGTAACTATATGCATAGTTCTATATTCCTAAATGTAATGATAATCATGAAAACATTGTATGTGTACCTCTTTTTGCAATCCTCTATTTTTTTTGTCCTTCTATCTTTATGAATCACATGTTCACATCTTTCAGAATTTGGCTATGAGATCTGCTCTATTGCGATGGGCTCGTGTTTCTGATCAGCATAGAATATTTATTTGCTGAAATTGAACACCGTATGATAAAGATATTGAAGTTTTAGTAGTTCAACCAACTTGAGGCCAAAATTTTGAATTTGAATTTTTAATTTTGAACGAATGGACGCTTCAAATACTATAAGCCCAAAAGTCATATCCCTTCACAAACTTTTCCTTCTTCTTCTTCTTCTTCTTCCTCTTCTTCTTGTTTTTCACTTTCAATCAATCTTCCGGGTGGTAGAACTTCTTATTTTCTTAACGGATTTGGATGAAACCAACGGCAAATCGAAGAGGAATGCAAGGGCTATGATCTAGTAATAGTTTGGGGATGAATTTGGATGTAACTAGGGTGCAGCAAGTCGAAACATTAGGAGAGATGTAAGAAATCCCGTACACAATTTTTAGTTTTGCATTCAAATAGTCATATCTCACTCAGTTTTGATCAAAATTCGATGATCCACCTATCAAAATGACCGCGAGAACAAGAACTACAATATGGAAAAGGATTTGGAACACAATAGTCTAACCTATTCATTGTCGATAGTTTTAGTTTCCTTCACTCTTTATTCACCAAAACTTCATTTGATCATTATTTGGTCAAGTCTTGATGGATTCACATGAAACCAGTGGCATTACCAAGCAAATGAAGAGAATTAAATTATGAAGTTAAGTTGTAGATGAAAATCCAAAGTTGTAAATTGATCTGGTACCCATTCCTTTGTTGATTTACATTATATATATCCATTTCTTCCTCTTGATGTCTTTTCACCACCATCATTACTCTTCTTCCGGAAAACAAAACAACTTTTCAAATAATCAAATAACTTTTCAAACAATCAAATGACTTTTCAAAATAACTAACTACAATTTTAAACAATAATATCATGATGGTTTTGTAACATATCCATATGTCAACAATTTTAGGATTAAAATTTCAAAATTCAGAATTTTAATTTAAAAAAAAGCAAATTTCCAAAAATAGATTATGAGTTTAAACTGGTATTATAAATTATTTAAAAAAAAAATCCATTTAATATTTCCAAAAATCAGATTATGAACTTTTTGAAAACCTAGGCTCTGATACGAAATGTTAAGGCACGCAGAATGCGGATCTTAAGGCAAAACTAACACTAGAGGGGGAAGGGGGTAAATAGTGTTTCTAAGGAACTCATAGAAATCTTAAATTTATTCGATCTATTATATGAATCACACACAACAGAGATGATCACAGACACATAATCAAACAAAAACACAGAAACAGATAAATATTAAATGCAGAAAAGGAAAGAACACACCAGATTTTATATTGGTTTTGATTAATCCTATGTCCTGTCCCATGCAACACTTGATTGCGCGGAGTTTTATTAATATCGCTATCCAAGTACAATCTCCTTGATTTCACAGCTACAAGGTTAACCCCGCCCCAACCATTCTTTATTTCACGGCTACAAGATTATCACCACTCCCTTTCCATGATTTCAAGGTTACAAGGAACACACCTTTTCCCGCACACTTCCCAAATAATCATTACAACCCTATAACTCTTCAATAACACTTCAATTCAGAGAGTAATGAGTAGAGAGTGAGAAAAGAAGAAGTTTTATGTAATTATAATAGAAATTGGCAAAGTAAAAGTGTAGAAATCAATAAAATATGAAATATTAATGGTGGGATGAAGAGGGGTGAAGATTGATGTAACAACCCGGAAAATCAGAACTAATTTAAAATTTTTATTTTGGCTATTTTAATGAATTTTGAATATTTAAAATGATTTATTTTAAACAATAACAACTAGAAATTTATTTTGAATAGAATTAGAACATATATATTTATTTAAATAGAATTAGAATATAAATATTTATTTTAATTATAAAAGGAATTGAAAATGGCGTGGTAGTTTGAAAATTCGATTTCGTATTTCAAATGAATGTACAGGGTTCAAAATAATCCGGATTTTGGTGAAACCAAAAATATTAGAATCTATTTGAAAATATCTTTCAAACGAATCCGAAAATTTTAAATTTCATAGCATGAATAAAAATTTATGCCCAGTTGAAAATTCAGAATAGTCGCTATGGAAATATAGCTCTTAAAAATAGCCAGTTTGCAAACGACCTTCATTTTCGACGAAACCACTTTTGTTGGATCCAGGATGTCAAATTATTGTTAGATTCAAATTTCATAATTTTCGAAATCAATATGTGAGCGTGGCAAAAGAAAACGTGTTTTAACAGTTTTAGTCAATTTGGATCGACCAGAAAATGACCATTTTTTAAACGGTCTTCAAATTCGATGAAATTAGTTTTGTTAGGACCGTATGGTCAAAACATAGCCAGGTTTATTTTTTTGGAATTTTTTGAGTCAGTATGTGGCCCCGGTAAATTAAAATGTGTGTTTGAATTTAAAATATAATGATTTATATTTTAAATTTAGCGGAAACTGATCATAACAGTCGAATTGATTTACGGGACATATCCCATTGCGTTCGGAATGGGGGTAATTAGCTGTGGGCGACGGTCGTTGGATCTGAGTTGAAATTCGAATGAAATTCTCCCTTTTTAAATAAATAAATAAATAAATATAAAATATAAAATTTACATTAACACCCCCCTTTCACTTTGTTTTCCCCGATCAAAAACATCGGGTTCCTCGAGATCAAGATGGCAACGGAGACGCCATCGCCCCTCAGCCCTCCGTCGCCGCCTCCAACAAAACCCCTCTGGCGCCTCTCTTTCCACCACCTCCTCTTCTCTCCACTCAACAATAAAAACCATAGGCCTAATTACCCAAAACCCGACGCCCTACATCCAACCCCAGCCACCGATTCGGTATCCTCTCCGCCGCGACGACCACTGCGAGGCGTGGTACTGTGACGACAAGGATTTCGCTCGGTCCGAATCAATCGTTAAACCGATCAAGACCGTTCGAAACCCCTGAACGTTGAGAACAGGGCAAAACAGAACGCAGACAGAAGAACATTTCACTATTATTACAACAATGCATCAGATTACAAGAATATACAGAGTAGAAATGAATATTACACAGAAATATCAGGGATTTAAATTACATTTAAATACATAGCAGCGGAAAATAATACAATACACAACTGAAGGAGATATACGGATACAAAGCTTTCCGGATATCGTTCCAGCTGTAAACCAGGATCCTGTGAATATAAATATGCAAAACCAAAACTACTAGCTACCCGTGTCAAAATAGGGGCACCCAGAGTTTAGGTTAAAACAATAAACTCCAGGTCAGTCATGTGACTGGTGTGAGAACTAAAACAGTTAATCTTTATTTTAAAGTTAGGTAAATCAAGGGACCACGCCGTATAACACGGAACGGGTTTCCTCCCAAGAATACCAGTGCATAAAACAACAGCGCAATGCTAAATAAAGAAAAATGAAGCTGTTATAAGACCCAGGTCCTATCACACAATGCAACGCAAGCCGGGGGATAGGGTTTTCCCTTATAACAGCCAAAGAATGCTTGATACGTTTAAAACAAATCATTTGATACTATTATAAGTGCATAGTGTATAAAACAATTTCAAATCATAAGTATCAATCATAGGCGGCATGAATGCCCCATAACACTATGTCGCCATATATAGGTTATACAATCAAAATCGCAAAGTCACGTATTTGGAAATTGGATTTCCATCTATGAACCGAGGCAAGGGATCGTCCTCTACCGATTCGAGACGCTTTAGCCCGTGTCTCAGGAACAGAACGCATCGTCCCTTGGAGCGACAGGGCCGGTCCACCGATGTGGATTAAAATGCCTGAACACTGCGTTTCCCCGCCCTTTGGGGCGTAGGTGAGCCAACTAAATGACTCCATCGGACCCGGATCGTCCGATCAAACCGAAGCGCCTCGCAACAACAACAACCACACAGGTGAAAAGTATATAAATGTCAGGGCTGGTAGGTCACTGACACCACCCTAGCTAGAAGGAAACGCATGCCCTCCCTGAGGTCCTCTCCCGTTTTTGGTTCACAACCGGGGTGTGAGGCTCGCGAATTCACGTTACACAAAGCTGTGCCATACAGGCTGTTCTTTGATCATCACCACAAGACTTTGCTTTTCAACAGAAGCCGCGATCAATTGCCACTTAGGCATGCCACACAGGCAATTCACTCCATGCGATTGATATCCATCAATATATAACCCCTGAGCTCGTACGTCTCAGAGAAGGGCGTTAAGCAAGAGAATAAATTCTCCGCCGCCAAACAGATATATATTTAATAGAGATCAATCACACGGACTAAAATCCAATGTCAGACACACAGTCCATTTACAAGTCCGTTCTAGGTCTGAACGAAACCGGAGGCACCTAGTACCCCGCATATCCATCGATCTCCAAGTACGTCTGGACGATCACCAACTGTTTTCATCTTCTTGGGTGTACAGCCCAATCAAGATCATCAGTAATCACCCAAACGACGTGAAGACCTCCGGTCTTCGACCATCGTCTTCATCTTCGACTTATCGTCGTATCAGTTATTCAGAATGGGATAAACCCGGTCTTCCCAAATAACTCGCGTATATTTAAATAAGTGTTACACAAACACAACATACGCCTCATTCCAATTCATCAGTCACTAACCGTAAATTAATCAAGAGAATAATTCCCCAAATATTAACCCCGAAGGCCGAAACCAACATCAGATCAATATCCAGGAAACCAGTCTGCTTAGCTAACCGACAGTTAGTTTCTGAATTTCACATTCATAGGGAAAGGTTCCCATTAATTTTATCCAAGATAAATTTCTTGAATTTATTCTTTAATCTATCCTTTTGAATTTCGATTCAACTAGTCGGGATTAACGAACCTTACCGAAGTAATCAGTTATTTTAATTTCCCAATCCCAACCTATTCATCCCATGAAGTAAAACTGGTAATACTTCATATCTAACACCACGGTGTTATCGGTAAATTCAATTACCATTTCACGTTCAAATCTAATTAAAGATTCATTAAAACTCCACTTAGTTTTAATCGCTAACTGGGTTAAAGAATCAGTGTTATTTAAAACACGGTTCATGATAAACCCAAAATCACATTCATTAATTATCGGGTTAAAGAACAAGTGTTATTTAAAACACTGTTCACGGTAAACCAAAAAAAAATCAATATCAATTCGTTTCCAATCAAATATTATTTAATTGGTACACTTCATTAAATCTAAATAAAAAGATCTAGTCTTTTCTCAAATGGGCTTAAGAATAGTGTTAATGAAGACACCATTCACGACAAACCCAAATCACATTTGATATTAAATACAAGGCTCTGAATAGAAAATATCCCGGCTTATATTCAACATCAAATTCTACGACCAACAAATATCGTATTGGAAATAACGATACACATATCTATATCTTTCAAATTTCCATAACAACATCTGTATAATCACGAAATCCAACATCGAAATATTCCGAAGACAATTTCGATTCAAATCCATTCCAATGCAATTATTGGAAGTTCTGGTTATTTTCAATACATTTCAAATCCAATTTATTTATTTTAAAAATAAATAAATTACTATTCTAGTTCAAAACTAGTTCATTTCGATAAAAATCTATTTTTATCTTTTCAAATATGGAGTTTTTCATCCCAATTTTTCCCAAACCATTTCTTATGATTTTACACAATTTATTATTATTTTTAATAATTTTATCAAGGCCCGTACAGTCGATTTCCATCAATGGCCATCGAACTGCACTTACAGCGACCTTTTCCAATTTTGATTTGGACGTATCTCCAAATCCAACCGTTAGATTTCAAATTTCTAATATTCGTTAGAAAGCTCTTTTCGATACGAACCCAACGGTTCCAGTTTTAGGAGAATCCAACGGTCGGATCTCCCGTAATGTCCGTTTGAAATAAATGGTCGAAATTCACGAACTGCCGCGGCGCGTTCTATTCAGGCCATTATATTATATATATAATATATATAATATATATTATTTCGTCGATTTCTATTTAAAACGAATTATATAAATAGTTTTGAATTCGTTTTAAAAACAATTTCAACTTCCATTTCAACCCAAAGCAAAATTGAATTCTTCCTTATAAATTCGTTTTAAAATTCATTTCTATTCAATTCAAATTTCAATTCAATTTGAATTCATTTCAATTCGCTTTCAATTCGATTTGAATTCGTTTTCAATTCAATTCAATTTCAAAGTCGTTTTCTATTCGATTTAATTCAAATTGGTTTTCCGTTCGATTCAATTCAAATTGCATTTCAAAATATTCGATTTCGAAATCACTTTTCAATATTCATTTTAAAATGAATAAAATCGATATAAATATCGTTCACGTCAAAATGGCGTCAATCTAATCAACACGGCTTCATATATTTCTATTTTCAAATATTCTTTTTCAAATATTTTTATTTCAAATATTTCCTATTATCAAAATATTTGTTATTATCAAAATATTTCGTTCAACACATGACTAATCTCAATGGATGAGTACAGTCAACACATGAACCTTTATTTTATATTGATAAAGATGTAAATTTTATTATTAAAATATTTCGTTCAACACATGACTAATCTCAACGGATGAGTACAGTCAACACATGAACCTTTATTTTATAATGATAAAGAAGTAAATTTTATTATTAAAATATTTCGTTCAACACATGACTAATCTCAATGGATGAGTACTGTCAACACATGAACCTTTATTTTATATTGATAAAGATGTAAATTTTATTACTAAAATATTTCGTTCAACACATGACTAATCTCAATGGATGAGTACTGTCAACACATGAACCTTTATTTTATATTGATAAAGATGTAAATTTTATTACTAAAATATTTCGTTCAACACATGACTAATCTCAACGGATGAGTACAGTCAACACATGAACATTTACTTTATAATGATAAAGAAGTAAATTTTATTATTAAAATATTTCGTTCAACATATGACTAATCTCAACGAATGAGTACAATCAACACATGAACATTTACTTTATAATGATAAAGAAGAAAATTTTATTATTAAAATATTTCGTTCAACACATGACTAATCTCAACGAATGAGTACAGTCAACACATGAACATTTACTTTATAATATTCTTTATCTTCTAAATGGGAATGAGGCCCAATCAATCACCATATAATGTTAATTATATGGATTTTCATACATCACACGTATATAATAGCATTGAAAATAATCAACCATCAACCAAAGTGCACTACACTGTATAAGCATCAAATATAGATATCTAACGCTTATAACAGCTTGTCAATCAATCGATCGACATATTTAATCAATCAGGATGAGTGAACTTCAAATTTCATCCCAACACCCGTGTGGGGTTTCAAACAATCAAACACAGATTTTATTTGTGCAGTTGGGCGATGTGTAAAATTTATCGACCCAATCAATGTCCTTCAAATAGGTGTACATAAACAAACCATCTGGTTTGTAAATGAATATTCATTTATTCACATTCACGTTAAAAATTATATTTTTAACGACAAAACATTTTTTTAACTTATGAATTTCTATTCAGTTCATTCATTCAATAAAATGATATTTTTATTTTTCTAACATATTTTAGAAAATTTCGGCGGCATAACGGCACGATACTAGAAACGGGACGAGGCCTAGCCTTATCCCCGGTCTAGTGAAGGCCCACGCCATTCACACATCAATCATATCAATTTCATTTCACCAAACAATCCAATTTCAATCAAATACTCTAATTAATTTTTGCAATCAAAACAAACAAGTCCATGGTCTGTGGACGATTGTGTCGGGTGCTACTAAGCACCGTCTGCATCCTAGTATATATATATATATATAACTAGAAAATGAAATTGAAAGGTGAGAAATTCTCACAGATAGCTATCCAATCATCTTGACTCTTCTTTGATAGAAATCTTCATCGTTTTCGCCTTTCTTCACTTTCGTTGTCTGTATCCACTACATATGTAAAAATCGAATTTTTACTTTGCTATTCAATATGTAAAAATCGAATTTTTATCTCGATGTCATATAGATAAAAGTTCCATTTCAAAAATATAGATTTCAACTTTATAAAAATAACATTATAAAAATCACATTTTTATGCTGCTACACATATAAAGATGATATTTTTACTATCTTATCTATATAAAAATTATATTTTTCTCGAAGTAAAAATCATATTTTTACTTCACTACTCATCTCAAAATATCGTCTTTTCTATTTTAAAAATATCGTCTTTTCCATTTTAAAAATATCGTTTTTTTTTCTATTTTATCACTGTAAAAATCACATTTTTATCTCAACGTATATATAATAAAAATCAGATTTTTATTTCCCTATATATATAAAGATGATGTTTTTGCTATCTACATAATATAAAAATCGTATTTTTATACCTCTAAAAATATAAAAATCATATTTTTAAATATGCTACCTATATAAAACTGGTTTTATATATGGTATTTCTAATTAAAAATTCTATTTTAATTACATGAATAAAAATGACTTAAAGAAAAACGCACCTTTTTCTCAAACGAACTAGGGCTTGCTATGGACGGGGGTGGTGCTGATGGTCGGAGGTGGGGCTTCGAAATGGGGAGGAGAGAGGGGCGGCGGGTCGGGGTTTTTGGGTTCGTCGGGCTTCAGGGGGGGCTGCTGCGGCTGAGGTGGGGCGTGGGAGGCGTCGCAGGTGGGCGGTGGGCTGCTGGTGGTCGGGGGGGGTCTGTGCGTTGGGAAGGAGAGAGGATCGAGGCGCGAGAGGGATTCGAGAGGGGGGGAAGCTTCACGAGGTAGGAGGCGTCGAGGGGGGGCTTGGTGCGGTGGCCAATGGAGGTGGCGCCCCTTTGGTGGCGGCGGCGGCTCCACGATGGGGGAGGAGCGATTTGTCTTCGTTTTTTTTCCATCGGATCGAAATGAAAATGAAAAGGGGGGGCAGAAATATAGGAGAGAGAGAATAGTTTAAATTTTCAATTATTTAATTATTTTATTTACTAAAAGGTTGACTTTTACATACGACCTCTAAACGAGGCCCACCGCCTGTCGTCCATAGCGTTTCACCCCCATTCCGAACACAATGGGATATGTATCGTAGGTTGATTCGATCAGTTTCCGTTAAAATCAACATATATCTCTATATATTGATTTTAAACGCGCATTTCAAATTACCGGGGTCACATACTAACTAGAAAAATTCCTGAAAAATATTTTCTAGCTTTGTATTGACGATACGGTCCTAACAAAACTAGTTTCGTCGAATTCTGAGACCGTTTGCAAAATGGCCAATTTCCAGTCGATTAAAAGCAACTGTAACTGGTCAAACGCGTTTTCCTTTGCCACGCTCACATATTGATTCGAAAAATTATGCAATTTGAAACCTGGCAATAATTTAACATCGCGGACCCAACAAAAGCGGTTTCGTCGAAATCCGAGGTTGTTTGCAAAATTTCCATTTCTAAGGGCCCGAATTCCATAGCGACTATTCAGAATTTTCATCTGAACATATCTTTTGATTCCCGCTATGAAATTTCGATTTTTCGGATTCGTTGGAAAAATATTATCAATTAGATCCTAATGTTTTTGGTTTCACTAAAATCCGGATTGTTTTGCACCTGGTACATTCAATTGAAGTTTGAAATCGAATTATCGAACTACCACGCCATTTTCAATTCCTTTTATAAATATAAATAAATATTTATATTCTATCGACGATCTATATAACTATATACGATTGAATTTAATTCAAAAGAAATTTTCTCGTCGATATTATTTAAAATAATTCATTTTAAATAATCAAAATTCGCTAAAATTGCCAAAATAAAAATTTTAAACTGGCCCAGATTTTCCGGGTTATTACAGGTACCCTCGATTCGCCCAGCAACGCTCACCTTGTTCCCAAACATCGCGCCCGAGATCTCCATAGACCACTGCAAAACCCGTGACCTGAGGAGCAACGGTTTGAGCTCGGTCCTGAAACAGAAATCAATTACAGTGAGGTTTTAGTTTTTTTTATCATTATGTAATATATAAAATCTGAGATTTTACTTATAGGAAATGTATAGATTTTTGATTAGGAAAAGTATAGGACTTTTATTTTGATTTATAGAGAATAAAAATATGATTTTTATTCATGTAGCATTATAGAAAATATACGATTTTTAATGTACGGAAAGATTATATTTTTATTTAGAGAAAGATTATATTTTTAATATGAAGAAATTTTGAATTTTTATATAAAGAAAAGCTAGGATTTTTAGAAGTATATAAAGATTTGATTTTTCACTATATAACGATATGATATTTAGATTAGGTAAAAATGTGATTTTTATTCTATATAAGGAATATTTTTAGTTGATAAAAATATAATTTTAGTCGCATAAAAGTATGGTTTTTATCGTATGAAAGAAAGTATTTCTAGTTACGTAAAAATATAATTTTTAGGGATATGAAAATATAATTTTTAGTGAAATAATAATAGTAAGTAGTAATATAAAAACACGATTTTTTTATATACATGAAGATGTGATTTTCATATGAACGATATTGATTTAAAAATATGATTTGCATATGAATAGCATAATAAAAATATGATTTTTATTATATGAGAAGTGATATAATAAAAATATGATTTGTATTATATGAGAAGTGATATAATAAAAATATGATTTTTATTATATGAGAAGTGATATAAAAATATGATTTTTATAATGTGTAGCGAAGTAAAAATATGATCTTTATGTATATGAAAGTGATGTAAAGATATGATTTTTAACGATATAAAAATATAATTTTAATATTATAATAAGCATATAAAAATATGATTTTTACATAAAAGGTTTAGAATAAAAATATGATCTTTATAATATAAACTTCAACATAAAAATATGATTTTTATGTATGAAGTAACAGTATAAAAATGTGACTTTTAATAATCAACTGCGTGAAACGGATTGTGTTGGAATCAGAGCAGCGAATCTGAGCGACGGCAAAGAATGGCGGAGTGGAACCCAGAGGTGAGAACTTTCTCACAGAATTTATTTATATTGTTATTTATTTTATAACTGCATATATGAACTGCTCCCCGTCGTCCACAGACCATGGACGACTTGTTTGGTTGTGTGTTTGGATTGAGTTGTTTGTGTGAATTTGGTTTGTGATGTGGAATGGAAAATAAAAATATTCATGTATTGAGTAAAATAATATATTCATGTGTTGAACTAAATAAATATTCATTTACAAATCGAACGATTTGTTTATGTACAACCATTTGACTGATATGGATTGGGACGATAAATTTTACACATCACCCAACTACACAAATAAAATCTGTGTTTGACTGATTGAAACCTCAATTGGGTGTTGGGTTGATATTTGATGTACACTGATCCCAATTGTTTAGTTGTATGTCGATCGACTGGTTGACATGCTGTTGTAAGCGTTAAATATTTATATTTAATGCTTATACAGTGTAGAACACACTTTGGTTGATGGATGACTATTTATCACTACTGTTGTATACATATATTGTATGAAATCCATATAATAACATTATATGGTGATTAGCTGTGTCTGATTCCAATTCAGAAAGAATGGATACTTTAAAATAACAATTACTTTAAAATAATGAATATTTTATAATAATATTCAGTAAAAGATCAAAATCTGATTTTGATCTCCGATTTGGGATGGACACGAATATATTTAAATATATAAAGCCGTGTTGATTAGATTAACGTCATTTTGATGTGAACGATATTTATATCGATTTTATTCATTTTTATAATGAATATCGGAAAGGAAAGGATTTCAAAATCTGATGTTTGAAAATATTATCATTTATATATGTTAATGATATGGAATATTCAATTTTGATTTAAAATTGAATATGAAGTTGAAATCGTTTTTAAAACAAATTTAAAATGATTTATAAAATACATTTTTAAATAGAAATCGATGATACATACATATATATATATATATATACATGTACAATATATAATGGTCTGAATAAAATGCGCCATGCCGCGGTAGTTCGTAAATTTTGACCATTGACTTCAAACAGAGCTTTCTAAAGAATATACATGTACTATATATAATGGTCTGAATAAAAGAGCTTTCTAAAGAATATTAGAGATTTGAAATCTAGCGGTTGGATTTGGAATTATGTCCAAATCAAATTTGGAAAAGGTCGTTGTAAGTGCAGTTCGATGGCCGTTTATGGAAATCGACTGTACGGACTTGATAAAATTATTAAAAATACCAATAATTAGTGTAAAATCATAAGAAACGATTTTGAAAGAATTGGGATGAAAAATTCCATATTTGAAAAGATAAAAATAGATTTTTATCGAAATAAACTAGTTATGAACTAGAATTATAATCCAATTATTTTTAAATAAATAAATTGGATTTGAAATGGTTTTAAAAATAACCAGAATTTCCAATATATGAATTGGAATGGATTTGAATCGAAATCATCTTCGGAATATTTTGATATTGGATTCCGTGATTATACGGGCATTGTGGAGGAATTTGGAAGATATATATATCGTTATTCCAATACAATGTTTGTTGGGTTCAGAATTTGATATTGAATATAAGCCGATATATTTTCTATTCAGAGCCTTGTATTTAATATCAAATTGTGATTTTGGGTTTGTCGTGAACGGTATCTTCACTAACTCTGTTCTTAAACCCAATGGAGTTAAGGAAATTAGAAACTAACTGGAGGTTAGCTAAGTTGAATAGTTTCCTGGGTATTGATCTGATGTTGGTTTCGGCCTTCGAGATTAATACTTAGGGAATTGTTCTCTTACTAATTTACGGTTAGAGACTGATGGAATGTTGTCTTCATTAACACTGTTCTGAAACCCTGTTTGAAATGAACAAGTCTTTTAACTAAGATTTAAAGAAGAATTACCAAGTAATGAACATTTAATTGGAATTGAAATGGAATGTAAATTGGGTTTATTGTGAACTGTGTTTTAACGACATTCGTTCTTTAACCCGATTTGCAGTGAAATGTGATTTGGAATGTATCAATCTTTATCTAATATTTAATGGAATTTCCATAGTAAAGTTCTCCAGTATAATAAAATAAATTGGAATGGAATGAGATTTGATTTGATAATAATCGAAATGAACTTCTGTGGAGGAAGACTGATAATATATATGGAATTTAAAAGGATTTGCCGTTATTCCATTTATAATTTTAGTCGGATATTGTAACGACCCAGAAAATCTGAACCAATTTAAAAATTTTGAATTGGCTAAAATAATGGATTTTAAATATTTAAAATTAATATTTTAATTAATAAAGGTGAAAACTGAGTTTGAATCGGCAATTGAAAAGGAATATAATTAATTCTAATTATAAACAAGACCTGAAATGGCGATGTAGTTTCAAAAATTGAATTCAAACTTTGTCGGACTGTACCGGGTGCAAAACAAAATGGATTTGAGTGAAACCAAAAATATTTAAATTTGTTAGTGAATACCTTTCTAACGAATCTGAAAAATCAAAGTTTCATAGCGGAAAGCAAAAGTTATGGCCAAATGAATTTTCAGAAAGGTCGTTATGGAATTTATATAGCCCGTGAAATTGGCCATTTTGCAAACGACCTCGGAATTCGACGAAACCATTTGTTGGATCCGGGATGTGAAGTTATTGCTAGGTTTCAAATTTCATAATTTTTGAAGCTAGTATGTGAGCGTGGCAAAGGAAAACGTGTTTTGGTCAATTATAGTTAAATTGGATCAACCAGAAATGGGCCTTTTTGCAAACGGTCTTAGAATTCGACGAAACTAGTTTTGTTGGGACCGTATCGTCAAAACATAGCTAGATTTATTTTTCTGGAATTTTCCGAATCAGTTTGTGGCCCCGGCAAATTGAAATGTACGTTCAAATCGAATATTGAATATTCTATATTTTAATTTGAAGGAAAACTGACTGAAACATTCGAATGGGCCTTCGAAACATATCCCATTGTGTTCGGGATGGGGGTAAAACGCAATGAACGACAGTCGTTGGGTTTCATTTCGAGTTCGTGGGAGAAAACCCTAATTTTCGAATAAATATAAATATCGGCCAATAGAAAATTTTCATTCATTAATTAAAAATATAAAAAAATCCGTAACCCCCCCCCCCGTATCAGCCGATCTCGACGGCGGAAGTCGCTCAAAACATCCAGGCCAGATCGCCGCCGCCACAGGCGTTTTCGCCACCCCCTCCAGTTGACTTTTCCGTTCGTCTTCCCCCCTCTTTAAATCAATCCAACCCTCGACAGAAGCAGTTTAGTATTTGCGTCGAATTTCAGCAAGGAAGTTTGCACCTTTGGAGCGCAGCCGAGTCACGTAGGGACCACCGAGCTGAGTGCCACCACAGGCGCTGGAAAGCCTGTTCGAAGCTCTTTGGCGTTGCAGCATCCGATCGTGACGATACTGCACAGATCGATCGGAAAATTTAAACCTAGTTTTGAAGGTTTGAAAAGGTATCCGCTTTGAAATTTCTGAAATGAAAATAACACTTTTAAGTGTTGCAAAACTTTGAATCGTCATATCTTTTTCGTTTCTTGACGAAATTCGATGAAACAGGAAACATCGTGACCGTGTGGACGTCTTTTACATTCTAGAAGAGACCGCATATTTTTCTGAGCCTTCTGCTATTTTTGGTGGAGTGGAACCGAATGTGAGATTTCTAATTTATAAACGATATGGAAAACGACGATGTATAAATTATATAATCGATGTATGAGTTATATAAGCGTTGTACACCTCTTGTATAAGCGTTGTATAAGTTGTACGTTCGATGTATAAGTTATATATGCATTGTAAAAATTATATATGTGTTGAAATAGAAGTGAAATGCTATATATATATATATATATATATATATATATATACGCCCCTCGTCCACAAACCATGGACGATATTTATTGGTTGTGATTGGTGTGAAAATTGATTGATAGCGAATGGTTGATTGGAATTGTTTGTGGTTGATATTGATTGATTGTGGTTGAAAAATACCCGTTTTTGGTTGAGAAATATTTGGTTGAAACCACATAGGATTAGTTTGTGGAAATGAAATAAATATATATGCCGCCTGCGTGCGAACTAGATGCATGAATCCCCATTGTCAAAAACCGTGAGGTTTTAAGGTAGAGCGAGGAGCCGTACTAGGGACGGTCCCGGTTTTAACTACCCTGCCGTTATGCTGCCGAAATTTTGAATAATATTCATGTGTTTGAATTATTTCCATTTGTTGAAACTATATTTATTCATTGAATAGAAAACCTTCATGTGTTGAATTGAAATTCATTCGTTGAATAGAATTCATGCGTTAAATGGTATTCGTGTTTTTAAATATAAAAATCACCTTTATATATATATATACAAACTATAGAAAACCTTCATGTGTGTAACGACCCGCAAGTCCGTGCTATCTGAGTTGACTAAAAACACCACACGTCCAACCCAAATTGCACAGAAATACGAATCATTTTTAGAAAGAAGTTAGAGGATGAGAAATAGAAAGAAATATTAGAATAGAAGAAACGAAGATCACAAAACTCACAGCGGGACGAATAAAATATATTATATAACATAATTTTTGAAATACAAATCAGTAACTTTATATACATACCATCATCAGAGTACAACAGCCATTCCTGGAACAGTTATAAACACCTGTTTCCAGATACAACCATAGTACACAGCGGAATATATGATAGTCTATATCTAACTGGTGAAGCCTCCTGCTTCCAGCTCTTCCAAGTGAATCTGAAAAATCCCAACTACTTGACTGCCTGTACAAATTTGGGCACCCAAGAGTTTAGGGAAACAAACAAAATAAACTCTGGGTCAGTCATGGGACTGGTGTGAGTAAACTCCAACCACTTGTTTAACTTTCAAAACCCTTTTCGAAAGAAAAGATAATAGTAAGACCAGCCCACTCATAAACATGGACGGTTTTTACCTTACTATAACCCAAAACACTTTGATACGAAAATCCAGTGATATTATAATAATGTCTACATCAAGTAAACAACCAAATAGCAGAACGCTTGCATCTCACGCTCCACATATATATTATAAAAAATCAAAAACCGCATGGCGCTTATTGGAGATTGGATTTCCAACATGACAAGGTATGGAACCACCTTCCGCTAGTGTATCTCTAGAGAGGAATACACTGGGTTCAACAAGAACATCTTGTAACCCGGCCCACACATGACCGACCACTCATTTCGCTTGAGTGTATCGAATGTATATCACCAACGGTTGGGATCAGCAACCGCCTCCCGATTGGGACAGCATCGAATAGAATGAGAAATTAAATGAACCTCTAGATAGGTGATTATACATCCTAATGGGTGCGACCCACATAGCCATGCTGCCTGCCCGATTTTTGTCCTTTCCCGGTTGTTGAGGTCTGAGGCTACGAATACTTACCATTCATTGATAGCACAATCACTTTGAATGCCACATTGTCAAATCCGTTAATCACTAGTTGAGTTTGCACAAATATTCTGGATGTTATGCTAAGGGAATAAATCCGTTGCAACCATATATATTTACATAGACCAACCCATTTGATCATTGGAAATACTCTGTCAGACATTCGTCCATTTACGTTCGTTCTGGGATCGAACGAAACCGAAGGCACTATTTCTATTTAATAGAAAGAGTCCTTACACTTTACTCTGTCTTCGATTATCTTGATATAACCTAATTCGCAACGCTACTGCCAATACAGAGTGGTTCACGGATAATAATCCAACCGGTCTCTCCATATTGACAACGATGGTAAAAACTTCGATAGTCTGTGATTTAACTATCGAATAAAAACAAGTGTTCATCCAAACATATCAAACAAATCACTGGGCTCTTTAATTAATATTTCATTAATTAAATTTCTTCTCCGGTTCTTTATCAATATTTGTTAACCAAATATTTGCAATAACCATATTGGCCTTATACGTTATTTGGAAAACATTTCCATGCATCGCCTTCTTTTATTTTCTGCACTTAGAAAATATATTCTATTTGAAATTGAAAACAATTTCAATCACCTATCTCTTTCCCGACTACTTTAATTATACTCAGGAAATATTTACTCTTATACTTCCAAAATTTCACCACTTGGGTTAAAACGAATGCTGTGTAAAACATCGTCACAACAACCCAAAATACTTCCTTCAACTGAATCTCTTTAAACATTGATTTTCGAGACCGAGTCTTGCCATTTATCAGCCAATAATAATAATCCATCAAGTTGGGGTATAATTACCTCTCAGACCTTGACTGAAAATATTATTAACTTCAAAACAGACCAGACTGCTACTCGAAAAATCAATACCATATTAAACAAAATTTCCATTTCTAAAATGTATGTATATTTCCCATTTTGTTTATACTGTTTTATTTTAAGTTCATTTCCTTATCGAATTCTATATATATCGATACACTGATTCTAATTATCAAATTTTCTTAAAAATATTCTAACTTCTTAAATTTCCGGAAAAATTCGCCATAACCTCCCCTACACCGGAAGCATCGGGAAATTGCAAATAGCCTTCCCGGTCCTTCTTATCTCGAAAAGAAAAAGAAAAAAAGCCAAGCGGCTTGCCGATACGGCGCATAAAACCCATAAATGAATTAAACATGTACCTTATTGTCGAGCACTATATTTATAAACTTCATATACTTCATATCAACCCTGCTTACACCTGTTCACCTGTTTTGCAATTCAATTCAACTCAATCCAATTGTTTGAATTCAGTTTCGCCCATTTATTCTTTAATTAGCACCTTAACCCATTTCACTTGTTGTTTGAACATATCACGTTCAAATATTTTTTAATTTGTTTATACAACAATCGAATGTCATTTCTAATTCAAGTTCATATTTGATTTTGAGTATGAATTTACAATCCCCCTTTTTTGATTCAAAGTCCAATTCCCATTTCGATTTCCATTAACCAATTCTTCTTCAATTTAGTTAGTTCAACTCAACTAAAAATCTGATTTTTTTGTTTCAAAAATCAGTTCACTTACTTCACTGGAGTTCATATTTATTTTGTATCTCTAGTCTGGATTCATCAAATCAAATTCCGGATTTTTATTTCTTTAAAAATCCCTTTTATTTCCATAAATAAACCCTTATGGTTTATAAAGGATTCTGGCGCTATTTTTCTGAAAATTTGATTTTGACATAACTCAAAATCCATACGACGAAATTCAGATTTTTCTCTTCCATTAGAAAACTATTATCAAATTGGTCCTGATGTTTCTTATTTCACAGAATTCCGACTTCAGTTGAGTCCTGTATACTTAATTGAAGTTCGAAACGCCGATTTAAGAACTGCAGCGCTGCGACGAGCTCGTTTTAATTATATTTAATATATATATGTATGTTTAAACTTCGTTTGAATGAAATTCAACTCCATTCTGATATATATTAATATATTCAAGTCCATAGTTTAAATTCCATTTGAATTCCATATTCAAATCCCATATTTTAAATTCTATTTGAATTCAATTTGAATCTCCTATATTCAAATTTCATTTTCCATCTCCATTTGAATTCTAATATTCAAATTCATTTCCAACACCATTTGAATTCTAATATTCAAACTCATTTTTAACACCATTTGAATTCTAATATTCAAATTTAATTCTCTTGAATTCACATACCATATTTTATTTCCTTGATTTCAAATACCACATTTTAATCTCGTTGAATTTAAATACCACATTAATTTCTATAATCAACTCCCTTTTGAATTGTTATATTTGAAATTCATACTTGAATTTAAATAATCAAACTCCATTTTGAATTTCCATTTTAAATTCAAATATCCAAAACTCCATTCTAATACTATTTGAATTTCAAATACCACCTATTAATTTTCTTTGAATTCCTCTTATTCAAATTCTTTTTGGATTCTATTTGAATCCTATATTTAAACTCCATTTGAGTTTTATTTAAATTCTTATATTTAAACTCCATTCAAATTCTATTTAAATTCTTATATTCGAATCCTCTTTATTTAAAACCCATTATTTAAACCCCGTTTGAATTTCTTCACTCAAATCCATTTGAATTCCCTTGAATTCAAATTCCATTTCAAAACCATTTGGATTTCCTATTTTGAAATCCTATTTTGAAATTCTATTTCCAATTCTACTTCGAAAATCCTATTTTCAAAGTTTATTTCAAATTCTATTTTGAAATTCTACATTCAAATCTCTATTTGAATTTCTTTATTCAAATTTTATATCACAATCTCTATTTGAATTTTCTTTATTTGAATTCCTTTGAATTCAAATTTTATTTTAATTCCTTTGAATTCAAATATTCAAATTTCATTCTAATTTCTCATATTCAAATTCCATTTGTATTATTTAATTTATAAACAACGTTTATAACTTCCCTTAAAATTTCACATTATAAACATATAAATAAAGTTTGTAAATCCAATTCAAATCCCGTATTTTAATTTATAAACCAAGTTTATAAATTCACTGGTTTTATATATTTAAAACAGTTAATATTTTCTATACTTCATTAAAAATTCAAATTCTATTTATAAAAATAGAATTCCATTTTCAAATCTCTATTTCCTTTTCCGATATTTTTATAAATCAATATTCGAGCCCCAGTGATATTTAAACACCCCAAAACAACCAGTTATCAATCACGGGATTTTTAACACATCATATATGAGAATATATATGAAACCGACAAACAAACAGATAATATATTTTTGAGGAATCCAGTTGGATTCCTCCAACCTATTTACCTGCATCCACAGATGTTAGCACATAAATAATACCCATTCTGCTTCGTGGCAGAATATCGTGGTACAGAAGGTCATCCACTAATCATAGCGTGGGGCGTATAGGGTAATCATCCGCTATGAACTGCGGGCATCCGCTAATGAGACTGCGGGAATCCAACCAATCAATCAACCCAATATATATATAATAGCCTAAATAACTAATATATATAAAACAAGCAGAAAAATCCAAACAAGCAACAACAATTATTTTTACGACGTAAAAATAATTATAAATAAAAGGTGAGTGAGATTTACTCATCAGGATTTAAATTGCCAAACAACCAATAAATTTCCATTTCTTCTTGGCTGTGTATTTTCTCGAATAAATTTACACCTGCGATGATTTTATTCAAATTTACTGATTAAACATTTATTTATTTTAAATTAATTACTTAAATAAATAAATAACTTTTCTATAATTTCCTCTTCTTCTAATGGTTACTAAATTAATTCTAACTTAACTAATTTAAGCAAACCTATGTATTTTTAAACATTAACTAATTAGGATATTTTCTTTAAACTTTAAACTAATTAAGGTATTTAATTGAAATTACCTTAATCCATTTACTCCACTGTCAAACTCCTGCTTGTCATTAGAAGGATCGAACTCCAGACTTCATCAGTCTTCAAACAACTCACGGCAACACCCTTCGAACCCACGTCGTATACTTTCCAAAACCCAAGAACAGAAACTGCAGCACCCAAAAAGAACGGAACCCCCAAATCGAACATCACTACACCATTACCACAAATCGAACCTTTGTTCGTATTCACCACAACATCAACATCATCACGAAACTCGACCTCTTCCAAATCAGACTTGCGACGAACAGAAGAACCCACGCTCGAATTGAAGATCGGTGCTCGAGTTCCGCCATACCCTCAGATCGGAAGTCGATGATGAGACCAACGCCTGAATCGAACCTCGTCGAATCCTCTAGGTCTTCAAATCAAATCGCGATGAACCCTAGGCAGCGCTCGAGATCATCGAGCTCCAGAACAACTCGCAAGTATTGATTTCATTCATGATTTCTGTTTTCTTTTATATGAACTTTGATTTTAGACATTTTAGTAAGGAACCGATCCCTTTTAGTTTTCTGTTTTATTGAATTAGTGGGAAAGGGAGTTGCGTATTTAAAGAGGAGAGGGAGGCAAGGTTTTAATGTGTGGTCGGCTGAAGTACACGCGATATCTTTTTAAAGGATTTAAAATGATTTCGATTTCGATTTTAAATATAATATAATTTAATTCGATTTGATATAAAGAGATTTTTATTCTTTTTAAACAGATATCGATTTGATTTTGATCTTATCCAATGATCAAATAAATCGGGGTTCATTAATTTAAACCACGAACCGCTATTTTAGCGTACCGACCGTCGTTCCAATGTTATAGCGTTATACTGAACTCAACATAATATTTTCTGAATTTTATTTCGAATGTGTATATATAAAATAACCATATTAAATCGATATGATATACTTAAAAAAACAAATAAATTTTAACTTCAAATTGAATTATTTTAAACTTCTCGTATTTCGATAATTATCAAAATAAATCGTATTTCGATTATTTAATCGATAACCCAATAAAATACCATTTATATTATGAATTCAATATTTAAAACCATACTAAATATTTAAAATAAACCGACCAAAAATACGGGTCGTTACAATGTGTTGAATCGATATTCATTCGTTGAATTGAAATTCATGTGTTGAATGGTATTCGTGTTTTTAAATATAAAAAATCACCTTTATATATATATATACAAACTATAGAAAACCTTCATGTGTTGAATCTATATTCATTCGTTGGATAGAAATTCATGTGTTGAATGGTATTCGTGTTTCAAATATAAAAATCACCTTTTTGTCGATATATACAAGCTATAGAAAACCTTCATGTGTTGAATCGAAATTCATTCGTTGAATTGAAATTCATGTGTTGAGTGGTATTCATATTTTGAAATAAATTGTTTTATAATAAAAATCATATTTTTATCATCTATATGAACTATATAAAATAGTCATGTTTTGAAATAAATTGTTTTATAATAAAAATCATATTTTTATCATCTATATGAACTATATAAAATAGTCGTGTTTTGAAATAAATGGTTTTATAATAAAAATCCTATTTTACCACCTATACGAACTATAGAAAATAATTGTGTTTTGAAATGAATTGTTTTATAATAAAAATCACATTTTTATTATAGAAATGAATTGTTAAAAATAGTGAAGTGTTGAAATAGAAGACAGTTAGATAAAAATATCATTTTTATCAAATGTATGAAAAGAATATAGTTTTGAAATCGAAGAATCGATATATATATATATATAAATAGAATCGAAATATATCGAATAACGAAGCTGTAGTTCGTATTTTGAAACGGGATTTCAAACGATTATTGCGGGAGATCCGACCATCGGATTTTCCGGAAATCGCAACCGTTGGGTTCGCTTTGGAAATATCTTTCCAATGGCACAAACTTTGTAAAAATCCAACGGTTGGATTGTATGGAATGTTTAATTCAAATCTGAAGAAAAATAGTGCCAGAATCGATTATATATATATATATATATATATAAATACATTTAATCGAATAACGACGCTGCAGTTCGTATTTTGAAATCGAAACTTCAAACGATTATACCGGGAGATCCGACCGTCGGATTTTCCCCAAACTGGAACCGTTGGATTCGTTTTGAAAAGATCTTTCTAATGATGTAAATTTTGTGAAGATCCAACGGTTAGATTTTCGGAAATGTGTAAATCAAATCTGAAGAAAAACCGCGCCACGGCCGCGTTATGGCCCCAAGCGTCGTTTTGAATATATTGGCTATTTTAAAATAAATAAAAATAGCGATAAATCATTATAAAATATTATAAACGATATTGATGTGAAATTTAGAAACTAACTGAAGGTTGGCTAAGTCGAATGGTTTCCTGGGTGTTGATCTGATGTTGGTTTCGGCCTTCGGGGTTAATATTTGGGAAATCGTTCTCTTACTGATTGACGGTTAGTGACTAATGAATTGAAATGATGCGTAGTAGTGTTTGTGTAGCACTTGTTAATTATACACGCGAGTTGCTCAGAAAGAATGGGTTTATTCCATTCTGAATAACTGAATCGATGATAAGAAATCGAAGATGAATACGGTGGTCGAAGACCGGAGATCTTCACCTCGTTTGGATGGTAACCGAGGTCCTGATTGGGAGGCATCCCGAAATATGGATAATGAGTGGTGATCGTCCAAAAGTACGTGGTGATCGATGGGTTTGCGAGGTATATAGTGCCTCCGGTTTCGTTCAGACCCAGAACGGACTTGCAAATGGACAGTGTGTCTGACATTGGAATTTATTCTGTGTGATTGATATCTATCAGTTGCACGGTGTGAATTGTCTGTGTGGCATGCTAAGATGCAGTGATCAGGGCTTCTGTTGAAAAGCAAAGCCTTGTGGTGATGATCAAAGCACCGCCTGTGTGGCGTAGCTTTGTGTATAACGTGAATTCGCGAGCCTCACACCCTGGTATGAACCAGAAACGGGAGAGGACCTCAGGGAGGACCTGCGTTTCTTCCTAGCTAGAAGTGGCGTCAGTGGTTTTACACGCCCTGGCGAGTTTGACTTATGTGGTTGTTGCTGTTGCGAGGCGCCTCGGTTAGATCGGACGGTCCTGGTCCGATGGAGCCATTTGTTGGCTCATTTACGCCCCAAAGGGCGGGGAAACGTAGTGTTCAGGCATAATAATCCACATCGGTGGACCGGCCCTGACGATCCAAAGGGTTGATGCGTTCTGATCCTGAGGCTCGGGCTAGGCAGTCTCGAATTCGGTAAGGACTATCTTTTGCCCTGGTTCATGACGGAAATCCAAATTCCAAATACGTGACTGTGCGGTTTTGATTGTATACCTATATATGGCGACATAATGGTATGGGGCATTAATGCCGTCTATGATTGATAGTTATGATTGAAATTGTTTTCGAAACCTATAAACACTAGTAATAATATCAAACGATTTTGTTTTATTCGTATCAGGCATATTTTGGACATTATAAGGTAAAACTCTATCCTCCGGTTTGCGTTGCATTGTGTGATGGGAACTGAGTCTTATAATGGCTTCATTTTTATAAAAAGATTTGCGATGTTTAAAAGAATGATTTGTTTTAAAAAATTGGCAATCCAATGGAGTAAACCCGTTCCACGAAAGTGGCATGGTCCTGTGATTAGCCATATTTTAAATGTGTTGAGTAGATTTCTCATACCAGTCCCATGACTGACTCGTAGTTTGTTTCACTTTCAAACTCGGGTGCCGCTTTTTCTACACGGGCAGCCTTGTATTCAGGTTTTAGATGGCTTTCTCTGGATAGCTGGAGCTGAAGATGGATTCTATCATTTATTTCTTTTTATGCTGTTCAGCTCCTATTGTACATTATGTTTGTTTTTCCGCTGTAGACATATATGTATAGTTGAACTGTATTTGTACTAAGTAAGATCCTGTATACTGTGTAACTCTGATGATTACGTTTATCCAGTATATTCTTTTGTTCATTATCTGGTGTATTTATTTATTTAATTCTGTTCTGCTAGTATCTGTTTCTATGTTATATTCCAAAGATTACCCTTGTCACCGTCTGTACGGGAAATGGGGTCGTCACTACGTGGTATCAGAGCTTTGGTTGAGCTTAGTTCTGGAATATAACATATTAACGAACTCGTCAGAAATAGAACTAGTAGTTTTCTAGGATGGGTAACTCATTACAGATAGGATCAGTAATATCCTAGTATGAGGAAAGCAGAATGAAATTACACCTCGATAGACACATTTACATTGAAGTATGTGTTTCTATATTTTAAATTATCTTTTCTGTGACCTGACACTTGATCTGCCATTTGCAGAAGTACTAGAAAAATGAGTGTCAGAAACAGAAGAAATGCAGAACCCGATCTAGAGGCTCTATTAAAGAGATATCGAAATCTGAACGGAGCACAGTTCTCGGGCAATGAATCTATTATTCAAACTCAAGCTTGGTTGAGCTCTGCAGAAAGAATATTTGAGTGTATCCAGTTGAGAGATGATCAGAAAAGATTAGTAGCATCTTGGGCGCTTAAAGAAGAAGCTTTATTCTGGTGGGAAACAATCATCAAAGATAATCCAGAAGGTGATATCACCTGGGACAGATTCAAAGTGATTTTCCTGGAAAGATTTACTCCTCCAGAAGCGACTGAGCGATTATGTGATGAATTCTCTTATCTGATACAAGGAGATATGACCATTCCCGAATATCATAGGAAATTCAACGAACTTTCTCACTTTGCTCCTCATCTGATTCAAGATCCAAAGAGGAAGAATCTGAGATTTATTCATGGCCTGCAAAGAAAATATCAAAACAGTGTAATGAGGAATGTGAAACTTCCTTTCTCTGAAATGATTTATATGGCTTATCAGTACGAAGATCTCCATAAGAAAGGTATGTTGTGCGACGAAGAGGAAGTCAGCTTGAGTAACGAAGTGGAGTCTGTGACTGATAGTCCTGAGGTCAGTAAGAAGTCCAGTGCCAAGAGAAAAAGGGCCAGATCTGAAAAAGAACCAGCAATGACTGCCATGTGCAAGAACTGCAATCAAAAAGGTCACCTATCCAGGAAATGTAAGTCTTTGAAAATGCAGAAGAAGGATGAATCTAAATCTAAGAAAGATTTTCAAGAGAAAAGAGGTTGCAGCAAGTGCCATCAGACTGGTCATCTTGCAAAGGATTGCTGGCTCTTAAAGAAGCCTGAAGTAGTTCAAGTGAATGAAATGGCGGAAACTTCCGAGCCCTCAGCTAGTCAAGAAAGGGCTGATATTTTAGAAGATCTATTGCAGGCTTGTGTTCTAGATTTTGGTGGATCATGGGAAGACAATCTGCATTTGGCTGAATTCTCATATAACAACAACTACCAGGAGAGTCTGAAAATGTCACCATTCGAAGCATTATATGGTAGACCGTGCCGATCTCCTGCTTGTTGGGTCGAACCCGGTAATAGACTTGTATTGGGACCCGATATGATCCGAGAAGCTGCCGACAAAGTCGATTTTATTAAGAAACGATTACTGGCCGCTCAAAGCCGACAAAAGAGCTATGCCGGTAGAAGAAGAAGAGATATATCGTATGCAGTTGGCGACTATGTATATTTGAAAGTATCGCCGATGAGAGGAGTAATCCGGTTCGGTAAAACAGGGAAATTGGCGCCCAAATTCATTGGTCCGTTTCCTATTCTGAAACGGATCGGAACTCTCGCTTATAGGGTTAAATTGCCTGATTGGTTGTCTGGAGTGCATGATGTACTTCATATATCTCAACTTCGAAAGCACGTTCATGATCCAGACTTGATTGTGGAAGAAGCAGCTCAACAGAATATTGAAATTACTCCAGAATTAACTGTGAGAAGAGAGCCGCTAAAGATTATCGGCAAAGAAACTAAAGAGCTGAGGAACAAGAAGGTTCACTTAGTCAAAGTGCAATAGAGTGGAGATCCACGAGATTGTACTTGGGAAACTGAGGAGAGCATTCAGAAAGTCTATCCTAGATGCCGAGTGGATATCTTTGATTGACTCTGGTGCAAGGTACATTTACCATACTTTGCATTACCAATTAGTTCTCTACTCGGTTGTTATTTTCTTTCCATGGATGTACACTTTTAATTCTATAGTCTGAATGATTTTAAAAGAGTATAGAAATTGATTAGTATATTTTTGAAAAGTTAAAAACAAATTGCTTGTTGTTTGCATTGTGTGATAGTAAATTAGATTAACTGAATTATTGAAACGATAGTTAATTTAATCAATAATAGGATGAATGGTAGGATTTATTCGATTATATCACACATTGAACTGATTTAAAAATAGATAGAAATATATACATGTGCATTATATATTTTTGAACAGGTAAATGGATAGCTGTTGAGTAAAGATTTTATTTGCATGCCCGACAAATAGGTAAACCTTAATGAGTTGGATGAGAAATATTATTATATCAACTCCTGTGAATGCCATTGGATGCGGAGTGCTGGTTATTCTGTATGGAATAATAAATACCGCCATAGGATAGTAACAATTAATTTTGAACTACATTACATGGCATACTTCTGAAGATAGGCATACTTCATCATATACCACATAAGCATTTGGAGCTTGTGTGACGAGGTGGAAGATTTACCATACGAGTGAGAGGCTTGTATGGCGATGACTATATTTTACTGGTTGAACTGATGACTGATATGGACAATTTAAATTATAACGATAAAATTGCCAGATTAATAAAAAACCCCACACGGGTCTGGAGTTGACAATAACCACGTCTCTCTAGTTATTAGATACGGCACATGGACTATTTATTTCCCACACGGGACGAGGTGACGAGGATTTATCCTCTGGAGCATTTAAAATACACACTCCCTCAGGCTTTGACAGGGTGACGAGAATTTATTCTATGGAGTTATTATCTATACACGCTCCCCTATAAACACCAGAATATATCACTATAAATATGTGTATGTGTAACACCCCACGTCCATTAATGTCACTCACAAAGGGAATGCCTTAACTTCCATGGAGGTTTTAAGTGAATATAGAACAGAAAAATTACAACAAGACAGATAATAAGTAGTACTTGGAAATCTAAAACTTCCTTTTATTGCAGCGGAAATTAAACATGTTTGTTACATCATAAAACCATAAATCAGAGTCAAGTACAATATCCATCTTGATAAACAAAATACATAATCCCATTACATAAATAGCCATTAAAAAAAGATAACAAGCTGGACTTTACTTCAACGGTCCAAGCTTTCTAAAGAGAGATGAAGCAATCCAATCAAACTCCACTAGAGCTGGGCCTAACCTGAGGACCTGGAGGGGGAAAAAGGATAGAAATGGAGGGGGTCAGACATAAAGTATGGCGAGTATGATAATTCTAACAATACTACTATCAAATTAACTAGACTAAGGCATAAGCTGGAAAACAAGGAAATGTCTATGAACTATTGGGTATGGAAGAGCAGATAAAGATAACGTTAAAGGCACACCTAATACTAACGAACAATTGCTACACTGCACCGCACCAGTCGCCCTAAAGGTTGATCCCACTTGCTTCACACAGAAACTATATAAATAGCCTTGCGTACCCCTAGCTGACTACATAGGTGTTGTCTGCCCCTATCTCCACTAGGTGTACCCCACTACCCACTTGCGATCGGCTCCCTACTCGTAGATACCCGTGCTGGCCCCACAGTGGGGTGTATCACTCCCTTAAAGTGGCAACCCGATACAACTTGAGAACGCACGGCTTATACCTACACGATGCAACAACGTCTTACCTACCAGCCCGGGTCCACACACGCATATGAAACCCGTTGGACTTGCGTTGCCACCGCTACCCCGTTTTGGCCACTTATAGTCAAACCCAGTATGTGTGTCCCGTCCTCGACTTGGGTCGAGCCCACAAAGATACGTTTGGGTTACTAGTTGAAATGGGCCCCCACAAGCTACCCACCTAAGCTTGTCACCACTAGTATATCCCACTTAACCCTCTTAGTCATGTTCATTTACATGTGTGCTTGGTTAAGTCTTACTAATCGTATTTCACATGCCACTAAGGGCACCCACTAGATTCCTCATGCCACCCAAGGTACCTACTTAAGCCCTATGTACCACCTTACATGTTTATCTGGTTAAGTATTTCTTAATTCATTCAGGCCATAACCTCATAAAGACCCCTCACATTAGACTGGCATTTATGGCAGCTGGATTTGCCGAGTGGGTCCGGGCAGTCTTACACCATAAAAGAGTCTAACCTCGTGCCTTTACAACTGTTATGCTTTAATTTGGGCCTAGGACCTCTCACATTGGGCTGACATTTGTGACCACTGGATTTGTCGGGCGGGTCCGGGCGGGTCCGGGCAGGTTTACGTCATAAACGAGTCCAACCTCGTGTCCTAAGCATTGATTATCACTTATAATCTTTTACCCTAGTTTTAATAATTCCCTATTCAAATTATTAATTAACTCCAATTTTAATGATGCCCATAATTGACTCAATTATGGCCATCCACTCATGGCATGCAAAATCATATCAATTGCACCCCAACTTCTTAATATTGAATCCTTAATATTACCCCTACCCCACGTTGTACGTTCTCTTATTCAACGCAAAGTATACGTTAGACTCGAATAGTCTAACTCATAGCATAAAGATAAATTATCACCACATATAGACAAATAAAATAAATCTAATCATATAGGGGTGAAACTTGCATAGAACTACACATGTTAAGGATCTAAAGGTGTCAACTTGTTAAATGTCACAATTTACATGATATGATCATAACCCAAATTCATGTATAAACTTGCATATGGGGTTTTATGCAACATAATGATGGTGTGAACTAGCATCTAATACATAGAATTCACATATGTCATAGCATAATTCTAGATGTCATAATTCTAGATCTAAATAGATGTCATGGCGTATGTTCATAATCTTTACTAATCAACCTAAACTTGCATATGTGACTTGTCATATAGATCAACATAGCCCAAATAATATCAATATTATGACTTGATTAACATGAACTAATTAGCATAGACAATAACATCATGACTTTATAACATGTATGATTCATCACAACTTAGCGTAGAAAATTACAACCTATACAATACCATCATAGCATGATTTACAACATATAGGATATCATCATAACATAACATAGGATTTACAACATACATGATAGCACAAGGTTTACAACAACATATATGACAATTCACAACATTTTCTTATGATCCATTCATAACTTAATCTAATTAGTTTGCAATAATCTTGTTAAGATCATCATACTCACAATTTAGAAGAGAAAGAGAGTCTTGATTTGCTTTACAGTTGAATAGGATTAGGGTTTTGATTAGCTTTCTTACTTCTTAGTTGGCGGCGGCTACACTGAGTTCCATGGCGGCGGTATGACGGTGGCTATTCTATTTTTCATGTGAGTTAGAATGAGAGACTACCTAGGTATTTATAGAGTTTAGGATTTATTTAGGCCGTCAGATCAACTCAGAACTAAACTGAACCATTTAATTTGCCAACTCAGCCCTAAAGACACATCAGCAGCTCAAGATTGGGCTCAGTCAAAACCCTAGCCGCCTGAACAGGTCGACACCCAGGTCGACTGCCCAGTCGACTGACCAGTCGACCTGGGGGGGGGGGTGTCGACTGCCCAGTCGACTGACCAGTCGACCTGGGGGGGTGTCGACTGCCCAGTCGACTCCCCAGTTGACCTGGGGTGCTGGGTAGGAATTTTCCCGCCTAGCCTGTTTGACTGCGAATTTTAAATTTTAAATTTTCTGAAATCTGTTTTGAATTTTCTGAAACTTCCGATGGCCATAACTTCTTCATACGAAGTCCAATTCACGCAAACTCGGACTCTATTTCGACTAGAATTCCGAGACGAACACAATGGCACAACCCCGTTTCCCATAATTCTCACATCTGAGATTAGTTATTCTTTAATTTGTGAATATTATTATTAACAGAATTACGGGGTGTTACAGTATGTTTATTAGGATTTATTGGGTACCTAATACGGCCCAATAAATTTCCAAACCTCTCCCCGTACAAAGGAGGTTATGGCGAAATTTTTCGAAAATTCCGGGTGTTAGCCAAATTTTTGAAGAATTTGAAAATTCTCAGAAACTGAAAAGTTGGAGAATGGAAGCCAGATTGAACGTAGAGTTGATTAACCAAACCACTTTCGACTTTGTTCCTTTTCGGGGACGAAAAGTTTTAAGTGGGGGAGATTGTAACGACCCGGAAAATCTGAACCAATTTAAAATTTTTGAATTGGCTAAAATAAGGGATTTTAAATATTTTAAATAAATATTTTAAATAATAAATGTGAAAACTGAGTTTGAATCGACAATTGAAAAGGAATATAATTAATTCTAATTATAAACAAGGCCTGAAATGGCGCGGTAGTTTCAAAAATTGAATTCAAACTTTGTCGGACTGTACCGGGTGCAAAACAAAACGGATTTGAGTGAAACCAAAAATATTTAAATCTGTTAGTGAATACCTTTCTAACGAATCTGAAAAATCGAAGTTTCATAGCGGAAAGCAAAAGTTATGGCCAAATGAATTTTCAGAAAGGTCGCTATGGAATTTATATAGCCCGTGAAATTGGCCATTTGGCAAATGACCTCGGAATTCGACAAAACTACTTTTGTTGGATCCGGGATGTGAAGTTATTGCTAGGTTTCAAATTTCATAATTTTTGAAGCTAGTATGTGAGCGTGGCAAAGGAAAACTTGGTTTGGTCAATTACAATTAAATTGGATCGACCAGAAATGGGCCTTTTTGCAAATGGTCTCAGAATTCGACGAAACTAGTTTTGTTGGGACCATATCGTCAAAACATAGCTATATTTATTTTTCTGGAATTTTTCGAATCAGTTTGTGGCCCCGGCAAATTGAAATGTACGTTCAAATCGAATATTGAATATTCTATATTTTAATTTGAAGGAAAACTGACTGAAACAATAGAATGGGCCTTCGAAACATATCCCATTGTGTTCGGGATGGGGGTAAAATGCTAGGGACGACATTCGTTGGGTTTGATTTCGAGTTCGTGGGAGAAAACCCTAATTTTCGAATAAATAAAAATATCGGCCAATAGAAAATTTTCATTCATTAATTAAAAATATAAAAAAATCCGTAACACCCCCCCCCCCCGTATCAGCCGATCTCGACGGCGGAAGTCGCTCAAAACTTCCAGGCCAGATCGCCGCCGCCACAGGCGTTTTCGCCACCCCCTCCAGTTGACTTTTCCGTTCGTCTTCCCCCCTCTTTAAATCAATCCAACCCTCGACAGAAGCAGTTTAGTATTTGCGTCGAATTTCAGCAAGGAAGTTAGCAACTTTGGAGTGCCGCCAAGCCACGTAGGGACCACCGAGCTGAGTGCCACCACAGGCGCGGGAAAGCCTGTTCGAAGCTCTTCGGCGTTGCAGCATCCGATCGTGATGATACTGCACAGATCGATCGGAAAATTTAAACCTAGTTTTGAAGGTTTGAAAAGGTATCGGCTTTGAAATTTCTGAAATGAAAATAACACTTTTAAGTGTTGCAAAACTTTGAAAAACCATATCTTTTTCGTTTCTTGACGAAATTCGATGAAACAGGAAACATCGTGACCGTGTGGACGTCTTCTACATTCTAGAAGAGACCGCATATTTTTCTGAGCCTTCTGCTATTTTTGGTGGATTGGAACCCAATGTGAGATTTCTAATTTATAAACGATATGGAAAACGACGATGTATAAATTATATAATCGATGTATGAGTTATATAAGCGTTGTACACCTCTTGTATAAGCGTTGTATAAGTTGTACGTTCGATGTATAAGTTATATATGCGTTGTAAAAATTATATATGTGTTGAAATAGAAGTGAAATGCTATATATATATATATATATATATATACGCCCCTCATCCACAAACCATGGACGATATTTATTGGTTGTGATTGGTGTGAAAATTGATTGACAGCGAATGGTTGATTGGAATTGTTTGTGGTTGATATTGATTGATTGTGGTTGAAAAATACCCGTTTGTGGTTGAGAAATATTTGGTTGAAACCACATAGGATTAGTTTGTGGAAATGAAATAAATATACATGCCGCCTGCGTGCGAACTAGATGCATGAATCCCCATTGTCAAAAACCACGAGGTTTTAAGGTAGAGCGAAGAGCCGTACTAGAGACGGTCCCGGTTTTAACTACCCTGCTGTTATGCTGCCGAAATTTTGAATAATATTCATGTGTTTGAATTATTTCCATTTGTTGAAACTATATTTATTCATTGAATAGAAAACCTTCATGTGTTGAATTGAAATTCATTCGTTGAATAGAATTCATGTGTTTAATGGTATTCGTGTTTTTAAATATAAAAATCACCTTTATATATATATATATATACAAACTATAGAAAACCTTCTTGTGTTGAATCGATATTCATTCGTTGAATTGAAATTCATGTGTTGAATGGTATTCGTGTTTTTAAATATAAAACAATCACCTTTATATATATATATATACAAACTATAGAAAACCTTCATGTGTTGAATCGATATTCATTCGTTGGATAGAAATTCATGTGTTGAATGGTATTCGTGTTTCAACTATAAAAATCACCTTTTTATCGATATATACAAGCTATAGAAAATCTTCATGTGTTGAATCGAAATTCATTCGTTGAATTGAAATTCATGTGTTGAGTGGTATTCATATTTTGAAATAAATTGTTTTATAATAAAAATCATATTTTTATCATCTATATGAACTATATAAAATAGTCGTGTTTTGAAACAAATTGTTTTATGGGTGCGTTTTTTAGAGGTCCCTATTAGGTTTCAAAATATTAAAAAAACCCGGTCGTAAACTTATTGTAAATTTAGTCCCTATTTTCAAAAACATACAAAAAAATATTAAAAAAATATTAAAAAACCATGTAAATTCGTATTTAATTAAAACAATTAATCGTGAAAAAAATCAGATCAAAAAAACATCAAAAACAACGTCGAAATCATGAAATACAGAAAATCAACGAAATGCAGTAAATTGCATCAAAACATGCATATAAATCGATTAGTTGCATACATGTATGCATTTATTTGAAATCTGCGTCAAAACTGCAGTATAAATGCATACATGTATGCACATATTGTTGAAACATGCATCTGCTGATGCATTTGTTTAAAAACTGCATACCTACGTGCAACTTATTCACGTTTGCACGTATTTTGACATACATGCACACATGTATGCAGTTATATAGAAAAACTGCATACATGTATGCAATTTTTCAAACAGGCGTGCATAAACATATGCATGTGTATTCGAATAGTTGCATAAATGTATGCAACTATTCGTAAAAGTTGCATACATTTATGCAACTTTTTTTTTTAATTTCTGTGGACTTCCGGGAATGTTTACAGATTTTAGAATTTTTTTTTTTTTTTTAAGTGATAGCGCCTGAAGATTTGGACAGAAAACGAAAGAGGCGGAGGTATGGAAAGTGGCAGGCGGAAGATTCCAGGCGGCAGCTAAAATAGGGGGCGGGTTTACAGAGAAAACATTAATTACAGGGATGTATTGCGAATTTAAAAACTTGCAAATAGTTGCATACATGTATGCAACTTTTGCCAATAGTTACATACATGTATGCAAGTATTTCTGAAGCTGTTTTAGTTGAAAATGCATGCAGAAACCTGCATACATGTGTGCAACTATTTGAAATACTTGCACACATGTATGCAAGTATTTACATGTGAAAATAAAATGTGTGCAGAAACTTGCATACATGTATGCAACTATTTTAAATACTTGCACACATGTATGCAAGTATTGCATGTAAAAATATAACAGAGAAATACTTGCACAGATGAATGCAAGTATTCCAAATATGTGCATGATTTGATGCAAATTACTGCATTTTTCGTTGTTTTCTGTATTTTTTCGATTTTGATGCATGTTTCGAATTTATTATGATCTGAATTTTTGGGCGAGCACATGTTTTATTTAAATACGAATTTACGTGATTTTTTTATTTTTTTTAATATTTTTTTGATGACTTTTCAGAAAATAGGGACCTAATTTACAATAAGTTTATGACCGGATGTGAGCCTAATTAAGTTTCGTTTTAGGGATGTGTGCCTAATATTCACTTGTTTTATAATAAAAATCATATTTTTATCATCTATATGAACTATATAAAATAGTCGTGTTTTGAAATAAATGGTTTTATAATAAAAATCCTATTTTACCACCTATATGAACTATAGAAAATAATCGTGTTTTCAAATGAATTGTTTTATAATAAAAATCACATTTTTATTATAGAAATGAATTGTTAAAAATAGTGAAGTGTTGAAATAGAAGATAGTTAGATAAAAAATATCATTTTTATCAAGTGTATGAAAAGAATATAGTTTTGAAATCGAAGAATCGATATATATATATATATATATATATATATAGAATCAAAATATATCGAATAACGAAGCTGCAGTTCATATTTTGAAACCATGATTTCAAACGATTATTGTGGGAGATCCGACCATCGGATTTTCCTGAAATCACAACTGTTGGGTTCGCTTTGGAAATATCTTTCCAATGGCACCAATTTTGTAAAAATCCAACGATTGGATTGTCTGGAATGTTTAATTCAAATTTGAAGAAAAACAGCGCCAGAATTGATTATATATATATATATAAAATTATACTTAATTGAATAACGACGCTGTAGTTCGTATTTTGAAATCGAAACTTCAAACGATTATACCGGGAGATCCGACCATCGGATTTTCCCCAAACTGGAACCGTTGGATTCGTTTTGAAAAGATCTTTCTAAATATGTAAATTTTGTGAAGATCCAACAGTTAGATTTTCAGAAATGTGTAAATCAAATATGAAGAAAAACAGCGCCACGGCCGCGTTATGGCCCGAAGCGTCGTTTTGAATATATTGGCTATTTTAAAATAAATAAAAATAGCGATAAATCATTATAAAGTATTATAAACGATATTGATGTGAAATTTAGAAACTAACTAAAGGTTGGCTAAGTCGAATGGTTTCCTGGGTGTTGATCTGATGTTGGTTTCGGCCTTCGGGGTTAATATTTGGGAAATCGTTCTCTTACTGATTGACGGTTAGTGACTAATGAATTGAAATGATGCGTAGTAGTGTTTTTGTAGCACTTGTTAATTATACACGTGAGTTGCTCAGAAAGACCGGTTTATCCCATTCTGAATAACTGAATCAACGATAAGAAATCGAAGATGAAGACGGTGGTCGAAGACCGAAGATCTTCACCTCGTTTGGATGGTAATCGAGGTCCTAATTGGGAGGCATCCCGAAATATGGATAATGAGTGGTGATCGTCCAGACGTACGTGGTGATTGATGGGTTTGCGAGGTATATAGTGCCTCCGGTTTCGTTCAAACCCAGAACGGACTTGCAAATGGACACTGTGTCTTACATTGGAATTTATTCTGTGTGATTGATATCTATCAGTTGCACGTTGTGAATTGTCTATGTGGCATGCTAAGATGCAGTGATCAGGGCTTCTGTTGAAAAGCAAAGCCTTGTGGTGATGATCAAAGCACCGCCTGTGTGGCGTAGCTTTGTGTATAACGTGAATTCGCAAGCCTCACACCCCGGTATGAACCAGAAACGGGAGAGGACCTCAGGGAGGACCTGCGTTTCTTCCTAGCTAGAAGTGGCGTCAGTGGTATTACACGCCCTGGCGAGTTTGACTTATGTGGTTGTTGCTGTTGCGAGGCGCCTCGGTTAGATCGGACGATCCGGGTCCGATGGAGCCATTTGTTGGCTCATTTACGCCCCAAAGGGCGGGGAAACGTAATGTTCAGGCATAATAATCCACATCGGTGGACCGGACCTGACGATCCAAAGGGTTGATGCATTCTGATCCTGAGGCTCGGGCTAGGCAGTCTCGAATTCGGTAAGGACTATCTTTTGCCTTGGTTCATGACGGAAATCCAACTTCCAAATACGTGACTGTGCAGTTTTGATTGTATACCTATATATGACGACATAGTGGTATGGGGCATTAATGCCGTCTATGATTGATAGTTATGATTGAAATTGTTTTCGAAACCTATAAACACTAGTAATAATATCAAACGCTTTTGTTTTGTTCGTATCATGCATATTTTGGCCATTATAAGGTAAAACTCTATCCTCCGGTTTGCATTGCATTGTGTGATGGGAACTGAGTCTTATAATGGCTTCATTTTTATAAAAAGCATTGCGATGTTTAAAAGAATGATTTGTTTTAAAGCACTGGCAATCCAATGGAGTAAACCCGTTCCACGAAAGTGGCGTGGTCCTATGATTAGCCATATTTTAAATGTGTTGAGTAGATTTCTCATACCAGTCCCATGACTGACTCGTAGTTTGTTTCACTTTCAAACTCGAGTGCCCCTTTTTCTACACGGGCAGCCTTGTATTCAGGTTTCAGCTGGCTTTCTCTGGATAGCTGGAGCTGAAGATGGATTTTATCATTTATCTCTTTTTATCTTGTTCAGCTCCTATTGTACATTATGTTTGTTTTTCCGCTGTAGACATATATGTATAGTTGAACTGTATTTGTACTAAGTAAGATACTGTATACTGTGTAACTCTGATGATTACATTTATCCAGTATATTCTTTTGTTCATTATCTGGTGTATTTATTTATTTAATTATGTTCTGCTATTATCTGTTTCTGTGTTATATTCCAAAGATTACCCTTGTCACCGTCTGTACGGGAAATGGGGTCGTCACTGATATGGAAATTGATATCGATTATATATTGGTTTGTTTTTCCATGAAAATTCCATAATCAATGGAATGTGATTTTAGGTTTATTGTGAACTGTGTTTTAAATGACATTAGTTCTTTAACCCAGTTAAAGACAGGATTTATTTCCTGAATTGGAAAAATCATTAAGTAATGATTGTTGGAAATTAAAACTGAATTAGAATTTTAATGTATCTTTAAATAGATCGAAAGGTGAATTTGATAACTAGAATTATCAAATCCAAGAAATGATCGAGAATGGAGTATCACCAGTTTTGCTCCAAGCGTTAGTTAAATCTTTAATTAGATTTAAACGTGAAATGGTAATTAATTTCACCGATAACACCGTGGTGTTAGATATGAAGTATTACCAGTTTTACTTCATGGGATGAATAGGTTGGGATTGGGAAATTAAAACAAATGATTAGTTTGGTAAGGTTCGCTAATCCCGTCTAGTTTGGATAAACCATAATTTAGTATGGATTGATTTCCAAAGGAAGATTAAAGAATAAATTTAAAGAATTGATCTTTGATAAAATTAATGGAAACCTTTCCCAAAGGATATGAATATTTAAATAAAATAATATTTAGAATTGGAATGAGACGTATGTTGTGTTTTTATAGCACTTGTTTACCATATACGCGAGTTATTCAGAAAGACCTGGTTTAACCCATTCTGAATAACTGAATCGGCAGTGAGTCGATGATGAAGACGGTGGTTGAAGACTGGAGGTCTTAACATCATTTGGATGATTACTAATGTCTTGATTGGGATGTACATCCAAGTCAAGGTAATAAGTGGTGATCGTTCCAGATGTACTTAGAGATCGACCGGATATGCGAGGGCCTCTCTCCTGTATTGGACATACGGGACGAGGAATAAGGTGCCTCCAGTTTCGTTCAGACCCAGAACGAACTTGTAAATGGATGTGTGTCTGACATCGGATTTCACTCTGTGTGATTGATAGACATTGGTTGCATAGCGTGGATTGCCTATGTGGCACGCTGAGATGCAAATGATCAAAGATTTTATTGAAAAGCAGATTCTTGTGGTTGATGATCAAAGCATGACTTTAATATAGCATAGCTTTGTGTAGCGTTAATTCACGAGCCTCATACCCCGGTGCGAACCAGAAATGGGAGAGGACATCAGGGAAGGCATGCGTTTCCTTCTAGCTAGGAGTGGTGTCTAGGTTTTGCACGCCCAGGCGTTTTACTTATGTGGATGATGGATAGCGAGGCGCCTCGGATGAATCGGCACTACGGGGCTGATGGATGATATGGTCTTTATACTGACCAGACTTACGCTCCATAGGGCAGGGAAACGCATGTTTAGGCATTTTAATTCACCCTTTGCACTTCAGGTGGACCGGCCCTGACGATCCAAGGGTCGATGCGTTCTGATCCTGAGACACGGGCTAGAGCGTCTCGAAGCTATAAGGATGATCCCTTGCCTTGGTTCACAGACGGAAATCCAACTTCCAATACGTCACATTGTGGTTTTGATTGTAGAGCCAAGTATTGGCGAGATGATATATGGTGCCCATGCCGTCTAGGATTGATACATTTATATTTGAAGTTATTTTACACACTATGCACTTATAATAGTATCAAATGATTTGTTTTAACGTACCAAGCATATTTGGCTATTATAAGGTAAAACCCTATCCTCCGGCTTGCGTTGCATTGTGTGATGGGACCTGGGTCTTATAATAGCTTCATTTTTCTTTATTTAGCATTGCGATGTTTGTTATATGCACTGGTATTCTTGGGAGGAAACCCGTTCCGCGTTATACGTCGTGGTCCCTTGATTTACCTAACTTTAAAATAAAGATTAATAACTGTTTTAGTTCTCACACCAGTCACATGACTGACAAGGAGTTTATTGTTTTAACCTTAACTCTGGGTGCCCCTATTTTCCACACGGGAAGCTATTAGTTTTGATTTTGCAGATTTATATTCATAGGATCCTGGTTTACAGCTGTAATGATATTCGGAAAGTTTTGTATCTGTATATTCCTTTTAGTTGCATTTGTATTAGTTTTCCGCTGCTATGTATTTAAATGTAATTTTGTATCTCTGATATTTATCAAATGTATATTATGTATTCATACTATGTTATATTCTTGTATTCTGATGGAATTACAATAACAAGCAATGAAATGTTCTTCTATTTGTGTTCTGATTTGTCCTGTTCTCAACCCAAACCGGGCTTTCCTTAACGGGAAAGTTCGGGTCGTCTCATTTGGTATCAGAGCTTTGGTTTACAGAGCTCGGAAAACAAGACATGTTAGAACCAAACGAAAGAATTCATCAGAGATTGGATTAGTAATATCCAATGAGGATGACTCGTTAGAGATAGGATCAGAAGTATCCTAGAACGAGTGTGAAGAGTGAAAAAATTAAAATCAAACTTAGTTTTGAAAATTTAATCTAATTATACGTATTTGAGTATTTTATTTTATTTTGGACAATCGAGTATATGATATTTTGCATATACGCATCATGAACGTATATTCGAAGTTTTAATATACTGGATAGATATATAATTACACTCTAGTCGCCCGAAGATGATTCTGAGGATTGATATATCATCATCAGATTCTATGTTCGAGTTTTGAAGGTGGGATATCTATATATTTCCAATTGGCTTGTGTGAGAACCAAAACTAGATAGGTTTATTGGTGTAATTTGGCATCAAAAAGATAATTTTTGGATATATGTTCAAGTTATGCATTTGAAAAGCTAATTCACAAATTGATTGTTGGTAGTGTTGTTTTTATTATTAGTTTCACTAATTAGAATAATGAAACCAATAAGAACATGAACGGTACATATAACCAAATTATATCAAATATTGAACTGAATTGAAAATTGTTTGAGATTGCATACATGTACATGCATATATATTGGATAGGTCTTAGCAAGAAGGCTAGAGAAGAGGAATAAAATTGTATGCCCGACAAATAGGTACACGTTTACTAATTTATTGGGTTTGGATGATTTTATGAGCCGATTGGCTTTGTCTTTTTGAGATGAGAGGGCCTGTGTGGTGGTTTGGGATTTTCCCGGTGCTCCCCGTACAAAGGAGGTTAAGGCGAAAATTTTCAAAAATTTAGGGTGTTAGCCAAATTTTATCAAAATTAGAAATTCTTAGAAATTGAAAAGTTGAAGAATGAAAGCCAAACTGGAAGTTGAGTTGTTTAGTTAAACAACTTTCAGCTCTGTTCCTTTTCGAGGACGAAAAGATTTTAAGTGGCGGAGATTGTAACAACCCGGAAAATCAGAACCAATTTAAAAATTTTATTTTGAAAATTTTAATGAATTTTGAATATTTAAAATGATTTATTTTAAATAATAACGACTAGAAATTTATTTTGAATAGAATTAGAAAGTATATATTTATTTAAATAGAATTAGAATATAAATATTTATTTTAATTATAAAAGGAATTGGAAATGGCGCGGTAGTTTGAAAATTCGATTTCGAATTTCAAATGAATGTACAGGGTTCAAAATAAACTGGATTTTGGTGAAACCAAAAATATTAGAATCTATTTGAAAATATCTTTCTAATAAATCCGAAAAATTTAAATTTCATAGCGGGAATAAAAAGTAATTCCCAGTAGAAAATTCAGAATAGTCGCTATGGAAATATAGCCCTTAAAAATAGCCATTTTGTAAACGACCTCTGTTTTCAATAAAACCACTTTTGTTGAATCTGGGATGTCAAATTATAGTTAGATTCCAAAATTCATAATTTTTGAAATCAATATGTGAGCGTGGCAAAAGAAAACGTATTTTAACAGTTTTAGTCAATTTGGATCGACCAAAAAATTGCCATTTTTCAAATGGTCTTCAAATTCGACGAAATTAGTTTTGTTAGGATCGTATCGTCAAAACATAGCCAGATTTATTTTTCTGGAATTTTTGGAGTGAGTATGTGACCCCGGTATATTAAAAAGTGTGTTTGAATTTAAAATATAATGATTTATATTTCAAATTTAGCGGAAACTGATCGTAACAGTCGAATTGACTTACGAGACATATCTCATTCTGTTCGGAATGTGGGTGGTTTGATAGGGCGACGGTCGTTGGATTTGAGTTGGAATTCGAATGAAATTCTCCGTTTTTAAAGAAGTAAATAAACAAATATAAAATTTGCATTAACTCCGCCCTTTCACTTTGTTTTCCCCGATCAAAAACATCGGGTTCCTCCAGATCGAGATGACGACGGAGATGCCATCACCCGTCAGCCCTCCGCCGCCGCCTCCAGCAAAAACCCCATGGCGCCTCTCTTTCCACCTCCTCCTCTTCTCTCCACTCAACAGTACAAACCCTAGGCCTAATTCCCGATGCCCTACAGCCACCCCCAGCCACCGACCCGGTCTCCTCTCCACGGCGATGACCACTACGAGGCGCGGTACCTTCGATTCGCAGCAATGCTCACCTTGTTCCCAAACATCGTGCCCGAGATCTCCTTAGACCACTGCAAAACCCGTGACCTGAGGAGCAACGGCTTGAGCTCGGTCCTGAAACAGAAATCAATTACAGTGTGTTTTTAGCTTTTTTATTATTATTATGTAATGTATAAAATCTGAGATTTTTCTTGTAGGAAGTGTTTAGATTTTGATTAGGAAAAGTATAGGACTTTTATTTAGACTTATAGAGAATAAAAATGTGATTTTTATTCATGTAGCATTATAGAAAATATACGATTTTTAATGTAGGGAAAGATTATATTTTTATTTAGAGAAAGATTATATTTTTGATATGAAGAAAGTTTGAATTTTTATGTAAAGAAAAGCTAGGATTTTTAGAAGTATATAAAGATTTGATTTTTCACTATATAACGATATGATTTTCAGATTAGGTAAAAATGTGATTTTTATTCTATGTAAGGAATATTTTTAGTTGATAAAAATATAATTTTTAGTCGCATAAAAATATGGTTTTTACAGTATGAAAGAAAATATTTCTAGTTATGTAAAAACATAATTTTTAGCGATATGAAAATATAATTTTTAGTGAAATAAAAATAGGAAGTAGCAATATAAAAAAACAATTTTTTATATACATGAAGATGTGATTTTCATATAAACGATATCGATTTAAAAATATGATTTGCATATGAATAACATAATAAAAATATGATTTTTATTATATGAGATGTGATATAATAAAAATATGATTTTTATTATATGAGAAGTGATATAAAAATATGATTTTTATAATGTGTAGCGAAGTAAAAATGTGATCTTTATGTATATGAAAGCGATGTAAAGATATGATTTTAACGATATAAAAATATAATTTTTATATATATAATAAGCATATAAAAATGTGATTTTTACAGAAAAGGTATAGAATAAAAATATGATCTTTATAATATAAACTTCGATATAAAAATATGATTTTTATGTATGAAGTAACAGTATAAAAATGTGTTTTTTAATAACCAACTGCGTGAAACAGATTGCGTTGGAATCAAAGCAGCGAATCCGAGCGACAGTAAAGAATGGCGGAGTGGAACCCAAAGGTGAGGACTCTCTCACTGAATTTATTTACACAGTTATTTATTTTATAACTGCATATATGAACTACTCCCCGTCGTCCACAAACCATGGATGACTTGTTTGGTTGTGTGTTTGGAATGAGTTGTTTGTGTGAATTTGGTTTGTGATGTGGAATGGAAAATAAAAATATTCATGTGTTGAATAAAATAAATATTCATTTACAAATCGAATGATTTGTTTATGTACACCCATTTGACTGATATGGATTGGGACGATAAATTTTACACATCGCCCAACTGCACAAATAAAATCTGTGTTTGATTGATTGAAACCCCACACGGGTGTTGGGATGATATTTGACGTACACTAATTCCAATTGTTTAGTTGTATGTCGATCGATTGGTTGACATGCTGTTGTAAGGGTTAAATATTTATATTTAATGCTTATACAGTGTAGAACGCACTGTGATAGATGAATGATTATTTATCACTACTGTTGTATACTTGTGTTGTATAAAATCCATATAATAACATTATATGGTGATTGGCTGTGTCTGATTCCAGTTCAGAAAGAATGAATACTTTAAAATAACGATTATTTTAAAATAATGAATATTTTAAAATAATATTCTGTAAAAGATCAAAATCTGATTTTGATCTCCGATTTGGGATGGACAAGAATATATTTAAATATATAAAGCCATGTTGATTAGATTAATGCCATTTTGACATGAGCGATATTTATATCGATTTTATTCATTTTTATAATGAATATCGAAAAGGAAAGGATTTCAAAATCTGATGTTTGAAAATATTATCATTTATATATGTTAATGATATGGAATATTCAATTTTGATTTAAAATTGAATATGAAGTTGAAATCGTTTTTAAAACTAATTTAAAATGATTTATAAAATGCGTTTTAAATGGAAATCGGCGAAATATAATATATATATATATATATTATATATAATGGTCTGAATAGAACGCGCCGCGGCAATTCGTGAATTTCGACCATTGACTTCGAATGGACATTACAGGAGATCTGACCATCGGATTCTCCTAAAACCGGAACAGTTGGTTCGTATTGAAAAGAGCTTTCTAACGAATATTAGAGATTTGAAATCTAACGGTTGGATTTGTAATTATATCCAAATCAAAATTGGAAAAGGTCGTTGTAAGTGTAGTTCGATGGCCGTTTATGGAAATTGGCTGTACGGGCCTTGATAAAATTACTAAAAATATCAATAATTAGTGTAAAATCATAAGAAATGATTTGGAAAGAATTGGGATGAAAATTTCCATATTTGAAAAGATAAAAATAGATTTTTATCGAAATGAACTAGTTATGAACTGGAATTATAATCCAATTATTTTTAAATAAATAAATTGGATTTGAAATGGTTTTAAAAATAACCAGAATTTCCAATATATTAATTGGAATGGATTTGAATCGAAATCATCTTCGAAATATTTTGATATTGGATTCCGTGATTATACGGGTATTGTGGAGGAATTTGGAAGATATATATATCGTTATTCCAATACGATGTTTGTTGAGTTCAGAATTTGATATTGAATATAAACTGATATATTTTCTATTCAGAGCCTTGTATTTAATATCAAATTGTTATTTGGGTTTTTCGTGAACGGTGTCTTCACTAGCACTGTTCTTAAACCCAATGGAGTTAAGGAAATTGGAAACTAACTGGAGGTTAACTAAGTTGGATGGTTTCCTGGGTATTGATCTGATGTTGGTTTCGGCCTTCGGTATTAATACATAGGGAATTGTTCTCTTACTAATTTACGGTTAGAGACTGATGGAATGGTGTCTTCATTAACACTGTTCTGAAACCCTGTGTGAAAAGAATAAGTCTTTTAACTAAGATTTAAAGAAGAATTACCAATTAATGAACATTTAATTGGAATTGAAATGGAATGTAAATCGGATTTATTGTGAACTGTGTTTTAACGACATTCGTTCTTTAACCCGATTTGCAGTGAAATGTGATTTGAAATTTATAAATCTTTATTCTAAGATTTAATGGAGTTTCCCAAGTAAAGTTCTCCAGTTTAATAAAATATATTGGAATGGAATGGGATTTGATTTGATAATAATCGAAATGAACTTCTGTGGACGAAGACTGATAATATATGGAATTTAAAAGGCTTTGCCGTTATTTCATTAATAATTTTAGTCGGATACGGAAATTGATATCGATTATATATTGGTTTGTTTTTCCGTGGAAATTCCATAATTAATGGAATGTGATTTTGGGTTTATCGTGAACTGTGTTTTAAATGACATTAGCTCTTTAACCCAATTAAAGACAGGATTTATTTCCTGAATTGGAAAAATCATTAAATAATGATTGTTGGAAATTAAAACTGAATTAGAGTTTTAATGTATCTTTAAATAGATTGGAAGGTGAATTTGATAACTAAAATTATCAAATCCAAGAAATGATTGAGAATGGAATATCACCAGTTTTGCTCCAAGCGTTAGTTAAATTTTAATTAGATTTGAACATGAAATGGTAATTCGATAAAACCGTGGTGTTAGATATGAAGTATTACCAGTTTTACTTCATGGGATGAATAGGTTGGGATTGGGAAATTAAAACAAATGATTACTTCGGTAAGGTTCGCTAATCCCGACTAGTTTGGATAATAATTTGGTATGGATTGATTTCCAAAGGAAGATCAAAGAATAAATTTAAAGAATTTATCTTTGATAAAATTAATGGGAACCTTTCTCAAATGATATGAATATTTAAATAAAAGAATATTCAGAATTGGAATGAGGTGTATGTTGTGTTTTTATAGCACTTGTTTTCCATATACGCGAATTATTCAGAAAGACCGGGTTTATCCCATTCTAAATAACTGAATCGATGGTGAGTCGACGATGAGGATGGTGGTTGAAGACCGGAGGTCTTCACAACGTTTGGATGATTACTGATGTTTTGATTGGGCTGTACACCCAAGACAAGGTAATAAGTGGTGATCGTTCCAAACGTACTTGGATATTGACCGGATATGCGAGTGCCTCTCTCATGTATTGGACATACGGGATGAGGAATAAGGTGCCTCCGATTTCGTTCAGACCCAGAACGAACTTGTAAATGGATGTGTGTCTGATATTAGATTTCACTCTGTGTGATTGATAGACATCGGTTGCATAGTGTGAATTGCCTGTGTGGCATGCTGAGATGCAAATGATCAAGGCTTCTGTTGAAAAGTAGAGTCTTGTGGTTGATGATCAAAACACGGCTTTAATATAGCATAGTTTTGTGTAGCATTAATTCGAGAGCCTCACACCCGGGTGTGAACCAGAAACCGGAGAGGACATCAGGGAGGGCATGCGTTTCCTTCTAGCTAGAAGTGGTGTCTGGGTTTTGCACGCCCAGGCGTTTTACTTATGTGGATGATGGATAGCGAGGCACCTCGGGTATATCGGCACTGCGGGGCCGATGGATGATATGGACTTTATACAGACCAGACGTATGCCCCATAGGGTGGGGAAACGCATGTTCAGGCCTTTTAATTCACCCTTTGCACTTCGGGTGGACCGGTCCTAACGATCCAAGGGTCGATGCGTTCAGATCCTGAGACATGGGCTAGAGCGTCTCGAAGCGGTAAGGACGATACCTTGCCTTGGTTCACAGACGGAAATCCAACTTCCAATACGTGACATTGTGGTTTTGATTGTAGAGCCTAGTATTGGCGACATGATATATGGTACCCATGCCGTCTAGGATTGATACATTTATATTTGAAGTTGTTTTACACACTATGCACTTATAATAGTATCAAATGATTTGTTTTAACATACCAACCATATTTGGCTTTTATAAGGTAAAACCCTATCCTCCGGCTTACGTTGCATTGTGTGACGGGACCTTGGTCTTATAATAGCTTCATTTTTCTTTATTTAGCATTGCGATGTTTGTTATATGCACTGGTATTCTTGGGAGAAAACTCGTTCCGTGTTATACGGCGTGGTCACTTGATTTACCTAACTTTAAAATAAAGATTAATAACTATTTTAGTTCTCATACCAGTCACATGACTGACCTGGAGTTTATTGTTTTAACCTAAACTCTGGGTGCCCCTATTTTCCACATAGGCAGCTAGTAGTTTTGGTTTTGCAGATTTATATTCACAGGATCCTGGTTTACAGCTGGAATGATATTCGGAAAGCTCTGTATCTGTATATTCCTTTCAGTTGTGTTTGTATTAGTTTTCCGCTGCTATGTATTTAAATGTAATTTTGAATCTTGATATTTATCGAATATATATTATGTATTCATACTCTGTTTTATTCTTGTATTTTGATGGAGTTGTTGTAATAAGCAATGAAATGTTTTTCTGTTTGTGTTTTGATTTGTCGTGTTCTCAACTCAATCCGGGCTTTCCTTAACGGGGAAGTTCGGGTCGTCTCATTTGGTATCAGAGCTTTGCTTTCCAGAGCTCGGAGAACAAGACACGTTAGAACCAAACGAAAGAATTCATCAGAGATTGGATTAGTAATATCCAATGAGGATGACTCGTTAGAGATAGGATCAGAAGTATCCTAGAACGAGTGTAAAGAGTGAAAATTTTAAAATCAAACTTAGTTTTGAAACTTTAATCTTACTATATGTATTTGAGTATTTATTTTATTTTATTTTGGACAATTAAGTATATGATATTTTGCATATACGTGTCATGAACGTATATCCAAAGTTTTAATATACTGGATAGACATAGAATCACACTCTAGTCGCCTGAAGATGATTCTGAGGATTGATATATCATCATCTGATTCCATTTTCGAGTTTAGAAGGTGGGATATCTATATATTTCCAATTGATTGGTGTGAGAACCAAAACTAGATAGGTTTATTGTTGTAATTTGGCATCAAAAAGATGATTTTTGTATGTATGTTAAAGTTATGCATTTGAAAAGCTAATTCACAAATTGATTGCAGGTTGTGTTGTTTGATTATTAGTTTCACTAATTAGAATAATGAAACCAATATGAACATGAATGGTACATATAACCAAATTGTATCAAATATTGAACTAAACTGAAAATTGTTTGAGACTGCATACATGTACATGTATATATATATATACATATATTGGACAGGTCATAGCGAGCAGGCTAGAGAAGAGGAATAAAATTGTATGCCCGACAAATAGGTACGTGTTTACTAATTTATTGGGTTTGGATGATTTTATGAGTCGATTGGCTAGCCGCTTGGCTTTTTCTTTTTCTTTTTGAGATGAGAGGGCCTGTTTGGTAGTTTGGGGATTTTCGTGGTGCTCGCCGTACAAAGGAGGTTATGGCGAATTTTTTCGATAGCCAAATTTTTGAAAAATTAGAAATTCTTAGAAACTGAAAAGTTGAAGAATGAAAGCCAAACTGAAAGTTGAGTTGTTTAGTTAAACAACTTTCAGCTCCGTTCCTTTTTGAGGATGAAAAGATTTTAAGTGGGGGAGATTGTAACAACCCGGGAAATCAGAACTAATTTAAAATTTTTATTTTGGCAATTTTAATGAATTTTGAATATATAAAATGATTTATTTTAAGTAATAACGGCTAGAAATTTATTTTGAATAGAATTAGAATGTATATATTTATTTAAATAGAGTTAGAATATAAATATTTATTTTAATTATAAAAGGAATTGAAAATGACGCGGTAGTTTGAAAATTCGATTTTGAAATTTCAAATGAATGTATGGGGTTCAAAATAAACCGGATTTTGGTGAAACCAAAAATAGTAGAATTTATTTGAAAATATCTTTCCAATGAATCTGAAAATTTGAAATTTCATAGTGAGAATAAAAAGTTGTGCCTAGTTGAAAATTCAGAATAGTCGCTATGGAAAAATAGCCCTTAAAAATAGCCATTTTGTAAACGACCTCCGTTTTAGACGAAACCACTTTTGTTGGATCTGGGATGTCAAATTATTGTTAAATTCCAAAATTCATAATTTTTGAAATCAATATGTGAGCGTGGCAAAAGAAAATGTGTTTTAACAGTTTCAGTCAATTTGGATCGACCAGAAAATGACCATTTTTCAAACGGTCTTCAAATTCGATGAAATTAGTTTTGTTAGGACCGTATCGTCAAAACATAGCCAGATTTATTTTTCTGGAATTTTAGGATTCAGTATGTTGCCCCGGTAAATTAAAATGTGTGTTTGAATTTAAAATATATTGATTTATATTTTAAATTTAGTGGAAACTGATCATAACAGTCGAATTGACTTACGAGACATATCCCATTGCGTTCGGAATGAGGGTAATTAGCTACGGGCGATGGTCGTTGGATCTGAGTTGGAACTCAAATGAATTTCTCCCTTTTTAAAGAAATAAATAAATAAATATAAAATATAAAATTTACATTAACAACCCCCCTTTCACTTTGTTTTCCCCGGTAAAAAACATCGGGTTCCTCCGGATCGAGATGGCGACGGAGACGCCATCGCCCCTCAGCCCTCCGCCGCCGGCTCCAGCAAAACCCCCTAGCGCCTCTCTTTCCACCTCCTCTTCTCTCCACTCAACAGTAAAAACCCTAGGCCTAATTACCCAAACCCTGATGCCCTACAGCCACCCCCTTCCACCGACCCGGTCTCCTCTCCGCCGCGACGACCATTGCGAGGCGCGGTGCCCTCGATTCGCCCAGCAGCGCTCCCCTTGTTCCCAAACATCGCGGCCGAGATCTCCATAGACCACTGCAATACCCGTGACCTGTGGAGCAACGGTTTGAGCTTGCTCCTGAAATAGAAATCAATTACAGTGAGTTTTTCGTTTTTTTATTATTTTCCAATATATGAAATCTGAGATTTTTCTTATAGGAAATGTTTAGATTTTTGATTAGGAAAAGTATAGGACTTTTATTTAGATTTATAGAGAATAAAAATATGATTTTTATTCATGTAGCATTATAGAAAATATACGATTTTTAAGTAGAGAAAGATTATATTTTTATTTAGAGAAAGATTATATTTTTAATATAAAGAAAGTTTGAATTTTTATATAAAGAAAAGCTAGGATTTTTAGTAGTATATAAAGATTTGACTTTTCACTATATAACGATATGATTTTTAGATTAGGTAAAAATGTGATTTTTATTCTATGTAAGGAATATTTTTAGTTGATAAAAGTATACTTTTTAGTCGCATAAAAATATGGTTTTTATCATATGAAAGAAAATATTTCTAGTTATGTAAAAATATAATTTTTAGCGATATGAAAATATAATTTTTGGTGAAATAAAAATAGGAAGTAGCAATATAAAAATACGATTTTTTATATACATGAAGATGTGATTTTCATACGAACGATATTGATTTAAAAATATGATTTGCATATGAATAGCATAATAAAAATATGATTTTTATTACATGAGAAGTGATATAATAAAAATATGATTTTTATTATATGAGAAGTGATATAAAAATATGATTTTTATAATGTGTAGCGAAGTAAAAATATGATCTTTATGTATATGAAAGCAGTGTAAAGATATGATTTTTAACGATATAAAAATATAATTTTTATATATATAATAAGCATATAAAAATTTGATCTTTATAATATAAACTTCAACATAAAAATATGATTTTTATGTATGAAGTAATCGTATAAAAATGTGATTTTTAATAATCAACTGCATGAAACAGATTGCGTTGGAATCAAAGCAACGAATCTGAGCGACAGTAAAGAATGGCGGAGTGGAACCCAAAGGTGAGAACTCTCTCGCTGAATTTATTTATATAGTTATTTATTTTATAACTACATATATGAACTGCTCCCCGTCGTCCACAGACCATGGACGACTTGTTTGGTTGTGTATTTGGATTGAGTTGTTGGTGTGAATTTGGTTTGGGATGTGGAATGGAAAATAAAAATATTCATGTGTTGAATAAAATAATATATTCATGTGTTGAATAAATTAAATATTCATTTACAAATCGAACGATTTGTTTATGTACACACATTTGACTGATATGGATTGGGACGATAAATTTTACACATCGCCCAACTGCAGAAATAAAATTTGTGTTTGATTGATTGAAACCCCACACGGGTGTTGGGATGATATTTGACGTACACTAATCCCAATTGTTCAGTTGTATGTCGATCGATTGGTTGACATGCTGTTGTAAGCGTTAAATATTTATATTTAATGATTATATAGTGTAGAACACACTCTGGTTGATGAATGATTATTCATCACTGTTGTTGTATACATGTGTTGTATGAAATCCATATAATAACATTATATGGTGATTAGCTGTGTCTTATTCCAGTTCAAAAAGAATGAATACTTTAAAATAACGATTATTTTAAAATAATGAATATTTTAAAATAATATTTAGTAAAAGATCAAAATCTGATTTTGATCTCCGATTTGGGATGGACATGAATATATTTAAATATATAAAGCCGTGTTGATTAGATTAATGCCATTTTGCTGTTAACGATATTTATATTGATTTTATTCATTTTTATAATGAATATTGAAAAGGAAAGGATTTCAAAATCTGATGTTTGAAAATATTATCATTTATATATGTTAATGATATGGAATATCCAATTTTGACTTGGAAAAGGTCGTTGTAAGTGTAGTTCGATGGCCATTTATGGAAATCGACTGTACGAGCCTTGATAAAATTATTAAAAATATCAATAATTAGTGTAAAATCATAAGAAATGATTTGGAAAGAATTGGGATGAAAAATTCCATGTTTGAAAAGATAAAAATAGATTTTTATCAAAATGAACTAGTTATGAACTATAATTATAATCCAATTATTTTTAAATAAATAAATTGGATTTGAAATGTTTTTAAAAATAACCAGAATTTCCAATATATGAATTGGAATGGATTTGAATCGAAATTATCTTCGGAATATTTTGATATTGGATTTTGTGATTATACGGGCATCGTGGAGGAATTTGGAAGATATATATCGCTATTCCTATATGATGTTCGTTGAGTCCAGAATTTGATATTGAATATAAGCCGATATATTTTCTGTTCAGAGCCTTGTATTTAATATCAAATTGTGATTTTGGATTTGTCGTGAACGGTGTTTTCATTAACACTATTCTTAAACCCAATGGAGTAAAGGAAATTAGAAACTAATTGGAGATTAGTTAAATTGAATGGTCTCCTGGGTATTGATCTGATGTTTGTTTCGGCCTTCGAGATTAATACTTAGGGAATTGTTCTCTTACTAATTTACGGTTAGAGACTGATGGAATGGTGTCTTCATTAACACTGTTCTGAAACCCTATATGAAAAGAATAAGTCTTTTAACTAAGATTTAAAGAAGAATTACTAATTAATGAACATTTAATTGGAATTGAAATGGAATGTAAATCGGGTTTATAGTGATCTGTGTTTTAATGACATTCGTCCTTTAACCCGATTTGCAGTGAAATGTGATTTGGAATATATAAATCTTTATTCTAAGATTTATTGGAATTTCCATAGTAAAGTTCTCCAGTTTAATAAAATAAATTGGAATGGAATGGGAATAGATTTGATAAAAATTGAAATGAACTTCTATGGAGGAAGACTGATAATATATATGGAATTAAAAGGCTTTGCCGTTATTCCATTTATAATTTTAGTCGGATACGGAAATTGATATCGATTATATATTGGTTTCTTTTTCCGTGAAAATTCCATAATTAATGGAATGTGATTTTGGGTTTATCGTGAACTGTGTTTTAAATGACATTAGTTCTTTAACCCTATTAAAAACATGATTTATTTCCTAAATTGGAAAAATCATTATGTAATGATTGTTGGAAATTAAAACTGAATTAGAGTTTTAATGTATCTTTAAATAGATTGGAAGGTGAATTTGATAACTAAAATTATCAAATCCAAGAAATGATCGAGAATGGAGTATCACCAATTTTGCTCTAAGCGTTAGTTAAGTCTTTAATTAGATTTGAATGTGAAATGGTAATTAATTTCACCGATAACACCGTGGTGTTAGAAATGAAGTATTACTAGTTTTACTTCATGGGATAAATAGGTTGGGATTGGGAAATCAAAACAAATGATTACTTCGGAAAGATTCGCTAATCCCAACTAGTTTGGATAAACCATAATTTGGTATGGATTGATTTCCAAAGGTAGATTAAAGAATATATTTAAAGAATTTATCTTTGATAAAATTAATGGGAACCTTTCCCAAAGGATATGAATATTCAAATAAAAGAATATTCAGAATTGGAATGAGGCGTATGTTGTATTTTATAGCACTTGTTTACCATATACGCAAGTTATTCAGAAAGACCGGGTTTATACCATTCTGAATAACTGAATCGGTGGTGAGTGGACGATGAAGACGGTGGTCGAAGACCAGAGGTCTTCACATCATTTGGATGATTACTGATGTCTTGATTGGGCTGTACACCCAAGACAAGGTAATAAGTGGTGATCATTCCAGACGTACTTGGAGATCGACTGGATATGCGAGGGCCTCTCTCCTGTATTGGACATACGGGACGAGGAATAACGCGCCTCCGGTTTCGTTTAGACCCAGAACGAACTTGTAAATGGATGTGTGTTTTACATAGGATTTCACTCTGTGTGATTGATAGACATCGATTGCATTGCGTGAATTGCCTGTGTGGCATGTTGAGATGTAAATAATCAGGGCTTCTATTGAAAAGCATAGTCATGCGGTTGATGATCAATGCACGGCTTTAATATAGCATAGCTTTGTATAACGTTAATTCACGAGCCTCACACCCCGGTGTGAACCAGAAATGGGAGAGAACATCACGGAGGGCATGTGTTTCCTTCTAGCTAGGAGTGGTGTCTGGGTTTTGCACGCCCAGGCATTTTACTTATGTGGATGATGGATAACGAGGCGCCTCGGATATACCGGCACTACGGGGCCGATGGATGATATGGTCTTTATACAGACCAGACTTACACCCCATAGGGCGGGGAAACGCATGTTCAGGCATTTTAATTCACGCTTTGCACTTCGGGTGGACCGGCCCTGACGATCCAAGGGTCGATGCGTTCTGATCCTGAGACACGGGCTAGAGCGTCTCGAAGCGGTAAGGACGATCCCTTGACTTGGTTCACAGACGGAAATCCAACTTCCAATACGTGACATTGCGGTTTTGATTGTAGAGCCTTGTATTGGCGACATGATATATGGTACCCATGCCGTCTAAAATTAATGCATTTATATTTGAAGTTGTTTTACACACTATGCACTTATAATAGTATCAAATGATTGTTTAACGTACCAAGCATATTTGGCTATTATAAGGTAAAACCCTATCCTCCGGCTTGCGTTGCATTGTGTGATGGGACCTGGGTCTTATAATATCTTCATTTTTCTTTATTTAGCATTGCAAAGTTTTTTTTATGCACTGGTATTCTTGGGAGGAAACCTGTTCCGTGTTATACGGCGTGGTCCCTTGATTTACCTAACTTTAAAATAAAGATTAATAACTGTTTTAGTTCTCACACTAGTCACATGACTGACCTGGAGTTTATTGTTTTAACCTAAACTCTGGGTGCCCCTATTTTCCACACAGGCAGCTAGTAGTATTGGTTTTGCAGATTTATATTCACAGGATCCTGGTTTACAGCTGCAATGATATTCGGAAAGCTCTGTATCCGTATATTCCTTTCAGTTGTGTTTGTATTTGTTTTCCGCTGCTGTGTATTTAAATGTAATTTTGAATCTCTAATATTTATCAAATGTATATTATGTATTCATACTCTGTTATATTCTTGTATTCTGATGGAATTGTTGTAACAAGCAATGAAATGTTCTTCTGTTTGTTTTCTGATTTGTCGTGTTCTCAACACAATCCGGGCTTTCCTTAACGGGGAAGTTCGGGTCGTCTCAATGGAGAAGAAGAATAATTAAAAAAAATTAGAAATCAAACCCTATTTATAAGATTTGAAAGGTTGCAACGCTTCTGGAACGTTACAAATAGTGAAAAGACACTTCCTTTGGAAATTGAATAAATGACAGTTGTATGTCGACATAGACATTTATGTATGTCAACATATGCATGTATAATTTTATTTTTTAGAGTCTATTTTTCAAGTGTTTAATTATATATATTATTCTGGGAATTCTTGAATAAAATCTTAGTGATATAATTGAGTTTTCTAAAGTATAAAATTATATGAAAACATAAATATATATTATATAACTGTATTTATAAAATTACAAGGTTTAAAACTATAAAACTATAAAACTATAGAACTATATAACTATATAAACTTATATATATTAAAACTTCAAATTTATTTAAATCATAAGTAAGATAGAATAATTTGAAAATAGAATTTTAAATTTGAAAATTAGAATTTTGAAAAACATAGTTTGAATTTGAACCTGGAGTGTTATTCGGAGTCTTACATATAAACTAGACTCTATTACTATATTTGTCTTGAATTCTTGATCTCTTGAAAACTTGACTACTCATGAGTCTTAAATCTCTTCGAAATTCTGAATCTCTTGGAACTCTAAAGTTGTACAGTCTTCAGTATTAATTCATGTATACAAATCCTGCTTATATATGTATATATATATATATATATATTCTAGATAGAGATGTTATTATATATTTATAACCAATGATAATTGAAATAAGGTTGTTGTCATCAAAACTCCATTCTCCAACATTCATCAACGTGGTAAGCTCAAACTTTCATCTAAGTACGATTTAGGTAACCACATATTAATGTTTCTCATATTCCAATATGATTGATTTCGTCTGATCTGGGTTGTTAGGACGTTCGTATTCGCTCTTCCTACCTTTTTAACTACCTACCATGTTATTTTTCAGTGTAAATTCCCTACAGATAATTTGAAACCTCCAAAATATATTGTGAGTGTAGTGGGAGAAACATAGTAAATTTATTTTTCCATTAATCTTTTTCCTAAAAGTTCCTACAACATGTTGACCTAACCTGGAAATATTATATAACAAGTGATGGTTGCGTAGTAGCTAATTTGTATACAAGTGTAAAAACAATTACATTGTTAAAGCAAATGAAGGAAGTTTACAGTTGTACACTCTTCCGTATGCATTATACTCTTGCAAAAAAATATTCCATTTTTGTTATGCTGTCACAGAAATATGGTACCATTCAAAAGCAGTAATAACCAGTGTTACCGCACAATGTTGGGGAAACTAACCGTTAAGTTGTGTGCTATTAAAAAAAATGTCACACAGAAAAGAAATTTTCACTTGTCAGAAGAGCTAAGTAACTTGAAGCTTAAAATCTAAAATTATCGGGAATTGACAGGTACAAAACAAGGATTGAAATAAATTTTGCAAAATTTTGAAAAGCATACGAACTGAATCAACATTAAATTACATGATTTCATGAGATGTCATGTATAAATACTATCCTGCACAGTCACGCCACATGTTTTAACATTCTTGCATCTAATACTTCAAATCTTTTATTGCGTTCATATTAGGGTTGTCAATGCCTCACATGAATCGAAACCTGACTCGTAACCCGCACGAAAAAAACCCGACCCGACTCATTTATATAATGGGTCAATTTTGGGTCAACCAGCTTTGACCCGTTTAATAAATGGGTGGGTTTCGGATTGACCCGTGAACACTTTTTTGAGTCGCTATGACCCATTTAATATAAAACATATTTTAATATATAAGCATGAAACTCGTAAAACACTTTGAAAACTTTCTGAGAACAATGTTGTGCATTCTTGAGTTTTGGTAATGTCGGCTTCCATAATACCTCAGTTCGTTATGATAGCACTTGTCATTTACTATATTTATGTATAAATGTATTTACTCTGATTTTATTTCTTATTTTCAAACTTTTAATCTTATTTGGGTATATTTTTATGATGTTTCTCATCGATAAACCACAATGGTTTTTTAAGTTTGACAGTATGGTTTCTTTTATAAACGTGATACATCAAATATGGACTGATTCGTACATTTTTTAGTGCAATAATCTGATATAAGTTCTTTTAACACTGAATTCATACATTCTAGGCACCTTTTACTTAAAAAAATATTGTCACTTCGTATGGGTCTCATCTGTTGGGAAATCAAAGTAGTATAAAAAAGCTATAATATAATTTGTTCAAACATGTTACTTTATAAGGATAATTTATATTTTGTAAAGTAAGCTACTCGGCTGTAAATGTATGTCCTTTATGTGTTTGCAGTAGTTTATCCGAATCCAGTGTATATTATGTATACTAACATACTAAATGAAGCATGCTTCTATGACTTTCGGTTTACGTATCACACGTCTGATTCATTTTGACCGGCAATTTTTCCATGCAATACAAAAACATGTATCTCCAACTATTAATTTGTTCCCTACAGTCTTACACAACATTCATAAACTTGATAATTTCACTTAGCTATTGTCTGTCATTGGTACACCATGTTCTATTTACACATACTTATGTATTGAGTATTGACATATTTTTAAATAGGTCAAAACGGTTAAACGTGTAACGACCCGGATTTTTGGTCGATTTATTTTAAATATTTAATATTGTTTTAAACATTCAGTTGATAATATAAATCAATTTTTGTATTAAGTTATCGATTTAATAACCGATTATGATTTAATATCGAATATATCAAATTATCATAATACGAAAAATAATTCAATTCGATATATAAAACTGAATCAAAACAATTCAGATGATCAATATTAATTGTATTTGAATATAAATGATAACAAAAAAATAAAATTATCAGAGAATTGATTATTTTTGAGTGTAAATTATTTTATATCAATTTAATATGATTATTTTATATATACACGTTCGTAAATTTCAGAATATATTCTGTTGAGCTCAGAATAGTGTAATTATATTTGAACGTCGGTCATTGCGTCAAAATATGGGTCCATGATTTCAAATTATGAACCCCGAGGTATTTGTAATGGATAAAATCGAATCGAAAAATCAAATTGATATCTATTTAAAAAGAATAAAAATCCCTTTATATCAAATCGCATTAAATTAAAATCAAATCACATTAAAATTTCTTTTCCGTAATGCTTAAGTATCTTCTACTATAAATCCTTTGAAGCCGCATATCTCCTCCTCTTTGTATACTTCTGCAAATCAAATACTGAAAATGGGAAAATCCACTTTTCATTTTCACTAGTGTGTAACCCGTGTATTGCACACGATAATATTTTAACATATGGCACATAAAATTTTAACATTAAAATTGAAGTTTTATCATACAACATATGATGAATCTGTCGAAATAAATGTACTATAAATTAGTATTATTGTTGTTATTTATATATGATATGTATTATGTAACTTGTATTTCTTTGAAGTAAAACAATAATTTTATTGCTCTTAAAATATTCATATTGAAACTGACATATTTTAATTATTTTAGATGATTAACAAATATTATTTAACTTATTTCTTTTAAACATGTTAGATTTGAAACTATGTAACTAGTAAGGTAAAATATATTAAGTTAAGAATAAATAATATGACTAAATTGAGAAGGATTTTATAAAAAGAATTACAGAGATCTTGATAAGTTAAAATATAACGCAATGAATGATAAATTTATTGTTTATGTATATAAATTTGTATAGTTGATTTGTGAATTAACTTTGTTATTGTCGTTTGTACATAAATGTACATATGTGGTCTGTATAGTTAATCATGGACTTTTTGTTGTATTTTTTATTAGCATGTATTTGTATACATATACAACTGATATATAGATTATTGAAAGTGGAAAATAGGGAGAAGGACAAACTTAACAACAAAATTTGGTGAAAAATTTGGAAAGTTTAGAATTTAGTGAGTATAACAAATGTTAGTGTAAACGGAAAAAGGATAGTGGCCCCCCTGAATTCCACTTTTACTGTAAATGTGTCCTTCTCCCTAATTGTGAAACTTTCCATACATCTCACCAATTTTTCTGCAAAGTTTGTCCTTTAAAAGAAAATCCTCGAAAGTGGAATACTTTAAATTTGTGATTTCGTAATAAATATAAATTCATGGATCTGAATATGAAAGGGTAGAAAACAGTTAACGAAGTTGTAAATAACTATAGAGATGACAAAATGTGGATATTTGAAGTTAAAAACAAAATTTTACAATGTAGATAAATTTATAAAGATAAATGAATAATAAATTATTTTTGTTAATGTTATTCATGTATATTAATTAAGTTTATTCAAACCAATATTACATGAACAATTAAAAATGTATTGATGTAAATGTACAAAATTGTAAGATTTTGAGGTAAGTTTTGTAAGCACCCGTAGAACTTTCAAAATGCAAGCACTTCGGTTAAAATAAGAACTTTAAAATGTAATGCATTAATGTATCACTATAGATGAATCATAAATTGAATTTGGAATTATTGCTTCCGTATATAGTTATGTTATGTGACTGATGTATTTATATATCCAAATGAATTCAATACTCTTTTTGTTAATATAAATATCATGAAAATATTGAATTTTTTTTATTTTTATGATTTATTTGGCACATAAACAACCAACAGTTTATTAAAGTTAATTGTAGTTTTATGATTCATGATTAACTCTAATATACGAAGTTAAATATAAAACATTAGAAGGGAATTAAGACACTTTGGTGAAAGGTTGTAAGAATTTTAAAACTAAGATTTTTATTGTAAAAAAACATAACTTTGTAATCGATGACGAATTTATTGATACTTTTTTTGATATTCTTTTGTTATTATTTTATGTTTCAATTCAAAGATTGGATTTGTACTTGGTCTCATGTTTGTTTATACAAATTATTTTATTGAATTTTCTTCATTAAAAGTGCGATTTTTTTGGCAAAAGCGAAAATATAATCTGTTTTTACTATAGTTATTATAGATTGGATAAAAAAACAGTGCTTTTAAACATATATTTAAGAAAGAACATCCGTGAACTTCGAAATTTTAAAAGAGTATTTTAGAAAAATTCCTAATTTTTTAGGTTACAGTATGTGTGTAACTTACGTATTCCAGTTTAATGAAAATGCACTTTAATCATATTTTACTGTAAGTACAATTATTTAGTTACTTTAAACTTAAGTTTACATAATTAATTTAAACATATGGACTAAAACGTAAAACATAATAGAAAGTGAGGTGAGTTTTATAAATAGCTGTGGTAGTTTTATATATAGTATTTTAATTTAAATATATAATTTTATAATGCCATGCATGATTACTATATTTTACCATTTTAAACACATGTATTTTAAGTTAAATGGTAAACAAATAAATAATTAAACCTGTTATTATTGTTTTATGCGATTTATGTATCGTAATTGAATAAAAATTTAATATTCCCATTTTCATTGATACAATAGTTGTGCACGTATTAAATTATGATACTTCAATATCTATTAGAAATATTAATAAATATTAGTTGATTAAATTTATTCATGGTTATATTTTGTATTATCTAATTAATATAAATATAAGGGTCTGACTATAAAATGTTGGAAATTAGTTGAAAGAATTATTTTGTAGATACACACACATATACATATATACAGGGTAAATATTCTGCTACACCTCTTTATTGCACGTGAAATTCCCCCTGAATTTCACCCACATATTCCGATTTGAATATTTGTTTTTTCATTCTCTTTGCACTACACTATATTATTTAAGTGGAAAGAGAGAGAAAGAATAAATATTAAAATGAGAATGTGTGGCTGTAATTCGAAGGAAATTTCACGTGCAATATAAAACATGTAGTGGAACATTTCCTATATATATATATATGTGTGTGTGTGTGGGGGGGGGGGGTAAGCGTTCGGTTGCACCCTAAATGCCCCCGTGATATTAGCCCCGCATTTATATTAAAGAAAGTGAGAGAAATAGTGGAAGAAGAGAGAAGGGTATATATATATATATATATATATATATATATATATATATATATATATATATATATATATATATAAAGGCAAGCGTTCAATGGCACCCCAAAAAGTGAGCACCCCATTTGCCCTTTAATTTCCACCTCTCATTTATATTATAATGAGTGGAAACCGTGCGATGCATGGGAGCATAGACTTCTAAGTGTTTCAGTTTGCTTTCATCGATAAGCGGTGAGAACATATTGTATAGTAGCAAGATATATAATGTAAGTGATATAGGTATGTGTTAGGATTCTACTTTATAGTGTGAGGGTTTTTAGATTATTCAAATAGAAAATTAATAATATCGGATTTGCATAAAAACTGATTCGAAAAGAAATAGCTACGGATCGTTGTACCACAAATATTGTGTAATATATCTACTTGTTCTGTTTCTTTACGATGCCAACTCCAACTTCAACGTTTGCTGCCTTTTTTTAGGTGAAAAATGCTCTTAGAGTTCCCAAAACTACCACTGTGTTTATCCTTTCCATGTTCAAGTTGGTCCTTGTAACACCCCGTATTTCTGTTAACACTAAATGTACTAATTTAAGAATAACCAATGCTTAATATATTAAATGTGTAAAGGGGAGATGTATCTAATGTGCATACAAATTTAATAATAAATGTGTAAAGGGGAGATGTATCTAATGTGCATACAAATTTAATAATAAATGTGTAAAGGGGGGATGTATCTAATGCGCATACAAATTTAATAATAAATGCTAATAATGTACATTAAGAAAGTAATTGTGAACATAATTGGCTTCTCTTTAGAACGGATGGCTTTGATTAACCTTGGCTTCATCGACGGCTCAAAGTAACTTATATAAACAGCCCCCTAGTCTCCTTCTCTTTGCACCATTCTTCCCTAACCTTATGCTGGATAAATTCTTGATGGACATGGCTTCTTCTTCCTCTAAATCTAAATAAATAGATTAAAATAAAATATAAATCAAGATGAGGAGAGACCTCGCAATCGTGAAGTTGAATCTGTTAAGGTACAGTTGAGTAAAGCTCAAGAAGACGTGATACGGGAGATTGAAGATAAGGCATACGCGCCTCATACCCTTTTTCCTTAAGGGTACATCCTTGATTCCTTTTTTTAGGAATTCTATGCATACTAATTTCTAGCTTTTAAGGTATAACCTCTAGGACGTATCATCGATCCTTAGGTAGAAACCCTTTTGGATGTAAACATGTATTTGAAACATGTTATGGTTGATGGTTGTGAATGGTTGCTAGTGGTTGCTCGTGAATGCATATACACACGTATTAGGCACTAGATCAGCTCAGACGCCTTCATATTTCATTTACATATATGTATTTGTTTATGAATTGAACTTAATGTGTTATCATATGGATGTCGCATTTGAGTGAATGATTGTGCACTCATATAGAAATAATATGTATCATTAGGATTTGCATACATATTGGACGCATGGCACTGACGTGATTTGCATTAAGGAGGTCAACTGAACCAGTAGACCGCCTGATTTTGCATTAGATAAAGACATGTACACACACTATGCATATGAACATACAAGCATTAGAAGTCTTTAAGGACAATGGATGCCTGTATTTGATGGTTGAGTAGATGGATGATTGGATGGTAGGATTTACATTCATCTTGACTTGAAGATTTCGGGGTCGAAATCCTTTAAGGAGGGGAGAAAGTAACACCCTGTATTTCTATTAACACTAAAGTTACTAATTTAAGAATAACCAATGCTTAATATAATAAATGTGTAAAGGGGAGATGTATCTAATGTGCATACAAATTTAATAATAAATGTGTAAAGGGGAGATGTATCTAATATGCATACAAATTTAATAATAAATGTGTAAAGGGGGGATGTATCTAATGTGCATACAAATTTAATAATAAATGCTAATAATGTACATTAAGAAAGTAATTGTGAACATAATTGGCTTCTCTTTAGAACAGATGGCTTTGATTAACCTTGGCTTCATCGACGACTCAAATTAACTTGCAATCCTATATAAACAGCCCCCTAGTCTCCTTCTCTTTGCACCATTCTTCTCTAACCTTATGCTGCATAAATTCTTGATGGACATGGCTTCTTCTTCTTCCTCTAAATCTAAATAAATAGATTAAAATAAAATATAAATCAAGACGAGGATATGCTGCTCAAATCTTTCAAGAGAAGATTCAAAACAAGTTAGGATTCAAGTAAAGATTCAACGGCTTCAAGCAACGCTATCTTTCTATTCTTTTCTAGATCCAATCAATGTAAGTCGGTTACTTTTTAGATTTGAACGCCTTTTCTATTTGTGACATGAAATTGAAAGAATATAAGAAATATGCCTTATCATTTCATTGAATCTGTGTTTTTTATGACTTTGGATCTGATTCTTGATTATGGCCTAGAACACATTGTGACTAAATTGCCAATGCTTAAGATATGACTATGGAACTGTAGCCTTTGAAACCATAAGCCTTTGACTATGAACATAAGCCTTTGACTATGAACATAAGCCTTTGACTAGGAGCATAAACCAATGCCTATGACTATGATAAGGACAATAGTGGATAATTACCTATGATTCATGAACATGATATTATTGCCTAGGATTATGATTGTGAGATTGGATCTAAACTTGATTATCTATTCAGTTTATTCTTAATTATCCTTGGATCTTGATTATGGGAATTTATCTATTAAGTTAGATCTACCCATATACTTGAACCTATGTTATTTGTTCAAGCCTTTTTATGTCATAATATTATCAGATCTATAGGCCTTCGATGCTTTAATCAATTTATTCAGTGTAATTTGTTAGATCTGTGATTAGTGAATTATCATCTTCTGCCAGTCATTATGTCTATCTTTTCATGGCATTTTGGTTCATTCCCTTTTTATCCATGAATCTAGATTTATCTATAATCTAGGATGAAATCACGATTACACGAACGATGGGAATACGATTTGGGCAAATCATAAATTTGACTTAAACATGGTTGTAAACTTGGAAATTGGCATAATGTGGAACATGAACATAATTATGATTGACATAATTTAGAACATGTATTATGGCATGTTTATTAGAGCGCAAATTTGAAAATTTGACATGAATTATGGAATATGTAATTTGACATATTAAATTTAGTATTGGCAAGTAAGCTAAGTTTTAGGCGTAAACGGTAAACTAGAATAATAATTCTAGTCTTGCCATAAACTGTAAATTAGGATGTTAAATCAGAATTGGGTCAATTAAAGTTAATTTGGCATAATAAGTATATTAGCACAAATTTTGAATTTAGTCATAATTGTGAGTAATTGTCATGTTTAGAATAATCATGGTTAGTGACACTTAATTTGGTATAATTTACATACCAAAAACTATAAATATGATATATAGTGAAAATGGGCCATAATAATAAATGTTGACAATGTACATTAAAAGAGTAACAATGGAATAAGTAAATTAGGGAAAATTTACTTATAAAATTTATCCTAAATGAAAAAAGTAAATTTAGACAATACAAACATGCTTAACCTGAGGTTGGATTGAGTTGTGATGTAAACCTGCCCGGACCCGCCCAACTGTCCAGTGATCACAACAATACCTATCCAATATGGGAGGTTAAGGCATTGAGCCTGATGAAGGCCCGAGGTTAGACTGAGTAGTGGCGTAAGACTGCCCGGAACCAACCGGCATACCGGCAGCCACAACAATACTTGTCTAATGTGAATGGCTGGTGCTTTAATAAGACAATTAAAGTTAAGCTAGAATGGGAGGGTTAAGTCCATAAGAACACTTAACCAACTTAACACAGTTAAGTTAGAACGATAGGGTTAAGTTAACTAGAACACTTAACCAACTTAACATGGTAACAAGACAAGATTTGTAGGGGTTAAGTAACTAAGAAAAACACTTAGCCAATTTAATATGTTAACCAGACTAGAAAGTGGGGGTTAAGTGAATTCAATACACTTAGCAAATTTAACATGTTAACTAGACTAAAGGTTGGGGATAAGTAAAGTTAATACACTTAGCCAATTTAACATGCTAACTAGACTAGAGGTTGGGGTTAAGTAAATTTAATACACTTAGCCAATTTAATATGTTAGCTGGACTAGACCGTAGGGTTAAGTAAGCTTGAACACTTAACCATCAGAGTGTGATAAATGAATAGGGTAAAGTTAAAAACATGAAGGGACAATACTTAACCATTAGAACATGTTAATCAAACCAATGTTAGGGTTAAGTTAACTAAGGGAACACTTAACCGTTATAACATGTTAGTTAAAACAGATAGACAAGGTTAAGTTAAAAAGGAACACTTAACCAATACAAGATGAATGGGTAGGGTTAAGTAAATACTTAACATGGGTAGGGTTAAGTAAATACTTAACTAATATAACTTGATGCTGGTAGGGTTAAGTCAACATGAATTACTGGTAACACTTAACCAGTTTAACATGACAAATGAATAGGTTAAGTTAACTTGTATCGACTAATGACACTTAACCAATCCAACTTGACGAGAAAGAAAACTAAGTTGTAAACCTTAGTTAAAAGGACTAAGTGGTAAACCTTAGTTAAGAAAACAACGATTCAGGAAACCAAGTGGTAAACCTTAGTTAGGAAAACTAAGTAGTAATCCTTAGTACAACACGAGGAGGAGCGAACGATCTTAAAGAAGGCTCCAACGAATTGGGTTACGAAGCCCGAGGCTTCGAGGGGACATGAGGGTACTCTTGGTATCCCTCTGTTAGGTGGCAGATGATCCTCCTGGGCTCACAGAGTTTAAGGTCTGCGTTAGGAGAACCAAGGGTATGCCTTGGTTGTAATATAAGGCAACCTAAAGACTAGGATGGACCAGCGTGATTCGGCGGGACAAATGGCCCTATGATAGCGACCCGTCGTCTACCTACCATCTTGAGTCAATCGAGATACGGAAAGGCGGAGAAATCCAAAAGACCATATACTTGCTATCTAGTTATGGTTGCGAATGGCCATAGGTTAGTGGGGCATATGGGGGCCTGCGTATAGTTCTCATTTTTCAAGGTGTGTCTTTCAATAGTTGAGGGAGGGGTCAAGTGGGACCATAGCCACTGGAAAAAACAGACCTTAGCATCTGCATCGGCAGATAACTTAAAGCTCCCGACCGAGTTCTGTGTTTCTTGATTTGCCCTGCCACGGGACTCAGGTCGCACATATAGAGGACATGTGCATCTAGACAGCGATAACGATTCACGACACATTCGTGGGGAAAGTCTAGGAACATATACCGCTCTAGGTAGTGTGTCCTAGACTAGGGGCATCGTTCGACAGGTAGCGTAATCCCTAGTTTGACCTAGGTGGCATAAACCCTGAATCTGTGAAGCATTAGATAAGCCGCGTAAACCCGAGTGGAATCTAGGAAGTACTTTGATATAAAACCCTAGATTATATCTAGGTAATAAATAATAAATGTACGCCTAAAGGCAACCAAAATTACTGGGATTGGGATCGCGTTATCATTGTAGACAGATTACTAGTTGGGACACTAGATAGGTGGTGCAGAGACATAGAAACCATAATAACAGGTTAATAGCGAAGCGGAGAAAGTATTAAAGCATATCCAGTTTATCTTGTCTTAGCATATCTTGTGTTAATCTTTTCCTATCTTGTTGGCCCTATCATCTTGGTATTGTCTTGTATTCAGTTAATTCATGTCGTTTTGTTTTCCTTGTTCACATGCTAGAAGTAACTGAACTTACCAGACTTTATGTCTGACCCAGTTTTCTTTCGTCTTCTTTTCTTCCGTTCCCGCTCCCCTAGGTAGTAAAGGAGGGAATAGTATAGCTCTGGTTAGATTGGACCATCACTCTTCCCAAGCTCGAAGATTCTTTGACAAAGTGCTTTGGACTCTCTTTTTCTGCTGCTATGGCTAGCTTATGCTACATTAGGGAATATAAATGTTATTTTATGCTTCTTTATTTTGTAAGACAGATGATACTCTGATATTGGAATACAATTTTGTACAAAATATTTTATCAACAAAGTAAAGTTTTATTTTCCGTTGTTTTAATTTTGTCTGTCTTGTAATTTATCTGCATCTTTTACCCTAATTGCTCCACAGAACTTAGTGCATTCCCTTTGTGAGTGACACTAAAGGATGTGGCGTGTTACACTTGGTATCAGAGCTGAAGGTTACCAGATCAGATAAAAGATTTGAAAAAAAGTATTATTTTCAAACAGTTTTAAAAGAAGCATTTTCAAAAGAAAAGTTTTGTTTTAAAGGCATATTCCCCAAAAGCCATACGCACCATCTTATGATTCTCTGTTTGAATTCTTGTCCCCTTCTTTCTTGAGTTTCTGGGGCTCCTGGCTTTTTGGGAGGTAACCTCATCGAAGGGCGAAGTAGTGCCCGGCTTCCATCTATAACCGTAGTAGTTTCACCTCCCGCTAGTTTTCTTTCTAGCTTAGTATGGTTTTCTGTACGATGGAGGCAGCTTTCGAGAGATTTGTCAACATGATTACACACGAAAGAGGATGAGGAGTTTGGCTAAGGAGCACAACACAAGGATGAGGAATTCATGGATGTAGACTTGGCTCACGAAGGAGGAAGGGATTATAAAACCTAAGACAAGAGGAAGTATCTTTACTATGGCAGAATAGGGCATATAATTAAGAACAAAGGACAAGATTTTCAGAAGGGCAAGTACATGCTTTCACCACTAAGCGTACCTAGGAGAAAGGCAGTAAAGTTCTGTTGGAAGAGTCTAGCTTATCTGTTTGTACTCTTTCTATTGGTTTTAGCACTTCGCATTTGTTCATATTTGCTTCCATAGTTGAGTCTCTCCACCTTAGTACTTGTATAGTAAAAGATCCCAACTAGTGCTCAAGTGTTTGGTTGTTTTTGCTTAGATCATCTCACGTAGATAGTCCAAATTCGGAGGAGACATTCCTACGGTGCTTGTCTGATATTGGTTTAGGCCTTTGGGGCTTTTACTTGAGGGATGTCGAGTTCGACTAGGATAGTTTGCTTGAGAGATGAATAGTTGTGGTAGGCGCTCTATATAGAGAAGGACTAACCTTAAGAGAGGTAAAAAGTACGTAGTGACCTTTTGACACTCATAGTTATGGAATGATGGATAAGCTAAGAGGAGAGACCTCTGATCATCCTAGTATATACACTCAGTATCATGGTTGACATTTGTTTATTTTGGAAATGGAGGTCAAGAAACTTCGCAATCGTGAAGTTGAATCTGTTAAGGTACAGTTGAGTAAAGCTCAAGAAGACGTGATACGGGAGATTGAAGATAAGGCATACGCGCCTCATACCCTTTTTCCTTAAGGGTACATCCTTGATTCCATTTTTTAGGAATTCTTTGCATACTAATTTCTAGCTTTTAAGGTATATCCTCTAGGACGTATCATCGATCCTTAGGTAGAAACCCTTTTGGATGTAAACATGTATTTGAAACATGTTATGGTTGATGGTTGCGAATGGTTGCTAGTGGTTGCTCGTGAATGCATATACACACGTATTAGGCACTAGATCAGCTCAGAAGCCTTCATATTTCATTTACATATATGTATTTGTTTATGAATTGAACTTAATGTGTTATCATATGGATGTCGCATTTGAGTGAATGATTGTGCACTCATATAGAAATAATATGTATAATTAGGATTTGCATACATATTGGACGCATGGCACTGACGTGATTTGCATTAAGGAGGTCAACTGAACCAGTAGACCGCCTGATTTTGCATTAGATAAAGACATGTACACACACTATGCATATGAACATAAGAGCATTAGAAGTCTTTAAGGACAATGGATGCCTGTATTTGATGGTTGAGTAGATGGATATTTGGATGGTAGGATTTACATTCTTCTTGACTTGAAGATTTCGGGGTCGAAATCCTTTAAGGAGGGGAGAAAGTAACACCCCGTATTTCTATTAACACTAAAGTTACTAATTTAAGAATAACCAATGCTTAATATAATAAATGTGTAAAGGGGAGATGTATCTAATGTGCATACAAATTTAATAATAAATGTGTAAAGGGGAGATGTATCTAATATGCATACAAATTTAATAATAAATGTGTAAAGGGGGGATGTATCTAATGTGCATACAAATTTAATAATAAATGCTAATATTGTACATTAAGAAAGTAATTGTGAACATAATTGGCTTCTCTTTAGAACGGATGGCTTTGATTAACCTTGGCTTCATCGACAACTCAAATTAACTTGCAATCCTATATAAACAGCCCCCTAGTCTCCTTCTCTTTGCACCATTCTTCTCTAACCTTATGCTGCATAAATTCTTGATGGACATGGCTTCTTCTTCTTCCTCTAAATCTAAATAAATAGATTAAAATAAAATATAAATCAAGATGAGGATATGCTGCTCAAGTCTTTCAAGAGAAGATTAAAAACAAGTTAGGATTCAAGTAAAGATTCAACGGCTTCAAGCAACACTATCTTTCTATTCTTTTCTAGATCCAATCAATGTAAGTCAGTTACTTTTTAGATTTGAACGCCTTTTCTATTTGTGACATGAAATTAAAAGAATATAAGAAATATGCCTTATCATTTCATTGAATCTGTGTTTTTTATGACTTTGGATCTGATTCTTGATTATGGCCTAGAACACATTGTGACTAAATTGCCAATGCTTAAGATTATGACTATGGAACTATGGCCTTTGAAACCATAAGCCTTTGACTATGAACATAAGCCTTTGACTAGGAGCATAAACCAATGCCTATGACTATGAGAAGGACAATAGTGGATAATTACCTATGATTCATGAATATGATATTATTGCCTAGGATTATGACTGTGAGATTGGATCTAAACTTGATTATCTATTCAGTTTATTCTTAATTATCCTTGGATCTTGATTATGGGAATTTATCTATTAAGTTAGATCTACCCATATACTTGAACCTATGTTATTTGTTCAAGCCTTTTTATGTCATAATATTATCAAATATATAGGCCTTCGATGCTTTAATCAATTTATTCAGTGTAATTTGTTAGATCTGTGATTAGTGAATTATCATCTTCTGCCAGTCATTATGTCTATCTTTTCATAGCATATTGGTTCATTCCCTTTTTATCCACGAATCTAGATTTATCTATAATCTAGGATGAAATCACGATTACACGAACGATGGGAATACGATTTGGGCAAATCATAAATTTGACTTAAACATGGTTGTAAACTTGGAAATTGGCATAATGTGAAACATGAACATAATTATGATTGACATAATTTAGAACATGTATTATGGCATGTTTATTAGAACGCAAATTTGAAAATTTGACATGAATTATGGAATATGTAATTTGACATATTAAATTTAGTATTGGCAAGTAAGCTAAGTTTTAGGCGTAAACGGTAATCTAGAATAATAATTCTAGTCTTGCCATAAACTGTAAATTAGGATGTTAAATCATAATTGGGTCAATTAAAGTTAATTTGGCATAATAAGTATATTAGCACAAATTTTTAATTTAGTCATAATTGTGAGTAATTGTCATGTTTAGAATAATCATGGTTAGTGACACTTAATTTGGTATAATTTACATACCAAAAACTATAAATATGATATATAGGGAAAATGGGCCATAATAATAAATGTTGACAATGTACATTAAAAGAGTAATAATGGAATAAGTAAATTAGGGAAAATTTACTTATAAAATTTATCCTGAATGAGAAAAGTAAATTTAGACAATACGAACATGCTTAACCCGAGGTTGGATTGAGTTGTGATGTAAACCTGCCCGGACCCGCCCAACTGTCCAGTGATCACAACAATACTTATCCAATGTGGGAGGTTAAGGCATTGAGCCCGATAAAGGCCCGAGGTTAGACTGAGTTGTGGCGTAAGACTGCCCGGAACCAACCGGCATACCGGCAGCCACAACAATACATGTCTAATGTGAATGGCTGGTGCTTTAATAAGACAAATAAAGTTAAGCTAGAATGGGAGGGTTAAGTCCATAAGAACACTTAACCAACTTAACATAGTTAAGTTAGAACGACAGGGTTAAGTTAACTAGAACACTTAACCAACTTAACATGGTAACAAGACAAGATTTGTAGGGGTTAAGTAACTAAGAAAAACACTTAGCCAATTTAATATGTTAACCAGACTAGAAAGTGGGGGTTAAGTAAATTCAATACACTTAGCCAATTTAACATGTTAACTAGACTAGAGGTTGGGGATAAGTAAAGTTAATACACTTAGCCAATTTAAGATGCTAACTAGACTAGAGGTTGGGGTTAAGTAAATTTAATACACTTAGCCAATTTAATATGTTAGCTGGACTAGACCTTAGGGTTAAGTAAGCTTGAACACTTAACCATCAGAGTGTGATAAATGAATAGGGTTAAGTTAAAAACATGAAGGGACAATACTTAACCATTAGAACATGTTAATCAAACCAATGTTAGGGTTAAGTTAACTAAGGGAACACTTAACCGTTATAACATGTTAGTTAAAACAGATAGGCAAGGTTAAGTTAAAAAGGAACACTTAACCAATACAAGATGAATGGGTAGGGTTAAGTAAATACTTAACCAATATAACTTGATGCTAGTAGGGTTAAGTCAACGTGAATTACTGGTAACACTTAACCAGTTTAACATGACAAATGAATAGGTTAAGTTAACTTGTATTGACTAATGACACTTAACCAATCCAACTTGACGAGAAAGAAAACTAAGTAGTAAACCTTAGTTAAAAGGACTAAGTGGTAAACCTTAGTTAAGAAAACAACGATTCAGGAAACCAAATGGTAAACCTTAGTTAGGAAAACTAAGTAGTAATCCTTAGTATAACACGAGGAGGAGCGAACGATCTTAAAGAAGGCTCCAACGAATTGGGTTACGAAGCCCGAGGCTTCGAGGGGACGTGAGGGTACTCTTGGTATCCCTCTGTGAGGTGGCAGATGATCCTCCTGGGCTCACAGAGGTTAAGGTCTGCGTTAGGAGAACCAAGGGTATGCCTTGGTTGCAATATAAGGCAACCTAAAGACTAGGATGGACCAGCGTGATTCGGCGGGACAAATGGCCCTGTGATAGCGACCCGTCGTCTACCTACCATCTTGAGTCAATCGAGATACGGAAAGGCGGAGAACTCCAAAAGACCATATACTTGCTATATAGTTATGGTTGCGAATGGCCATAGGTTAGTGGGGCATATGGGGGCCTGCGTATAGTTCTCATTTTTCAAGGTGTGCCTTTCAATAGTTGAGGGAGGGGTCAAGTTGGACCATAGCCACTGGAAAAAACAGACCTTAGCATCTGCATCGGCAGATAACTTAAAGCTCCCGACCGAGTTCCGTGTTTCTTGATTTGCCCTGCCACGGGACTCGGGTCGCACATATAGAGGACATGTGCATCTAGACATCGATAAAGATTCACGACACATACGTGGGGAAAGTTTAGGAACATATACCGCTCAAGGTAGTGTGTCCTAGACTAGGGGCATCGTTCGACAGGTAGTGTAATCCCTAATTTGACCTAGGTGGCATAAACCCTGAATCTGTGAAGCATTAGATAAGCCGCGTAAACCCGAGTGGAATCTAGGAAGTACTTTGATATAAAACCCTAGATTATATCTAGGTAATAAATAATAAATGTACACCTAAAGGAAAGCACAATTACTGGGATTGGGATCGTGTTATCATTGTAGACAGATTACTAGTTGGGACACTAGATAGGTGGTGCAGAGACATAGAAACCATAATAACAGGTTAGTAGCGAAGCGGAGAAAGTATTAAAGCATATCCAGTTTATCTTGTCTTAGCATATCTTGTGTTAATCTTATCCTATCTTGTTGGCCCTATCATCATGGTATTGTCTTGTATTCAGTTAATTCATGTCGTTTTGTTTCCTTGTTCACATGCTAGAAGTAACTGAACTTACCAGACTTTATGTCTGACCCAGTTTTCTTTCGTCTTCTTTTCTTCCGTTCCCCCCCCCCCAAGGTAGTAAAGGAGGGAATAGTATTGCTCTGGTTAGATTAGACCGTCACTCTTCCCAAGCTCGAAGATTCTTTGACAAAGTGCTTTGGACTCTCTTTTTCTGCTGCTATGGCTGGCTTATGCTACATTGGGGAATATAAATGTTATTTTATGCTTCTTTATTTTGTAAGACAGATGATACTCTGATATTGGAAAACAATTGTTGTACAAAATATTTTATCAATAAAGTAAAGTTTTATTTTCCGTTGTTTTAATTTTGTCTGTCTTGTAATTTATCTGCATCTTTTACCCTAATTGCTCCACAGAACTTAGTGCATTCCCTTTGTGAGTGACACTAAAAGATGTGGGGTGTTACACTTGGTATCTGAGCTGAAGGTTACCGGATCAGATAAAAGATTTGAAAAAAATTATTATTTTCAAACAATTTTAAAAGAAGCATTTTCAAAAGAAAAGTTTTGTTTTAAAGGCATATTCCCCAAAAGCCATACACACCATCTTCTGATTCTCTGTTTGAATTCTTGTCCCCTTCTTTATTGATTCTCTGGGGCTCCTGGCTTTCTGGGAGGTAACCTCATCGAAGGGCGAAGTAGTGCCCGACTTCCATCTATAACCGTAGTAGTTTCACCTGCGACTAGTTTTCTTTCTAGCTTAGTAGGGTTTTCTGTACGATGGAGGCAGCTTTCGAGAGATTTGTCAACATGATTACACACGAAAGAGGATGAGGAGTTTGGCTAAGGAGCACAACCCAAGGATGAGGAATTCATGGATGTAGACTTGGATCACGAAGGAGGAAGGGATTATAAAACCTAAGACAAGAGGAAGTATCTTTACTATGGCATAATAGGGCATATAATTAAGAACAAAGGACAAGATTTTCAGAAGGGCAAGTACATGCTTTCACCACTAAGCGTACCTAGGAGAAAGGTAGTAAAGTTCTGTTGGAAGAGTCTAGCTTTTCTGTTTGTACTCTTTCTTTTGGTTTTAGCACTTCGCATTTGTTCATATTTGCTTCCATAGTTGAGTCTCTGCACCTTAGTGCTTGTATAGTAAAAGATCCCAACTAGTGCTCAAGTGTTTGGTTGTTTTTGCTTAGATCATCACACATAGATCGTCCAAATTCGGAGGATACATTCCTCGGGTGCTTGTCTGATATTGGTTTAGGCCTTTGGGGCTTGTACTTGAGGGATGTCGAGTTCGACTAGGATGGTTTGGTTGAGAGATGAATAGTTGTGGCAGGCGCTCTATATAGAGAAGGACTAACCTTAGGAGAGGTAAAAAGTACGTAGTGACCTTTTGACCCTCATAGTTATGGCATGATGGATAAGCTAAGAGGAGAGACCTCTGATCATCCTAGTATATACACTCAGTATCATGGTTGACATTTGTTTATTTTGGAAATGGAGGTCAAGAAACTTCGCAATCGTGAAGTTGAATCTGTTAAGGTACAGTTGAGTAAAGCTCAAGAAGACGTGATACGGGAGATTGAAGATAAGGCATACGTGCCTCATACCCTTTTTCCTTAAGGGTACATCCTTGATTCCTTTTTTTAGGAATTCTATGCATACTAATTTCTAGCTTTTAAGGTATATCCTCTAGGACGTATCATCGATCCTTAGGTAGAAACCCTTTTGGATGTAAACATGTATTTGAAACATGTTATGGTTGATGGTTGCGAATGGTTGCTAGTGGTTGCTCGTGAATGCATATACACACGTATTAGGCACTAGATCAGCTCAGACGCCTTCATATTTCATTTACATATATGTATTTGTTTATGAATTGAACTTAATGTGTTATCATATGGATGTCGCATTTGAGTGAATGATTGTGCACTCATATAGAAATAATATGTATCACTAGGATTTGCATACATATTGGATGCATGGCACTGACGTGATTTGCATTAAGGAGGTCAACTGAACCAGTAGACCGCCTGATTTTGCATTAGATAAAGACATGTACACACACTATGCATATGAACATACAAGCATTATAAGTCTTTGAGGACAATGGATGCCTGTGTTTGATGGTTGAGTAGATGGATGATTGGATGGTAGGATTTACATTCTTCTTGACTTGAAGATTTCGGGGTCGAAATCCTTTAAAGAGGGGAGAATGTAACACCCCGTATTTCTGTTAACACTAAAGTTACTAATTTAAGAATAACCAATGCTTAATATAAAAAATGTGTAAAGGGGAGATGTATCTAATGTGCATACAAATTTAATAATAAATGTGTAAAGGGGAGATGTATCTAATATGCATACAAATTTAATAATAAATGTGTAAAAGGGGATGTATCTAATGTGCATACAAATTTAATAATAAATGCTAATAATGTACATTAAGAAAGTAATTGTGAACATAATTGGCTTCTCTTTAGAACGGATGGCTTTGATTAACCTTGGTTTCATCGACGGCTCAAATTAACTTGCAATCCTATATAAACAGCCCCCTAGTCTCCTTCTCTTTGCACCATTCTTCTCTAACCTTATGCTGCACAAATTCTTAATGGACATGGCTTCTTCTTCTTCCTCTAAATCTAAATAAATAGATTAAAATAAAATATAAATCAAGACGAGGATATGCTGCTCAAATCTTTCAAGAGAAGATTCAAAACAGGTTAGGATTCAAGTAAAGATTCAACGGCTTCAAGCAACGCTATCTTTCTATTCTTTTCTAGATCCAGTCAATGTAAGTCGGTTACTTTTTAGATTTGAACGCCTTTTCTATTTGTGACATGAAATTAAAAGAATATAAGAAATATGCCTTATCATTTCATTGAATCTGTGCTTGTTTATGACTTTGGATCTGATTCTTGATTATGGCCTAGAACACATTATGACTAAATTGCCAATGCTTAAGATTATGACTATGGAACTATGGCCTTTGAAACCATAAGCCTTTGACTATGAACATAAGCCTTTGACTATGAACATAAGCCTTTGACTAGGAGCATAAACCAATGCCTATGACTACGACAAGGACAGTAGTGGATAATTACCTATGATTCATGAACATGATATTATTGCCTAGGATTAAGACTGTGAGATTGGATCTAAACTTGATTATCTATTCAGTTTATTCTTAATTATCCTTGGATCTTGATTATGGGAATTTATCTATTAAGTTAGATCAACCCATATACTTGAACCTATGTTATTTGTTCAACCCTTTTTATGTCATAATATTATCAGATCTATAGGCCTTCGATGCTTTAATCAATTTATTCAGTGTAATTTTTTAGATCTGTGATTAGTGAATTATCATCTTCTGCCAGTCATTATGTCTATCTTTTCATGGCATTTTGGTTCATTCTCTTTTTATCCACGAATCTAGATTTATCTATAATCTAGGATGAAATCACGATTACACGAACGATGGGAATACGATTTGGGCAAATCATAAATTTGACTTAAACATGGTTGTAAACTTGGAAATTGGCATAATGTGGAACATGAACATAATTATGATTGACATAATTTAGAACATGTATTATGGCATGTTTATTAGAACGCAAATTTGAAAATTTGACATGAATTATGGAATATGTAATTTGACATATTAAATTTAGTATTGGCAAGTAAGCTAAGTTTTAGGCGTAAACGGTAAACTAGAATAATAATTCTAGTCTTGCCATAAACTGTAAATTAGGATGTTAAATCATAATTGGGTCAATTAAAGTTAATTTGGCATAATAAGTATATTAGCACAAATTTTGAATTTAGTCATAATTGTGAGTAATTGTCATGTTTAGAATAATCATGGTTAGTGACACTTAATTTGGTATAATTTACATACCAAAAACTATAAATATGACATATAGGGAAAATGGGCCATAATAATAAATGTTGACAATGTACTTTAAAAGAGTAATAATGGAATAAGTAAATTAGGGAAAATTTAGTTATAGAATTTATCCTAAATGAGAAAAGTAAATTTAGACAATACTAACATGCTTAACCCGAGGTTGGATTGAGTTGTGATGTAAACCTGCCGGACCCGCCCGGCTGTCTAGTGATCACAACAATACCTATCCAATGTGGGAGGTTAAGGCATTGAGACCGATAAAGGCCCGAGGTTAGACTGAGTTGTGGCGTAAGACTGCCCAGAACCAACCGGCATACCGGCAGCCACAACAATACCTGTCTAGTGTGAGTGGCTGGTGCTTTAATAAGACTATTAAAGTTAAGCTAGAATGGGAGGGTTAAGTCCATAAGAACACTTAACCAACTTAACACAGTTAAGTTAGAACGATAGGGTTAAGTTAACTAGAACACTTAACCAACTTAACATGGTAACAAGACAAGATTTGTAGGGGTTAAGTAACTAAGAAAAACACTTAGCCAATTTAATATGTTAACTAGACTAGAAAGTGGGGGTTAAGTGAATTCAATACACTTAGCCAATTTAACATGTTAACTAGACTAGAGGTTGGGGATAAGTAAAGTTAATACACTTAGCCAATTTAACATGCTAACTAGACTAGAGGTTGGGGTTAAGTAAATTTAATACACTTAGCCAATTTAATATGTTAGCTGGACTAGACCGTAGGGTTAAGTAAGCTTGAACACTTAACCATCAGAGTGTGATAAATGAATAAGGTTAAGTTAAAAACATGAAGGGACAATACTTAACCATTAGAACATGTTAATTAAACCAATGTTAGGGTTAAGTTAACTAAGGGAACACTTAACCGTTATAACATGTTAGTTAAAACAGATAGGCAAGGTTAAGTTAAAAAGGAACACTTAACCAATACAAGATGAATGGGTAGGGTTAAGTAAATACTTAACCAATATAACTTGATGCTGGTAGGGTTAAGTCAACGTGAATTACTGGTAACACTTAACCAGTTTAACATGACAAATGAATAGGTTAAGTTAACTTGTATCGACTAATTACACTTAACCAATCCAATTTGACGAGAAAGAAAACTAAGTAGTAAACCTTAGTTAAAAGTACTAAGTGGTAAACCTTAGTTAAGAAAACAACGATTCAGGAAACCAAGTGGTAAACCTTAGTTAGGAAAACTAAGTAGTAATCCTTAGTATAACACGAGGAGGAGCGAACGATCTTAAAAAAGGCTCCAACGAATTGGGTTACGAAGCCCGAGGCTTCGAGGGGACGTGAGGGTACTCTTGGTATCCCTCTATGAGGTGGCAAATGATCCTCCTGGGCTCACAGAGGTTAAGGTCTGCGTTAGGAGAACCAAGGGTATGCCTTGGTTGCAATATAAGGCAACCTAAAGACTAGGATGGACCAGCGTGATTCGGCGGGACAAATGGCCCTGTGATAGCGACCCGTCGTCTACCTACCATCTTGAGTTAATCGAGATACGGAAAGGCGGAGAACTCCAAAAGACCATATACTTGCTATCTAGTTATGGTTGCGAATGGCCATAGGTTAGTGGGGCATAGGGAGGCCTGCATATAGTTCTTATTTTTCAAGGTGTGCCTTTCAATAGTTGAGGGAGGGGTCAAGTGGGACCATAGCCACTAGAAATAACAGACCTTAGCATCTACATCGGCAGATAACTTAAAGCTCCCGACCGAGTTCCGTGTTTCTTGATTTGCCCTGCCACGGGACTCGGGTCGCACATATTGAGGACATGTGCATCTAGACAGCGATAACGATTCACGACACATACATGGGGAAAGTCTAGGAACATATACCGCTCTAGGTAGTGTGTCCTAGACTAGGGGTATCGTTCGACAGCTAGCGTAATCCCTAGTTGGACCTAGGTGGCATAAACCCTGAATCTGTGAAGCATTAGATAAGCCGCGTAAACCCGAGTGGAATCTAGGAAGTACTTTGATATAAAACCCTAGATTAGATCTAGGTAATAAATAATAAATGTACACCTAAAGGCAACCACAATTACTGGGATTGGAATCGCGTTATCATTGTAGACAAATTATTAGTTGGGACACTAGATAGGTGGTGCAGAGACATAGAAACCGTAATAACAGGTTAACAGCGAAGCGGAGAAAGTATTAAAGCATATCCAGTTTATCTTGTCTTAGCATATCTTGTGTTAATCTTATCCTATCTTGTTGGCCCTATCATCATGGTATTGTCTTGTATTCAGTTAATTCATGTCGTTTTGTTTTCCTTGTTCACATGCTAGAAGTAACTGAACTTACCAGACTTTATGTCTGACCCAGTTTTCTTTCGTCTTCTTTTCTTCCGTCCCCCCCCCCTAGGTAGTTAAGGAGGGAATGGTTTAGCTCAGGTTAGATTGGACTGTCACTCTTCCCAAGCTCGAAGATTCTTTGACAAAGTTCTTTGGACTCTCTTTTTCTGCTGCTATGGTTGACTTATGCTGCATTGGGGAATATAAATGTTATTTTATGCTTCTTTATTTTGTAAGACAGATGATACTCTGATATTGGAAAACAATTGTTGTACAAAATATTTTATCAATAAAGTAAAGTTTTATTTTCCGCTGTTTTAATTTTGTCTATCTTGTAATTTATCTGCATCTTTTACCCTAATTGCTCCACAGAACTTAGTGCATTCCCTTTGTGAGTGACACTAAAGGATGTGGGGTGTTACAGTCCTCATGCATGTCACTATGCCAGCAACATGAATGGGTGCAAAGGCTATATAAGCAAAAGACGTATCAACCCTGACTCTACAGGCACGTAATTATTTTTGCACCTTAGTTTTGTACGAACTTTTGTTTTCTCTACACTGGAGTACTCAGAACGAAAAAAAGTGAGAAGAATGAAATAATAAGAATAAAAGATTACAGGACTTAAGAAAGGATAAGATGAAAATTAAGGTACTTCATTTTATGTGTTTGCAGTCAGGCGAACTCTAGTGCAGTTCAATTTATTTCTTCAATGCCATTTCATAGCAATGCTATGCAGGCATTTGCATTTATCATACAAAAAAAGCTCTTCTCTAACCGCCTTATCACGATTCTTCACCACCAAACACAACATCAACACTTCTTCTCATCTGATGAAATAAGAATCAACAAAAGACATTGGCCTCCTTTTTTTCCCAGCATTTAACACATCCTCATCCCCTAAAACTTTCCAGAACCTCAACATTCCATCCCCTGCTACAGAAACAACAGTGCATCCATCAGGCTCTGGGCCATGTACAATACTCTATATGTTCCCTTTGGGTCGAGCCATTTTAACCATGTTAGGATACTTCCAAAGAATCAGTTCATTGTTGATGAATCCATGAGAACTCAATGACTCTCTCTCCTTCCTTCCCCATAACAGTGAAAAAACCTGAGAGCCTGTGTTTGCAGAATTCACTCCTTCTTAGCATAAAGAAATATGTGATCTAGCTTTTTTCCATTAGATAATTATAACAACACAATATATATTGTTGTATGCTTTGATGTGGTCGTCTACCAACAACTTCAAGACTCGTGATTGTTTTATGTTTTATTGTGAAGGCCAATCCATTGGACTGCTGTAAAGAATGGTAGCACAAAGTCATGTTTTTCTTTAAAAGCAATTGCAGAAAATTATATTTTTGCACAATTATGATTTGGGACAGGTTTAAGTCTTTTATCTGGCACAACCTCAAAGTGAACACATAGGTCAATGTCGTCATAAACTTATATTTATATTTGGCTGTGAAGAAACTATCCCAAGAAGAAAAATTCAAAACTTCTCATACACCTACGGTTCTATATGAAGGTAAGTAAAAACCATATATACATGAAATTCTTTTTTTGCCAAGCTGTTTTAGTGGCAAAACGTTCAGGCATATTTGAGCTAATAAAACTTGTAAAGTAAAGATAGTGATGGAAAGCAACTAAGTACATTCCATAATTGAGCGCACTAATTAAATACATTTTTAGTAATTAGTATTCCGTGGAATTTAATGACCTGAGATGGGTAAGAAATATTAAAAATAAGCAAAAACCAGTGAATAAAATTTGAAATGACTACCAAATTGTATGCCGAGAAGTTAACCTTTTAATTGAATGTGGAGAAACTTAAAATAGGAAACAACTGTGAGAAAAAGGATAATGAGGATTCAGTTACCTGGCATGGTTAAATGAAAATGGGAGAAATAATCTTTTGAAAAAATGATGCTATAAATCAAGTGCCATCTAAATTACAGCTCGATTCTGTATGGTACATGCTTGATTAGAGGAGCAATTTTGAAAGCATTAATACATCACTCATTCATATTATATTAATTAGCATTCACGAAGTAAACATTATATTAACACAAACCAAAAAATGGTAATGAAATTAAGTAAAAATGAATGAAGATAGAAATTGGTAAAAGGATTACCTAGATCATTACCATATTAATGTTCTGATCACCATAAGTTTTTGAAACATTGTATTCATTGGAATTCTTGAAAAACCAGTAACAAAGTGTAAGCAAACTTGCCATGAATGGTTAGCGTACCCTGCAAGAATGCTTGAATCATAATATAAACCTGAAAAGGTAAAGCAACAAATAAAAAAAACAACGAAATTGTAGTTAATAGTATTAAAGGGCATCAAAATGGAGTGGTTACGGGTAACTGTTGAAACGTAAATACTGAAAACTAAAATGAAGAAGTAGAAAATGTCTTATTCTTTGAGTTTTGTTTCTTCCATTGCAATGGATGTTGGAAGTTAAAATCAGCATCCGCTATTTGAGTTGAAAAAAAGGACACTAAAATTTGAAGATTGGATTGCAATGGATAAAAACAGCTAAACTTTACCGACTTTCCTAAATTAATAATTCACAAATAGAGAAAAACAAACCCTTTAATTCATGACATTTTCGTTATGCCACACAAATCTTTTATTTTCTCCTCGAAAGACATGAATCTCGACTGCAAACACATATGGACTAAATATCCATAAAACAGGAATCATTTTATTTGTTTATTTTTATATTAGTGTTTAGGCATTTGAGTGCACCGTCAATGCTATAGGTTTTGCCTTAGAAGGAAGATAACCTATGTATATCAATTCTGCAAACTGATGTATATTTCGGTCTATTGTTTTATACTTAATCAGGGGTCAACATGATAGGGTAACTTAATTTATGCAGATTTGATTCGTTAAAAGCCTGTTATATAACAATTCAATAAATATTCGTATAAAAGGCAAATTAGATAATGAAACTAAAGTCGGCAAATTTTACAATCACAAATTCCATGCAATATAAACTATAGAAAAAAATCTAAAGGAACACAGTGCATGAACTTTAAAAATGATAATTTGTTACTATTACCGTATCAGAGAATACCAAATGATAGCCATCTGAAATATTGTAGAATAAAAGTTACATTCAAATGATATGGAGCTTTTATAATAGGACTCATCAATTATGTTCCTATACTCAAATCTCAAACTACATATGAGGCTGACTTTAATCACGTGGTATTAATAGAAAGATTTTCTACAGGGAAATCTCAGTGCTAATAACGAAAAAGATATTAATTTCAAAATCTATGTTCTATAAGGCAATCTCAGTGTAAAAAATGGAAAAGATATTAATTTCAAAACCTGTGTATATTAAACATATTATCAAAGAATATTGAAAAACCTTTACCAACCAATTTCTCTTCATATTACAGTGTTGATTTGGGACCCAAAGTCACGGAATCACTTTTATAATAGACAAAGAATATCTGCATCTAAAGTGAACACGAAAGTGGATTCAAAGTCACCTGGCAGAAGAATAAAAAGTGCGATCTCGTACTATGCACACAGACTATATTTATATACTAGAGTGCGATCTTGTGCTATGCACACAGACTACATTTATATGCTGGAGTCGAAATTAAATTTACCAAAACCTTTTCAATTATTTATTTTGAGTACCGAAAAAACGTTTGAATCCATTATACATACGCATGCTTATATCTGCATTAGATATTTACATGCTATGTGAAAGTAGATGGTGAATTGCTTCAGACCAACTATTTATGTACTGTAGCTAAACATAGTCGCCAACCCTTCCTGTTAAAAAACAGCATTCTTATTGAACAAAATCATGGATGATTAACTTTTTGCAGTGCTAGTAAAAGAGGATTAGTTGCCAATGAATGTTTTCATTAATGCCAAGCACCTGTAATTCTATCTTATCAATCACATGAAAGTGACCAATGGCTAGCTAAAAGTGATGAGCAACACAGATGAAAACATGTAAAAGTTGCAAGATATTAAAAATCATAACAAAATTAAAAGGGGAACAACTAAATTGTTAACTTCAGCAGATTAATTTTTGTGTCAAGGCATCTTTTGCAAGTATACATTTAATATCCATGAAGTAGTTCAGAAAAGCAAGCCAAAATAAATGGTTTACAACATTCCTTTGGAATGAATACCCAGTAGAAACAGAAATTTGACCAGTATAATCAAACTACATCAATATTTCCAACTGTTAAGGTTATATGAACATGTTGTTTTAACGTTCTTTTATATGCCTTCTGTTGCATCATGATCCAATTGCTTTGTAACTGCAGCCTTACTTTCCACTGTGAAAGATGGTAAGAAATTAATGAAATAGCTTATAAAGGTTGTTTACCTCATTCATCAATTGTTATAAGCAAAACAATGAAATAAGAATTTGATTCAGACAATAAGCACATGGAAGGTGAACTTAATGGCTAGGTGTTTTTCTCCATAAAAACATACATGATGGCAATAAAATTTAATCATAATTTATTTATTTTATGACAATAAAGAGAATCCGATATCTAGCTTCCATTGTGGGGTTGGTGTTATGCTCATAACATCTAAATATCATAAGCAATCAATAAAAGTGTAGTGCCTTTAGGAACTAAATTTGCAAGTTAAATAAGAAGTTTAATTCTTAGGCGTAAGCATCGTAAAAATTATTTGAAATTTGTTTGGATGAATTATTAGAAAATTTCAGATTAGAACTTGGAATTCTACCATTCATAGCAAGCTTCTCCCAGTCACTATCATTTATAGCTTCTTCCGACATTAGTTACTACATAGCAATTGCAATAATGCGAATAAACAAAATGCAAATAGATTTAAAATTAAACTGCTTAATTTGAACTAAATATAATGCCAAATATGCTATATATGACATGTAATCCGACTCAAGCAAATACATTGTTACATCGTCACTCTTTGTAATCAGCAATTCATATTCTTACAAAAAAAGAAGAAAAAAAAATCCTTGTCTTGTTTGTTTTGCTTGCATCCCCTCCATTGGTTGATGATAGTGAGAGTATGCTGATAATCAAATTATCAAACTACTATTTTAAGTTCATGTTTGCATAATTTGCAATGCCAATGCAAAATAATCACCAGTACCTCACTCTTTAACTTTTACATAGCTGAAAAGATAAATTCTTAACATGAAAGGGAGGGGGGGGGGGGACCAAGTCATTACGTAAAGATCTCATGGTGGTGGTTACAATAAATTAGCATATTTGCATAATAATATGCATGCACAGTTTCCTTGGATAAATAAAACTAAAGTATCAGGTCATTACTGGCAGTGTTTGTTTGAAGGGAAAAAAAATGTTGAGTTTATGTAAAATGCAAGAAAGATGAACATTTTTTTTTTTAACAAATTAGGAATATAAACACTTAAAATCTTTTAAGAACACAAAAGCGGAATAACAGATAATAAAATGATTTTTTTGATATGCTTTATAGTTATATATATATATATATATATATATATATATATATATATATATATATATATATATATATATATTACAAATAAACTTAATGTAAACTATTTTGTTTACAACACAATTTTATGCATTAATAGCCCAATTGATAAAGAAACTCTTGTCATGTTCAGTTACCTCATAATATGGATCCATCCATCTATTTTGAATCAAATTCGTGTAACTTTTATTTTCACAGCATCAAAACCATCGTTAGCAGACAATTTATTAAGTTGTGATCCGACTAAAGCCATGGTTATCATCGTTATGCATATTCAAATATCATAAATAAAACAACATACCTAATTAAAAGCCTAAAATTTTAGTATAACAATTGCTTATCTCAACCATTTGTCGTGTACTATTGTAACCATTCATAATTGATGTTTGTAGCATATTGAACATAACCAATGTTGTTTTTCAATAATACAATCTATAGGTTTGTTATTAACTATTCAATGCTAGAAGTTGGCCATTGTTACAATATACAAAGACTGGTTTAAAGAAGAAATACTCACCTCTAGAAAGATTTCTTTTAATTTTTATCCTCTTGCTCACATCTACTACCACTCTAACTTTCTTCTCCTTCCTTGGTGACCATTCGAATCACCTATTACTCCTGCTCTATAAAAGAACATGGCAACAAAATACGATATAAAATATTGTGCAATAAACATATATTATATTAAAAAGGAAAAAAAAAACTATTTTGAGTTAAAAAAAGAGTTAACGTTTCAATATGAAAGAACATAATTAACAATTAAAAAAAAGCATGCATAAACAAATGACCGAATTTTATGATACATAGATGTATATATAAAAGCAATCTCCTTACTATACTGGCTTGTCGGGATTAATTAAAATAACCTAAAATAATGATTACAAAATATTACATCAGGAAATAAGCATCAGAATCCACAACGCTAGGAAAAAATTACCAAAGCCGAGTAAGCCACAAGATAAGATTATGCATAAAGTAAAATTAAAGGTAAATTATATGTCGCATGGGTGTATATTATGAGTCAATGTTGTTACTAAAATTGATCTCTTTATGGGAAACTAAAAATATGAGACAATGAGAATCGGAGGAGATAATCAAACTAAGTGTGATGTAAAATAAGAAATGCATTGATGATACTACGTTGAGAAAAAGCATAAATAGTGTAAAGGTGGATTGAAGTTGTTTTAGTACATCTGTTATAACTTCATTGATATTGCAGAAGTGATGGGCTATGACAATAATGAGCCATGGTTATAAGTCTATTAGTGGATACCGCAAAAAATCTGAAATTCATTGGCATGCATATTTAAAGACGGGTAAATGTCTTATACCTAAATTGATATGGATTCGTATAAGAATGTATCACATATGATAATTATTCATCTCCATTTTGTTAAGATAACAGCTTATATAAGATGTATGTTTTAGTATAATCAACCCTAGGAAGCAAGGGTGTGGCTTCTTGGTGACATACGCGTATCAGGTGCGGCTGGGGTGCGGGGGTGCAGCAAGGGGTGCGTACGAAGTGCGCCATGTGGCATGTCCCCGTATTTGAGCTAGGGGGTGCGGCAAGGGTGTGGATTTGGAGTGCGTCGGTGACATGTAAGGTAAATTTTGACTCCTTTCTAGGAAGAGTGAGCAATACTTGAAAGGAGAAACAAAAGTATGGGATGTTGGGGGCGATCAATTTGATCCACTTGATAGTGCCGAGGAGCTTGAGATAGCGAATCTTTCACTTGATGAAACGGAGATGGAAGCCATGATTATTCAAGACGATGAATATTAAGTATGAAATGAATGTTTAATTTTTTGTCTTAATAAAAGGTTTAAGGATGACGTAGTAGTGTATTTGACTACTTGGTTTAATTTTAATGAAACTTTTAATTTTCATAATAAATTTTATCATATATATATATATATATATATATATATATATATATATATATAATATTTTTACACATGTCGTATCCCTCGCACCTGAATCATCATATTTTCATATTTGTCGAATCTACGTATCCCCGTACTACGCACCCACACCCCCGCACCCGTATCCTTGCTTCCTAGCTAGAATGAACCATAGTTATTATTTCATTAGATGATAGTTAATATTATATGTATGCAAATGAATATGCATTAGTCAAAAGTAACTATTGCTAACATATTTCTTGTTTTATACTCTATTTATCATCTTGACAAAAAAAATATTTCTAGTACAATTTTCAATTCATATTTTTCAATCAATTAATCCACGGTGAACAGATAACATAAAATATCGTCCACGTCGGGATGTAGATATTCGACATCTAGAAACGTTTTCGTGTTGGATGTGGATATGGAAATATCGATATCTGAAAGTGTCCATTAATAGATCTACTTAATATTTTAATAGATTATAAAAATGGATATGTTAGGGAATATTCAAAAAGCTACACCAATACAAAGAATGTTGCAAAATATAATAAGATCCAGCAACCGAACTGGTGGTAAAACACATTTGCAATGCAGATAAACATCAACTTTTAATATGAACGTCAGTGTTGTCAATAGCGAATAGCGCAAGGCTTGCGCTATTTTGCGCTATGCGCTATAGCGCGCGCTATTTGGTCCACTTTTTATTTTTGTATTTTTTAATAACTAATCAAGTATATTATATCTAATTGAAATTTAATTCTATGTTTTTGCATATTTCATGTCATGTCCAAACCATTCAATACTCCAAGCACAAAAACTATCATACTTTATGCATTTACTAAATATTTGTTGATGTAAAATGCAACTATATTAGAGAAATATTAATAAGTTTATATTATACATTAAAAATAATTGATGGCTCATAATATATTTGTCTTATAGAATTTAAAATCTAGTCTTATATGTGTGAATTATGATACAACTTATTCTTGTTTTGTGAGTAATGATGGTAAAATTATACAAACAAAATGCATGAAAAAATACAATTTTGCATAAACTGTAAAATATTTTCAAATGAAAAGAATTAAGTAAAACAACAAAAAGCAACGAAGTAAAAAAAAAGTCAAAAACTATAATTATAAGCAAGTAATTTTGTGTTTAGAGATCTCATTTAGAAGAGAAGGGAATATTTTGGTACTTTGAGGGTAGCAAAAAAATTGTTGTCCAGCATACTATACATATCGGAATTGCTATTAGATATTACTTGCATCTTTTTTCTGATGATGCTCAAACAAACATAAGAGTCTATTTTCTAGATATTGGATCTAATAGCCTAAATCAAAGAACATAGATATAGAATGGTGTATCTGGACAACGGTCCAACCAAGTCAAGTTCTCTGTATAAAAAAATTGTGAAATGCGTTGATAAAACTTGATGGAATACTAACTAAAGCAATATGCAAACCATAGAAGGAATAATCATGCATGTGAATTCATAAAATATTGTTGCATCTCAATGGGCTTGGGCTTTAATTGCTGTACAAAATAAAAAAAATCAAATAGCGCGCTATTCTGTGCTATGCGCTATTTTGCGCTTCGATTAAATAGCGCGCTATTTATACGCTATAGGGAACACCTACGCTATTTTAGGTTTCATAGCGCAGAGCTTGCGCTATGCGATATTTTGCGCTATAGCGCGCTCTTTGATAACACAGATGAACGTGACTTTCAACAATGATAAACCCATATAAACACGATAGAAAAATGGCTGTTTTTTCTGCTTAATTAACAATATAATATATATGAGAATAGGTAACTCAAGTTTAAGTTAGTTGTAAATTCTTATCCTTCCAAATGTATTTGATAGATCAAGTAGTATTAAATTAAAATGGGTTATTCTTTAATGCTTTGGTTTTGGTTTTAGAATAATCTACATGTGTATAAACTTCTCAACTTCACGCAGATAACAAATAATTATATTCATATTCATTCTGTCAAGTTAACCTAGGATGGAATGATAGAAATAGTAAATACATAAATAAACATTTACTTGTACATGTACGTTGCAACATTTGAAGTTAATTTGAATTCAAAACAACATATATATCATAATTTAAAGTCAACTTTTAGAACAATTAATTTAATTATGGATATAATAAGTGTCGGGAAACAATGGCTGAGTCACGTACTTTGTCGCTTTCTTGAAGATGATTCGGCGATATGGTCGGTGGTGCAAAACCAGTTCGTACTACCGCCCCCGCCTCTAGGATAAAACAGCCTCTCTAAAATGAATAAACGATTTGCTTTGCACAAACAAATCAGTGCAGATTTGCACTTTCGAATTTAACTGCTCGAAGATTTCGGAAAGAATAAATTTTTTTAATTGCAGAGGAAGAGAAAACAATTTTTTTTTCTGTTTACCAATCTCGTCTACAACTGATGATAATATATAGACGGGATTAGGGCTGAACGAAAATACTGGTCAGTGGAGGAAAATAGGATATGCGAAATACTTGGTCAAAAGTTTACCGCTTCATAATAAAAGTCGGCTCAGAAATATTTTTGTATTTAAAAAACTGGTTCGAAAAATGCAGTGTTTTCTAGACCAAAAATATAAGTGTCTACACTACATAGCCAAGGCCCAAGGCCCAAGGCCCAAACCGAACCGAGCCGAGCCGGGCCGGGTCGAGTCGATCGGTCGGTCGCGCGCGTGTGTGGTGGTCATGATGCATGGTCTCCCTCCTCATAACAAAGCATGCATTGGGAGCCCAAGGCCCCAACATGACTTATTAGAAACAAGTATAAATACTTGCATATTTCTTATAATACCATGATGTGGGACTATTCACAAATAGGAGGCATCATAAACTTATTTCATATTTTAAATAATTCATAAAATTTCCAACAATCCCCCACTTGAATTTTTTTTAAATATTATCGAGCAGTTTCTAAAAACGTAAGACTGTGCATGAACAAAGGTGTCATCCGACTTGAACCTTTGCGTAGTGAATAAGATTCAGTTTTTACTAGAGTGACACGTAGTCTTGAACTCTATTCCTGACATCAAACCACACACAGTCTTTTCTATAGTGCAATCAAATAAGCCCGTGCGTTTATGGCCATGCACGTCTATCCCAGTTTAGTGAACGCTCTAGAAGTTTTGCCCAAAACTCCATAGGAAACGACCACATTTCAACATTCACATAGGTGAGTCTATCAAGAGTACTCCTGAAGGTAGGTACTCCACTCCAAATAGAGTATAGATCTCATTAAGAGTTTCTATTAACTCATCCTCTATCACTTCAGGAATGCATGCTTCTTAGTTTTTTCATATAGCATGTTCAACTTCTATCACTACACAACTTGTTTTTACCCATCACTACAAGAAAAACAGCAAATAGCAGCGGCAGAATCTGCTTCAAATCCGTCGCTAAACAGGCCTTAGCGACGGATTTCCAACGAAACCTGGTGGTCGGTAAAAACCATGACGGTAATTGTGTCAGATTTAGCGACGGAATATAGCATGAGTTTTCCGACAGTTTTACGTCATTTTACTATTTTTTAATAAAAAAATTATTTTATTTATTAATTTAATTTTAATTTATTTACCGACTATTTACCGAAGGATAAGTAATTTATAATAAATTATTATTTATAAAAGACGTTGGTAAACCCTTATTAATTGCCAAGGGATTAGCGACGGAAATAAAATTGAAGTAAACTTAACCTCATTTTTTTGTTGGTAATCCGCCGCTATTCCCCTTCTAATCTGCCTATATATATATATATATATATATATATATATATATATATATATACACATACACGGAGGCACGTCCGATGGACGTGTGCATAGATGAATGTGACCACAGTTGGAAATGTGTTAAATTATGGATTGTTCTTATTTTATTTGTTTATTATTAATTTGAAGGCATGTCATTGTAATGTATATACAGCCAACACCATGTAATTGAAAATTGGTAAGTAAATCTGCTGACCTACAATTCATAATGAATATAAATAATTTCATATTTGCACCTCTGTTACTGTTTTAAAGAAAAGAGCAACAAAAACCAATAACACACCATGTCAATTGAAAGCAGCAAAACAAAAATAGGTAGATAATAATGGCAAAGGAAAGCACATATCTTTATTTTACTTTATTTTTTTTATTTTTTAACTATAAATCTTCAATATACATCACAATGTAATGGGTTTTATGATATGAACTATTACTGTTGTAAGATATTAACTTAAACTATTACGTAATAGGTTTTATGTTATGGATCAAAATTTGCCTCTACTTCCCTGAAACTTTAACTTTAATTTGGGCACTAAGAAGCTTCAACCCTTGTTTCCAGTTTCTGCAATCAAACCCCATCCATAAAAACGATGGACTCTACGTTATCCAACACCTAGTCGATCCAAAGTGCAAATCCATGAAACTGTCCTGGCTTAGTAAACTTGGTCTTTTTCCTCCTATGACAACGTATCTTTACTTTATATACCTGGACTAAAACATTAAAGTGTTAAAAAAAATATGGGTCAAAGCTGGAATGAACATGTAAAAAATAGACAACATATAAAGCATTAAAATTCAGTCATAGGGATGTATGCAAAATGAATAAAAATAATTCTGCCATAAATTCATATATAGAAAATGATGAGTAGAAATTTGCAGTCAAGTATTACTTGTACAAAAATCAATGGAGCACGGTTTGTTTGGAAATAAAGTAGTTGTGACAGGAACAGTAACGAAATAAGTTTGTACGGTACCTTTAGCTAGCTTAGCTTGCGTACGCATGAATTAAGTAGAGAATTGTGTAATAGGAAACTGTGTCAATGAGCAATCTACAATAAAACCAAATCTATGAGTACATTGTATACTCTTAATCCTATGTGACAGAAGAATATTAGTTTTGTAGAGTGCATGCCTTGAATTTACGTTGAGCAGTCAAAGTAACCCCTACAACCAACCCCATGTTTGTTCACCAATTAATGTTATACCAAAAAACTGTTCAACCTAAGTATTCAAGGGTTAATGATTTGATGGCTAATTCGATAACAAATAGTTTTTTGTTAAATAATGTATTTGAAGTATTAGCAAAGAAAATAATGGTATACTGCATACAGTACTTTCAAATTAAATTACATTATCGTAATTGATTTTAATTTGGAAAACTAAATGGATAAATATATGTATCTATTCAAAAATAAAATAAAGAACTAAATTTAAAAAAGGAAAATGTGAGTTTTTATGAGGTTTTATAGGACTAAATTTGCTAATACTATCCACTGATAGTTATGTCCGGAAACAAAAAATAAAACATTAAGAACCCAAGCATTAAGGGTTTGGAAACATGCATCATTCTTCCTGAACTCACCGGTCCTCTATTGGCATCTTACAGAACACCCAAAAGATTGACAATTTCTGAATACTCATATCTCTGTCAGCATTCAATCACCAAATATACACTTCTTATGGAAAAACTAAAAGATTAAATGAAAGAAAACTACATACCTGAAACTCAATCTATAGCGTTTGAATCCCTAGATCCACATCTTTCTCCTGTTTCCCAATCACTTCCTTCTCTTCAACAGTCCAGGCCCTCCACTTACTTTTGTACATAGTACAAAAAATAGGCTTTTTTATAATAAGTTTGTAATCGTGTACTATGTACGTTGCATTATCTTTGATCTATTACATCATTACTGAAGTAGTTTGTATAAATGGATAAATTATTTGAAGTACTAAATATCAATGGTTGTAATGCATATATACACAGTGGAAATAAAATTATATACACAGTGGAAATAAAATTATAAAGATAAACCTGCTCGGTATGTCAATTTGTTATTTTGTTTTTTATTCTATTGAGAAAGCTATCTATAACATAACTGAAAAACGAATGCAATACAATTGTTTTAGTGCATCCTTTTATTGTTTGATAAGAGTGCAGGTTCTGACCGGAATAACGTTGTTTTAGCATAGACGTACATTGTTTCAGTATAACTTAACTTCAACATCTTTTCCTAAAAGCAGCAAAATATATATTTGAGCAATCGAAGAATTGCCTACAATAAAGTACAGTATTTTCAATGGAATGATATCATACAGTTGTAGTTTCAAACAATATCAATATGTATAGCCACATTAGTACATTTTCAAAGCTAATGATGAGGAGAAGTCTTAAATTTACAGAGGCCTTGCATAAGATTTGTTTCATATTTGGAAAACGAATTTCCAAACCAACATCTATTTGATAACTAACGCTAAGATTAACAATATAAAATTTGGCAGCATCAGGTGAACATACATTTGCATGTGCAAAAACATAAACTATACACAAATAATATTTTATTAGATAAATATATGATCATTAAATAAATAGCAAAACATATTATGTTACGTACTACTTACAGTGCAGTTTGAACTCAGTGCCAATCACAATCTGCCACTCTAAGAAATACAAAGAAAGATGCAACATTAAATGTGCTATTTGTATACATGAATCAAATGGGAAGTAAGTTTGATTTTTCCAAAATGAAAGCATGAATTCTACACCGAGTGCATTGACGTATGGTTAAGTTCGAACAACAACATGAGTATCATGTAAAAATACTGTTGATTAAAAGGGAGTTAACAACAAACAAAACTAACACAGTTCAACTACTAAATAACAAACACACCTGTAAAAACCGAGTTTTTGATTTGAAAATCCAGTTGAGCGCCTTTGTTGTAATCAGTATGATGGTGAATAAAAATTCTTCCTATAAAGCATGTAGTTAGGAATTTTGTTGCACTTCAGCATATCTAAAAGTGATGCAGAAAGCTAAATCAAAACAAAATTCAAACTATCAAAAATTAGCAGTTATTCGTTGTAGTGTTGAAATAAAAGAGGATGACTATATTCTATGATAACTCATGTTTGTTAGGCTAGAAATCTTAATTCTTTCTTGCTCCAAATAGAGCCAATTGACATAAGTATAAACACATCAGTGTACTAATATGTTTTACCACCTAATCATGCATTAAACAAATCAAACATTAACATAAGAATAAATCCATACTTGATTTTCAAGACCGTAATAGAAAAAATGAAGAAATTGGGTTTGAATACCTTAAAATGATCAAAAAAAATTAGAAACAATTGTTCCAAGCAATCGACTTTCGGCGATGTTGGTGGTAAGCTCACTGTTGATTGCGCAGTACGGATCCAAATGGCCATGAATTCTGAAATCATTGCCTGTTAAAGAACAATAAAAAAACCAAGTCCCTGCGATTTTTTTCCAATATCAGAAAATAAATTCCAGAAATCGAGTAACCAAATCAACGTAATCGATTTAGTGAACGTACCGTCGAAGATAAATTATGTTTTCTGTCATATCGTAACGAATGTGTGCGATTGAGCAGAAGTAGCGAAGTTGTGGTTTTGAGCATCGATCTGGCGATTGTTGGGGGAAGAAGGAACGTGTACACGCAGATCTGAAGCAGCAAGGGGGCAAGAGGTGAGAGGAGAAGGAATTAATTAGGCTGAATCAAGTAAACATTGAATTATGAGGAAATTTAGAAGAAAGGCAGTGTTGACAGAGGGGAAGAGGGAATTTGACGAAAGGAAGAAAAGACGAAGTATCTGGAGAGGGAGCGAAGAAAGACCATGGAAAAAAATAGTTGGATGGATTGTAGATCTAACGGCCGAGGCTCCCCCAAAGTTAGCGCATGGATTGGTGAGTAGATAACAAAAATTATTTGTACCAGCACATGGATTGTAGATCTAACGGCTGAGGCTCCCCAAAAGTTAACGGCTAAGGCTCCCCCAAATCAAATAGATATAATGTAATAATTTTTTTTCTTTCAAGTTTTTGCCTTTAAAATACTTAATATTTCCTATATTTTCATTTAAGATTCAATGTTTAAAGACAGTTTTTTTTCCTTCGAAATTTAAACAATTTTTATAATCTAATATTTTTAAAGCATGTATTTTTTTTTAATTTTCTGTTGCATCGCTTTTGCGATTCAAAACTTTTATAGATTCATAATTTTTAATGACTTTTTTTTTTGCAGGTTGTTTACATCTCCTACCATTTTTTAAAATATATATTGAATAACTTTGAATCATATCTATTTGCAATGAGTAAAATAAAATTGATTTCATGAATTTTCGTAATAATACATGATTGTTTTATTATTTTATTATAATGCAATCTCTCTTTGTGAAATCAAGTTTCATGGCTTAAACAGTTTACCGTAATATCCTATTTTATGACAGTTAAAATTTTTCATTATTTATAGAATACAACGACATCAAATAAATGTTATTTAAGAAAACAATCTTTTATAATACTAATATTTTGTTACTAAAGATATGTTTCCACAACGTTTTGAAATAGTAGTTAAGGTAGTTTATTTTACAACATTTGGCCTTTAATTTTTTTTAAGTATGCTTTCCACGACATTTACTCGGTTATATGTTGTAAAAGCCCTATATATTTTCAATGGTTTATCAAACTGTTGCAGAACGTCAGTTGTAAAAGGGTAATTTTCTTGTAGTGTATATACAATTTAAATTAAACAATTAAATGATATTTTTCAATATTTTAAAGTTTAGAAATTTTGGTTATTTCGTGTCGAACAATAATTGGTTTTATAAACTTTATGATTTATTTCAAACTTACTCAAGATTATTTCAAATTTTTTAATTTCTCGAAATATAAAATATAATTATCAACTATAATTATAAAAAATATATATCAACTGTCATTATTAAATACAAATATATAAAATTAATTAATGAATACTAGATACCATTTCATAATTATTAAATTTTATTATTAATTATTAAATAATTATTATAATAAACTGATATTTTTATCTCTTGCAAATCTGTTGGAATTCTGCTGCAAAATAGCTTCGATAAATATTTGTCGGTATTTTGCCTGTATTTGCAGCGGAAAATAGCGACAGAAATTTTCTATCGGTAATTTGACGCAATTTGCAACAGATTAGTGAGGGTTGACAGAAGGCGACGGTAATAAATAAAAGAAAAAAGTTTGAAAAAACAAAAAAAATATCCCTTGCAAATCACATGGAAATCCATCACAAATTAGTGACGGAATTTTCCGCTGCTAAAAATCTGTCGCTAGTCTCAGTTTTTCTTGTAGTGCATTGAACCTATTTCTTGGGATCTCCATTCATTTAGGTCGGGTTACCATTGTGCGTGACTCAACAATCTAAGGGCAATAGCCCCATTCTTTTAGAAGAATTGTGGACTTTCTCTCTTGACAGTCCTTTCGTCAAAGGATCAGCCAAATTTTCTTCACTAGTACGTAATCCACTCTAACGGTACCTGTGGAAAGCAGTTCTCTAACCGTGTTGTGCTTACGACGTATTTGTCGTCTCTTACCGTTATAATAACGGTTCTGAACTTTTGCAATAGCCATGGTACTATCGCAATGTATCAACACAGCCGGTATCGGTTTTTCCCATTAGGGAATCTCAGCTAGCAGGTTTCTCAAATACTCTGCCTCTTCACAAGTTGTGGCTAGTGCTATCATCTCAGACTCCATAGTAGACTGAGCCAAAATAGTTTGTTTCTTGGATTTCCGAGAAACAGCTCCTCCAGCGATGCTAAATATATAGCCACTGGTCGCTTTAGAATCATCACATATGGTATTCCAGTCTGCATCAGAATATCCTTCAAGTACAGCTGGAAACCTCTCATAATGTAATCCAAGGTTCATGGTTCGTTTAAGGTATCTCATGACCCTTTCAATAGCATGCCAATGCTCTATACTGGGTCTACTGGTAAACCTGCACAATAATCCCACGACATAGGCAATGTCGGGTCTAGTACAATCAGTGGCATACCGAAGGCTGCCAATGATGCTCGCATAATCATACTGTCTTACACCTTTACTAGTGTTCTTAAATAACTTTACACTTGGATCGTATGGTTTACATGCAGGTTTACAGTCAAAGTAATTATATTTCTTTAGTATCTTCTCAATGTAATGAGACTGATCCAAAGAAATTCCCTTTTCTAACCTAGTAATTTTAATACCAAGGAATACACTCGCCTCACCTAGATCTTTCATGTCAAAATTGGCACTTAATAAGGATTTGACTGAATTTATGGCATGAATGTTTGACCCAAAGATGAGTAGGTCATCTACATAAAGGCATATGCTAGTGCAAATGTCATTCTCAAATTTGTAATAACTGCATTTGTCACTTTCATTAACTTTAAAATCATTTGAAATGATTAAGTTATCAAATTTTTCATGCCATTGTTTAGGTGCTTGTTTTAAACCATATAATGATTTATCTAATTTGCATACTTTATGTTCTTGACCATGTACTACAAATCCTTCAGGCTGGTCCATGTAAATTTCTTCGTCTAATTCACCGTTCAAAAAAGCGGTTTTAACATCCATTTGGTTTATTAGTAAATTATGAATGGAAGCAAGTGAGATTAATACTCGAATGGATGTTATTCTAATTACAGGTGAAAAAGTATCGAAGAAATCTATATTTTCTTTTTGTCTAAAACCTTTAGCTACTAGTCGTGCTTTGTATTTATCTATAGTACCATCAGGTTTTAGTTTCTTTTTAAGTACCCATTTACAGCCTATAGATTTACAACCAGGGGGTAAATCTGCCAAATGCCAAGTCTTATTGGATTCAAGAGAATCCATCTCATCATTTATAGCCTCTCACCAGAAATCGGCATCTAATGATGATAAGGCCTCTTGGAGGTTTAAGGGATCCTCCTCTATAGTAAAAGCGCTAAAATCCGAACCAAAATCTTTTACGGTTCTTGCTCTTTTACTTCTTCTAGGTTCAGCTTCAGAACTTTTATTAAGTTCTGTTCTAATAGGCGTACTTAATGTGCCCCCACTATTCCTTAATTTAAAAGGAAATTTAGCTTCATAAAAATCGACATCATTTGATTCAATTATGTTATGTGCATTTATATCTTAAAATCGATATGCTTTGCTATTAATAGCATAGCCTACAAATACACATTCATATGCTTTACTTGCCAATTTTATTCTCTTAGGGTCTGGTATGCGAACATATGCTAGACAACCCCAAGTTCTAAAGTATGAGACATTGGGTTTATGATTCTTTAAAATTTCATAAGGTGAAATTTTATTCTTAGATTTAGGGATTCTATTTAGAACATAACATACAGTCAATAAAATATCCCCCACCAATGTTTTGCTGCACCAGAATTTAGTAGGATGGCAACTACTAATTCGGTAAAAGTCCTATTTTTTCTTTCAGCTTTACCGTTCATTTCAAGTGAATAGGGTGCAGTTCTCTCATGTACAATACCATGTAATTTATAGAAGTCCAGAATTGAATTAGATTCATATTCTGTTCCTCTATCACTATGAAATCTCTTGATTTTCCTATTTGTTTGATTCTCAATCTCAGTTTTGAATGTTTTAAACATGCCAAAAGCATCACTTTTATTTTTCATAAGATAAACATATGTGAAATCAGAACAATCATCGATAAAAGTGATAAAATAACGATGTCCATGTCTAGTTAATGTGCCATCAAGTTCACATATGTCAAAATGAATCAAGTCTAAGGGTTCAGATTCTCTATCAACAGATTTATGAGGTTTCTTTGTGATTTTTGCTTGTGTACAAAATTCACATTTATCAGATTCAGATTCTGCTATCTTAGGTATCATATCTAGAGTGCTCATGTTATGAATTATCCGTTTATTAACATGACATAATCTAGAGTGCCAAATATTAAAATCACACAACATATAAGCAGAATTATTCACTTTATTAGATTCAACATTTAATTTGAATATTCCCTCAAAAGCATATCCCTTTCCTACAAAGTTTCCCTTATACACTATGGTATACAAATCAGCCCCAATAAATTGAGTAAACCCTACCTTATTAAGGAGGTAGCCAGACACCGGATTCTTCCTCATCTCTGGAGTATGCAAAACATCTTTGAGGATCATAGTCTTTCCATAGGTAAACTTGATCTCCACGTTTCCAATCCCTGCAACTTTAGTGGTGTGAGAATCTCCCAGCAACACTTTCTGATCATCAGCAGCCGTGTATGTGGAAAACATAGCATGATCATAGCAGACATGGTGAGAAGCACCAGTGTCTACCCACCAACCCTCTGATCCACCAACAAGGTGAATCTCAGTAATCATAGCCATAAGAGCCTCCTCCTCAGTCAAGTTAGCCTGTGGTACAGAGCTAGGCCTATTCCGACACTTTCGTGCCATTTGACCTGGTTTTCCACAGTTGTAACATAGAAACAACTGTCCAGAGTTATTCTTTTGGGCTAATTTTTGCTGTCCTTTTGGGTTTCCTTATGGATTCCCATTCTGTTTGTTGCGTCTGTTCTGATTCTTAAAAGACTTCTGGTTTGGTTTCAGAACTGTGGGTTTGGTCTTTTTAGTGTTGTTGTTTGAAACAAACAACACTTCCTCTTTCTGGTCCTGTTTGCGTGCCGCCTCCTCAATGCGAAGGCGAGTGATCAAACTTTCTAAGGAAAATTCCTTAGTCTTATGCCATAAGAAATTTTTAAAGCCTTTCCAACCTGGGGGCAGTTTGTCAATAATAACAGCAATTTGATACTGTTCATCCAAAACCATACCTTCGGAGATGATCTCATGAGCTATTTTCTGCATCTCATAAGACTGCATCTCTACTGACCTATCGTCTGTCATCTGGTACTTGAGATAGCGGCTTACAGCATACTTCTTTGCCCTTGCCTCCTCTATATTGTATTTCTTCTGCAGTGCTTCCCAGATCTGCTTTGCTGTCTTGTCCTCTGAGTTATAGTAATCATACAGATCATCGCTCAACCCGTTCAAAAAAAATTCTTGCATAGATAATCTTGTTCAGTCCAGGTCTGCAACTGCTTCGATTGTTCAGTCCAGGATGTCGTCTGCGCTTCATCAGCTCCGTCAGGCTTGTCTGGCAGCTGCGGTTTGTTGGTGGTCAGAGCAGTAGCCACCTTCCTCATCGTCAGGTAGAACTCCATTTTCTGACGCCATCGTTTGAAGTGCAGACCTTCGAAACGAAACGGGGCAGCAGTCACCAGTGGGATCTGGAATGCAGAGGAAGGAGCATCATCATCTATGGTTGTTGCCGAAGCCATTATTTCTAATCGTCTTCAAATTGTTGGGAAACAATGGCTGAGTCACGTACTTTGTCGCTTTCTTGAAGATGATTCGGCGATCTGGTCGGTGGTGCAAAACCAGTTCGTACTACCGCCGCCTCTAGGATAAAACAGCCTCTCTAAAATGAATAACCGATTTGCTTTGCACAAACAAATCAGTGCAGATTTGCACTTTCGAGTTTAACTGCTCGAAGATTTCTGAAAGAATAATTTTTTTTAATTGCGGAGGAAGAGAAAACAGTTTTTTTTTTCTGTGTACCAATCTCGTCTACAACTGATGATAATATATAGACGGGATTAGGGCTGAACGAAAATACTGGTCAGTGGAGGAAAATAGGATCTGCGAAATACTTGGTCAAAAGTTTACCGCTTCATAATAAAAATCGGCTTAGAAATATTTTTGTATTTAAAAAACTGGTTCGAAAAATGCAGTGTTTTCTGGACCAAAAATATAAGTGTCTACACCACATAGCCAACGCCCAATCCCGAACCGAACCGAGCCGAGCCGGGTCGAGTCGAGTCGGTCGTTCGCGCGTGTGTGGTGGTCATGATGCATGGTCTCCCTCCTCACAACAAAGCATGCATTGGGAGCCCAAGGCCCCAACATGACTTCTTAGAAACAAGTATAAATACTTGGTTCTTTCTTATAATCCCATGATGTGGGACTATTCACAAATAGGGGGCATCATAAACTTATTTCATATTTTAAATAATTCATAAAATTTCCAACAATAAGTGTGTTGAAATCAGGATAAAAATTGAACATTTATATAACATGAAGAACGTGGCACCCAATATTCTTCCTAGAAAAATCCATGATATATTGGGCATTAGGGAGTAATTACATTCCAAGATATATAGAATAAATAAAAAGAAGAGAAGATACACCTTGTAAGCGACGTATCATTTCATCTAACTGTATGAACCATAATAAAAAAAAGAGAAGTTGCGCCTTGAAGCAACATATCATCCCATGCAATAGCATGAACCATAATAAAAACATGCAAAACATATATATTTTCTCATCAATGCCATGACCCCTACACGACGAATCCATCTGTCTAGGTGTAACTAGAATGCTATAATTATCATTTGAGAAATAAAATCAAACTACATGTTATTAAATTGTTAGCATTTTTAAAATGGCATACTAAATGAGGAAAATAAGATGATAAACATATTTTCAAAATTAACCCAATTTAAATATTCTGTTTCCGAGTTTAAAATGTTAAGAAGTGGCGTGTCTCATGGAAATATAATTTTCCATTAATTCACATACCTCTTGATTCATTCCACTTGGATTAGTGCAGCTGTTTGTCTTCCATTTTCCATTCAGTGTGTACAGTTTTTGAACTCAAGTCAACTATGGAACAAATATCTATATACCTATAAGCGTTTTTCCATAGGTGAAGGTTGAGATTTACGTAAAGAAGCATAAATAAAGGTGATGGTAATTTGTACTCGATGAAAACCATATATCCAAAAAAGACACCTTCGTAGGTGGAAGAATTTACTTGGTTTGTCTTGAAATTTCAAGAAGCATATAAAACATTGTTTTAGTTATGAAACTTTAAATTCTCCAGGAAATTCAGTGTTATCAATGTGTACCTTTTAAGTTGTACCTTGGTAATATGCATAGCTATAATAATGCATGATGAAAATTGAATTATAGGTTGTCTGTAATTCATTTGCATGCCATAGAAGCTAAATAAACGTTTAAGAAATCAGTCACACACAGACGCACACACAAACAAACACACACACACACACACATACACATATATATATATATGTCTTGTGTAAAATAAATAAATACATGAGATGGACCAATAATATATTAAAAAAGACTGGCATGTTTATGTATGTATACTTTTTTAACTTGACTTCTCAAACACATATAATTTTATAAGTTGACCTGAAATAAGACTTATTTGAATAAAATTACTTCATTTTTTTCCTCTTTAGATGTCCTATATACTACTATTATAGTGACTGGAATCTACTTACTTCTAGCTTTCGCAGCTTCGTAGCTGAATAATTTTTTTTGAACATTTAACACATAATAATTTCGAATGCTAAAGAAAGACGTATTACCATGATTTTTACATAAGGGTAGTCTAATGTAAAAAAAACCAGATAGTGCTTACCTTATCCAAACTTCAGTAACACCCGTCGGAGTTCATGCAGTTGTTGGTAGCACTAAAGATAGTATGATACTCCCTGCATGTTACAACCCCAAATAAGGTGGTTTGTGTTGGAATTGTCCCACATCGGGAATTTGTCTACCTAATCTTCCTTAATATATGAGGAGTTTCCCCTTCACATTGCTAATTGGTTTTGTGATAATAAGGCAGAAACATAAGTAATTTATAGACATATAATTAAGCGTACAAAGAAAATCAGCAACCAAATTAATTGCATGAACATTGCAGAAAATAGTAGTAATTTAAAAAAAAATGTATATGCAAAATTCCATTGACCACGGCTATTTTTATATTTTGGTGGTAAATCTACCATCATCTCTACAGTTCCATCATTCTCTACACATATGTGCATGTAAACATTTAGCCTTTCAAAAACTGCATATTTTTCATGCCTATTTTACTTGAGTGCTTTTGTGCTAATAACAATGGAATGCATCATTTCCTTTACCAATAACAATGGAACAAATGTAATATTCTCTCTAAAGAACATTCTGTGATTCTCTATATTAATTGATTATATCTCCTTAACAGCCAATCCATTCTTACCTTCCAAGCTGAAACAGCCTACAGAAGATCCATATCAGCGATGCCAAGTAAGTCAGTAGCTTCAGTCTTATTAATTAGTTGAAATGTCTCCGTACCAATTTCCTAGGAAGACGAATAATACATTTACATATTCAATTATGAAAGAAGGTAGCTCCAAATATTCGCAACAAGCCACAAATTGCAGGCGATTTGAACATAATCGGAGCAACGACATAGCATTTGTTAGAAACATCTAAGGGGAGAAGAGGAGAATCTCCAAAGCAAGGTCGAAGTGCGGCGGTTGAAGAAACCAAACAGCGATTACTGGTTCGGCAAAGCGAATGGATGATTGTGGTTGTAAAATTGGGGAATGCGTTTTAGGTTGGAGGAAATTGATTTAGGTTTTAGGTTGGAAAAGCGTGGAGGGAAAATAGGCGAAAGAAAATAAATAATAAGAGCCGTGTGACGTTTGGTTCAAAAGTGATGAGACCTATGTTCTTGAACGTTTAGCTAAATAATTTAACATAAAAATTAAAAGATTTAAATATTAAATGTCAATAGAGAATTAAGCAGAAGAGGAAGAACTCCTATAACAAAGAAGAAAGTAAAAAATTCTTCTGTTTATTTTATTTAATAGAGAGTTTTAAGGTGAATAGCTAGAATTTAATTTTGAATAAAATATCCTAAGAGTTTTAAGGTGAGTAAAGAGAATTGAGAGAAGGCTAATTCTATTCATACACTGTAACAACCCGAAAATCTGGGCCAGTTTAAAATTTTTATTTTGGCAATTTTAGCGAATTTTGAATATTTAAAATGAATTATTTTAAATAATATCGACGAGAAATTTGTTTTGAATAGTATTCAAACGAATATATTTATACACGTCGTCGTTAGAATATAAATATTTATATATAATTATAAAAGGAATTGAAAATGGCGCGGTAGTTCGATAATTCGATTTCAAACTTCAATTGAATGTACCGGGTGCAAAACAATCCGGATTTTAATGAAACCAAAAATGATAGGATCTAATTGATAATATCTTTCCAACGAATCCGACAAATCAAAATTTCATAGCGGGAATCAAAAGATATGTCCAGTTGAAAATTCTGAATAGTCGCTATGGAATTCAGGCCCTTAAAAATGAACATTTTGCAAACGACCTCGGATTTCGACGAAACCAGTTTTGTTAGGACCGTATCGTCAATACGAAGCTAGAAAATATTTTTCTGGAATTTTTCTAGTTAGTATGTGACCCCGGTAATTTGAAATGTGCGTTTAAAATTCAATATAGTGATTTAAATGTAAATTTAACGGAAACTGATTGTAACAGTCGAATTGGCTAGCGCAACATATCCCATTGTATTCGGAATGGGGGTAAAATGCTATAGGCGTCAGGCAGTGGGCCTCGTTTAGAGGTCGTATGTGAAAGTCAACTTTTTGAAAAATAAAATAATTAAATTAAAAAAAAATTAAATTTAAATCTTCCCCTTTATTACCCTCTGGCCCCCCCGATTGGATTCATTCGGGAAAAAGAAAAACAAAAAAAAATAAAACCACGACCCTTCCAGCTCGACGCCGTCCTCCAGGCGGAGCTCCGACGCGCCGCCACCTCTGGCGCGGATCCCCCTCCTCCTCCGCTCCCCTACAGCCCCCCCATCCTCCGTTCGAAAACCCCCACAGCCCAAAACCCAATCCCGTCGATCCCATGGTCCCCTGAAACCCTAAGCCGCCGCCGTGATGCACCAACCACCGCCTAGCCGAGCCCCTACCGCACCGTTTCAAGCCATTGACCCCTTCCCCCTTTATACGCTGTAAGTATTTTTATTTATTTTAATTTCTTTCAAATAATCAGTTTTTTTTTAGTCTTATTATAAATCAGTTTTACATGTAGTATGAAATTGATAAGGAAGTAAACGATCTTTATTTATATAGTATAAGATTAAAAATATAATTTTTATATTATAGAAAGGTTAAAAATATGATTTTTACATTGTAGAAAGAAAAAAGATACGATTTTTATATTATATAGATAGTAAAAATATAATCTTTTTATATGTAGCAAAATAAAAATCTGATTTTTCTTACATATATGTTGAATTAAAAATATGATTTTTATATATTGAACTTCGAATTAAAAATATGATTTTTATATATTGAACTTCGAATTAAAAATATGATTTTTATATATTGAACTTCGAATTAAAAATATGATTTTTATATATTGAACTTCGAATTAAAAATTCGATTTTTATATATTGAATAACGAAGTAAAAATGTGATTTTTACATATGTAGTGGCTACGGGCAAAGAAAGTGATATCGGCGAGAACAGTGAAGATTTCCTGCATTGGAAGTGCCGTGAAGTTGGATAGCTATCTGTGAGAATTTCTCACCTTTCAATTTCGTTTTCTAGTAATATATATATACTAGGATGCAGACGGTGCTTAGTAGCACCCGACACAATCGTCCACAGACCATGGACTTGTTTGTTTGATTGCAAAAATTAGTTAGATTATTTGATTGAAATTGAATTGTGTGGTGAAATGAATTGATATGATTGATGTGTGAATGACGTGGGCCTTCACTAGACTGGGGATAAGGCTAGGCCTTGTCCCGTTTCTAGTATCGTGCCGTTATGCCGCCGAAATTTTCTAAAATATGTTAGAAAAATAAAAATGTCATTTATTGAATAAATGAACTGAAAGAAAATTCATGTGTTGGAATAAATATTTTATCGTTAAAAATATAGTTTTTAACGTGAATGTGAATAAAATAAAATATTCATTTACAAACCAGACGGTTTGTTTATGTACACTGATTTGACTGATATTGATTGGGACGATAAATTTTACACATCGCCCAGCAACACAAATAAAATATGTGTTTGATTGTTTGAAACCCCACACGGGTGTTAGGATGAAATTTGAAGTTCACTCATCCTGATTGATTAAATATGTCGATCGATTGATTGACATGCTGTTATAAGCGTTAGATATCTTTATTTGATGCTTATACAGTGTAGTGCACTTTGGTTGATGGTTGATTATTTTTCAATGCTATTATATACATGTGTTGTATGAAAATCCATATAATTAATTTTATATGGTAATTGATTGGGCCTCATTCCAGTTTAGAAATAGAAATATTTGAAATAGAAATATTTGAAATAGAATATTTGAAAATAGAAATTTATGAAGCCGTGTTGATTAGATTGACGCCATTTTGACGTGAACGATATTTATATCGATTTTAATCGATTTCGAAATGAATTGAATTGAAAGTGATTTCGAAATGAATTGAATTGAAAGTGATTTCGAAATGAATTGAATTGAAAGTGATTTCGAAATGAATTGAATTGAAAGTGATTTCGAAATGAATTGAATTGAAAGTGATTTCGAAATGAATTGAATTGAAAGTGATTTCGAAATGAATTGAATTGAAAGTGATTTCGAAATGAATTGAATTGAAAACGATTTCGAAATGAATTGAATTGAAAACGAATTCAAATTGAATTGAAAGCAAATGGAATTGAAAGCAAATTGAAATGAATTCAAATTGAATTGAAATTTGAATTGAATAGAAATGAATTTTAAAACGAATTTATAGAGAAGAATTCAATTTTGCTTGGAATTGAGATGGAAGTTGAAATAGATTTTGAAACGAATTTTAAAACTATTTATATAATTCGTTTTAAATAGAAATCGACGAAGTATATATTATATATATTACATATATATAATATAATGGCCTGAATAGAACGCGCCGCGCCGCGGCAGTTCGTGAATTTCGACCATTTATTTCAAACGGACATTGCGGGAGATCCGACCGTCGGATTCTCCTAAAACCGGAACCGTTGGGTTCGTATCGAAAAGAGCTTTCTAACGAATATTAGAAATTTGAAATCTAACGGTTGGATTTGGAATTATGTCCAAATCAAATTTGAAAAAGGTCGCTGTAAGTGCAGTTCGATGGCCATTGATGGAAATCGACTGTACGGGCCTTGATAAAATTATTAAAAATAGTAATAATTTGTGTAAAATCATAAGAAATGATTTGTGAAGATTTGGGATGAAAAACTTCATGTTTGAAAAGATAAAAATAGATTTTTATCGAAATGAGCTAGTTTTGAAATAGAATTATAATTCTATTTATTTTTAAATGAATAAATTGAATTTGGAAGGGTTTTAAAAATAACCAGAATATCCAATGATTGCATTGGAGTGGAATTGAATCGAAATTGTCTTCGGAATATTTCGATGTTGGAATTCGTGATTATACGGATGTTGATATGGAAATTTGAAAGATATATATTTATATCGTTATTTCCAATACGACATTTGTTAGTCGTGGAATTCGATATTGAATATAAGTCGATATATTTTCTATTCAGAGCCTTGTGTTTAATATCAAATGTGATTTGGGTTTGTCGTGAATGGGGTCTTCACTAACACTGTTCTTGAACCCAGTTGAGAAAAGATTAAATCTTTTTATTTAGATTTAATGAAGTGTACCAATTGAATAACATTTAATTGGAATTGAATCGATATTGATTTTTGGGTTTATCGTGGACAGTGTTTTAAATAACGCTCGTTCTTTAACCCGATAATTAATGAATGTGACTTTGGGTTTATCGTGAACCGTGTTTTAAATGACACGGATTCTTTAACCCAGTTAAAGATTAAAACTAAGTGGAGTTTTAATGAATCTTTAATTAGATTGAAAAGATCGAGAATGGAGTATCACCAGTTTTACTCCAGGCGATAGTTAAATCTTTAATTAGATTTGAACGTGAAATGGTAATTGAATTACCGATAACACCGTGGTGTTAGATATGAAGTACTACAAGTTTTACTACATGGGATGAATAGGTTGGGATTGGGAAAATAAAATAAATGATTACTTCGGTGTGGTTCGCTAATCCCGACTAGTTTGAATTGATATTCAAAGGAGATTAAAGAATAAATTTAAAGAATTTATCTTGGATAAAATTAATGGGAACTTTTCCCAAAGTATAGGAATATTTGAACAAAAGAATATTCTGAATTGGAATGAGGCGTATGTTGTGTTTGTGTAACACTTTTATAATATATACGCGAGTTATTCAGAAAGACCGGGTTTATCCCATTCTGAATAACTGATTCGACGTGGTGTCGAAGTTGAAGACGGTGGTCGAAGACCGGAAGTCTTCACGTCGTTTGGGTGATTACTGATGATCTTGATTGGGCTGTACACCCAAGAAGATGGAAACAGTTTTTGATCGTCCAGACGTACTTGGAGATCGATGGATATGCGAGGTACTAGGTGCCTCCGGTTTCGTTCAGACCCAGAACGGACTTGTAAATGGACTGTGTGTCTGACATTGGATTTTGTCTGTGCGTTTGATTTCTATTAAATATATATCTGTTTGGCGGCGGAGAATTTATTCTCTTGCTTAACGCCCTTCTCTGAGACGTACGAGCTCAGGGGTTATATATTGATGGATATCAAACGCATGGAGTGAATTGCCTGTGTGGCATGCCTAAGTGGCAATTGATCGAGGCTTCTGTTGAAAAGCAAAGTCTTGTGGTGATGATCAAAGCACAGCCTGTGTGGCATAGCTTTGTGTAACGTTGATTCGCGAGCCTCGCACCCCGGTTGTGAACCAAAAACGGGAGAGGACCTCAGGGAGGGCATGCGTTTCTTTCTAGTTAGAAGTGGCGTCAGTGGTTTTACACGCCCTGACGAGTTTGACTTATGTGGTTGTTGCTGTTGTGAGGCGCCTCGGTTATATCGGTTTCGGCCGATGCTTCTGGTCGGCTGACGGACCAGACTTACACCCCATAGGGTGGGGAAACGTAGTGTTCAGGCATAATAATCCACATCGGTGGACCGGCCCTGTCGCTCCAAGGCTTGCCTGCGCGCTTGCCTGAGACACGGACTAGAGCGTCTCAAATCGGTAGAGGACGATCCCTAGCCTCGGTTCATAGATGGAAATCCAACTTCCAAATACGTGACATTTGCGATTTCGATTGTAAACCTATATATGGCGACATAGTGGCATGGGACGCTCATGTCGCCTATGATTGATACTTATGATTTGAAGTTGTTTTATACACTATGCACTTATTATAGTATCAAATGATTTGTTTTAAACGTATCAAGCATTCTTTGGCTGTTATAAGGGAAAACCCTATCCTCGGCTGCGTTGCATTGCGTGATGGGACCTGGGTCTTATAACAGCTTCATTTTTCTTTATTTAGCATTGCGCTGTTTGTTTTATGCACTGGTATTCTTGGGAGGAAACCCGTTCCGTGTTATACGGCGTAGTCCCTTGATTTACCGAACTTTTGAAATAAAGATTAATAACTGTTTTAGTTCTCACACCAGTCCCATGACTGACCTGGAGTTTATTGTTTTAACCTAAACTCTGGGTGCCCTTATTTTGACACGGGCAGCTAGTAGTTTTGGGTTTTGCAGATTTATATTCACAGGATCCTGGTTTACAGCTGGAACGATATCCGGAAAGCTTTGTATCCGTATATCTCATTCTAGTTGTGTATCGTATTATTTTTCCGCTGCTATGTATTTAAATGTAATTTAAATCTCTGATATTTCTGTGTAATATTCATTTATACTCTGTATATTCTTGTAATCTGATGCATTGTTGTAATATACAATGAAACGTTCTTCTGTATGCGTTCTATTTTGTCGTGTTCTCAACGATAGGGCGTTTCGAGCGGTCTGGGTCGGTTTAGCGACTGGTTCGGACCGAACGAAATTCCTTCTCGTCACAGTTGGTATCAGAGCTGTGGTTTACAAAGCTCAGAGAACAAGACACATTAGAAACATATGAAAGAATTCATCAGATATTGGATTAGTAATATCCAACGAGGATGACTCGTTAGAGATGGGGTCGGTAGTATCCTAGAACGAGTGTGAAGAGTATTTTTTTCAAATGAAAACAATTTTTTTTTTTGAAAATTTAAATCAATCACTCGTATTTGATTATCTATTTATATTGAGTTGGACAGTGCAGTATATAAAGATTTTGCGTATACGTCTGATCCACGTGTATTTGAAATTTTAATATATTGGATAGATATAGCATTACACTCTAGTCGCCCGAAGATGGTATTGATGATAGCGATCGCATCATCAACATTTATGTTCGAGTTTCGAAGGTGTGATTTTCTATATATTTCCATTAGACTGGTGTGAGAACCAAAAATTAGATAGGGCCTATTGTTGTGATTTGGTATCAAAAATTTGATTTTTGTATATGTATCAAAATTATCAATTTGAAAAGCTAATCAACTAATTGATTGATGTTTGTGTTGTTTGTTTATTTGTTTGCTAATTTTGAACCATTATGCCTAATTGCATCACATATTGAATTGTATTGAAAATTGGTCGCATTTGCTTGCATATACATATATATCATTGAACAGGTCATAGCAAGGAGGCTAGAGCCAGAGAATAAAATTTGTTTTCCCGACAAATAGGTACATGTTTACTACATAATTTACTGTTTTGTTTGGGTGATGATGATTTTATGAGCCTATTGGCTTTTTTTTTTCTTTTTGAGATCTGAAGGACCGGGGAAGCTATTTGAAATTCCCCGATGCTCCCGGTGCAGGGGAGGTTATGGCGAAATTTTTCGAAAATTTAGGGTGTTAGCCAAATTTTTGAAGTTTTGAAAATTCTCAGAAACTTAAGAGTTGGAGAATGGAAGCCAGATCGAATGTAGAGCTTATTAATCAAACCACTTTCGACTTTGTTCCTTTTCGGGGACGAAAAGTTTTAAGCGGGGGAGATTGTAACAACCCGAAAATCTGGGCCAGTTTAAAATTTTTATTTTGGCAATTTTAGCGAATTTTGAATATTTAAAATGAATTATTTTAAATGATAACGACGAGAAATTTGTTTTGAATAGTATTCAAACGAATATATTTATATACGTCGTCGTTAGAATATAAATATTTATATATAATTATAAAAGGAATTGAAAATGGCGCGGTAGTTCGATAATTCGATTTCAAACTTCAATTGAATGTACCGGGTGCAAAACAATCCGGATTTTAGTGAAACCAAAAGTGATAGGATCTAATTGATAATATCTTTCCAACGAATCCGACAAATCAAAATTTCATAGCGGGAATCAAAAGATATGTCCAGTTGAAAATTCTGAATAGTCGCTATGGAATTCAGGCCCTTAAAAATGGACATTTTGCAAACGACCTCGGATTTCGACGAAACCAGTTTTGTTAGGACCGTATCGTCAATTCGAAGCTAGAAAATATTTTTCTGGAATTTTTCTAGTTAGTATGTGACCCCGGTAATTTGAAATGTGCGTTTAAAATTCAATATAGTGATTTAAATGTAAATTTAACGGAAACTGATTGTAACAGTCGAATTGGCTAGCGCAACATATCCCATTGTATTCGGAATGGGGGTAAAACGCTATAGGCGTCAGGCGGTGGGCCTCGTTTAGAGGTCGTATGTGAAAGTCAACTTTTTGAAAAATAAAATAATTAAATTAAAAAAAAAATTTAAATTTAAATCTTCCCCTTTATTACCCTCTGCCCCCCCCGATTGGATTCATTCGGGAAAAAGAAAAACAAAAAGAAAAAAATAAAAATAAAACCACGGCCCTTCCAGCTCGACGCCGTCCTCCAGGCGGAGCTCCGACGCGCCGCCACCTCTGGCGCGGATGCCCCTCCTCCTCCGCTCCCCTACAGCCCCCCCATCCTCCGTGCGAAAACCCCCACAGCCCAAAACCCAATCCCGTCGATCCCATGGTCCCCTGAAACCCTAAGCCGCCGCCGTGATGCACCAACCACCGCCTAGCCGAGCCCCTACCGCAGCGTTTCAAGCCACTGACCCCTTCCCCCTTTATACGCTATAAGTATTTTTATTTATTTTAATTTCTTTCAAATAATCAGTTTTTTTATTTTAGTCTTATTATAAATCAGTTTTACATGTAGTATTGATAAGGAAGTAAACGATCTTTATTTATATAGTATAAGATTAAAAATATAATTTTTATATTATAGAAAGGTTAAAAATATGATTTTTACATTGTAGTAAGAAAAAAGATACGATTTTTATATTATATAGATAGTAAAAATATAATCTTTTTATATGTAGCAAAATAAAAATCTGATTTTTCTTACATATATGTTGAATTAAAAATATGATTTTTATATATTGAACTTCGAATTAAAAATATGATTTTTATATATTGAACTTCGAATTAAAAATATGATTTTTATATATTGAACTTCGAATTAAAAATATGATTTTTATATATTGAACTTCGAATTAAAAATTCGATTTTTATATATTGAATAACGAAGTAAAAATGTGATTTTTACATATGTAGTGGCTACGGGCAAAGAAAGTGATATCGGCGAGAACAGTGAAGATTTCCTGCATTGGAAGTGCCGTGAAGTTGGATAGCTATCTGTGAGAATTTCTCACCTTTCAATTTCTTTTTCTAGTAATATATATATACTAGGATGCAGACGGTGCTTAGTAGCACCCGACACAATCGTCCACAGACCATGGACTTGTTTGTTTGATTGCAAAAATTAGTTAGATTATTTGATTGAAATTGAATTGTGTAGTGAAATGAATTGATATGATTGATGTGTGAATGGCGTGGGCCTTCACTAGACCGGGGATAAGGCTAGGCCTTGTCCCGTTTCTAGTATCGTGCCGTTATGCCGCCGAAATTTTCTAAAATATGTTAGAAAAATAAAAGTGTCATTTATTGAATAAATGAACTGAAAGAAAATTCATGTGTTGGAATAAATATTTTATCGTTAAAAATATATTTTTTAACGTGAATGTGAATAAAATAAAATATTCATTTACAAACCAGACGGTTTGTTTATGTACACTGATTTGACTAATATTGATTGGGACGATAACTTTTACACATCGCCCAACAGCACAAATAAAATATGTGTTTGATTGTTTGAAACCCCACACGGGTGTTAGGATGAAATTTGAAGTTCACTCATCCTGATTGATTAAATATGTCGATCGATTGATTGACATGCTGTTATAAGCGTTAGATATCTTTATTTGATGCTTATACAGTGTAGTGCACTTTGGTTGATGGTTGATTATTTTTCAATGCTATTATATACATGTGTTGTATGAAAATCCATATAATTAATTTTATATGGTAATTGATTGGGCCTCATTCCAGTTTAGAAATAGAAATATTTGAAATAGAAATATTTGAAATAGAATATTTGAAAATAAAAATTTATGAAGCCGTGTTGATTAGATTGACGCCATTTTGACGTGAACGATATTTATATCGATTTTAATCGATTTCGAAATGAATTGAATTGAAAGTGATTTCGAAATGAGTTGAATTGAAAGTGATTTCGAAATGAATTGAATTGAAAGTGATTTCGAAATGAATTGAATTGAATGTGATTACGAAATGAATTGAATTGAAAGTGATTTCGAAATGAATTGAATTGAAAGTGATTTCGAAATGAATTGAATTGAAAGTGATTTCGAAATGAATTGAATTGAAAGTGATTTCGAAATGAATTGAATTGAAAACGATTTCGAAATGAATTGAATTGAAAACGAATTCAAATTGAATTGAAAGCAAATGGAATTGAAAGCAAATTGAAATGAATTCAAATTGAATTGAAATTTGAATTGAATAGAAATGAATTTTAAAACGAATTTATAGAGAAGAATTCAATTTTGCTTGGAATTGAGATGGAAGTTGAAATAGATTTTGAAACGAATTTTAAAACTATTTATATAATTCGTTTTAAATAGAAATCGACGAAGTATATATTATATATATTACATATATATAATATAATGGCCTGAATAGAACGCGCCGCGCCGCGGCAGTTCGTGAATTTCGACCATTTATTTCAAACGGACATTGCGGGAGATCCGACCGTCGGATTCTCCTAAAACCGGAACCGTTAGGTTCGTATCGAAAAGAGCTTTCTAACGAATATTAGAAATTTGAAATCTAACGGTTGGATTTGGAATTATGTCCAAATCAAATTTGAAAAAGGTCGCTGTAAGTGCAGTTCGATGGCCATTGATGGAAATCGACTGTACGGGCCTTGATAAAATTATTAAAAATAGTAATAATTTGTGTAAAATCATAAGAAATGATTTGTGAAGATTTGGGATGAAAAACTTCATGTTTGAAAAGATAAAAATAGATTTTTATCGAAATGAGCTAGTTTTGAAATAGAATTATAATTCTATTTATTTTTAAATGAATAAATTGAATTTGGAAGGGTTTTAAAAATAACCAGAATATCCAATGATTGCATTGGAGTGGAATTGAATCGAAATTGTCTTCGGAATATTTCGATGTTGGAATTCGTGATTATACGGATGTTGATATGGAAATTTGAAAGATATATATTTATATCGTTATTTCCAATACGACATTTGTTAGTCGTGGAATTCGATATTGAATATAAGTCGATATATTTTCTATTCAGAGCCTTGTGTTTAATATCAAATGTGATTTGGGTTTGTCGTGAATGGGGTCTTCACTAACACTGTTCTTGAACCCAGTTGAGAAAAGATTAAATCTTTTTATTTAGATTTAATGAAGTGTACCAACTGAATAACATTTAATTGGAATTGAATCGATATTGATTTTTGGGTTTATCGTGGACAGTGTTTTAAATAACGCTCGTTCTTTAACCCGATAATTAATGAATGTGACTTTGGGTTTATCGTGAACCGTGTTTTAAATGACACGGATTCTTTAACCCAGTTAAAGATTAAAACTAAGTGGAGTTTTAATGAATCTTTAATTAGATTGAAAAGATCGAGAATGGAGTATCACCAGTTTTACTCCAGGCGATAGTTAAATCTTTAATTAGATTTGAACTTGAAATGGTAATTGAATTACCGATAACACTGTGGTGTTAGATATGAAGTACTACCAGTTTTACTTCATGGGATGAATAGGTTGGGATTGGGAAAATAAAATAAATGATTACTTCGGTGTGGTTCGCTAATCCCGACTAGTTTGAATTGATATTCAAAGGAGATTAAAGAATAAATTTAAAGAATTTATCTTGGATAAAATTAATGGGAACTATTCCCAAAGTATAGGAATATTTGAATAAAAGAATATTCTGAATTGGAATGAGGCGTATGTTGTGTTTGTGTAACACTTTTATAATATATATAAGCGAGTTATTCAGAAAGACCGGGTTTATCCCATTCTGAATAACTGATTCGACGTGGTGTCGAAGTTGAAGACGGTGGTCGAAGACCGGAAGTCTTCACGTCGTTTGGGTGATTACTGATGATCTTGATTGGGCTGTACACCCAAGAAGATGGAAACAGTTTTTGATCGTCCAGACGTACTTGGAGATCGATGGATATGCGAGGTACTAGGTGCCTCCGGTTTCGTTCAGACCCAGAACGGACTTGTAAATGGACTGTGTGTCTGACATTGGATTTTTGTCTGTGCGTTTGATTTCTATTAAATATATATCTGTTTGGCGGCGGAGAATTTATTCTCTTGCTTAACGCCCTTCTCTGAGACGTACGAGCTCAGGGGTTATATATTGCTGGATATCAAACGCATGGAGTGAATTGCCTGTGTGGCATGCCTAAGTGGCAATTGATCGAGGCTTCTGTTGAAAAGCAAAGTCTTGTGGTGATGATCAAAGCACAGCCTGTGTGGCATAGCTTTGTGTAACGTTGATTCGCGAGCCTCGCACCCCGGTTGTGAACCAAAAATGGGAGAGGACCTCAGGGAGGGCATGCGTTTCTTTCTAGTTAGAAGTGGCGTCAGTGGTTTTACACGCCCTGACGAGTTTGACTTATGTGGTTGTTGCTGTTGCGAGGCGCCTCAGTTATATCGGTTTCGGACGATGCTTCTGGTCGGCTGACGGACCAGACTTACACCCCATAGGGTGGGGAAACGTAGTGTTCAGGCATAATAATCCACATCGGTGGACCGGCCCTGTCGCTCCAAGGCTTGCCTGCGCGCTTGCCTGAGACACGGACTAGAGCGTCTCAAATCGGTAGAGGACGATCCCTAGCCTCGGTTCATAGATGGAAATCCAACTTCCAAATACGTGACATTTGCGATTTCGATTGTAAACCTATATATGGCGACATAGTGGCATGGGACGCTCATGTCGCCTATGATTGATACTTATGATTTGAAGTTGTTTTATACACTATGCACTTATTATAGTATCAAATGATTTGTTTTAAACGTATCAAGCATTCTTTGGCTGTTATAAGGGAAAACCCTATCCTCGGCTGCGTTGCATTGTGTGATGGGACCTGGGTCTTATAACAGCTTCATTTTTCTTTATTTAGCATTGCGCTATTTGTTTTATGCACTGGTATTCTTGGGAGGAAACCCGTTCCGTGTTATACGGCGTGGTCCCTTGATTTACCGAACTTTTGAAATAAAGATTAATAACTGTTTTAGTTCTCACACCAGTCCCATGACTGACCTGGAGTTTATTGTTTTAACCTAAACTCTGGGTGCCCTTATTTTCACACGGGCAGCTAGTAGTTTTGGGTTTTGCAGATTTATATTCACAGGATCCTGGTTTACAGCTGGAACGATATCCGGAAAGCTTTGTATCCGTATATCTCATTCTAGTTGTGTATCGTATTATTTTTCCGCTGCTATGTATTTAAATGTAATTTAAATCTCTGATATTTCTGTGTAATATTCATTTATACTCTGTATATTCTTGTAATCTGATGCATTGTTGTAATATACAATGAAACGTTCTTCTGTATGCGTTCTATTTTGTCGTGTTCTCAACGATAGGGCGTTTCGAGCGGTCTGGGTCGGTTTAGCGACTGGTTCGGACCGAACGAAATTCCTTCTCGTCACATACACCTATAATTTCTTAACACACACCGTAAAATAAAATAAAATAGCATACACCAAAAATTCTTTTCATACACCATGTCTTTCACAAAATTACCCTTTTATATTTTCATCACCTTTCCTCTTTAATCTTAAAACTAAATTACATAAAAATGGGTATTCAATTGCAATATATTTATCTAAATTAAAAAAAGATTTATTTTTTAACACTAATATTTTAAATTATTTAATTGTTTTATTTTTAAATCACTTTTAATTTTAGACGATTGAACATACTTGCATTAGATTTGAATGAAAGATTGAAGAAGTTAGTATTCTGGATAAACTAATTTCAGTAGTTATTTTTAAATTTTATATTTTATTAAAGCGAAAACTATTAAAATTGACTATATATAAATGTTGCTTGTAATAATCAATATGAGTATACTTTAATCCTCAAAATAAATATAAATTTAATTTAACCACTAATATAAATTAATTTGCTAACTTTACAAGGGAAATAATATCGAGTTACATAATGCAAACAAGGGTGAATTGTGTATATTTTCATTCTTTAATATTGATTCTTTTTTAATAAGGTCATTTTGGTCTGAAATTTTATTTAAAATCTCACGGTGTAAGTAAAGCGCGGTGTCCAAATAGAATTTGCCTTGAGAGAATCAAGGTGAATAGAGAGAATTGAGAGAATAATCGAAGTCGGGTTTTTTCCATTCAGACCTAGACCTCTATGTCGATCTATCGACAATCATCCCACTAACCGAGTTTTTCAACGAAGTTGCAGGCTCCAATTGATGGCAAACATGGAAATCGTGAGCCTCTCGATATCAATTCAAACACATATAACCTCACACAGTTTCTTTTGGTAGACCGCAAGATGCAACAATCGACTTTGAGAAGCAGTCAAATTAGGGCAGGCGTCGTGGAAATTTAGGCAAACTAGGTCAAAGTAAAGGCAGCCTGGAAATTCTGGGTTAAAGCCGATCTGGGAGGAGAAAAACTGGTGAAGTCTATGCTTAAAGTGTTCGCATTTTTACTGTACTCATGTGCGTGGAAATGTCGGGACCACGAGTTACAGGAAGGAGAAGCTCGATGCTTCCAATTTAGGGTATCAAGATGAAACTAGTAAGATGAAGGTTGGGATGAGGTGATGTAGTGGAATGGGGTTCGAAATAGTTAACTGGCGAAGACAAATTTAGTAAGATAATTAAATTTATTTAATTTAATTTTGGTTGCTAAATTTAATTTATCGGTTCCTTATAAATCTTGTATTTAACTAATACAAAGTTCTGAAATCTTGAAAACAAGATGGGTTGGTCTGTGAGTACGATTTTTTCAAGCTAGAAGTGATGAGAAATTTTTCAAAGTTAGCGAGAAGCTTTTAAATTTGATCGAACATGGTTCGATTTAATTTAAAAGCTAGAACGGGTTGCAATTAAAATTCAGGTGAGTAAATCTCACTCATATTTTTATTTAGAATTATTTTATTCGTTAAAAATAATTGTTTGTTGGTTGTTTGGATGCGTTTAATTATTTTTGTGGCTAATAAATATATTAGTTATTTAGGCTTGGTGTTTGTGGCTATTATATATATATATATATATATATATATATTGGTGGTTGGATTTTCACAGTATCATTAGAGGATGCCCGCAACATCATTAGCGGATGACACTATACGCCCCATAATATGACAATGGATGACCTTGTATGCCGCGATATCCTGTCTCGAAGCAGGATGGGTATTATTTATGTTGGCTAACGTCTGTGGATGATGGGAAACAGGTTGGAGGGATCAAAATGGATTCCTCAAAATTTTTTTTCATATATATTATCGTATGTGATGTGTTAGAAAACCTATGGTTGATAATTGGATGGTTTTGATTGGTTGAATGTCACTGAGCCTAAATGTTAATTATAAAGATATCCTAAAAAGGGGTTTTGAGATCTAAAAACGGAAAATTCTATTCTCTGAAAATAGAATTTGAATTTCGAATGGGCTATGAAATATTAACTTGTTTTGAATACTAGAAACAAGTAAAGAAATTTATAAACGATGTTTATAAATTAAAATAACGCGGGAGTTGAAGTGAATTTATAAATGATGTTTATAAATTAAATAATGTGGGGAATTTAAGTGAATTTATAAACGATGTTTATAAATGAAGGTGAAAAATTATCATTTGGATAATTTAAATATTTAAAATTCAAATATGAATTTAAATGAGAATTGGGAATCATGTTATAAAGGGAAATAATGAAATTTATTCCGATGTTTGGAATATAAATTGTGTTAAAAATAAATCCAAACAGATTTATGATATATATTCGACTATGTCGGATTTATTAGAAATAAATTATTTCCAGAATGGGTGTTTAAATTGTATTAGATTGAAAATGAAATAAAATATGAATATTGATTATTTATTTATATATAAGTTATACAAATAAAATATTTCAAAGAAAGAATCGGGTTTTAAATAGAATTGAATAGAACTTGTTTTAATATATAAAACAAGTAAATTTATAAATGATGTTTATAAATGTAGTGAATTAATTATCAACTGATAATTTGAAGTTTTAAATTCAAGTATGAATTTAAAAATATAATTGGAAATCATTCCGAAAAAGGAACGAAGGTTTTTTTTATTTTGGAATTCGGAATATAAAAATAAATTGAGTTTCAAATGGATTTTGAAATTAAACCTATTAAAATTAAAAAACCAGGAAGTTAAAATTTAAAAATTATTTATAAATAAAGTAAGATAATTGTCGTGGGATAATTTGGAATTTTAAATTCAAGTATGAATTCAAAAGTGAATTGGAAAACGTGTTGAAATAAAGAATGATTGATATTATTCTGGAGTTCGGAATATAAACTGAATTGAGAAAATACAATGGATTTATAACTAAAATTCGATTATATCGAATTTTATAAATAATTTATTCATAAAGGAAATGGGAATTTAATATAGAAGGTTGAGATGTAAATAAATAATAGAGTTGTGAAATAATCGACGATTAGAGATAATCAGAAATATTAAAGTTAGAATTGGAGAGCCAGTTTAAATTATATTTAAAATATATCTGAACGGAGTTGTAATTGTTAATAATGAAGTTTAAACGTTTACGTTTAAATATAATTACAAGAACTCGCCGCAGTGTGGTAGTTCGTAATTTGACATTTCAAACTTCAATTGAGTATACACAACTCAGTTTAAGTCAGGATTCTTTGAAATAAGAATTGTCAGGACTGATGTGATAATTGTTTTCTAATGAAAGAGAAAAAATTTGGGTTTTGCCTTATAGATTTTGAGTTATGTCAAAATCAAATTTCCAGAAAAATTGCGCCATAACCATTATAAAACCATAACAGTTTATTTAAATTAATATAAGGATTTTAAGTAAATAAAATCCGAATTTCCATTAGAAAAATCCAGATTTGAGTTATAAAATATATCTGAACTCAAGTGGAGTAATGAACTGACTTTTGAAACAAAAATCAGATTTTTAATTTATTGAATAGAATTAACTAACTTGAAGAATAATTAGTTAATCGAGTTTTGAATCGAAATTAGGCATTGGATAAGTAAATGGGGTTTATGAATTTATATTCGAAATAGAATATGAGAGTTAAGTTGAAAATGGAATTAGATTAGGTTTTAAGTAAATTAAACATATATCTGAACGTGTTATGTTCAAATAAAAAGTGATTAACGGATCTGACAATGTGGCATTCAAAGTGATTATGCTATCAATGAAAAGTAAGTAAGCGTAGCCTCAGGTCTCAACAACTGGGAAATGACAAAAATCGAGCACGCAACATGGCTAAGTGGATAGCTCCCAAGTGGGGTATATTATCACCTATATAGAGAAATTCATTTCATTCTTTATTCTATTCGATGTTGTCCATTGGGGAAAACGGTTGTTGTAACACCCCACCTCCGCCAGGGTGACTCTTGCAAGCACTCTGACTTTGGAGGGGCGTTTGAATCAGGTAAACATGCATAATGATATATCAAGGCAGAACAAGAACATATGTATATATGTAAACAGAGTAAATAACATAGATAAAACATCGGAAGATTTCAAACCATTTCAAAACAAGTCTGGTACAACATAATGTCAACTTTCCAAATAAACAAGTCTAGATAAAACAACATCAACTGACAAACTGAAATACATAAGTGCTATCCCCAAAATAAGTGAGAACCATAGCTAGCTTCATGTCGAAAACGTACATGAGCTGAAATCCCATAAGCAAGCAATCCAAAATCCAAGCTAGGCTCCAGTATTCCCTCCCCGAGAACCTGGGGGGGAAACGGAAGAAAAGAGGCGAAAGAAAACAGGTCAGTCAAAAAGACTGAGTAAGCCCTACCACAATCAATGTAAACTGATAAAGTTAACTGGCATGAGCAGCAGGGATGAATATAAGGATAAATACATACTAGCATGATGATTAACTAACAAGGTAGATAAAGGTGTCATCGCATAATCAGGATTAAGGTTTTGCACCACAGGTGTACTAGCAAACTAACATGACTTGAATAAACAAGTATTGATCCCTTGGCCCAAGCTTTGGCCCAATAACATGAAGTGACCCTCATACGAGGTCCAATAACATGAAGTGACCCTAACACGAGGTCCAATAACATGAAGTGACCCTAACACGAGGTCCAATAACATGAAGTGACCCTAACACGAGGTCCAATAACATGAAGTGACCCTAACACGAGGTCCAACCCAAACGGTCTAGTCGATCGGCTCCCTAAGCCTAACTCGTCACGTGTTGGTGTCAATACGGCCCAAACATGATTGTAGTCGAACTGTGCCGGGTCCACCCTTCGGGTGTATCAAGCCCTAGGGTGTCAACCCCTGGACACCATGAACATGAGTGCACAGTCTCGATCTACTGGTACCCGTGCATGTTTTCTCCGGCTACGGACTATGTGCACGACCAGAGTCCGCCCGGAACTACACCGGCGTACCACCCTGCCGTCGTTTATTGGTCGCTTACCTCCAGTCCAGTAATCGTGCCCCCACCCTAGCCTAGTCCCTAGGGTCATGATGATATAAACTAGGGATTACTACTGGAGTGGACCGCAATTGCTAGGATTTTTCTAGTGGGTTAAGTACGGTTTAACCCCTTTACTAATCATGGATTAACTTGGTTAAGTGTAACGATGAGTTCACGACTTAACCCCGATTAATCTACCAAGCCCAAATTGGTTAAGTATTAAATGGACCATGACTTAACCCTAATCATGAGGCATTAATTAATTAATGCGCCTTAACCTCTCACATTAGACTTTGTTGTGGTTACTAGTTAAGCCGGGCGGGTCCGGGTAGCTTTACACCACAACTTGGTCTAACCTCGGGTCCAAGGTACAACATGGCCAACTTCTCACATTGGGTCCTATTGTTTGTAGCAACTAGTTAAGCCGGTCGGTTCCGGGTAGGTTTACGCTACAAACTCAACCCAACCTCGAGTTGGTCACACTTATCTTTCCTAAGTGTCATGTCCATCATGTTTCCAAAACACATTACAAGTTTTCAAGCAATTGGGTAGACCTAACTTAATAGGTAAATTCCCAATGGGTAGACCTAACTTAATAGGTAAATTCCCAAGCTTGTGTTTTTATGTCTTTTTAGTTTACCCAACCCCAAACGCAATCCCATCGCTTACATATCGCAATAGCGCATAAAGGATAGAAAGAGGGAACTTGGCATAATCATGACATAAAAGTGTTGAAGCCACAAGTTCAACATGGTGGCATATGAAATGTTCATGTGTTCATACCCTTGCATATTCCATCTTTAGGCCCCAAAAGCATGCATAAAACCAAACTTGGCATATTGGTGATACATGGTGCTAAATGACATGTAGAAATGGCCATAAGTTCGCATTTAGCCTCACATGCAAGTTATCACAAGAGATATGATAACTTACATGTTGCCAAAATGCAACCTTTAGCATAAAGCTTGAAGCTTTATGTTCACATACTCAAGATAAGCTTACATAACATGATAACATGAACAAGATGGTCATCCCAAACTTGCATAACATACTTGCATATCATAACATGGCATACTTGCATAGCATAACATGGTAAACTTGCATAACATGACATGATGAACTTGCATATCATAGCATGATATACTTGCATAACATAACTTGGCAACTTGCATATAAACTTGCATAACATGACTTGCATATCATATGACAAACTTGCATATCAAACTTGCATAACATAACTTGATGAACTTGCATAACACATCATAGTAAACTTGCATATCACATCATAGTAAACTTGCATATCATACATTTAACTTTAGAGCTCAAGTATGAAAGTAGAATAGGGCTTACTATGCTTAGGAAATATGACAAAGCCCTTATGCAACCAATTAGACCCAAAATGCAAGCTCTAACATAAAAACCCTTGAGCCAAAATGATCAAAACTCTTTCTTTATGATGTAAATATGGAAACTTGACTTGAATGCAAGCTAATGATGCTCATACAAGTTTGAAAACACTTGTATGCATGGAAAATCACTTAGAAATTTACTTAGGAATTTTATGAAGAGAGTGGAGGCCATGAGAGGATTGATTTTGCCATAGTTTAGTTGCTAGAATGAATAATGATGATTTAGGGTAGGTTAGGGTCTTATTTATAGATTAGGCAAGTGTTTTAGGCCATAGGATTAAACCCTAGTTCCAATCTCAGCCCTCAAAACCGAATCTGGCCCCCAAGCTCAACACAAACCCAAGATGGTGCACCAGGCTAAACAGCCCGGCTGGACCAAGTCGACAGGGCCGTCGACTTAGGTCCAACCAAGTCGACTCCCAAGTCGACAGGGCTGTCGACTTGGGTACTTTGGCGGGAATTTTCCCGCCTGGCCCAAACTGGCCCAAATTTCCAAATTCAAACTTGAATTTGAAATCTGTTTTTACTTTGGAATTTTCTGAAAACTTCGTTGGGCCTTAATCGGGTCATACGGACTCCGATTTTCGAAAACTCGGACTCTATTTCGCGTATTTTTCCGAGACGAACGCAATGGCATAGCCCGTTTCCCTTGATTCAGATTTATAAATTAAATTCTTCCTCCATTTACGTTATAACAGGTTATTGAAAATACGGGTTGTTACATTCTCCCCTCCTTAAAGGATTTCGTCCCCGAAATCTTCAAGTTAGGAAGAACATATCCTACCATCCAATCATCCATCTACTCAAAATATCATCCACGAGCAATCATTGTCCTTACAAGATTCTAAATGTTGTATGAACATATGAAAAGGTGTGTGTATATGTACTTATCTAATGCAAATATCATCAATGCAAATTATGTTAGTGAAATGAATCCATATGTATGCAATTCCTAACATAATGTATAACATCTATATGTGTGCACATAACATACATCCATATGCAACATCCATGTGATAACACCAAAACTTTTCATCCATGAATAAGCATAAACACTCATGCATATGCAATATGAGGAGTGTGTGAGCCGATCTAGTGCCTAACGTGTATAATGCATCCACGAGTAACCACTTGCAAACACTTGCAACCATCAAGCATAACATGTTTCAAACACATGTTTCATCCAAAGGGTTTCTACCTAAGGTTCTCATGACAAGATTAACACGATAAACTAGATAAACATGGATAGCAAAGAGAAATATATGCTAACAAAGAAAAGAGATTGAGAGTGTACCCTCAAAAAGGAATGGATAAAGCCCACGCATCTTCTCCTCGGTTTCCATAGTTGCGTCTTCTTCGGCTTCACCCCATTGAACCTTCACCAACTTTACCTCTCGATTCCTTAGCTTCTTGGTCTCCGTCCCCAAGATACGAATCGGAGCTCTCCTCAAGGTAGCCTCTTTCTCCACTTCCACATCTTCCAAAACACTTGGCTCAACAACCTCTGCTGATTCATGTAAACACTTCCGGAGATGCGAGACATGAAAAACAACGTGTACTCCGGCAAGCTTCTCGGGCAACTCCACTCTATAAGCCATCTGCCCGATCCTCTCTATAATAGGGAATGGTCCAACAAACCTCGGTGCTAACTTCCCAACGGCTCCAAATCGGACCACATTCCGCAAAGGAGAAACCTTCACGAAAACCATATCCCCAACATCAAACTCCAAATCAGTTCTTCGCTTATCAGCATAGGATTTCTGTCGGTCTTGGGCCGCTTTCATCCGTCTCCGAATCAACTCGATCTTCTCGGATGTATCTCTGATCATATCAGGCCCAAGTATAAGCTCATCTGTAGTCTCCCACCAACATGTAGGCGACTTGCACGGCCTCCCATATAAAGCTTCGAATGGTGCCATCCCTATGCTTGCCTGATAACTGTTATTATATGCAAACTCAACAAGAGGAAGATGGTCTTCCCAAGTACCACCAAAATCCAGAATACAATGCCTCAACAGATCCTCGAGTACCCTATTCACACTTTTGGTTTGACCGTCCGTCTGTGGGTGATAAGTCGTACTTAGATTCAACCTTGTGCCCATAGCTTCTTGCAAGCTATTCCAGAACTGATTTGTAAAGATTGGGTCACGGTCACTGACTATACTAGAAGGGACTCCATGAAGTCTCACAATCTCACGAAGATATACAGACGCTAGCCCAGATGCGGTTCTCTTGCTCTTCACCGGAATGAAATGAGCACTCTTCGTAAGTCTATCCACAATAACCCAAATGCTCGTATTCCCTTTCCTTGACCTTGGTAGCCCATCGATAAAATCCATGGAAATACTCTCCCACTTCCATAGTGGAACGTCTAGAGGATGCAATAGCCCACCGGGCTTCTTCGACTCGGCCTTAACTTGTTGGCACAACATGCACCTTGGGACAAACTCGGCCACCTCCTCGGGTGATGTGCATCTTCAAGAACCTTCTTTCTCTCATCGCGTCTTAGCCATCCCTTGTCATCTATAGCGAGGTATCTTAACATCTCGTCTCGAATCAACTTGTTCATGATCTCGACTAACTGCGGGTCTTCTTTCTGCGAAGTCCCTACTTGATCCAGAAGGGTAGGTCTAAGTTCAAGGGACGCTAACTAATTAATTAAACTGAGAGAACTTCTTACTTCACTTGTCCTCGTCGGAGCTTTCCGGTCTTGAACCGCGACCACTTTAGCGGGATCCACTGCTAAGCCTTGCTTAGAAACTATGTGCCCAAGAAATCTAACTTCTCTTCTCCAAAATGACCTTTGGAGGACTTGGCTTCCAACTGATGCGCTCTAAGCGTATCCATCACCTCCACGAGATGCCTTGCGTGCTCTTCCTCATCCTTTGAGAGGATCATAATATCATCTACGAAGACTACCACAAACTCGTTCAGGAACTCCCTAGGCACCCTACTCATCAAGTCCACGAAGTAGGCGGGTGCATTAGTCAAGCCGAACGGCATGACAAGCCATTCGAAGAATCCATCTGGAGTTCTGAACGCAGTCTTGTCTATACTATCCTCAGCTACCCTGAGCTGAGGGAATCCAGTAGCAAGAGAAAACAGGTGCTCCTACAAGCTGATCGAACAAATCATCGATCCTTGGTAACGGTTGTTTATTCTCTTTAACTCACGATAATCAAGACACGGGTGAAGTGTACTGTCCATATTAGTAGTGAATACTACTAGAGCACCTTCCTCGGAAATGCTTCATCGAATGAAGTTCTTCTCAAACAACTCCTTCACTTGCTTACTTAGCTCCCGCCTTACGGGACCATGTGCCTTACCGGCCACGAACTATCTTGGCATTATCGACCAGATAAATGCGGAAATCTATCTCTCGTTTAGGGGTAACCCCCTTCACTTCACCCAAGATATCAGGATATTCTCGGACCACCCTCACCGATTGCAAACTATCGATAGACGAGTTGAGGGATTCAAGATAACACAACATGACGGGACTCATAGGGTTACTAGAAATTTTTAGGGTATTACCGAGGCGAGTCATAAGCCTCACAACCCTATGCTCAAAAATCAAGGATGGCTCCACAACTGGACAACCCATCCATGCCCAAAATCAACCCATACCCCATGAAACCGAGAATATAAACATCACACGAGAACTCTATACTAAGATAGAGATTTTCAGATCCACGTAGATAATAGACAAATGGGCGGAACCCCCAATTGGATTTGAAACACACACGGGATCACTAACTAGACTAGTACTTAGATGCAAACTATCAACAAGATCAGATGAGATAAAGCTATGCGATGCACCAGAATCAAACAAGGTACGAACAGGAAAATCAGAAATGTAAACAAGACTTTAAACAGAAATACTACATCGATCGGGAACTGGAGCGGCATTGAGAGCATGAACTTGCCCTCCTGAAGGTCCAGCACGCTGAGTCTAACCCTGGCCTTGCCCTCGCTTCTTCGGGCAATCCCTAGTGAAGTGTCCCATTTTTCCACAGTTAAAGCAAGTGCCTTTCCTTTTCCTGCAATCCTTGTTTAGATGAGTCGAGCTTCCACAAGTAAAGCACTTCTTTTCCTTCTTATCTTCTGACTTCTCCTTCTTCTTGTCACTCCTATTCTCTTCATTGAGTAGGGCCATATTCACCAAGCTCTCGAAAGTTGCCCCCAAGGGTATATGAGTCATGGCTAAACCATGTAATGGCTCGTTTAATCCTAGAGCAAAATATAGGGCCTTCTTCGGAGTTGTGTTAACCAAGTCCAAACCGACCCGAGCCGGCTGATTAAACTTATCTATGTATTCTCTACTAGTCATGTCGCCTTGCTTCAGTGATAGGAACCTTAGTCCAAACTTTCCCCGAAAGTCACCCCAAGTCTCAATTGGCCTAGTAGCGGTGGTGACCACCCACCAACGTGCAGCTTCTTCCTTTAGCAACCATACTGCTAATAAAACTTTCCTACGGTCACCTATATCAAAGAATGCAAAAAGATCTTCGGTTTCTTTCAACCAATTCCTTGCCTCTACATAAGTCTCGGTTCCAAAGAAATTCTTGCAACCCATCGGCTTAAAATCTTGGCAAATCTTCGCGAAGTCAGTTTGAGGATGCTGAGGGGAAGGAGGAAGAGGAACCTCAGCGATAGGAGGAGGAGGAACATTAACTACCGGAGGAGGAGGAGGAACATCTGCGGGGCCGGCTTCGGTCGCCCTAGCCTCCAAAAGTCTCCTATACCAAACAGGTACGTGTACTCCCTCCGGAATGGCAAAGTTATCGGCCATACTGAAAACGAAGAAAAAGACAGATTCAGAATAGAGAAAAACGAAGGGATTTTGCTAATGGCTTTTTGGGGAATAGCCTTTAAAATAAACTAGATTTTTCTTTGGAAAATACTTTATACTTGGTTTTGAAAATAGTTTTCCAAAAGTTTTAAAAACCTTTTTGTTCCTTCTCGTAAATCATATGCTCTGATACCAAATGTAACACCCCACCTCCGCCAGGGTGACTCTTGCAAGCACTCTGACTTTAGAGGGGCGTTTGAATCAGGTAAACATGCATAATGATATATCAAGGCAGAACAAGAACATATGTATATATGTAAACAGAGTAAATAACATAGATAAAACAGCGGAAGATTTCAAACCATTTCAAAACAAGTCTGGTACAACATAATGTCAACTTTCCAAATAAACAAGTCTAGATAAAACAACATCAACTGACAAACTGAAATACATAAGTGCTATCCCCAAAATAAGTGAGAACCATAGCTAGCTTCATGTCGAAAACGTACATGAGCTGAAATCCCACAAGCAAGCAATCCAAAATCCAAGCTAGGCTCCAGTATTCCCTCCCTGAGAACCTGGGGGGGGGGGGGGGGAACGGAAGAAAAGAGGCGAAAGAAAACAGGTCAGTCAAAAAGACAGAGAAAGCCCTACTACAATCAATGTAAACTGATAAAGTTAACTGGCATGAGCAGCAGGGATGAATATAAGGATAACTACATATTAGCATGATGATTAACTAACAAGGTAGATAAAGGTGTCATCGCATAATCGGGATTAAGGTTTTGCACCATAGATGTACTAGCAAACTAACATGACTTGAATAAACAAGTATTGATCCCTTGGCCCAAGCTTTGGCCCAATAACATGAAGTGACCCTCATACGAGGTCCAATAACATGAAGTGACCCTAACACGAGGTCCAATAACATGAAGTGACCCTAACACGAGGTCCAATAACATGAAGTGACCCTAACACGAGGTCCAATAACATGAAGTGACCCTAACACGAGGTCCAATAACATGAAGTGACCCTAACACGAGGTCCAATAACATGAAGTGACCCTAACACGAGGTCCAACCCAAACAGTCTAGTCGATCGGCTCCCTAAGCCTAACTCGTCACGTGTTGGTGTCAATACGGCCCAAACATGATTGTAGTCGAACTGTGCCGGGTCCACCCTTCGGGTGTATCAAGCCCTAGGGTGTCAACCCCTGGACACCATGAACATGAGTGCACAGTCTCGATCTACTGGTACCCGTGCATGTTTTCTCCGGCTACGGACTATGTGCACGAGCAAAGTCCGCCCGGAACTACACCGGCGTACCACCCTGCCGTCGTTTATTGGTCGCTTACCTCCAGTCCAGTAATCGTGCCGTCACCCTAGCCTAGTCCCTAGGGTCATGATGATAAAAACTAGGGATTACTGCCGGAGTGGACCCCCATTGCTAGGATTTTTCTAGTGGGTTAAGTACGGTTTAACCCCTTTACTAATCATGGATTAACTTGGTTAAGTGTAACGATGAGTTCACGACTTAACCCCGATTAATCTACCAAGCCCAAATTGGTTAAGTATTAAATGGATCATGACTTAACCCTAATCATGAGGCATTAATTAATTAGTGCGCCTTAACCTCTCACATTAGACTTTGTTGTGGTTACTAGTTAAGCCGGGCGGGTCCGGGTAGCTTTACACCACAACTTGGTCTAACCTCGGGTCCAAGGTACAATATGGCCAACTTCTCACATTGGGTCCTATTGTTTGTAGCAACTAGTTAAGCCGGTCGGTTCCGGGTAGGTTTACGCTACAAACTCAACCCAACCTCGAGTTGGTCACACTTATCTTTTCTAAGTGTCATGTCCATCATGTTTCCAAAACACATTACAAGTTTTCAAGCAATTGGGTAGACCTAACTTAATAGGTAAATTCCCAATGGGTAGACCTAACTTAATAGGTAAATTCCCAAGCTTGTGTTTTTATGTCTTTTTAGTTTACCCAACCCCAAACGCAATCCCATCGCTTACATATCGCAATAGCGCATAAAGGATAGAAAGAGGGAACTTGGCATAATCATGACATAAAAGTGTTGAAGCCACAAGTTCAACATGGTGGCATATGAAATGTTCATGTGTTCATACCCTTGCATATTCCATCTTTAGGCCCCAAAAGCATGCATAAAACCAAACTTGGCATATTGGTGATACATGGTGCTAAATGACATGTAGAAATGGCCATAAGTTCGCATTTAGCCTCACATGCAAGTTATCACAAGAGATATGATAACTTACATGTTGCCAAAATGCAACCTTTAGCATAAAGCTTGAAGCTTTATGTTCACATACTCAAGATAAGCTTGCATAACATGATAACATGAACAAGGTGGTAATCCCAAACTTGCATAACATACTTGCATATCATAACATGGCATACTTGCATAGCATAACATGGTAAACTTGCATAACATGACATGATGAACTTGCATATCATAGCATGATATACTTGCATAACATAACTTGGCAACTTGCATATAAACTTGCATAACATGACTTGCATATCATATGACAAACTTGCATATCAAACTTGCATAACATAACTTGATGAACTTGCATAACACATCATAGTAAACTTGCATATCACATCATAGTAAACTTGCATATCATACATTTAACTTTAGAGTTCAAGTATGAAAGTAGAATAGGGCTTAATGTGCTTAGGAAATATGACAAAGCCCTTATGCAACCAATTAGACCCAAAATGCACGCTCTAACATAAAAACCCTTGAGCCAAAATGATCAAAACTCTTTCTTTATGATGTAAATATGGAAACTTGACTTGAATGCAAGCTAATGATGCTCATACAAGTTTGAAAACACTTGTATGCATGGAAAATAACTTAGAAATTTATTTAGGAATTTTATGAAGAGAGTGGAGGCCATGAGAGGATTGATTTTGCCATAGTTTAGTTGCTAGAATGAATAATGATGATTTTGGGTAGGTTAGGGTCTTATTTATAGATTAGGCAAGTGTTTTAGGCCATAGGATTAAACCCTAGTTCCAATCTCAGCCCTCAAAACCGAATCTGGCCCCCAAGCTCAACACAAACCCAAGATGGTGCACTAGGCTAAACAGCCCGGCTGGACCAAGTCGACAGCCAAGTCGACACGGCTGTCGACTTGGGTCCAACCAAGTCGACTCCCAAGTCAACAGGGCTGTCGACTTGGGTACTTTGGCGGGAATTTTCCCGCCTGGCCCAAACTGGCCCAAATTTCCAAATTCAAACTTGAATTTGAAATCTGTTTTTACTTTGGAATTTTCTGAAAACTTCGTTGGGCCTTAATTGGGTCATACGGACTCCGATTTTCGAAAACTCGGACTCTATTTCGCGTATTTTTCCGAGACGAACGCAATGGCATAGCCCGTTTCCCTTGATACAGATTTATAAATTAAATTCTGCCTCGATTTACGTTATAACAGGTTATTGAAAATACGGGTTGTTACAGTTGTTGATCCCAACAGTTGTTGATGTACATTCGATACACTCAAGCGAAATGAGTAGTCGGTCATGTGTGGTCGGGTTGCAAGATGTTCTTGTTGAACCTAGTGTATTCTTCTCTAGAGATACACTATCGGAAGGTGGTTTCATACCTTGTCATAGTTGGAAATCCATTATCAAATAAGTGCTCGTGGTTTTGATTTAATATTATATATACATGGAACGTGAGATGCAAACGTTCCACTAGATTGTTATTTATTTGATTTAAACACTATTATAATATCAAAAGAGTTTGGATATAAAAATTATCGTTTCTTTCAGAAGGACTAGAAAGTTAAAACAAGTATTTTGGATTCTCATAAGGGAAAACCCGTTCTGTGTTATAAGACATGGTCTTATGAGATATCATTTATTTTCTCAAAATGTTTTAAAATTGTTTACTCATACCAGTCCCACGAATGACCCAGAGTTTATTTTTCTATGTTTTTCCTAAACTCTTTGGTGCCCAAATTTGTACGAGCAGTCAAGTAGTTCAGGTATTTACAGATACCCTTGGAGGAGCTTGGAGCAGGAGGATTCAGTTAGTTATATAGAGTTTTGTTCCGCTGTGTTGTAAGTGTTGTACTCTGATAATGATATGTGTATACAGTGCAAATTTTGTATTTCAAGAGTTACGATATATTATATTTTGTTCCGTTGAGATGTGGGATTCTGTTTTGTGTTTCTATTCTTCTTCTATATATTTCTTCTTTTTCAATAATGATTCGTATTTCTATGCAATTTGGGTTAGACGTGAGTTATATTCAATCAGCTCAAATAGTACGGATTTACGGGATGTTACAAAACGGGTCAACCCGACCCGACCCGATTAAGTAAACAGGTTACACAGGTTGGGTCGGGTCAACCCGTTTACAAACGGGTCGGGTTCGAGTTGGCAAAAACTGACCCGTTTATTAAACGGGTTGACCCAACCCGTTTAAAAATTGGCCGAACCTGACTTGACTTGACCTGAACCCGGCACAACATGACCCATTGACAGCCCTAGTTCATATACACTTACTTAGCAGCCTGTTTTCTTGATTTGTACAAATTAATGTAAGGAATTTATGCCACTTCATGTACACTAATAATGTGATCAAACCAATCAATCATGTCAAAATATAGTTATTTTCTTGCTTTACAAGGCCCTTAAGTGTTTTTTGCTAGTGCCAAGCTCTTTATTTAGGTTCTTCAGACAATCTTTACCTTTCGTGCATGGCTAAAAAGTAAAACATTATCAATATCAGAATTGCTATATCAAAGTATAACAACAATTGGCTCCAAGGAGTATAACAAATAATAAGAATATTGAAATAATAATAATAATAAAATGTACCGTGCAAATTTTAAAGTTTGAAGAATTAGTTAACTTGATGGTAAAATCAAAAGGTGTTCTAGACAATAACACTTTATGTTTCTCCAACTTGTTACAGTCTACAAGATTAGTTTTGGATTGTCTATTAATATAAGTTGCACTTTCTTTGATGTCAGTATTTGCAATTTCTTCATCGTGAATGTCACAATTGACTTGCTATTGTCAAGAAATTCTTGCCTGGATTAAATTGAATATAAACAAATCATAAGAATAAAAGAATCAAACTATTAAGTACTTATGATTAAAATATTAAAATTTTAAGGACAGACTGCGATGCTGAAACCTCTGTATTGTGATTGATATCTTCTTGAAATGGTAATTAACCATCACTAGACAAGAGCAACATATTCAAATCAATTTGATGTGCCTTTTGAGTCATGTTTCCTAATCAAAAAATAAAATAAAAGTTACATAATTGATTAAGAAATTAATTCACTTCAGATAATAAGCTTTAACTCTTCATTTTTCTTTATTAACTGCAATATTTGTAAAGGAAACAAGCCCGCTAGAAAACAACAGAATATGTCTATAAAAAACCATTATGCTAAAGTAAATAAGTTCCTTAGCTGTGATTTATTTTAGGGAATAAATATGCATAAATATTTTTATTACTCTATTATTATGATTACAGTAATAAAAATAAGTTATGCCAAGTTTTTCTCTAATTATTTTTCAAATACTGATTTTTTTGTGTGAAATAGAACTACACATTAATATAAAAATGGTTAAGGTGCATCCAGTAGACATCTTAATATTAGACATATCCTTTGTAACAAAATCAAAACATGTTTGATAAGAACCTGTATATAACTTGATTCTCATTTTAGTAGAAAATAATTTGATTGTGTATTGACATGATCATCATATAGTTTGAAACTAGACAATTATCATTGACGCAATTAAGGCCTTAATCAAGTTAACATAATCAAATTGGACTTCGTGTCCATGTTGAAAGCTACTTATTTGTCTCTTTTGGATGTAGAATGTGAAACCAACATGAGAAGAAAGTCCACATCACTAAATGAAAATTTTGTAGTCCTTGTAATATTTTGTGTACCAATATGGCAATTAAATACATAACATTAAATAGTAATCCTTTTTGTTTACATAGCATATTCCGATTTTAGATTCAATGGCAACAACACTTATTTTATTGACCATCTTAATTAAAACAACAAAGGTGAGAAATTTAAAGGAGTTTCCTGACATTGCCTCTTCTTATACTATTAATTAAAAATATCCGTTGGATGGGTAGATGCATCATAAAATTTACATGCTCATGTTTCATGCATTATAGCATTCCATCGACCAATACCTTTTATCTAACGTCATGAATCAGATAAATCATATGAATGAAACTAAAACACGCATTGAAACTAAGACAGCTTTTGTTAAATCATTAAGACATCATTATCTTGGTCGCACTATTAGTAAATAATATAATAATGCAGATAATATAAATTATTATGGCTTGTTTCATATAATATTCATATTAAGCCTTTCTCTAAGTTTCAACCACTAAGATATACCTAAAGTCATGCATGGTTACATAATTCAATTTACATATTGGGAGACAGAAATAAGAACAGAAGGGAAAAAATTCCAACATGATTCATACGTGCAACATATAGGTAACAAAGGATTATTTTAGCTGGCTCTTTGAATGAAGTAAAATTTATCATAAAAATAAAGTGTCATCAGCTACAACAAATGCATAATTTGTGTGAAGCAGTGAATGCACAACAATTTGAGAAACTATATGTTTTTTAAATTGATTTTCTCTCTCTAAAACTAGAAAAAAAAAGACCAGAAATGCACAAATGTAATATTGAGAAAAACAAACACAATTTTTTTAAATCAAATAACATAATCAAATGAATCTAGTCTTCTATTATCTATAATAGAAAACAAAATAGAGGATATGCTAATGTGGAACACTTTGTTGTCTTGTATTTCCAACGTGTCAGCATTTTACAACACTCGTGTGTTTTCAAGAACACAAAGTGCAGCGCCTTTCGAAATAAGTAATCTCTTCAATTGACATCATACTAACTACTGGCGCTTCTTTCCCTTCCACCCCCAAATTGAAATCTATTGTAATTTCACCAAATCAAAGTCGCGGAGACCTCCACCTTTCGTACTTTCTAACGTTGCTTGGTTCGACTCTTCCGTTGGGTGATTAATGACCTACAAATTTCGACCTTGATTCGCTCAATCAACTCCCATACCAGTGCCGATCTACGTTCAGCAATGGAACTGAGTTGTTAGAGTACATCGTCCTCCCCATTACTACCATCCTGCCACCCTCTTTTTGGTTGAATATCCCTGAGAGTTCCCTATGTAATATGTATTTCCCTTTTTGCACTCTCTTCATTCAAACTTATTTTAGGATGTAACCCTAATTTTAATATTATCCAGTTTCAAAACTGATTTACAATCGACTATTGATGTGTGGTTGGGTTAGCGTTCACGATCACATATCACTGCTATTATCTATGGCTTATGTACAAAAATTTTGTTTGTGCTAAGTCTGTGCGTGTTTTTTTAAACTGCATTTTTGACGAGATGCTAACTTTCATTGTTACAAACATACTGGTACAAATAAATTGTAATGCTTAAAGGCATAGCTGAAACCTTTTTTTGAATAAAATAGCATAATGCATTTTTTCAGGCATATTTACTTTATTTTGTTCAACAATGTTAGTTAAACAAGATTCACACCATACAAAGTTGTGCCACTCTAGGTGGCTGTGCCGATCAAGGTAAATAGTAAGTGAAAAAAAATTGGGATGTATTTGTCAAATTTAGATAAGGATGTTTCTGAATGCAACTCAAATTTCCTACTTATTGTACATAATAAAGCTACGTGATTCAGTGAAAAATTAATTATAATTTTAGTAGTTGTAATGTTAACTGTTATTTTTAAAAATTGGTGAGACGATGTAACTATGAACCTCATGCACTTGTCGTTCGTTCAAAAAGAATGACCCACCTGAACAAAGATAAACCAACTGATTTATTTTAACATTAACATTATATATTATGTTATTAAGGTAACCATCTCTAAAACACCTCCTTTTAGATCATGTATAGTCGGTGAAGACATTGGTCCTAAAGTAAGTGTATAAATGTAAAAATTAGTGTCGTTCCATCCTTGCCATTGTTGCATTTTATTTCAAACTGATTACTACATTATGAACGATTTTTAAATAACATAAGTTTGAGCGTCGTAACCTTCTTTGAAGATGGTGCTTTAATGTGGTGTAAGTAAAGAAGTAATAAGTCTATAACTTCTGGTAATCCACTATTTTTCATATGTTGTCAGGCGAGAAAGTTAAATTATCTACATATGGTTGAATACCTATATTCTTTGTAGCAATAATGGTGACATAAATTTAGAAACAAGCAATCACAACTATTAGATCTTACTCTGAATTCCACATTTCATATAAAGACAAATAAATCGATTGGTTTAGAACTTGTATATCTTATTTGTGTCGAATTTTTATTCCAGTAGTCGCTTCCTTATTTATATCATTATAATTTATATATTGTTTATGTAACAAAGAATACCTTTAACCAAATGCTTTTTGGTCATAGTAGATTGAGTCGTTGGATTTTATGGGCATAATTATTCCACGATTATCATACGATTTCAATGCTATTTTTAACAAAAGCATTGTTATATGGAGTTTCAGTTCAAAACTTTCGGTGCTTTCAGCTTATAGATTAATCGATTCTTTGATCCATGTGAAAGGTACGATAGTTTATATTAATATGATGTTTCCTTCATTGCTTATACACATTCAATATACGTGTTACCGAAGTGGTCTTAAATAGCTATATAACACACACACACAAATATATATATATATATATATATATATATATATATCGGTTGCACTTCAAAAATGGAGCATCCTAAATGCCCTTCGATATCAGCCGCGCATTTATACTAAAAAAAGTGAGTAAGAAGTGAGAGAGTGAGTGGAAGGAGAGAGAAAGGGAAATACTTGGTGGAAATAGGAGGGCAATAGTGAGTTTACGTGGCGTGCATACAACTTCTCTTTGTTCGTTAACGGTGACACATAATTACTATTTTGTTATCTCCCTCTCTCACTCATGCGATGTGTTGAGTATTAAGTGAATTTACTACTGGTATGGTTGTTTGAGGTAATATTACACTCTAGACTCTACCACCGCTCTATGCTAAAATTGATCTCCTTATCTTGATGATCACTACTAACAGCGGCCAGATGTTGATGCTTCCGTCCTCATTTCCATCTATGCTGAATTGCAAGTTCAACCATACATTTTTTTTATTGCGCTCTCATATTACGAATTACTGCTTGCTTCAACGCCTACACTAATGTCTTCTCTGTCCATGACCGCATATGATGTTGTTCGATTACACAGATCCCTTCTGCAACAGTCCTTTGTCAAATTAATTTATATTTTTAACTATACTTCTTTGTTGTTTTCCGTTGTCGGTCGACTCACCCGTTGATTTTTTTAAAAAAAACTTCTGCAATCAATTTGATGTTCCCCTGTGTTTGAGAATCTGTTGTCGAGTCATTTTTTATCACCATTAGTGTGCATATCTATAAGTCCATCAACTTCAATATAAAATTCTGTCTAAATTACTCAACTTCTTTATAGTGCACTCTTTCTATGCTAATATATGTTCTTTTAATAATTGACGTCATTCCTTTAGAATTATCTGTACAGCCATCAATACGTTATTGTTGTTTGAGCTTCATTCTTTATTTACCTCATTGCTTTGTTTACTCGTTTATTTTTCTTGCAGCCATTATTTAAGTTCCCTCATTTCCTAAAAATGTGGACATATTAAGGAGATGATTTTGTTGCTTTACTTGAAAGGGGTAATCAGAATACAAATGAAGGGATACTAAAAAAAAACATATATTCGCTAGAAAATGAAAATAATAATAATAATATGCATAGTGGAAGTAGAAGGTAATTGCAGCGAGCACTATGTCAACTAGCCTAACACCTATGCACTAATTCAGGTTGACAAGTTGATAATAGAATCTGTGTCATGCCTTTACAAATTCAGGTCACTCATCTGAATTCTGTGTTTTTGGGACCAAGTCTTCACTTAGTTATAACTGCAAGTTCCTCCTATGTATATGCATACTTTTAGGTGTAATAAACAACTTAGTATTGCTCTGCTTTAAAATTATGAAATTATTTACATTTCTAACCTCCATTTACTTGCTCCCTTTTGTTTCTGTTGGTTGTCGTATCTCATTTTCAAGTCAATTTCTTTGTGTGTCTGTTTTATGTTCGTTCTCTTAAAAATATTGCTTTTGGGGATGGAATTCCAGAACACCACAGATAAGATTAGTTGATCTCTATATTTTGTCTTTTATTATTATTTCAATGTTAAGTGCAAAAGGGGAAAACATAATTACATTCCTGTAACGAACCGCAAATCCGTAATATTAGAGTTGACTACATACACCATATATCCAACCCAAATATCACGAAAATGCGAATCATTTTTTTTTTGAAGAAAAAGGTAGAAGAAGAACAGAAATAACAACACAGAATCTCACATCGCAGCGGAATAAAATATAATATATCATAACTTTTGAAATACAAAATTTTAACTGTATAACATATCATTATCAGAGTATCACTATCAGAGTACAACTTACAACACAGCAGAAATAACAATAACTAGATAACCTGAAGCCTCCTACTCCAAGCTCCTTTGGATAAATCTGTAAAATCCTGAACTACTTGACTGCCCGTACAAATTTAGGCACCCAAGAGTTTAGGTAAAACAAAACAAAATAAACTCCGGTTCAGTCATGGGACTGGTATGAGTAAACAAATTAAAACAGTTTCAGAAACTAAATGATATCTCATAAGACCACGCCGCATAACACAGAACGAGTTTTTCCCTTATGAGAATCCAAACCGCTTGATTTAACTTTAAAAATCCTTTTGAAAGAAACGATAATCTTTATATCAAAACTCTTTTGATATTATGATAGTGTCTAAATCAAATAAATAAAAATCTAGTGGAGCGTTTGCATCTCACATTCCACATATATAATATACAATCAAAACTGCAAGAACTTATTGGGTAACGAATTTCCAACTATGACAAGGTATGGAACCACCTTCCGATAGTGTATCTCTAGAGGAGAATACAATGGGTTCAACAAGAATATCTTGTAACCCGGCCACACATGACTGACCACTCATTTCGCTTGAGTCTATCGAATGTACATCACCAACGGTTGGGATCAGCAACCGTCTCCCAAATGGGACAACATCGAATAGGATAAGGAATTAAATGAATCTCTAGACACCCTAATGGAAGCTACTTACATAGCCACGCTGCCTGCTCGATTTTTGTCATTTCCCTGTTGTTGAGGCCTGAGGCTACGCTTACTTATCATTCATTTATAACACAATTACTTTGAATGTCACATTGTCAGATCCGTTAATCACTAATTTGGTTGACACAAATATATTCTGGATATTATGCTAAGGGAATAAGTCCGTTGCCACCATATATATTTGTACAGACCAACATATTCGATCATTGGAAATACTTTGTCAGACATTCGTCCATATACGTTCGTTCTAGGATTGAACGAAACAGAAGGCACAATTTCCATTAATAGAAAAAACCCTTGCACTCTACTCCATCTTCGATTATCTTCATATAATCTGATTCGCAACGCTACTGCCAATACGGAGTGGTTCTCGGATAATAATCCAACTGGTCTCTCCATATTGACAACGATATTGGAAAACACTTCGATAGTCGGTTATTTAACTATCAAAGAAAAAAAACTTCCATTCAAAACATCAAACAATCACTGGGCCCCTAAATTAATATTTTATTAATTATATCACTTCTCCATTTCCTTGTCAATATTTGTTAACCAAATATTTTCAATTATCATCTCGGTCTCTTACATTCTTTGGAAAACATTTCCATATATCGCCTTCTTTTATTTTCTATATTTAGAAAATATCTTCTATTAATAATTGGAAAATATTCCAATTACTAATCTCTTTCACTTATCCAACGCCCAATTTTGATTCACATCTCAATTAGCTGTTTATTCTTCACTACTAGTTAAATCTATTAAATAACTAAAAATCTGATTTTTGTTCCAATAATCATTTCACTTACTTTACTGAAGTTCATATTTATTTTATATCTCCAGTCTGGATTTTTCTAACGGAAATTCGAATTTTTAATTACTTAAAATCCTTTTTATTTATTTAAATAAACCGTTATGGTTTTATAATGGTTATGGCGCTGCTTTTATGAAAATTTGATTTTGACATAACACGAAATCTATGAGACGAAATCCAGATTTTTTTGTCTTCCATTAGAAAACTATTATCAAATCGGTCCTGACGATTCTTGCTTCAAAGAATTCCGACTTCAATTGAGTTCTGTATACTCAATTGAAGTTCGAATTGCCAATTTACGAACTACCGCGCCGCGACGAGTTCGTTTTAATTATTTTTAATATATTAATGTTTTAACTTCGTTTATATATAAACTCTAACTTCATTCTAATATATTTCAATATATATTAAACCAATTTTCCCAATTTCAACTTATATTTCTAATTATCCTTATTTGTCGATTATTTCACCACTCATTTATAATTTCATTTATAACTCCATCCTTTATACTACATTCCAATTCCGTTATAAATTATATATAAAGTTCGATATATTCGAATTCTAATCATACATCCTTAGATTTATCTCAATTCATTTTATATTCCGAATTCCGGAATAAAAACCTGTCGTCCTCGTTTTGAAATGATTCTCAAGTCATTTTTATAAATTCATACTTGAATTTAAACTTCTAAGTTATCTAACGATAATTTATCTCACTAAATTATAAACATTGTTTATAATTTAACCTCCTTGTTTTATAAAGTTAAACAAGTTTCCATTTCGAATTCTATTAAAAACCAAAATCTTATTTTGGAGTATTCTCTTTATCAACACTTATCTATATAAATATAGAACCTATTTTCATGTTTTATCTTAGTTTCTATTTAATATAATTTAAATATCCTAATTGGGAATAATCTGTTTTTATAAATCCAACATAGTCAAATTCAAACATAAATCCTAAGGATTTGTTCAACTTCATTTATATTCCGAATTCCTGAATAAAATCTATCGTTTACTATTTAAAATGATTCTGATTTCTCATTTTAAACTCACATTTGAATTTAAATATTTAAACTATCCAAATGATAATTTTTTCCTTTTTATTTACAAACACCATTTATTTTACTTATTTATATATTAAACAAGTCTCACTTTCAAAATCATTTGAAATAAATATTTCTACTTTGGAAAAAATAAATTTCCCTTTTCAAATTCACACTTGTATTTATATTTCGTGAATTATCCAATGATAATTCATTTCACTTTATTGCTAAACTTCATTTATAAATGAACTACTTGTTTTTATCATTTAATATTTCTAGTCCATTCTAAATTCAAATTCTATTTAAAAAAATAGATTTTTCCCTTTAAATCACAAATATCCTTTTCATGATATTTTTATAAATCAACCCTTAGGCCCAGTGATACTTAAACATACGAAACACCCAGTTATTAATTACAAGTTTTCTAACACATCATATATGACAGTATATATGCAAACAAACAAACAAACAGATAATATATTTTTGAGGAATCCCGTTGGATACCTCCACCCTATTTTTCCTGCATCCACAGATGTTAGTCAATATAAATAATACCCATCCTGGTTCGGGGCAGGATATCGTGGTATAGAAGGTCATCCACTAATATATATTTGTGGGGCGCATATGGAAATCATCCGCTAATGGTACCGCGGGCATCCGCTAATGATACTGCGGGAACAATCCAACCATTAAGCCAATATATATATATATATAATAGCCAAACCTAAATAACTAACATATTTTTATAATAGCAATAAAAATATTTAAACGCATCCAAGCAATCAAATCAAACAATTATTTTTAACTAACAAAAATAATTCTAAATAAAAATGCGAGTGAGATTTACTCACCTGATTTATATTGCCGAAATAAGTAGAAGATGTTTGATTTATATTCCATCTGTCTCTAGAAAAATCCAAATCCATTTCCCACTAAATGTCCAACTCGACTTGCATTTAGCATTATGAACCTTGTATAAATCAAATACAGTATTCAAAATTTTGTGAATTAATAGGCTATATGTATCATTATTTCTTCGTTTTTTACTTAACAAAATGACTTTTATCCGCTTAAAATTATATACCCAAATTCTCTACTCAATTGATTTGTTTACAATTTCTTCCTTTTCACCTAAATACATAAATTAAATTAGTTATTAATTTATATGTACCATTTTTCCATATGTATTTTAAATTCCAAAATATAAATATACCTTGCTTTACTCACGTTATGCTCTTCTCCAAAGCAGGAAACTGCATTTTCTTTATGGTTTTATCATCCAACTCCAATCACAGTCACCCATAACACAGCTTTGGCCTTCCCCAGTTCATCACAGACCAAACATCTCAACTCCCCAACAACGACGCACCTTGTTCACCCATAACGAACTCCAGATCTCTACTTCTAGCTGCGAGCGCCACCAGATAACAAATGACCTAGCATTGATTACCTTGATTCGAGCATTCCCCAAATGGTCCTTCGCCAAATTTGCAAACACATTCAATCTCAGATCCATCATTACGAGAGGAACTCTACATCGAGTTCCCTGCCATCGCTATATCCCGTCATCGCACCCAACCCAGCGTCCATCCCATCGCAGTTCCATCCATTAGCATATCGCACTTTATTTTCTTCACCGAACCCGCATCGCGACTTCCTCAACATCATAGAATACCCACCTCGAAACCCTCCCAGCAACTCGCCTTCTCTTCAATCAACGTGTGCCTCCTTAATCCCTAAACGACGCCCAATTCCTGATAACTCGAAGTCGAGATCCCCTCTAGAACTTGAATCGCATGCGATATTCTTGAACCCTAAAATCGCGAAGGCTTGGATCGGCTTGAGCTCAATTTCTTCTGTGATTTCAAGTCGCCATTTTTATTCGGTTGAACTTCGATCGATTTCTATTAATTACTGAAGAGAATGGATTTCGTTTTGAGTATGAGGACCGGCCATTTTATTTAAATGAAGTTTGCGTTTGATTTTATAAAGGAAGGGTGTGGCTTAAAAATGAACTGCGAGGTCAATATTTTCTTCTTTGATGGAACTTTAGTATCCAAAGATTTATAAGGAATGGTGTGCGATTTATAACCAAGAGAATATATGTTATAATATTTTAATTTTAATTGAACCAGTACGATTTTTATTCAATTAAAATTTCTTCGAGATTTTGAACTCCTTTCTGAACCAAACCACTGATATTTTTAGGGTTATTCCCCTATTCTGGACACACTGGGACAGGTTTCAAAGCCTCAATCGATCGTCTGTGGAAGATATTAATTTAAATCGATATAAATTAAATTTGAAACCATTAATTCCTCAATAATAAATCAATATTATTATTCTAATTCAAACTAAATTTTGTATTGATTATCTGAACTGTTTTCCATTCAATTTTAACTATGAATTCAAACAAATTCATTTTCGTATTTCGATAATTATATATATTCGAAGTAAATCATATTTCGATTATTAAGTCGGTAACTCAATATAAAATTCCATTTATATTATTAGTTCAATATTTGAAACAATATTAAATATTTAAAATTAACCAACCAAAAATCCGGGTCGTTACATTCTTCCCCTCTTAAAAGAATTTCGTCCTCGAAATTACTAAGGTAAGAAAAATGGTACAAACTCGTTACTTTTCAAAATCTCACTTATGTTGAAACTCAACACTTCATATTTCAACAAATTTAATTCCACCAAAGCTTTTGGTTTCCATTCATTTAATCTGAATGATTTACATCCCATATATTCCCATTCAATTCATTTAACTTGCTTTAGTTAAATTTAAATTCTAGAATTCAAATCCCTGGGTTTTCATTTCAAATCCTTTAGAAATAATATATCTTAAATTCAAAATACTTGAATTTTCAAAACAACTTGTTTTCTTTCAAACCAATTTCCAACAAAAACTTTTCTAAGCTAGCCATCCTTCACTTAGAAACTCGAAAATGAACACTGATGATGTTGCAATCATCATCAGAATTATTTTCCAGCTACTGAAGTGAGTTCAGCGCTTTATCACTTACAAAATTCATCAAAAATGATTTTGATTCATAAATCCTTCAAACATAAGCTATATTATTCTAATATACTTCAGAAAATATTTTCCAACTTCCCAGGATTTAAAATTCCAAATTCTGGTTTGAATTAAATTTTATTTCGTCTCATTTGTATATATTTCATTCATATACAAATTTATTTGGTTATATATAACCATTTCACTTCTTGTAATATCATTTGATTATAATAATATCAATCAACATATCCATATATTATAATAATTTAAGAAAATTATTCCTTTTCTATCAAAATAGAATTTTGAGTAAAATTATTTCATTTACTCACTTAAAAACAATATCATGTTCAAGTGTTTACAAACTCTTATCGACGTCGTGGCATCCCACTATTCGACCAGATTTCATAAACCACTCAACAAACAAGTCAACACAATATAAAACAAATTTTATATCAATTAACAAATACGCTCTCTCGTATATATACACTCAACTCATTCTAGGGTACTACTGATCCTATCTCTAATGAGCACAATCCCACCAAAGCCTAGGTATTCGCTCAACCTAAGCTCTGGTACCACTGTAACGAACCGCAAATCCGTAATATCAGAGTTGACTACATACACCATGCATCCAACTAAAATATCACGAAAATACGAATCATTTTTTTAGAAGAAATACATAAAAGAAGAACAGAAATAACACAGAATCTCACATCGTAGCGGAATAAAATATAATATATCATAACTTTTGAAATACAAAATTTTAACTGTATAACATATCATTATCAGAGTATCAATATCAGAGTACAACTTACAACACAGCAGAAATAACAATAACTAGACAACGCTGAAGCCTCCTTCTCCAAGCTCCTTTGGATAAATCTGTAAAATCCTAAACTACTTGACTGCCCGTACAAATTTAGGCACCCAAGAGTTTAGGTAAAACAAAACTAAATAAACTCTGGGTTAGTCATGGGACTGGTATGAGTAAACAAATTAAAACAGTTTTAGAAACTAAATGATATCTCATAAGACCACGCCGTATAACACGGAACGGGTTTTTCCCTTATGAGAATCCAAACCACTTGATTTAACTTTAAAAATCCTTCTGAAAGAAACGATAATCTTTATATCAAAACTCTTTTGATATTATGATAGCGTCTAAATCAAATAAATAACAATCTAGTGAAGCGTTTGCATCTCACGTTCCACATATATAATATACAATCAAAACCGCAAGCACTTATTGGGTAGTGAATTATCAACTATGACAAGGTATGGAACCACCTTTCGATAGTGTATTTCTAGAGGAGAATACACTGGGTTCAACAAGAACATCTTGTAACCCGACCACACATGACCGACCACTCATTTCGCTTAAGTGTATCGAATGTACATCACCAACGGTTGGGATCAGCAACCGTCTCCTGAATGGGACAACATCGAGTAGAATAAGGAATTAAATGAATCTCTAGATAGGTGATGATACACCCTAATGGAAGCTACCCACATAGCCATGCCGCCTACCCGATTTTTGTCATTTCCCGGTTGTTGAGGCCTAAGGCTACGCTTACTTATCATTCATTTATAACACAATTACTTTGAATGTCACATTGTCAGATCTGTTAATCACTAATTTGGTTTACACAAATATATTATGGATATTATGCTAAGGGAATAAATCCATTGCCACCATATATATTTGTACATACCAACATATTCGATCATTGGAAATACTTTGTCAAACAATCGTCCATATACGTTCGTCCTGGAATTGAACGAAACCGAAGGCACAATTTCCATTAACAGAAAAAGCCCTTGCACTCTACTCCGTCTTCGATTATCTTCATATAATCTGATTCGCAACGCTACTGCCAATACAGAGTGGTTCTCGGATAATAATCCAACCGGTCTCTCCATATTGACAACGATATTGGCAAACACTTTGATAGTCGGTTATTTAACTATCAAAGAAAAAAAACATCCATTCAAAACATCAAACAATAACTGGGCCCCTAAATTAATATTTTATTAATTTTATCACTTCCCCAATTCCTTGTCAATATTTGTTAACCAAATATTTTCAATTATCATCTCGGTCTCTTACGTTCTTTGGAAAACATTTCCATATATCACAATCTTTTATTTTCTATATTTAGAAAATATCTTCTATTAATAATTGGAAAATATTCCAATTACTAATCTCTTTCACTTATCCAACGCCCAATTTCGATTCAAATCTCAATTAACTATTTATTCTTCACTACTAGTTAAATCAATTTTATAACTAAAAAACTGATTTTTGTTCCAAAAATCATTTCACTTACTTTACTGGAGTTCATATTTATTTTACATCTCCAGTCTGGATTTTTCTAATGGAAATTCGAATTTTAATTACTTAAAACATTTTTTATTTATTTAAATAAACCGTTATGGTTTTATAATGTTTATGGCGCTGCTTTTTTGAAAATTTGATTTTGACATAACACAAAATCTATAAGACGAAACCCAGATTTTTCTCTTCCATTAGAAAAATATTATCAAATCGGTCCTGACGATTCTTGTTTAACAGAATTCCGACTTCAATTGAGTTCTGTATACTCAATTGAAGTTCGAATTGCCAATTTATGAACTACCGCACCACGGCGAGTTTGTTTTAATTATTTTTAATATATAAACGTTTTAACTTCGTTTATATATAAACTCAAACTTCATTCTAATATATTTCAATATATATTAAACCAATTTTCCCAATTTCAACTTATATTTCTGATTATCCTTATTTGTCGATTATTTCACTACTTGTTTATAATTTTATTTATAACTCCATCCTTTATACTACATTCCAATACCTTTATAAATTACATATAAACTTCGATATAATCGAATTTTAATTATAAATCCTTAGATTTATCTCAATTCATTTTATATTTCGAATTCCGGAATAATAACCTGTCGTCCCCTTTTTGAAACGATTCTCAATTCATTTTTATAAATTCATACTTGAATTTAAACTTCTAAGTTATCTAACAATAATTTATCTCACTAAATTATAAACATCGTTTATAATTTTACTTCCTTGTTTTATAAAGTTAAACAAGTTTCCATTTCGAATTCTATTTAAAATCAAAATCTTATTTTGGAGTATTCTCTATATCAACACTTATCTATATAAATATAGAAACTATTTTCATGTTTTATCCCAGTTTCTATTGAATATAATTTAAACATCCTAATTGGGAATAATCTATTTTTATAAATCCGACATAGTCGAATTCAAACATAAATCCTAAGGATTTATCCAACTTCATTTATATTTCGAATTCCAGAATAAAATCTATCGTTTATTATTTAAAATGATTCTGAGTTCTCATTTTAAACTCACATTTGAATTTAAATATTTAAATTATCCAAATGATATTTTTTTCCTTTTTATTTACAAACACCATTTATTTTACTTGTTTATATATTAAACAAGTCTCACTTTCAAATTCATTTGACATAAATATTTCTACTTTGGAAAAATAAATTTCCCTTTTCAAATTCACACTTGTATTTATATTTCCTGAATTATCCAATGATAATTCATTTCACTTTATTAGTAAAATTCATTTGTAAATGAACTACTTGTTTTTATCATTTAATATTTCTAGTCCATTCTAAATTCAAATTCTATTTAGAAAAATAGAATTTTCCCTTTAAATCACAAATATCCTTTTCATGATATTTTTATAAATCAACCCTTAGGCCCAGTGATACTTAAACATACGAAACACCCAGTTATTAATTACAGGTTTTCTAACACATCATATATGACATTATATATGCAAACAAACAAACAAACAAACAGATAATATATTTTTGAGGAATCCCGTTGGATCCCTCCAACCTGTTTTCTTGCATCCACAGATGTTAGTCAACATAAATAATACCCATCCTGCTTCGAGGCAGGATATCGTGGTATAGAAGGTCATCCACTAATATATATTTGTGGGGCGCATAGGGAAATCATCCGCTAATGGTACCGCGGGCATCCGCTAATGATACTGCGGGAACAATCCAACCACCAAACCAATATATATAATAGCCAAGCCTAAATAACTAACATATTTTTATAATAGCAATAAAAATATTTAAACGCATCCAAGCAATCAAATCAAACAATTATTATTAACTAACAAAAATAATTCTAAATAAAAATGCGAGTGAGATTTACTCACCTGATTTATATTGCCGAAATAAATAGAAGACGTTTGATTTATGTTCCATCTGTCTCTAGAAAAATCCAAATCCATTTCCCGCTAAATGTCAAACTCGACTTGCATTAAGCATTATGAACCTTGTATAAATCAAATACAGTATTCAAAATTGTGCGAATTATATTGGCTATATGTATCATTATTTCTTTGTTTTTTTTTTACTTAACAAAATGACTTTTATCCACTTAAAATTACATACCCAAATTCCCTACTCAATTGATTTGTTTACAATTTCTTCCTTTTCACCTAACTACATAAATTAAATTAGTTATTAGTTTATATGTACCATTTTTCCATATGTATTTTAAATTCCAAAATATAAATATGCCTTGCTTTACTCACGTTATGCTCTTCTCCAAAGCAGGAAACTGCTTTTTCTTTACGGTTTTATCATCTAATTCCAATCACAGCCACCCATAACACAGCTTTGGCCTTCTCCAGTTCATCACAGACCAAACATCTCAACTCCCCAACAACGACGCACCTTGTTCACCCATAACGAACTCCAGATCTCTACTTCTAGCAGCGAGCGCCACCAGATAACAAATGACCTAGCATTGATTACCTTGATTCGAGCATTCCGCAAATGGTCCTTCGCCAAATTTGCAAACACATTCAATATTAGATCCATCATTACGAGAGCAACCCTACATCGAGTACCCTGCCATCGCTGTATCCCATCATCGCACCCCAACCCAGCGTCCATCCCATTGCAGTTCCATCCATCAGCATATCGCACTTCATTTGCCTCACCGAATCCCCATCGCGACTTCCTCAACATCACAGAATACCCACCTCGAAACCCTCCCAGCAACTCGCCTTCGCTTCAATCAACGTGCACCTCCTTAATCCCTAAACGACGCCCAATTCCTGATAACACGAAGTCGAGATCCCCTCTAGGACTTGAATCGCACGCGATATTCTTGAACACTAAAATCGCGAAGGCTGGGATTGGCTTGAGCTCAATTTCTTCTGTGATTTCAAGTCGCCATTTTTATTCATTTGAAATTCGGTTGATTTCTATTAATTACTGAAGAGAATGGATTTCGTTTTGAGTATGAGGACCGGCCATTTTATTTCAATGAAGCTTGCATTTGATTTTATAAAGGAAGGGTGTGGCTTAAAAATGAACTGCGAGGTCAATATTTTCTTCTTTGATGGAACTTTAGTATCCACAGATTTATAAGGAATGGTGTGCGATTTATAACCAAGAGAATATATGTTATAATATTTTAATTTAAGTTGAACCAGTACAATTTTTATTCAGTTAAAATTTCTTCGAGATTCTGAACTCCTTTCTGAACCAAACCACTGATATTTTTAGGATTATTCCTCTATTCTGGATATACTGGGACAGGTTTCAAAGCCTCAATCGATCGTCTGTGGAAGACATTAATTTAAATCGATACAAATTAAATTTAAAACCATTAATTCCTCAACAATAAATTAATATTATTATTCTAATTCAAACTGAATTTTGTATTGATTATCTGAACTATTTTCCATTCAGTTTTAACTATGAATTCAAATAAATTCATTTTTGTATTTCAATAATTATATATATATATATTCGAAATAAATCATATTTCGATTAATAAACTGATAACTCAATATAAAATTCCATTTATATTACCAGTTCAATATTTAAAACAACATTAAATATTTAAAATTAACCAACCAAAATCCGGGTCGTTACAATTCCCTTTTTCATTTTGCATTCGTTGTTTCAGCAAAAAACCGCTGATTGAAGGTTGTTATCATTATTACCATCAACTAACTGAAGTTTGAATTCAGATTACAAGTTAGCTTTAAAACATAAAGTTTTTGGATGTGACTATATTGTTTAGTCTATTCATACTGACTATCGTTTGCAATAGTGACTATGTTGTTTGGTCGATTGTTTGATATTTTGATTCATATATTGTATTTTTACAGTCAAACGGAAAATTTCCTGCACATGATATACAAGAAATGAAAAGGATGGCACTAGAGTTAAAAGTTCTAAATAACAGAGTGTTGAAAATTTGTGTAGCTCCGATATCACTTTGTTGGAAATTTTAGAGGAGGAAGAGGAAGAAATTATTAAAAAAAGGAATTTTATTATTGCTTTTCTTTATTCCTTTTATTTTTTGCTTGATACAAATGAGGAGAGAGCTCTTCTATTAATAACATACAATGGATCAATCTAGATTTGCAATATCTTAGGAATACATCTAAATATATATGGAAATTTATCTTTTTCTAAATAATATCAATTTCAAAAGCTCTCTCAATACTACAAGAATACTCTAGAAATAAAAATCAAGCTTATTTATTCAACATCCCCCTTTAAACTTGATTTGTGACTCTAAGCGAATTCCTCAATATGATAAAGTCTTCGTACTTGACCGACTTGTATTTCATGTGCTTTGGAAGGAACAAAGAAATTGTCAAAACTTTCTTTTTTCTTTTCTTTGTCATTATCACGGTCTTTGATACAACTTCACAAATCTTTGTTATAGTGCTCCATTCATCTTGCTTTCTTTCATTGTTATGGTATATTCCAAAAATTATGTGCTCTAACTTCCATTTTGTTTCTGTATCATGAATTTTGAATGAGTTGTATATGTCATCTTTCCATTCTTTCATAATTTCATTCTTACAGTTTTTTATCCTTCTAACTCCTTTGCATACTTCCCAAATATGACTTTTGCATGACATTTTAGAAAACATTGGTTGGAAAATAAAGTTATCTGAAACAGGAATGCTATTATCTTTGCTCACCGTTTTATTCTTATCTTCATAAAATTCACAACTGGACTCTTTCGCTTTCTTTTCCTTCATTTCTCTTTTTATCCATTCAATATTCTCTAATTCTTTTCCTTCCAAATTTTGCTTGTGCTTAAAATCTCCAATAGTATACTGAATCTCTTTGACTTCTTTAGTTCCATCTCTTTTGCTATCACCTTTGTTGACTTTCTTTACTTTATCTTTGTTTTCTTCTTTCTCTTTTGCTTTCATTTTTCTTTCATCAACATCAATTTTCAATTCTTTCCCACTTCTTTCCTCCTTTGTCTTGTTAGCAATTTTCGCATCGTCGGTACCAATTACTTCTTCAATATCTGTGTTTTCTTCTTCTTCCATGTCTACAACATCCTCGCATTTCATATTGTTTTCATTACCCTTCCTTTTTTGCTTCTTTGATTCTTCTTCTGCAATTTTGTCGTTTTCTTCTTTATTCTCTAGAAGTTTTTCTTCATCCAACTTCTCCTCCTCTATTTCATCCATCATCTTTTCTTCCATTGGCTCTGGCACAGTCTCTTGTTTTTTCTTCTCTTACTGCTTCACATTCACATTCTTGCTATCCTTCTTTTCATCCTTCTCATCAATCAACTTATTTTCATTCATTATTTCTGCATCATCTTTTCCATATATCTTTTTCAAGAGATTCCATGAATCTTTTGTACACCTTTCTCTAAAAATGAAATCCGAAGCTTTCTCATCGACGTTCTCAACAATCACAGAAAGAGTTAATCATTCCGTTTTAATTTCGCAAAGGCTTTCTTGTCCATTTGCAGCATGCTCTGGATGTCTTTACACCATTCATAATCATTTTCAACAATCTCCCATAAACCTTTGGAGATTAGCACCTCTTTTTTTCTACTGCTCCATTTCTCGAAATTCTCTATTGTGAGAACAAACGACGAAAGAAATATATATGCCATAATTTCAACCTTCTTCTTATTGAAAGCATCTTATTGCTCAGATACCACTTTGTTGAAAATTTGTGAAGCTCCGATATCACTTTGTTGGAAATTTTAGAGGAGGAAGAGGAAGAAATTATTTAAAAAAGGATTTTTATTATTGCTTTTCTTTATTCCTTTTGTTTTTGCTTAATACAAATAAAGAGAGAGCTCTTCTATTTATAACATACAATGGATCATTCTAGATTTGCAATATCTTAGGAAGATATCTAAATATATATGGAAATTTATCTTTTTCTAAATAATAGCAATTTCAGAAGCTCTCTCAATACTACAAGAACACTCTAGAAATAAAAATCAAGTTTATTTATTCAACACGGAGATGGGAAGGTATGATAGTTTATATTAATGATGTTTCCTTCATTACTCATACAAATTCATTATACCTGTTACAGAACTGGTCTTAAATGGATATATATACACACATGCATATATATATATATATATATATATATATATATATATATATATATATGAAGACTCTATTTAGACACAAAATAAGGACACAAACTTGCACATAATAAATCTCAACCACTAGATCCTCCCATGAATTCCACTCTCCACATAAAGACAAACAAATCCAACGGTGAAGGTTTTGTGTCTATTTCTTTGTGTTTGATTTTGTGTCCAAATAGCCGGCCCTATATATATATATATATATATATATATATATATATATATGTGTGTGTGTGTGTGTGTGTGTGTGTGTGTGTGTATATATATATATATATATATATACACACACATATGCGAGCGGCTATTTGGTCACAAAAATATGTGTTTGAAAGCAATAGGTGGTCTGAAGTTAAAATTTGTGCAACCATTATAACCGTTATGCATTTTGTTAGTATTGTTTGTACGAATAGTGAGTTTACATGGCGTGCATACCAAATGAAATCCTGTACCTAATATTCTCTGTCCCCCAGTACCCAACCAATCAGGACCCCCTGATTTCCACCTTTTGCAAATAACATTTTTTTTTTTTGTCTCTGACTTAATTGCAAAAATGTAAAAATTAGAGGCTTCGATTGGTTGGGCACAGGAAGACATGGAAATTTGGGGACATGATTTGATCTCCGTGCATACAACTTCTATTTGTTGATGACAAATATTTACTGTTCGGGTCTCTCTCTCTCTCACATGCGATGTGCTGAGTATTTAGTGACTTTATTGCACGTATAGTCGCAACACTGCAGAGCACCTTGGGGAAATTAGGGGAGCCCACATGTGTCCTCTTGATTTCCATAAATCAGGAGAGAGAGTTATGTTTACACCACTTTTTTGGGTGTGAACAAACTTCAAGTGTTTGTCCTTAGAATGTTTATACTAAAATTATGAGACAACAAGAACTTTAACTCAAATAACACTTCGTTTGTTGCCCATGATTTTAAATATTGAACAGTCAATGTACTATCTGTTTTTTTTTTCCTGGATTTCAGATCCTACCATCATTTCAATCACTGACAGTTGCCTTTCCCTCTCTTTGTTTGCATCATCATGTAGTTTCAACGGCATCCGCTGTAAAGTTACTGAAGCAACATACTCGCCCTCAGACCCCCTGTTATTTTGCTAGCGGCTTATACTATTGGTTCCGAAGGTAATCTCGTGATAGTTATTTTATGTAATTACATTTTCTTTTCAACTCTGTATGATTATCTTATTGGGTACCATCGCTTCTCTACCTTGCATGGAATTGTGAAATTGCACTTATACTATTTATAAATTGTCCAATCTTTATGCGGCACAAACCTATGCTTACCCTTTTTATGCTTTTCACGGTTGCCACATTGTATTTGACTTCTTACCCATAGGATTTATCAATATGACAACTCTTAGGTCATCACTGTATGTAGGCTGAAGGTCGCGGATCGAGTATCATATTAATACTGTTGAAGGCAAATTAACAGTGCTGCAGTGCATTTTTATTCCATATACCATTTACCTAAGTATCAACCTTAACAATGAAAAGTCTTGAGCAGACATGCAGTAGCGTTCCAACATTTTCATAACAATGATTGTGAACTATAACACAAGGAACATGGTTAAGTTTAGACAAGTAAATAACTTAGAGAATTTTTTTTATTATTGTGTTTGAGATGGTTTAATATTGATGGTAAGTGTTTTTCAAGTTTCAGCTCTTTTATTAGTTTGAAAATGCAAAACGAACTACATAGTCACTGAATAAATTTTATTTTTTATTTGTACTGCATTATGTTTTACAGATAATGCTGTTGGTTATAATTTAAAAGCACTAGATATTTTTATATTGTGATTACCCGTTCTTTTGCTTGACTACGTTAGATTCCCTTGCAATTCTGTGTTTCTGCACTGTTTTAGTTAAGAGGGCTCTCTTTTATTTAACCCAGATACATATGAGTTCATACTTGCCTTTATATCTTATGTGAATCAGTTATAACTCATTTAGATACTACGTATATTTTTATACTAACCGTTTACAGTATAATATCTTTTAGCAATTTGATACTGACATATAACCAATAATAAACCAGGGTAGGTAGAATTTTGGGTTAAAATATACACGGACATATTGGAGTCAACTATGCTAGATTGCACAAAACACACATGGCGGTTAAATACATACTTATTACTTGCAAAGCTAGCTTTGATAATTTGAGTTTTCCTATCCTTCTTTGAATGTAGATTTTAATTACAACAATGCTCTATTCCACCAAAGGATCACTCATTTTCCTTTAAATTCCTTTTGAAATTTGTTTGAAATCTTTATACTTCTAGATACAATGACATCCGAGCTGTTCTTTTTAAGATTACACTGTTTTTGTTGTTCTAAATATTAAAAGCATAAATTTAATATGATAAATGCAAAGGTTTTTAGTTTTCAATTTTATTTTTGATTGTTACAAAATATTGCTCTTTTATTAAAAGCTTCTGAATGGAAGAGACTTAATAATGTTGAATTTTTTTATGTTGCATTGTATATTGTTAGTTTCCTACATGCTATTGGTATATATGTTATTGATCATTTATTTGTTCATGGGTAATTTCCTTGTGGTCTATTATTAACTTATGGTTCTGAATGATCCGTTACCATTTTACTTTTTTGTCAGGTAATTGTTTCAGAACAAATGAGTAGAGATTTGAAAGTTTATCCAAAGCAATCAAATTATCAAAGAAGTGGCTTTTCAGTTCATTTTCCAGTCTTATCAAAAGGTGAAGATGCGGTTTTCTATTTTTCAATGTTTTTATACGGATGCATATTTATAATATTCGTAAATTAAATTCTATTTAACTTCATTCTCGGTATATTTTTATTATTAAGACATGTTCATGAAGTGGGTTGATGTACTGAGATTATATGCATTGCATGATTCTTTACTTCGGTTTAAGAATGATATGGATTTAATTCTAATAACTGCGTTCAAGTTATACTTGGAGAAGTAAGCTATGGATGTACGGGATTTACTGCTTTTAAATGCCAGGAAAATGTTATTTTAACAAAAAGTACTTACGCCTCCTGTTTATAATTTCAAATGGTGGAGACTATATATTTCCTGCTAAGATTTGCGTGTTTATGTCCATGAAACTATTTTAATAAAAGTTTAAACATACTTCATAAAAACATCACTTCGTTCTATGACAAATCACAAAGCCATAAGTTCCTAGATTCACGATTTTAATTTAATATAAGATCCGAAGTGGTGGTATCAGGTTGGATTATAGCCATTGGCAAACGTAGGAAAACTAGGTAGAAATTCATAAAATAATGCTTTGGTGGAGGCGGCCGTGGAGTTTCCATGGGTTCTAATTCTTAAGAGTTACGTGTTAGGGAGGATGGTTTTTGTATCTATTTAATGGAAATGACTTTTGGTATCTGCTTAATGCAAATGACGTGAACTGGTACCTTAATAGGCTGAATGAATGCTTTAGTACGTGCCTAAGTGGTGGTATGCCTGTTTATGATAAAGTATGCAGCTCCAACACACACACACACATATATATATATATATATATATATATATATATATATATATATATATATATATATATATATATATATATATATATATATATATATGAGGGTAATATGGCATCCCATTTTTTTAGCCTCTCTTTTACCCTTCATTTATAGTCAAGTATTTATAGTTAAATAAGTTAGTTGAGGGAGAGAGAATTAGTGGGAGGAGAAAGAAACGGGAATGTGTGGTAGAAATCAGGGAGGCTAAAGAGATGCTGCACTATTTGGGGTGCTCTTGAACGCTTTTGACCATATATATATATATATATATATATATATATATATATATATATATATATATATATATATATAATGTATTTGACCATCCTAAAAAGGTGAACATATATGAAGTACATATATACCGAGGTGTAGGGTTCCGCAACACCTACAAATCAAGTACATATATGTGAGAGCGAGTTTGTTCACACTCCTGACACATAGTGTGAACAAAACACTATCTCTTATTGGTGGAAATAAGAGGGGCTCTTATGGGAAAATGTGGAATTCAGGGGGTCCCTACTACTGCCACCAATGGGAACTTAGAGTTTTGTACACATTTGCCCAAATAGTGTAAACAAACTCCTACTGCATATATGTAATGCATCTATCAATCAAATTGTGAATAAATTTGACATCAAACAAAATTGTATATACCAGTCACATCATATTGCAGGATATAACTTCATCTTTTTTTCTCACTGTCGACCTTGCAATTACTATGGTAATTTAGTGAACGTTAATCTTGGGTTTTAGGCATATTGAAAAACTAGAAATGAAGATCTTATTATAACAACCCGAAAAATCAGAACCAATTTAAAATTTTTATTTTAGCTGTTTTAATGGATTTTGAATATTTAAAAGATTTATTTTAAATAATAACGGTTTAAAATTTATTTACGAAGTTAGAACGTATATATATATTTTAATTATAAAACGAGTCTGAAATGGCACGGCAGTTTGAAAATTCGATTTCTAATTTCAAATGAATGTACAGAATTCAAAATAAATCGGATTTCAGTAAAACCAGAAATATCCGAATCTGTTTAATTATATCTTTCTAACGAATGTGAAAAATCCAGATTTCATAACGAGAATTGAAAGTTATGTCCAATTTAATATTTAAACTAGTCGCTATGGAATTTAAATATATATAGCCCTTAACAATAGTCATTTTGCAAACGACCTCCGTTTTCGACGAAACTACTTTTGTTGGATCCAGAATGTCAAATTATTGCTAGATTTAAAATTTCATAATTTTTCGAATTAATATGTGAGCGTGATAAATTAAAACGCGTTTGGTAATTTTAGTTTGAATTGCATCGACCAGAAAAAGTCCATTTTTCAAACGGTCTTCAAAGTCGACGAAATTAATTTTGTTACAACCATATCATCAAAACATTTTCCTCAAAACCATATCATCAAAACATAGCTAGATTTTTTTTTCGAGAATTTTTGGAATCAGTATGTGGCCCCGGTAAATTGAAATATACGTTCAAATCTAATATTGAATGTTTTATATTTTAAAATAACCGACTGAAACAGTCAAACGGGCTTGCGAAACATATTACATTATGTTCGGAATGGGGGTATTTAGCTTAGGGCAACAGTCGTTGGGATTGATTTGGAGTTCGTATGGATTAATAGGTATTTTTGGAATTTAAAGAACTAAAAAATAAAAAATATATATAAGTGGTCAATCAAAATTAGCTGTGACACCCCATATCCGTTAAAGTCATTCACTAAGGGAAAGCATTAAGTTTCGTGAAGCGCTATAGGTAAACAACACAGAATAATTACAAGACAGATATAAATAAGGCAACAACGGAAAATTTAAACTTTTATTTCAAGCATAAGTCATAATACCGTGGTCCACAATTTCATAAGTTACAAAAACCATTACTATAAAATAACTTCTGTCTTGCATCATTAGAGTACATAGGTAAATAAAAAAGCATCATTCCCCCAATTAAAAGAGTTAAGTCATAGTAGAGACAAGAACTTGAGTCATACTTCAAAAGTAGCTCATAACAAGATGATATCTGATTCTTGATTAAGTCTGAGTGTTTCCTCCCTGAGAACCTTGGGGGGGCGGGGGGAAGAAAGAAGGAGAAACAACAGGGTCAGATATAAAGTTCGGCGAGCCTAGTTACTGTTAGTCAGTAGATAAATAAAAGCAACATGATAGGCATATAAAGTGGATGAGAGAGATCACTACATAAGTGGCAGGTGTGACAAGGTAAGAAAGATAAGGTGTATGTGCCTCACTAATGATTACTTTGCATTATTACTAGTATAACTGAAATGAGATGATCCCTTCCACTATGAGTTGGTAGGCTTAGGTCATACATCCAAGTATACCCTAACCGCTACCTTAATTGATCGACTCCCTACTCTGTAGATGTCCTGTGATGGCCCCACAGTAGGAGGTATCACTTCATAAAGTGGCAACTCATGGTGTGCACGATCATATCTACTGGTGCCACGGTCGTCTTAGCCCCCTCTGCTCGGCCCATGCACGCACATGTCCCCGTTCGGTTTGCGCCTCTCACACCATCCGTCTCGTTTGGATCTATTACAATCAATCAGTAAGCGTGCCCCTTCTCCGCCTAGTACGGAGTTCTTTACTTGACACCAACTCCGGGTTACTGGCTGAAATGGGTCCCACACAATATGATACAAGCTCTCCCCCTTGTCTTGTATCCGCACTAGGTTTTTCCACTGACTATGTATACCTTTAGGCGTCTTTAATTACATAGCCCTATACCAGTTATGCTTACCCTAAAGGGTGTCTTTAATTACATAACTTCATTACATTATCTATCGGTTATGTATACCACTAGCTGTCTTTAATTACATAACCTTATTACATTATCTACCGGTTATGTATACCACTAGGTGTCTTTAATTACATAACCTTATTTGGTTAAGTTCGTGGGCCTATACGTAAATATTACCCACTACCTCTAATTTACTTAACCCACCCACTACCCATCCAATTTTACTTAACCCTAATTTAAGTTCATAGTCATACAATCTTTATGGATTAAATTAGGTTAAGTATTCCAATTCTTTACCATGTCCATTTATGGTTCTATAATGGGCTAGACCTCCCACATTAGGCCTACAACGTGTTGATGCTGGATATGCCGGTCGGGTCTGGGCAGTCTTATTCCACAGTTGGGCCTAACCTCGTGTCTTAGTCCGATTCGTATTTGCGTACTTAGACCTCCTACATTTGGTTCAACATTAGTAGCTGATGGATATGCCGGCCGGGTCCGGGCAGACTTCCATCACTAATGTAACCTAACCTCGTGTCATAAGTACAATTTACAATTCCTAATTGTAAATTACCAAACATTCCAAATTAATCCAAATTTACCTATGTCATTATAGGTAACTATTTCCATGTTTCCCAGATTTGAATTACATGTCCTATGTCATATAAATAATACATAAATTATGCTAATTATAATCCCTTTTTTCCTGTTTCCTCTCTATTGTATTCGTACGTATTTTGGCGGCATGTAAGCTATAAAATAGTCTAGCTACAACAATGAAAAGGGAATATGTCGAAAGTGATAGTTTCAACATATCTTAGCATAAACATAAACTGATATGATAACAAGGTGAAAGGTCATGTAATCATCATGGCAAGGTAGGCATAAAAGTGATGAACTTGTAGCAACTATGATGTCAACGTAACATACTGAGACCTAAATTAACCATAAGGTGTCCAATTATTTAGATCTAGCATATTTTGGGTGACATAGTAACATGTTAAGATCTAAAGATGGATTCACATGTCAAGTTTACAACATATCTCAATGGATCACAATATGACAGGTGAAAGGTGATTAACATAAAGATCTAGATCTATGTAATGTTACAACTGTCCAAATTAATATATGTACATCCACCATAACATAGTTACAAGTCAAGATCCACATAAGCAACATAATCAAATAACCACAATTTTATTAGATCTAGGAAAATAGATCTTTCATGACATAGTATAGGATTTCACATTAACACAAAATCTTACTTTACAACATATCCAATTCATAGTCTTTCAAAATATACTTTTATTTATCTAAACCTAAAAACAGCCATAACTCACAGTGTTAGGTTTAGAGAACTGAGGAAGAATGGATCTAAAATTTCTGAATTGGATTTGTAGAATATGTTGTTGTAGTAAACGGTTCAGTTCGCACTTCAGTAGCATATGGCCTCCATGACTTCCAATGAAGAAAATATAAGAAATAGGACACGTATATATAGCTGCCAGACCCCCTGAAACTGAGTGCCACGTCACCCTTAGGGGCGTCGACACCCCTTTGGGTGGGTCGACCCCTAGGTCGACACCCCTCTCGGGGGGTCGACTCCCTAGAGCGGGAATTTTGCCACTCAGAGGAATTTTTCGAATTTGAATCCTCTGGGTAGAATTCTGACTCATCTGTGCGTATACAAACTTAAAACCCTCATAACTTCTTCACGATGTCCGTTTTACGCAAACCAAATGTCTATCTTGACCAGAATTTCAAGACGGGCGCAATGGTGCAGTTCGTTTCCTCTAATTCTGAATATTAAATTAATTATTATTTAATTTATTTTCTTTAATGTCGTTAAAAATTCGGGGTGTTGCATTCTCCCCTACTCAAAGGATTTCATCCCCGAAATCTCTAAGTTGAGAAGAATGCATATCCTGCCATCCATTATCGATCTACTCATTCAACAACCACTAGCATCCATTGTCCTTAGAGTTTTCTAATGCTTATATAAATATATGCAACCAATTGTGTATATTTCCCAACACTAATGCGAAGATCAGGCGGTCTACTGATTCAGTCGACCTCCTTAATGCAATGTGTGTTAGTGCCATGAATCCAATATGTATGCAATAAACCTATTGTATCATATAAGTTCTATATGTGTGCACATTCATCTGTCTAAATGCAACATCCATATGCTAACTCATCCATTTCCATTCATAAAAGAAAAGAAATTGCATGCACATCCATATGTAGTGAGAGTGATTGAGCTGATCTTAGTGCCTAATGTGTGCGTATATGCGTCCACAGGCAACAACTAGCAAACACTTGCATCCACTTGCATCCATCAAACATAACACGTTTCAAACACGTGCTTACAACCATAGGATTCCTATCTAAAGGTCGAAAATACGATGGATAAGATATATTCTATTGGTAGAAACAAGCACTGATAAAACTTAGGAAAGGAGTTAAGAACATACCCTCGAAAAGAAAAGGGTACGAAGCACGAATCTTGTCTTCAGTTTCCCAAGTCGCATCTTCTGGGTTATCTCCCCATTGACCCTTTAGCAACTTGATTTCCTTATTGCGCAGCTTCTTAACTCTTGACCCAAGTATATGGGTAGGGACTCGTCTGACTGTCGCCTCCTGTTCCATTTCGACTTCTTCCAACATACTCGGCTCTACTACTTCCATGGTGTCATGCATGCACTTCCGCAGATGAGAGACATGGAAAACGTCATGAGCACCGGTAGATTTTCTGGGAGCTTTACTCTGTAGGCCATTTGGCCAATCCTCTCGGTTATGGGGAATGGTCCCACAAACCTAAGTGTCAACTTCCCTACTGATCCGAAGCGAACCACATTCCTTAGAGGTGATACTTTGATAAAAAACTAAGTTTCCCACTTTGAAATCGATGTCATTCCTTCTCTTGTATGCATAGGACTTCTACCTATCTTGAGTTGTCTTCATCCGCCATCGAATAAGGTCAATCTTTTCAGACGTTTCTCTAACCATATCTGGTCCAAGTAATAATCTTTCTATAGACTCCCACCAACAAGTTGGTGATCTACAGGGTCGTCCGTACAATGCTTCGAAGGGTGCCATGCCGATGATAGCTTGAAAAATGTTGTTATAGGAAAACTTTACCAAAGGAAGATGTTCTTCCCAAGTCCCTCCAAAGTTTAGGATACACAGCCTTAAAAGATCTTCTAGAATCCTATTCACCCTCTCTGTCTATCCGTCAGTCTGAGGATGATAAGCTGTGCTCAAACACAACTGTGTACCTAATGCTTCTTGCAAGATGCTCCAAAATTCGCTGGTAAAGATGGGGTAACGATCGCTCACGATGCTGGAAGGAACTCCGTGGAGACGAACTATCTCACGAACATAAATTGCTGCCAACCATGATGTCGTCCTCTTACTTTTAACTGGAATAAAGTGAGCACTCTTAGTGAGTCTATCCACTATCACCCAAATACTGGTATTACCTTTCTTCGATCTAGGCAAACCATCTATGAAATCCATAGAGACGCTCTCCCATTTCCACTGCGGAACCTCCAACGGATGAAGTAATCCACCAGGCTTCTTTTACTCAGCTTTGACTTGTTGGCAAACTAAACATTGAGAAACAAATTCGACCACATCCTTCTTCATCCCAGCTCAAAAGAAAACCCTCTTCATATCCCTGTACATCTTATCATCGCCTGGATGAATGGTCGTATTAGAATGATGGGCTTCTTCTAGGACTGCCTTTACCAAGCTTCCAGTTTGAGGAACACAAAGCCTTCCATCTCATCGCAACCACCCCTTTTCATCTATAGCATACCTACTGAGGTGAATATATGAAACACCCCACCTCCGTTAGGGTCACTCTCAAAGGGAATGCCCTAATTTTAGTGGAGGTTTATAAGTATAAGTCACAGATACACAAGACAGATATAAGAACACATATTTTTGAATAGTGGAAAACAACAGCAACTTTTATTTCATCAAAATACGTGTTACACAAACCATGCCATAATTGTCTTACAATACTCCCAAAAAACATTACATTTTCATAACTGTCTTGATTTCATTATTTAAAGAAGCATAAAAACATAACTGCATAAGTCCCATAATTGCTGTCCAAAGCCATAGTCCAAAACGAAAGAGATCCAAGCAATACATTCTTTCTCTTTAAGCTGGATGTAAAAACTGGTCAAGCTGCGGTATTCCCTCCCTGTGGACCTGGGGGGGGGACGAAAGAAAAGTAGAGTCAGACATAAAGCCTGAGTAAGTCCAGAACTATTCAGTCTATGAATAAAGAATTGGGCATGATAAGTATAAACTAGAAATGGGAAAGCACCATAAACTAAGTTAAGTTGTCTAGAGTCGAATTTACTATCGTACCCCATATTAACCTCTGCACCCCTATAAACTAGTTCTCAACAGGCACCCCATAATCAGGGTGAAGTGATCCATTTCTAATGATCGGCTCCTACTCGCATAGTTACATGTGTCTTACGGCCCCCGATGTTGTAGTTACCTATGTTGGTCCCACCATGGGGTGTATCAAGTCCCATGATGGCGGCCCGACACAATTCTAGAATGCACAGGTATACTACTGGTGCCCAGTGCCTTATTTTTCTGCGTCGGAGTGTGTGCACGCTCGCACCCCGTTAGAATCTACATTGCTGCACCACCGCCGTCGATTTGACCTCTTACAGTCAACCCAGTAATCGTGCCCCACCCTGCCTAGTTCAGGGTATCCTGATACACCTTGTAGGGTTACTACTGAAAAGGGTCCCCCGCTACTAGGTTTTCTATTTCTAGCCAACATGCTAAGTTGGTTAAGTGTTTTGTAAACCTAACCCCCAATCAGTCTGTATAGTTTAGCATGTTCCATTTTGATTAAGTATTAATTCAACTTACTTAATCCTATCAATCCTGACTCAGCCTTAGTTGTCTTATTAAAGCCTCGACCTCTCACATTAGACAGGTATTGTTGTGACTGCCTGTTGCCGGTTGGTTCCGGGTAGTCTTACGTCACAACTCAGTCTAACCTCGGGTCTTTATTGGGCTCAATGTTTAACCACCCACATTGGATAGGTATTGTTGTGAATACTAGACAGCCGGGCGGTTCCGGGCAGATTTACATCACAACTCAATCCAAACTCGGGTTAAACACATCGTATTTTCTAAATTTACATATTTTGTCTCTTTTCTTTTTATATGTAAATATTTGCGGCCCATTATTCAAATTCATCTTTATTGGGTAAAATTAATTTATACCACTTAATTGTTTTCAAGGTCGTTGGCATGCGTCAAACATGCCAACACATATGTTTATATTTTAACCCAAACGTCATTACCCCCATTTTATACGTTCGCTACAATATAATATATGTTGGGTTTAACATTTAAACCCAACTTAGCCACATGAAAAGGGGGAGGCTTATAACATGGTGTTTATATATTCTAAGTAACATAAAAAGGGGAGTGTGAACGCATGAACTTGCAACATGACGATCTAATTAACATAAATTAGGCACTTGTGAACTTGCATTGTAATAGCATATAATCATGGCATAAACATACCTAAACATGAATCATGGTTTTTAATCTATTCATGTAAACTTGCAATTGTATTGTAAATCTAACTTAATTATGTGTCACATATATTATCATATGATTTTGATAACAACATAGGCCTAAAACATGTTTCCAATTAGGCATAACACCAAACATAGTTTAGTCATGTTCATAGAATTATTACAAGTTCACAAAGATGCTTGCTTTTGTCACTAATACAAAAGTATGGTTTTTACACTTGAACCATGATGCCAATTCCAACATAAATTCATATAAACCATAATACTTAATTGAATCCAACTACACACTAAAAGTGATCATAAAAATATACATCATGTTGGCATAATAGTGAATCATATACTTGCATGAATCTCAAATAAACTACCACAAACATATAGTCGTTAACATGAATCATATACTTGCAATTATCCAATAGGTGTTGAAATAAACTACCACAAACGTATAGTTGTTAACTTTCAACATGAATCACATACTTGCAAATATCCAATAGGCCTAACATCGTTATACCACAATATCCCAAATCGATTCGTAATTAGAACCATAGCAACGTACAATTATGAATTGTTATCACCACAAATTAAGTACAATTCCATTTCTCATTTTACACAAATCAAAACACAATTATTCATTCACATCGGAATAGCACTCTACTTACAACGTATGACGAATCTTCAATTCAGGAATCTGAATTCTGAATTTGGAGATGCTATCCTTTGTTGTAGGCGTTGTTTTGATTTAGTTGTCGTTGCTTTAAGCTTTTGAATTGTCTCCTAATCGTCTCTCAATTTTGACGGCTACTTCTAGTCTTTCCACAGCAGCATGACGGTCTCATTCTCGTTTTTATTTGTATGAATTAGGTGGAGTCTTAGGTCCTTTTTATAGAGTTTGTGAATTGAATAGAACCGTCGATGGAGCTTGGATTAATAATAGCCACTCGTTTGAAGGAGAGACCAATCAGGAGCTGACACCTAGCCCTAGTGACAAGGTAAGGCTCAGAAATTCGACTAAGCACAGACCAGGCCAGCCAGGGTGGCTGGGTTCGACCTGGATCAGGGGCCAGGTCGACTCCCCAGGCGACCCCCGTGTCGACTTGGTAGTCGACCTGGGTGCCCCAGGTCGACTACCCAGTCGACCTGGGTGCCTTGGGCGGGAAATTTCCCACCCTGGCCAATCTGGCCCGATTTTTGAAATTTGAATTGGTTTTCTGAGCTGTTTGAATTTTAAACTGAATTCTGAAACTTCCGGAGGCCATATCTTCTTCATACGGAGTCCGTTTTACGCAAACTCGGACTCTATCCCAAAGCAGAATTTCGAGACGAACGCAATAGCGTATCCCGTTTCCCTTAATTCTTTGATTTGAAATTGATTATACTTTAATTTGTGAATTTCACTATTATAGAATACACGGGGTGTTACACTAGAAGTCTCCCCTTTTCTGAGCTTATCCATGATGTCTAGAATCTGTGGGTCACCTTGTTGCGAAGCTCCTATCTGATCCACAAGAGTCGGCCGTATGTCCAAGGATGCAAATAAATCAGGCAAAACCTCGATAGAGGGTCTAAAATCAAAAGCTAGTATGAACTCCAAGTTCTTTCTTTCCATAAACAGAGGACTTAGGGCCACCCTCTGCCTACTTAGTGCATCTACCACCACATTACCCTTGCCAGGGTTATAAGCAATTTCAAAATCATATGAATCTAAGAACTCCATCCACTATTGTTTCCTTAAGTTGAGATCTTTCTATGAGAATAGATACTTGAGAGATTTATGATCGGTGTATAACTCGAACTTTTCTCCAAGTAAATAATGACGCCAGTCTTTAACGCGAATACTATGGCAGCTAGCTCTAGATCGTGGATGGGGTAGTTCTTCTCATGAACTCTCAATTGTCTACCCCCATAACATATTACTTTCCTTTCTTGCATCAGAACCGCACCAAGCCCTGTACCGCACACATCAGTGTAAACAGCAAACACTTTACTTTCATCGGGCAAGGTCAAGACCGGGGCTGTTGTCAGAGCCCTTTTTAGTCGTTGGAAAGCAACGTCACAGTCTGTATCCCATGAAAATGCCAAATTCTTCTTTGTCAGCCTGGTGAGAGGGGCTGATATCTTCGCGAAGTCCTTAATGAACTTCCTATAATAACCTGCCAACCCAAGAAAGCTTCTAACCTCAGTTGCATTTTTAGGAATCTGCCAATCTTGTACTGTAACCACCTTCGCGGGATCTACAGCTATCCCTTCTTTGGAGACTACATGCCCCAAGAATCTCACCTCCTTTTTCCAGATATGGCATTTGGAGAACTTTGCTTTTAGCTGATGGTCACAGAGAGTTTTCAAAACTTCTCCCAAATGCTGGGCATGCTCTTCTTCACTCTTGGAGAAGATTAAAATATCATCAACAAAGACTATGACAAATTTGTTTAGGAACTCCCAAAACACCCTACTTATCAAACCAACAAAATAGGAGGGTGCGTTTGTCAATCCAAAAGGCCAAACTATCCATTCAAAGAAACCATATGGAGTTCTGAAAGCAGTCTTATCTATGCTATCCTCAGCCACCCTCAGCTGATGGAACCCCGTAGCCAAGTCCAACTTAGAAAATACTGAGACACCAACAAGCTGATCAAATAAATCATCAATCCTCGAAGGCGGGTGCCTATTCTTCTTGGTGAGCTTATTTAACTCTCTATAGTCAACACACAAACGAAGCGAACCATCCGCTTTAGTTGGAAATACTACTGGAGCTCCCCACTCAGATATGCTTCGTCTGATAAACCCTTTTTCAAGTAGCTCCCCTACTTGCTTACTCAGCTCCCTCCTTTCTCTTGGAGCCATGTGGCGCACTGGTAATGCAACTGGCTTTTCATTGTCCACCAGATATGTGCGGAAGTCAATCTGGCCCCTTGGAGGTAGACCCCGTACCTCATCAAAAACATCAGAATAATCTCGAACCACTAGAACAGATTGCAAATCATCTATGGATGGATCTAGAGGCTCTAGGAAGCTAAGCATAACAGACCCTTGAGGGTCACAAGAAACTTCGAGGGTCTTCCCATGACAAGTCAGGAGTCTAACAACCCTCCTCTCACAATCCAGAGTGGCCCCATACGTGGTAAGCTAATCTATTCCTAGAATCAACCCATAGCCCATAAACCCGAGCACATACGTGTCGCATTCAAACTCGACGCCTAACACAAATATTTTCAAACCCCAACAAATCATCGAAATGAGCCGAACCACCAATGGGGTTTGAAACAACTATGGGATCTACTACATACTTGTAATTAAGTGCAGAGATTCAACCATAGAACTAGATATAAACGAGTGTGAAGCAACAAAATCAAATAGTGTTCTAGCTGGAAGGTTTGAAAGAGAAACTAAACTTTCTACGGAAATTTTTCTACCTCTTTCAGGAGCACTGATCGCGAAAGCATGCACGTACCCTCTAGAAGTCTCAACACTTTGACCTTGTCCCTACGATCCCTGTTTCTTCGGGCACTCTTTAGAGAAGTTCCGACCTCTCTGCGATTAAAGCAATTGGCCTTCCTTCTCTTACAATCTTTGATCAGATGACCCTCCTTTCCACAGTTGTGACATTTTCTCTTATCCTTGCCTTTATCATCTTTCCCTCCTTTCTTCTGTTGTTGTTGCTATTGTTGCTTCCCCTTCTTGGGCCACACCTTCTTATTTTGCGATGTCCCCTAAGCTTTTGTTTCCTTCTTTTCTCCCTTGTCCTCCTCATGCATTAGGGCCATATCAACAAGCTTTTCAAAGGTAGCCCACATTGGAATATGGGGCATAACTAAACCAAGAAGAGGCTCATTCAGCCCTTTAGCAAACCGCAAAGCCTTTTTGGGCGGTGTGTCTTCCAACTCTAGCCTGAACCTTCCCAGCTGGTTGAACCTGTTAACATACTCCTTTACCGTCAAATTTCCTTTTTTGAGAGTTAAGAACCTCTTCATTTGTATGCTTCTCTCTGCTTGGGAAAGAAATTTCATTTCGAACCTCTGTCTAAAGTCTTCCCAAGTTTCCACCAGACATCTAGCTTGGGTGATTTCCCACCAAAATGAGGCTTCGTCCTTTAACAGCCAAGCAGCTAACTGGATCTTTCTTCGGTCCTCCACTTCAAAGATTACAAATTAGTCCTCGGTTTTCTTAAGCCAATTCCGAGCTTCTACGAATGTCTCATTCCCATGGAATGGCCTTCCTCCCATAGCCCGGAAGTTTTTGCAGATCTTGGCAAAGTTGTCAGCTTTTGGAGGGGGAGAAGGAGGAATGACTGGTGCAACTGGGGGAGGAACGTCTCTTTGGCCTTCGGCCGTGTAATATCCCGTATTTTTCCAGTATAATAATTAATTTATTTAATTATTCAAAATATTGGTTTGGTAATTTAAAGGTTGTTTAATTAAATAATAGTGAATATTTAATTAATTTAAATAATATATTAATATATTTGTTATTCCGTAATAGTCGGAAATAGTGAATTGACAATATAATGCGAACTGGAAATATATATAATTTAGTTTCAAATTGAATTCGAATAACGAATATATTATATAAACGACAGTTGAACGTATAATTATAATATAATTAAAATTGAGCTCGAAATGGCACAGTAGTTCGTTATTTAGCGATTTGTACTTCAACTGAATATACAGGGTCCGTTGTAAATCGGATTTCTATGAAACAAGAAACGTTCGGAGCTGGTGAAGTATATTTTTCTAATGGAAGAGAAAAATCTGAATGTTGTCGTGTGGATTTTGATTTATGTCCAAATCAAATTTTAGAAAAGTCACTATGGAATTCCTTTGAAATTTATAAATATATATTTATATTATAAAAGGATTTTATATATAAATCAAATATCGATATAACTGGGAATTTTGAAATATCGAGTTATAAATCCAATTGGAGCTGTATGATATTCTAGTGTGGATATATACGATAATATTTCTTTTTATATATTTAATTTAATTATTTTTAAATATATTTATATATTTAAATGGGTTATTTAGAGCTTTAAAAATAGCCAGTTTTGCAAACGACCTCTGTTTTCGATGAAACTAATTTTGTTGGATCCGCAATATTAAATTATTGCCAGATTTCAATTTCCGTGATTTTTGGGGTCAGTGTGTGGTCGTACGGATTTTTAATGTGAAAAACAATCAGTATTTTAACGGTTAAAAATACGATGTGTGAGAAAACGGAGTTAGCAATCGATGAAACCAGTTTCGTTGGACCCGTAATGTCAAACTGTAGCTGCATGTCCAGTTTCGTGATTTTTGGATGTCATGTGTGATTTCAGGAATTTTAAAGGACAAATAAAAATAGTAATTGATTATAATTTAATATAATAATCAAATAAAAAAATATAAAACCTTCCTATAAATGTCCTACACTCTCCCACTAACCCTAAAACTTTTCTTCAGAGGTCAACAAAGTTCCGCCGTAAGTCTTTCTCTTCTTCCAGTATTTTTTTGATCTTTAAAAATTCATAACAATGGAAATAAATTCTTATAAATTAAGAAATGTATATATACGGACTCACCAAGCATTTCTCTTCAACTGAATGGGGTTTTCATCGAACTCGACATCGATTTTACTCGCGGTTATGTGTACAGCGTACATTAGGGTTAATCGATTTAGGGATTTGAGGCTTCGATGTTAGTTTTGGTGATTGATTTTGGATTTGTGAGGTCGAGTAGAAGCTGTTACGAAATTTTTGAAGGGTTCGATGCATATAGTGTCGCGAGTTCCTGTAGGGCAGCAAAGAGGGGTGGAGGACGTGATTGGATAAGTGGTGTGCGAACTGAGTAAAACTGGGTGGAGCGTGGAGAGGAGAAGAAGAGGAGTCAGTCAGAATTTCTGATGCGGATTTTGGTGATGAAATGAGGAGGATGGAGAAGCGGTAATGACTGGTAAAAAGGAGAAAGCGTGCGACAGTACTGGAAGGAGGAAGAAACACTATTTTGAATGGGTGAGAAATGATGGGGTATTGGGCTGAAGTGAATAGTAAAGCCCAACTTTGAATTTAAATTTAGGTTATTTAAATAAAATAAGTGTGTTAACTTATAATTATTATATCTCTTTCATACGATACCGGAATTCAGCGAAACAAGATCCGTCGGGATCGTATGGACGGACACCACACAATAGAACTGATTGGAAGTGAATTGGAGCTCGTTACAATTTATAGCAAAATAAATTGTCTGATCTGAATCAACGACAATTATTCGTTATTTAACGATTACCGTCCAATGTGAGTAAAACTCACCAACTCAATCAGTTCATATTTTTATAACGTATATTTAGAACTGATAAATGATGATTGATTACTGTGTATTGACTGTTTGGTTGAACAGCTAAGTAATTGGTTGAAATTATAGATCTGGTTATATATATATATAAATATATAAATAAATATATATATATATATATTGACTCTGTTTAGCAGAATACTTCATAGTGAAATGAAATTGATGTTAATTGTATTGTGTAACATCTGCGGATGCAGGGAAACAGGTCGGAGGAATCCAGCTGGATTCCTCAATATTTATTTTACTGTTTTTCATATATTATGTTATATAATGTGATATGAAATCTGTGGTTGATTTTGTATGTTGGAATGATACCGATCATTGTTATATGGTACATTAAATACCATAAGGAATACTGGAATGTTAAAAAGAAATTTTCAATTTTATATTGAAAAAGAAATATTTATAAAATCAAAAGATTTATTTAGAAAATAAATAGATTATAAAGGAATATTTATTTGTTAAATAAATAGAAAGATAAAAGGAATATTTATTTGTTAAATAAATAGAATAAGAAATAAAGGAATATATATTAGTAAAATAAATAGAGTTATAAAAGGGAATTTTTGTAAAACATTTACAAATAGATTTGAAAAGGAGATATTTGTAAAACATTTACAAATAGATTTGAAAGGGAGATATTTGTAAAACATTTACAAATAGATTTGAAAAGGAGATATTTGTAAAACATTTACAAATAGAATTGAAAAGAAAATATTTATTTGTTAAATACATAGAATTGAAAAGAAAATATTTATTTGTTAAATACATAGAATTGAAAAGGAAATATTTATTTGTTAAATAAATAGAATTGAAAAGGAAATATTTATTTGTTAAAGAAACAAATAGAAAAGGGAATATTTGTAAAACCAATAGAAAAGGAAATATTTGTATAAACAAATAGAAAAGGAAGTATTTGTAATCAAATAGTGTTAGTCGAATTAGAGTTATCGAATATAGTTATTCGAAAGGAGTAAATTGAATATAATTATTCCAAAGGAGTAAATCGAATGTAGTTTATTCGAATAGAGTTAAAGGAGTTAATCTAATATGGTTTATTCGAATAGAGTTAATCAAATAAGATTAATTGACAATAGTTAATCACTTAGAGTTAATCGATAGAGTTAACTGATTTGAGTAAATCAAATAGAGTAAATCGAATTTGAGTTAATCAAATAGAGTAAATCGAATTAGAGTTAATAAAATAGAGTTCATTGATTAGAGTTAAGCGAATAGAGTTAATCGAATACAGTTATTCGAAAAGAAGATTATCGAATATAGTTATTCGCAAGGAGTAAATCGAATGTAGTTTAATCGAAAGGAGTAAATCGAGTATAGTTATTCGAAAGGAGTGAATCGAATGTAGTTTATTCGAAAGGAGATAATCGAATATAGTTTATTCGAAGAAAAGGAGTTAGTCTAATATTAGTTACTCGAAGAAAAGGAGTTAGTCGAATATTAGTTATTCGAAGAAAAGGAGTTAGTCGAATATTAGTTATTCAAAGAAAAGGAGTTATCGAATATTAGTTATTCGAAGAGAGTTAATCGAATATAGTTTATTCGAAAAGGAGTTATCGAATAGAGATTTTTCGAAAGAGAAGTATACGTTGAATTCGATTATATCGAATTCGAGAAAGTACTATTCACTTTCCGTTTTTAATCTAGATTTATTTATTTATAAATAAATTAGTTGTTTGTCTACTTATCCAAACTAATAAATAAAAATTATACTTAAGTTATTATATTTCACAAGCATGAGATTTTAACACTATTGTTAAAATCAAATGATTTGTGTAAAAGAAGTAGATTCGTAAATAGGATCGGAGAGTTACGTAAGGAAGTTTGTTAAAGTTGTAAAAGGTGAACTTTGTCTATTTCGAGGTTAGGAATGTTGCTCAGTTAAGGTCTGAGAGGTAGTTATACCCCCAATTGATTGACTTCGTTTTTAATTAAGGAATGGTTAAGGTTCGATAGTGAAGGCTGGTTAAGTGAATTTAGTTAATCAGTGTAATGTTTGAGTTGGTATAGCGATGTTTTATTTAAATATCTGTTTAAATCCAATGTAGGAGTTTTGGAAATGTTTTCCAAATAAGAATCAGAATTGTTTTCCAATATAGAAAAGTAAATGGAAATTTTTTCCAATGTTAATATCGTATATTTTCTAAATTTAGAAAATAAAATTTCTATATATATATATATATAAGTGTGTGTGTGTGTGTGGAAACAGGAAATGGAGAATGAATAAATTAATGATAAATTAATTTAAGAGATAAATGATGATTGATGATTGATCGATAGAATTTCCATCTGGAAATAATTTCATTGTTTGCACACATGTTTTTCTTTGATAGTTAACTCACCGACTATCGAAGTTTTTGACCGTTTGTCCGTCGTCAATATAGAGAGACCGGGATCTGATTCATTATCTGAAAACCACTCTGTATGGGCATTAGCGTTGCGATCAAATATGATGAAGATAATTAAAGACGGAGTTATGCAAGGGCTGTCCTGTTTACAGAATAGTACCTTCGGTTTGTCCAGTCCCAGGACGACCTGTATGAAAGAAAGTCGGACAGAGTATATTTAACAGATCATGTAAGATTATCTCTTCAAACGTATTTACCTTTGGTGGCAGAGGAATTCGTTTCTCTTAGCTGTATACCCGTTGTATTTTTGGGAAAATCAATTTGTGATTTGGCGGGTATGACGTTGTGATATTCAAAGTGAACAGATGCGTGATCTGTTAAAGATAAGCGTGGCCTCTAGCCTCACAACCGGGAAATGACAAAAATCGGGCAGGCAGCATGGCTAAGTGGTTGGCTGCCAAGTAGGCTGTATTATCACCTATCTAGAGATATTCATTTCATTCTTTAATCTATTCGATGCTGTCCCATTCGGGAAACAGTTGCTGATCCCAACCGTTGGTGATATGCATTCGATACACTCAAGCAAAATGAGTGGTCGGTCATGTGTGGCCGGGTTGCAAGATGTTCTTGTTTAACCCAGTTTATTCCTCTCTAGAGGTACACTATCGGAAGGTGGTTCCATACCTTGTCATAGTTGGAAATCCATTACCCAATAACTGCTCGCGGTTTTGATTGTATACTATATATGTGGAACGTGAGATGAAAGCGTTCTACAAGATGATTATTATATTGTGGTTGATAGACACTATTATAATATCAAAAGAGTTTTGATATAAAAGATCATTGTTTCTTTCAAAATGATTTGAAAGTTAAATCAAATTGATTTGGATTCTCATAAGGGAAAAACCCGTTCCGTTATGCAGCGTGGTCCTATGAGATATCATTATTTTCCCAAACTGTTTTAACTTGTTTACTCATACCAGTCCCATGACTGACCCAGAGTTTATTTTGTTTTGGTTTCCCTAAACTCTTGGGTGCCCAAATTTATACGAGAAGTCAAGTAGTCATGATTTTACAGATATACTTAGAGAGCTTGGAGCAGGAGGCTTCAGGATTATATAGTTATAGTTTTTCCGCTGTGTTGTAAGTGTTTTACTCTAATAATGTTATTGTATACATATACTGATTTTATTTCAAAGATATGTTATCTAATATATGTTGTTCGTTCCGCTGTGAGATTCGTGTTTACTCTGATGTTGTATGTTCTTCTTCTTCTTCTATTCTAAGTTTCTATCTTATCTATTCTCACCCTCTATTTTCTTTTTATTAGTTTTCTGGTTTCCAGTGCAATTGGGGTTGGACTTGTGTTATTTAGTCAGCTCAAATTGTACCGGAATTTCGGGACACTACAGTTGGTATCAGAGCTGAAGGTTAAGTAATTACCTTGGCTCTGTGGCGTGACTCAGTAGAGATGGGGTTAGTAATACCCTAGATTAAGTTTGAGTGCATATACATGAGCGCGTATTTGTTAATTGATATAAAAATGGTTTTATATTGTGGAAATTTATTGGTTGAATTGTTTATGGGTTCTGGTCGATCATTTTGATCCACTATATCGGTAGGTGTTTCTAAACACTCGAATACGATGAGTTGACACGATATGTTTTGAAAAGAGGGTAAATGAAAATAATTTTACCCAAAGTATATTTTTATATGGAGAAAATATATATATTGGAATTATAATATATTGGACATATTGGTTGTTATTATAATCGAGTAAGATTATAAATTAAATGGTTATATATGTAACTAAGTAGAATTCGTATAAGTGTTATGAATTGAATTGAATCTGAATTTAAATCAGAATTTGGAATTAAACACTAGAAACCTGGGATGGTATTTGCAAATGAAATTGGGTTAAGTATTTGGAAGTTTTAAAATCCTGGGAGGGTTGGAAATGTTTTCCAAACATTGTGAATGATAATTTGAAATGTATTTCAAAATGGAAATGTTTAAAAATAGTTTTGAAAAGTGATATAGTATTGAACTCACTATGATTGCTGGAAAATAGATTCCGATGATGACAGCTACATCATCGGTGTTCATTTTCGAATTTCTAAGTGATGGATTACTACCAAAGATTTTGTTTTTAAATTGTTTTGAGAAAACAAGTTGTTCAAGAAATTCAAATGTTTTGAATTGTTATTATGATTTCAAAATGGAATTGAAATAAAACCCAGGAATTTAAATCTTGAAATTCAAATTTAACTTATTAAGTTAATTAAATCGAGATGGTAAAGATAAATAAGTAAATTTGAATTTAACTTGAACCAAGTTAAATAAAACTAGATTTGGTTAGAGAATAATTTGGAATGGAATTGAGTTGATAAGTTAAGAATTGGGAATTTGTGATTGGAGTTTGAATGGAATTTGACGTTGGTTTAAACAAATAATTGTGTTGAGGATGAACCGATTTCAATTTGATTGGGATGACATTGGTATATGCAGAATTGGTAACAAATGGAAAGGATATACTGATATGTCCGACAAAAATGTACAAGTTTATATTTGGTATAAGAATTAGATTTATGAGCCGAATTGGCAAGCCGCTTGGCTATTTGATTTTCTTTTGGGTTGGAGATGGCCTAGAGAGGCGAGTGGTAGTTATACCGATTGACCAGTACAAAGGAGGTGCTGGCGAAATTTTTCGAAAATTTCAGGTGTTATAATATTTTCAGAATTTTTGAAAATTTAATTAGTCGGAAAGAATTATTATTTTAATTGAAATTAAATTGGGCCAGTTGAAACTGAAGTTAGATAAGTAAACGAACAAATTTTGACTCGGTTAGTAGGGTTTGTTTTCTACCTTAGCAATTTCGAGGACGAAATTATTTTAAGGGGGGAAGAATGTAATGTCCCTTATTTTTCTATTATAATAATTAATTTATTTAATTATTCAAAATATTGGTTTGGTAATTTAAAGGTTGTTTAATTAAATAACAGTGAATATTTAATTAATTTAAATAATAGAATAATATGTTTGTTATTCCGTAATAGTCGGAAATAGTGAATTGACAATATAATGTGAACTGGACAATTCAAAATATATATAATTCAGTTTGGAATTGAATTCGAATAACGAATATATTATATAAACGACAGTTGAACGTATAATTATATTATAATTAAAATCGAGCTCGAAATGGCGCAGCAGTTCGTTATTTGGCGATTTGAACTTCAACTGAATATACAAAGTCCATTTTAAATTGGATTTCTGTGAAGCAAGAAACGTTCGGAGCTGGTGAAGTATATTTTTCTAATGAAAGAGAAAAATCTAGATTTCATCATGTGGATTTTGATTTATGTCCAAATCAAATTTTAGAAAAGTCGCTATGGAATTCCTTTGAAATTTATAAATATATATTTATATTATAAAAGGATTTTATATATAAATCAAACATCGATATAACTGGGAATTTTGAAATATCGAGTTATAAATCTAATTGGAGTTGTATGATATTCTAGTGTGGATATATACGATAATATTTATTTTTAAATATTTAATTTAATTATTTTTAAATATATTTATATATTTAAATGGGTTATTTAGAGCTTTAAATATACCCAGTTTTGCAAACGACCTCCGTTTTCGACAAAACTAATTTTGTTGGATCCGCAATATTAAATTATTGCCAGATTTCAATTTCCGTGATTTTTGGGGTCAGTGTATGGCCGTATGGATTTTTAATGTGAAAAACAGTAAGTATTTTGAGGATTAAAAATACGCTGTGTGAGCAAACAAAGTCGGAATTCGACGAAACCAGTTTCGTTGGGTCCATATTGTCGAACTGTAGCTGCATGTCCAGTTTCGTGATTTTTGGATGTCATGTGTGATTACAGGAATTTTAAAGGATAAATAAAAACCGTAGTTGATAATTTAATATAATAATCAAATAAAAATAATATAAAACCTTCCTATAAATGTCCTACACTCTCCCACCAACCCTAAAACTTTTCTTCAGTGGTCAACAAAGTTCCACCGCAAGTCTTTCTCTTCTTCCAGTATTTTTCTGATCTTCAAAAATTCATTACAATGGAAATAAATTCCTATAAATTAGGAAATGTATATATACGGATTCATCAAGCATTTCTCTTTAACTAAGTGGGGTTTTCATCAAACTCGACATCAGTTTTACTCGCGGTTATGTGTACAGCGTACATTAGGGTTAATTGATTTGGGGATTCGAGGCTTCGATGTTAGTTTTGGTGATTGATTTTGGATTTGTGAGGTCGAGTAGAAGCTGCTATGAAATTTCCGAAGGGTTCGATGCATATAGTGTCGCGAGTTCCTATAGGGCAACAAAGAGGGATGGAGGACGTAATGGTATAAGTGGCGTGCGAGCTGACTAAAACTGGGTGGAGCATGGAGAGGAGAAGAAGAGGGGTTCATCAGAATTTCCGATGCGGATTTTGGTGATGAAATGAGGAGGATGGAGGAGCGGTAATGACTGGTAAAAAGGAGAGAGCGTGCGACAGTACTGGAAGGAGGAAGAAACACTGTTTTGAACGGGTGAGAAATGATGGGGTATTGGGCTGAAGTGAAAAGTAAGGCCCAACTTTGAATTTAAATTTAGCTTATTCAAATAAAATAAATGTGTTAACTTATAATTATTATATCTCTTTCATACGATACCCGATTTCATCCAAACAAGATCCTTCGGGATCGTATGGACGGACACTACACAATGGAACAGACTGGGAGTGAATTGAAGCTCGTTACAATTTATAGCAAAATAAATTGTCTAATTTGAATCAATGACAGTTATTCGTTATTTACGATAAACGTCCAATGTGAGTAAAACTCACTAACTTAATCAGTTCATATTTTTATAACGTATATTTAGAACTGATAAATGATGATTGATTGCTGTGTATTGACTGTTTGGTTGAACTGCTAAGTAATTGGTTGAAATTATAGAACTAGTTATATATATGTATATATATATATATGTATATATATATGTATATATATGTATATATATTGATTCTATTTAGCAGAATACTTCATAGTGAAATGAAATTGATGCTAATTGTATTGTGTAACATCTATGGATGCAGGGAAACAGGTCGGAGGAATCCAACTGGATTCCTCAATATTTATTTTACTGTTTTTCATATATTGTGTTATATGATGTGATATGAAATCTATTGTTGATTTTGTATTTTGGAATGATACCGATCATTGTTATATGGTACGTTAAATACCATAAGGAATACTGGAATGTTAAAAAGGAAATTTTCAATGTTATATTGGAAAAAGAAGTATTTATAAAAAGAAAAGATTTTATAAAAAGAAAAGATTTATTTAGAAAATAAATAGATTAAAAATGAATATTTATTTGTTAAATAAATAGAAAGATAAAAGGAATATCTATTTGTTAAATAAATAGAATAAGAAATAAAGGAATATATATTGGGAAAATAAATAGAATTATAAAAGGGAATATTTGTAAAACATTTACAAATAGATTTGAAAAGGAGATATTTGCAAAACATTTACAAATAGATTTGAAAAGGAGATATTTGTAAAACATTTACAAATAGAATTGAAAAAATATATTTATTTGTTAAATACATAGAATTGAAAAGAAAATATTTATTTGTTAAATACATAGAATTGAAAAGGAATTATTTATTTGTCAAATAAATAGAATTGAAAAGGAAATATTTATTTGTTAAATAAACAGATAGAAAAGGGAATATTTGTAAAACCAATAGAAAAGGAAATATTTGTATAAACAAATAGAAAAGGAAGTATTTGTAATCAAATAGTGTTAGTCGAATTAGAGTTATCGAATATAGTTATTCGAAAGGAGTAAAACGAATATAGTTATTCGAAAGGAGTAAATCGAATGTAGTTTATTCGAATAGAGTTAAAGGAGTTAATCGAATATGGTTTATTCGAATAGAGTTAATCAAATAAGGTTAATTGACAAGAGTTAATCGCTTAGAGTTAATCGATAGAGTTAATTAATTTGAGTTAAACAAATAGAGTAAATCGAATTTGAGTTAATCAAATAGAGTAAATCGATTAGAGTTAATCAAATAGAGTTAATTGATTAGAGTTAAGCGAATAGAGTTAATCGAATATAGTTATTCAAAAAGAAGATTATCGAATATAGTTATTTGAAAGGAGTAAATCTGATGTAGTTTATTCGAAACCAGTAAATCGAATATAGTTATTCAAAAGGAGTAAATCGAATGTAGTTTATTCGAAAGGAGATAATCGAATATAGTTTATTCGAAGAAAGGGAGTTAGTCGAATGTTAGTTATTCGAAGAAAAGGAGTTAGTCGAATATTAGTTATTCGAAGAAAAGGAGTTATCGAATATTAGTTATTTGAAGAAAGTTAATCGAATATAGTTTATTCGAAAAGGAGTTATCGAATAGAGATTTTTCAAAAGAGAATTATACATTGAATTCGATTATATCGAATTCGGGAAAGTACTATTCACTTTCCGTTTTTAATCAAGATTTATTTATTTATTTATAAATAAATTAGTTGTTTGTTTATTTATCCAAATTAATAAATAAAAATTATACTTAAGTTATTATATTTAAAAAGCATGAGATTTTAACACTATTGTTAAAATCAAATAATTTGTGTAAAAGAAGTAGATTCGTAAATAGAATCGGAGAGTTCCGTAAGGAAGTTTGTTAAAGATGTAAAAGGTGAACTTTGTCTATTTCGAGGTTAGGAATGTTGTTCAGTTAAGGTCTGAGAGGTAGTTATACCCCAACTTGATTGACTTTGTTTTTAACTAAGGAATGGTTAAGGTTCGATAGTGAAGGCTGGTTAAGTGAATTTAGTTAATCAGTGTAATGTTTGAGTTGGCATAGCGATGTTTTATTTAAACATCTGTTTAAATCCAATGTAGGAGTTTTGGAAATGTTTTCCAAATAAAAATCAGAAATGTTTTCCAATATAGAAAAGGATATGGAAATGTTTTCCAATGTTAATATCTCATATTTTCTAAATTTAGAAAATAGAATCTCTCTCTCTCTATAGATATATATATATATATATATATATATATGGAAACGGGAAATGGCGAATGAATAAATTAATGATAAATTAATTTAAGAGATAAACTATGATTGATGATTGATCGATAGAATTTCCATCTGAAAATAATATCATTGTTTGCACACATGTTTTTTTCTGATAGGTAACTCACCGACTATCGAAGTTTTTGACCATTTGTCCATCGTCAATACGAAGAGACCGGGATCAGATTCATTATCTGAAAACCACTCTGTATGGGCATTAGCGTTGCGATCAAATATGATGAAGATAATTAAAGATGGAGTTCTGCAAGGGTTGTCCTATTTACATAATTGTACTTTCGTTTTGTCCAATCCCAGAACGACCTGTATGGAAGAAAGTCTGATAGAGTATATTTAACAGATCGCATAAGTTGTTCTCTTCAAACGTATTTACGTTTGGTGGCAGAGGAATTCGTTTCTCTTAGCTGCATACCCGTTGTATTTTTGGGGAAATCAATTTGTGATTTGGCGGGTATGACGATGTGACATACAAAGTTAATAAATGCGTGATCTGTCAGAGATAAGCGTGGCCTCTAGCCTCACAACCGGGAAATGACAAAAATCGGGCAGGCAGCATGGCTAAGTGGTTGGCTGCCAAGTAGGGTGTATTATCACCTATCTAGAGATATTAATTTCATTCTTTAATCTATTCGATGTTGTCCCATTCAGGAAACGGTTGCTGATCCCAACCGTTGGTGATATACATTCGATAAACTCAAGCGAAATGAGTGGTCGGTCATGTGTGACCGGGTTGCAAGATGTTCTTGTGAACCCATTGTATTCATCTCTAGAGTTACACTTTCAGAAGGTGGTTCCATACCTTGTCATAGTTGGAAATCCATTACCCAATAAGCGCTCTTGGTTTTGATTGTATACTTTATATGTGGAACGTGAGATGAAAGTGTTCTGCAAGATGATTATTATATTATGGTTGATAGACACTATTATAATATCAAAAGAGTTTTGATATAAAAGATCATTCTCTCTTTCTAAATGATTTGAAAGTTAAATCAAATTGATTTGGATTCTCATAAGGGAAAAACCCATTCCGTTATACGGCGTGGTCTTATGAGATATCGTTATTTTCCCAAACTATTTTAAATTGTTTACTCATACCAGTCCCATGACTGACCCAGAGTTTATTTTGTTTTGTTTTCCCTAAACTCATGGGTGCCCAAATTTGTACGAGCATTCAAGTAGTCAGGATTTTACAGATATACTTGGAGAGCTTGGAGCAGGAGGCTTCAGGAATATATAGCTATAGTTTTTCAGCTGTCTTGTAAGTGTTGTACTCTGTTAAAGTTATTGTATAGATATACTGATTTTATTTCAAAGATATGTTATCTAATATATGTTGTTCGTTACGTTGTGAGATTCGTGTTTACTTTCATGTTTGTATCTTCTTCTTCTTCTATTCTAAGTTTCTATCTTATCTATTCTCACCCACTGTTTTCTTTCTATTAGTTTTCTGGTTTCCAGTGCAATTAGGGGTTGGACTTGTGTTATTTGGTCAGCTCAAATTGTACCGGAATTTCGGGACACTATAGGTCGGCGCCGTGGCCTCCAAATACCTCTGGAACCATCCGGGTGTTATGACGCCTTCTGGGATATTAGGGATGTTTTGTTCCCCAGGCATGCTGAGAAAAATGGGAAAAGGAAGAAATTTAGATAAAGGACCAAAGGATACTACATATGGCTTTTTGTGGAATGTTTTTCAAAATAGACTTTTCTTTTGAAAATGCTTTTCATTTAAAACCTTTTTGAAAATGGTTTCCAAAAACTTTTGTCTAATCTGGTAACCTTCAGCTCTGATACCAAGTGTGACACCCCACGTCCGTTAATGTCACTCACTAAGGGAATGCATTAAGTTTCGTGAAGCGCTATAGGTGAACAGACGTAGAATAATTACAAGACAGATATAAATAAGGCAGCAATAGAAAATTTAAACTTTTATTTCAGGCATAAGTCATAATGCCGTAGTCCACAATTTCAAAAGTTACAAAAACCATTACAATAAAATAACTTCTATCTTGCACCATCAGAGTACATAGGTAAATAAAAAGCATCATTCCCCCAATTAAAAGAGTTAAGCCATAGTAGAGACAAGAACTTGAGACATACTTCTGAAGTAGCTCCTAACAAGATGATATCTGATTCCTGATTATGTCTGAGTATATCCTCCCTTAAAACCTGAGGGAGGGGGGACAAAAGAAAGAAGGAGAAACAACAGGGTCAGACATAAAGTCTGGCGAGCCTAGTTACTTTTAGCCAGTAGATAAATAAAAGCAACATGATAGGCATATAAAGTGGTTAAGACAGTTCACTACATAAGTGGCAGGTGTGACAAGGTAAGCAAGATAAGGTGTATGTGCCTCACTAATGATTACTTTGCATTATTACTAGTATAACTGAAATGAGATGATCCCTTCCACTATGAGTTGGTAGGCTTAGGTCATACGTCCAAGTATACCCATACCGCTACCATAATTGATCGGCTCCCTACCCTGTAGATATCATGTGCGGGCCCCACAGTAGTAGGTATTGCTTCCTTAAATGGAAACCCATGGTGTGCACAACCATTTTTACTGGTGTCACGGTCGTCTTCGCCCCCTCTGCTCGACCCATGCACGCACATGTCCCCGGTCAGTTTGCGCTGCCCACAACATCCGTCTCGTTTGGATCTCTTACAATCAATCAGTAAGAGTGCCCCTTCTCCGCCTAGTACGGAGTTCTTTACTTCATACCAACCCCGGGTTACTAACTGAAACGGGTCCCACACAATATGATACAATCTCTCCCCTTGTCTTGTATTCCCACTAGGTTTTCCACTGACTATGTATACCCTTAGGTGTCTTTAATTACATAGCCATATACCAGTTATGCTTACCCTAAAGGGTGTCTTTAATTACATAACTTCATTACATTATCTATTGGTTATGTATACCACTATTTGTCTTTAATTACATAACCTTATTACATTATCTACCGGTTATGTATACCACTAGGTGTCTTTAATTTCACAACCTTATTGGGTTAAGTTCATGGGCCTATATGTAAGTATTACCCACTCCCTCTAATTTACTTAACCCAACCACTACCCATCAAATTTTACTTAGTGTAACACCCCACTTCCATTAAGGTCACTCACAAAGGGAATGCCTGAACTTCGGTGGAACGTTATAAGTAAACAGAACAGAAATTTACAAGACAAATATGTAAAGTAGTACTTGAAAAATTTATAACTTTATTACAGCCGAAACAGAAATAAGTTTGGTTACATCACAATACCAAAACCCAAATACACAAATATCAGTCTTATACAAAATCCTTCGGAATGCATAATTTTAAAGCCATAATCCCCAACATAGAATGCCATAAATTGGCAGAATCAAAGGCAAGCAATATTTCAAGCAGATGGAACCTGAATCAAGCTCTTATGTTTCCACCCTGAGAACCTGGGGGGGGGGGGGGAACGAAAGAAAAAAGATGAAAAAAAACTAGGTCAGACATAAGTCTGGTGGCTCCAGTGACTTTCAGCATATAAACAGATAACAGTATCATGACATATAAATAAAACTGGATGAGAGATAACCATAACAAGAGTAGCAGGTTAACAGAAGAGACAGAATGATATAGGCTAAACTAAGCTTCTTACTTGGTTTTCACTTCTCTGTACTAATACTAGTATAACAAAATTAGGTGTTGTCCTAATATCTAAACAGAATGATCTCTTCAGAAACACGATACAAGTAATGGGCCTTTACCACCCTAATAGAGACAGATGTACAGAAACAGAATGCTAGTAATGGCCTTCACTACCCAAATAGAGACAGACGGTTACATAAACAAAATGCTAGTAATGGGCCTTTACCACCCGAACAGAGACAGACGGTTACAGAAGCAAAAACATAATCAGAGACGGAAACAGAATATTCCCTACGAAAACAGAATGTTAGAATTAGGTGTACACTAGTAATGGGCCTTTACCACCCCAACAAACGGTACCACACAGAAATAGATAGGTGTTACCACCTCCAACAAAAACAGACGGTACCTCAACAGAAACAGACAGAACTAAGTGTACCCTAAATTCTACCCCAAGCGATCGGCTTCCTAATACATAAATACCCTGTGCCATCCCCATAGAAGGGCGTATCATTCCCTAAAGTGGAAAACTATAGACACATACCTATTTACAGATGTCACGGTGTCTTGCATCCTCAGAGCAGACCGGATCCATGCACGCACATGACCCGGTTGGAATGCGCCATCAACACCCCTCGCCATTATCAGAGTGAACCTCTTACAATTAGTTCAGTAAGCATGCCCTAGACCCCTACCTACTGTTGGGTCATTGTTTTGATACCAGAAAGGGTTATTGACTAATATGGGCCCCAAACAGCAGATGACACAAGTAATTACCCCTCCTAACCTTGTGTCCCCAGACTAACAGATTTCAGACTAACTTGCTTATAGATTTAAGATGTACAAAGTCCAGATTAACTAGTTCTCAGATCAGACATACAGGTTAACAAGTTTTTAGCCTAACGAATCAGATATATAGATTAACAAGTTTGCAGACTAACGGATTAGATATACAGATTAACAAGTTTTTAGACTAACGGATCAGATATACAGATTAACAAGTTTTCAGACTAACGGATCAGATATACAGATTAACAAGTTTTCATACTAACGGATCAGATATACAAATTAACAAGTTTTCAGATTAACGGATCAGATATACAGATTAACAAACTTACAGATTATTTCACCTAACCTTGTATTGGGCCTACAGATTTTAAAATGGGGTTATTAGATTCATCAGTCCAGTTGTTTTAACCCTATTCACCCAACACGTTTCAGATATCACATTTTCCTTAGATTTGCATTAATTAAATATTAATGCACAGACCTCTCACATTAGGTCGGTAGCTTGTGGCCGCTGGATGTGCCGGGCGGTTCCGGGCAGACTTCTGCCACAAGCCAGACCTAACCTCATGTCTAAGCATCTTTATGCCTATGATGTCTCACATTAGACTGATAGTTTGCGGTTGCTGGTTAAGCCGGTTGGGTCTGGGCAGGCTTCTACCACAAACAGAGTCTAGCCTCGTGTCTCAGCATTCTTATTTTAGCTAAATTATTCATTCACAGATTATGCCAATATCAGACTAATTATGCCAATTCAGTAAACTAACTTCTTTAAAAGTTACAACAGATTATCCAAAGTTCTATTAACATGTTTTGCTCAATTTTAGTTCGAGCCTACAGATTTTCATACCTCAAATTACCGTATTCAGTTTCAACAGGTTTGGCTGACTAGACAATTTAACATATTTAATCATCCCTTAAAATTCCATTGACATACCTCGCTTAATCATAGAATTAAGCCTAATTTTACATGCTCTAATTATGGTCATAATTCACAATATAACATATGCCCCCTAATTCCTAGTTAAATTTACATAGTACATAATATTCTCCAAAAACCCCAAATCATGATACACAATATGAATTATGACAAATTATAGCCTTTGATTTCAACGTATGCCAAATATCCAAAAATCCCCATTTAGGCGTATTCACAATTAATAGTTATCCTATTTAATATAGATCTTTCATGCCTAAATCATATATCCAAGTCATAGATCGTCATATAAAATATGCCCCCAAATCTAAATCTTAAATTACAACATGTATTATGTCCTCAAAATCATATCATGCATCATAACAAGCATTATGCCCCCAAATTACAAGTCATATGTTGTCATACAATAATTCTCCTTCTTCAAAATCATAAACCGTCATATATAGTATGCCTAGATCTAGATCTTAGATTACAACTTATGTTGTGTTCTCAATTTAGTCACAAATCAGTCATGTCCAATTATGCATCATTCAATATTTTCCCCAAATTTAGCGTTCGCGTGTCAATCTCTTATGAGATTTGGCTTAGGCTCGTGGTAGCCTGGCTATAGAACAGAAGGAAGGAAGAGATATAGAATAGTTACAATAAGACAGTTCTACACAGAAAAACAGATCGGATAAACAGGAATATGCACAATCTCCAACTCAGATTTATAACCATGTCAAGATTATAATTAAATTTCATATCTGAAAATAACTGTACTCACAAATCGTGGTTTAAGAAAGAGAAGAACGATTCTGGGATCTGATTTTCTGGAGTTGATTTAGCTTTCCGTTGATGTAGGCGTTGATTTGTTATCTTTTAATCCTATTCAGATTGGAAGAAGAAGAAGCACTAGTTCTAGCTTAGGTTTAAGCAGAGTAGCGACGCCATTGATTTATTTTAATATGAATCAGAGAAGAGTATTGGCGTAATGAAATTGTGTGGAGAGAAAGTGAGGTTTGGGGGTGTTTAAATAGCTTAGGAGCAACGAATCTGGTCAGAACGGGCATCTAAATGCAGAAAACTAAATCTGTCCTCGGGATCTGGAAAAAGGGGGAGGTCGACCCCCAAGTCGACCTACCTACCCAAGTCGACCCCCAGATCGACCTGGGTCCTAGGCGAGAAATTTCCCGCCCAGTCCGGGTGTATGATTTGAATTTCGAATATGAATTTCGAGCTGAGCTGTTTTTATTTTATGAAAACTTCTGAAGGCCATAACTTCTTCACACGGAGTCCGATTTACACAAACTCAGACTCTATCTCAAGCAGAATTCCGAGACGAACACAATGGCATAACCTGTATCTCTTAATTCTTCTCCAAAAAATTAAGTATACTTTAATTTGTTACTTTAATATTCACAGAAAATACGGGGTGTTACATTCTCCCCTCCTTAAAGGATTTCGTCCCCGAAATCTTCAAGTTACGAAGAATGTGTATTACCATCAAATCATTCATCTACTCAACCATCATCCACAAGCATCCATTGTCCTTAGAGAACTTCTAATGTTATATGAACATATGCAAAAGTGTGTGTATATGTCTTTTATCTAATGGAAAGATCAGGCGGTCTGCTGATTCAGTTGACCTCCTTAATGCGAATTATGTTAGTGTCATGAGTCCAATTATGTATGCAAGAAATCCTATTGATACTCATATGAGTGCATAACCATTCATCCAAATGCAACATCCATGTGATGAATTAATCATTTTGCATCCACAAAAATTGTAAATGCACACACATCCATATGCAGTATGAGAGTGTTTTTGAGTTGATCTAGTGCCTAATGTGTGTATATGCATCCACGAGCAACCACTTGCATCCACTTGCAACCATCAAACATAACATGTCTCAAACACATGTTTACACCCATTAGTTTCTACCTAAAGGTCGAAGACCCGGTCGATAGGATACAGCCGAGTGATAGATGCAAGTACAATTAAAACAAAAGTTCTGTTCCCATTAGACATCGATTAAGAAAATAAATTCCTAAGTATCAACCCCGAAGACCGAAATCAACATCAGATTGACACTCAGAGAATTACTCCCATTAAACAATGTCAAAACTGGAAATCTACTTCACGCTTCGAGTAAAAACCCCTATCCTTTTCAGAAATATTCAGACACTTACAAACTACTGGTACTGATCAGATTATCAAATGATTATTAGGAAACTAAGCATGATAAAACCCCATCATATCCCACAAAACTCAGAATGTATGCATCATAGTCAACTTTCCGCCCAACACAGGTACCCTCAAACCCCAACCTATCACAAACAGATGAGTCGTAACCCTTATGGGGTTTGAGACTATAGCGGGATAACAAACAAGACTAGTAGAGACTCAACTACAGAATCAAAATGCCAGAATGATTAGATAAGGAAATTAAACTTTCTGCGGAAAAAAATTTCACCTCTATCCTGTCCACCAACTACGAGAGCATCCACCTACGCTCCAGAAGATTCTACCCTTTGCCCTTGCCTTCTGGGGCAATCCTAGATAACAGTATCATAAGTCTGGTGGGTCCAGTAACTTTAGCATATAAACAGATAACAGTATCATGACATATAAATAAAACTTGATGAGAGATAACCATAACAGGAGTAGCAGGTTAACAGAAGAGACGGAATGATATAGGCTAAACTAAGCTTCTTACTTGGTTTTCACTTCTCTACACTAATACTAGTATAACAGAATTAGGTATTGTCCTAATATCTAAACAGAACGATCTCTTCAGAAACACGATGCTAGTAATGGGCCTTTACCACCTAACAGAGACAGATGTACAGAAACAGAATGCTAGTAATCGACCTTTACCACCCAAACAGAGACAGACGGTTACAGAAACAGAATGATAGTAATGGGCTTTACCACCCAAACAAAGACAGACGGTTACAGAAACAAAAGCAGAAACAGAATCAGAGACGGAAGCAGAATATTCCCTACGAAAACAGAATGTTAGAATTAGGTGTACACTAGTAATGGGCCTTTACCACCCCAACAGACGGTACCACACAGAAATAGACAGGTGTTACCACCCCAACAAAAATAGACGGTACCCCAATAGAAACAGACATAACTAAGTGTACCCTAAATTCTACCCCAAGCGATGGGCTACCTAATACATAAATACCCTGTGCCGGCCCCATAGAAGGGCGTATCATTCCCTAAAGTGGCAACCTATTGACACAGACCTATTTACAGATGTCACGGTGTCTTACATCCTCAGAGCATACCGGATCCATGCACGCATATGACCCTGTTGGAATGCGCCATCAACACCCTTCACCATTATCAGAGTGAACCTCTTACAATTAGTTCAGTAAGCGTGCCCTGGACCCCTACATAGTGTTGGGTCATAGTTTTGATACCAGAAAGGGTTACTGGCCAATACGGGTTCCAAACAACAGATGACACAAGTAATTACCACTCCTAACCTTGTGTCCCCAGACTAACAGATTTCAGATTCACTTGCTTACATATTTCAGATGTACAAAGTCCAGATTAACTAGTTCTCAAATCAGACATACATGTTAACAAGTTTTCAGACTAACGGATCAGATATATATATTAACAAGTTTTCATACTAACGGATCAGATATACAGATTAACAAGTTTTCAGACTAACGGATCAGATATACAGATTAACAAGTTTTTAGACTTACGGATCAGATATACAGATTAACAAGTTTTCAGACTAACAGATCAGTATACAGATTAACAAGTTTTCAGACTAACGGATCAGATATACATATTAACAAACTTACAGGTTGTTTCACCTAACCTTGTATTGGGCCTACAGATTTTCAAACGGGTTTATTAGATTCATCAGTCCAGTTGTTTTAACCCTATCCACCCAACATGTTTCAGATATCACATTTATCTTAGATTTGCATTAATTAAATATTAATGCACAGACCTCTCACATTAGGTGGTAGCTTATGGCCGCTGGATGTGCCGGGCAGTTACGGGCAGACTTCTGCCACAAGCCAAACCTAACCTCGTGTCTAAGCATCTTTATGTTTACGACCTCTCACATTAGACTGACAGTTTGCGGTTACTGGTTAAGCCGGTTGTGTCCGGGCAGGCTTCTACCGCAAACAGAGTCTAACCTCGTGTCTCAGCATTCTTATTTTAGATAAAGTATTCATTCAAAGATTATGCCAATGTCAGACTAATTATGCCAATTCAACAAACTTACTTCTTTACAAGTTACAGCAGATTATCCAAAGTTCTATTAACATGTTTTGCTCAATTTTAGATCGAGCCTACAGATTTTCATACCCTAATTACCGTATTCAGTTTCGATAGGTTTAGCAGACTAGACAATTTAACAGATTTAATCATCCCTTAAAATTCCATTGACATACCTCGCTTAATCATAGAATTAAGCCTAATTTTATATGCTCAAATTATGGTCATAATTCACAATAAAACATATGCCCCAAATTCCTAGTTAAATTTACATAGTACAGAATATTCTCCAAAAACCCAAATCATGATACACAATATGAATTATGCCAAATTATAGCCTTTGATTTCAGCGTATATCAAATATCCAAAAATCCCCATTTAGGCGTATTCACAATTAATAGTTATCCTATTTAATATAGATCTTTCACGCCTAAATCATATATCCAAGTCATAGATCGTCATATAAAATATGCCCCCAAATCTAGTTCTTAAATTACAACGTGTATTATGTCCTCAAAATCAGATCATGCATCATAACATGCACTATGCCCCCAAATTACAAGTCTTATGTTGTCATACAATAATTCTCCTTCTTCCAAATCATAAACCATCATATATTGTATGCCCAGATCTAGATCTTAGATTACAACTTATGTTGTGTTCTCAATTTAGTCACAAATCAGTTATGTCCAATTTTGCATCATTCGATATTTTCCCCAAATTTAGCGTTCGCGTGTTAATCTCTTATGAGATTTGGCTCAGGCTCATGGTAGCCTGGCTATAGAACAGAAGGAAGGAAGAGATACAGAATAGTTACAATAAGATAGATCTACACAGAAAAACAGATCTGATAAAGAGGAACATGCATAATCTCCAACTCAGATTTATAACCATATCAAGATCATAATTAAATTTCATATCTGAAAATAACTGTACTCACAAATTGTGGTTTAAGAAAGAGAAAAACAATTCTGGGATATGATTTTTTGGAGTTGATTTAGCTTTCCGTTGATGTAGGCGTTGATTTGTTATCTTTAAATCCTATTCAGATTGGAAGAAGAAGCACTAGTTATAGCTTAGGTTTCAGCAGAGTAGCGAGGCCATTGATTTATTTTAATATGAATCAGAGAAGAGTATAGGCATAATGAAATTGTGTGGAGATAAAGTGAGGTTTAGGGGTGTTTAAATAGCTTAGGAGCAACGAATCAGGTCAGAACGGGCGTCTAAATGCAGAAAACTGAATCTGTCCTTGGATCTGGAAAAGGGGGGGAGGTCGACCCCCAGGTCGACCCTATGGTCGACCTACCTACCCAGATCGGTCCCCTGGTCGACCTGGGTCCTGGGCGGGAAATTTCCAGCCCAGCACGGGTGTGTGATTTGAATTTCGAATTTTAATTTCAAGCTGAGCTGTTTTTATTTTATGAAAACTTCTGAAGGCCATAGCTTCTTCATACAAAGTCCGATTTACGCAAACTCGGACTCTATCTCAAGCAGAATTCCAAGACGAACGCAACGGCGTAACCCGTATTCCTTAATTCTTCTCTTAAAAATTAAGTATACTTTAATTTGTTACTTTAATATTCACAGAAAATACGGGGTGTTACGTTCTCCCCTCCTTAAAGGATTTCGTCCCCGAAATCTTCAAGTTAAGAAGAATGTGTCCTACCATCCAATCATTCATCTACTCAACCATCATCCATAAGTATCCATTGTCCTTAAAAAACTTCTAATGTTGTATGAACATATGCAAAAGTGTGTGTATATGTCTCTTATCTAATGCAAAGATCAGGCGGTCTACTGATTCAGTTGACCTCCTCAATGCGAATTATGTTAGTGCCATGAGTCCAGTTATGTATGCAAGAGATTCTATTGATACTCATCATTTCTATATGATGGCATAACCATTCATCCAAATGCAACATCCATGTGATGAATCAATCATTTTACATCCACCAAAATTGAAAATGCACACACATCCATATGCAGTATGAGAGTGTTTTTGAGCCGATCTAGCGCCTAGTGTGTGTATATGCATCCACGAGCAACCACTAGCAACCACTTGCATCCACTTGCAACCATAAAACATAAAATGTCTCAAACACATGTTTACACCCATTAGTTTCTACCGAAAGGTCGAAGACTCGAACGATAGGATACAACCGAGTGATAGAAACAAGTACAATTAAAACAAAAGTTCTGTTCCCATTAGACATCGGTTAAGAAAATAAATCCCTAAGTATCAACCTCGAAGACCAAAATCAACATCAGATTGACACTCAGAGAATTACTCCCGTTAAACAATGTCAAAACTGGAAATCTACTTCACGCTTCGAATAAAAAACCCTATCCTTCTCAGAAATATTCAGATACTTACAGACTACTGGTACTGATCAGATTATCAAATGATTCTTAGGAAACTAAGCATGATAAAACCCCATCATATCCCACAAAACTCAGAATGTATGCATCATAGTCAACTTTACGCCCAACACAGGTACCCTCAAACCCCAACCAATCACAAACAAATGAGTTGTAACCCTTATGGGGTTTGAGACTATAGCGGGATCAGAAACAAGACTAGTAGAGACTCAACTACTGAATCAAAATGCCAGAATGATCAGATAAGGAAATTAAACTTTTTACGGAAAATTTTTCCACCTCTATCCTGTCCACCAACTACGAGAGCATGCACCTACCCTCCAGAAGATTCTACCCTTTGCCCTTGCCTTCTGGGGCAATCGTAGATCAGATGTCCTGTCTCACCGCACTGAAAACAACCATTCTTCTTACATGTTAACAAGTCTTTCTCTAAAGTTGCCCCCATCGTGCGGAAAACCCTACGAAGCTCGAAAGAGGATTAGCCGTAGGTAAAATTACTGCGACTACCGATGGAAGTTAGGCACTTCTTTGCCCTTCGATAGACGCCGTAGTCTCATCATGCCTACGAAACCATATCGCGATGAGGTTACCTCCCAGAAAGCCAGGAGCCCCGGAGACTCAGAAAAGAAGGAATCAAGGATTAAACAGAAAATCAAAAGATAGATATATGGCTTTGGGGACTATGCTTTTCAAAATAACTTTCCTTTTAAAAATACTTCTTTTTTGAAAATAGTTTTCAAAAACTTCTTATCAAATCGGGTAACCTTCAGCTCTGATACCAAGTGTAACACCCCACTTCCGTTAAGGTCACTCACAAAGGGAATCCCTTAACTTCGGTGGAATTTTATAAGTAAACAGAACTAAAATTTACAAGATAGATATGTAAAGTAGTACTTGAAAAATTTATAACTTTATTACAGCCGAAACAGAAATAAGTTTGGTTACATCACAATAGTAAAACCCAAGTACACAAATATCAGTCTTTTACAAAATCCTTCGGAATGCATAATTTTAAAGCCATAATCCCCAACAGAGAATGCCATAAATAGGTAGAATCAAAGCCAAGCAATATTTCAAACACTTATAGCACTTCAAGCAGATGGAACTTGAATCAAGCTCTTATGTTTCCACCCTGAGAACCTGGGGGGAGGGGGGAACGGAATAAAAGAGGAGAAACAAACTAGGTCACACATAAGTCTGGTGGGTCCAGCGACTTTCAGCATATCAACATATAACAGTATCATGACATATAAATAAAACTGGACGAGAGATAACCATAACAGGAGTAGCAGGTTAACAGAAGAGACATAATGATATAGGCTAAACTAAGCTTCTTACTTGGTTTTCACTTCTCTGCACTAATACTAGTATAACAGAATTAGGTGTTGTCCTAATATCTAAACAGAACGATCTCTTCAGAAACACGATGCTAGTGATGTGCCTTTACCACCCTAACAGAGACAGATGTACAGAAACATAATGCTAGTAATGGGCCTTTACCACCCAAAAAGAGATAGACGGTTACAGAAACATAATGCTAGTAATGGGCCTTTACCACCCGAACAGAGACAGACGGTTACAGAAGCAAAAACGGAACCAGAGACAGAAATAGAATATTCCCTAAGAAAACAGAATGTTAGAATTAGGTGTACACTAGTAATGGGCCTTTACCACCCCAACAGACGGTACCACACAGGAACAGATAGGTGTTACCACCCCAACAAAAATAGACGGTACCCCAACAGAAACAGACAGAACTGAGTGTACCCTAAATTCTACCCCAAGCGATTGGCTCCCTAATACATAAATACCCTGTGCCGGCCCCATAGAAGGGCGTATCATTCCCTAAAGTGGCAACCTATAGACACCGACCTATTTACAGATGTCACGGTGTCTTACATCCTCAGAGCAGACCGGATCCATGCACGCACATGACCCGGTTGGAATGCGCCATCAACACCCCTCGCCATTATCAGAGTGGACTTCTTACAATTAGTTCAGTAAGCATGCCCTGGATCCCTACCTAGCGTTGGGTCATAGTTTTGATACCAGAAAGGGTTACTAACTAATATGGGTCACAAACAACAGATGACACAAGTAATTACCCCTCCTAACCTTGTGTCCCCAGACTAACAGATTTCAGATTAACTTGCTTATAGATTTCATATGTACAAAGTCTAGATTAACTAGTTCTCAGATTAGATATACAGGTTAACAAGTTTTCAGAATAACGGATCAGATATACAGATTAACAAGTTTTCAGACTAAGGATCAGATATACAGATTAACAAGTTTTCATACTAACGGATCAGATATACAGATTAACAAGTTTTCAAACTAACGGATCAGATATACAGATTAAAAAGTTTTCAGACTAACGGATCAGATATACAGATTAACAAGTTTACAGATTGTTTCACCTAAACTTGTATTGGGCCTACAGATTTTCAAACGGGTTTATTAGATTCATCTGTCCAGTTGTTTTAACCCTATCCACCCAACACGTTTTAGATATCACATTTATCTTAGATTTGCATTAATTAAATATTAATGCATAGACCTCTCACATTAGGTCGGTAGCCTGTGGTCGCTGGATGTGCCGGGCAGTTCCGGGCAGACGGCCACAAGCTAGACCTAACCTCATGTCTAAGCATCTTTATGTCTACGATCTCCCACATTAGACTGACAGTTTGCGGTTGCTGGTTAAGCCGGTTGCGTCTGGGCAGGCTTCTACCGCAAACAGAGTCTAACCTTGTGTCTCAGCATTCTTATTTTAGCTAAAGTATTCATTCACAGATTATGCCAATATCAGACTAATTATGCCAATTCAACAAACTAACTTCTTTACCAGTTACAGCAGATTATCCAAAGTTCTATTAACATATTTTGCTCAATTTTAGATCGAGTCTACAGATTTTCATACCCCAAATTACCGTATTCAGTTTCAACGAGTTTAGCAGACTAGGCAATTTAACAGATTTAATCATCCTTAAAATTCCATTGACATACCTCGCTTAATCATAGAATTAAGACTAATTTTACATGCTCAAATTATGGTCATAATTCACAATATAACACATGCCCTAAATTCCTAGTTAAATTTAATAGTACAAAATATTCTCCAAAAACCCCAAATCATGATATACAATATGAATTATACCAAATTATAGCCTTTGATTTCAGCGTATGTCAAATATCTAAAAATCCCCATTTAGGCATCTTCACAACTAATAGTTATCCTATTTAATATAGATCTTTCACGCCTAAATCATATGTCCAAGTCATAGACCATCATATAAAATATGCCCCTAAATCTAGATCTTAAATTACAACATGTATTATGTCCTCAAAATCAGATCATGCATCATAACATGCATTATGCCCCCAAATTACAAGTCATATGTTGTCATACAATAATTCTCCTTCTTCCAAATCATAAACCGTCATACATTGTATGCCTAGATCTAGATCTTAGATTACAACTTATGTTGTGTTCTCAATTTAGTCACAAATCAGTTATGTCCAATTATGCATCATTCAATATTTCCCCCAAGTTTAGCGTTCGCGTGTCAATCTCTTATGAGATTTGGCTCAGGCTCGTGGTAGCCTGGCTATAGAACAGAAGGAAGGAAGAGATACAAAATAGTTACAATAAAATAAATCTACACAGAAAAACAGGTCTGATAAACAGGAATATGCATAATCTCTAACTCAGATTTATAACCATGTCAAGATCATAATTAAATTGCATATCCGAAAGTAACTATACTCACAAATCATGGTTTAAGAAAGAGAAGAACGATTCTGGGATCTGATTTTCTGGAGTTGATTTAGCTTTCCGTTGATGTAGGCGTTGATTTGTTATCTTTTAATCCTATTCAGATTGGAAGAAGAAGAAGAAGCACTAGTTCAAGCTTAGGTTTCTGCAGAGTAACGACGCCATTGATTTATTTAATATGAATTAGAGCGGAGTATAGGCGTAATGAAATTGTGTGGAGAGAAAGTGAGGTTTGGGGGTGTTTAAATAGCCTAGAAGCAACGAATCTGGTCAGAACGTGCGTCTAAATGTAGAAAACTGAATCTGTCCTCGGATCTCGAAAAGTGGGGGAGGTCAACCCCATGGTCGACCTACCTACCCAGATCGACCCCCAGGTCGACCTGGGTCCTGGGGGGGAAATTTCCCGCCCAACCCGGGTATGTGATTTGAATTTCGAGCTGAGCTATTTTTATTTTATGAAAACTTCTGAAGGCCATAACTTCTTCATACAGAGTCTGATTTATGCAAACTCGGACTCTATCTCAAGCAGAATTCCGAGACGAACACAATGGCGTAACCCATTTCCCTTAATTCTTCTCTTTAAAATTAAGTATACTTTAATTTGTTACTTTAATATTCATAGAAATACGGGGTGTTACACTTAACCCTAATTTAAGTTCATAGTCATACAATCTTTATGGATTAAATTAGGTTAAGTAGTCCAATTCTTTACCATGTCCATTTATGGTTCTATAATGGGCAAGGCTTCCCACATTAGGCCTACAAAATGTGGATGCTGGATATGCCGGTCGGGTCTGGGCAGTCTTATTCCACAGTTGGGCCTAACCTCGTGTCTTAGTCCGATTCGTATTTGCATACTTAGACCTCCCATATTAGGTTCAGCATTAGTGGCTGCTAGATATCCCAGTTGGGTCCGGGCAGACTTCCACCACTAATGTAACCTAACCTCGTGTCATAAGTACAATTTACAATTCCTAATTGTAAATTACTAAACATTCCAATTAATCCAAATCTACCTATGTCTTTATAGGTAACTATTTCTATGTTTTCCGCATTTGAATTACATGTCCCATTTCATATAAATATTACATAAATTATGCCAATTATAATCCTTTTTTCCCCGTTTCCTCTCTAATGTATTCGTACATATTTTGGTTGCATCTAGGCTATAAAGTAGCCTAGCTACAACAGTGAAAAGGGAATATGATGAAGGTGATAGTTTCAACATATCTTGGCATAAATATAAACTGGTATGATAACAAGGTGAATGGTCATGTAATCATCATGGTAAGGTAGGCATAAAAGTGATGAACTTGTAGCAACTATGATGTCAATGCACCATATTGAGACCTAAATTAACCATAAGGTGTCCAATTATTTAGATCTAGCATAGTTAGGGTGACATAGTAACATGTTAAGATCGAAAGATGGATTCACATGTCAAGTTTACAACATATCTCAATGGATCACAATATGACAGGTGAAAGGTGATTAACATAAAGATCTAGATCTAAGTAATGTTACAACTGTCCAAATTAATAGATGTACATCCTCCATAACATGGTTACAAGTCAGGATCCACATAAGCAACATAAACGAATAACCACAATTTTATTAGATCTAGGAAAATTGATATGTCATGACATAGTATAGGATTTCACATTAACACAGAATCATACTTTACAACATATCCAATTCATAGTCTTTCAAAATATACTTTTATTTATCTAAACCTAAAAAAACTAGAACTCACAGCGCTAGGTTTAGAGAATTGAGGAAGAACGGATCTAGAATTTCTGAATTGGATTTATAGAATATGTTGTTGTAGAAAATGGTTCAGTTCGCACTCCAGCAGCATATGGCCTCCATGACTTTCAATGAAGAAAATATGAGAAATAGGTCATGTATATATAGCTGCCAAACCCCCTAAAACCGAGTGCCATGTCAGCCCTAGGTGTGTCGACACCCCTGTGGCTGGGTCGACCCCTAGGTCGACATCCCTCTAAGGGGGTCTTCCCCCTAGAGCGGGAATTTTGCCACTTAGAGGAATTTTTCAAATTTGAATCACCTGGATAGAATTCTGACTCATCTCTGACTCACCTCTGACTCATGCATATATATATATATAATATTTTTGTGCGTATACAAACTTAAAGCCCTCATAGCTTCTTCATACGATGTCCTTTTTACGCAAACCAAATGTCTATCTCGACCAGAATTTCGAGACGGACGCAATGGTGCAGTTCATTTCCTATAATTATGAATATTTAATTAATTATTATTTAATTTATTCTCTTTAATGTCGTTAAAATTTCGGGATGTTACATTCTCCCCTACTCAAAGGATTTCTTCCCCGAAATCTCTAAGTTGAGAAGAATGCATATCCTGCCATCCATTATCAATCTACTCATCCAACAACCACTGACATCCATTATCCATAGAGTTTTCTAATGCTTATATAAATATATGCAACCGTGTGTGTATATGTCCCAACACTAATGCGAAGATCAGGCGGTCTACTGATTCAGTTGACCTCCTTAATGAAATGTGTGTTAGTGCCATGAATCCAATATGTATGTGAATAAACCTATTGTATCATATAAGTTCTATATGTGTGCACATTCATCCGTCCAAATGCAACATCCATATGCTAACTCATCCATTTCCATTAATAAAAGAAAAGAAAATGCACACACATCCATATGATGTATGAGAGTGATTGAGCCGATCTTAGTGCCTAATGTGTGTGTATACGCGCCCACAGGCAACCACTGGCAAACAATTGCATCCATCAAACATAACATGTTTCAAACACATGTTTACATCCATAGGATTCCTATCTATAGGTCGAAAATACGATGGATAAGATATATTCTATTGGCAGAAACAAGCACTGATAAAACTTTGGAAAGGAGTTAAGAATATACCCTCGAAAAGAAAGGGGTACGAAGCCCGAGTCTTGTCTTTGGTCTCCCAAGTTGCATCTTCTGGGTTATCTCCCCATCGAACCTTTAGCAACTTGATTTCCTTATTGTGCGACTTCTTAACTTCTGACCCAAGAATACGGGTAGGGACTCGTCTGACTGTCACCTCCCGTTCCATTTCGACTTCTTCCAACATACTCGGCTCAACTACTTCCGCCGTGTCATGCAGACAGTTCTGTAGATGAGAGACTTGGAAAATGTCATGAACACCAGATAGATTTTCTGGGAGCTTTACACTGTAGGACATTTGGCCAATCCTCTCGATTATGGGGAATGGTCCCATAAACCTAGGTGCCAACTTCCCTACTGATCCGAAGCGAACCACATTCCTCAGAGGTGATACTTTGATAAAAACTAAGTCTCCCACTTTGAACTCGATGCCAGTCCTTCTCTTTTCTGCATAGGACTTCTACCTCTCTTGAGCTGTCTTCATCTACCATCGAATAAGGTCAATCTTTTCAGATGTTTCTCTAACCATATCTGTACGTACACAAACTTAAAACCCTCATAACTTCTTCATATGGTGTCTGTTTTACGTAAACCAAATGTCTATCTTGACCAGAATTTCGGGACAGACGCAATGATATAGTCCGTTTTCTCTAATTCTGAATATTAAATTAATTATTATTTAATTTATTCTCTTTAATGTTGTTAAAAATTCGGGGTGTTACATTAGCCAAACCCTAATTCCTTATCATGGAAACCTAGCAGCCTGTAAACCAATTCACGTGGAAAATAGTTCGAGATTAATCCCCTCAATAACTTTCAATCTAGTCAGTGAAATCCAACAATTCCTAAAGCAATTTTGATAAGCTCAACACGATCTTCAAATCAAACGGCAAAGATTGTCTGGAGTTCCGTATTTCGCTCGAAATTTCCACCGGAAGAACCACCGTTCGCAAGCTAATTCCAGCTATATCTTGCCACCGAGTTGGACGGAATTGTTGCTGGGGATGCACCCCGTGTAGGCCTTCGCCGTGGTAGCATCTAATCAGTAGCAGGCACATTGGGTTTTGTGAAAAATCGAACCCTAAGTTCGAACATGGTTGGACGACAGTGGTCAGCGTTTTATTGAAGAGAAAGGTGAAGTTTAGATTAATAATTACTATATTAATTACTCCAAATTGTCATTAAAACAGTAAAAATCGTATCTTTTTGATAAATGTCGAAATTTAGTGAAACAAGGGACATTGGGACCGTGACATCATACGCTATGTTCTAGAGGTGACGGAGAAATTTTAGAGCTAGCCGTCAAATTAGAAGGAGTGGAACCCAATGTGAGATTTCTAAATTCAAATAAAAGGAATAAAAATATAATAAGTTGCAGACGGGGCTTAGTAGCCCCTAATACTACTTTCTGTTAAACCATGGATGATTGTGTGATGATTGTGGTGTGAAATTGAGAGTGATTGTGAATGATTGATTGTGGTTGCAACAAAATTGATTTTGTTTGTGATAAATTCATTGTATACTGGAAATGAATAGTATAGTGTAAATCATTGAAATGAAATTATTGTAATGCTGCATGGCCTAGGTTAGCAGAGGAGCCATGCCCAGACACAGTGCCGGTGCTAAATACCCTGTCGTTGTAATGTTGAAATTTTCTGAAATGAACTATATAAAATATTCATGTTTGAAATAAATTGTTTGAACAATAAAATTAACATTTTTATTGTATGTATGAACCACTAAAAATATTCATGTTTGAAATAAATTGTTTGAACAATAAAATTAACATTTTTACTGTATGATGAACCACTAAAAATATTCATGTTTGAAATAAATTGTTTGAACAATAAAAATATTATTTTTATCATATATATGAAGTGTTAAAAATAATCATGAGTTGAAATATATTTTTGAACGCCAAAAATATTATTTTTATCATATATATGAAGTCTTAAAAATAATCATGAGTTGAAATATATTTTTGTTTGCCAATATTATTTTTACCATATATATGAAGTGTTAAAAATAGTCATGAGTTGAAATATATTTTTGTTCGCCAAAAATATTATTTTTATCATATATATGAAGTATTAAAAATAATCATGTTTTAAAATAAATGTTCGTTCAATGAAAATATTATTTTTTACATGCTAATGAAGTGTTAAAAATTGTCATGTGTTAAAATAAATATTTGTTAGTTAAAAATATTATTTTTAATATGCTAACGAAGTGTTAAAAATAGTCAGGTGTTAAAATAAATTTTTGTTAGTAAAAAATATATTATTTTTAATATGCTAATGAAGTGAATAATATTATCATGTATGGAAATGAATATTTGTTCGCTAAAAATATTATTTTTAGCTTAGACATGCATATTTATACATATGCTAAATAAGTAGTGGATTGGCTGTTGCGTAGAGAAATATATTGCGTGCCCGACAAATAGGTAAACCTTAATGAGTTGGCTGCGAAGTTTTATTAATTATATAAACTCCTGTGAATACCAATGGATGCGTTGTGCTGGTTGTTCTGTGTGAGATTATGAATGTCGCCATAGGATAACAACATTTAATTTTGAACTACGCTACATGGCATACTTCGTGAAGATAACATACTCTATCATATTCCATATAAGCATTTGGAGCTTGTATGACGAGGTTGGAATTACCATACAAGCGAGACACTTGTATGGCGATGACTACATCTCAGGTTGAACCGAAGATGAACTATTGATGTTATAGCATATCATATTCTATATAAGCATTTGGAGCTAGTATGATGAGGTTGAGATTACCATACGAGCGAGACGCTCGTATGGCGATGATTGAATTACAGGTTGAACTGAGGACCGTTATGAACTAAATAAAATATAACGGTAAATGGCAAGATTAATAAAAAAACCCACATGGGTCTAGAGATGACAATATTCATGTCTCTCCTATTTTTAGATACATCACATGGATTATTTATTTTCCAACACTGGACAAGGTGACAAGATTTATCTCTGGAGTTATGATTTTTACACACTCCCTTGGGCATAAAATAGGTCACTAAAAATAGTATATGCTGCTTCTGGATTTATTGGGTGCCTAATATGGCCAAATAAATTTCCAAGACACTCTCCGAGCAAAGGAGACTATGGTGAAACTTTTCGAAATTTAAAGGCGTTAGCCAAATTTTTGAAGTGAAAATGGCTTAGAAATCGTCGAATGAATTATATATATAAAAATTAAATTAAACGAATAACGACGTTGCAATTAATGTTTTGGAATTGTAATTTTAAATGATTATAGCGGGAGATCCGACCGTCAGATTTTTCCCCAAACCGAAACCGTTGGGGTCGCTTTGGAAAGACCTTTCCAACGATATAAAATTCATTAAGTCCAACGGTTAGATTTTGTGAATTCAAATTTGAATGAAAGCAGCGCCAGCACCATCGAATGACCTGAAACGTCGTTCGATGAAAATGGACTATTTATATATATGTATATATAGTAGTAAATCATTATAAAATATTATAAACGATCTGGAATAGAAATAAACTGATTTTACTTGGTTTATTGGATATTCTGATGGTTAGATGTATTTGACATGAAATTATTATATTGAATTGAAACGTGAATGTCGAATAGTTTAACCATGGAAAAGAATTGATTTGAATTCTATGTATGCGTGAATTATTTGAAAAGGCCGAGTTACACTACTATAAAAGTGGGCATATTCGACAATATTTTGTGTGCGTTGCACGAAAAGTGTGGCGAAAGCTATGCTTTCTTTGATCTTCTGCAACAGTATTCATATGTTGTTGTATTAGACGTGAATGCACTGTTGCGGTTGGAATTCTTGTGCTGTGACATGCAACACCAGATCAAAGTGTAGCTTTACATAAATACAATCCAAATCAGCGATCCGTGTTACCAGCATAAATAAAGCCACAACTGTAGATGCATATTTAATCCAACGGTTAATATCAATCCATGTTACCTATCTAGACATTACCCTATCATCCAATCAAGGACAACCACCTTGTTGCATTCTTCCGCTGAAATTTTGGCGTGACATTTCCCCCTCACAGAAAACATCTAAAAATAATCTCATCGTTCATCTTCTCTCTCCTAACTTCCCCCTTTTTTCCATTGACCAAATTGTAAACCTTAATTCACGTAAGCTTCCATTCTCACACCACCATGTCGATTAACACTCACGAATTACAGATTGGAGGAAGGAGCAACATCGAAAAATATAAGAGACAGACGGTCCATTTGTTATTGCTACTGCACTGATTAGGGGGAGTTCTTCCACCTTATATTTGAAGGAGCAACAGACGGTCCATTTAAAGGAAGAAAATGCAGGTTAGGGGGTTCTTTCACCTTAATCTATCCTCAAGTAATTATGTACCTTAATTTATCCTTAATCTATCCATAAGTAATTTTGTACCAACATCCTTAATCTATCCATAAGTAATTATGTAACATAAGTAATTATTCAGGTAAGGAGCGACAGACGGTCCACCTTAATCTATCCAAAAGTAATTATGTACTTGGATAGTTATATTTGTGTTTGCAAATTACTTTTCAACGTAAGTCAGTTGGTAGCGAGCATACATAAATGATAAACCCAAAGTTAAATCTACCCAAAGTCAAACAAAGATACTATTAAAATGCTTGGGTTACCAATCATCACCAGCATTCACAAAAATTCCCTACCATTCACAAACATTCAAGCTAACATTCATCACCAACAATCACAAACTTCCACAAACATTCAAGCCAACATTCATCACCAACAATCACAAACTTCCACAAACATTCAAGCCAACAATCATCACCAGCATTCATCACAACATTCACAAACTCCACCAGCGAGTTTCAAAAGGTAGCATAAAGTATCGTAAAGCAGTCATACATAAAACATAACTGAATATATACATACATAATACATAAATAGTTTTCCACTAAGAGGCATGTTAATCTTCTTCTTCTTCAGAGTCAGTGTCCATGTCAGAGTCATTGTCTATGTCAGAGTGACTGAAAGGGGATTACAGGATCATTAATATATTCCAATTAACACCTCATATAAATGATCGTAGTTTTAAGAAGAAATGATTACTTCTAGATAAGATAATCCACTTGTAATAATGTGTTGTTTTATGCTAACGTTGGTATAGCTACTTTCTAGTTGAATGTCGGTCATCTGGTTCTGTCTCATTATAAGGCTATGATAACCTTGTATGTATGTGAGTGTGTGCATGTGTGGTTGTGTCTCATTATAAGGCTGTTAAGGATAGAGCAGGATTGAATGAACACTTTGTGTCAAACTTCTATTATATTTTGGGCTGACTATGATAAGGAGCATGCTATGCCGACTCCATATACTTTGTTGAGAAACTAATGGGTAAATTCATAATGTAGGCTATTATAACCTTGTATGTATGTATGTGAGTCTGTGCATGTGTAGTTGTTTCTCATTATAAGGCTGTTAAGGATAGAGCATAGTTGAATAAACATTGTGTCAAACTTCTATTATATTTTGGGCTGACTATGACAAGGAGCATGCTATGCTGACTCCATATACTTTGTTGAGAAACTAATGGTTAAATTCATAATGTAGGCTATTATAACCTTGTACGTATGTATGTGAGTCTGTGCATGTGTGGTTGTGTCTCATTATAAGGCTGTTAAGGATAGAGCATAGTTGAATGAATACTTTGTAATTGTGTTATTTGGCAAATTTACCTCGATTGGCCAAACATATTGTGGATTAACTAAAAGAAACCGTGGATGGAAGTAAAATTTACTATGATCACAAAAAATGGTACCACCGGTTCCTCCCTATTGCCCATAAACAGAATTTCAGGCCTTGTCCTACGATGAGCATGGGTACAGCGCTGAACCCTAATGAGGTAAACCTTGTTGTTGAATCGAGCAACAAAAGTATTCTTCGAGCCAATTCCTTCATAAAATTCCATTTTCAGGTATAATGATCTATAGTCAATTCGAGACCAACGACAGTCATCAATTTCACGCACATTTCTCATTGGCGTCATTAATTCTTTAATTGCAGGAACATTTTTCTTCAGGAACTCGGGAAACCCAACAATTCTAGCCCATGATTCTGTCTCGAATGCTGGTTCAGGTTCAAATTCTTCACCAGACCATTGTTGCACATAAAAAGCAGCTCCACGTTTTGTAAAAAGTTTCAACATTAGCGCATGATCACGCTTACTGTATGATGGGCATGTTATTAGAAAAGAGTTATTGGGTATAACCCGTATAGGCCACTCATTATGCTGTAGAGTATGCCTAAGCATGGGACACACAAATTCGTAAGTCCAATGTCCTGTAAGAACAGAGGCAGTGATGCATAGTGAAGAGTCCTCCATTTTTTTGAAACTTTTGACGATGGAGGTTTGTTTAGGAGTTGAAGATGTTGATGACAATATGGTTCTGAAGCTTGAAAGGATATGAAGTGACACACTGTACGTGGTAGTAATATGCAAACTGAAAACTTTTTGCTCAGAAGACGAAGCATACTGAAATTGCTTATTTGTTGGGCTTGGTTGGCATGAGTGACCAATCGCCAATGGTCAGTAAGTCAATTGTAATAATTGTGTTTATAACATTTTGTTAAGAAGTCCAATGGCCATTCGATGCCACCACTTATCAAATAACTTGTTATCATTTCAGGTGCATATTTAATTCTAGAAGGCAGAGGGATACATTTTGCAGATGTGACACACATATATATATTCGATTCCACCCTCTAGTATAGGTACATACATTTATATTTCCTATTACAATCAGAATGCTGCATATATATGATTCATATATATAAACGAGTAATACATTTTGCAGATGTTGACACATGTGTACATGTTCAAAATACTCTAATGAATTGGCCAGGAATGGAGGATAATGTCCCTTATGCCGTGCACCTATTCTTGAAGTAGTTCAAGCTTACTGTATATAATGAAGAAAACGGTGTAGCTGATTTTTGAGTTTTGATATTTGGATAATTAAAACAATTGCTTTGGATGAGTTTCTTGTACAAAACCTGTATTGCAAAAAATTTAATTAAAGCATTGTATTTGCTATCTTCTAGTGTAGCATTTGCCTTCTTCTACTATTGGGTTAGCTTTATTGATATTGCATTTCATGATGATGGTGTTACATTACATATTGAAGTGGGGTTGCACTACATATTGCAGTGGTGTTGCATTAAATTTAATATAATTAATTACCTGTCGCACGTGGACCCCACAGTTGACGTGGATAGCTGGTGTGGCATGTGACACGTGGGCAGCTGACATGGAGAGATGATGTGTCGTGTGACACATAGATAGCTGACGTGGCCCTACTAGAAGCCAGACCCTAACTAATGCTTAAGATGACGATGAATAGTGTTGCATTACATGCAGAAAGTGTTACATTACAGCTATAATGCAAAACTTTCTTTCCGTGGCAGTAGATGGGCAAAAGCGTTGCCTTAGAGGGCTAAGGCAATGGCCTCAGGTGCCACGGGTCTCTGGTTTTGCCTATTTGAAAAAAGGGGCTACTGCAACGCTTTTTCAATATAAGGCCACATAAAATTAGCGTCGAATCTGTCCACTTTTGTAGTAGTGTTAATTCTCATTTCAAATAATTGATCGATGATTAAAAGTTGAAGATATGAAGACGGTGCAAGACCGGTGATCTTCACATCGAATGGATTACTACTGATGCCCTGGATCAGTTAACTCCCAAAAGGGGTTACAGTGGTAGCGGCCTGGACGTATTTGTTGATTGTCCGGATGTGCGAGGGCATCTCTCTTGTATTGGACATACGGGACGAGGAATAAAGTGCCTCCGGTTTCATTTAGACCCAGAACGGACTTTTAAATGGATGTGTATCTGACATTGGATTTCGTTCTATGTTGATTGATCTCTATTAAATATATATCTGTTTGGTGGCAGAGAATTTATTCTCTTTCCTAACACCCTTCTTTAAGACGTACGAGCTTAGAGGTTATATATCGATAGACATTAGTCGCATCGCATGGAATGTCAATGTGGCATGCTAAGATGCAGAGATCAAGTCTTTTGTTGAAAAGCAGGGCCTTGTGGTTGATGATCAAAGCATGGCTTTAAATAGCATAGCTTTTTGTGTAGTGTTAATTTGCAAGCTTCACACCACGGTATGAACAAGAAACGATATGAAGGATGGCATGTAGGACATGCGTTTCTTTCTAGCTAGGAGTGATGTCATGGTATGGAGCCCAGACATTTTTACTTATGTGGTTGTTTGAAAGCGAGGTACCTCGGATATATCGGTCACTACGGGGCCGATGGATGATATGGTCGACATACTGACCATTACGCCCCATAGGGTGGGGAAAAGTATTGTTCAAGAATTATTAATCCACTAACGTAAGTGTGGACCGGCCTTGCTGCTCCTAGGTGTAGTTGCGACTGTATCCCGAGACAAGGTAGGCTAGATTGTCTCGAATTCGATAAGGTTGATCCCTTGCCTTGGTTCATAATGGAAATCCAACTTCCAATACGACATTGTGCGGATTTGATTATAAACCTATATATGGCGACATGATATATGGTACCCATGCTGTCTATGATTGATACATTATGATTGAAATTGTTTTTGAAACATATATATACTAGTGATAGTATCAAATGATTTTGTTTTATACATATCAGGCTTATTTTGGCCATTATAAGGTAAAACTCTATCCTCCGGCTTGCGTTGCATTGTGTGATGGGACCTGAGTCTTATAATGGCTTCATTTTTGTAAAAAGCATTGCGTTATTTATACGATTACTTGTTTTATGCATTGACAATCCAATGGAGTAAACCCTTTCCGCGTTAGCGACGTGGTCCCGTGATTAGCCTTATTATTAAATAAGTTAAGTAGATTTCTCATACCAGTCCCATGACTGACTCGTAGTTTGTTTCACTTTGCAAACTCGGGTGCCCCTATTTTTACACAGGCAGCCTTGTATTCATGTTTTAGCAGAATCATTCCGGATAGCTATGGAGCTGAAGATGGATCCTATCATTTCTATTATACTACTCCATACTGTATTATGTATATTATGTTTGATTCCACTGAAGATATTTTATATTAAGCTGAAACTGTATTCTGTACTAAGTATGATCCTGTTATGATGTGTAACTCTGATGATTATATTATTTCCTGCGTAATTTGATGTACATTATCTGGTGTAATTCTACTGCTATTACTGTTTATGTGTTATATTCCACTGATTATCCTTGCTTCTATGGCACAGGGGTTTGGGTCTTCACATTGTAGTTTTCATGTTTTGTTGAATATCTAATTAAACCTACCTAGGAATGTAATTATAGAACTGCCAATGTTTGATTTCTGACTGTGATACAAGAATATAATTTTGTCCTTTTTTCCTTTACAATTCTCTTTCTTACTCCCATTCTCTTCCACCTTCACATTTAAAATTCAAAGATTTCATTTTACTGATGCAATATTTGCAATTTTTTTCCAATAATAAATATGTCAAAATATCACTACAAAAATAGTGCAAAAACAATTCATTAATAATTTAAACAGATTATAAGGAGGTGGATTGCAAATAAAAAGTGACGAGCCCCGATTCTGTGGTGCTAAGTGGAAGTAGGTTTGGTGGGACCAAGAGGCAATGGAAGAAAGGTAATTTTGATTTATGTATTTTATTGTAGTTTCTTCTTTATGTGATTATTTCTATTTTGAATAACTATTCGGTACATTTTCTAGATTTGGTTGAAGGATGATGAATAAGATAACTTCAGATCATTGTAACTTAGCGAGTATATGGGTAGAAGAACCAATCAGTTGGATATTGAATTTTGAATCGTATGTATTATGAGCATAATTGGTGAATTGATATAATTTTTGTTGTTAACCATATTTTCTATTCCAACAAATCTATAGCGCATTGCTTTGTTTATTAACACATTAATGCATGCCCATGAAATTTACATTGTATTAAGAATAGTCACCCATCTTTGAAACGCATAACAAACCAACTCTACACATTTGGAAAATTTAATTTTGTATTATTGCTAGTGGTACATGAATAAAGGAGTATTGAGTATATAAAGAAGGATGACTTAATTTTTGTGTACTGCCTAATTATGGGGAAGATGGTGGAACTACATTTCTCTCCATTATTTTTTTACTTCTCCTAACCTAAAGTGTATCCCATCTTTTGTTTTAATATAAATTGCGTGAATTTAGTATTATAAATTAATTAGCTGCAGAGTAATTGTCTAATGGAGAAATATGCACACTTACATGAAAGCAACCTAATTATTGTGTCAAGGCTTGCTGTAACCATTTTGGTCCCTGCTTGCTTCAAATATATTTTTCCTCCAAGTGTGGTTAACTGTTTTACCAATTTGATATATGTTCACCTTTAAATTGACGTATAACTAATCAAAATGATTTTGTATACGGGTTATTTAAATTTGTTTCGTGTTACACACGTTTTAAATTTTCAACATGTTAATTACTACAATCAGAGGAGATGAATTACGTTTATTTCATCTTTATGTCTCTCTGAGTACTTCATCTTCCTTCTTCTCATAAGTTAAATAATTAACTCTTCAACTATTATATTGCACAATGAAAAGGTTATTTTCTCCATGTTGAAATAAAATTGTACTTATTAGCTTTTAATTATTTTTCTTATTATAATTGTAACTTATGTCGAAGCTTTAGATGCCATATAATGCTAATTACAACATCTGTAGTTATTACTATGCTTGGTTATGAAAATTAAATTAATTTCTTTCCTTTAACAATTTTGCTTATTGGTCGAATTACGTACTCATCTTTTCAACTTCAAAGACTGCTAACATGTGTATGCGTATATAAATGCAATAAATATCAAATGAATCATTTAATCGATTATAATTTGTATTTTTCTCTATTTTTTCATAAAGCGTTTCAGTTTCAGTCAATAATTTTGTTTTGCATCTAAGTCGATTCTATCAACTGACGAAAAATTCAACTATAACTATTGATAATTGAAAAAATATATGTTTTACACTGACTTCTAGGGGTTGTCATGTTAAAATCCATTTTTATTTTGAACTTTAGGTAACATCGATGAATAGGATGCTCTTCATGTCAAAATGCAGTAAAATCAATTATCATGTCTAATGTAGATTTTACCTGAATTTAGGACTAACCACTTTCGAATTTAATTTAACTTCAATATGATGTTAACATGCACTAGTAAATTTATGTCCATATTAAATTTTAGAGATTCTTATGAAGGAAAATCTATACCAATTAAGATATTTTATGATACTTTATCCGAGATTAGCACATCTAAGACTATGAGTGAAATTATGACCATTAACAAATAATACATTGTCACTATTTCACTATAAATACATTGTCTACCATAGAAGAATTTTACACAATATTCGTGCAGCTATTTTCTTGCAAGTTTGTGGATTACGAAACATAAAGAGGAAGTTGCAATTTTTCCTCCTTTTGGGTGGATGGTACTAAAAACGAGAGCAACCGTGTGTAAAATAATAAGTGAAGTACACAAACAATCAACTCCAGCTTTTACCTACAAGCCATACATCGTTCCTACCCCCACAATCTATCTCCCCCTACTAATTGCAGATGCAACAATACCCAACTCTCTCCGTGTGCATAGCACGGGTTCCAACCTAGTTTTATTTTATAAGAAAAACACAAGTTAAAATAACAAAAGGAAAACAAAGAACAAACAAAGTAGCAAATAAAGAACAAACAACAGTGGCGAACAAAGTACAATATGTAACAACAAATGCATAGAAAAATGAAAGCTGAACAAAAAAACAAAGAAAACAAACAATACACATATGCAATCAACAAAGCAGCAATCATCGTCCCCTCGCAACAAAAACTGATTTAAGAACCTGCTGATTAAATCCATATTCTCAGTTTCTTCATTATGGCAAAACAATTAAGAAAAATATGGACAACCTACAAAGCAACAATCATTTCCCCCTCACAAAAGCTGCAGCTATATTTATTAAATTCTCAATTTCGAAGAATGTCAAAAAAGTTTCACATTGTGATGTTGTGCGAGGAAGATGGGGATCAAGCAGAAAAAATGGAATTTATTGAGTCAACTAGATGACAAGGGGCCATGTAAAAAAGGCAACACATATATGTAGCGTTTAGAAAACCACAGTGCAGACATGGGCGATATTTGAACTAGAAAAGATGATAATATTTGGTTAGATTACACTTACCAGAACTTGAATCCAATATAACTGTCTTAGTAGGCCAAGCAATTGTTTTTCCAACATCTTCTTCAATGTTTTGTAAGTTGGATGCTGGTCTTCATAAGCAAACCTCTGAAATTACAAATCCAAATATGGAAATTGCAACAAATGTCCAAAGTAGTAATTTGTACTTACATATATCATTTTTGTGTTGGTCCTCATGAGAAAAAAGGTAAGCCGACTAAGTAAGCTATAACAGATAAATATATTGTCGAATATATCTAAATGACTTACCGCATATCAAGATGATTTCTTTTCGCATATCAAGATGATTTCTTTCCCGTTATTTCACATTTCTATTTTCCCTTATATACCTATTTTCCTTTGTTCTCTATTTGATATTATAAATACAAGTCCATACCTATGTATTCTGTATTCGACAATGTATTCAAAGATCTGAATAAGGCACAATGCCGAAATAATAAAAACATTATCATCTTCATTTTCTGTTGCATCACTGTAGGAATTCTAACTTGGTATCAGAGCTTTTGTGCTTCGCAACATCCCATCAGATCTGCTTTCCTGTTTGTCTTTCGGGTTTTTTCCTCAGCCCTTGTTTTCCCACTCATTTGTATCAAGATGGGTGATGAAACCCTTTCTCCAAACTTCGCTTCAAGGATCTCCACAGTGTACAAGAATTAATCCTTGATCTGATCAAAGCCATCATCAAGCCTTAGACCAACTTGATGTCTGTGCAACTAGATGATTCAAATTACCTGCTATGGAAATTACAAATTGAAACTGCTGTTAAAGGATATGACTTAGAAGATTATGTGCTTGGAACAAAGAAAATCACAACAAAGTTCATTAAGGACAACAATGAAAACTTGATATTAAATCAAGATTACACCATCCATCAACGACAAGACAGCCTGATTTGCTCGTGGCTAATGCCATCGATTAGTCCTGCCTTGCTTCCATAGATTATTGGATGCAAGACGGCTCACGATGTTTGGGAAACTGTGGAGAGAAACTTCACATCACAGTCTTCTGCGAGAATTCTACACTTTAGAAGACAACTGCAAAGTATGAGAAAAGATAACATGTCAACGAATGAGTGTGTACTCAAGATTAAAGGTATCTATGATCAACTTGCATCTACTGGACACAAAATAAGTGAGTCAGAAAAAATTCTTTCAATTATCAGTGGCCTTGATGATAGCTATGAAGCTGTGGTAGCAATCATTTCATCTATTGAGCCTACCCTAACCTCTCGTATGTATATTCCACACTCTTGGCACATGCAAGAAGAATTAAACAAAAACACACCGTCAACTATACCACTAATTTCAAAGGCAAGCAACAGGAAAGAAATTATGTGCCAAGGCAGCAGTTTTACAACAACCAAAGAGGTGGTCAAAGCAACAGATCAAGGGGAAGGGGAGGCAGATTCAACAACAACAACCGAATGCGTTGTCAAATATGTGAAAAGTATGGACATAGTACCAATAAGTGCTACTTTAGGTTTAATGCCAACTATGTGCCAAATCAAAACAATACAGGTACAAACGTCAACAATGCCAGCATTTAAAAGGATAACCAGGGACAAGAAGTGGCACAAAATACAACTACAACAAAGCTTGAAGATATATATGATGAGTGTTAGTATCCTGACTTAGGGGCAACAAATAATGTGACAAACAACTTGAGCAACTTGAATCTTGGGAACAAAGAGTATAAAGGTATGCAAAACTTACTTGTTGGTAATGGTAAAAATGTTCATATCACACATACTTGAAATGCAAGAATAAATGGAATCAAACAGCTATATCTTAAAAACCTACTAAGAATACTAGCTATTAAGAGAAATTTAATAAGTGTTTCTCAATTTGCTAAAGATAATAATGTATTTTTTGAGTTCTACCCAAATGTATGTTTAATCAAAGATATACTATCTCAAGATATCATTTTTTAGGGTAAAGAATGTAATGGGTTATACAAATTTCACTCTACAAAAGCTAGACAATCTGAGCTTAATAAAAGCAGTTGTATTTTGAACATTGATAGTATTTCTAGTAGCAATAAAAATTTTAATCTTTGGCATAATAGACTAGGACATCCTAGTGTGAAAATTGTTAAAACTATTTGTAATGGCAATAATGTTTCTACTGATAACTTCCCAACTAAGTATGTGTGTGAATTTTTTAAAATAGGAAAAAGGCATAAACTTGCATTTCCAGATTCTAAAACTACTCAAAACTTACCACTTGAATTAATTGCCACAGATATTTAGGGTGCTGCACCCATAACTTCTGATTATGGGTATAAATACTATATCTCATTTATTGATGCATATTCTAGATACGTTTGCATATACTTTCTGAAATCCGAAGAAGATGTTAGTAATGTCACAATACAATTCATCACAAATGTTGAAAATCAAATAGGCAGCCAGGTAAAAAAGATCCAAATAGGTAGTCGGGTAAAAAAGATCCAAATAAATGGTGGATCTGAATTTTTTTCCTTTCATTACAACAAAAAGGGGCTTTAATAGGGTTTGAAAAAGGCTAACATAGCCTATAATAGCGTTTCAAAGATCCCCATGGAACGACATGCTATGTTAGGCCTTCAATTTTAAATAGCAAAATTAAAACGCTATATAAAAGTTATATTCTATAGTGTTTTATCATTGCTATTTACCAAAAACGCTATATGAAATCACAACCAAATGCTTCCTATAATAGCGTTTATTCCTTTTTTGTATAGCGTTTATTCATGTTCTATTGTAGCTTTCTTAGCACTACAACAAAAATCACTTTTCGCAACAGGCAATATCTGTTGCAGTAGAACAATTGCAACAGGCTCGTGCCTGTTGGTATAGCCGGAGTTGCTAAAAGTCTGCAACGTTTTTTGCCTGTTGCGATAAAAGGTTGCGGTATACTTTTGTGCAACTGGCTTTTGTTGTTGCAACAGACTATTTTGCAATAGTATATGCCCGTTGCAATGGATTCATAAATCTATAAAAAAAAATATAGCTTTTGGATATTACATATTAAATGTATTTATTTTATTTATAGCGTATATCACAGAAAGAAATAAACAAACAAAATTTTTATTTAACAAAGTTTTAATAGTACAAACAATTACAATAAAGGTTTCTACAATTTTCATACACCATTCATTGTGTAACAATTTCTTCTCTCACACAACACATTTTTTTCGAATAGAGTATTTTCTACTCATATTTCTACCCTATCATACATATACTATAATAAGAGAATAAACTTGGACCATTGACAGTCTTTTTTAAGCTGCTGCTTGTGCGCAAAAGAGTGCAACTTTTGCGTATCTTAATACTTCTTCGAGGTATCCTTCTAGACTTGAATCCACTCTCTTTCAATCTCCCTTCTTCGCGTAGTTGCCATGCCTTTGGAAAATGTAAATACATAAATACTCAGAGGCAAATGAATGATACCATAAAAACAAAGGTTAAGTTAAAACAAGAATGTGTTTACAAAGGCTTTATATCGTTGGTCCATATGTGTAACAAATATTTAATCTAACAAGTGGGCAACATACAGAGTAACAGAAATCCAACTAAAATTTAGAACTCTAACATCTTTAAAAGTCAAAACCCATGTCTTTTATCATTTCCAATTTATATGCATTCAGAATATGTAATCATTCTCTAGGAATATTAACTGACATGGGCTAAATCTTTCAATTGCACTAGCATCATCATTTAAGGAAATGTAACATGCATGTAATACATGAACACAAAGGCTAAATCTTTCAATTGTACTAGTATATTACCTTGGAGGGTGCATATGCATTATAAAGTACAAGTTATAAGAGTTAAGTACATCATAAAACGAGCAATTTGGAATGAGGATAAGAGAGCACACCATAGTGTCAAAAGGTTAACACCTATCCACATGACTCGCATTTTAAGTGACAATTCCTTGGATCGTTGCTAAAGCTGTATAGCTCTTGATACATTGGACATAATTAAACAATGTCATAAATGCATATGTAACCGGCACATTAACATGGCCTTTTTTTCTTTCTTTTCCTTTTTTTCTAATTTTGTTTAATTTTGGAAGGCATAACCAAACACCAAACACTCTTTTTCGTTTCTTGGTTAAGATCACGTAGTTGTGCTTATTATTCCAAGGAAGCAGCAAAAATCCCTAAATACTAAAGCATAAAACATAACCCAATACAACAGTCTGCACTAAATCACAATTGATACTGCTCTATTTCTTCATTGCACAAAGAAAGATACATCAGATGTTATGATTAAACTATCAAAAGGATATGATACAATAAATCAAGAACAAACAAAATACATAAGGAAACAATTTACCTGAAAAGCTTTAGAAATAACGTCATCGTGAAGGCAAACATGATTTCTGTAATTGCTGCAGCTGTAGATTCTAGGATCAACTAACTCATCCATCAAATTCTTGCCTTTATCGATTAAGATTCAAATCATCAAAATAAAACCTTCGCAAAGTCACATGTAATGGTCAGAAAAGCTTGTATTTGGCCTAAATGGTTTTCAAAGAGCACTATGTCACCGCGCATAATCGAAAGCCTATGGATCGTCAAAGGCAAAGACAAGGTCGAAACATTAGAAATGCTAGTCGAAACAGAAAAATAGGTGGAGGGGTTTGAGTGGAGCGCCTCTGCAGAAGACCAAGCATGGCGAAAGCAGATCCAAGATTTGGAAAAAAGGAAATGAAGAAGGGTAGTTTTAAAACGAACAGAGGAAGAAGATGTAAAAAGAGGTGGAAAGGGAAAAGGGTCTGTCGCCATTTCCCGAGAAATGCAGAAGGCTGAGGAGATAGGAAAAGTAGGGTAATGGGAAAAAGTGAAGCGGGCACGAAATATTAAGTGCGAAGCGGTCCTCAAATTTTCGAGAGCCCGCCTTTTTATTTTTAGAGCCCGCCTAAACGTTACTTACCAGCGGAATTTAGTTAGCCTATAGTTTAAAACTGTATATTTTTGAACTTTCGTGGAGGAAAAAAACATGACTTAACTTATTGATCACTAATAATTAAATATTATATTAAAAATATAAAAATTAATTATTAATGATAACTAGAAACTATTAATTAATTCATAAAAATACCTCTATCAAGCACAAATTATAAATTAATCCATACAAGAAATTATTATTAATTCTTAATTACTCCTTAGTAGTAATATTAATCAATTATTGTTATTTATTTATTATAAATTTATTAATTATTTAATTATTATATATTTAAACATATTCATATTTAAAATTAATTATTAATTATTATCCATTACTTTTTTATTATTATTTAATAATAATTTATTATTTTATCATTTTTTAATATTAATTATATATAGTATATATATATGTATGTATGTATATATTAACTATTATGCTTATACTTCTTATATTATAACCAAATATTACTTGGGGGAAAATAATTTTTAAAACTACGTTTTTTGCAAGGGGCTTTACCTGTTGCAAAAAAATTACAGTTATCGCAACTGGTGAAAAGAGTTGCTAAATATATAATTTTTGCAACTGGTTTGAAAGCGTAGTTGCAAATAATATGTCTAATGCAACAGGAATTGAAGAGCAGTTGCTAAAAGTCTGTTTTCGCAACAGGCATGAAAGCGCTGTTGCGAAAAATATGCTTTTCGCAACAGGAAGGAAAAGCCTGTTGTTAAATCTTATCTATTGCAATAGCTACGAAAGGTCTGTTGCTAAATATCATTTACTACAACTGACATTTGAGGCCTCTTGCAAATAGCTAGTTGCAATAGGGTATTTTTCTTGTAGTGTAGGTTTTTCTATAGCGTTTTTTATTCAATTGTATAGTGTTTACATGTACATCTGCTGTAGCGTTTATTGTGTGTTTCTAATAGCTTTTTTCTGACAATTTGATAACTTTTTTAAAACCCTATAATTTTACAAATAATTTTATAGCATTTATATACCATAATTTCAGCTCTTTCATTACTTTTATATACATATATATCATTCAAACATCATTCAGATATATCATTTCTTAAATGTATACAAACATAACACATTTTCAAAAACAACAAACATGTAAACTACCATATAATATTTCATACATATCATTCAAACAATGTCAATATATTCAAACTTAATATTTCATACATATAATTCAAACTATTTTCACATACCCAAACTTAACAATTCATACATATTGTCTGATCACCTCTTCCATGTCGAATGCTTGATTGAATCTTGTTTTGTTTTTGATATTTTCTCTAAAACATAAACAATTTGGTCTTGTTACAACAAAAACAAGCAATAATTAGCTCAAAATATTTAAAACTATATATCACATAGGCACATATACAAAACTTCTACAAGGTGTGCTCAAAAGCATCAGTGTATAAATAACATTTGCATTTCTAACAAGATTGCAGCCACTAGCAGAAGTCGACAAAAAATACAAAAAAAATATGTACTAAAAGAATAAACGAAACCAAAAGTTACAAAGATAATTTTATCATATGCATGAAAAAGAAAAGTAATTATTTTAACCTTTAAGACATGCTGCTTGAAGTTAACTTGTGGTACTTGAGGCTAGCACATAGAATAGAGATCTGCATGAAACCAACAAAGCATTTAGAATTGGTTCATAGTACATACCGGAGGTAAAGTGAGTTTGGTAGGACAGGATGGATGCATCTGCATGATATTTTTCAAACTAGTGTCATAATGCCTGCAATGAATTTAACAATAAAATGTGCTTGAATCTGCACTTTGTATAATGGCTGCAATACAGCAAGTTAAAATAATATTCGTAGTTAGCACGTGAAAAACTCAATCTTGACCAGACGATGCGTTTCAATAAGTATTCCTTCCGTAAATGTACTATCGAGTATAATCGAGACAAGTTGCAGCATGACGTAACAAGAATATTTCAGACCATATCTTCTTCAACTTCACTCGTCAACCACCAAAAATAACTTCATTTAACTGGAACATCAACACTTTTACATCCCCTATTCAAATCAACGTCAAAATATTCATTTCCCAGACTTAAAATGTGCAAAATTTTGACATTGGATTCCAAGTTGACAAGCAATCTAATACTAATATACACAGCTAACAACACAAATGTGCCTAAAAGCCGTCTATAAAACACTATTTCTCTTTTATGTAACCTGCATTCCATTTCTTCATAACACACCAATTTTCAATAAACATGTCGCACACAGACACAGTGATACCATCCCGAACATCTACAACTCCAAAGAAATCCTCGAAACACCCCTGACCCAACAAATCAAACACACAACCCCTTACACGGGTCAGAAGTCCAATGCCGGGTCTGACAAAACCCTGTCCAGCACCACCAAACTGGTCAAGCTCTTACCAAGAGTCACCGTCCTAGCGTTCCAATATGTTTTTATTTCTTTTCTAAAGTTCCATTTATAACTCCTGTTAAGGTAATTATTCATTGTCACTCTCTCGCTGAACCTATTTACACCCAGTTTTGTCTTATTGTATTTTTTGGTTAGCCATTGTTTTTAATGTGAATTTCATACCAATGGGTTTTATTCAGTTATTATTACCTTTAATCATTTGAAATTTATTATTTGTTATTAAATCGTCTTCGTGCTTAGTTTTATCCTACTAATTTTTATTCCACCCATTTTTTACCTCCAATTTCATAAAAATGGCTTTTTAAATTTATTACTACTTTCGACTGTTTTTAATAAGGATTGTTTGAGAATAGTTTAGCATTCAAGAAGCCGCATCCACTTTTTTTATTTATTCTCTTTAATTCACTTGGAGGCAACGACCATTTTTTACTTCGTCTAATATCCAGTCTCCTAGAATTTAAAATGGTCTAAATTGATGAAATCCTAACTTTAGTCGGTGCTAATGCTTTGTACCATATCATTACTTTTTAACCTGTGTTTTTTATTTCCATTAAACATAACATTAATTCCACACTGAATTTTGTGCTATGACATTGTGAGCATAAGTAAGTTTTATATCTTCTATAATTAATTGAATAAATTTTTATTTACAGTTTATGAAATTATATTATTATGTTTTCACTTTATGTTGTGAGATGCAAATACACTGTGGATAGATATGTAATAAGTATTATTATTACGTAAGTACAGTTTGAAAATAATTTAAGTTATCTTTTTTCAGTATTAGCTAATAAACCAAACGATTCAAACTGCGTATGGAGCATGTCTGGTTTTGAAATATAAATCAGACTTAGTTAAGGAGGAGTAAAGTTGACAAAAATATTGGTGTTTATCAACCATGAAAATAAACACTAAAATTGAAGTCTTGTGGGTCTGATATCTTAAGTGATAATGCTTTTAAGTGATTTTAATTTTTTAGAAATTTCATAAAGAGTTATTTGTTGATAGTGCTAAGTAATTAAGATTTAAAACTGCTTTACATATGCTATTTAATAGCAACCTAACATTACAAAACTTTTATTTTTACAGTTAATGTAACTCTTCTGCATGTCATCTGTTTAACTTAATCATTTTATATAATATTTGTGAACTTAGAATTTAACATTTTTAATCACAGTTACTTAAGTCATAAATCAATGTGCCTTTTTGTTTACAACACAGATTCTTCTTTTAATTTAGAATTATTGGTTAACAAGTCTTAAATTCTGTATACATATTGTCGCTTATGTCCATTTAAGTTAGCATTTGTACCTGTTAGTCATGTCAGTGCGAAAATATTATTACTTTTTCTAACTCCTCAATAATGCGAAAACTAAAAATGCCAACAATATAGAATCAGGTTGTACCGCTCAAGTTGATATATCATGGGGTACTAATTTCAATGAATTGTTTTTTGCAACCTGGACACAAATTGAATAATAATTTACTTTTCAGGCCGACTCTAAAGAGGATCGTGGCATGCAAAAGGTCTATGGAAAAACTTCAGATAAGAAAAGGAAAGCTTAAATAACTAGAAGGATTACCGCTAAACACCTACATCCACATTGTTGCTTTGTCATTTTTATATTTTAGTTACGCAGTCTTAGTTCCATTCAGAGGACTGAGATGATGTAGTAAAAGTGGTTGGAAGGGCGTCGTGTCGTATGTTTGACTAACGAGGGACAATTAATGAAGTGAAGACAATCGGTATTAAAGGCTATCATCGATAGGAACCTACAAGATACATGCCTTTCTACTTCCCAGATAATGTTCACGAATAGTGGTAGTGTGTTGCACAACAAGCTCCAAATCAAAAGAGAACATGATTGTACTTCATTGTTGCATTGCCCACTAATGTGGCAATGCAAACCACGCAGGCCAGTCTTTTTCGAAGGATATGGTAAGGGTCAACTATAAGATTTCCTATGGGGTTTCAACCATTAAGTACGACCGAGACCAAAGAAAAGAACAAACCGATTAAAGGAAGCGAGAATAGTTTGATCCACGGTTTAAGTAACTATATTTTAGTTAGGGCAATGAACGAAAAAATGCAGTAGTTCTAGACTTACAATTAGGGTAAGAATGGTTTTTTTTCCCTTCTGATCAGCTAAGAAACTTTAACAGTGGTTGCCTTTATAATAATGGTAGAACGTCAAATGTTTATACATCTTAAATTTTTATATTTGTAAAAGAAATAATGTCTACTTACTAGAACTAGATTCTGCTACAACTTTTGTGGCTAGCCACGCTACTGTAGATCCTACGGCATCTTCAATGTAGACAAGATCAGAAGTTGGTCTCCAAAGAACTGCATCTGGAACCGTATCATTCACTACCCAAACTTTAACAACGTCTCTTCCTTGTTGAATGAAATGGACCATTTCATTTGGATCGGTTGAATCCACAACTCCTTCTGCAACCAATGCTCATGTTCCACCAACATCAACCAGCTTGAATTTACTCTTAATGGCTAGGAGAGTTGGTTTTCCACCCTATCAAATTAAATAATAAACACTAATGATTTAGTATATATTTCAGCTAGTAAATTTGTTTAAAAAAATACTATAATTTTGGTTAAATGCATTACTACATGAGATGTTACGTTGACTGGAGTAGTAACAAATGATGAGGCTTTATCTGGCTCAACAACCAATTTTGATTCCGGCCAAGCTACCTTATTACCAATGACTTCCCAAAATGTATCATATTATTTGTTGGTCTCCATAAAAAGGCATCAGGCTTTTTCGCATTGTCAATAGAAACTAACATAGCCGATGGTCCAACAGGAATGCCCTTCACAAGCTGGTTTGGATCGCTAGAGTACAAACAGCCTTCAATAACTAGTTCTTCACTTCCAATCCAATCATATAGCTTGCATAATTTTTCTGTGCGTCTTGTTTTACTATAATAAAACAAAATGAATATATATGAAATTAATATTTTGATACTTAAAAAAAATAAAATTAAAATTACCATATTGTCAGATTGATCCAAGTCACGCATAATAACTTTATCGGAAGGCCATGCTACTAACGTGCCTGTAGCCTCTCCAAGATGTATCGTACTAAACACGACTCTCCATAGAAAAGCATCTAATTTCCTTGGAAACTCAATCAAAACTGCCTTTGCATTTGGTCCTAAAAGAATTCTGTGTACCAGCCCGTTTGGATCACTTGACACTACCCTTCCTTCGGGGACTATTTCATCAGTTCCATTCCAATCTAACAAATCACATTTATCACTTGTATTTCCAGAATTGCTCTGCATTTAATAAAAAGCGCATTAAGTTGATTACTACATTTAAAATTAAATTTTAAATAATATCGCAGTGATAAAAGATTTAATGTCTACCTGAGATATGGATTCTTCTCTTTGGGATCCATTAACTTGAAAATTGCAATTGTATAGAACATGGATTAAAAAATTATATGAGAAAACAAAATCAAAAATTATATCTAACATTACTACACAATTAGTACAACAAAGATTGAAGTTATATACCAAATTTCTCTTCAACATGCGAATCTCTTCTTCCAGCTGTGAAATTTTCGTATCTTTAGCTTGTAAGAGTAAAGACTTAGTATTGTTTGCACCTCTCCCCATTATCCGTAGTCGTCCAGGTCTATCTTGTCCTAACACTTGAGAGACAACATCTTCTCTCACAGAACTAGTTGTTGAGTTTGATTGCATTTCAGATTCAAATTTTTTCAACTTTTCCTTCAAAAGTCAACATTTTGTTACATATTTATAAATACTAGACAAAATGCAAATAAATTTAAGAAAAACAATATTGTAAGATTTTTTTTGGTATTGTAGTCTTACAGTGGTATCCTAGACATATCTATTCACCGGTTCGCCATTTTTCCGAATGCGGGATTTAATCCAAATTAGAGATCTAGAAATGGTGATATTATTGCCACACTCATTTCACTATTAGTAATAAATAAAATGAATAGTTGTAATGAAAAAAGTGACATGTAAAATTAACTAAATCGACTGTTTTTTCTCACTATATCCTTAGCTAGTCGAGCCATTCCTTTACGATTAACTGTATGTGGTACTTGAACACTTTTGGTAGCTTTGAATTTATCGCTTTTTTCCTAAGATGAAAAGATATGGTAAATTCATTAATTCTATTATTACATACAATTGAATTTTATATTTATTTACCTTAAACTTTGAGTCTGTTTTTTCTTTATAAAATCTCTCCAAGCATTCATATTTTCGACGTTTCTAGATTTGAGCTTGATCCTTTCCTCTATGTTCTTTGCTTTCAATATTTGCCTTACCAGTCTGCTTTTTGAAGCCTTCCATATGCATCCCATTTATAGGAAAATAGGCGTCTTCTGCCATTCCTCATCTAGTTTAAATCTTGCTTGCAAAGTATAACTTTCAATAAGACCAATACTAAAGAAAATAAATACTGACTACACATAAAAAAAATAGGTGCTTCATACTTCGTTTCAAATCCTTGTATGTTACTTTCTTTTATTCTTGAATTAATTAAGATTTAGCTAGTCAAGGTAAGAAGTTATATTTGGCTAGGGAATGCTAAAAGATACAACTGTGTGCGCTCATGATATCTTTTATGATAATCAGGTGAGTTGAAACTGAGAAAACATGTGACAAAAAATAATTCTCAATAGTTAACTAAAGGCATAAATTTGGTCAGAAGATTGAAGAAGAGGTCCCTTTGGTTTAGAAATTTGGAAGAGGTTGTGGAAAAACGTGTAGAACTCGCTGGCTGTCTACACAAACAAATTACAGAGTCATTTGGTGTAACTGATGATGACATGGATAAGCAAGGGTTAGTTCAACATAAAAGGCTGGGGTTTTCAACATAAAAAGCTGAAATGCAGAAGACTCTCAAGTGCATTGTTCCTTTGGTTGACAACACAATAAAAGAAAATCAGGGGTTCAGATGGGTTTATCATGTAGATGCAGAATATATGCAGAATCCGAACTCTCAGCAAGCAATAACACACATCCAAACAGTTTATCATGCAGATACAGAAAAGACCGAAGAACACATACCCAAGTTAGTGGTTTGGCTTCACCATCTAGTACTCCAAGTTAGAAATCAAGGGTTTGGTTATAGTTTCTCAAACATGACAGATAACAAGATTTCAAAAAGGAAGAAGAAAAGCGCATCTTCTATATATTTAAGCATACACAATCTCACTGAAGAGGAGAAAGAGATGCTAGACAATGTACCATCAAAGAAGTTACCTTTACAAAGAAGCAAATGCCAAGAGACAGGATGTAGTGAACAGAAAGATATGGAATAACACTAATGAATCATATCATCTTGATAATACTAGGCTTTTAGATATACTAGATGGTTTACTAAGTTGAAATCCATCATCTACATGAATCATATCATCGTTTTTGTTTAATAAAAAAAACTAGAGGCAGAAATAAGGATATATTACCCCAACCCACATAGTATAAATCAATTTAAACACCATTATACAGCATTCTCGCCAAAAATAAACATAATAACAATTAGCATGACCATATTTTCTGATCATTACCTAATTTCATAAATAATAACGAATTCTTAATTTTGTCTCTGTGCATTAGACTAGTTCATAAAACAACAGAATTTCCTACAAATGAAACTCAAGCTAATTAGTACGAGCACTTGTAGTTTTCCGATTTAAACTCTTAATGATATTACTAGTTACAATTCAGAATTTGAGATATTCATAAAACATTTAAAACACTTAAATATTAATAAACATTTTTAAACTCTTTACGTGGTGTTTAAACTATTTTAGATCCTAAAATACATAAATATTAATAAACATTTAATGGAAAGGGAATTAAAAAACATGGAAAATCTTATGTACTCGGGTTATAGGCACTGTGTGGTGAATGATAACAGTCATCAGTTTGAGATCATTGAATATAACAACTACTGAAATGGATTCATATAAAGCATGGAAAAACATTACTGGTGAAAAATTGAACTACAATGTTATGTGAAGCACATCTGTTACAGACAAGCACGAAAGTAGTGATATGTGAAGCTATGTAAAAAGTGAACTTCCAAAGTGAAAAGGAAGTAAAAAAACAGGCAAGCATTTGCAACATTATGTGAGATCAATTTCAATTCGGTTCTTATATTTCCAGTTCTATTGATCAACATCTGGTTTACTAAGTTTCTGCACATAAAATATTTCTGCAGCAACAGAAATAAACTATTGGTCACGTCTAGCGATTAATATTGCTGCAAACTAATGAGGAAACTAGTGGAAAAAATATTGATGAATCACAATGCAAAAGAAGAAACCATTTCAGCACATAAAAAAATGACCAAAACGAACAAAGAAAGCAAGAAATTCAGTTCAAAATAATTATATGAAAATGATACCTGAATGGAACTCCACAACACAAACTTTAAATCATCGTCAATTGACCGCCAATCATCAATTATGACTGGAACATGCTCCCATACGAGCGGTCCTAAATAAGAATACAATTTTACAGAACCATCTCCAATTGGTATAGCATTCTCGTTGAATTCAACGTTAATCCGAGATACACGATCTGACGAAAGTCTTTTTGTAACACCCCACCTCCGCCAGTACCACTCTTGCAAGGGCACTGACTTTGGAGGGGCGTTTGAATCAGGTAAACATGCATAATGATATATCAAGGCAGAACAAGAACATATGTATATATGTAAACAGAGTAAATAACATAGATAAAACAGCGGAAGATTTAAACCATTTCAAAACAAGTCTGGTACAACATAATATCAATTTTCCAAATAAACAAGTCCAGATAAAACAACATCATCTGAAAACAGAAATACATAAGTGCTATCCCCAAAATACGTGAGAACCATAACTAGCTTCATGTAGAAAGCGTACATGAGCTGAAATCCCACAAGCAAGCAATCCAAAATCCAAGCTAGGCTCCTGTATTCCCTCCCTGAGAACCTGGGGGGGGGGGGGGGGGAAACGGAAGAAAAGAGGCGAAAGAAAACAGGTCAGTCAAAAAGACTGAGTAAGCCCTACTACAATCAATGTAAACTGATAAAGTTAACTGGTATGAGCAGCAGGATAAGGATAACAACATACTAGCATGATGATTAACCAACAAGGTAGATAAAGGTGTCATCGCATCATCAAGATTAAGGTTTTGCACCACAGGTGTACTAGCAAACTAACATGACTTGAATAAACAAGTATTGATCCCTTGGCCCAAGCTTTAGCCCAATAACATGAAGTGACCCTCATATGAGGTCCAATAACATGATGTGACCCTACCACGAGGTCCAACCCAAACGGTCTAGTCGATCGGCTCCCTAAGCCTAACTCGACACGTGTTGGTGTCAATACGGCCCAAACATGATTGTAGTCGAACTGTGCCGGGTCCACTTTTCGGGTGTATCAAGCCCTAGGGTGTCAACCCCTGGACACCATGAACATGAGTGCACAGTCCCGATCTACTGGTACCCGTGCATGTCTTCTCCGGCTATGGACTATGTGCACGACCAGAGTCCGCCCGGAACTACACCGGCGTACCACCCTGCCGTCGTTTATTGGTCGCTTACCTCCAGCCCAGTAATTGTGCCCTCACCCTAGCCTAGTCCCTAGGGTCATGATGATACAAACTAGGGATTACTGTTGGAGTGGACCCCCCATTGCTAGGATTTCTCTAGTGGGTTAAGTACGGTTTAACCCCTTCACTAATCATGGATTAACTTGGTTAAGTGTAACGATGAGTTCACGACTTAACCCCGATTAATCTACCAAGCCCAAATTGGTTAAGTATTAAATGGACCATGACTTAACCCTAATCATGAGGCATTAATTAATTAATGCGCCTTAACCTCTCACATTAGACTTTGTTGCGGTTACTAGTTAAGCCGGTCGGTTCCGGGTAGCTTTACACCACAACTTGGTCTAACCTCGGGTCCAAGGTACCACATGACCAACTTCTCACATTGGGTCCTATTGTTTGTAGCAACTAGTTAAGCCGGTCGGTTCCGGGTAGGTTTACGCTACAAACTCAACCCAACCTCGAGTTGGCCACACTTATCTTTTCTAAGTGTCATGTCCACCATGTTTCCAAAACATGTTACAAATTTTCAAGCATTAGGGTAGACCTAACTTAATAGGTAAATTCCCAATGGGTAGACCTAACTTAATAGGTAAATTCCCAAGCTTATGTTTTTATGTCTTTTAAGTTTACCCAACCCCAAACGCAATCCCATCGCTTACATATCGCAATAGCGCATAAAGGATAGAAAGAGGGAACTTGGCATAATCGTGACATAAAAGTGTTAAAGCCACAAGTTCAACATGGTGGCATATGAAATGTACATATGTTCATATACTTGCATTGGGCCTCAAAAAGCATGCATAACTTGCATAACATATGACAACTTGCATATCAAACTTGCATAACATAACTTGCATATCATATGACAACTTGCATATCAAACTTGCATAGCATAACTTGCATATCATATGACAACTTGCATATCAAACTTGCATAGCATAACTTGCATGTCATATGACAACTTGCATATCAAACTTGCATAGCATAACTTGCATATCATATGACAACTTGCATATCAAACTTGCATAGCATAACTTGATGAACTTGCATAACACATCATAGTAAACTTGCATAACACATCATAGTAGACATGCATATCACATCATAGTAAATTTGCATATAAACTCGCATATCATACATTTAACTTTAAAGTTTAAGTATGAAAGTAGAATAGGGCTTACTATGCTTATGCGGACTCAAATGAGTATAGCAAATGTAAGAAAACCCTTATGCAACCAATTGAACCCCAAAAATGCAAGCAAAATTGATCAAAACTCTCTCGTTATGATGCAAAGATAGGAACTTGACTTGAATGCAAGCTAATGATGATCATACAAGTCTAAAAACACTTGTATGCATGGAAAATCTCATAAAAACTAGTTTAGGAATTTTATGAAGAGAGTGGAGGCCATGAGAGGATTGATTTTGCCATAGTTTAGTTGCTAGAATGAATAATGATGATTAAGGGTAGGTAAGGGTCTTATTTATAGATTAGGCAAGTGTTTTAGGCCATAGGATTAAACCCTAGTTCCCATCTCAGCCCTCAAAACCGAATCTGGCCCCCAAGCTCAACACAAACCCAAAATGGTGCACCAGGCTAAACAGCCCGTCTGAGCCAAGTCGACAGCCCAGTCGACAGGGCTGTCGACTTGGTCTAACCAAGTCGACTCCCAAGTCGACAGGGCTGTCGACTTGGGGTGTTCTGGCGGGATTTTTCCCGCCTGGCCCAAACTGGCCCAATTTTCCAAATTCAAGTTTGAATTTGAAATCTGTTTTTACTTTGGAATTTTCTGAAAACTTCGTTGGGCCTTAATCGGGTCATACGGACTCCGATTTTCGAAAACTCGGACTCTATTTCGCGTATTTTTCCGAGACGAACGCAATGGCATAGCCCGTTTTCCTTGATTCAGTTTTTAGAATTAAATTCTGCCTCGATTTATGTTATAACAGGTTATGGAAAATACGGGTTGTTACATTCTCCCCTCCTCAAAGGATTTCGTCCCCGAAATCTTCAAGTTAGGAAGAACGTATCCTACCAACCAATCATCCATCTACTCAAAACATAATCCACGAGCAATCATTGTTCTTACAAGATTCTAAATGTTGTATGAACATATGCAAAGGTGTGTGTATATGTCCTTATCTAATGCAAACATCATCAATGCAAATTATGTTAGTGAAATGAATCCATATGTATGCAATTCCTAACATAATGTATAACATCTATATGTGTGCACATAACATACATCCATATGCAACATCCATGTGATAACACAAAAATTTTCATCCATGAATAAGCATAAACACTCATGCATATGCAATATGAGGAGTGTGTGAGCCGATCTAGTGCCTAATCGTGTATAATGCATCCACGAGCAACCACTTGCAAACACTTGCAACCACTTGCAACCATCAAGCATAACATGTTTCAAACACATGTTTCATCCAAAGGGTTTCTACCTAAGGTTCTCATGACAAGATTAACACGATGAACTAGATAAACATGGATAACAAAGAGAAAGATATGCTAACAGAGAAAAGAGATTGAGAGTGTACCCTCGAAAAGGAATGGATAAAGCCCACGCATCTTCTCCTCGGTTTCCCAAGTTGCGTCTTCTTCGGCTTCACCCCATTGAACCTTCACCAACTTGACCTCTCGATTCCTTAGCTTCTTGGTCTCCGTCCCCAAGATACGAATCAGAGCTCTCCTCAAGGTAGCCTCTTTCTCCACTTCTACATCTTCCAGAACACTTGGCTCAACAACCTCTGCTGATTCATGTAAACACTTCCGGAGGTGCGAGACATGAAAAACATCGTGTACTCCGGCAAGCTTCTCGGGCAACTTCACTCTATAAGCCATCTGCCCGATCCTCTCTATAATAGGGAATGGTCCAACAAACCTCGGTGCTAACTTCCCAACGGCTCCAAATCGGACCACATTCCTCAAAGGAGAAACTTTCACGAAAACCATATCCCCAACATCAAACTCCAAATCAGTTCTTCGCTTATCAGCATAGGATTTCTATCGGTCTTGGGCCGCTTTCATCCGTCTCCGAATCAACTCGACCTTCTCGGATGTATCTCTGATCATATCAGGCCCAAGTATAAGCTTATCTGTAGTCTCCCACCAACATGTAGGCGACTTGCACGGCCTCCCATATAAAGCTTCGAATGGTGCCATCCCTATGCTTGCCTGATAACTGTTATTATATGCAAACTCAACAAGAGGAAGATGGTCTTCCCAAGTACCACCAAAATCCAGAATACAAAGCCTCAACAGATCCTCGAGTACCCTATTCACCCTTTCGGTTTGACCGTCCGTCTGTGGGTGATAAGCGGTACTTAGATTCAACCTCGTGCCCATGGCTTCTTGCAAGCTATTCCAGAATTGACTTGTAAAGATTGGGTCACAGTCACTGACTATACTAGAAGGGACTCCATGAAGTCTCACAATCTCACGAAGATATACAGACGCCAGCCAAGATGCGGTTCTCTTGCTCTTCACCGGGATGAAATGAGCACTCTTCGTAAGTCTATCCACAATAACCCAAATGCTCGTATTCCCTTTCCTTGACCTTGGTAGCCCATCGATAAAATCCATGGAGATACTCTCCCACTTCCATAGTGGAACGTCTACAGGATGCAATAGCCCACCGGGCTTCTTCGACTCGGCCTTAACTTGCTGGCAAATGATACATTTAGAGACAAACTCTGCCACATCCTTTTTCATCCCAGGCCAAAAGAAAATGCGCTTCATATCTTTATACATCTTATCTCCGCCTGGATGTATGGTCAACTTAGAGCGATGCGCTTCCTCAAGAACTTTTCTTACTAGATCTTCTACCATTGGAACACATAACCTTCCATCTCTCCTCAGCCAACCCTTGTCATCAATAGAATATCGAGCGAGATGACTAGACGCCTCTCCTCGAATCAGCTTATCCATAATCTCAACTATCTGAGGGTCTTCTCTCTGCGAAGCCCCAACTTGATCAAGAAGGGTAGGTCTGAGTTCCAGAGATGCTAAAGAACCGGTCATCGACTCAACCGCCAAAGAGAAATCAAAGGTTGCCACATACTCTAAGTTCTTCATCTCAACGAATAGAGGACTCAAAGTAAACCTTCTTCTACTCAATGCATCCGCTACCACATTCCCCTTGCCAGGGGTATAAGCTATCTCAAAATCATAGGACGCCAAGAATTCCATCCATCTTTGTTGCCTCAGATTCAGATCCTTCTGGGAAAAGAGATACTTCAATGACTTGTGATCGGTATAGAGCTCAAACCTTTCGCCCAGAAGATAATGGCGCCAAGCCTTGAGTGCATATACTATTGCTGCCAACTCTAAGTCATGAGTGGGATAATTCTTCTCATGCACCTTGAGTTGTCTACCGCCAAAGCATATCACTCTTCCTTCTTGCATCAGAACAACTCCTAACCCCGTGCCACATGCATCGGTGTATACTGTAAATAACTTCCCTCCATCGGGCAAAGTTAGAACAAGTGCTGATGTGAGAGCTCTCTTGAGCTTCTGAAAAGCAAGCTCGCATCCTATGCTCCAAGAAAAAACTAAATTCTTCTTCGTCAATTTATTGAGAGGAGCGGAAATCTTCGCGAAGTCCTTGATGAACTTCCGGTAAAAACCCGCAAGACCTAGAAAACTTCTCACTTCAATTGCATTCCTTGGAGTCTTCCAATCCTGAACTGCAACCACCTTAGCGGGATCCACCGCTAAGCCTTGCTTAGACACTATATGCCCAAGGAATCTAACTTCCCTTCTCCAAAAGTGACACTTGGAGAACTTGGCCTTCAACTGATGCGCTCTAAGCGTATCCATCACCTCCACGAGGTGCCTTGCGTGCTCTTCCTCATCCTTAGAGAAGATCAGAATATCATCTACGAAGACCACGACAAACTTGTTCAAGAACTTCCGAAACACCCTACTCATCAAGTCCACGAAATATGCGGGTGCATTAGTCAAGCCGAACGGCATGACAAGCCATTCGAAGAATCCATCTGGAGTTCTGAACGCAGTCTTGTCTATACTATCCTCAGCTACTCTGAGCTGATGGAATCCAGTAGCAAGATCAAGCTGAGAGAAAACAGAAGCACCGACAAGCTGGTCAAAGAGATCATCAATCCTCGGTAATGGGTGTCTGTTCTTCTTAGTCAGCTTATTCAACTCTCGATAGTCAACACAAAGTCGGAGAGAACCATCTGCCTTGGTAGCAAATACCACAGGCGCTCCCCATTCAGATATACTTCGTCTAATGAAGTTCTTCTCAAGCAACTCCTTCACTTGCTTACTTAGCTCCCGCCTTTCACGCGGAGCCATGTGCCGAACAGGCAAAGAGACCGACTTTGCATTATCCACTAGATAAATGCGGAAATCAATCTCTCGCTTAGGGGGCAACCCCCTAACTTCATTGAAAACATCCGGATAATCTCGAACCACTCTCACAGACTGAAGAGTCTCCATTGACGAGTCGAGTGATTCAAGATAGCACAACATGACGGGAGCTCTCGGATCACAAGAAATCTCTAGGGTGTTTCCGAGGCGAGTCACGAGCCTCACAACCCTATGCTCACAATCAAGAATGGATCCATATCTGGACAGCCAATCCATGCCCAATATCAATCCGTATCCCCTGAAACCAAGAACATAAGCACTGCACAAGAACTCTACACTCAGTATAGAGATCCTCAAATCCCCGCATATCATAGACAAATGGGCGGAACCCCCAATAGGATTTGAGACACAAACGGGATCCTCTACCAAGCTAGTACTAAGGTCCAAACTATCAACAAGATCAGATGAGATAAAGCTATGCGATGCACCAGAATCAAACAAGGTACGAACTGGAAAATCAGAAATATATACAAGGCTCTCAACAGAAATACTACCTCGATTGGGAACTGGAGCGGTATTGAGAGCATGAACTTGCCCTCCTGAAAGTCCAGCACGCTGAGTCTGACCCTGGGCATGCCCTCTCTTCTTCGGGCAATCCTTACTGAAATGTCCAGTCTCACCGCAGAAAAAGCATTCACCGTTCTTCCTTTTCCTCTTCTTACAATCCTTGATAAGATGCCCAGCTGAACCGCAATAATGGCACTTCCCCTTGGTGTTCTTGCCCTTGTTGTTGTTCCCCTTGTTGCCTTGACCCTTGTTCTTGTTCTGATTGCCTTGACTGCCCTGACCACTTAGATTACCCTGATTTCCTTTTCCCTGGGAATCAGTCTTCTTGGCTTGAGTATCATTTTTCTTGACATCTCCCTGAAGTAACGCCATATCAACTAAGCTCTCAAATGTGGCCCCATGGGGAATATGTGACATGGCCAATCCCTGCAACAGCTCATTCAATCCTCTAGCAAAACGAAGGGCCTTCTTCTGGGGAGTATTCACCATATCCAAGCCAAAACGAGCTAACTGATTAAACTTGTTCACATATTCTTTGACAGACATATCTCCTTGCTTCAAAGTTATAAACCTTTCCATTTGCAGATTCTCCTCAGCAGAAGATAGAAACTTAAGCATGAACCTTGCCCTAAAATCGGCCCAAGTCTCAACAGGCCTAGTACCATTGGTGACTTCCCACCAATAAGCGGCTTCATCCTTCATAAGCCAAACTGCCAACAAGATCTTCCTCTGATCGTCTATCCCAAAGATAGCAAATAAATCCTCGGTCTCTTTCAACCAATTTCTGGCCTCTACAAAAGTCTCAGTGCCTTGAAAGTTCTTGCCACCCATTGCTTTGAAATCTTTGCAAGTCTTTGCGAAGTCAGCCTGAGGATGCTGAGGGGGAGGAGGAAGAGGAACCTCAGCGACAGGAGGAGGGGGAACATTAGCAACAGGAGGAGGAGGAATATTGACTACTGGAGGAGGAGGAGGAGGAACATCTGCGGGGCCGGCTTCGGTCGCCCTAGCCTCCAAAAGTCTCCTATACCAAACAGGTACGTGCACTCCCTCCGGAATAGCAAAGTTATCGGCCATACTGAAACGAAGAAAAAGACAGATTCAGAATAGAGAAAAACGAAGGGATTTTGCTAATGGCTTTTTGGGGAATAGCCTTTAAAATAAACTAGACTTTTCTTTGGAAAATACTTTATACTTGATTTTGAAAATAGTTTTCCAAAAGTTTTCTAAAACCTTTTTGTTCCTTCTCGTAAACCATATGCTCTGATACCAAATTGTAACACACCACCTCCGCCAGTACCACTCTTGCAAGGGCACTGACTTTGGAGGGGCGTTTGAATCAGGTAAACATGCATAATGATATATCAAGGCAGAACAAGAACATATGTATATATGTAAACAGAGTAAATAACAAAGATAAAACAGCGGAAGATTTAAACCATTTCAAAACAAGTCTGGTACAACATAATATCAATTTTCCAAATAAACAAGTCTAGATAAAACAACATCATCTGAAAACAGAAATACGTAAGTGCTATCCCCAAAATACGTGAGAACCATAGCTAGCTTCATGTAGAAAGCGTACATGAGCTGAAATCCCACAAGCAAGCAATCCAAAATCCAAGCTAGGCTCCTGTATTCCCTCCCTGAGAACCTGGGGGGGGGGAACGGAAGAAAAGAGGCGAAAGAAAACAGGTCAGTCAAAAAGACTGAGTAAGCCCTACTACAATCAATGTAAACTGATAAAGTTAACTGGTATGAGCAGCAGGATAAGGATAACAACATACTAGCATGATGATTAACCAACAAGGTAGATAAAGGTGTCATCGCATCATCAGGATTAAGGTTTTGCACCACAGGTGTACTAGCAAACTAACATGACTTGAATAAACAAGTATTGATCCCTTGGCCCAAGCTTTGGCCCAATAACATGAAGTGACCCTCATACGAGGTCCAATAACATGAAGTGACCCTACCACGAGGTCCAACCCAAACGGTCTAGTCGATCGGCTCCCTAAGCCTAACTCGTCACGTGTTGGTGTCAATACGACCCAAACATGATTGTAGTCGAACTGTGCCGGGTCCACCCTTCGGGTGTATCAAGCCCTAGGGTGTCAACCCCTGGACACCATGAACATGAGTGCACAGTCCCGATCTACTGGTACCCGTGCATGTCTTCTCCGGCTACGGACTATGTGCACGACCAGAGTCCGCCCGGAACTACACCGGCGTACCACCCTGCCGTCGTTTATTGGTCGCTTACCTCCAGCCCAGTAATCGTGCCCCCACCCTAGCCTAGTCCCTAGGGTCATGATGATACAAACTAGGGATTACTATTGGAGTGGACCCCCCATTGCTAGGATTTCTCTAGTGGGTTAAGTACGGTTTAACCCCTTCACTAATCATGGATTAACTTGGTTAAGTGTAACGATGAGTTCACGACTTAACCCCGATTAATCTACCAAGCCCAAATTGGTTAAGTATTAAATGGACCATGACTTAACCCTAATCATGAGGCATTAATTAATTAATGCGCCTTAACCTCTCACATTAGACTTTGTTGCGGTTACTAGTTAAGCCGGTCGGTTCCGGGTAGCTTTACACCACAACTTGGTCTAACCTCGGGTCCAAGGTACCACATGACCAACTTCTCACATTGGGTCCTATTGTTTGTAGCAACTAGTTAAGCCGGTCGGTTCCGGGTAGGTTTACGCTACAAACTCAACCCAACCTCGAGTTGGCCACACTTATCTTTTCTAAGTGTCATGTCCACCATGTTTCCAAAACATGTTACAAATTTTCAAGCATTAGGGTAGACCTAACTTAATAGGTAAATTCCCAATGGGTAGACCTAACTTAATAGGTAAATTCCCAAGCTTATGTTTTTATGTCTTTTAAGTTTACCCAACCCCAAACGCAATCCCATCGCTTACATATCGCAATAGCGCATAAAGGATAGAAAGAGGGAACTTGGCATAATCATGACATAAAAGTGTTGAAGCCACAAGTTCAACATGGTGGCAAATGAAATGTACATATGTTCATATACTTGCATTAGGCCTCAAAAAGCATGCATAACTTGCATATCATATGACAACTTGCATATCAAACTTGCATAACATAACTTGCATATCATATGACAACTTGCATATCAAACTTGCATAGCATAACTTGCATATCATATGACAACTTGCATATCAAACTTGCATAGCATAACTTGCATGTCATATGACAACTTGCATAGCATAACTTGCATATCATATGACAACTTGCATATCAAACTTGCATAGCATAACTTGATGAACTTGCATAACACATCATAGTAAACTTGCATAACACATCATAGTAGACTTGCATATCATATCATAGTAAATTTGCACATAAACTCGCATATCATACATTTAACTTTAAAGTTTAAGTATGAAAGTAGAATAGGGCTTACTATGCTTATGCCGACTCAAATGAGTATAGCAAATGTAAGAAAACCCTTATGCAACCAATTGAACCCCAAAAATGCAAGCAAAATTGATCAAAACTCTCTCTTTATGATGCAAAGATAGGAACTTGACTTGAATGCAAGCTAATGATGATCATACAAGTCTAAAAACACTTGTATGCATGGAAAATCTCATAAAAACTAGTTTAGGAATTTTATGAAGAGAGTGGAGGCCATGAGAGGATTGATTTTGCCATAGTTTAGTTGCTAGAATGAATAATGATGATTTAGAGTAGGTTAGGGTCTTATTTATAGATTAGGCAAGTGTTTTAGGCCATAGGATTAAATCCTAGTTCCCATCTCAGCCCTCAAAACCGAATCTGGCCCCCAAGCTCAACACAAACCCAAAATGGTGCACCAGGCTAAACAGCCCGTCTGAGCCAAGTCGACAGCCCAGTCGACAGGGCTGTCGACTTGGTCTAACCAAGTCGACTCCCAAGTCGACAGGGCTGTCGACTTGGGGTGTTCTGGCGGGATTTTTCCCGCCTGGCCCAAACTGGCCCAATTTTCCAAATTCAAGTTTGAATTTGAAATCTGTTTTTACTTTGGAATTTTCTGAAAACTTCGTTGGGCCTTAATCGGGTCATACGGACTCCGATTTTCGAAAACTCGGACTCTATTTTGCGTATTTTTCCGAGACGAACGCAATGGCATAGCCCGTTTCCCTTGATTTAGATTTTAGAATTAAATTCTGCCTCGATTTATGTTATAACAGGTTATGGAAAATACGGGTTGTTACACTTTTCATTCTAGTCTGAACTCTTTTTTTTTCTTTTCGACCGGATTTTCATGTAGTTGAATACCAGTCTCATTTTCCGCCAAATTATTTTCAGTTTCAAGCTCATTGGTTTCAATGTTTAATTCAGATTGCATCGCGTTTTCACTACATGCTTCAGTTCCTTGCTTGGTGGTTTCTAAATTTGCTTCATGATGCTCACTAGTTTGTACATTTGTGTCATTTTGCACATTGATTTCAACATTTACTTCAGGTTGCTCATTGGGTTCGCTATTTGCTTCAAGTTCTTCTTGGGGGTCCTCAGCTAGTTTTCGTCTGCGAGTAATCTTCCACTTCTTCGCCATTTCCTGCATTAAATACATTCTCTAATTGTAATCAATTTTTATATACTAGTTTGCATAGGAAGAATAGAAACTATATTAAAATAGCCATAACATAGTGATATCCTCAAGGTACTTTCGAAAACATTCCGACTGTAATATAGGGAAATGGTTGATGTTATATACTGGATTGAGGAGCACTCATTGGATCAGTTTCGTGCATAAACCTGCAAGTAAATTTCAGGTCATTCAGATTAACTGATAAAAAAGAATGAGACATCAATACAGTTCAACTATATCACAACTCCCTTACTATAAGAATATGAACGACAAATCAGAGAAATAAGAAATTGAAAATAAGGCATAAGTTCAACACCCAATCTTGGGTGATTGTCAAATGAGCTATCATGCTTTTTCTGAGTTGAACCATATACACTGCAACGCATCTCCATATTATCCAAATTTCAGACGGTGATACACTGCTGAGCAAAAATATTAAAAAAAGGTTATACATTGTCAATAGTTGGTGGTATACTGCCGACCGAAGCGGCTGAGGAAAATAATGTTATCATGGAGGTGTATTTACTAATTTTCTTTTTCTTAAGCTTGAATATGCAAGACGAAGTGTGCACTTGCATTTCTCGAAGTTCGAAAGAACAAAACTGTAACAAACTATTAAACAAGCAACAATATATATAAGTACTACATTCAAAACACTAATTTGAATATGGAACAGATCAGAAAGAAAATATATACCAACACATTCAGTAATTTCAATATTCACGAATTGCAATCAGCTGTCTATACTCAAAACAGTTTGAAAATAAGTTATAAAATGGTTGTCGACACACTATCGATGAAGATAAGGAATACAAGTGATATCCTCAAGGTACTTTTGAAAATATTGGAGGCAATATCATCACTAAACAGTGGTAAATATATAGGAAAAACCTATGAACTAATGTTTTTTAAAAAGTCAATAAACCGATGAAAATGACAATATATAAATGTGGCAGCGAGTCATCAGTCAAAGCCCATGAACACAATATATATATATATATATATATTAATCCAAGAACCAAAATTAATCATGTATATATTGCTTCTCTTAGCTGCTCAAAATTTTACTACAAGCCAGTATGATCATATCTAAATACCTGCTGATGTATACCAATAAAGTGCATGTGTCAATATAATGAGTAGATCAAAAATTAATATAACACATAAATTTTCAGTTACTTCGGGGAAGATATAGTTTGAAATAGAATACGATAGCGAATAAATATGTGTACATACCACGTGTTCAAAAAAAACCTTCCGAATTTCTAGCTTTTCAAAATGCAATCTACATTTTATTCATGGTTAAATGAATAGAAAGCATGCACAATTTTACTATAAAAATGGTTAACTTTTGTAATCGCTGAAATTTTCTTTAAAACACATTTTTTTTCCATATTAAATGGGTGATGCATATCTATAAAACTATGACATGTTTAGACCATTGTACATGGTTAATGAACTAGGCTATTGCATAAAATTTGGTTTTTTTCATAGCTTCTTCGCCAACAAACCATTTAAAACTTGAACATAGGGGCATTCATTCAAGCTTAGATTCAAAGCAAAACAAATGCATAAGCAAATAGTACAAAGTTTGCCTTCACAATCTCAAAAGCAAATACATCCCAAAACTACTCAAGTATGCCTTCACAATCTTCTCTAACAAAAGAAACATCATCAACATATCCATCGACATCCATATTGACTTCTTAACAATCCTCCTCAACATGGCTTACTTCCTCAACATTGTCGTGGATTTCTAGCTCATCCAAAATTCTCAAAGGTGCTTTCATTACCACATACCAATTAGAAGAACCATTCTCTCTTAAATTAAAAAAACTTGTTTCTCTTGGGATGCAAGTATATATTGATCTTTTAAAAATGAAGCTAGGTTTTGATGTAAATTGACAAGAGTAAATTCATCCTCAACCTTCACACTATCTCTTATGTTTGCCCAATGACACTTGACTATCGGAACATCAAAAATATTATAGTCTAACAAAATTATATAGGTAAGTATCCCATAATAAGCGACAACATCGGCCACTTAAGAAACATCTTTTGCACTTGCTCTACACATGGTTGTAGAATCATAAGTCACTCCACTATTTTGAGTTTCTCCCTCAATGTCTTTTGTGTGAAAACGTAATCCATTAATGATGTATCCGGTATAGGACAAAGCATCGTTCTTCGGACCTTAAGCAATCCATTTTAGCATGTCGTTGTGATCTTTGGAGCTAATAGGTATCTATAAACAATTAGTTTCATTTGACAAAGCTATCCATAATACGATTTAGAATAAATTATTAACATATAAAATTTAATTGACCTTTTTTTAATCCAACTGGAGAACGTAGCTATATGATTTTTCCAAATTAATGTTGCATTCCTTTCCATCTGCTTGTCTAAATTTTGTAGCTCCTCCAAATGCAAACTGGGGTGTAGGAACAAAAGTTACGTTTTAATTGGAATTACAAACAAACAAAACATTAAAAAATATGAAGTGTGCATGTACTTTAAATATGGTTCTATCATGGCCATATTCCTTAGCACAGCCAAATGAGCATACTCTTTTTCATTCAAAGACAATGTGATTGTCTTACACGCTGATATTGGACGTCCTTCAAGTATTACACTACTTTGGTAATCTTCATTTCGTACTTCTTTGTCATGTGATTTTCTCAAAAATTCACCGAAAAATTTCATGCATTCTTCTGCAAGATAAAATTCTGCAATACACCCCTCAGGTCGAGCATGATTTCTTACGTAATCTTTTAGCGTCCTCATGTATCTTTCAAACGGGTACATCCAACGAAAATGGACCGATCCACGCAGTCGTGCTTCCCTTGCAATATGAATTATCAAACGTATCATTATATCAAAGAAAGATGGCAGAAAGTATCTTTCAAGCTAGCACAAAATCAGAATAATATCATCCTCTAGTTGCTGCAGTTTCTCTCTATCAATAATATGCTGGCATAGTTGATTAAAGGATGAACATAAATGAGATATTGTCTTCGTTGGCTTTTTTTGAAGCAATCCTCTTATTAAGACGGGTAACAACTGTTGCATTAAAATGTGATAATCATGAGACTTCAAAGCACTGGTTTTGCAATCCTCCAATGATACACATCTTTTAAAATTTGCAATAACAATCGGGTCCTGTAAAATCGTATAATCTTTTAAAAACTAGTTTTTTTTTTTTTTTTTTTTTTTTTTTTTTTGACAATGTATATGGAGCTGGTGGAAGATATGTCTTGTTCCCACAAGGTTGCGTATGAAGACCATGTCGAATTCCCCAATCCTCCAAATCCTTTCTAGAATTAACTCCATCTTTTGATTTTTATCATGCAACATTGTACCCAATAGGCTTTCACCGACATTTTTCTCCACGTGCATTACATCTAAATTATGACATAATGGAAGGTCCTACAAAAAAATCAATAATAAAACATTTTACTTATATAATTTCATAATGTTATTTATGAAATAAAATAAAATGTATGTACTAACCTCCCAATATGGCAATTGGAAAAAAAATGGATCTCTTTTTCCATCTTGATAGCTCCATTCTCACGGGATCTATGTCCTCGTCATCTTCATTTTTCTTGCTATGTTCAAATTTTCTTTTATCCCCTATCTTATTTTGGTCATTCTTGTTTTTTCCTTTTCTTTTATTTTTTTGGCTCTTCTTTACATTTCCAAAATTATTCGGAAAATCTTTTAGAATGATAGAGATTTTTCTTCCAGTTAGAATTATGGGCCTATACCTTCCTCTACAGTATTATCAAACAAGACCATATTTATCCTTAACAGATTTGAAGGGGATAGAAATCTTCTATGACCCATATAGATAGTCTTTCTAGTGTGATTTAGCCACCGATGATGAGTGTTGACACCACATAATGGACATGCTTTTTTACCTTTTACGCAACAACCAGCAAGACTACCATAGGCTGGAAAGTTATTTATTGTCCAAAGAAAAATTGCTTTCATGTTAAAAATTGATTGACAGTATGCATCATAACTCTCAACTCCAGTATCCTACAAATGATCTAAATCTTCTGCCAATGGCGCTAAGTGATTGTCTCTTTCCTAAGGACTAGAAAAGCGCGAATTTTAAATTAAATTACTGCAAGCGCACAGATTGTGTAATATGCAGGTCGAAACACAGAGAGGTAAATTAAATCAAATTATTTAGATAATTTCGTGGGCGAGTTAGGCAAAGCTTGGAGTTGGGTTGAAAAACAATAAAAATTGAAATTGTAATTTGATTCAGAACATATCTAATTGAACCAACGATCAAATCACAATTTTCAATTAAAAAGCAAATAAAACTATGAATCAGATCTGAATCCAATCAAAACCGATTTGACCTAGGAAAGCAATGAAAAGCAGAAATTAAAATTGCAAGGTAAAATAACTAACAGAAAATAAATTAGGATTACCGCTGTATCTAATCAGACGGTAAATTACTAATGAAAATAAGTGAAAAATGCAAATAGTGTAATACCAAATCTAATTGTGTAGCCAACACTAATTGCTAAGAAAAAGTAAAAAATGCAGAAAAGAGAAAAGAAGAAAACTTTATTAATTCCAGGATGAAGTTTACAATGAGATTACAAGGGTATTTATAGGACAGATAGCCAACCCTAACCCTAACCCTAATACAATGACAAATGGGACTTAAAGAAATCACAAAAGAGTTTACAATGAGAATTACAAATGGGTCTTAGTTAAATCTAGTAAATTTGGGCCTTTCCTCTTGCTTCCTTGACAATTCTTCATTACTTTGTGATGTGCATGGCTCTTCTACCAATTATTCTCTTATCCAAAAAGGAAGTTGATGTGGATCTTCATCTGCAAGTCTTCATATGTATATACACATCATTTTGGTCTTTACTTTCTAGTTTTCTGACTGCATGTGGCTTAGTCGGCATATCTGTAAAAGTGACAAAATAATACCTAAGTAATATTTTATTTATATACAAAAGATAAGATATAGGTGCATAAAATAAACAAATTTTCATGTCCATCAAATACCCCCACACTTATTTTTTACTCGTCCGCGAGTAAAATAAGAAATTAAAAACTAAACTAGATAGGTAATATTTTCGTAGGAAACACGATTGCATTGAGCATATGCAACAAGCCGTTAAACCTCTAGGTGTCCTTAGTAGGACGAGTTGTGTCTTATGAGGGTTTTCAGTGGATACTACCCACAAAATACAAATGCAACGTGCAATGATTCTAATGCAACTATATGAATGCAATGGACTTATGCCAAATGAAAACAAAAAAAATGAAACCACGACTTGTTTCAGGAAAGTGGTACAACAAATTAAATTAACAATATCTAGTCAGTTGATTTTATTTTAGACACCTCAACTTGTCACAAATTTTCAATATAAATCAAGTTTTCAAATGTTAAATTCCAGTTTGGCCAGTTAGTTCGGTCAATAACATAGTGCAACCATGAAATAAATTCTTAACTTTCTTGTCATAATTTGTGAAGTGGTATTCTAATTTCCTTGTGTATGGCTAGTCAAATCAATAAGGTCAAGAAGTATTTGGGCATCATCGCTTATTCTCCGTCTCTATAAAAATTGAAAATTACGATTAATTACATACACATAACTAAAAAGACCAAGGTATACCACCTATACACTACCTTGCGGACTGACAGAGAGTTGGGACAGAGCTTGACGGACTGTGTAGACCGACGCTGACTTTGGCAACAACATGTCGGTAATCCTTAGGTGTCCAACTCATAAAATGAGACTAAGATAATCCGAGGCTGACTATGTCAACAACATGTCAGATAGAGCTTGGCGGGTTTGCACACCAACGCTAGATATACAAGTAATGTTGGATACCCATGGATTGATATTATTATTATTGAAAATATAAGAACAAGAGAGTTACACGAATACATCTTAACACAACTTAGTTTTAAAGATTCGAAAAGCCAATATAAGTATTTTAAGTCCTCCACTCATTAAACAAAGACTACAATTTAGAATAAACTTCATGGCCATCCCCTAAGAATCTCCCTATGTACCAGTTACACTATTATCCCTCAAAATTCAATTTTCACTATATTTCTTGTTCGATCTTAGTTGAGAGAAAAAAATACTATCAACTGACTAACAATAGTTATTTTATTTTATTGTATCAATCAAAAATGAGTCATGTTTCAAAAAAAAATGGCATGTTACTACGATCTAAAATGCATGATGTTCCTATTTAAATGGCTAAAAATGAACAGAAAGGAAAATAAAGAAAAATGAAACTGAAGGAAATGCAGACCCCCCCCCACACACTAGATCTAAATAGTGTCCACACTGTAAACGTTTCCTAAATTTGAAAGATCGAACCCAAAGATGGATTAAATGCAATATGATTTGTAAAATAAAATGAAATTTAACTATATATAAGAATGGATCATATGTACAATGATATATGTGTTTGCGATGCATACATTTCAAAGAATGCCACCAACTTTCCCCCCCACACTTAGTTCTAGCCTGATGAATCCCATTCGCACTATATCTAGGCATATTTTCTAATAAGAAAAGGTTTTTAAAAATCATCTCATCTTTTTACCTAGATTTGTAGTCCAGTAGATAAATGTCCAGGATCATCCTAACATGAAGTTTTTCAACCAAGCCAGCATTCCAAGAATAATTCATGTGTTCAACAAATTTATCAGTGTAATTGTTCAAAAATTTGTGACCGTATATAAACTCAGTTGCAATCATGAAATTTAAATTCTGAGTGTTATTCAAGACTATATGATCACATTTCTCAACTTCCTCAGTTGACAATGTATTTTCGACACTGACAAATTCTAGTTCGTTTGAAACCTCAAAATCGAAATTTTCAGACTTGGATCGGTGGCTTAATTCTATTTCATCCTCATTTGGCAACTCATCCTCATACAATCCAAAAAATTCATTTTCTTTAAAATCCTTCTCCAAATTTGAATTGAAAAATTCAACATTTTCATTTTGTTCAATTTCAAGTTTCTCGCAGCCTAAAAGAGAAAGATCAAAATCTGAGCTTAAATCTTTTTCTTGGAAAGAGTTGAAGTCCAAATCATTTAGTGAATTGTGAAAAACTTCATTTAGATCATTATTTTCAACTTCCAAAGTTGTAATCTGAAAATTTTCACTATCAGTAAAGAATGGATTATTTTCTGATTCATCGCTTATTTGAATTTGATTTTGTTGCACTCGTTGTTCTTTCAAAGATGTCATTAAACAAAGAAGCTCATCCGTCTTTTTATTTAGCCCTTCTTCCCTCTCTCTAAGAATGTTAAGATGATATTCTTTAGAATCGTTGATTTGAGAGCTCTCGTTTTGGATTTCTTGATTCTCAAAATTATAGTCCACATCAATTTCACAACCAATATTATTTCCAATGGGGCGGTTGTTTGAATTTTCAAAAAAATGACAATTATATTGGTAATCAATTTGATTATATAAATTATGTTTGTAACCAAAACTATTAAAATTCAAGGGAAAATTGCAATTTTGGTTATTTCCAAGATGTTGATATGGGCTATAACATAAAAAATTGGTTTACCACCCCATATCGATGTTGATCAAAGCTATATTGGGATTCAAAGCTGTTTTGATGAGGATGTGGCTCATAGTCAAAATTATTGAAATTTTAATTGAAGTCACAATTTCGATCATTTCTATGATTTTGAAAATGTCGGTCAGTTGATTTTTTTTGAAAATTGTTGACATTGGACTCACGAAATTTTGGAAAATTTTGCTTCATGAGTTGTAATTCATAGTCATACTCATCAAGAGGACGTCTACTCCGATTATTATCCCACATTTCTCTCTTTTTTTTTTTGAATCAGACATTTTAAAGAAGTCACGGCAAGATAGAAATTATTCTCACTTCAAAATAGTATAAAATACTAAGCTGTTCTCTATTAATTAACTTACTCAATTAGAAGGGGGAAGAGGGTCTTATGGCCATTCACGTATAGTATAAATGCTAAGGGATACGACCAATGTTTTACGGGTAGTATGCAACCTCTTTTGCTAATAGTTCAATAAATTGAACTACTATATATTCGTGATCCAATTATACGAGACAGTTAACTTCACAAAACACCACTTTTCAGTTATGTTATTTTGCAAATCAAATCAAGCTTTATAATTGAAAAACGACGAGAGTGATGATTTTAGTTATGAAAATTTGTTTCTCACAGACAGATTCAAAAATATCAGTCACAGAATAGTCACAGAATAATAACAGAAAATTAAAATAATGTACAAGCAATTTGCTACCCCTGTAGAAGATTTTTACAAGCAATTTCTATATTATTCAAAGCAGCAGAGCACTTGTAGAGTAAAAGAAATTTTACAGTGTAGTATGGCTGTCCGTCCAGAGAAATTGAGCACTATCAATTATTGAAATCCCACTGTATGCAATTCGCTTGACCTCCGAAATCTTGTTTGATTGCTTCGCTGTATTTATTTTGGTCTTTGAATTTTTGAAAGTGAAAATTAGGCACACATCCCTAAAATTAAAGTTAATTAACATGTAATCCTCCCTCTTTAAATTATACTTTTCGCATCCCTATTTTTTTTCCGGGTATTCTTTTTCCACAAATACCCTTATTCAAATTAACGCATTTTTCTTTTCATGGCGGCTTCATGGATTTGATTCATACGGCTATTATTTAGAGAGAATATTTTAGTTGATTTAATGTTGCTGTCGTCAGTGTTTTTTTTTTCTGAGATTCAATATTCGATCTAATTGCGATTTGTTGAAGAATCTAATATTCGATTTCTTCAGCGATTGAGAGATATAATGAATGTTTCATCTTCAAGGTAATTTGCGCTTCTTTTTTTTCATACGTGTGTTATTATTATTTTCGATTTGTTTTGATGTATTTATTATTATTTGTAAGGCTTCTTTTGTGAGATTAAATTTCAATGCATTTGTACAACTGTGCATACAAGTATGCTAATATTTTTATTATGTGCTTACAAGTATGAAACTATTTTGTATTTTGGATAAGAAATGTATGCAATTGTCCTGAATATGTGCATATAAGTATGCAACTATTTTGTATATGTGCATATAAATATGCAACTTTTCATAAATAGTGGATAAAACTGTACGCTTCTAAATTGAATATGCGCATACAGATATGCAATTGTTCCCTATATGTTCATACAGATATGCAACTATTCTGAATATATGTAATACAACTATTATTAACAGTTGCATAAAAGTATGCTGATATTCTGGATATATGTGTACATGTCTGCATATAATTATAATATGCTGCAAACGTGTGTGTAGTTTTATTTGATTAATGCTGATAAGGTTTATTAATAATTCTCTTCTTTGTATAACAGTGTTCCTGCTAATGTTGGTGTATTGGTCCTGTTGAAGTTTGGGAATGATAGCTTTTCTATACGTCTTTATTTTGATAGTACTGTTGATATTGTGAGAGATGTTGTTTGTGGTAAATGGATTGATTTAAGTCCATTGTCATTTGAATTGTATCACATTAGAGATGGCTTGAGAAGGAATATTCAAAGTAATTCTGATCTTCGATCTATTCTATTGTTGGCTTCACATAATCATGAGGATTATTTGGTTTTTTTTGTTGAGGTCAATCGTAGTAGTTCGTCAGTTAACAATGCTAGGTCAGATGATGTTTCTTGTGGTAGTGATTCTTCTTTTTCTAGTACATGTGATTCAAACAATCAATTGAAACAATTGTTGAGAAGTGATTTGAATCAACCTGTTTTTTGTGACGACAAGGAATTTCGCTCGGTCCGAACCAGTCGCTAAACCGATCCAGGCCATTCGAAACGCCCTATCGTTTGAGAACAGGACAAAACAGAACGCATACAGAAGAACATTTCACTGTATATTACAATAATGCATCAGATTACAATAATATACAGAGTATAAATGAATATTACACAGAAATATCAGAGATTTTAAATTACTTTAAATACATAGCAGCGGAAAATAATACAATACACAACTAGAAGAGATATACGGATACAAAGCTTTCCGGATATCATTCCAGCTGTAAACCAGGATCCTGTGAATATAAATCTGCAAAACCAAAACTACTAGCTGCCCGTGTCAAAATAGGGGCACCCAGAGTTTAGGTTAAAACAATAAACTCCAGGTCAGTCATGGGACTGGTGTGAGAAATAAAACAGTTATTAATCTTTATTTTTAAAGTTAGGTAAATCAAGGGACCACGCCGTATAACACGGAACGGGTTTCCTTCCGAGAATACCAGTGCATAAAACAAACAGCGCAATGCTAAATAAAGAAAAATGAAGCTGTTATAAGACCCAGGTCCTATCACACAATGCAACGCAAGCCGGGGGATAGGGTTTTCCCTTATAATAGCCAAAGAATGCTTGATACGTTTAAAACTAATCATTTGATACTATAATAAGTGTACAGTGTATAAAACAACTTCAAATCATAAGTATCAATCATAGGTGGCATGAATGGCCCATAACACTATGTCGCCATATATAAGTTTACAATCAAAACCGCAAGTCGACGTATTGGAAGTTGGGTTATCATTTATGGTATGAACCAAGGCTAGGGGCAAGATCCTCTACCGATTCGAGACAATCTAGTCCATGTCTCAGGACCCAGACTCAGGTGGGCCTTGGATCGTCAGGGCCGGTCCACCGATGTGGATTATTATGCCTGAACACTACGTTTCTCCGCCCTTTGGGGCGTAAATCTGGCCCGTCAGCCGACCAGAAGCATCGGCCAAAACCGATATCACGAGGCGCCTCGCTTTTCAGCAAGTAATAATAAGTAACATCCACATGAGTCAAACTCGTCAGCCAGTTCAAGCACTGACGCCACTCCTAACTAGAAAGAAACGCATGTCCTCCCTGAGGTCCGTCTCCCGTTTTTAGTTCATACCGGAAGTGATACTCGCGAATCAACGTTACACAAAGCTACGCCACAAAGGCCGTGCTTCGATCATCAACCACAAGACTTTGCTTTTCAACAGAAGCCTTGATCATTTGCATCTTAGCATGCCACACAGGCAATTCACTCCATGCGATTGATATCCATCAATATATAACCCCTGAGCTCGTACGTCTCAGAGAAGGGCGTTAAGCAAGAGAATAAATTCTCCGCCGCCAAACAGATATATATTTAATAGAGATCAATCACACGGACTAAAATCCAATGTCAGACACACAGTCCATTTACAAGTCCGTTCTGGGTCTGAACGAAACCGGAGGCACCTAGTACCCCGCATATCCATCGATCTCCAAGTACGTCTGGACGATCACTAACTGTTTCTATCTTCTTAGGTGTACAGCCCAATCAAGATCATCAGTAATTACCCAAACGACGTGAAGACCTCCGGTCTTCGACCATCGTCTTCATCTTCGACTTATCGTTGTATCAGTTATTCAGAATGGGATAAACCCGGTCTTTCCGAATAACTCGCGTATATTTTAAATAAGTGTTACACAAACACAACATACGCCTCATTCCAATTCATCAGTCACTAACCGTAAATAAATCAAGAGAATAATTTCCCAAATATTAACCCCGAAGGCCGAAACCAACATCAGATCAATATCCAGAAAACCATTCTGCCTAGCTAACCGACAGTTAGTTTTTGATTTCACATTCATAGGGAAAGGTTCCCACTAATTTTATCCAAGATAAATTTCTTGAATTTATTCTTCTTTTGAATTTAGATTCAACTAGTCGAGATTAACGAACCTTACCGAAGTAATCATTGGTTTTAATTTCCCAATCCCAACCTATTTATCCCATGAAGTAAAACTGGTAATACTTCATATCTAACACCACAGTGTTATCGGTAAATTCAATTACCATTTCACGTTCAAATCTAATTAAAGATTTAACTATCGCCTGGAGCAAAACTGGTGATACTCCATTTCGATTATTTCAATCTAATTAAAGATTCATTAAAACTCCGCTTAGTTTTAATCTGTGACTGGGTTAAAGAATCAGTGTCATTTAAAACACGGTTCACGATAAACCCAAAATCACATCACATTTCAATCAGTCCCTAATTGTAAATTAGCAAGTGAGCAATTCCCTAAGTATTAATCCCGAAGGCCGAAACCAACATCAGATCAATGCCTCGGAAACTATTCAACTTAACTAATCTCCAGTTAGTTTCTAATTTTCTTAACTCCTTTAGGTCTAAGAACTGTATTATTGAAGATACCGTTCATGACAACCCAAAATCACATTTCATTAATGATCGGGTTAAAGAACGAGTGTTATTTAAAACACTGTCCACGATAAACCCAAAAATCAATATCAATTCAATTCCAATTAAACATTATTTAATTGGTACACTTCATTAAATCTAAATAAAAAGATTTAATCTTTTCTCAACTGGGTTCAAGAACAGTGTTAGTGAAGACACCATTCACGGCAAACCCAAATCACATTTGATATTCAATACAAGGCTCTGAATAGAAAATATCCCGGCTTATATTCAATATCCAATTTTGCGGCCAACAAAGATCGTATTGGAAATAACGATATATATATCTATATCTTTCAAATTTCCATAACAACATTTGTATAATCACGAAATCCAACATCGAAACATTCCGAAGACAATTTCGATTCAAATCCATTCCAATGCAATCATTGGAAATTCTGGTTATTATCAAAACCATTTCAAATTCAATTTATTTAAAAATAAATAGAATTATAATTCTATTTCAAAACTAGTTCATTTCGATAAAAATCTATTTTTATCTTTTCAAATATGGAGTTTTTCATCCCAATTCTTTCTAAATCATTTCTTATGATTTTACACAAATTATTACTATTTTTAATAATTTTATCAAGGCCCGTACAGTCGATTTCCATCAATGGCCATCGAACTGCACTTACAGCGACCTTTTTCAAATTTGATTTGGACATAACTCCAAATCCAACCGTTAGATTTCTAATTTCTAATATTCGTTAGAAAGCTTCTTTCGATACGAACCCAACGGTTCCGGTTTTAGGAGAATCCGACGGTCGGATCTCCCGTAATGTCCGTTTGAAATAAATGGTCGAAATTCACGAACTGCCGCGGCGCGGCGCGTTCTATTCAGGCCATTATATTATATATATAATATATATAATATATATTTCGTCGATTTCTATTTAAAACGAATTTTATAAATAGTTTTAAATTCGTTTCAAAAACAATTTCAACTTCCATTTACAATCCAAAGCAAAATTGAATTCTTCTTTATAAATTCGTTTTAAAATTCATTTCTATTCAATTCAAATTTTAATTCAATTTGAATTCGTTTTCAATTCAATTCATTTCGAAATCGTTTTCAATTCATTTCATTTCGAAATCGTTTTCAATTCATTTCATTTCGAAATCGTTTTCAATTCATTTCATTTCGAAATCGTTTTCAATTCATTTCATTTCGAAATCGTTTAAAATCGATATAAATATCGTTCACGTCAAAATGGCGTTAATCTAATCAACACGGCTTCATAAATTTCTATTTTCAAATATTCTATTTAAAATATTTTTTTTTCAAAATAGTTGTTATTATCAAAATATTTCGTTCAACACATGACCAATCTCAATGAATGAGTACTGTCAACACATGAACTTTTATTTTATATCGATAAAGGTGTAAATTTTATTACTATTTATTTCGTTCAACACATGACCAATCTCAATGGATGAGTACTGTCAACACATGAACTTTTATTTTATAATATTCTTTATTTTTCAAATTGGAATGAGGCCCAATCAATTACCATATAAAGTTAATTATATGGATTTTCATACAACACATGTATAATAGCATTGGAAAATAATCAACCATCAACCAAAGTGCACTACACTGTATAAGCATCAAATATAGATATCTAACGCTTATAACAGCCTGTCAATCAATCGATCGACATATTTAATCAATCAGGATGAGTGAACTTCAAATTTCATCCCAACACCCGTGTAGGATTTCAAACAATCAAACACATATTTTATTTGTGCAGTTGGGCGATGTGTAAAATTTATCGTCCCAATCAATGTCCTTTAAATAGGTGTACATAAACAAACCGTCCGGTTTGTAAATGAATATTTATTTATTCACATTCACGTTAAAAAATTATATTTTTAACGATAAAACATTTTATTTCAACCTATGAATTTCTATTCAATTCATTTATTCAATAAAATGATATTTTTATTTTCCTAACATATTTTAGAAAATTTCGGCGGCATAACGGCACGATACTAGAAACGGGACGAGGCCTAGCCTTATCCCCGGTCTAGTGAAGGCCCACGCCATTCACACATCAATCAAATTCATTCAATTCACCCAAACAACTCAATTTCAATTCAAATATCCAACTAATCTATGCAACCAAACAAACAAGTCCATGGTCTGTGGACGATTGTGTCGGGTGCTACTAAGCACCGTCTGCATCCTAGTATATATATATAACTAGAAAAGAAATTGAAAGGTGAGAAATTCTCACATATAGCTATCCTAGCTTCACGGCACTTCTTTGATAGAAATCTTCGCCAATCCCGCCTTTTTGTCGCTTTCGCCCGTATTCTCTACATATGTAAAAATCGAATTTTTACTATGTTATTCAATATATAAAAATCGAATTTTGACTTCGCTATTCAATATATAAAAATCATATTTTTACTTCGCTATTCAATATATAAAAATCATATTTTTACTTCGAAGTTCAATATTTAAAAATCAAAATTTTCTTTCGAAGTTCAATATTTAAAAATCAAATTTTTCTTTCGAAGTTCAATATTAAAAAATCAAAATTTTCTTTCGAAGTTCAATATTTAAAAATCAAATTTTTCTTTCGAAGTTCAATATTTAAAAATCAAATTTTTCTTTCGAAGTTCAATATTTAAAAATCAAAATTTTCTTTCGAAGTTCAATATTTAAAAATCAAATTTTTCTTTCGAAGTTCAATATTTAAAAATCAAAATTTTCTTTCGAAGTTCAATATTTAAAAATCAAATTTTTCTTTCGAAGTTCAATATTTAAAAATCAAATTTTTCTTTCGAAGTTCAATATTTAAAAATCTGATTTTTCTTTCGAAGTTCAATATTTAAAAATCACATTTAAAAATTACTCTCTTTCCCCCTATTTAAAAATACAGTTTTTCTAATTCTAAAAAAAAAATCATATGTTTATATTCAAACAAATAAAAACCTAAATTCCAGACCAATTAAAAATCTAAGCTTTAACCCGTCAAAAACATAATTTTTTAACCAATAAAAAATAAAAAAAATCTAATTTTATTTGCTTAGAATTATATAAGAACCTAGTTTTTATATACATGAATATATAAAAAAAACTAACAGTAAAACTCACTGTTCGACGGAGAGGGGGGGTCCACTTCGGCTGTTGGTGGTCGCGCAGAGGCGAGGGGACCAGGGGGTAATCGCGGTGGCCGTGTTGGGTGGCGGATGGTCGAGGGGGGAGCGGTCTGCGACGTATCGAAGAGGGGGTGGAAAAGGAGGCTCGCGGTTGTCGAGGTCTTCGAGGGGGAGGGCCTGATCGGAGCCGCGTCCGCTCCGGTGGCGAGATGGCCATCGCCTGGCGGCGCGTTCCCTCCCTGCCCTTTTTTTTTTTTACTGAAGAATGATCGGGGGGGCCAGAAGGTTTTAAGGGAGAGAGATATTTTTTTTTTTTTTTTTTATTTTATCCTAAAGAGTTGACTTTCACATACGACCTCGAAACGAGGCCCACCGCCTATCATCCATAGCGTTTTACCCCCATTCCGAACACAATGGGATATGTATCGCAAGCTGATTTGATTGTTACAATCAGTTTCCGTTAAATTTACATTTAAATTACTATATTGAATTTTAAACGTACATTTCAAATTACCGGGGTCACATACTAACCAGAAAAATTCCCAAAAAATATTTTCTAGCTTCGTATTGACGACACGGTCCTAACAAAACTAGTTTCGTCGAATTCTGAGACCGTTGGAAAAATGGCCAATTTCCAGTTGATTAAAATCAACTGAAACTGGTCAAACGCGTTTTCCTTTGCCACACTCACATATTGATTCGAAAAATTATGAAATTTGGAATCTAGCAATAACTTTACATCCCGGACCCAACAAAACTGGTTTCGTCGAAATCCGAGGTCGTTTGCAAAATGTCCATTTTTAAGGGCCTTATATATATAAAAATATATATAAATTCCACAGCGACTATTTCTAATTTTAAACTGGACATATCTTATCATTTCTAAGATGAAACCTCAGTTTGTTAACTTCGTTACAAAGATATAGTTATACAGATACAAATATTTCTTGTTTCGTTCAATTCTAACTTATATTGAATTCTGTATATTCATTTGAAATTAGAAATCGAATTTTCGAACTACCGCGCCATTTTCAATTCCTTTTATAATTATATATAATTATTTATATTCTAACGACGACGCGTATATTATATACGTTCGAATTATATTCAAAATAAATTTCTCGTCGATATTATTTAAAATAATTCATTTTAAATAAACAAAATTCGCTAAAATGGCCAAAATAAAAATTTTAAACTGGCCCAGATTTTCCGGGTTATTACAATCTCCCCCACTTAAAACTTTTCGTCCCCGAAAAGGAACAAAGTCGAAAGTGGTTTGATCATTCAACTCTACATTCGATCTGGCTTGCATTCTCCAACTCTTCAGTTTTTGAGAATTTCCAACATTTCAAAAATTTGGCTAACACCCTAAATTTTCGAAAAATTTCGCCATAACCTCCCCTGCACCGGGAGCATCGGGGAATTTCAAATAGCTTCCCCGGTCCTTCAGATCTCAAAAAGAAAAAGAAAAAGCCAATAGGCTCATAAAATCATCATCACCCAAACAAAACAGTAAATTATGTAGTAAACATGTACCTATTTGTCGGGCAAACAAATTTTATTCTCTGGCTCTAGCCTCCTTGCTATGACCTGTTCAAGGTAAGTACATATATGCAAGCAAATGCGACCAATTTTCAATACAATTCAATATTTGGTTCAATTAGGCTAATTGGTTAAAAATTAGCAAACAAATAAACAAACAACACAAACATCAATCAATTAGTGAATTAGATTATCAAATTCATAATTTTGATACATATACTGAAAATCTTGTTTTTGATGCCAATTCACAACAATGTATTCTAACTATATAAGTTTTGGTTCTCACACCAGTCTAATGGAAATATATAGATATCACACCTTCGAAACTCGAACATAAAGGTTGATGATGCGATCGCTATCATCAATATCATCTTCGGGCGACTAGAGTGCGATGCTATATCTATCCAATATATTAAAACTTTGAATATACGCTAGCTAGGCGCATACGCAAAAATCTTTATATACTGAATTGTCCAAATCTTATAAATATATAATCAAATACGAAAAATTGATTTTAAATTTTCAAAACAAAATTGACTTTCATTTTAAAAATATACTCTTCACACTCGTTCTAGGATACTACTGATCCCATCTCTAACGAGTCACACTCATTGGATATTACTAATCCAATATCTGATGAATTCTTTCGTACGGTTCTAATGTGCCTTGTTCTCTAGCTTTGTAAACCAAAGCTCTGATACCAACTGTGACGACAAGGAATTTCGCTCGGTCCGAACCAGTCGCTAAACCAATCCAGGCCATTCGAAACGCCCTATCGTTTGAGAACAGGACAAAACAGAACGCATACAGAAGAACATTTCACTGTATATTACAATAATGCATCAGATTACAAGAATATACAGAGTATAAATGAATATTACACAGAAATATCAGAGATTTTAAATTACTTTAAATACATAGCAGCGGAAAATAATACAATACACAACTAGAAGAGATATACGGATACAAAGCTTTCCGGATATCATTCCAGCTGTAAACCAGGATCCTGTGAATATAAATCTGCAAAACCAAAACTACTAGCTGCTCGTGTCAAAATAGGGGCACCCAAAGTTTAGGTTAAAACAATAAACTCCAGGTCAGTCATGGGACTGGTGTGAGAACTAAAACAGTTATTAATCTTTATTTTTAAAGTTAGGTAAATCAAGGGACCACGCCGTATAACACGGAACAGGTTTCCTCCCGAGAATACCAGTGCATAAAATAAATAGCGCAATGCTAAATAAAGAAAAATGAAGCTGTTACAAGACCCAGGTCCTATCACACAATGCAACGCAAGCCGGGGGATAGGGTTTTCCCTTATAACAGCCAAAGAATGCTTGATACGTTTAAAACTAATCATTTGATACTATAATAAGTGTACAGTGTATAAAACAACTTCAAATCATAAGTATCAATCATAGGCGGCATGAATGGCCCATAACACTATGTCGCCATATATAAGTTTACAATCAAAACCGCAAGACGACGTATTGGAAGTTGGGTTATCATTTATGGTATGAACCGAGGCTAGGGGCAAGATCCTCTACCGATTCGAGACAATCTAGTCCATGTCTCAGGACCCAGACTCAGGTGGGCCTGGGATCGTCAGGGCCGGTCCACCGATGTGGATTATTATGCCTGAACACTACGTTTCTCCGCCCTTTGGGGCGTAAATCTGGCCCGTCAGCCGACCAGAAGCATCGGCCGAAACCGATATCACGAGGCGCCTCGCTTTTCAGCAAGTAATAATAAGTAACATCCACATGAGTCAAACTCGTCAGCCAGTTCAAGCACTGACGCCACTCCTAACTAGAAAGAAACGCATGTCCTCCCTGAGGTCCGTCTCCCGTTTTTAGTTCATACCTGATGTGATACTCGCGAATCAACGTTACACAAAGCTACGCCACAAAGGCCGTGCCTCGATCATCAACCACAAGACTTTGCTTTTCAACAGAAGCCTTGATCATTTGCATCTTAGCATGCCACACAGGCAATTCACTCCATGCGATTGATATCCATCAATATATAACCCCTGAGCTCGTACGTCTCAGAGAAGGGCGTTAAGCAAGAGAATAAATTCTCCGCCGCCAAACAGATATATATTTAATAGAGATCAATCACACGGACTAAAATCCAATGTCAGACACACAGTCCATTTACAAGTCCGTTCTGGGTCTGAACGAAACCGGAGGCACCTAGTACCCCGCATATCCATCGATCTCCAAGTACGTCTGGACGATCACTAACTGTTTCCATCTTCTTGGGTGTACAGCCCAATCAAGATCATCAGTAATTACCCAAACGACGTGAAGACCTCCGGTCTTCGACCATCGTCTTCATCTTCGACTTATCGTTGTATCAGTTATTCAGAATGGGATAAACCCGGTCTTTCCGAATAACTCGCGTATATTTTAAATAAGTGTTACACAAACACAACATACGCCTCATTCCAATTCATCAGTCACTAACCGTAAATTAATCAAGAGAATAATTTCCCAAATATTAACCCCGAAGGCCGAAACCAACATCAGATCAATATCCAGAAAACCATTCTGCCTAGCTAACCGACAGTTAGTTTCTGATTTCACATTCATAGGGAAAGGTTCCCACTAATTTTATCCAAGATAAATTTCTTGAATTTATTCTTATTTTGAATTTCGATTCAACTAGTCGAGATTAACGAACCTTACCGAAGTAATCATTGGTTTTAATTTCCCAATCCTAACCTATTTATCCCATGAAGTAAAACTGGTAATACTTCATATCTAACACCACAGTGTTATTGGTAAATTCAATTACCATTTCACGTTCAAATCTAATTAAAGATTTAACTATCGCCTGGAGCAAAACTGGTGATACTCCATTTCGATTATTTCAATCTAATTAAAGATTCATTAAAACTCCACTTAGTTTTAATCTGTGACTGGGTTAAAGAATCAGTGTCATTTAAAACACGGTTCACGATAAACCCAAAATCACATCACATTTCAATCAGTCCCTAATTGTAAATTAGCAAGTGAGCAATTCCCTAAGTATTAATCCCGAAGGACGAAACCAACATCAGATCAATGCCTCGGAAACTATTCAACTTAACTAATCTCCAGTTAGTTTCTAATTTTCTTAACTCCTTTAGGTCTAAGAACTGTATTATTGAAGATACCGTTCACGACAACCCAAAATCACATTTCATTAATGATCGGGTTAAAGAACGAGTGTTATTTAAAACACTGTCCACGATAAACCCAAAAATCAATATCAATTCAATTCCAATTAAACATTATTTAATTGGTACACTTCATTAAATCTAAATAAAAAGATTTAATCTTTTCTCAACTGGGTTCAAGAACAGTGTTAGTGAAGACACCATTCACGGCAAACCCAAATCACATTTGATATTCAATACAAGGCTCTGAATAGAAAATATCCCGGCTTATATTCAATATCCAATTTTGCGGCCAACAAAGATCGTATTGGAAATAACGATATATATATCTATATCTTTCAAATTTCCATAACAACATTTGTATAATCACGAAATCCAACATCGAAACATTCCGAAGACAATTTCGATTCAAATCCATTCCAATGCAATCATTGGAAATTCTGGTTATTATCAAAACCATTTCAAATTCAATTTATTTAAAAATAAATAGAATTATAATTCTAGTTCAAAACTAGTTCATTTCGATAAAAATCTATTTTTATCTTTTCAAATATGGAGTTTTTCATCCCAATTCTTTCTAAATCATTTCTTATGATTTTACATAAATTATTACTATTTTTAATAATTTTATCAAGGCCCGTACAGTCGATTTCCATCAATGGCCATCGAACTGCACTTACAGCGACCTTTTTCAAATTTGATTTGGACATAACTCCAAATCCAACCGTTAGATTTCTAATTTCTAATATTCGTTAGAAAGCTTCTTTCGATACGAACCCAACGGTTCCGGTTTTAGGAGAATCCGACGGTCGGATCTCCCGTAATGTCCGTTTGAAATAAATGGTCGAAATTCACGAACTGCCGCGGCGCGGCGCGTTCTATTCAGGCCATTATATTATATATATAATATATATAATATATATTTCGTCGATTTCTATTTAAAACAAATTTTATAAATAGTTTTAAATTTGTTTCAAAAACAATTTCAACTTCTATTTACAATCCAAAGCAAAATTGAATTCTTCTTTATAAATTCGTTTTAAAATTCATTTCTATTCAATTCAAATTTTAATTCAATTTGAATTCGTTTTCAATTCAATTCATTTCGAAATTGTTTTCAATTCATTTCATTTCGAAATCGTTTTCAATTCATTTCATTTCGAAATCGTTTTCAATTCATTTCATTTCGAAATCGTTTAAAATCGATATAAATATCGTTCACGTCAAAATGGCGTTAATCTAATCAACACGGCTTCATAAATTTCTGTTTTCAAATATTCTATTTCAAATATTTTTTTTTCAAAATAGTTGTTATTATCAAAATATTTCGTTCAACACATGACCAATCTCAATGAATGAGTACTGTCAACACATGAACTTTTATTTTATATCGATAAAGGTGTAAATTTTATTACTATTTATTTCGTTCAACACATGACCAATCTCAATGGATGAGTACTGTCAACACATGAACTTTTATTTTATAATATTCTTTATTTTTCAAATTGGAATGAGGCCCAATCAATTACCATATAAAGTTAATTATATGGATTTTCATACAACACATGTATAATAGCATTGGAAAATAATCAACCATCAACCAAAGTGCACTACACTGTATAAGCATCAAATATAGATATCTAACGCTTATAACAGCCTGTCAATCAATCGATCGACATATTTAATCAATCAGGATGAGTGAACTTCAAATTTCATCCCAACACCCGTGTAGGGTTTCAAACAATCAAACACATATTTTATTTGTGCAGTTGGGCGATGTGTAAAATTTATCGTCCCAATCAATGTCCTTTAAATAGGTGTACATAAACAAACCGTCCGGTTTGTAAATGAATATTTATTTATTCACATTCACGTTAAAAAATTATATTTTTAACGATAAAACATTTTATTTCAACCTATGAATTTCTATTCAATTCATTTATTCAATAAAATGATATTTTTATTTTTCTAACATATTTTAGAAAATTTCGGCGGCATAACGGCACGATACTAGAAACGGGACGAGGCCTAGCCTTATCCCCGGTCTAGTGAAGGCCCACGCCATTCACACATCAATCAAATTCATTCAATTCACCCAAACAACTCAATTTCAATTCAAATATCCAACTAATCTATGCAACCAAACAAACAAGTCCATGGTCTGTGGACGATTGTGTCGGGTGCTACTAAGCACCGTCTGCATCCTAGTATATATATATATAACTAGAAAAGAAATTGAAAGGTGAGAAATTCTCACATATAGCTATCCTAGCTCCACGGCACTTCTTTGATAGAAATCTTCGCTAATCCCGCCTTTTTGTCGCTTTCGCCCGTATTCTCTACATATGTAAAAATCGAATTTTTACTATGTTATTCAATATATAAAAATCGAATTTTGACTTCGCTATTCAATATATAAAAATCATATTTTTACTTCGCTATTCAATATATAAAAATCATATTTTTACTTCGAAGTTCAATATTTAAAAATCAAAATTTTCTTTCGAAGTTCAATATTTAAAAATCAAATTTTTCTTTCGAAGTTCAATATTTAAAAATCAATTTTTTCTTTCGAAGTTCAATATTTAAAAATCAAAATTTTCTTTCGAAGTTCAATATTTAAAAATCAAAATTTTCTTTCGAAGTTCAATATTTAAAAATCAAATTTTTCTTTCGAAGTTCAATATTTAAAAATCAAAATTTTCTTTCGAAGTTCAATATTTAAAAATCAAATTTTTCTTTCGAAGTTCAATATTTAAAAATCAAAATTTTCTTTCGAAGTTCAATATTTAAAAATCTGATTTTTCTTTTGAAGTTCAATATTTAAAAATCACTTTTAAAAATTACTCTCTTTCCCCCTATTTAAAAATATAGTTTTTCTAATTCTAAAAAAAAATCATATGTTTATATTCAAACAAATAAAAACCTAAATTCCAAACCAATTAAAAATCTAAGCTTTAACCCGTCAAAAACATAATTTTTTAACCAATAAAAAATAAAAAAATCTAATTTTATTTGCTTAGAATTATATAAGAACCTAGTTTTTATATACATGAATATATAAAAAAACCTAACAGTAAAACTCACTGTTCGACGGAGAGGGGGGGGTCCACTTCGGCTGTTGGTGGTCGCGTAGAGGCGAGGGGACCAGGGGGTAATCGCGGTGGCCGTGCTGGGTGGCGGATGGTCGAGGGGGGAGCGGTCTGCGACGTATCGAAGAGGGGGTGGAAAAGGAGGCTCGCGGTTGTCGAGGTCTTCGAGGGGGAGGGCCTGATCGGAGCCGCGTCCGCTCCGGTGGCGCGATGGCCATCGCCTGGCGGCGCGTTCCCTCCCTGCCCCCTTTTTTTTTATTTTACTGAAGAATGATCGGGGGGCCAGAAGGTTTTAAGGGAGAGAGATATTATTATTATTATTATTATTATTATTTTATCCTAAAGAGTTGACTTTCACATACGACCTCGAAACGAGGCCCACCGCCTGTCGTCCATAGCGTTTTACCCCCATTCCGAACACAATGGGATATGTATCGCAAGCTGATTTGATTGTTACAATCAGTTTCCGTTAAATTTACATTTAAATTACTATATTGAATTTTAAACGTACATTTCAAATTACCGGGGTCACATACTAACCAGAAAAATTCCCGAAAAATATTTTCTAGCTTCGTATTGACGATACGGTCCTAACAAAACTAGTTTCGTCGAATTCTGAGACCGTTGGAAAAATGGCCAATTTCCAGTCGATTAAAATCAACTAAAACTGGTCAAACGCGTTTTCCTTTGCCACGCTCACATATTGATTCGAAAAATTATGAAATTTGGAATCTAGCAATAACTTTACATCCCGGACCCAACAAAACTGGTTTCGTCGAAATCCGAGGTGGTTTGCAAAATGTCCATTTTTAAGGGCCTTATATATATAAAAATATATATAAATTCCACAGCGACTATTTCTAATTTTAAACTGGACATATCTTATCATTTCTAAGATGAAACCTCAGTTTGTTAACTTCGTTACAAAGATATAGTTATACAGATTCAAATATTTCTTGTTTCGTTCAATTCTGACTTATATTGAATTCTGTATATTCATTTGAAATTAGAAATCGAATTTTCGAACTACCGCGCCATTTTCAATTCCTTTTATAATTATATATAATTATTTATATTCTAACGACGACGCATATATTATATACGTTCGAATTATATTCAAAATAAATTTCTCGTCGATATTATTTAAAATAATTCATTTTAAATAAACAAAATTCGCTAAAATGGCCAAAATAAAAATTTTAAACTGGCCCAGATTTTCCGGGTTATTACAATCTCCCCCACTTAAAACTTTTCGTCCCCGAAAAGGAACAAAGTCGAAAGTGGTTTGATCATTCAACTCTACATTCGATCTGGCTTGCATTCTCCAACTCTTCAGTTTCTGAGAATTTCCAACATTTCAAAAATTTGGCTAACACCCTAAATTTTCGAAAAATTTCGCCATAACCTCCCCTGCACCGGGAGTATCGGGGAATTTCAAATAGCTTCCCCGGTCCTTCAGATCTCAAAAAGAAAAAGAAAAAGCCAAGCGGCTAGCCAATAGGCTCATAAAATCATCATCACCCAAACAAAACAGTAAATTATGTAGTAAACATGTACCTATTTGTCGGGCAAACAAATTTTATTCTCTGGCTCTAGCCTCCTTGCTATGACCTGTTTAAGGTAAGTACATATATGCAAGCAAATGCGACCAATTTTCAATACAATTCAATATTTGGTTCAATTAGGCTAATTGGTTAAAAATTAGCAAACAAATAAACAAACAACACAAACATCAATCAATTAGTGAATTAGATTATCAAATTCATAATTTTGATACATATACTGAAAATCTTGTTTTTGATGCCAATTCACAACAATGTATTCTAACTATATAAGTTTTGGTTCTCACACCAGTCTAATGGAAATATATAGATATCACATTTTTTCTGGTGTTGGTCAGCAATTTCCAGGAGGTGTTACTGAATTAAGGTTGTATGTGATGATGTATAGTATGAAGACTGGATACAAGCTTAATTTGGTTAAGAATGACAAGGAAAGAGTTACAGCCGTTTGTTCTAAGCAAAATTGTACTTTTAGGATTCATGCTTCTGTTAAGTTCAATCTTCCTGGCTATTTTGTTTTAAAGAGATTTCAACCTGATCATACTTGTGGTGCTGGAATTCATGATATAAACAATCCTGTTGTATCTAGCAAATTCATTAAGTTGTTAGTTTATGATCATATTCATTCTAATCCATTAATGAAGACCAAGGATATTATTAATTTGTTTCAAACTGAGTATAATGTTATTTTGAAGTATTACTATGCTTATAGTGGGAAGAAGTTGGCATTAGAAGAGTTACATGGAAGCGATATAATGTCTTATCATCATTTGCAGTCATTTTGTGATGCTGTTGTTACTACTAATCCTGGGAGTAAAGTTGTGTTGGAGTGTAATGATGATACACGTCAATTTGAAAGGGTTTTTATTGGTTTCGAAGCTTGTGCACATGGATTTCAATATTGTCGTCCTTTAATTTTTGTTGATGCTACTTTTATGAAAGGAAGAGCTCAAGGTTGTTTGATGGCTGCTACTGGTAAAAATGGAAATGAAGGTATGGTGTTTTGTCAGTTTATAACTGTATGTGTATGCATAAAAGTATGCAGTTATATTTATTATATGCATTCATGTATGCAACTATTCTGGATGAATGCATAGGGATATAATAATCTTCTATATGTATGCATACAATTATGTAGCTATTCTTAATACATTCATAGAAGTATGTAAATATTATGAATACATGCATTCATTTGCATGCATCTATTCTGAATAAGTGCATACTTGCATGCATCTTTTTTGAATAAGTGCATATATGCATGCATCTATTGTGAATAAGTGTAAATATTATGAATACATGCATTCATTTGCATGCATATATTCTGAATATGTGCATACTTGCATGCATCTGTTCTGAATAAGTGCATATATACATGCATTCATTTGCATGCATCAGTTCTGAATAAGTGCATACTTGTATGCATCTGTTTTGTAAATTTGCATTCAAGTATGCTATTATTTGGAATACACAATAATGCAACTGATCTAAAAATTTGCAAAAATTATTTATAATTGTTGCTGATTTTATTTTTTGTTTGATAATATGTTTGTTTCTGTTAACAGGTTTTTTTCCTTTAGCAATTGCTATTGTGTCTGGGGAAGATGAAGACAATTGGATTTGGTATTGTGAACAACTGAAAGAGTTTCTTAAGGATGATAGTAGAAGCTTTGTTTTCATTTCTGATCGTCATCCTGGTATTCTTGTTGCTATTCCAAAAGTGTTTCCAAATTCAGTTCATGGTTCTTGTTTTTATCATTTGAAGAACAATTTAAAGGTTACTCTAAAATCTGAATTTTCCAAATCAAACAAGAAGTTGTTGTTAGATTTGTTTGCACGAGTTGCTTATGCTTCTAATTTGATTGATTTTAATGCTGCATTGAAGAATTTTAGAGATGTTGGAGGATCCAAAGTGGTAAATTTTTTGAGCGGAATTCCTTTTGAGAAGTTTGCAAATGTTTTTTTTCCTGGTTGCGTTATGGTGAGATGTCTTCAAATTGTTCGGAGAGTTTTAACAAATGGATTTTGGAGGAAAGACATTTACCAATTACTGCTTGTTTGGATAAAATTAGAATGAAGTTAATGAAACTTATGTCTGACCGTCGTGAAGTTGCTTCTACTTGGAATAGTGTTTTATGTCCTGTGATTGAAACTCGATTAAGAAACCTTTATTTGGAAGGAGCTTCATGGTTTGTTATCAAATCAAGTGAATATGTGTTTGAAGTTCATTCTCCGGTCCATCAATCCGTTGATTTACATAGTCGAGTGTGTTCTTGTAACATGTGGCAAAATAATGGTTTTCCTTGCTCTCATGCTATATGATGTATTTTAAGTTGTGAGAATTTGGATGTGTATGACTACATCGAAGATTACTTCAAAGTTTCTTATTTTCGATTAGCTTATTCTCATGCAATCAATCCTATCATAGACTTTATGGGTGAAGATGTTGCAATTGAAGATGCAATTATAGCTCCTCCAAAAGGCAGAAGAATGCCCGGTCATCCATCATCTCCTAAAAGGTTAAAATCTGCTGGTGAATTTACAAAGACTATTAGATGTGGGTTATGCAAAAAGTTGGGGCATAACAAAAGGACTTGTTCTTCACAAGGAAACCAATTGCAAGTTGGTTTAGTATTTTGATATGTTTGTAACTAGTTTGAATTTTTCCGTTTTGTTGTTTACTGTTTGTAACCAAGTTGAATATTTCTGTTATGTTTGTAACTTTGGTTTATTATTTTAATGTTTCTGTGTTGAAGTTTGGTTTTGTATTTTGAATATTATTGTCAATATATGTGTTCTGTTTTGCATACATGTATATATGCATACTGTGAATGAATGTAAGTAGCCTATTGTTTTCCTGTATATATGCATACATGTATGCTGCTATTTAGAATGTTTAGCATTCTAGTATGCAACTTTTCTGTATAGATGCATACATTCCAGCTATAGATTTGTATACAGTACACATTCATACTGTGAATTTGTGTTTAGTGTTTTGTGATGAAGTTTGGTTTATTGTTTATGTGAATACTGCGTATGAATGTAAGTAGCCAGTTTTTTTTTTCCTGTATATATGCATACATGTATGCTGCTATTTGGAATATTAGCATTTTAGTATGTAACTTTGCTATATAGATGCATACATTCCGGCTACAAATTTGTATACAGTACATATATATTCAGATTTTCTTAATATGAGCATATGATTTTGCATTTACAATGATTAGATGCATACATTCGAGTAATAAATTGGTATAAAGAACATAAATTCACATTTTCTAAATATACGCATATAAGTATGCAACTATTTTGGATATGTACATAATAGTATGCGATTTTTTAACAATTAATTGAATCAGCAACAGTAATGTAAGAAATATAAGTAAAATTGAACGAACTTAACTCAAAACAAAAAATTACACATTGATTCAGCTTGAAAACTAGATAATCACTTGCTAGTAGTTCGTACATTGTACTTTAGTCAGAATATTTACAATACTTTGATCAGTGTATTTTAGCCAAAATATTTACAAGGAGTGAAAAGACCATTTTCCATAAATTTAAGCAGAAGGTTTGTTTGCATCTGAAAATATAAAGTTCTGTGTCAGGTCTTCTTCTGGAGTCCAACTATGAGGTTTGCGATTGAGAAGTTCGTAAGCAAGCTTGGCCCGTTGTAGATAAATAGTCGCAGGCTTGTACATTTCATCCTGTTTATCAATTTTTACTCGCTTCTCTGTTTCATCATGTTAATAACGAACATTCCACAATCGACCCTGCGGAATTTGTAAAACATGATTAATATTATGCTAGTATTTAAGAAAGCTGCATACAAGTATGCACATATTCATACTATATCAGTAAATAATTGTAAATACAAGTATGTAAATACAAGTATGCGTACAAGTGTAAAATAATTGTAAATACAAGTATGCAATTATTTTTATTTACTTACGTGGCACCTTGTTGTGGGCAATTAGCAATTTCAAGTTGTCCATGTTTCTGAAAATTCTTGTTCTCTAGCTTTTTCAGCAATCCACTGATGTAAATTCTCTGTATATGTATAAAAAAACACATACATATGACTATTTATAACAGTTTATATACTAGTTTGAATTTCAATTATCTTCAATTTACATACAAAATCTCTTGCAAGTCTTTGGTGATTTCCTCCTTCACGACGATTTTTGTTGGAATCGTAATGTATCCATCTTCTACTGTCTTCTATAAATTCTAACAATGAAAAATGGTTTCCCTCGTGGATAGGAATCAATATTTTTGTGCTTGTGTTGTAGAATGTTTGCACTTTTTTATCTATCAAATACTCTCTGTTTTCTGATGATTCATTCTTAATTAATGCCTGTAATTGCAATCATTTTAGTGAGCAAAATTTTTGATGTTATAAGAAAATTTTGCTAGAAAATTAATAAAAACTTACAGAAGCAATAGTTCTGATGTACATGATTTCTGGATGGTCGTTGTTGAGCTCATGTGCACACCAGTCAATTATCTGTTTAAATTAGTAGATTGTAAATGTTAAGGAAAACTTCCAGCTAATAATCATCATATGATACTATATTTGAATTTGACTGCGGCTATACCTGTGAGTCAAGGAATCCTCCAGCTATTAAATCAGCCAATGAAACTCCAAATATGTATATGTCTGCGTCGCCATTAAGGTATGCACTTCTACTGCTAATTTATGTAATATATTTAGAGAATTTCTAGAAATATATTAGCACTGATCTATGCATCTAATCTTAATAATTGCATATATATATATATATATATATATATATACAACTTTTATTTTTAATTAAAACATTAAGTAAATTTAATTAAGTTTTTAAGTAATTTTACCCCAGGTCTGAATTTGAAAAATATTCTTCTAGTTTCTGGATTTGATCCTCTGGTAGTTGCTTAACATTGTTAAATTTCCTGACGTCCATTTTTGTTCGTACATTCGTTTCTTCTGATGTTGTTCTCATCTCATAATCCTCAACAATCACGGTTTCTGTTTGTTCCTGTTTTTTTTTGTTTTTTTGGGCTGCAGCTGAGAATAATATAAGATATCAGCAATGTATTGATGGAAACTTTCTATTTGGAACATTATTACCATTAGAAAATTTTTTTATTTTTTTTTACCTTTTTGATTTCTAACATTTTGAAGCTTCAGCTTCTTTTGCTTCCCGTTGTCATTATTCTTCTCCAGCTCTTTTATGTCTTTTGATTTTTCATCATCAATTTTATGATCATTATTCTTTTCCATGTTATCTATTTACATATTATTAATGTCATCAATAAGTGAATAGATGCACACAAGCAAGCAACTATTCAGAAATAGCTACACACAAACATGCAACTATTTTTGAATAGTTGCAAACAAGCATAGAACTATTCTGAATAAATGCACCCAAGCATGCAACAATTAGTAATAGATGCACATAAGAATGCAATAATTTTGTTATACTTTATTGCTTAAAACTAAATAATGTGTTCATTATTTATTACCATCAGAGTACTATAATTATTTTTTACCTTTTTCCTTTTCCACCTCCTTCTGTTCTTTCTCCACCTCCTTCTGTTCTTTGTCCACCACGTTCTTTTCTTTCTCCATCTCCTTCTCTGGCTTCTTTGGCTCCTATTTCTTCTCCACATCTTTCTGTTTTTTCTCCGCCTCCTTCTTTGGCTCCTCTTCCTTCTGTCCAACCTCATCATTGTTCTTTTCTGTATCTACTTCCATGTTATCAATCTGATCAATATTTCTTGTATCAGCTTTTTTATCTTTATTCTGCATGCCAACATCTAAATTTTTTTGCAGTTCTTCATTTCCTTCTTCTTCTGCAGTGTTTTCTTTTTCCACATTATCTCTGTCAACATTTTCATTCTTGTCACCTTCGGCACTTTTATTCTCATCATCATCGGCATTATTATTCTCATCTTCATTTTCATCGTTCATATTAAGCTTTTCCTGCTTTTCATCCTCACTCTCGTCATTATTTTCACTTTCATTGTCATCGTTCATATTATCATTTTTCTGCTTTTCATTCTCACTCTCATCGTCATACTCAGCCTCACTTTCATTGTCACTTTCATTCTCAATCTTATACTCATTATCCTCTTCCTCTTCATTATCCTCACTTTCATTGTCATTATCCTCACTTTCATCATTATCCTCATTTTCAATTGCATTTGCATCTTTTATTCGAAGTTGTACTTTTCTTCCCTTTTCTTCACTCTCAGTGCTTTCTTCACTCTCATTAATTTTCTCACTATCAGCATTTTCGTCACTCTCCTTATTTTCCTCACTTTCATCTTCTTTAGATTCATCACTGTCAGCAAGTCCTTGTAGTCTTTTTTTTAACCTTAAATTTTCCTGTTTAAGTTGTTTATTTTCTTGTTGTAGCTTTACAATCAAGATCGTGTAATTTTCCACCCGTTTTTGGTAAACCGCTTCGTACTCTTTGTCTTTGTAAATAGCTTGTTCTAACAGGTCTAAATCCTTTCCTTGGGACTCCTGAAAACAAAGGGAGCAAATGTTCAACTAATACTGAAAATAAATGCAGTAAAGTATGCATCTGTAGAAAATAAGTGCATACATCCATGCATTTTTTATACAGATGAATACATAGATGCATCTGTTCAAAATATATGCGCAAATATATGAAACTGAATTTGACTGTTGTGAATAGACACATAGATGCGTGCAATTGTTATGATTATAATCATACATGGACGCACCTCTTTATAATAGATGTATACAAGTATGTAACTATTCCTATATATCTGCATAGTTGTATGCAACATTTTTAATATGACACTAAAAAATTATTCAAAATTAAATATCACTTACAGTTGTGTATTTGATGTTTATTAACATGTTTGGCTTCAACAATTTTATATCCCATTTTGCAGCCAGGGGATATACATCACTATATTCTTTCTTTGTATTTTTTAGAACATAGGTTTTTTCGCAAACCCACCACTGGAAAAAAAATTATTTATTATTAGAATGAACAATAATTAAATAAGAAACACACAAAAAAGTTCAAAATAGTACCAGCAATAGTGTCACACAAGCATTAATCTTGCGTGGTGTATCACAGTATTTTTCCACCTGGGTTATGAGATGGTTGTGTATGGTTTTTGGCCAAGATATTTTCATTAATTTTTGGCTGCATACACAATATGGAATCAAGGTCCATGGTAAGCTGTATTTTGTGTTTGTTAGAAGAAATGTTGCGGCCAAATAAAGAAGAATAAGCTTCACTGCATCAAATTTTGCTTCGGCTGTGTCTTCTTTTAATGTCAAAAAAATATGTCTCTTTATATTTTTCTTGTTGACTGAGGCTTCTCCTTTAAAATGTCTTTCCATGAACGATTTATATTCTTCATCTTCCTTCTCGTTCTTTTTCAAGTGCCCTGTTGTTTTTATTATCTGTCCTTGTATTGGAGCACCTAGTAAATCTGCAACATCTTCTTGTGTAAAAGTTAGCATGATATCACCAAACTGAAAATATTTTAAGTTCTTCTTGTAGTTCTTGATGATGAGATCTAAAGTTGTAGAATTTTTAATGGTTTCTGCAGGTGAAATGAGCCCGTCAAAAATCATGTTAATAAACTTGTAGAGCGGCAGTTTTTTCAAATATTTTGAATGTTGTGCTGTAAATAGTTGATCTTTGTTTATGTTTTCCACCAACTCAATGAACGCCTTAATATTATTTCTATAAACATTGTCCTTCCTGGGAAGCATTTGTTCATCTTCAATTTTCCTTCGTTTGATTATTGGTGCATGTTTTGAAAGGTTTTCTGTGAGAATTATTGCTATTTCTTTATGAATCTCTTCATTATCTCCTTGTTCAACATTTGCTCTCTGCAATAAGGGTTAAAAAAATAATTTAAATAAGTTGTGAATATATGAAGATATTTGAGCACTTTTGTGCGACTATTCTTAATAAAATTACACAATCGTGCAACTATCATAAATAATAACACACAAGTGTTCAACTATCCTGAATAATAGCACAGAAGTGTGCAACTATCCTGAATAAAAGCATATAGGAAAGAAAATATCCTGAACAATAGAATATAGGAATGCAACCATCGTTAGTAAAATCATAGAAGCATGCAACTATCATGAATAAAAGAACACAATAACGCAATTATCCTTAATAAAAGCACACAAGCATGCAACTATCCTGAATAATAGCACACAAGCTTACAACTATCCTAAATAAAAGCACACAAGCGTGCGACTATCTTGAATAAAGCACACAAGCGTGCGACTATCCTGAATAGAAGCACGCATGTGTGCCACTATCCTGAATAAAAGCACGCAAGCGTGCGACTATTCTGAATAAAAGCACACAAGCGTGCGACTATCCTGAATAAAACACGCAAGCGTGTGACTATCCTGAATAAAAGCACGCAAGCGTGCAACTATCCTGAATAAAAGCATGCAAGCGTTGGAATATCCTGAATAAAAGCATGCAAGCGTGCGACTATCCTGAATAAAAGCACGCAAGCGTGCGACTATCCTGAATAAAAGCACGCAAGCGTGCGACTATCCTGAATAAAAGCACATAATCGTGCGACTATCCTGAATAAGAGCACACAAGAGTGCGACTATCCTGAATAAAAGCACACAAGGGTGCGACTATTCTGAATAAAAGCACATATGCGTGCGACTATCCTGAATAAAAGCACGCATGCGTGCGACTATCCTGAATAAAAGCACGCATGCGTGCGACTATCCTGAATAAAAGCACGCATGCATGCCACTATCCTGAATAAAAGCACACATGCATGCCACTATCCTGAATAAAAGCACGCATGCGTGCGACTATCCGGAATATAAGCACGCATGCGTGCGACTATCCGGAATATAACCACGCATGCATGCGACTATCCTGAATAAAAACACACAAGCATGCGACTATCCTAAATAAAAGCACACAATCGTGCGACTATCCTGAATAAAAGCACACAAGCGTGCAACTATCTTCAATAAAAGCACACAAGGGTGCGACTATCCTGAATAAAAGCACACAAGCGTGCGACTATCCTGAATAAAAGCACGCATGCGTGCCACTATCCTGAATAAAAGCACGCAGCGTGCGACTATACAGAATAAAAGCATGCATGCGAGCGACTATCCTGAATAAAAGCACGCATGCGTACGACTATCCTGAATAAAAGCACACAAGCATGCGACTATCCTGAATAAAAGCACACAATCATGCGACTATATTGAATAAAAGCACACAAGTGTGCAACAATTCTGAATAAAAGCACACAAGCATGCGACTATCCTGAATAAAAGCACGAATGCGTGCCACTATCCTGAATAAAAGCACGCATGTGTGCGATTATCCGGAATAAAAGCACGCATGCGTGCGACTATCCTGAATAAATGCACACAAGCATGCGACTATCCTAAATAAATGCACATATGGGTGCGACTATCCTGAATATAAGCACACAAGCGTGCGACTATCCTGAATAAAAGCACACAAGCGTGCAACTATTTTGAATAAAAGCACGCATGCGTGCGACTATCCTTAATAAAAGCACGCATGCGTGCGACTATTCTTAATAAAAGCATGCATGCGTGCGACTATCCTGAATAAATGCACACAAGCACGCGACTATCCTAAATTAAAGCACACAAGGGTGTGACTATCCTGAATAAAAGCACACAAGCGTGCGACTATTCTGAATAAAAGCACACAAGCCTGCAACTATCCTGAATAAAAGCACACAAGGGTGCAACTATCCTGAATAAAAGCACACAAGCGTGCAACTATCCTGAATTAAAGCACACAAGCATGCAACTATCCTGAATAAAAGCACACAAGCGTGTGACTATCCTAAAAAAAAGCACAGAAGCTTGCAATTATCCTAAATAAAAGCACACAAGCGTGCAACTATCCTAAATAAAAGCACACAAGCGTGCAACTATGCTGAATAAAAGCACACAAGCGTGCGACTATCCTGAATAAAAGCACACAAGCGTGCAACTATCCTAAATAAAAGCACTCAAGCGTGCAACTGTCCTGAATAAAAGCACACAAGCGTGCAACTATCCTGAATAAAAGCAATCAAGCGTGCAACTATCCTAAATAAAAGCACACAAGCGTGAAACTATCCTGAATAAAAGCACGCATGCGTGCGACTATCCAGAATAAAAGCACACAAGCATGCGACTATCCTGAATAAAAGCACACAAGCGTGCGACTATGCCGAATAAAAGCACACAAGCGTGCGACTATGCTGAATAAAAGCATACAAGTATGCAACTATCCATAATAAAATCATCCAAGAATGCAACTATCGTGAATAAAATCACACATGTGTGCAACTATCATGAATAATAGCACAAAAGTGTGCAACTATCTGGAATAAAATTATGTAATCAAGCAACAAACATTAATAAAACCGTATTAATAATTTTATTCGGAATAAAATTATGAATAACAACATTTACGCATGCGACTATCATTAATAAAACCACACAAACGTGCAAGAATTTTCAATAACAGCATTCAAGGATGCAACAATTTTAAGTAACAGCAAATTTTGATAATAATTCGAAAAATCAGTAAATACTGAAGTTTTTTAGTAACTAAGTACAATATTTGCCACAATCACTTTCGATTACTGTTGTTTACAATCTATAATATGCATTTTTCATAAACAGTGAAATATGAAATAAAGAATACAAAAATATACCTTCCCTCGCACCATTGTTGATAAAACGACAATGATTTTCCAGTTTTCAGAAGATCGAGATTAAGTGAAGATCGCGATTAGGGTTTGATTTACTTTGTTGATCGACTGATTTAGAACATTGATTTGTTGTATGTAGTCGCGGTTAGGTTTATGAGGCGACATAAGGGTAAAACTGGAAATAATTGACCCGCATTCAAAAATAGGGACCTAATTTTTAATGTTACAGCGGTTGGACTTTTTTTTAATTTTAAAAGTTAATAGCGATGTTAGCCTAACGTTCTCTTTTTGAAACTCCTCTCTCTCTCTCTCTCTTTTTTTTTTTTGAGGAAAAAAATTAAAACAAAACAAAAGGGAAAAACAAAGACACACAAAAAAAAGAAAAAAACTAAGCTCTCAAAGAGTTAAGATGATAATAATAACACAAATCAAAACAAATGACTCCATTAAAGCTAACAACACTGGCAAAAAAAAAAAAAAAAAAAAAAAAAAAACAGACTCGGATAGTCTACAAAGAGAACCAAACCCGCTTGATCAAACAAGGTAGAAAGCTAATCAAGTGTTCAAAAATTAAAACACATGGCCTCCCACGTCTCACGCTATATATTCCAGGAAACAAATGAGTCACGCCCCCAAAAACAAATCACGCAACAAATAACGCACAAAATCAATTCAGAGATTTTGTTTCTTTTGGATGAGATCCTTCTCTGATTCTCCGATCTTTCTCTTTTTTTTTTCGAACCCAATTAGGCTTGGGTTTTCGCTGATTGATGTTTTTATTTGGATTCCGATCTGAAGCAGATGTTTTGATGGGTGGAAGATGCGGATTGGTTTCGCGATAGTGTGGTTATGATGAACTTGTTGACTACGATGACAAGGGGGTGATTTCCTAAGGTTTGATCTTTGTGGTAGGAGATGCTGTAGCGTTGTTTGAACGTGGTAGGAGGCTTTCGGGTGGATGGTTTGCGATGATCAGTATGGATGCGGTTGTGACGCAGTAGGGGGGTGGAGCGGTGATTAGTATGGAGTTCGGGTGGACTTTGAATAGTGTTTTTGATGGATTTCTGGTTTCGTGAGGTGGATCTGTTTTGCAGCGTGGGACTTAGCTTTGATGGTTTGTGATCAGGTGGATGGTTAGTCCTGTTTGAAGATGAGGTTCAGGAGGATGATTTACTGTGGGGTAGGAGTTGGTTATTCATGAAGGGGATTTGCATGACTGTGTGGTTGTTGGAGAAGGGGTTTGGCTTGTGATCGTGGCTACAGATGATTTGGAATTTGCGGTGGGATGGCAAAAAAAATTCACGGCAAGAAAATATAGAAGTGGGGGAGTTTGTAATGGAAGAAATTGTTGATGGTTGATGATAAGGAGATAGATGGAAACCAGATGAAGTCGAGGGCTTTGTAAAGAGAGAAAAAAATATGGAAAGAAATAAAGAAAAATATGATTTTTTTTGTTAAATAAAGAAGATGTAAAATGGGAAGAAAGTTGAAAGATGGAAAGAAATAAGGGAAGACTTGAAGTTTTTTATCTTTGTTTTGATTATTGATGTAAGAGAATGAAAACCAGTGTATTAACAATTGGAAAGAAGGAAAAGGAAAGAAGGAATATATGAAGAGGGGAAAATGTAAAAAAGGAAAGAAATAAAATAAGAAACGTCAAGAAATTTGGCATTTTTTTAGAAGATTATAGTATCAATTAACAATACGACATCTAACTAATCAAGAATTTTCTATATATACAAGAAAATAAAAGGAAGAAAATAAAATAAAAACTAACACGAATCAGAAATTAAATAAATAATAAAATTTAATGTTACCTCCCCGGCAACGGCGCTAAAAACTTGATCGTCGCTTTCCTAAGAACTAGAAAATCGTGAATTTTAAATTAAATTACTGCAAGCGCACAGATCATGTAGTATGCAGGTCGAATCACAGGGAGGCAAATTGAATCAAATTATTTAGTGGGCGAGTTAGGCAAAGCTTGGAGTTGGGTTGAAAAACAATAAAAATTGAAACTTTAATTTGATTCAGAACAAATCTAATTGAACCGACGATCAAATCACAATTTTCAATAAAAAAGAAAATAAAACTATGAATCAGATCTTAATCTAATCAAATCCAATTTGACCTAGGAAAGCAATAAAAAGAAGAAATTAAAATTGCAAGGTAAAATAACTAATAGAAAATAAATTAGGATTACCGCTGAATCTAATCAGATGGTAAATCACTAATGAAAATAAATGAAAAATACAAATAGTGTTCTACCAAATCTAATTGTGTAGCCAATACTAATTGCTAAGAAAATGTAAAAAATGCAGAAAAGAAGAAAACTTTATTAATTCCAGGATGAAGTTTACAATGAGATTACAAGGGTATTTATAGGATAGATAGCCAACCCTAACCCTAACCCTAATACAATGACAAAAGGGCCTTAAGGAAATCACAAAAGAGTTTGCAATGAGAATTACAAACGGACCATAGTTAAATCTAGTAAATTTGGGCCTTTCCTCTTGCTTCCTTGACAATTCTTCATTTCTTTGTGATGTGCATGGATCTTCTGCCAATTATTCTCTTGTCCAAAAAGGAAGTTGATGTGAGATCTTTGTAACATCCCATATTTTATGTATATTTAATTTTCAATTGAAAATGAATTAAATGGGATAATATTTGATAAAAATCAAGTTTTGTTAATTTTCAATTGATGGTGATTATTTGAATTGAGTATAAATAGATTTTTTAAAATATAGTTTATACTTAGAATTGTGGAAATTTGAAAATTTATATTTTATTTATTTAATAAATTTGAGTTGTTTAGTTTATAATGGAAATTCAAATTTAATTTGAAATGGAGAATTCTAAATTGGTTAATAATAACTGAAAGTCAAACCTAAATTCAAATAATCAAATTTAGATTTAAAAACGTGTAAAATTATTTATAAAATTTGTTAAGTCATAATTGGATTAAATGGAAATTTATAAATATTTCAATTTGAATTAAAACAGTTATGAATATTTTAATATTTTATTTATTTATTTAACTTTGAAATTTAACCATTTCAATAACTGTCTCGGAATCCAATGAAACCAGTTCCATCTGATTAGAAACGGTGAGTTTTTGTTGAGTTCCAAATTTCATTGTAATTGGACTTGTCGTTTGGCCGTACAGGAGAAAACGTGAATGGAATCAATGGAATATGATAATTGTTGTTTCTCTTATTAAACTTAGCCCATGAATATATATTTCTTACTAACCCCATCAGCCCATTCATTATACGTATAATTCTTCCATCAGAAAATTTTTCTCTAATGGCAGAACCAATATTTACAAACCTAGTTCAAATAAAATTTCAACTTCAAAAATCAAATCTCCTCAAAACCCCTCGAATTATATATCAAATCGAAGCTCTCAACTGCTAGAACTCAGATCTACGGTTTGTTGTTGCATGTAGTATGTCGTTTGGTCAGAAATTGATGGTCAAACTTGCAGTTTTGAAACCCTAAGTTGTAATTTTGGGGGTTTTTCGATTCTGGGCTTAATCAAAAAATTGGGGATATGGGTTTCGAAGAGAAGGTTGATACGAGTGTAACGGCGGTATTCATGTGATTTATTGCGGAGTATAGTGCCGGGAATCTGGGTTTTTCGGGTTGGTTTCTTAGTTTGGTGCTGACAACGCCGGAGGCAGCGTGGATGACTGAAGATGGCAACTTTGGCACGGGTAGAAGCGGCTCGGCATGAGCTTCGATTTGGTGGTGGTTGCAGGTCTTGAAATGGCCGGAGTGAAGAGCAATTGGCAGTCAAAGGTGGCGAATGGAATGGGTTTCACGATGGGTACTATAGCTAAATGTTTCGGGTGCGGGAAGAACGTGAAGAAGGCCTGCTGACGTGGCAGTGAAATAGTGGGTGAGAAATTATTTAATTAATTTATATATATTCGAGATTCAATTGGTAAAATGCTTATAACTTTTGCGTTTTAACTCAGATTTGAGAACGGTTTGTTGCGTTGGGATCGTGGCGGGATTGCGGACGTTTTGAAACTAGTTTTGCTACATTTCGAGATGGTGTAATTTCGATCTTTGGTTGGACGTTCAATCCACTTTGGACCCAAAGGTGAGTGATTTTCTCACTTACGAAATACTGAATTATTCCCATGTTTATCGAATTAAATTGTGAAATAAGTTTGGTTGCATGGTTGTGTTGATTTGGTGAATGGTTGCTTAAACTTGACATGCAATGAAAATCAATAGTTAGTTATTTAAATTTAATTTAAATTTCTATTAGAAAATCTCTACACTTTAGATTAGTGAAATGATTTAACATTTACCATGAAATAAAGTGTTGTGTGATGGATGCCAGGGTTGATTGAATTACTGAATGTATACTGCTTGAAAATGTTCCTTTATTCAGTAGATGAATGTTGTATGTGCATGTGATGATGAATCCCATTCCTTTCACCCTGGATGACGGGCATCAAATAAACCTGGGATTTATCGATATAATAAATTAAGAACACAAAGTGAAACGATAAATCTCTATGACCCCGATTTGGATTGAAATGATAGATCCATCCCTAAATATCGAATTAAAATTAAATAACTTGGCCACAGGGTAGCAAATTATATACAGACATCGGTTGGTCAAATAATTTTAAATATTGAAATGTTATCTGGTAGGAAATTCATTTAAAATTTTGTGCCGATACTCGATAAATCTATTTTTCCTTAAAGATCTGAACTTTCAATGTTTATTGAAATGGTTAAGGAAATTTTTCCAAAACAAATTGGGAATTTGTAAATTGAGATTTGAATTTGATTTGGGAATTGTTCAAATTAAGGGAGTGGAATTTAATGTAATAAATTCTTATGGAATTTAATTTTGGAATAAGGGAAGTCGAGGTATTCTGAGTCGTTTTAACTCTATTTTTGAATATAGATTTGAATTCTTGAAATCGAACGGTTGTTTTTGAACGATGTTGAAAATGAGATATGAAATTTATGAACTCCATTGAGGCTGGAGTTAGATTCAAGTATTGAAGTTCGGAAGAAAGGAACGATTTTAGTTAAAGAACTTTATTATACATATTTACACTATTTGATTTAAAATAACTATTTCTTTTCTTAAAATTTATTTATTTAAAACTTTCCTATAAAACTATTTTATTACAACTAAAATTTTTCTTTATATTTTATTTCTTTAAAATAGTAAAACTTTTAAATTACGTATATACATAGTGTTTTAAATTATCTTATTTATTATAGCTATTATATTATATATATATACATTTTATATAAAGATTTTTATTTATAAGCATCTATTTTTTTTCAAGTTGTATTAAATGATCGTAATTTTCTTTCGAATTGAAAGTGTTTGGATCTAAGCCGTTGTTCAAATGAAGTTAAGATAAAGATTATATCCTTTTTGAATATGAATCGATTTCTAAACCGACCATTAATATGGAAATATGAATTTTCCTATTAGAATATAAATTTATCTCCTGGAGGATTTAAATGAGCTATGAATATATATATCCTAATTGGATAGGAATGGGTTTCGAACATAAATCTATTTGAGATAAGAAAATCTTGGATATGAAATATATTCTATTTGAAGATAAGTCGATTTCAAAATATTATTTGATTATATTATATGATATGGAAATATATTCTAGTTTAGGATATAATCGGTTTTGAAATGATGGGATTTTGATATGAAATTTTATTCTATCGAATATAAATTGGGTTCGAACAAAATATGATATTTTGGGTATATGAAAATGAACCTTTGAGAAATTTAAAAGAACCAATCGACGTAGAAAATGTAAGCGTTGGTTGTCAAAGAGGTCGGAGTCAACATGAGGCATACTCTCTGTCAGTGTCGATACCACTTTGACAACTATGAACGTTATGACGTATCCAGAATGAGTATGATGACTTGGAGGCGATTATTGAATCGAAGAAGATGAACGATGATGAAATAGCCCTGACCTTCGGGTCAGAATTGAAATGACTAAAACAGGAGCTATACCGTGACTAATTGAGGTTGCACCTTTGATCGGACACACTTCTTCGATACTATTTCTATGACTAAGATGATGATGATTTGGGCCCATTTATGACTTTGGGAGTGTGTTCCGAGGTGGGCGGTAGTGGCTGCTATGCGTTACCACCGGTCCGGGAGTGCAATTGGTAGAATTTTACCCTGGTCATTGCCTCGAGTGCCTTGTCATATTTATCCTTATCGAGCCCCTACGATTTTGATTTATATCGTACCTATGGAGTGCCCTCTGATGCCATCCGTGTTAGGTTGGGTTTACGGTACTGTATATACTATGGTATTATAAATGGTGTAAGGGTAAAAATGTAATCCCGCTTACGCTATTTTCAGTATTTATACTTTACTGAGTAGACAATATCATAATAGCGTATTATACTATCTATGTATTAGTTTAACGGATCCTTGAGAGATAGAAAAATCCCGTAACATCTCTTGAGTTACTGTACCCATGACACTGATGTTATCTCGTATTTTAATTTGACTAATATGAGAATGATTTAGTGTTGATCCGAGTGTTTATTGTGTTTTCTTTTATGCAATACGCTCGGGTCAACAGATGTTGCAGTTAGCGAAGATTTCAAATAGCTTGGAGGATGAAGACGAAGATTTGGTATACATCTACTATATATAAGTATTTCCGCTGCATTTTATTTCCGCTGTGCTCTGCAGAGATCTATAGATGTAACTCTGATAATCGTTGTATGATATAGACAAATGTATATAGTTCAACTATATTAAACTGTCAGTTATTATTATATGCTGTCCTTCCGCTATGAGAACTCTTTTATTGTTTTCTTTTCTTTCTTCTTATCCCAATAACTGCCTATATTTGTGATTTGTTTGGGTCGATATGTGTGGTTTATTGTCGATTTGAACGGTCAAAAAATTTGGGTCGTTACATTTGGTATCAGAGCGTCGGTTAGCGATAACCTTGGCTCTTTTTGGGAATTAACTCATTAGAGATGGGGTTAGTAGTGCCCTAGAATGAGTTTGAATGATATGAGAGAGCGTACTTGTATTTTGATATAAATTGGTTTTATATTGTGTTGATTTGTTCTTTTGAATATCTATGGATTCTGGTCAATATATGGGACGCCATAGAATCGATAGGAATTTCTAAATAATCGCACAGAATGATCGACATAATATGGTTTTCGATTATACTTTAAAATATATCAAATATATATTATTGGTTCAAGTAGGTATGTATTCGTTTTAGTAGGTGGTAATATTAAGTTATTACCTGTTATGGTTGATTAGATAATAAATCTAACAAGGAAAATTTAATGAATTTAGAATATATTTGAAATGAAATACCTAGAGGTATAACTGGGCGTAAAAGGTTTGAGACTGAAATAGAAATGAACTTGAAACTTGATCCTGGGGTACTTTTGAAATAGTTTTGTCAAATTTTGAAATAATATCGTATTATAAGTATTTTCGAAAGGAATCGTTTAAAGGATTTTAAAAGGAATTGGCGTGTAATCCCTTCTCGGACATTAGAATTAACTTCGGTAATGAGTGCATGCGTTATCGACGTTTATTCTGAAGCGTCTAAGTGGGGGAGACCACTCAGTATTTTCATATCCAATTTGACAAGGGATTTTGGATTTAAATTCCCTATAGTATAAAATCTATATAAAAAGTATTAGTATATATTATTTAAAGTTGAGTTTAAATTAAAGCAAAAATCGAGGTTCTTATGTTCTTTGGTAATTACGAATTCGGATTTAATATTTTATGGAATTGTTTTCCATAAAATTTTAAATTTATGTTATTTTTTTTAACCCGGAATTTAAGGTATTTAAGTTCATCTTAGCAAATAATATGGGTTTAGTATTAAGGTAACTCTTTTTAGTAGAAATCTTGGTTTAAAAAACAGGAAATGAAATTAAGTATTAGGGAAAGATAAATGGTCATTGGAATAGTTAAGCATGAGTAATAATAGAATTTAAGAACCAAATTCAGTCGATGTAAGTGATCGATAAGTTGAAAATTTACCAAGAAATGAAATCCAATTAAGTAAAATAAGTTGGGAAGTTAGTGGTGCAAATAAAATTGGCGTAACTTACGACTTGGCTAATTAATAAGGTTGCTATCATAGTCAAGTTAAATAAAGTTAAATTAGGAAATTGAAAATGGTTTGAGAGCTGAGTATAAACCTTGAATTATAAACAACCATTTATTTAAAATCCTGATTGTTAAGTCAAGCAACTAAATTTAGCTAAAGGAATAAGATTTAGTTAAAATGAAATGTATATGGAAACTTATATCACTCGAAACCTGAAATTTGAAATCTAGAATGAAGGTTTGCTAAAGGAATTTATATACGACAATGATTAAGGTTAATCTTGGTTAACGGATTCTGAATTTAATTAAATAAAGCGAGGCAATAGATAAACAGAAAGTTGAAGTGGATCTAATTTGTTATTCAATCGGTGTAGGAAATAAGGATAAAAGACATTGAGTCATGGGCCGAAGGAAATGAAATCAACTTAGAGAAATAAAATAAGTCGATCTAGAATCGACATAGCTAATTTGGTGGACTAAGCGAAGAATGAAATAGCTGGGAATTTGAAATATAGAATGAGCTATAAGAAAGAAAACCCGAAGACTAATTTATTGAAATTGAATATTGAAAGAATTGGTGTAACGTCCCAGATTTTTGAACGATGTTTACGAATATTTAAAACTTGTTTAAATATTGATTTGGCGATATTAGCAGATTTTATATTGAATTTACTTTATAAATTCGAGTTCAAAATATATAATTTATTATATAATTAAAACGAGCTCGAAAACGACGCGGCAGTTCATAATTTTCGATCTGAACTTTAATTGAATATACAGAATCCGTTTGAAATCAGAATTCTGTGAAACAAGAAATGTTGAACCAATTTAATTATATTTTTCTAATAAAAGAGAAAAATCGTGATTTCGTCATATAGATGGTAAGATATGTCCAGATTAAAATTTCCAATGGTCGCTATAGAATCGTTCATCGACCGTAACGGTTTATTTGAAATAACTGCATATTGGATTCGAATCTGGACAAGGTTCTTTTGAGACGTAGTTATAATTTAATTTTTAGAATTTTACTGTAATTTTTAATAAATTAAATATGCAACTTTTTATTTGGAGTATTTTGCACCCTATATCAATATTTTGGGATTTCACAATATAAGTTAATCTACCGATATTATTATAATTTTGGGATAGTGACACCTCGCTAAACACGACTATATTTTTATCTCTGTCCATAGGGGTCTGTATGTAAATGGAGTATTATATGACGAGGTACGCTAAACTTCGTATACAGAACAAAACGAAATTTCTTCATTTCTATGTTTTCAAAGAGCCTACAGCTGAAATTGTGCAGCCTACGGAAAGGAAAGCTCAACATTTTTCAACGCCTAAAGGACTGCCAGCCTATAACTTTCTACAGCTTCACATGAGAATGTTACCTATCCGTACCATACTTGCCGACCAAGTAAATTTTGAAATCCTCACCTCCACACATGCTACCACCTATTTCTGCTCAAATCTTTCTGCCGCCTACACCGTCTGCTTCAATTTTAATGGATGCACATGGTTTTTTTTTGGTTTTTCTTCAGCAAGTCGTATCAAATTCAATCAAGAAATGCAGCACGTCTGCCTTTAATTACTTACTCAGCCAATGGAAAACCATACACATGCGACTGCCTCACAGTATTTAATATGCACAGACACATCTAGTCGGTACTCTCCCCTATCCTATATACACCAAGAACGCACTTGCACATGACATTTTGAACATGAATATGACCCCTCCTTCTCTGCAAATCTACTCTCAACCCTTCTACCGGCCTAATTAAGTGATAATACAACTGCATCTACATTGTAGGGTGTACGCATTAGTGATTGACGGTGTTTCTATCGTGCCTTTTACCTTCTATAAATAGGTAGCCAACTTCTTTCCGCAAAACAGAAATGGCGAGCCCATTTCAGAAAAACTTTCTCACTCGCAAAATTTATAACACGGAAAATATATTATAATAATATAATAATGTGTGTGGCGTGGTGAAAGACAGTAGGTGCTGTGTATTCGAGGTGGAGGTGGAGAAATGGGTCTGGGTAGAGAACGCATGGTCTGGTGGTGAGAAGAAGGCACTGTTGTAGGTGCGGATGGGCTAGCGTGATCTAGAACAGGCTTTGGGCCTTGCATGGACAGTAGAAGTATGAAGGGAAAAAGCAATGTGTGGACGTAAAAACTGGTGGAAACATTGTGTGGTGGTGTGCTATTGAACCGTGAATGGCCAGAAGCGTGAGTGGACTGGGTGGCTCGGAGTGAATAGGGAAGTGGGGAGGGAAGCGTTTGTCAGGAAGGAGGAAAAAAAAAAAAAAAAGAGGCAATGAAGAAACGTGGGGAGGGGGCATGCTGCATGCATGCATGCATGCGAGGAGGGGAGAACTAAAGTGGGGATTAGGCTTTTAAGCCTAACGTGGGGAAAAAAAAAAGGGAATACGAACGGAACTAGAAGGGGATGGAGCAATGTTTGATGGAGGCCGGAACAGTGTCGGGGAAGGAAAGCGAAGAAAGAACGTACATGAATGTTGGGAAGGCTTTGAGCGAGAGCAACAGGGTGGGGGAGAAGAGAATATGAACAGTAAGTTCAAATATAATATGCCAACCGGTATTAACGTGAATATGTTAATATATATATTGATTAAGTTTAACATGTTAATATATATAACGGGTTAGGATTATTTTTCGAAATGCTTAATGATGATATTTTTGTATGCGTAAAAGTGTGTAATGCATGCCAAAGCAATAGTATATATACTGAAGCCTGGGTATACATACTATAGTGAGCCTAACCGAGTTTAAGTAAAATAAATAAGAATTTAGTTAATAAATATCAGTTAGGTTTTAATAATATTGTATTAAACAGTGATACCGTATTAAGATTATAACATTGTATGAACGGTGACAGAATCGAACAAGGTAAGGAGCATTGGAACCGTACGACGAGCGTTTGATATAGAGCTGTTTTGGTCAATGTTGAACGCAGATGGAAACTGGTGAAACAAACAGTTTGACGACAGATGAAATTCAAGGTGAGTTTAACTCACTCAGTTTACCCCGTTTATATTTTATATAAACCGGGTTTTTATTTTATTTTATGTGCAATGTTTGCTGATGGTTGATAATTAGATGACTGTTTACATGTGTGCTGAATATTTTAATATTCATGGATTAAATTAAGCGTTTGTTTAATTTAATCGAATTAAATCATTATTTTTAACGATTAAATTCCAAACAAGGTAACTTACCTTGTTGGTTACGTTTATAATAACAAACGTATTAAACAAATCATTTGATGCTTGAATGGCCGTTACAAATTGTTTGTTGACTGTTATTAGTTGAATTGTTTGTCGTATTGAAATTGAGGTAACCCATTGTGATGCAGAGAAGGACAGGTTGGAGGGATCCAACCGGATTCCTCAAATATGTTGTTTATTTATATGAACTGTTATCAGTTTGATTGACTGTTGATTGTTGAAACCAAATTCAAACACTTAATTGATATCAACCAATAGGAAATATTGGTTAAGTAGTTATCGGCAGATGGCCTGTAAATGAATCGTTTTATAGAATTGATTTACCGTCAGGCAAATCAATTGAAAAGAGTTTTAAAATTTTGTTTATAACTAAAGACAGGTTTTGAAATCTATTTTATAGATTATTTTAAATGAAGTTATTTAAGGAAATAAATAAATTATTTTTATCTTGTGATTATAAACAAGCTTATAAAGTGAGGATCGTAGGATAATGAGTTTTTAAAACAAGTAGGTAGAATTAACGAATGGTCAAGATTTGAATTAAGTGTTTTTCCATGTAGGGTTAAATGAGATTATTTTATTTATTTAGATAATTAATTTAATCAAATGAATTTTTTTTAAATTAATCATTAATTTAAAAGGAATAACTAAGTGGAACGGTTAACAAAGTAACCTTACTTGAGATAACTAAGATTTGATTATTTAAAGACAATTGTTAGATTGTTAATTGTTCTTAAAGTTATGTACCATTTAACATAACCTTTTAAGAAAGATCAATTATTTTTATAATTGGTAATGAAGTGAACTATTTGATATAGATAATGTTGGACAAGTAACAAAAGGGTTGACTTGTAAGCGGGACTTTTAACGTATGTTATGAATATGAATTCAATAAGTAACTCGATGGGCAAGATATGAATGTATCATAGTATTTTCAAATAAAAGCAAGTTGTTTTGATATATCAATAAGATTTGCCTTTAAAAGGGGAATGTTTGAAAATAAACATATATCGAGATGATATTGGTTATAATGGAGATGGAGTTTAAAGCCTTATTTATAATAAAAAGGGTTTTAACATGTTTTACTCATATTGATATGAATCAAAAATTTATTTATCTTATAGAAGCGATTGTTTTAAAAGGAAAGTTTCAGCTATGATTTAATACGAGTAGAAAGTAAACGAAAGCTTAGGTGGATGAAAATCAATTATCTAACAAGTGTTTTTGAGAAATGAAGTTATTTACATCAAATAAGATGAGTGGATTATAAAAGAGATTCTATAGTTGATTAAATTGTTGGGGATAGTTCTTGGAATTCAAAATTTCGTTAATAAACTTCTAATTTATCCGAAGATAAGAATGTTGTCGACTCAAGGTCTGAGAGGTGAATAAAATACCCCAACTTGAACGACTTCATGATTATCCAAGGGTGATATTAGTTTAGAGACGAAGGTAGCTGAGGGAATTAAAATGATATTTCTGCGAAGGATATGATAAACCATAATTTGAAGGGTTGAGTAAATTGATTTGGGAATAAGAAGTGAACGGGCATACTTCAAATGTCGAAAGAGTTATAAATGAATGTTTGACTAAACGAGGCCAAGTGACGCCGTATACTGAACCAATGGAACCACTTTATTTTTATATGGGTGATTGTTGTTTTGATAGTTAAAACACCGACTATCAGAATCTGGCCAAATCGATTGTTGGTTCGGGAAGACCGGGATCGAATTTATATTCGAAACCATTCCGACCAATAAATACGTAACGTTAAAGATATCAGAAGATGGTCGAGGTGGAGCATTGAAGACCGTTGATCTTCCTAAGCGGAAGAACTACTCGTTAAATTTCTCTGGCTAGCTACCAGAGTTATGATGACTTGTGATTCTGTCGTGATTGGAATCTTCGGGTTGCAAGGACTATTTGCTACTGATCCATGGGGTGATTCCTATATTGGATGCAGTAGGAGAGTGCCTTCGGTTCATCCTGTCATTGGATGACGTGTATGGACGATGTAAAAGGTGGCCAGATGTTTCAAAAGTCGATTTTAACCTCAAGCCTCATCAACCGGGAAATGACAAAAATCGGGCAGGCAGCATGGCTATGTGGGTCGCTCCCATTAGGGTGTATGATCACCTATCTAGAGAAATTCCTATTTCTTCTTTAATCTATGTTTCGATGCTGACCCTATTCGGGTGGCGGTTGCTGATCCCAACCGTCGGTGATATACATTCGATACACTCAAGCGAAATGAGTGGTCGGTCATGTGAGGGCCGGGTTGCAAGACGTTCTTGTTGAACCCAGTGTATTCGTCTCTAGAGATACACGTTCGGAAGGTGGTCCCATACCTTGTCAAGTTGGAATCCAATATCCAATAAGTGCCTACGGTTTTCGATTGTATACTATATACGGGGAGCGTGAGATGCAAGCGTTCCTCTAAATTGATATTTATTTGTATTTAGACATTATGATAATATCAGATCAATATATGATTTTAAAACTGTTTTGGGTTATAGTAAGGTAAAAACCGTCCGTGTTTATGTGTGGGCTGGTCTTACTATTATCCTTTCCTTTCGAAAGGAATTTGAACTTTAAAATCAAGTTGGATGGTTCCCCTTAAACTGTGCGAGTTATTCTCACTCTGGTTCACCAGACTGACCCGGTATTTGAAATGCTCGGGTTAGCCCGGGTTGCAGGTTCAGGTTATCAGATGCTCTGAAGTTCAGAGACGAGCTGGAGAGGCCCAGACATATGCTTAAACAAAATATTATTCCGCTGTGTTGTATTTGAGGACAGGTTGTTATAACTGTCCAGACTGGCTGTGATACTCTGATGTATGTAAGTGTATTACTCCAAGTTTTCAATAAAGTTATTTATGTTTTGTTCCACTGCGATGTGAGACTTTGTGTAGTGTGTTCTTCTTCTTATTCTTCTATTCTAATATTTCTATCTTATCTTTCTCATCCTCCAACTTCTTTCTTCTAGCTTTCTGGAGATTCGATACTCGAGTGGGACACAGTTTGTGTAAATGTCGATAATTCGAGTGTCGAATTTTCCGGGTCGCTACAGTTGGTATCAGAGCTGGTTGCTTAATTGGTACGGATGATAGGGGGTTCTCGCTTCGCGTTAGGTGGCGAACGGGAGACTCTTACCCCTACATCTCCCGACAATGTGGGTTGGTCGAGTCGAGAGGCTGGCCGTAAAAGCAGTTCTGAGGTATCTCTGTAAGCCACGCTGGGAGGTTAGCCCAGTGCCGAGGGAGGAGAGGATGGTTGAAAAGCCTACTCGAATCCCGGGGTCATTACAGTTGGTATCAGAGCTATTGGTTGAGTAGTAACCTTGGCTCTGTGGCATGACTCAATATAGATGGGGTTAGTAACACCCTAGAATGAGTTGAGGATATATGAGAGCACGTACTTGTAATTGATTTTAAAATTATTTTCAAACTACTTTAAAAAGGGGTAAATGAAATAATTTTGCCCAAATTATATTTTTATATAGAAAAAGGAAATAATTTTCTATAGTATGGTAATATTGGTTGTTTTGCTCGACTTGTTTGGAATTCGAATTGAAATTGAATTAATTGGAAGACTATACTTAATTGGATATAAAGATGGAAATTAAGCTGGTTAAGTGGAATCAAATTAAATAATTGGGACTTGAAAATTTAATGAATAATAATGAAAAATTATCGATTTATATTGACGTACGGTAAACCAAAGTTGAGGCAACCCAGTGGATACACATGTTGAATATAATTCAAATGAGTTGGTCGTCTATTATTTGAATGTTGAGTTGGTTAAATAAAGTTCATCAAACGGATCAGTGAAGAAATTAAATGGAATATTGTTGGATTTTCATTATAAATGAGTTAAGTGCAGATATTAGCAGATTATGGGAATTGGCTTTGTTGCGTAGTTGAAAGTACAGACCGGAAGAAGAAAGAGCGGTTAGTTGATTTGCTTCGAAATTGAAGTTAAGTAGCCCGACAAAAAGGTAAACCTTAAAATATTGATTGGAATTATTGATTTATACCCCTGAGTTGGGTAGCCATTTGGCTTTTGGTTTTCTTTGGGGGAAGTTGAGCCTGGAGTGGTTTGTAGTTGTTGTGATCGAGCCGTGCAGTGGAGGTGCTGGCGAATATTTTTAGGAACGTTTAAAGAATTTGAATTTTGTTTTGGTAATAATTATTTTAAAATAATCGTGTTCAGAACATTCTTCTTACCTTGCAATTTCGGGGACGAAATTATTTTAAGGGGGAAAGAATGTAACGTCCCAGATTTTTGAACGATGTTTACGAATATTTAAAACTTGTTTAAATATTGATTTGGCGATATTAGCAGATTTTATATTGAATTTACTTTATAAATTCGAGTTCAAAATATATAATTTATTATATAATTAAAACGAGCTCGAAAACGACGCGGCAGTTCATAATTTTCGATCTGAACTTTAATTGAATATACAGAATCCGTTTGAAATCAGAATTCTGTGAAACAAGAAATGTTGAACCAATTTAATTATATTTTTCTAATAAAAGAGAAAAATCGTGATTTCGTCATATAGATGGTAAGATATGTCCAGATTAAAATTTCCAATGGTCGCTATAGAATCGTTCATCGACCGTAACGGTTTATTTGAAATAACTGCATATTGGATTCGAATCTGGACAAGGTTCTTTTGAGACGTAGTTATAATTTAATTTTTAGAATTTTACTGTAATTTTTAATAAATTAAATATGCAACTTTTTATTTGGAGTATTTTGCACCCTATATCAATATTTTGGGATTTCACAATATAAGTTAATCTACCGATATTATTATAATTTTGGGATAGTGACACCTCGCTAAACACGACTATATTTTTATCTCTGTCCATAGGGGTCTGTATGTAAATGGAGTATTATATGACGAGGTACGCTAAACTTCGTATACAGAACAAAACGAAATTTCTTCATTTCTATGTTTTCAAAGAGCCTACAGCTGAAATTGTGCAGCCTACGGAAAGGAAAGCTCAACATTTTTCAACGCCTAAAGGACTGCCAGCCTATAACTTTCTACAGCTTCACATGAGAATGTTACCTATCCGTACCATACTTGCCGACCAAGTAAATTTTGAAATCCTCACCTCCACACATGCTACCACCTATTTCTGCTCAAATCTTTCTGCCGCCTACACCGTCTGCTTCAATTTTAATGGATGCACATGGTTTTTTTTTGGTTTTTCTTCAGCAAGTCGTATCAAATTCAATCAAGAAATGCAGCACGTCTGCCTTTAATTACTTACTCAGCCAATGGAAAACCATACACATGCGACTGCCTCACAGTATTTAATATGCACAGACACATCTAGTCGGTACTCTCCCCTATCCTATATACACCAAGAACGCACTTGCACATGACATTTTGAACATGAATATGACCCCTCCTTCTCTGCAAATCTACTCTCAACCCTTCTACCGGCCTAATTAAGTGATAATACAACTGCATCTACATTGTAGGGTGTACGCATTAGTGATTGACGGTGTTTCTATCGTGCCTTTTACCTTCTATAAATAGGTAGCCAACTTCTTTCCGCAAAACAGAAATGGCGAGCCCATTTCAGAAAAACTTTCTCACTCGCAAAATTTATACCACGGAAAATATATTATAATAATATAATAATGTGTGTGGCGTGGTGAAAGACAGTAGGTGCTGTGTATTCGAGGTGGAGGTGGAGAAATGGGTCTGGGTAGAGAACGCATGGTCTGGTGGTGAGAAGAAGGCACTGTTGTAGGTGCGGATGGGCTAGCGTGATCTAGAACAGGCTTTGGGCCTTGCATGGACAGTAGAAGTATGAAGGGAAAAAGCAATGTGTGGACGTAAAAACTGGTGGAAACATTGTGTGGTGGTGTGCTATTGAACCGTGAATGGCCAGAAGCGTGAGTGGACTGGGTGGCTCGGAGTGAATAGGGAAGTGGGGAGGGAAGCGTTTGTCAGGAAGGAGGAAAAAAAAAAAAAAAAGAGGCAATGAAGAAACGTGGGGAGGGGGCATGCTGCATGCATGCATGCATGCGAGGAGGGGAGAACTAAAGTGGGGATTAGGCTTTTAAGCCTAACGTGGGGAAAAAAAAAAAAGGGAATACGAACGGAACTAGAAGGGGATGGAGCAATGTTTGATGGAGGCCGGAACAGTGTCGGGGAAGGAAAGCGAAGAAAGAACGTACATGAATGTTGGGAAGGCTTTGAGCGAGAGCAACAGGGTGGGGGAGAAGAGAATATGAACAGTAAGTTCAAATATAATATGCCAACCGGTATTAACGTGAATATGTTAATATATATATTGATTAAGTTTAACATGTTAATATATATAACGGGTTAGGATTATTTTTCGAAATGCTTAATGATGATATTTTTGTATGCGTAAAAGTGTGTAATGCATGCCAAAGCAATAGTATATATACTGAAGCCTGGGTATACATACTATAGTGAGCCTAACCGAGTTTAAGTAAAATAAATAAGAATTTAGTTAATAAATATCAGTTAGGTTTTAATAATATTGTATTAAACAGTGATACCGTATTAAGATTATAACATTGTATGAACGGTGACAGAATCGAACAAGGTAAGGAGCATTGGAACCGTACGACGAGCGTTTGATATAGAGCTGTTTTGGTCAATGTTGAACGCAGATGGAAACTGGTGAAACAAACAGTTTGACGACAGATGAAATTCAAGGTGAGTTTAACTCACTCAGTTTACCCCGTTTATATTTTATATAAACCGGGTTTTTATTTTATTTTATGTGCAATGTTTGCTGATGGTTGATAATTAGATGACTGTTTACATGTGTGCTGAATATTTTAATATTCATGGATTAAATTAAGCGTTTGTTTAATTTAATCGAATTAAATCATTATTTTTAACGATTAAATTCCAAACAAGGTAACTTACCTTGTTGGTTACGTTTATAATAACAAACGTATTAAACAAATCATTTGATGCTTGAATGGCCGTTACAAATTGTTTGTTGACTGTTATTAGTTGAATTGTTTGTCGTATTGAAATTGAGGTAACCCATTGTGATGCAGAGAAGGACAGGTTGGAGGGATCCAACCGGATTCCTCAAATATGTTGTTTATTTATATGAACTGTTATCAGTTTGATTGACTGTTGATTGTTGAAACCAAATTCAAACACTTAATTGATATCAACCAATAGGAAATATTGGTTAAGTAGTTATCGGCAGATGGCCTGTAAATGAATCGTTTTATAGAATTGATTTACCGTCAGGCAAATCAATTGAAAAGAGTTTTAAAATTTTGTTTATAACTAAAGACAGGTTTTGAAATCTATTTTATAGATTATTTTAAATGAAGTTATTTAAGGAAATAAATAAATTATTTTTATCTTGTGATTATAAACAAGCTTATAAAGTGAGGATCGTAGGATAATGAGTTTTTAAAACAAGTAGGTAGAATTAACGAATGGTCAAGATTTGAATTAAGTGTTTTTCCATGTAGGGTTAAATGAGATTATTTTATTTATTTAGATAATTAATTTAATCAAATGAATTTTTTTTAAATTAATCATTAATTTAAAAGGAATAACTAAGTGGAACGGTTAACAAAGTAACCTTACTTGAGATAACTAAGATTTGATTATTTAAAGACAATTGTTAGATTGTTAATTGTTCTTAAAGTTATGTACCATTTAACATAACCTTTTAAGAAAGATCAATTATTTTTATAATTGGTAATGAAGTGAACTATTTGATATAGATAATGTTGGACAAGTAACAAAAGGGTTGACTTGTAAGCGGGACTTTTAACGTATGTTATGAATATGAATTCAATAAGTAACTCGATGGGCAAGATATGAATGTATCATAGTATTTTCAAATAAAAGCAAGTTGTTTTGATATATCAATAAGATTTGCCTTTAAAAGGGGAATGTTTGAAAATAAACATATATCGAGATGATATTGGTTATAATGGAGATGGAGTTTAAAGCCTTATTTATAATAAAAAGGGTTTTAACATGTTTTACTCATATTGATATGAATCAAAAATTTATTTATCTTATAGAAGCGATTGTTTTAAAAGGAAAGTTTCAGCTATGATTTAATACGAGTAGAAAGTAAACGAAAGCTTAGGTGGATGAAAATCAATTATCTAACAAGTGTTTTTGAGAAATGAAGTTATTTACATCAAATAAGATGAGTGGATTATAAAAGAGATTCTATAGTTGATTAAATTGTTGGGGATAGTTCTTGGAATTCAAAATTTCGTTAATAAACTTCTAATTTATCCGAAGATAAGAATGTTGTCGACTCAAGGTCTGAGAGGTGAATAAAATACCCCAACTTGAACGACTTCATGATTATCCAAGGGTGATATTAGTTTAGAGACGAAGGTAGCTGAGGGAATTAAAATGATATTTCTGCGAAGGATATGATAAACCATAATTTGAAGGGTTGAGTAAATTGATTTGGGAATAAGAAGTGAACGGGCATACTTCAAATGTCGAAAGAGTTATAAATGAATGTTTGACTAAACGAGGCCAAGTGACGCCGTATACTGAACCAATGGAACCACTTTATTTTTATATGGGTGATTGTTGTTTTGATAGTTAAAACACCGACTATCAGAATCTGGCCAAATCGATTGTTGGTTCGGGAAGACCGGGATCGAATTTATATTCGAAACCATTCCGACCAATAAATACGTAACGTTAAAGATATCAGAAGATGGTCGAGGTGGAGCATTGAAGACCGTTGATCTTCCTAAGCGGAAGAACTACTCGTTAAATTTCTCTGGCTAGCTACCAGAGTTATGATGACTTGTGATTCTGTCGTGATTGGAATCTTCGGGTTGCAAGGACTATTTGCTACTGATCCATGGGGTGATTCCTATATTGGATGCAGTAGGAGAGTGCCTTCGGTTCATCCTGTCCCTGGATGACGTGTATGGACGATGTAAAAGGTGGCCAGATGTTTCAAAAGTCGATTTTAACCTCAAGCCTCATCAACCGGGAAATGACAAAAATCGGGCAGGCAGCATGGCTATGTGGGTCGCTCCCATTAGGGTGTATGATCACCTATCTAGAGAAATTCCTATTTCTTCTTTAATCTATGTTTCGATGCTGACCCTATTCGGGTGGCGGTTGCTGATCCCAACCGTCGGTGATATACATTCGATACACTCAAGCGAAATGAGTGGTCGGTCATGTGAGGGCCGGGTTGCAAGACGTTCTTGTTGAACCCAGTGTATTCGTCTCTAGAGATACACGTTCGGAAGGTGGTCCCATACCTTGTCAAGTTGGAATCCAATATCCAATAAGTGCCTACGGTTTTCGATTGTATACTATATACGGGGAGCGTGAGATGCAAGCGTTCCTCTAAATTGATATTTATTTGTATTTAGACATTATGATAATATCAGATCAATATATGATTTTAAAACTGTTTTGGGTTATAGTAAGGTAAAAACCGTCCGTGTTTATGTGTGGGCTGGTCTTACTATTATCCTTTCCTTTCGAAAGGAATTTGAACTTTAAAATCAAGTTGGATGGTTCCCCTTAAACTGTGCGAGTTATTCTCACTCTGGTTCACCAGACTGACCCGGTATTTGAAATGCTCGGGTTAGCCCGGGTTGCAGGTTCAGGTTATCAGATGCTCTGAAGTTCAGAGACGAGCTGGAGAGGCCCAGACATATGCTTAAACAAAATATTATTCCGCTGTGTTGTATTTGAGGACAGGTTGTTATAACTGTCCAGACTGGCTGTGATACTCTGATGTATGTAAGTGTATTACTCCAAGTTTTCAATAAAGTTATTTATGTTTTGTTCCACTGCGATGTGAGACTTTGTGTAGTGTGTTCTTCTTCTTATTCTTCTATTCTAATATTTCTATCTTATCTTTCTCATCCTCCAACTTCTTTCTTCTAGCTTTCTGGAGATTCGATACTCGAGTGGGACACAGTTTGTGTAAATGTCGATAATTCGAGTGTCGAATTTTCCGGGTCGCTACAATTGGGAACTAAATGGATTTAATTAAGTCGGACAAATTAGTATAAACATAACTAAATTCAAGGAAATGGAAATTTGCCAAATGGAAATTGATTTAACATTGATAGAGATGAACAAGCAATTGAAATACGAAATGAAACTAAAAGTTAGTCGAGGCAAGTGAGTTGAATAGATAAAAGTTAACCTAAAGGAATTGCATAAAGATTGATTAAAAATTTAATACTTGGGAAAGAATGAGTCTCAAAATATGGTATATTGATTCATAATAATGAATTCAAAAGATTTTTTTTAATTGAGTCGGTTGGGAACGTTAAATGAATTCAAGTTATTTCGAGATGTAATACTTGAAACGAAACGAGAAATGAATAAAAATATATTGGAAAGAAGTTCAATATAATATGGGTGAATAAATAAGAAAATAATGAATGAAAGAAAAATTGACCAAGGTTAATGAATCGATGATTTAATATGATCGAATAAAATTCAGAAAGAAAAATGAATTCGAGTTTGACTAAAATTGACATTTAAAATATAATGGGAAGTGAATAGAAATATTCGGAAATTTAGTAAGGAATTCAATGCGAATCCATTTCTCGAGTAAAGTAGTGATGATAAAGTGAAGTCATAATGAATTCACAAATTTTCTTTCCAGAAAGTTTGAACTCCAACTTAAATAAATCGACATGTATGCGAAAAGCTGAACTATTTGATAATCTGAAATGAAAACGACCATAAATTTTGATGGACTGATCGGAATGTGACAATTTCGGACTTTTCGGAAACCTTAGGGAGCCATATCGAATTCCTATGTTTACTAATCTGAAATGCAAGTTTTAGTCGTAGTTGTATGCGTAGGAAGTAAAAATCTGAACTGAAAATCAAAATTGTTTTGGTCATAACTTCCTAACGGAGCGTCGGATTTCGACGTGCGAGTACAATTCGGAAAGCCCAGGATCTGAACTAAAACTTACCTTGTATTACTTTGTAAAATTCTGAGATTTAAAGGGCAAAAACTGGGTTGAACAACTCAGACCTGCATTTTTCAGCGTATGGGCTAAGGTGTTCGCCTTCGCTAAGATAGTCATAACTTTTGAACGAATTGTCGGAATTCAACGAATCCGGATAATTCGGAAAGCCTAAAACAAATGCTACAACTTTTTCCTAGTGCCTTTTGGTCCAATTCCATCATTTATAGGGTAATAATCGATGGTTTGTTTGCTGGCCTGTCGCTGACATTTTTGGTTTTATAGTTGAAATGTTCGATATATGTTGTGTAAGTTGTAAGCATTTGCTATGTATTGTTAATATGTTGGATTCTTATGCCTATGTGAGTATGTAGCAAGTGTAGGGAAGTCGCACTACGCTTTGGGGCTCACTTGCGCTAAATACTAAGTGCTAAGGTAAGTAAAAATGCAAATAAACGCTAAAGAAAGGTACGTATTTGTGTTACAAAGTTTTGGTGGTTTTATATTTTGTTTTCCCCATTTTCGGGATGCCTCATCATGTGATGAGATGAATATTTGGATTTATATATGTATTGCGATTTTCCCGGACCTCTCCGTACAAAGGAGATGCTGCCGAAATTTTCCGTGGTTTCGGAGGTTAGAAAATTTTATGATATTTTTCAACTATAACTTATTTTATAAATGTTATTTTATAAGTATGGATTTGAAAGTATGATTTGTTTAATACCTTATCTCGTTCTCTTTTCGAGGACGAAAAGATTTTAAGAGGGGGAGAATGTAACATCCCATATTTTATGTATATTTAATTTTCAATTGAAAATGAATTAAATGGGATAATATTTGACAAAAATCAAGTTTTGTTAATTTTCAATTGATGGTGATTGTTTGAATTGAGAATAAATAGAATTTTTTAAAATTTAATTTATACTTAGAATTGTGGAAATTTGAAAATTTAAATTTTATTTATTTAATAAATTTGAGTTGTTTAGTTTATAATGGAAATTCAAATTTAATTTGAAATGGAGAATTCTAAGTTAGGTAATAATAGCTGAAAGTCAAACCTAAATTCAAATAATCAAATTTAGATTTAAAAATGTGTGAAATTATTTATAAAATTTGTTAAGTCATAATTGGATTAAATGGAAATTTATAAATATTTCAATTTGAATTAAAACAGTTATGAATATTTGAATATTTTTATTTATTTATTTAACTTTGAAATTTAACCTTTTCAACAACTGTCTCGGAATCCAATGAAACCAGTTTCATCGGATTCGAAAGGGTGAGTTTTTGTTGAGTTCCAAATTTCGTTGTAATTGGACTTGTCGTTTGGCCGTACATGAGAAAACGCGAATGGAATCAACGGAATATGATAATTGTTTTTTCTCTTATTAAACTTTGCCCATGAATATAAATTTCTTACTAAACCCATCAGCCCATTCATTATACGTATAATTCTTCCATCAGAAAAATTTTCTCTAATGGCAGAACTAATATTTACAAACCCTAGTTTCAAATAAAATTTCAACTTCAAAAATCAAATCTCCTCAAAACCCATCAAATTATATATCAAATCGAAGCTCTCAACTGGTAGAACCCGGATCTACGATTTGTTGTTGCATGCAGTACGTCGTTTGGTCAGAAATTGATGGTCAAACTTGTAGTTTTGAAACCCTAAGGTGTAATTTTGGGGTTTTTCGATTCAGGGCTTAATCAGAGAATCAGGGATATGGGTTTTGAAGAGAAGGTTGATACGAGTGTAACGACGGTATTCGTGTGATTTATTACTGAGTATAGCGCCGGGAATTTGGTTTTTAGGGTTGGTTTCTTCGTTTGGTGCTGACTTCGCCGGAGGCAGTGTGGATGACCGGAGACGGCAATTTTGGCACGGGTAGAAGCGGCTCGGCATGAGCTTCGATTTGGTGGTGGTTGCAGGTCTTGAAATGGCTGGAGTCAAGAGCAATTGGCGGTCAAAGTTGGCACTTGGAATGGGTTTCACGATGGGTACTGTAGATGAACGGTTCGTGAGCGGGAAGAACGTGAAGAAGGCCTGCTGACATGGCCGTGAATTAGTGGGTGAGAAATTATTTAATTAATTTATATATATTCGAGATTCAATTGGTAAAATGCTTATAACTTTTGCGTTTTAACTCGGATTTGAGCACGGTTTGTTGCGTTGGGATCTTAGCAAGATTGCAGACGTTTTAGCACTGATTTCGCTGCATTTCGAGATGGTGTAATTTTGGGCTTTGGTTGGACGTTCAATCCACTAAGGACCCAAAGGTGAGTGATTTTCTCACTTACGAAATACTGAATTATTCCCATGTTTATTGAATTAAATTGTGAAATAAGTTTGGTTGCATAGTTGTGTTGATTTGGTGAATGGTTGCTTAAACTTGACATGCAATGAAAATCTATAGTTAGTTATTTAAATTTAATTTAAATTTTTATTAGAAAATCTCTACCCTTTAGATTAGTGAAATGATTTAACATTTACCATGAAATAAAGTGTTGTGTGATGGATGCCTTGGTTGATTGAATTACTGAATGTATACTGCTTGAAAATGTTCCTTTATTCAGTAGATGAATGTTGTATGTGCATGTGATGATGAAACCCATTCCTTTCACCCTGGATGTTACGGGCATCAAATAAACCTGGGATTTATCGATATAATAATTTAAGAACACAAAGTGAAGTGATAAATCTCTGTGACACCGATTTGGATTGAAATGATAGATCCATCCCTGAATATCGAAGAATTAAAATTAAATCACTTGGCCACAGGGTAGCAAATTATATACAGACATCGGTTGGTTAAATAATTTTAAATATTGAAATGTTATCTGGTAGGAAATTCATTTAAAATTTTGTGTCGATACTCGATAAATCTATTTTTCCTTAAAGATCTGAACTTTCAATGTTTATTGAAATGGTTAAGGAAATTTTTCCAAAACAAATTGTGAATTCGTAAATTGAGATTTGAATTTGATTTGGGAATTGTTCAAATTAAGGGAGTGGATTTTAATGTAATAAATTCTTATGGAATTTAATTTTGGAATAAGGGAAGTTGAGGTATTCTGAGACGTTTTAACTCAGTTTTTGAATATAGATTTGAATTCTTGAAATCGAACGGTTGTTTTTGAACGATGTTGAAAATGAGATATGAAATTTATGAACTCCATTGAGGCTGGAGTTAGATTCAAGTATTGAAGTTCGGAAGAAAGGAACGATTTTAGTTAAAGAATTTTATTATGTATATTTACACTGTTTGATTTAAAATAACTATTTCTTTTCTTAAAATTTATTTATTTAAAACTTTACTATAAAACTATTTTATTACAACTAAAATTTTTCTTTATATTTTATTTCTTTAAAATAGTAAAACATTTAAATTACGTATATACATAGTGTTTTAAATTATCTTATTTATTATAGCTATTATATTATATATATATATACATTTTATATGAAGATTTTTATTTATAAGCATCTTTTTTTTTCAAGTTGTATTAAATGATCGTAATTTTCTTTCGAATTGAAAGTGTTTGGATCTAAGCCGTTGTTCAAATGAAGTTAAGATAAAGACTATATCCTTTTTGAATATGAATCGATTTCTAAACCAACCATTAATATGGAAATATGAATTTTCCTATTAGAATATAAATTTATCTCCTGAAGGATTTAAATGAGCTATGAATATATATATCCTATCTGGATAGGAATGGGTTTCGAACATAAATCTATTCGAGATAAGAAAATCTTGGATATGAAATATATTCTATTTGAAGATAAGTCGATTTCGAAATATTATATGATTATATTATATGATATGGAAATATATTCTAGTTTAGGATATAATCAGTTTTGAAATGATGGGATTTTGATATGAAATTTTATTCTATCGAATATAAATTGGGTTCGAACAAAATATGATATTTTGGGTATATGAAAAAGAACCTTTGAGAAATTTAAAAGAACCAACCGATGTAGAAAACGTAAGCACTGGTTGTCAAAGAGACCGGAGTCGACATGAGGCATACTCTCTGTCAGTGTCGATACCACTTTGCCGACTTTGAACGTTATGACGTATCCAGAATGAGTATAATGACTTGGAGGCGATTATTGAATCGAAGAAGATGAACGATGACGAAATAGCATTGACCTTCGGGTCAAAATTGAAATGACAAAAACAGGAGCTATACCGTGACTAATTGAGGTAGCACCTTTGATCGGACACACTTCTTCGATACTATTTCTATGACTAAGATGATGATGATTTGGGCCCATTTATGACTTTGGGAGTGTGTTCCGAGGTGGGCGGTAGTGGCTGCTATGCGTTACCACCGGTCCCGGAGTGCAATTGGTAGAATTTTACCCTGGTCATTGCCTCGAGTGCCTTGTCATATTTATCCTTATCGAGCCCCTACGATTTTGATTTATATCGTACCGATGGAGTGCCCTCTGATGCCATCCGTGTTAGGTTGGGTTTACGGTACTGTATAGACTACGGTATCATAAACGGTGTAAGGGTAAAAATGTAATCCCGCTTACGCTATTTTCAGTATTTATACTTTACTGAGTAGACACTATCATAATAGCGTATTATACTATCTATGTATTAGTTTAACGGATCCTTGAGAGATGCAAAAATCCCGTAACATATCTTGAGTTACTGTACCCATGACACTGATGTTATCTCGTATTTTAATTTGACTAATATGAGAATGATTTAGTGCTGATCCGAGTGTTTGTTGTGTTTTCTTTTATGCAATACGCTCGGGTCAACAGATGTTGCAGTTAGCGAAGATTTCAAATAGCTTGGAGGATGAAGACGAAGATTTGGTATACATCTACTATATATAAGTATTTCCGCTACATTTTATTTTCGCTGTGCTCTGCAGAGATCTATAGATGTAACTCTGATAATCGTTGTATGATATAGACAAATGTATATAGTTCAACTATTTTAAACTGTTAGTTATTATTATATGTTGTCCTTCCGTTGTGAGAACTCTGATATTGTTTTCTTTTCTTTCTTCTTTTTCTTCTTATCCCAATAACATCCTATATTTGTGATTTGTTTGGGTCGACATGTGTAGTTTATTGTTGATCTGAACGGTCAAAAAATGTGGGTCGTTACAATCTTCATCTGCATGTCTTCATACGTATATACACATCATTTTGGTCTTTACTTTCTAGTTTTCTGACTGCATGTGGCTTAGTCGGCATTCTGTAAAAGTGACAAAATAATACCCAAGTAATATTTTATTTATATACAAAAGATAAGATAAAGGAGCATAAAATAAACAAATTTTCATGTCTATCACTAAGTATGCATCAATGTCATTTCCTGGCTGCTTCGGACCAGGGATCAACAATGTTAACATAATATTATCTTTCTACATGCACAATATAGGTTTAAGATTGTAGGTCATGAGCATCACAGGCCAACAACTATATTTGGAACTTAGCATAGAAAACGGATTGAAACCGTCTATTGCAAGGCCAAGTATGAGATTGCGAGGATCTGTAGAAAATGATTTATATTTCTCATCCACTATATTCCAAGTAATAGAATCTACAGGATGACGCATTTTTTCATCGGTGCTTCTATTATTGAAATGCCACCTTAAATCTTCCGCCATTGTTTTGGATCTAAACATTATTGTAAACCTCAGAATTATTGGAAAATAACGCAACACTTTATCAGAAATACCATGCATAATCTCCTTTGTCCGCTGATTTACCTTCCACCTGGAAAATCAAAATTTAGGACAATTATTCAAATCATTATATTCATTCCTAAAAAGGGAACAATCGTTTTGACATGCATGAATCTTCTCAAAGCCCATGTCAAATAGCTTAAGAATTTTTTTCAATTCATATAACGACTTGGGAAGTACATTATTTTTTGGCAACGACATCTGTTGCACATTTAAAAGCTTATCGAAACCACTATCAGACAATCTGGTCTCACATTTAAATTATATAATGCGAAGATAGCAGATAACTTTTTTTGATCTAAGCAGCCAGGATACAATGGTGTCTCTACATCTTCCAAATTTTTGTGAAAATCAACCTCTCGTCTTTGTGCATCATCTTCATATTTATGATCATCAAAAAATGTATTATTAACAAAGTCTTCATCTTCATAGATGATGGCCTTAAGTAAATCATACGCATCACCCAACTTAGTTTTCTTCCTTTTATCTGTTCTCTCGCCGTGATTATACCACTCACTACTCATATACTTAGGATCCATTCGTCTTATAATCAAATGTTCAACAACAGCTTCTCCATGAAGACGAGAAAGATTTTTACAATCTAAACAAGGACACAAAATGTTTTCTACATTTCCCATATTCCTTTTTGCATCATTCACAAAATTCCAAGTTGCTTCCTTGTAGGCTTTAGTGGTTCTACAAACAAAAAAGAAAAAAGAACAATAACCATTTGTATTAAAATATGTTTCAAATTCAATATTATACTTGAGTATTATAATAATTACCTATTCAAACGTACCCAGTCTTTATCCATCAATTCTATGTGTAAGCAAACAAAAATCTAAAATTCAAAGAAACAATTAGTTATTATGTACAAGCAAAGAAACCAATCTATTCTAGCATGTAACAAATTATAGTTGTATAAGCCAGAAAGACATAATTTCATTACCCTAAACACTGGATTGTAAAAGCCAAAAAGACATAAAATTAATACCTTAAACAATGATTATAGCGCTACTGATTCTTGAAGAATTATCAAGTTCTATTTCTGCCATTACTTCAAATATCCATGTCTACTTCTACCGATGTTTCACACAAAAAAAGCCACATATATTGTACTGCCAATGGTAATCTCAATTAACTAGAAATTGTAGTAATCTCAATTTTACTAGTAATTGATATGCTAACATCCCTCCCTATCTCCACATCAAGATAAGAATAATTGAATTTCTTCTTTTCGTCTATTTCAATATTAATCAAATATCCAAGCCCACTGATAACACCTAATCACCTTTTTCTTTCTCCGTTGCCTATCAGACTGCTGCATCGAGCACATGACAGAATCACCGAACCCTATAGTTGAGCTAAAAATCTTAAGGCCGAGCCCATACTGCTTCAGGCTATGACCAACTTTGAGTTTTATTTGCTGAATATTTTGTGAACCTCATCCTATATTTGCGTATATTTATTTAAGTAATAATTGATGATCATTTGTATTAGTATATATTTTTATGGACAGAAAAATAAGGTGATGATCCATATATTGAAGATAAATTTGATGGATCATACAAAAAGTATCTGATCCATCATAATGAACATATTCAAACCACGGATCAAACACACTCGATTCGTCAATTAAAATAATATTGTTCAATCTATGAAGTATATTTTTTAACATGTTTTCATACCTCGTTTCTCGACGAGATTAAAAACAAGCGAGCTATTTTTTCTTACAGCCATCATAAATACAGTTAACAGTTCATGTAAGAAAATTTAGATTTGCATTTTATGGATTTGCGTTTTTTAAGAATATATCCTTGTATCACAGTCATAGATCAAAAATTTATGGATTTGCATTTTATGGATTTGAAAATTTAGATTTGCATTTTATAGATTTGCATTTTATGGATTTGCATTTTATGGATTTGCATTTTATGGATTTGTATTGAATATACCTCGTTTCTCGTTTTATGGATTTGCATTTTATAGATTTGCATCATAAATACAGTTAACAGTTCATCATAAAATAACATATGCCCCAAATTCCTAGTTAAATTTACATAGTACAGAATATTCTTCAAAAACCCCAAATCATGATACACAATATGAATTATGCCAAATTATAGCCTTTGATTTCAGCGTATGTCAAATATCCAAAAATCCCCATTTAGGCGTATTCACAATTAATAGTTATCCTATTTGATATAGATCTTTCACGCCTAAATCATATATCCAAGTCATAGATCGTCATATAAAATATGCCCCCAAATCTAAATCTTAAATTACAACATGTATTATGTCCTCAAAATCAGATCATGCATCATAACATGCATTATGCCACCAAATTACAAGTCATATGTTGTCATACAATAATTCTCCTTCTTCCAAATCATAAACTGTCATATATAGTATGCCTAGATCTAGATCTTAGATTACAACTTATGTTGTGTTCTCAATTTAGTCACAAATCAGTCATGTCCAATTATGCATCATTCAATATTTTCCCCAAATTTAGCGTTTGCGTGTCAATCTCTTATGAGATTTGGCTTAGGCTCATGGTAGCCTGGCTATAGAACAGAAGGAAAGAAGAGATACATAATAGTTACAATAAGATAGATCTACACAGAAAAACAGATCGGATAAACATGAATATGCATAATCTCCAACTCAGATTTATAACCATGTCAAGATCATAATTAAATTTCATATCTGAAAATAACTGTACTCAAAAATCGTGGTTTAAGAAAGAGAAGAACGATTCTGGAATCTGATTTTCTGGAGTTGATTTAGCTTTCCGTTGATGTAGGTGTTGATTTCTTATCTTTTAATCCTATTCAGATTGGAAGAAGAAGAAGCACTAGTTCTAGCTTAGGTTTCAGCAGTGTAGCGACGCCATTGATTTATTTTAATATGAATCACAGCAGAGTATAGGCGTAATGAAATTGTGTGGAGAGAAAGTGAGGTTTGGGGGTGTTTAAATAGCTTAGGAGCAACGAATCTGGTCAGAACGGGCGTCTAAATGCAGAAAACTGAATTTGTCCTCGGATCTGGAAAAGGGGGGAGGTCGAACCCCAGGTCGACCTACCTACCCAGGTCGACCCCTAGATCGACCTGGGTCCTGGGCGAGAAATTTCCTGCCCAGTCCGTGTGTGTGATTTGAATTTTGAATTTGAATTTCGAGCTGAGCTGTTTTTATTTTATGAAAAATTCTGAAGGCCATAACTTCTTCACACGGAGTCCGATTTACGCAAACTCGGACTCTATCTCAAGCAGAATTCCGAGATGAACGCAATGGCATAACATGTATCCCTTAATTCTTCTCTTAAAAATTAAGTATACTTTAATTTGTTACTTTAATATTCACAGAAAATACAGGGTGTTACATTCTCCCCTCCTTAAAGGATTTCGTCCCCGAAATCTTCAAGTTAAGAAGAATGTGTATTACCATCCAATCATTCATCTACTCAACCATCATCTACAAGCATCCATTGTCCTTAAAAAACTTCTAATGTTGTATGAACATATGCAAAAGTGTGTGTATATGTCTTTTATCTAATGCAAAGATCAGGCGGTCTGCTGATTCAGTTGACCTCCTCAATGCGAATTATGTTAGTGCCATGAGTCCAATTATGTATGCAAGAAATCGTATTGAAACTCATATGAGTGCATAACCATTCATCTAAATGCAACATCCATGTGATGAAACAATCATTTTGCATCCACAAAAATTGAAAATGCACACACATCCATATGCAGTATGAGAGTGTTTTTGAGCCAATCTAGTGCCTAGTGTGTGTATATGCATCCACGAGCAACCACTAGCAACCACTTGCATCCACTTGCAACCATCAAACATAACATGTCTCAAACACATGTTTACACCCATTAGTTTCTACCTAAAGGTCGAAAACTTGGTCGATAGGATACAGCCGGGTGATAGTAGCAAGTACAATTAAAACAAAAGTTCTGTTCCCATTAGACATCGGTTAAGAAAATAAATCCCTAAGTATCAACCCTGAAGACCGAAATCAACATCAGATTGACACTCAGAGAATTGATCCCATTAAACAATGTCAAAACTGGAAATCTACTTCATGCTTCGAGTAAAAACCCCTATCCTTTTTAGAAATATTCAGACACTTACATACTACTGGTACTGATCAGATTATCAAATGATTCTTAGGAAACTAAGCATGATAAAACCCCATCATATCCCACAAAACTCAGAATGTATGCGTCATTGTCAACTTTCCGCCCAATACAGGTAACCTCAAACCCCAACCTATCACAAACAGATGAGTCGTAACCCTTATGGGGTTTGAGACTATAGCGGGATCACAAACAAGACTAGTAGAGACTCAACTACTGAATCAAAATGCCAGAATGATCAAATAAGGAAATTAAACTTTCTACGGAAAAATTTTCCACCTCTATCCTGTCCACCAACTACGAGAGCATCCACCTACCCTTCAGAAGATTCTACCCTTTGCCCTTGCCTTCTGGGGCAATCTTAGATCAGATGTCCTGTCTCACCGCACTGAAACAACCAGTCTTCTTACATGTTAACAAGTCTTTCTCTAACGTTGCCCTCATCGCGCGGAAAACCCTACGAAGCTCGAAAGAGGATTAGCCGTAGGTGAAATTACTGTGGCTACCGATGGAAGTTAGGAACTTCTTTGCCCTTCGATAGACGCCGTAGTCTCATCATGCCTACGGAACCACATCGCGATGAGGTTACCTCCCAGAAAACCAGGAGCCCCGAAGACTCAGAAAAGAAGGAAACAAGGATTAAACAGAAAATCAAAAGACAGATATATGACTTTGGGGACTATGTTTTTCAAAATAACTTTCCTTTTAAAAATACTTCGTTTTTGAAAATAGTTTTCAAAAACTTTTTATCAAATCTGGTAACCTTCAGCTCTGATACCAAGTGTAACACCCCACTTCCATTAAGGTCACTCACAAAGGGAATGCCTTAACTTCGGTGGAACGTTATAAGTAAACAGAACAGAAATTTACAAGATAGATATGTAAAGTAGTACTTGAAAAATTTATAACTTTATTACAGCCGAAACAGAAATAAGTTTGGTTACATCACAATACCAAAACCCAAGTACACAAATATCAGCCTTATACAAAATCCTTCGGAATGCATAATTTTAAAGCCATAATCGCCAACAGAGAAAGCCATAAATAGGTAGAATCAAAGCCAAGCAATATTTCAAGCACTTCTAGCACTTCAAGCAGATGGAACCTGAATCAAGCTCCTATGTTTCCACCCTGAGAACCTGGGGGGGCAACGGAAGAAAAGAGGCGAAACAAACTAGGTCAGACATAAGTCTGGTAGGTCCAGTGACTTTTAGCATATAAACAGATAACAGTATCATGACATATAAATAAAACTTGATGAGAGATAACCATAACAGGAGTAGCAGGTTCACAGAAGAGACAGAATGATATAGGCTAAACTACGCTTCTTACTTGGTTTTCACTTCTCTACACTAATACTAGTATAACAGAATTAGGTATTGTCCTAATATCTAAACAGAACGATCTCTTCAGAAACACAATGCTAGTAATGGGCATTTACCACCTAACAGAGACAGATGTACAGAAGCAGAATGCTAGTAATCGACCTTTACAACCCAAACAGAGACAGACAGTTACAGAAACAGAATGCTAGTAATGGGCTTTACCACCCGAAGAGAGACAGATGGTTACAGAAACAAAAGCAGAAACGGAATCGGAGGCGGAAACAGAATATTCCCTAAGAAAACAGAATGTTAGAATTAGGTGTACACTAGTAATGGGCCTTTACCACCCCAACAGATGGTGCCACACAGAAATAGACAGGTGTTACCACCCCAACAAAAATATACGGTACCCCAATAGAAACAGAGAGAACTAAGTGTACCCTAAATTATACCTCAAGCGACCGGCTCCCTAATACATAAATACCCTGTGCCGGCCCCATAGAAGGGTGTATCATTCCCTAAAGTGGCAACCTATAGACACAGACCTATTTACAGATGTCACGGTGTCTTACATCCTCAGAGTATACCGGATCCATGCACGCACATGACCCGGTTGGAATGCACCATCAACACCTTTCGCCATTATCAGAGTGAACCTCTTACAATTAGTTCAGTAAGCGTGCCCTGGACCCCTACCTAGTGTTGGGTCATAGTTTTGATACCAGAAAGGGTTACTGGCTAATACGGGTTCCAAACAACAGATGACACAAGTAATTACCACTCCTAAACTTGTGCCCCCAGACTAACAGATTTCAGATTAACTTGCTTACATATTTCAGATGTACAAAGTCCAAATTAACTAGTTCTCAAATCAGACATACAGGTTAACAAGTTTTCAGACTAACAGATCAGATATATAGATTAACAAGTTTTCATACTAACGGATCAGATATACAGATTAACAAGTTTTCAGACTAACGGATCAGATATACAGATTAACAAGTTTTTCGACTAACGGATCAGATATACAGATTAACAAGTTTTCAGACTAATGGATCAGATATACAGATTAACAAGTTTTCAGACTAACGGATCAGATATACATAATAACAAACTTACAGGTTGTTTCACCTAACCTTGTATTTGGCCTGCAGATTTTCAAACGGGTTTATTAGATTCATCAGTCCAGTTGTTTTAACCCTGTCCACCCAACATGTTTCAGATATCACATTTATCTTAGATTTGCATTAATTAAATTTTAATGCACAGACCTCTCACATTAGGTCGGTAGCTTATGGCCGCTGGATGTGCCGGGCGGTTACGGGCAGACTTCTGCCACAAGCCAAACCTAACCTCGTGTCTAAGCATCTTTATGTCTACGACCTCTCACATTAGACTGACAGTTTGCGGTTGCTGGTTAAGCCGGTTGGGTCAGGGCAGGCTTCTACCACAAACAGAGTCTAACCTCGTGTCTCAGAATTCTTATTTTAGCTAAAGTATTCATTCACAGATTATGCCAATATCAGACTAATTATGTTAATTCAACAAACTTACTTCTTTACAAGTTACAGCAGATTATCCAAAGTTCTATTAACATGTTTTGCTGAATTTTAGATCGAGCCTACAGATTTTCATACCCCAAATTACCGTATTCAGTTTCAACAGGTTTAGTAGACTAGACAATTTAACAGATTTAATCATCCCTTAAAATTCCATTGACATACCTCGCTTAATCATAGAATTAAGCCTAATTTTATATGCTCAAATTATGGTCATAATTCACAATATAACAAATGCCCCAAATTCCTAGTTAAATTTACATAGTACAGAATATTCTCCAAAAACCCAAATCATGATACACAATATGAATTATGCCAAATTATAGCCTTTGATTTCAGCGTATATCAAATATCCAAAAATCCCCATTTAGGCGTATTCACAATTAATAGTTATCCTATTTAACATAGATCTTTCATGCCTAAATCATATATCCACGTCATAGATCATCATATAAAATATGTCCCCAAAACTAGATCTTAAATTACAACATGTATTATGTCCTCAAAATCAGATCATGCATCATAACATGCACTATGCCCGAAAATTACAAGTCATATGTTGTCATACAATAATTCTCCTTCTTCCAAATCATAAACTGTCATATATAGTATGCCTAGATCTAGATCTTAGATTACAACTTATGTTGTGTTCTCAATTTAGTCACAAATCAGTTATGTCCAATTATGCATCATTCCATATTTTCCCCAAATTTAGCATTTGCGTGTCAATCTCTTATGAGATTTGGCTTAGGCTCGTGGTAGCCTGGCTATAGAATAGAAGGAAGGAAGAGATACATAATAGTTACAATAAGATAGATCTACACAGAAAAACAGATCTGATAAACAGGAATATGCATAATCTCCAGCTCAGATTTATAACCATGTCAAGATCATAATAAAATTTCATATCTGAAAATAACTGTACTCACAAATCGTGGTTTAAGAAAGAGAAAAACAATTCTGGGATCTGATTTTCTGGAGTTGATTTAGCTTTCCATTGATGTCGGCGTTGATTTGTTATCTTTTAATCCTATTCAGATTGGAAGAAGATGCACTAGTTCTAGCTTAGGTTTCAGCAGAGTAGCGAGGCCATTGATTTATTTTAATATGAATCAGAGAAGAGTATAGGCGTAATGAAATTGTGTATAGAGAAAGTGAGGTTTGGGGGTGTTTAATAGCTTAGGAGCAACGAATCAGGTCAGAATGGGCGTCTAAATGCAGAAAACTGAATCTGTCCTCGGATCTGGAAAAGGGGGGAGGTCGAACCCTAGGTCGACCCTATGGTCGACGTACCTACCCAGGTCGGCCCCCTGGTCGACCAGGGTCCTAGGAGGGAAATTTCCAGCCCAGCTCGGGTGCGTGATTTGAATTTCGAGCTGAGCTGTTTTTATTTTATGAAAAAAATCTGAAGGCCATAACTTCTTCACACAAAGTCCAATTTACGCAAACTCGGACTCTACCTCAAGCAGAATTCCAAGACGAACGCAACGGCGTAACCCGTATCCCTTAATTCTTCTCTTAAAAATTAATTATACTTTAATTTGTTACTTTAATATTCACAGAAAATACGGGGTGTTACGTTCTCCCCTCCTTAAAGGATTTCGTCCCCGAAATCTTCAAGTTAGGAAGAATGTGTCCTACCATCCAATCATTCATCTACTCAACCATCATCCATAAGCATCCATTGTCCTTAGAAAACTTCTAATGTTGTATGAACATATGCAAAAGTGTGTGTATATGTCTCTTATCTAATGCAAAGATCAGGCGGTCTACTGATTCAGTTGACCTCCTCAATGCGAATTATGTTAGTGCCATGAGTCCAGTTATGTATGCAAGGGATCCTATTGATACTCATTATTTCTATATGAGTGCATAACCATTCATCCAAATGCAACATCCACGTGATGAATCAATCATTTTACATCCACAAAAATTGAAAATGCACACACATCCATATGTAGTATGAGAGTGTTTTTGAGCCGATCTAGCGCCTAGTGTGTGTATATGCATCCACGAGCAACCACTAGCAACCACTTGCATCCACTTGCAACCATAAAACATAAAATGTGTCAAACACATGTTTACACTCATTAGTTTCTACTGAAAGGTCGAAGAATCGATCGATAGGATACAGCCGAGTGATAGAAGCAAGTACAATTAAAACAAAAGTTCTGTTCCCATTAAACATCGGTTAAGAAAATAAATCCCTAAGTATCAACCCCGAAGCCCAAAATAAACATCAGATTGACACTCAGAGAATTACTCCCATTAAAAAATGTCAAAACTGGAAATCTACTTCACGCTTTGAGTAAAAACCCCTAACCTTCTCAGAAATATTCAGATACTTACAGACTACTGGTACTGATCAGATTATCAAATGATTCTTAGGAAACTAAGCATGATAAAAACCCCATCATATCCCACAAAACTCAGAATGTACGCGTCATAGTCAACTTTATGCCCAACATAGGTACCCTCAAACCCCAACCATTCACAAACAAATGAGTCGTACCCTTATGGGGTTTGAGACTACAACAGGATCAGAAGCAAGACTAGTAGAGACTCAACTACAGAATCAAAATGCCAGAATGATCAGATAAGGGAATTAAACTTTCTATGGAAAAAATTTCCACCTCTATCCTATCCACCAACTACGAGAGCATGCACCTACCCTCCAGAAGATTCTACCCTTTGCCCTTGCCTTCTGGGGCAATCCTAGATCAGATGTCCTGTCTCACTGCACTGAAAACAACCATTCTTCTTACATGTTAACAAGTCTTTCTCTAAAGTTGCCCCCATCGTGCGGAAAACCCTACGAAGCTCGAAAGAGGATTAGCCGTAGGTGAAATTACTGCGGCTACCGATGGAAGTTAGGCACTTCTTTGCCCTTTGATATACGCCGTAGTCTCATCATGCCTACGAAACCATATCGCGATGAGGTTACCTCCCAGAAAACCAGGAGCCCCGGAGACTCAGAAAAGAAGGAAACAAGGATTAAACAGAAAATCAAAAGATAGATATATGGCTTTGGGGACTATATTTTTCAAAATAACTTTCTTTAAAAAATACTTCTTTTTTGAAAATAGTTTTCAAAAACTTTTTATCAAATCGGGTAACCTTCAACTCTGATACCAAGTGTAACACCCCACTTCCATTAAGGTCACTCACAAAGGGAATGCCTTAACTTCGGTGGAACGTTATAAGTAAACAAAACTAAAATTTACAAGATAGATATGTAAAGAAGTACTTGAAAAATTTATAACTTTATTACAGCCGAAACAGAAATAAGTTTGGTTACATCACAATACCAAAACTCAAGTACACAAATATCATTCTTATACAAAATCCTTTGGAATGCATAATTTTAAAGCCATAATCCCCAACAGAGAATGCCATAAATAGGTAGAATCAAAGCCAAGCAATATTTCAAGCACTTCAAGCAGATGGAACCTGAATCAAGCTCATATGTTTCCACCCTGAGAACCTGGGGGGAGGGGGGAACGGAAGAAAAGAGGTGAAACAAAATAGGTCAGACATAAGTCTGGTGGGTCCAGTGACTTTCAGCATATCAACAGATAACAGTATCATGACATATAAATAAAACTGGATAAGAGATAACTATAACAGGAGTAGTAGGTTAACAGAAGAGACATAATGATATAGGCTAAACTAAACTTCTTACTTGGTTTTCACTCTCTGCACTAATACTAGTATAACATAATTAGGTATTGTCCAAATATCTAAACAGAACGATCTCTTCAGAAACACGATGCTAGTAATGGGCCTTTACCACCCTAACAGAGACAGATGTACAGAAACAAAATGCTAGTAATGGGCCTTTACCACCCAAACAGAGAAAGACAGTTACAGAAACATAATGCTAGTAATGGGCCTTTACCACCCGAACAGAGATAGACGGTTACAGAACCAGAAATGGAACCAGAGACGGAAACAGAATATTCCCTAAGAAAACAGAATGTTAGAATTAGGTGTACACTAGTAATGGGCCTTTACCACCCCAACAGAAGATACCACACAGAAACAGATAGGTGTTACCACCCCAACAAAAATAGACGGTACCCCAAAAGAAACAGACAGAACTAAGTGTACCCTAAATTCTACCCCAAGCGATCGGCTCCCTAATACATAAATACCCAATGCCGGCCCCATAGAAGGGCGTATCATTCCCTAAAGTGGCAAAATATAGACACAGACCTATTTACAGATGTCTTGGTGTCTTACATCCTCAGAGAAGACCAGATCCATGCACGCACATGACCTGGTTGGATTGCGCCATCAACACCCCTCGCCATTATCAGAGTGGACCTCTTACAATCAGTTTAGTAAGCGTGCCCTGGACCACTACCTAGTGTTGGGTCATAGTTTTGATACCAGAAAGGGTTACTGACTAATATGGGTCCCAAACAACAGATGACACAAGTAATTACCTCTCCTAACCTTGTGTCCCCAGACTAACAGATTTCAGATTAACTTGCTTACAGATTTCAGATGTACAAAGTCCAGATTAACTAGTTCTCAGATTAGACAAACAGGTTAACAAGTTTTCAGACTAACGGATCAGATATACAGATTAACAAGTTTTCAGACTAAGGATCAGATAAACAGATTAAGAAGTTTCAGACTAATGGATCAGATATACAGATTAACAAGGTTTCAGACTAACGGATCAGATATACAGATTAACAAGTTTTCAGACTAACGGATCAGATATACAGACTAACAAGTTTACAGATTGTTTCACCTAAACTTGTATTGGGCCAACAGATTTTCAAACGGGTTTATTAGATTCATCAGTCCAGTTGTTTTAACCCTATCCACCCAACACGTTTTAGATATCACATTTATCTTAGATTTGCATTAATTAAATATTAATGCACAGACCTCTCACATTAGGTTGGTAGCTTGTGGTCGCTGGATGTGCCGGGCAGTTCCGGGTAGACGGCCACAAGCCAGACCTAACCTTATGTTTAAGCATCTTTATGCCTATGACCTCTCACATTAGACTGACAGTTTGCGGTTTCTGGTTAAGCTAGTTGGGTCCGGGCAGGCTTCTACCGCAAACAGAGTCTAACCTCGTGTCTCAGCATTCTTATTTTAGTTAAAGTAATCATTCACAGATCATGCCAATATCAGACTAATTATGCCAATTCAACAAACTAACTTCTTTACAAGTTACAGCAGATTATCCAAAGTTCTATTAACATATTTTGCTCAATTTTAGATCGAGCCTACAGATTTTCATACCCCAAATTACCGTATTCAGTTTCAACGGGTTTAGCAGACTAGGCAATTTAACAGATTTAATCATCCTTAAAATTCCATTGACATACCTCGCTTAATCATAGAATTAAGACTAATTTTACATGCTCAAATTATGGTCATAATTCACAATATAACATATGCCCCAAATTCCTAGTTAAATTTAATAGTACAAAATATTCTCCAAAAACCCCAAATCATGATATACAATATGAATTATGCCAAGTTATAGCCTTTGATTTTAGCGTATGTCAAATATCCAAAAATCCCCATTTAGGCATCTTCACAATTAATGGTTATCCTATTTAATATAGATCTTTCACGCCTAAATCATATATCCAAGTCATTTATCGTCATATAAAATATGCCCCCAAATCTAGATCTTAAATTACAACATGTATTATGTCCTCAAAATCAGATCATGCATCTTAACATGCATTATGCCCCCAAATTACAAGTCATATGTTGTCATACAATAATTCTCCTTCTTCCAAATCATAAACCGTCATACATTGTATGCCTAGATCTAGATCTTAGATTACAACTTATGTTGTGTTCTCAATTTAGTCACATATCAGTTATGTCCAATTATGCATCATTCAATATTTCCCCCAAGTTTAGCGTTCGCGTGTCAACCTCTTATGAGATTTGGCTCAGGCTCGTGGTAGCCTGGCTATAGAACAGAAGGAAGTAAGAGATACAAAATAGTTACAATAAGATAGATCTACACAGAAAAACAGATCTGATAAACAAGAATATGCATAATCTCTAACTCAGATTTATAACCATGTCAAGATCATAATTAAACTGCATATCTGAAAGTAACTGTACTCACAAATCATGGTTTAAGAAAGAGAAGAACGATTCTGGGATCTGATTTTCTGGAGTTGATTTAGCTTTCCGTTGATGTAGGCGTTGATTTGTTATCTTTTAATCCTATTCAGATTGGAAGAAGAAGAAGCACTAGTTCTAGCTTAGGTTTCAGCAGAGTAACGACGCCATTGATTTATTTTAATATGAATTAGAGCATAGTATAGGCGTAATGAAATTGCGTGGAGAGAAAGTGAGGTTTGGGGGTGTTTAAATAGCTTAAGAGCAATGAATCTGGTCAGAATGGGCGTCTAAATGCAGAAAACTGAATCTGTCCTCGGATCTGGAAAAGTGGGGGAGGTCGACCCCATGGTCAACCTACCTACCCTGGTCGACCTGGGTCCTGGGCGGGAAATTTCCTGCCCAGCTCGGGTATGTGATTTGAATTTCGAGCTGAGCTATTTTTATTTTATGAAAACTTTTGAAGGCCATAACTTCTTCATACAGAGTCTAATTTACGCAAACTCGAACTCTATCTTAAGCAGAATTCCGAGACGAACACAATGGCGTAACCCGTTTCCCTTAATTCTTCTCTTAAAAATTAAGTATACTTTAATTTGTTACTTTAATATTCATAGAAAATACGGGGTGTAACACTTAACCCTAATTTAAGTTCATAGTCATACAATCTTTATGGATTAAATTAGGTTAAGTTGTCCAATTCTTTACCATGTCCATTTATGGTTCTATAATGGGCTAGGCTTCCCACATTAGGCCTACAACATGTGGATGCTGGATATGCCGGTCGGGTCTGGGCAGTCTTATTCTACAATTGGGCCAAACCTCGTGTCTTAGTCTGATTCGTATTTGCATACTTAGACCTCCCACATTAGGTTCAGCATTAGCGGCTGCTGGATATCCCAGTTGGGTCCGGGCAGACTTCCACCACTAATGTAACCTAACCTCGTGTCATAAGTACAATTTACAATTCCTAATTGTAAATTACTAAACATTCCAATTAATCCAAATCTACCTATGTCGTTATAGGTAACTATTTCTATGTTTTCCCCATTTGAATTACATGTCCCATTACATATAAATATTACATAAATTATGCCAATTATAATCCCTTTTTCCCCGTTTCCTCTCTAATGTATTCGTACGTATTTTGGCAGCATCTAGGCTATAAAGTAGCCTAGTTACAACAGTGAAAAGGGAATATGATGAAGGTGATAGTTTCAACATATCTTGGCATAAACATAAACCGGTATGATAACAAGGTGAATGGTCATGTAATCATCATGGTAAGGTAGGCATAAAAGTGATGAACTTGTAGAAACTATGATGTCAATGCAACATATTGAGACCTAAACTAGAACTCACAGCGTTAGGTTTAGAGAATTGAGGAAGAACGGATCTTGAATTTCTGAATTGGATTTGTAGAATATGTTGTTGTAGAAAATGGTTCAGTTCGCACTCCAGCAGAATATGGCCTCTGTGACTTTCAATGAAGAAAATATGAGAAATAGGTCATGTATATATAGCTGCCAAACCCCCTGAAATCGAGTGCCATGTCAGCCCTAGGGGTGTCGACACCCCTATGGCTGGGTCGATCCCTAGGTCGTCATCCCTCTAAGGGGGTCTTCCCCCTAGAGCGGGAATTTTGCCACTCAGAGGAATTTTTCAAATTTGAATCCCCTGGATAGAATTCTGACTCACCTCTGACTCATGCATATATATTTATATAATATTTTTGTGCGTATACAAACTTAAAGCCCTCATAGCTTCTTCATACGATGTCCTTTTTACGCAAACCAAATGTCTATCTCGATCAGAATTTCGAGAAGGACGCAGCGGTGCAGTTCGTTTCCTATAATTATGAATATTAAATTAATTATTATTTACTATATTCTCTTTAATGTCGTTAAAATTTCGGGATGTTACATTCTCCCCTACTCAAAGGATTTCGTCCCCGAAATCTCTAAATTGAGAAGAATGCATATCCTGCCATCCATTATCCATCTACTCATCCAACAACCACTGACATCCATTGTCCATAAAGTTTTCTAATGCTTATATGAATATATGCAACCGTGTGTGTATATGTCCCAGCACTAATGCGAAGATCAGGCGGTCTACTGATTCAGTTGACCTCCTTAATGCAATGTGTGTTAGTGCCATGAATCCAATATGTATGTGAATAAACCTATTGTATCATATAAGTTCTATATGTGTGCACATTCATCCGTCCAAATGCAACATCCATATGCTAACTCATCCATTTCCATTCATAAAAGAAAAGAAAATGCACACACATCCATATGTAGTATGAGAGTGATTGAGCCGATCTTAGTGCCTAATGTGTGTGTATACGCGTCCACAGGCAACCACTAGCAAACATTTGCATCCATAAAACATAACATGTTTCAAACACATGTTTACATCCATAGGATTCCTATCTATAGGTCGAAAATATGATGGATAAGATATATTCTATTGGAAGAAACAAGCACTGATAAAACTTTGGAAAGGAGTTAAGAACATACCCTCGAAAAGAAAAGGGTACGAAGCACGAATCTTGTCTTTGGTCTCCCAAGTTGCATCTTCTGGGTTATCTCCCCATTGAACCTTTAGCAACTTGATTTCCTTATTGCGCAGCTTCTTAACTTCTGACCCAAGAATACGGGTAGGGACTCGTCTGACTATCGCCTCCCGTTCCATTTCGACTTCTTCCAACATACTCGGCTCAAATACTTCCGCGGTGTCATGCATACACTTCTGCAGATGAGAGACATAGGAAATGTCATGAACACCAGATAGATTTTCTGGGAGCTTTACACTGTAGGCCATTTGGCCAATCCTCTCGGTTATGGGGAATAGTCCCATAAACCTAGGTGCCAACTTCCCTACTGATCCGAAGCGAACCACATTCCTCAGGGGTGATACTTTGATAAAAACTAAGTCTCCCACTTTGAACTCGATGCCAGTCCTTCTCTTTTCTGCATAGGACTTCTACCTATCTTGAGCTGTCTTCATCTACCGTCGAATAAGGTCAATCTTTTCATATGTTTCTCTAACCATATCTGTACGTATACAAACTTAAAACCCTCATAACTTCTTCATATGGTGTCCGTTTTACGCAAACAAATGTCTATCTTGATTGGAATTTCGGGACGGACGCAATGATGTAGTCCGTTTTCTCTAATTCTGAATATTAAATTAATTATTATTTAATTTATTCTCTTTAATGTTGTTAAAAATTCGGGGTGTTACATTAGCCAAACCCTAATTCCTTATCATGGAAACCTAGCAGCCTGTAAACCAATTAACGCGGAAAATAGTTCGAGATTAATCCCCTCAATAACTTTCAATCTAATCAATGAAATCCAACAGTTCCTAAAGCAGTTCTGATAAGCTCAACACGATCTTCAAATAAAACGGCAAAGACTGTCTGGAGTTCCGTATTTCGCTCGAAATTTCCACCTGAAGAACCGCCGTTCGCAGGCTAATTCCAGCCATATCTTGCCACCGAGTTGGACGGAATTGTTGCTGGGGATGCATCCCGTGTAGGCCTTCGCCGTGGCAGCATCTAATCAGTAGCAGGCACGTTGGGTTTTGTGAAAAATCGAACCCTAAGTTCGAACATGGTTGGACGACAGTGGTCAGTGTTTTATTGAAGAGAAAGGTAAAGTTTAGATTAATAATTACTATATTAATTACTCCAAATTGTCATTAACACTGTAAAAATCGTATCTTTTTGATACAATGTCGAAATTTAGTGAAACAAGGGACATTGGGACCGTGACATCGTACGCTATGTTCTAGAGGTGACGAAGAAATTTTAGAGCTAGCCGTCAAATTAGAAGGAGTGGAACCCAGTGTGAGATTTCTAAATTCAAATAAAAGGAATAAAAATATAATAGGTTGCAGATGGGGCTTAGTAGCCCCTAATCCTACTTTATGTTAAACCATGGATGATTGTGTGATGATTGTGGTGTGAAATTGATAGTGATTGTGAATGATTGATTGTGGTTGCAACAAAATTGATTTTATTTGTGATAAATTCATTGTATAGTGGAAATGAATAGTATAGTGTAAATCATTGAAATGAAATTATTGTAATGCTACATGGCCTATGTTAGCAATGGAGCCATGCCCAGATACGGTGCCGGTGCTAAATACCCTGCCGTTGTAATGCTGAAATTTTCTGAAATGAACTATATAAAATATTCAAGTTTGAAATAAATTGTTTGAACAATAAAATTAACATTTTTATTGTATGTAAGAACCACTAAAAATATTCATGTTTGAAATAAATTGTTTGAACAATAAAATTAACATTTTTACTATATGATGAACCACTAAAAATATTCATGTTTGAAATAAATTGTTTGAACAATAAAAATATTATTTTTATCATATATATGAAGTGTTAAAAATAGTCATGAGTTGAAATATATTTTTGATCGCCGAAAATATTATTTTTATCATATATATGAAGTCTTAAAAATAGTCATGAGTTGAAATATATTTTTGTTTGCCAATATTGTTTTTACCATATATATGAAGTGTTAAAAATAGTCATGAGTTGAAATATATTTTTGTTCTCCAAAAATATTATTTTAATCATATATATGAAGTATTAAAAATAATCATGTGTTAAAATAAATGTTCGTTCATTGAAAATATTATTTTTTACATGCTAATGAAGTGTTGAAAATAGTCGTGTGTTAAAATAAATATTTGTTAGTTAAAAATATTATTTTTAATATGCTAACGAAGTGTTAAAAATAGTCGGGTGTTAAAATAAATTTTTGTTAGTAGAAATATATTATTTTTAATATGCTAATGAAGTGAATAAAATTATCATGTATGGAAATGAATATTTGTTCGCTAAAAATATTATTTTTAGCTTAGATATGCATATATATATATATATATATATACATATGCTAAATAAGTAAGTGGATTGGTTGTTGTGTAGAGAAATATATTGCGTGCCCGACAAATAGGTAAATCTTAATGAGTTGGCTGCAAAGTTTTATTAATTATATAAACTCCTGTGAATACCAATGGATGCGGTGTGCTGGTTGTTCTGTATGAGATTATGAATGTCGCCATAGGATAACAACATTTAATTTTGAACTACGCTACCTGCATACTTCGTGAAGCTAACATACTCTATCATATTCCATATAAGCATTTGGAGCTTGTATGACGAGGTTGGAATTACCATACAAGCGAGACACTTCTATGGCGATGACTACATCTCAGGTTGAACTAAAAATGAACTATTTCTGTTATAGCATATCATATTCCATATAAGCATTTGGAGCTAGTATGACAAGGTTGAGATTACCACACGAGCGAGACGCTCATATGGCGATGATTGAATTACAGGTTGAACTAAGGACCGTTATGGGCTAAATAAAATATAACGGTAAATGGCAAGATTAATAAAAAACCCACATGGGTCTGGAGATGACAATATTCACGTCTCTCTTATTTTTAAATACAGCACATGGATTATTTATTTTCCAACACTGGACAAGGTGACGAGATTTATCTCTGGAGTTATGATTTTTACACACTCCCTTAGGCATAAAATAGGTCATTAAAAATAGTATATGCTGCTTCTGGATTTATTGGGTGCCTAATATGGCCAAATAAATTTCCAAACACTCTCCGAGCAAAGGAGACTATGGCGAAATTTTTTGAAATTTAAAAGCGTTAGCCAAAATTTTGAAGTGAAAATGGCTTAGAAATCGTCGAATGAATTATATATATATATATATATATATAAATTAAATGAATAACGACGTTGCAGTTCATGTTTTGGAATTGTAATTTTAAACGATTATAGCGGGAGATCCGACCGTCAAATTTTCCCGAAACCGGAACCGTTGGGTTCGCTTTGGAAAGACCTTTCCAATGATATAAAATTCATTAAGTCCAACGGTTAGATATTGTGAATTCAAATTTGAATGAAAGCAGCGCCAGTACCATCGAATGACCTGAAATGCCGTTCGACGAAAATGGACTATATATATATATAGTAGTAAATCATTATAAAATATTATAAATGATCTGGAATAGAAATAAACTGATTTTACTTGGTTTATTGGATATTCTGATGGTTAGATGTATTTGACATGAAATTATTATATCAAATTGAAACATGAATGTCGAATAGTTTAACCATGGAAAAGAATTTATTTGAATTCTATGATGCGTGAATTATTTGAAAAGGCCGAGTTACACTACTATAAAAGTAGGCATATTCGACACTATTTTGTGTGCATTGCATGAAAAGTGTGGCGAAAGCTATGCTTTCTTTGATCTTCTGCAACAGTATTCATATGTTGTTGCATTAGACGTGAATGCACTGTTGCGGTTGGAATACTTGTGCTGTGACGTGCAACACCAGATCAAAGTGTATCTTTCCATAAATACAATCCAGATCAGCGATCCGTGTTACCAGCATAAATAAATCCACAACCGTAGTGCTTTGGCGTGACATTTCCCCCTCACGGAAAACATCTAAAAATAATCTCATCGTTCTTATTCTCTCTCCTAACTTCCCCCTTTTTTCCATTGACCAAATTGTAAACCTAAATTCACGTCAGCTTCCATTCTCACATCACCATGTCGGTTAACACTCACGAATTATAGATTGGAGGAAGGAGCAACATCGAAAAATATAAGAGACAGACGGTCCATTTGTTATTGCTACTGCACTGATTAGGGGGAGTTCTTCCACCTTACATTTGAAGGAGCAACAGACGGTCCATTTGAAGGAAGAAAATGCAGGTTAGGGGGGGTTCTTCCACCTTAATCTATCCTTAATCTATCCACAAGTAACTATGTACCTTAATTTATCCTTAATCTATCCATAAGTAATTATGTACCAACATCCTTAATCTATCCATAAGTAATTATGTACCATAAGTAATTATGCAGGTTAGGAGCGACAGACGGTCCACCTTAATCTATCCATAGGTAATTATGTACTTGGATAGTTATATTTGTGTTTGCAAATTACTTTTCAACGTAAGTCAGTTGGTAGAGAGCATACATAAATGATAAACCCAAAGTTAAATCTACCCAAAGTCAAACAAAGATACTATTAAAATGCTTGGGTTACCAATCATCACCAGCATTCACAAAAATTCACTACCATTCACAAACATTCAAGCCATTCACAAACAATCAAGCCAACATTCAGCACCAACAGTCACAAACTTCCACAAACATTCAAGCCAACATTCATCACCAACAATCACAAACTTCCACAATCATTCAAGCCAACAATTATCACCAACATTCATCACAACATTCACAAACTCCACCACCGAGCGTCAAAAGGTAGCATAAAGTATCGTAAAGCAGTCATACATAAAACATAACTGAATATATACATACATAATACATAAATATTTTTCTACCAAGAGGCATGTTAATCTTCTTCTTTTTCTTCAGACTCAGTGTCCATGTCAGAGTCATTGTCTATGTCAGAGTGACTGAAAGGGGATTACATGATCATTGATATATTCCAATTAGCACCTCATATAAATGATCATAGTTTTAAGAAGAAATGATTACTTCTAAATAAGGTAATCCACTTATGATAATATGTTGTTTTATGCTAACGTTGGTATAGCTACTTTCTAGTTGAATGTCGGTCATCTGGTTCTGTCTCATTATAAGGCTATTATAACCATGTATGTATGTGAGTGTGTGCATGTGTGGTTGTGTCTCATTATAAGGCTGTTAAGGATAGAGCATGATTGAATGAACACTTTGTGTCAAACTTCTATTATATTTTGGGCTGACTATGATAAGGAGCATGCTATACTGACTCCATATACTTTGTTGAGAAACTAATGGGTAAATTCATAATGTAGGCTATTATAACCTTGTATGTATGTATGTGAGTGTGTGCATGTGTAGTTGTGTCTCATTATAAGGCTGTTAAGGATAGAGCATAGTTGAATGAACACTGTGTCAAACTTCTATTATATTTTGGGCTGACTATGATAAGGAGCATGCTATGCTGACTCCCTATACTTTGTTGAGAAACTAATGGGTAAATTCATAATGTAGGCTATTATAACCTTGTACGTATGTATGTGAGTCTGTGCATGTGTGGTTGTGTCTCATTATAAGGCTGTTAAGGATAGAGCATAGTTGAATGAACACTTTGTAATTGTGTTCTTTGGCAAATTTACCTCGATTGGCCAAACATATTATGGATTAACTAAAAGAAACTGTGGATGGAAGTAAAATTTACTATGATCACACAAAAATGGTACCACCGGTTCCTCCCTCTTGCCCATAAACAGAATTTCAGGCCTTGTCCTAAGATGAGCATGGGTACAGCGCTGAACCCTAATGAGGTAAACCTTGTTGTCGAATCGAGCAACAAAAGTATTCTCCGAGCCAATGCCTTCATAAAATTCTATTTTCAGGTATAATGATCCATGGTCAATTCGAGACCAACGACATTCGTCAATTTCACGCACATTTCTCATTGGCGTCATTAATTCTTTAATTGCAGGAACAGTTTTCTTCAGGAACTAGGGAAAGCCAACAACTCTAGCCCATGATTCTGTCTCGATTGCTGGTTCAGGCTCAAATTCTTCACCAGACCATTGTTGCACATAAAAAGCACCTCCACGTTTTGTAAAAAGTTTCAACATTTGCGCATGATCACGCTTACTGTATGATGGGCATGTTATTAGAAAAGAGTTATTGGGTATAACCCGTATAGGCCACTCATTATGCTCCAGAGTATGCCTAAGCATGAGACACACAAATTCGTTAGTCCAATGTCCTGTATGAACAGTGGCAGTGATGCATAGTGACGAGTACTCCAATTTTTTTTTTTTTTTGAAACTTTTGACGATGGTGGTTTGTTTAGGAGTTGAAGATGTTGATGACAATATGGTTCTGAAGCTTGAAAGGATATGAAGTGACACACTTTACGTGGTAGTAATATGCAAACTGGAAACTTTTTGCTCAGAAGACGAAGCATACTGAAATTGCTTATTTGTTGGGCTTGGTTGGCATGAGTGACCAATCGCCAATGGTCAGTAAGTCAATTGTAATAATTGTGTTCATAACATTTTGTTAAGAAGTCCAATGGCCATTCGATGCCACCACTTATCAAATAACTTGTTATCATTTCAGGTGCATATTTAATTCTAAAAGGCAGAGGGATACATTTTGCAGATGTGACACACATATATATATTCGATTCCACCCTCTAGTATAGGTACATACATTTATATTTCCTATTGCATTCAGATTGCTGCATATATATGATTCATATATATAAATGAGTAATACATTTTGTAGATGTGGACACATGTGTACATGTTCAAAATACCCTAATGAATTGGCCAGGAATGGAGGATAATGTCCCTTATGCCGTGCACCTATTCTTGAAGTAGTTCAAGCTTACTGTATACAATGAAGAAAACGGTGTAGCTGATTTTTGAGTTTTGATATTTGGATAATTAAAACAATTGCTTTGGATGAGTTTCTTGTACAAAACCTGTATTGCAAAAATTTTAATTAAAGCATTGTATTTGCTATCTTCTAGTGTAGCATTTGCCTTCTTCTACTATTGCGTTAGCTTTATTGATATTGCATTTCATGATAATGGTGTTGCATTACATATTGAAGTGGTATTGCACTACATATTGCAGTGGTGTTGCATTAAATTTAATATAATTAATTACCCGTCGCACGTGGACCCCACAGTTGACGTGGATAGCTGGTGTGGCATGTGACACGTGGGCAGCTGACATGGAGAGATGATGTGTCGTGTGACACATAGATAGCTGATGTGGCCCTACTAGAAGCCAGGCCCTAACTAACGCTTTAGAAAACGCTGAATAGTGTTGCATTACGTGCAGAAAGTGTTGCATTACGGCTATAATGCAAAACTTTCTTTCCGTGGCAGTAGATGGGCAAAAACGTTGCCTTAGAGGGCTAAGGCAATGGCCGCAGGTGCCACGGGTCTCTGCTTTTGCCTATTTGAAAAAAGGGTACTGCAACGCTTTTTCAATATAAGGCCACATAAAATTAGCGTCGAATCTGCCCACTTTTGTAGTAGTGTTAATTCTCATTTCAAATAATTGATCGATGATTAAAAGTCGAAGATATGAAGACGGTGCAAGACCGGTGATCTTCACATCGAATGGATTACTACTGATGCCCTGGATCGGTTAACCCCCAAAAGGGGTTACAGTGGTAGCGGTCTGGACGTATTTGTTGATTGTCTAGATGTGCGAGGGCATCTCTCCTATATTGGACATATGGGACGAGGAATATGGTGCCTCCGGTTTCATTTAGACCCAGAACGGACTTTTAAATGGATGTGTATCTGACATTGGATTTCGTTCTGTGTTGATTGATCTCTATTAAATATATATCTGTTTGGTGGCGGAGAATTTATTCTCTTTCCTAACACCCTTCTCTAAGACGTACGAGCTTAGAAGTTATATATCGATAGACATTAGTCGCATCACAAGGAATGTTAATGTGGCATGCTAAGATGCAGAGATCAAGGCTTTTGTTGAAAAGCAGGGCCTTGTGGTTGATGATCAATGCATGGCTTTAAATAACATAGCTTTGGGTGTAGTGTTAATTTGCAAGCTTCACACCATGGTATGAACCAGAAATGATATGAAGGATGGCATGTAGGACATGCGTTTCTTTCTAGCTAGGAGTGATGTCATGGCATGGAGCCTAGACAATTTTACTTATGTGGTTGTTGGAAAGCGAGGTACCTCGGATATATCGGTCACTACGGGGCTGATGGATGATATGGTCGACATACTGACCATTACGCCCCATAGGGTGGGGAAAAGTATTGTTCAGGAATTATTAATCCACTAACATAAGTGTGGACCGGCCTTGCTGCTCCTAGGTGTAGTTGCGACTGTATCCCGAGACATGGTAGGCTAGATTGTCTCGAATTCGATAAGGTTGATCCCTTGCCTTGGTTCATAATGGAAATGCAACTTCCAATACGACATTGTGCGGATTTGATTATAAAACTATATATGGCGACATGATATATGGTACCCATGCTGTCTATGATTGATACATTATGATTGAAATTGTTTTTGAAACATATATACACTAGTGATAATATCAAATGATTTTGTTTTATACATATCAAGCTTATTTTGGCCATTATAAGGTAAAACTCTATCCTCCGGCTTGCGTTGCATTGTGTGATGGGACCGGAGTCTTATAATGGCTTCATTTTTGTAAAAGCATTGCGTTATTTATATGATTACTTGTTTTACGCACTGAAAATCCAATGGAGTAAATCCTTTCAGCGTTAGCGGCGTGGTCCCGTGATTAGCCTTATTATTAAATAAGTTAAGTAGATTTCTCATACCAGTCCCATGACTGACTCGTAGTTTGTTTCACTTTGCAAACTCGGGTGCCCCTATTTTTACACAGACAGCCTTGTATTCAGGTTTTAGCGGAATCATTCCGGATAGCTATGGAGCTGAAGATGGATCCTATCATTTCTATTATACTACTCCAGACTGTATTATGTATATTATGTTTGGTTCCGCTGAAGACATTTTATATTAAGCTGAAACTGTATTCTGTACTAAGTATGATCCTGTTATGATGTGTAACTCTGATGATTATATTATTTCCTGCGTAATTTGATGTACATTATCTGGTGTAATTCTACTGCTGTTACTGTTTATGTGTTATATTCCACTGATTATCCTTGCTTCTGTGGCACAGGGGTTTGGGTCTTCACATTGTAGTTTTCAATTTTTGTTGAATATCTAATTCAACCTACCGAGTTATGTAATTATAGAACTGCCAATGTTTGATTTTTGACTGTGATACAAGAATATAATTTTGCCCTTTTTTCCTTTACAATTCTCTTTTTACTCCCATTCTCTTCCACCTTCACATTTAAAATTCAAAGATTTCATTTTACTGATGCAATATTTGCAAAAAAAATTCCAATAATAAATATGTCAAAATCTCACTACAAAAATAGTGCAAAAACAATTCATCGATAATTTACACAGATTATAAGGAGGTGGATTGCAAATAAAAAGTGACGAGCCACGATTCTGTGGTTCTAAGTGGAAGTAGGTTTAGTGGGACCAAGAGGCAATGGAAGAAAGGTAATTTTGATTTATGTATTTTATTGTAGTTTCTTCTTTAAGTGATTATTTCTATTCTGAATAGCTATTCGGTACATTTTCTAGATTTGGTTGAAGGATGATGAATAAGATAACTTCATATCATTGTAACTTAGCGAGTATATGGGTAGAAGAACCAATCAATTGGATATTGAATTTTGAATCGTATGTATTATGAGCATAATTGGTGAATTGATATAATTTTTGTTGTTAACCATATTTACTATTCCAACAAATCTACAGCGCATTGCTTTGTTTATTAACACATTAATGCATGCCCATGAAATTTACATTGTATTAAGAATAGTCACCCATCTTTGAAACGCATAACAAACCAACTCTACACATTTGGAAATTTTAATTTTGTATTATTGCTAGTGGTACATGAATAAAGGAGCATTGAGTATATAAAGAAGGATGACTTAATTTTTGTGTACTGCCTAAATATGGGGAAGACGGTGGAACTACATTTCTCTCCATTATTATTTTTACTTCTCCTAACCTGAAATGTATCCCATCTTTTGTTTTGATATAAATTGCATGAATTTAGTATTATAAATTAATTAGCTGCGGAGTAATTGTCAAATGGAGAAATTTGCACACTTACATGAAAGCAACCTAATTATTGTGTCAAGGCTTGCTGTTACCATTTTGTTCACTACTTGCTTCAAATATATTTTTCCTCCAAGTGTGGTTAACTGTTTTACCAATTTGACATATGTTCACCTTTAAATTGACGTATAACCAATCAAAATGATTTCGTATACGGGTTATTTAAATTTGTTTCGTGTTACACACGTTTTAAATTTTCAACAGGTTAATTACTACAATCAAAGGAGATGAATTACGTTTATTTCATCTTTATGCCTCTCTGAGTACTTCATCTTCCTTCTTCTCATAAGTTAAATAATTAACTCTTCAACTATTATATTGCACAATGAAAAGGTTATTTTCTCCATGTTGAAATAAAATTGTACTTATTAGCTTTTACTTAATTTTCTTATTATAATTGTTACTTATGACGAAGCTTTAGATGCCATATAATGCTAATTACAACATCTGTAGTTATTACTATGCTCGGTTATGAAAATTAAATTAATTTCTTTCCTTTAACAATTTTGCTTATCGGTCGAATTATGTACTCATTTTTTCAACTTCAAAGACTGCTAACATGTGTATGCGTATATAAATGCAATAAATATCAAATGAATCATTTAATCGATTCTAATTTGTATTTTTCTTTATTTTGTCATAAAGCTTTTCAGTTTCAGTCAATAATTTTGTTTCGCATCTAAGTCGATTCTATCAACTGACAAAAAATTCAACTATAACTTTTGATAATTGAAAAAAAAATATGCTTTACACTGACTTCTAGGGGTTGTCATGTTAAAATCCATTTTTATTTTGCACTTTAGGTAACATCGATGAATAGGATGCTCTTCATGTCAAAATGCAGTAAAATCAATTATCATGTCAAATGTAGATTTTACCTGAATTTAGGACTAACCACTTTCGAATTTAATTTAACTTCAATATGATGTTAACAAGATAAATTAGAATTTTGACACCAGTAAATTTATGTCCATATTAAATTTTAGAGATTCTTATGAAGGAAAATCTATACCAATTAAGATATTTTATGATACTTTATCCGAGATTAGCACATCTAAGACTATGAGTGAAATTATGACCATTAACAAATAATACATTGTCACTATTTCACTACAAATACATTGTCTACCATAGAAGAATTTTACACAATATTCATCCAGCTATTTTCTTGCAAGTTTGTAGATCACGAAACATAAAGAGGAAGTTGCTATTTTTCCTCCTTTTGGGTGGATGGTACTAAAAACGAGAGTAACCGTGTGTAAAATAATAAGTGAAGTACACAAACAATCAACTCCAGCTTTTACCTACAAGCCATACATCACTCCTACCCCCACAATCTGTCTCCCCCTACTAATTGCAGATGCAACAATACCCAACTCTCTCCGTGTGCGTAGCACGGGTTCCAACCTAGTTTTATTTTATAAGAAAAACACAAGTTAAAATAACAAAAGGAAAACAAAGAACAAACAATAGTAGCGAACAAAGTACAAAATGTAACAACAAATGCATAAAAAAATGAAAGCTAAACAAAAAAACAAAGAAAACAAACAATACACATATGCAATCAACAAAGCAGCAATCATCGTCCCCTCGCAACAGAAACTGATTTAAGAACCTGTTGATTAAATCCATATTCTCAGTTTCTTCATTATGACAAAACAATTAAGAAAAATATGGACAACCAATAAAGCAACAATCATTTCCCCCTCACAAAAGCTGCAGCTATATTTATTAAATTCTCAATTTTGAAGAATGTCAAAAAAGTTTCACATTGTGATGTTGTGCGAGGAAGATGGGGATCAAGCAGAAAAGATGGAATTTATTGAGTCAACTAGATGACAAGGAGCCATGTAAAAACCCCAACACATATATGTAGCGTTTAGAAAACCACAGTGCGGACATGGGCGATATTTGAACTAGAAAAGATGATAATATTAGGTTAGATTACACTTACCAGAACTTGAATCCAATATAACTGTCTTAGTAGGCCAAGCAATTGTTTTTCCAACATCTTCTTCAATGTTTTGTAAGTTGGATGCTGGTCTTTATAAGCAAACCTCTGAAATTACAAATCCAAATATGCAAATTGAAACAAATGTCCAAAGTAGTAATTTGTACTTACATTTATCATTTTTGTGTAGGTCCTCATAAGAAAAAAGGTAAGCCGACTAAGTAAGAAATAACAGATAAATATATTGTCGAATATATCTAAATGACTTACCGCATATCAAGATGATTTCATTTCGCATATCAAGATGATTTCTTTCCCGTTATTTCACATTTCTATTTTCCCTTATATTCCTATTTTCCTTTGTTCTCTATTTGATATTATAAATACAAGTCCATACCTATGTATTCTGTATTCGACAATGTATTCAAAGATCTGAATAAAGCACAATGCCGAAATAATAAAAACATTATCATCTTCATTTTCTGTTGCATCACTGTAAGAATTCTAACTTGGTATCAGAGCTTTTGTTCTTCGCAGCATCCCATCAGATCTGCTTTCTTGTTTGTCTTTTGGGTTTTTTCCTCAGTCCTAGTTTTCCCACTCATTTGTATCAAGATGGGTGATGAAACCCTTTCTCCAAACTCCGCTTCAAGGATCTCCCACGGTGTACAAGAATTAACCCTTGATCTGATCAAAGCCATCATCAAGCCTTAGACCAACTTGATGTCTGTGCAACTAGATGATTCAAATTACCTGCTATGGAAATTACAAATTGACACTACTGTTAAAGGATATGACTTAGAAGATTATGTGCTTGGAACAAAGAAAATCACTACAAAGTTCATTAAGGACAACAATGAAAACTTAATATCAAATCAAGATTACACCATCCATCAACGACAAGACAGCCTGATTTGCTCGTGGCTAAGGCCATCGATTAGTCCTGCCTTGCTTCCACAGATTATTGGATGCAAGACGGCTCACGATGTTTGGGAAACTGTGGAGAGAAACTTCACATCACAGTCTTCCACGAGAATTCTACACTTTAGAAGACAACTGCAAAGTATGAGAAAAGATAACATGTCAACGAATGAGTGTCTACTCAAGATTAAAGGTATCTATGATCAACTTGCATCTACTGGACACAAAATAAGTGAGTCAGAAAAAATTCTTTCAATTATCAGTGTCCTTGATGATAGCTATGAAGCTGTGGTAGCAATTATTTCATCTATTGAGCCTACCCTAACCCTCTCGTATGTATATTCCACACTCTTGGCACATGAAGGAAGAATTAAACAAAAACACACTGTCAAACCAAAACACGCTGTCAACTATACCACTAATTTCAAAGGCAAGCAATAGGAAATAAATTATGTGCCAATGCAGCAGTTTTACAACAACAACCAAAGAGGTGGTCAAAGCAACAGGTCAAGGGGAAGGGGAGGCAGATTCAACAACAACAACCGAATGCGTTGTCAAATATGTGAAAAGTATGGACATAGTGCCAATAAGTGCTACTTTAGGTTTAATGCCAAATATGTGCCAAATCAAAACAATACAGGTACAAACGTCAACAATGCCAACATTTAAAAGGATAATCAGGGACAAGAAGTGGCACAAAATACAACTACAACAAAGCTTGAAGATATATATGATGAGTGTTGGTATCCTGACTTAGGGGCAACAAATAATGTGGCAAACAACTTGAGCAACTTGAATCTTGGGAACAAAATTATAAAGGTACGCAAAACTTACTTGTTGGTAATGGTAAAAATGTTCATATCACACATACTGGAAATGCAAGCATAAATGGAATCAAACAACTATATCTTAAAAACCTACAAAGAATACTAGCTATTAAGAGAAATCTAATAAGTGTTTCTCAATTTGCTAAAGATAATAATGTATTTTTTGAGTTCTACCCAAATGTATGTTTAATCAAAGATATACTACCTCAAGATGTCATTTTGTAAGGTAAAGAATGTAATGGGTTATACAAATTTCACTCTACAAAAGCTAGAAAATCTGAGCTTAATAAAAGCAGTTGTATTTTGAACATTGATAGTATTACTGGTAGCAATAAAAAATTTAATCTTTGGCATAATAGACTAGGACATCCTAGTGTGAAAATTGTTAAAACTATTTGTAATGGCAATAATGTTTCTACGGATAACTTCCCAACTAAGTATGTGTGTGAATTTTTTAAAATAGGAAAAAGGCATAAACTTGCATATCACAGAATGAAATAAACAAATAAATTATTTATTTAACAAAGTTTTAATAGTACAAACAATTACAATAAAGGTTTCTACAATTTTCATACACTATTCATTGTGTAACAATTTCTTCTCTCACACAACACATTTTTTTCGAATAGAGTATTTTCTACTCATATTTCTACCCTATCATACATATACTATAATAAGAGAATAAACTTGAACCATTGACGGTCTTTTTTAAGCTTCTGCTTGTGCGCAAAAGAGTGCAACTTTTGCGTATCTTAATACTTCTTCGAGGTATCCTTCTAGACTTGAATCCACTCTCTTTCAATCTCCCTTCTTCGCGTAGTTGCCATGCCTTTGGAAAATGTAAATACATAAATACTCAGAGGCAAATGAATGATACCATAAAAACAAAGGTTAAGTTAAAACAAGAATGTGTTTACAAAGGCTTTATATCGTTGGTCCATATGTGTAACAAATATTTAATCTAACAAGTGGGCAACATACAGAGTAACAGAAATCCAACTAAAATTTAGAACTCTAACATCTTTAAAAGTCAAAACCCATGTCTTTTATCATTTCCAATTTATATGCATTCAGAATATGTAATCATTCTCTAGGAATATTAACTGACATGGGCTAAATCTTTCAATTGTACTAGCATCATCATTTAAAGAAATGTAACATGCATGTAATACTTGAACACAAAGGCTAAATCTTTCAATTGTACTAGTATATTACCTTGGAGGGTGCATATGCATTATAAAGTACAAGTTATAAGAGTTAAGTACATCATAAAACGAGCAATTTGGAATGAGGATAAGAGAGCACACCATAGTGTCAAAAGGTTAACACCTATCCACATGACTCGCATTTTAAGTGACAATTCCTTGGATCGTTGCTAAAGCTGTATAGCTCTTGATACATTGGACATAATTAAACAATGTCATAAATGCATATGTAACCGGCACATTAACATGGCCGTTTTTTCTTTCTTTTCCTTTTTTTCTAATTTTGTTTAATTTTGGAAGGCATAACCAAACACCAAACACTCTTTTTCGTTTCTTGGTTAAGATCACGTAGTTGTGCTTATTATTCCAAGGAAGCAGCAAAAATCCCTAAATACTAAAGCATAAAACATAACCCAATACAACAGTCTGCACTAAATCACAATTGATACTGCTCTATTTCTTCATTGCACAAAGAAAGATACATCAGACGTTATGATTAAACTATCAAAAGGATATGATACAATAAATCAAGAACAAACAAAATACATAAGGAAACAATTTACCTGAAAAGCTTTAGAAATAACGTCATCGTGAAGGCAAACATGATTTCTGTAATTGCTGCAGCTGTAGTTTCTAGGATCAACTAACTCATCCATCAAATTCTTGCCTTTATCGATTAAGATTCAAATCTTCAAAATAAAACCTTCGCAAAGTCACATGTAATGGTCAGAAAAGCTTGTATTTGGCCTAAATGGTTTTCAAAGAGCACTATGTCACCGCGCATGATCGAAAGCCTATGGATTGTCAAAGGCAAAGACAAGGTCGAAACATTAGAAATGCTAGTCGAAACAGAAAAATAGGTGGAGGGGTTTGAGTGTAGCGCCTCTGCAGAAGACCAAGCATGGCGAAAGCAGATCCGAGATTTGGATAATAGGAAATGAAGAAGGGTAGTTTTAAAACGGACATAGGAAGAAGATGTAAAAAGAGGTGGAAAGGGAAAAGGGTCTGTCGCCATTTCCCGAGAAATACAGAAGGCTGAGGAGATGGGAAAAGTAGGGAAATGGGAAAAAGTGAAGCGGGCATGAAATATTAAGTGCGAAGCAGTCCTCAAATTTTCGAAAGCCCGCCTTTTTATTTTTAGAGCCCACCTAAACATTACTTATCAGCGGAATTTAGTTAGCCTATAATTTAAAACTGTATATTTTTGAACTTTCGTGGAGGAAAAAAACATGACTTAACTTATTGATTACTAATAATTAAATATTATATTAAAAATATAAAAATTAATTATTAATGATAACTAGAAACTATTAATTAATTCATAAAAATACCTCTATCAAGCATAAATTATAAATTAATCCATACAAGAAATTATTATTAATTCTTAATTACTCCTTAATAGTAATATTAATCAATTATTGTTATTTATTTATTATAAATTTATTAATTATTAAATATTTAAACATATTCATATTTCAAATTAATTATTAATTATTATCCATTACTTTTTTATTATTAATTTATTATTATTTAATAATAATTTATTATTTTATCATTTTTTAATATTAATTATATATAGTATATATATATATATATATGTATGTATGTATGTATTAACTATTATGCTTATACTTCTTATATTATGACCAAATATTACTTAGGGAAAAATAATTTTTAAAAGTACGTTTTTTGCAAGGGGCTTTACCTGTTGCAAAAAAATTACAGTTATCGCAACTGGTGAAAAGAGTTGCTAAATATATAATTTTTGCAACTGGTTTGAAAGCGTAGTTGCAAATAATATGTCTAATGCAATAGGAATTGAAGAGCAGTTGCTAAAAGTCTGTTTTCGCAACAGGCATGAAAGCGTTGTTGCGAAAAATATGCTTTTCGCAACAGGAAGGAAAAGCCTGTTGTTAAATCTTATTTATTGCAACAACTACGAAAGGTCTGTTGCTAAATATCATTTACTGCAACTGACATTTGAGGCCTCTTGCAAATAGCTAGTTGCAATAGGGTATTTTTCTTGTAGTGTAGGTTTTTCTATAGCGTTTTTTATTCAATTGTATAGTGTTTACATGTACATCTGTTATAGCGTTTATTGAGTGTTTCTAATAGCTTTTTTCTGACAATTTGATAACGTTTTTAAAACCCTATAATTTTACAAATAATTTTATAGCATTTATATACCATAATTTCAGCTCTTTCATTACTATTATATACATATATATCATTCAAACATCATTCAGATATATCATTATCTATTTCTTAAAAGTATACAAACATAACACATTTTCAAAAACAACAAACATGTAAACTACCATATAATATTTCATACATATCATTCAAACAATGTCAATATATTCAAACTTAATATTTCATACATATAATTCAAACTTTTTTCACATACCCAAACTTAACAATTCATACATATTGTCTGATCACCTCTTCCATGTCGAATGCTTGATTGAATCTTGTTTTGTTTTTGATATTTTCTCTAAAACATAAACAATTCAGTCCTGTTACAACAAAAACAAGCAATATTTAGCTCAAAATATTTAAAACTCGCATATATATCACATAGGCACATATACAAAACTTCTATAAGGTGTGCTCAAAAGCAACAGTGTATAAATAACATTTGCATTTCTAACAAGATTGCAGCCACTAGCAGAAGTCGACAAAAAATACAAAAAAATATGTACTAAAAGAATAAACGAAACCAAAAGTTACAAAGATAATTTTATCATATGCATGAAAAAGAAAAGTAAATATTTTAACCTTTAAGACATGCTGCTTGAAGTTAACTTGTGGTACTTGAGGCTAGCACATAGAATAGAGATCTGCATGAATCCACCAAAGCATTTAGAATCGGTTCATAGTACATACTGGAGGTAAAGTGAGTTTGGTAGGACAGGATGGATGCATCTGCAAGATATTTCAAACTAGTGTCATAATGCCTGCAATGAATTTAACAATAAAATGTGCTTGAATCTGCACTTTGTATAATGGCTGCAATACAACAAGTTAAAATAATATTCGTAGTTAGCACGTGAAAAACTCAATCTTGACCAGACGCTGTGTTTCAATAAGTATTCCTTCCGTAAATGTACTATCGAGTATAATCGAGACAAGTTGCAGCATGACGTAACAAGAATATTTCAGACAATGTCTTCTTCAACTTCGCTCGTCAACCACCAAAAATAACTTCGTTTAACTGGAACATCAACACTTTTACATCCCCTATTCAAATCAACGTCAAAATATTCATTTCCCAGACATAAAAAGTGCAAAATTTTGACATTGGCATCAAAGTTGACTAGCAATCTAATACTAATATACATAGCTAGCAACAAAAATGTGCTAAAAGCCGTCTATAAAACCCTATTTCTCTTTTATGTAACCTGCATTCCATTTCTTCATAACACACCAGTTTTCAATAAACATGTCGCACACAGACACGGTGATCACCATCCCGAACAACTACAACTCCAAAGAAATCCTCGAAACACCCCTGACCCCACAAATCAAACACACAACCCCTTACACGCGTCAGAAGTCCAATGCCGGGTCTGACAAAACCCTGTCCAGCACCGCCAACCTGGTCAAGCTCTTACCAAGAGGCACCGTCCTAGCGTTCCAATATGTTTTTATTTCTTTTCTAAAGTTCCATTTTTTAGTTTATGCTCTCTGTTGACTTTTTTAGGAAATCAACTAGGATGATATTGTATGCCGCTTGGTGGACATTTATAACTCCTGTTAAGGTAATTATTCATTGTCACTCTCTCGCTGAACCTATTTGCACCCAGTTTTGTCTTATTGTATTTTTTGGTTAGCCATTGTTTTTAATGTGAATTTCATACCAATGGGTTTTATTCAGTTATTATTACCTTTAATCATTTGAAATTTATTATTTGTTATTAGATCGTCTTCGTGCTTAGTTTTATCCTACTATTTTTTATTCCACCCATTTTTTACATCCAATTTCATAAAAATGGCTTTTTAAATTTATTACTACTTTCGACTGTTTTTAATAAGGTTTGTTTGAGAAGAGTTTAGCATTCAAGAAGCCGCATCCACTTTTTTTTATTTATTCTCTTTGATTCACTTGGAGGCAACGACCATTTTTTACTTCATCTAATATCCAGTCTCCTATAATTTAAAATGGTCTAAATTGATGAAATCCTAACTTTAGTCGGTGCTAATGCTTTGTACCATATCATTACTTTTTAACCTGTGTTTTTTATTTTCATTAAACATAACATTAATTCCACACTGAATTTTGTGCTATGACATTGTGAGCATACGTAAGTTTTATATCTTCTATAATTAATTGAATAAATTTTTATTTACAGTTTATGAAATTATATTATTATGTTTTCACTTTATGTTGTGAGATGCAAATACACTATGGATAGATATGTAATAAGTATTATTATTACGTAAGTACAGTTTGAAAATAATTTAGTTATCTTTTTTCAGTATTAGCTAATAAACCAAATGATTCAAACTGCGTATGGAGCATGTCTGGTTTTGAAATATAAATCAGACTTAGTTAAGGAGGAGGTAAAGTTGACAAAAATACTGGTGTTTATCAACCATGAAAATAAACACTAAAATTGAAGTCTTGTGGGTCTGATATCTTAAGTGATAATGCTTTTAAGTGATTTTAATTTTTTAGAAATTTCATAAAGAGTTATTTGTTGATAGTGCTAAGTAATTATGATTTAAAACTACTTTACATATGCTATTTAATAGCAACCTATCATTACAAAACTATTATTTTTACAGTTAATGTAACTCTTCTGCATGTCATCTGTTTAACTTAATCATTTTTATAATATTTGTGAACTTAGAATTTAACATTTTTAATCACAATTACTTAAGTCATAAATCAATGTGCCTTTTTGTTTACAACACAGATTCTTCTTTTAATTTAGAATTATTGGTTAACAAGTCTTAAATTCAGTATACATATTGTCGCTTACATCCATTTAAGTTAGCATTTGTACCTGTTAGTCATGTCAGTGTGAAAATATTATTACTTTTTCTAACTCCTCAATAATGCGAAAAACTAAAGATGCCAACAATATAGAATCAGGTTGTACCGCTCAAGTTGATATATCATGGGGGTACTAATTTCAATGAATTGTTTTTTGCAACCTAGACACAAATTGAATAATAATTTACTTTTCAGGCCGACTCTAAAGAGGATCGTGGCATGCAAAAGGTCTATGGAAAAACTTTAGATAAGAAAAGGAAGGCTTAAATAACTAGAAGGATTACCGCTAAACACCTACATCCACATTGTTGCTTTGTCATTTTTATATTTTAGTTACGCAGTCTTAGTTCCATTCAGAGGACTGAGATGATGTAGTAAAAGTGGTTGGAAGGGCGTCGTGTCGTATGTTTGACTAACGAGGGACAATTAATGAAGTAAATACAATTGGTATTAAAGGCTATCATCGATAGGAACCTGCAAGATACATGCCTTTCTACTGTCCAGATAATGTTAATGAATAGTGGTAGTGTGTTGCACAACAAGCTCCAAATCAAAAGAGAACATGATTGTACTTCTTTGTTGCATTGCCCACTAATGTGGCAATGCAAACCACGCAGGCCAGTCTTTTTCGAAGGATATGGGAAGGGTCAACTATAAGATTTCCTGTTGGGTTTCAACCATTAAGTACGACTGAGACCAAAGAGAAGAACAAACCGATTAAAGGAAGCGAGAATAGTTTTATCCACGGTTTAAGTAACTATATTTTAGTTAGGGCAATGAACGAAAAAATGCAGGAGTTCTAGACTTACAATTAGGGTAAGAATAGTTTTTTTTCTCCTTCTGATCAGCTAAGAAACTTTAACAGTGGTTGCCTTTATAATAATGGTAGAACGTCAAATGTTTATACATCTTAAATTTTTATATTTGTAATAGAAATAATGTCTACTTACTAGAACTAGATTCTGCTACAACTTTTGAGGCTAGCCACGCTACTGTAGATCCTACGGCATCTTCAATGTAGACAAGATCAGAAGTTGGTCTCCAAAGAACTGCATCTGGAACCGTATCATTCACTACCCAAACTTTAACAGTGTCTCTTCCTTGTTGAATGAAATGGACCATTTCATTTGGATCGGTTGAAGCCACAACTCCTTCTGCAACCAATGCTCATGTTTCACCAACATCAACCAGCTTGCATTTACTCATAATGGCTGGGAGAGTTGGTTTTCCACCCTATCAAATTAAATAATAAACAATAATGATTTAGTATATATTTCAGCTAGTAAATTTGTTAAAAAAAATACTATAATTTTGCTTAAATGCATTACTACATGAGATGTTACGTTGACTGGAGTAGTAACAAATGATGGGGCTTTATCTGGCTCAACAACCACTTTTGATTCCGGCCAAGCTACCTTATTACCAATGGCTTCCCAAAATGTATCATATTATTTGTTGGTCTCCATAAAAAGGCATCTGGATTTTTCGCATTGTCAATAGAAACTAACATAGCCGATGGTCCAATAGGAATGCCCTTCACAAGCTGGTTTGGATCGCTAGAGTACAATCAGCCTTCAAGAACTAGTTCTTCACTTCCAATCCAATCATATAGCTTGCATAATTTTTCTGTGCGTCTTGTTTTACTATAATAAAACAAAATGCATATATATGAAATTAATATTTTGATACTTAAAAAAATTAAAATTAAAATTACCATATTGTCAGATTGATCCAAGTCACGCATAATAACTTTATCGGAAGGCCATGCTACTAACGTGCCTGTAGCCTCTCCAAGATGTATCGTACTAAACACGACTCTCCATAGAAAAGCATCTAATTTCCTTGGAAACTCAATCAAAACTGCCTTTGCATTTGGTCCTAAAATAATTCTGTGTACTAGCTCATTTGGATCACTTGACACTACCCTTCCTTCGGCGACTATTTCATCAGTTCCATTCCAATCTAACAAATCACATTTATCACTTGTATTTCCAAAATTGCTCTGCATTTAATAAAAATTGCATTAAGTTGATTACTACATTTAAAATTAAATTTTAAATATTATCGCAATGATAAAAGATTTAATGTCTACCTGAGATATGGATTCTCCTCTTTGGGATCTATTAACTTGAAAATTGCAATTGTATAGAACACGGATTAAAAAATTATATGAGAAAACAAAATCAAAAATTATATCTAACATTACTACGCAATTAGTACAACAAAGATTGAAGTTATATACCAAATTTCTCTTCAACATGCGAATCTCTTCTTCCAGCTGTGAAATTTTCGCATCTTTTGCTTGTATGAGTAAAGACTTAGTATTGTTTGCACCTCTCCCCATTGTCCGTAGTCGTCCAGGTCTATCTTGTCCTAACACTTGAGAGACAACATCTTCTCTCACAGAACTAGTTGTTGAGTTTGATTGCATTTCAGATTCAATTTTTTTCATCTTTTCCTTTATAAGTCAACATTTTGTTACATACTTATAAATTAGACAAAATGCAAATAAATTTAAGAAAAACAATATCGTAAGATTTATCGGTATTGTAGTGTTTTACAGTGGTATCCTAGACATATGTATTCACCGGTTCGCCATTTTCCCGAATGCGGGATTTAATCCAAATTAGAGATCTAGAAATGGTGATATTATTGCCACTCTCATTTCACTATTAGTAAGAACGATAAATAAAATGAATAGTTGTAATGAAATAAGTGACATGTAAAATTAACTAAATCGACTGTTTTTTCTCACTATATCCTTAGCTAGTCGAGCCATTCCTTTGCGATTAACTGTATGTGGTACTTGAACACTTCTAGTAGCTTTGAATTTATCGCTTTTTCCTAAGATGAGAAGATATGGTAAATTGATTAATTCTATTATTACATCCAATTGAATTTTATATTTATTCACCTTAAACTTTGAGTCTGTTTTTTCTTTATAAAATCTCTCCAAGCATTCATATTTTCGACGTTTCTAGATTTGAGCTTCATCCTTTCCTCTATGTTCTTTGCTTTCAATATTCGCCTTACCAGTCTGCTTTTTGAAGCCTTCCTTATGCATCCCATTTATAGGAAAATAGGTGTCTTCTGCCATTCCTCATCTACTTTAAATCTTGCTTGCAAAGTATAACTTTCAATAAGACCAATACTAAAGAAAATAAATACTGAATACACATAAAAAAATAGGTGCTTCATACTTTGTTTCAAATCCTTGTATGTTACTTTCTTTTATTCTTGAATTAATTAAGATTTAGCTAGTCAAGGTAAGAAGTTATATTTGGCTAGGGAATGCTAAAAGATACAACTGTGTGCGCTTATGATATCTTTTATGATAATCAAGTGAGTTGATACTGAGAAAACATGTGATAAAAAATAATTCTCAATAGTTAACTAAAGGCAGCAATTTGGTCAGAAGATTGAAGAAGAGGTCCCTTTGGTTTAGAAATTTGGAAGAGGTTGTGGAAAAACTTGTAGAACTCGCTAGCTATCTACACAAACAAATTACATAGTCATTTGGTGTAATTGATGATGACATGGATAAGCAAGGGTTAGTTCAACATAAAAGGCTGGGGTTTTCAACATAAAAAGCTGAAATGCAGAAGACTCTCAAGTGCATTATTCCTTTGGTTGACAACACAATAAAAGAAAATCAGGGGTTCAGATGGGTTTATCATGCAGATGCAGAATATATGCAGAATCCGAACTCTCAGCAAGCAATAACACGCATCCAAACAGTTTATCATGCAGATACAGAAAAGGCCGAAGAACACATACTCAAGTTAGTGGTTTGGCTTCATCATCTAGTACTCCAAGTTAGAAATCGAGGGTTTGGTTATAGTTTCTCAAACATGACAGATAACAAGATTTCAAAAAGGAAGAAGAAAAGCGCATCTTCTATATATCTAAGCATACACAATCTCACTGAAGAGGAGAAAGAGATGCTAGACAATGTAGCATCAAAGAAGTTACCTTTACAAAGAAGCAAAAGCCAAGGGACAGGATGCAGTGAACAGAAAGATATGGAACAACACTAATGAATCATATCATCTTGATAATACTAGGTTTTTAGATATACTAGATGGTTTACTAAGTTGAAATCCATCATCTACATGAATTATATCATCGTTTTTGTTTAATAAAAAAAACTAAAGGCAGAAATAAGGATGTATTACCCCAACCCACATAGTATAAATCAATTTAAACACCATTATCCTGCATTCTCGCCAAAAAAAAAACATAATAACAATTAGCATGAACATATTTTCTGATCATTACCTAATTTCATAAACAATAACGAATTCTTAATTTTGTCACTATGCATAAGACTAGTTCATAAAACAAAAGAATTTCCTACAAATGAAACTCAAGCTAATTAGCACAAGCACTTGTAGTTTTCCGATTTAAACTCTTAATGATATTGCTAGTTATAATTCAAAATTTGAGATATTCATAAAACATTTAAAACACTTAAATATTAATAAACATTTTTAAACTTTTTACGTAGTGTTTAAACTATTTTAGATCCTAAAATACGTAAATATTAATAAACATTTAATGGAAAGGGAATTAAAAAACATGGAAAATCTTATGTACTCGGGTTATAGGCACTGTGTGGTGAATGATAACAGTCATCAGTTTGAGATCATTGAATATAACATCTACTGAAATGGATTCATATAAAGCATGGAAAAACATTACTGGTGAAAAAGTGAACTACAATGTTATGTGAAGCACATCTGTTACAAACAAGCACGAAAGTAGTGATATATGAAGCTATGTAAAAAGTGAACTTCCAAAGTGAAAAGGAAGTAAAAAAATAGGCAAGCATTTGCAACATTATGTGAGATCAATTTTAATTCGGTTCTTATATTTCCAGTTCTATTGATCAACATCTGGTTTACTAAGTTTCTGCACATAAAATATTTCTGCAGCAACAAAAATAAATTATTGGTCACTTCCAGCGATTAATATTGCTGCAAACTAATGAGGAAACTATTGGAAAAAATATTGATGAATCACAATGCAAAAAAAGAAACCATTTCAGCACATAAAAAACTGACCAAAACGAACAAAGAAAGCAAGAAACTCAGTTCAAAATAATTATATGAAAATGATACCTGAATGGAACTCCACAACACAAACTTTAAATCATCGTCAATTGACCGCCAATCATCAATTATGACTGGAACATGCTCCCATACGAGCGGTCCTAAATAAGAAGACAATTTTACAAAACCATCTCCTATTGGTATAGCATTCTCGTTGAATTCAACGTTAATGCGAGATACACGATCTGACGAAAGTCTTTTCATTCTAGTCTGACCTCTCTTTTTTTCTTTTCGACCGGATTTTCATGTAGTTGAATACCAATCTCATTTTCCACCAATTTATTTTCAGTTTCAAGCTCATTGGTTTCAATGTTTAGTTCAGATTGCATCGCGTTTTCACTACATGCTTCAGTTCCTTGCTTGGTGGTTTCTAAATTTGCTTCATGATGCTAACTAGTTTGTACATTTGTGTCATGTTGCACATTGATTTCAATATTTACTTCAGGTTGCTCATTGGGTTCGCTATTTTCTTCAAGTTCTTCTTGGGGGTCCTTAGCTAGTTTTCGTCTACGAGTAATCTTCCACTTCTTCGCCATTTTCTGCATTAACAAAATTCACTAATTGTAATAAGTTTTTATATACTAGTTTGCGTATAGGAAGAATAGAAACTATATTAAAATAGCCATAACATAGTGATATCCTCAAGGTACTTTCGAAAACATTCCGACTGTAATACAGGGAAATGGTTGATGTTATATATTGGATTGAGGAGCACTCATTGGATCAGTTTCGTGCATAAACCTGCAAGTAAATTTCAGGCCGTTCAGATTAACTGATAAAAAAGAATGAGACGTCAATACAGTTCAACTATATCACAACTCCCTTACTATAAGAATATGAACGACAAATCAGAGAAATAACAAATCAAAAATAAAGCATAAGTTCAACACCCAATCTTGGGTGATTGTCAAATGAGCTATCATGCTTTTTCTGAGTTGAACCATATACACCGCAACGCATCTCCATATTATCCAAATTTCAGACGTTGATACACTGCTGACCAAAAATATTAAAAAAGGTTATACATTGTCGGTAGTTGCTGGTATACTGCCGACTGAAGCGGCTGAGGAAAATAAAGTTATCACGGAGGTGTATTTACTAATTTTCTTTTTCTTAAGCTTGAATATGCAAGACGAAGTGAGCACTTGCATTTCTCGAAGTTCGAAAGAACCAAACTGTAACAAACTATTAAACAAGCAACAATATATATAAGTACTACATTCAAAACACTTATTTGAATATGGAACAGATCAGAAAGAAAATATATACCAACACATTCAGTAATTTCAATATTCACGAATTGCAATCAGCTGTCTATACTTAAAACAGTTTGAAAATAAGTTATAAAATGGTTGTCGACACACTATCGACGAAGATAAGGAATACAAGTGATACCCTCAAGGTACTTTTGAAAACATTGGAGGCAATATCATCACTAAACAGTGGTAAAAATATAGGAAAAACCTATGAACTAATGTTTTTTTAAAAGTCAATAAACCGATGAAAATGACAATATATAAATGTGGCAGCGAGTCATCGGTCGAAACCCATGAACACAATATATATATATTAATCCAAGAACCAAAATTAATCATGTATATATTGCTTCTCTTAGGTACTCAAAATTTAACTACAAGCCAGTATAATCATATCTAAATACCTGCTGATGTATACCAATAAAGTGCATGTGTCAATATATTGAGTAGATCAAAAATTAATATAACACATAAATTTTCAGTTACTTCGGGGAAGATATAGTTTGAAATAGAATACGATAGCGAATTAATATATGTACATACCACGTGTTCAAAAAAAAAAACCTTCCGAATTTCTAGCTTTTCAAAATGCAATCTACATTTTATTCATGGTTAAATGAATAGAAAGCATGCACAATTTTACTATAAAAATGGTTAACTTTTGTAATCGCTGAAATTTTCTTTAAAACACATTTTTTTCCCATATTAAATGGGTGATGCATATCTATAAAACTATGACATGTTTAGACCATTGTACATGGTTAATGAACTAGGCTATTGCATAAAATTTTGTTTTTTTCATAGCTTCTTCGCCAACAAACCATTTAAAACTTGAACATAGGGGCATTCATTCAATCTTAGATTCAAAGCAAAACAAATGCATAAGAAAATAGTACAAAGTTTGCCTTCACAATCTCAAAAGAAAATACATCCCAAAACTACTCAAGTATGCCTTCACAATCTTCTCTAACAAAAGAAACATCATCAACATATCCATCGACATCCTTATTGACTTCTTAACAATCCTCCTCAACATGGCTTACTTCCTCAACATTGTCGTGGATTTCTAGCTCATCAAATATTCTTAAAGGTGCTTTCATTACCACATACCAATTAGAAGAACCATTATCTCTTAAATTAAAAAAACTTGTTTCTCTTGGGATGCAAGTATATATTGATCTTTTAAAAATGAAGCTAGGCTTTGATGTAAATTGACAAGAGTAAATTCATCCTCAACCTTCACACCATCTCTTATGTTTGCCTAATGACACTTGACTATCAGAACAGAAAAAATATTATAGTCTAACAAAATTATATAGGTAAGTATCCCATAATAAGTGACAACATTAGCCACTTGAGAAACATCTTTTGCACTTGCTCTACACATGGTTGTAGAATCATAAGTCACTCCACTATTTTGAGTTTCTCCCACAATGTCTTTTGTGTGAAAACGTAATCCATTAATGATGTATCCGGTATAGGACAAAGCATCATTCTTCGGACCATAAGCAATCCATTTTAGCATGTCGTTGTGATCTTTGGAGCTAATAGGTATCTATAAACAATTAGTTTCATTTGACAAAGCTATCCATAATATGATTTAGAATAAATTATCAACATATAAAATTTAATTGACCTTTTTTTAATCCAACTGGAGAACGTAGCTATATGATTTTTCCAAATTAATGTTGCATTTCTTTCCATCCGCTTGTCCAAATTTTGTAGCTCCTCCAAAAGCAAACTGGGGTGTAGGAACAAAAGTTACATTATAATTGGAATTACAAACAAACAAAACATTAAAAAATATGAAGTGTGCATGTACTTTAAATATGGTTCTATCATGGCCATATTCCTTAGCACAGCCAAATGAGCACACTCTTTTTCATTCAAAGACAATGTGATTGTCTTACACGCTGATATTGGACGTCCTTCAAGTATTACACTACTTTGGTAATCTTCATTTTGAACTTCTTTGTCATGCGATTTTCTCAAAAATTCACTGAAAAATTTCATGCATTCTTCTGCAATACACCCCTCAGGTCGAGCATGATTTCTTACGTAATCTTTTAGCGTCCTCATGTATCTTTCAAATGGGTACATCCAACGAAAATGGACCGATCCACACAGTCGTGCTTCCCTTGCAATATGAATTATCAAATGTATCATTATATCAAAGAAAGAAGGCGGAAAGTATCTTTCAAGCTAGCACAAAATCAGAATAATATCATCCTCTAGTTGCTGCAGTTTCTCTCTATCAATAATTTGCTGGCATAGTTGATTAAAGGATGAACATAAATGAGATATTGTCTTCCTTGGCTTTTTTTTGAAGCAATCCTCTTATTAAGACGGGTAATAACTGTTGCATTAAAATGTGATAATCATGAGACTTCAAACCACTGATTTTGCAATCCTCCAATGATACACATCTTTTAAAATTTGCAATAACAATCGTGTCCTGTAAAATCGTATAATCTTTTACATTTTTTTTTTAATTTTTGACAATGTATATGGAGCTGGTGGAAGATATGTCTTGTTCCCATGAGGTTGTGTATGAAGACCATGTCGAATTCCCCAATCCTCCAAATCCTTTCTAGAATTAACTCCATCTTTTGATTTTTATCATGCAACATTGTACCCAATAGGCTTTCACCGACATTTTTCTCCACGTGCATTACATCTAAATTATGACATAATGGAAGGTCCTACAAAAAATCAATAATAAAACATTTTACTTATATAATTTCATAATTTTATTTATGAAATAAAATAAAATGTATGTACTAACCTCCCAATATGGCAATTGAAAAAAAAATGGATCTCTTTTTCCATCTTGATAGCTCCATTCTCACGGGATCTATGTCCTCATCATCTTCATTTTTCTTGCTATGTTCAAATTTTCTTTTATCCCCTATTGTTTTTTCCTTTTCTTTTATTTTTTTGGCTCTTCTTTACATTTCCAAAATTATTTGGAAAATCTTTTAGAATGATAGATATTTTTCTACCAGTTAGAATTCTGGGCCTATACCTTCCTCTACAGTATTATCAAACAAGACCTTATTTATCCTTAATGGATTTGAAGGGGATAGAAATCTACTATGACCCATATAGATAATCTTTCTAGTGTGATTTAGCCACCGATGATGAGTGTTGACACCACATAATGGACATGCTTTTTTTACCTTTTACGCAACAACCAGCAAGACTACCATAGGCTGGAAAGTCATTTATTGTCCAACGAAAAATTGCTTTCATGTTAAAAATTGATTGACAGTATGCATCATAAGTCTCAACTCCAGTATCCTACAAATGATCTAAATCTTCTACCAGTGGCGCTAAGTGATTGTCTCTTTCCTAAGGACTAGAAAAGTGCGAATTTTAAATTAAATTACTGCAAGCACACAGATCGTGTAATATGTAGGTCGAATCACAGGGAGGCAAATTAAATCAAATTATTTAGATAATTTCGTGGGCGAGTTAGGAAAAGCTTGGAGTTGGGTTGAAAAACAATAAAAATTGAAACTGTAATTTGATTCAGAACATATCTAATTGAACCAACGATCAAATCACAATTTTCAATTAAAAAGCAAATAAAACTATGAATCAGATCTGAATCCAATCGAATCCGGTTTGACCTAGGAAAGCAATGAAAAGTAGAAATTAAAATTGCAAGGTAAAATAACTAATAGAAAATAAATTAGGATTACCGCTGAATCTAATCAGACGGTAAATCACTAATGAAAATAAGTGAAAATTACAAATAGTGTTATACCAAATCTAATTGTGTAGCCAACACTAATTGCTAAGAAAAAGTAAAAAATGCAGAAAAGAGAAAAGAAGACAACTTTATTAATTCTAGGATGGAGTTTACAATGAGATTACAAGAGTATTTATAGGACAGATAGCCAACCCTAACCTTAACCCTAATACAATGACAAATGAGACTTAAGGAAATCACAAAAGAGTTTACAATGAGAATTACAAATGGGTCTTAGTTAAATCTAGTAAATTTGGGCCTTTCCTCATGCTTCCTTGACAATTCTTCATTGCTTTGTGATGTGCACGGCTCTTCTACCAATTATTCTCTTGTCCAAAAAGGAAGTTGATGTGAGATCTTCATCTGCAAGTCTTCATATGTATATACACATCATTTTGGTCTTTGCTTTCTAGTTTTCTGACTGCATGTGGCTTAGTCGGCATATCTGTAAAAGTGACAAAATAATACCTAAGTAATATTTTATTTATGTAAAAAAGATAATATATAGGAGCATAAAATAAACACATTTTCATGTCCATCAAATACCCCCACAGTTATCTTTTACTCATCCGCGAGTAAAACAAGAAATTAAAAACTAAACTAGATAGGTCATATTTTCGTAGGAAACACGAATGCACTGAGCGTATGCAACAAGCCGTTAAACCTCTAGGTGTCCTTAGTAGGACGAGTGGTGTCTCATGAGGGTTTTCAGTGGATACTACCCACAAAATGCAATGTGCAATGATTCTAATGCAACTATATGAATGCAATGGGCTTATGCCAAATGAAAACAAAAAAATGAAACCACAACTTGTTTCAGGAAAGTGGTACAACAAATTAAATTAACAATATTTATTCAGTTGATTTTATTTTAGACAACTCAACTTGTCACAAATTTTCAATATAAATCAAGTTTTCAAATGTTAAATTCCAGTTTGGCCAGTTATTTCGGTCGATAACATAGTGCAACCATGAAATAAATTCTTAACTTTCTTGTCATAATTTGTGAAGTGGTATTCTAATTTCCTTGTGTATGGTTAGTCAAATCAATAAGGTCAAGAAGTATTTTGGCATCATCGCTCATTCTCCGTCTCTATAAAAATTTAAATTTACGATTAATTACATACACCTAACTAAAAATACCAAGGTATACCACCTATACAATGCCTTGCGGACTGACAGAGAGTTGGGACAGAGCTTGATGGACTGTGTAGACCGACGCTGACTTTGGCAACAACATGTTGGTAATCCTTAGGTGTCCAACTCATAAAATGAGACCAATATATTCCGAGGCTGACTATGTCAACAAAATGTCAGATAGAGCTTGGCGGGTTTGCACACCAACGCTAGATATACAAATAATGTTGGATACCCATGGATTGCTATTATTATTATTATTGAAAATATAAGAACAAGAGAGTTACACGAATTAAGCTTAACACAACTTAGTTTTAAAGATTCGAAAAGCCAATATAAGTATTTTAAGTCCTCCACTCATTAAACAAAGACTACAATTTAGAACAAACTTCATGGCCATCACCTAAGAATCTCCTTATGTACCAGTTACACTACTATCCCTCAAAATTCAACTTTTCACTATATTTCTTGTTCGATCTTAGTTGAGAAAAAAAAATACTATCAACTGACTAACAATTGTTAATTTATTTTATTGTATCAATCAAAAATGAGTCATGTTTCAAAAAAAAATGGCATGTTACTATGATCTAAAATGCATGATGATCCTATTTAAATGGCTAAAAATGAAAAGAAAGGAAAATAAAGAAAAATGAAAATGAATGAAATGCAGACCCCCCCACACTAGATCTAAACAGTGTCCACACTGTAAACGTTTCCTAAATTTGAAAGATCGAACCCAAAGATGGATTAAATGCAATATGATTTGTAAAATAAAATGCAATTTAACTATATATAAGAATAGACCATATGTACAATGATATATGTGTTTGCGATGCATACGATGCAAAGAATGCCACCAACTTTTCCCCCCACCCTTAGTTCTAGCCCGATGAATCCCATTCGCACTATATCTAGGCATATTTTCTAATATGCAAAGGGTTTTAAAAATCATCTCAACTTTATACCTTGATTTGTAGTCCAGTAGATAAATGTCCAGGATCATCCTAACATGGAGTTTTTCAACCAAGCCAGCATTCCAAAAATAATTCATGTGTTCAACAAATTTATCAGTGTAATTGTTCAAAAATTTGTGACCGTATATAAACTCAGTTGCAATCATGAAATTTAAATTCTGAGTGTTATTCAAGACTATATGATCACATTTCTTAATTTCCTCAGTTGAAAATGTATTTTCGACACTGATAAATTCTAGTTCGTTTGAAACCTCAAAATCGAAATTTTCGGACTTGGATCGGTGGCTTAATTCTATTTCATCCTCATTTGGCAACTCATCCTCATACAATCCAAAAAATTCATTTTCATCAAAATCCTTCTCCAAATTTGAATTGAAAAATTCAACATTTTCATTTTGTTCAATTTCAAAAATTTCATGTTTCTCGCAGCCTAAAAGAGAAAGATCAAAATCCAAGCTTAAATCTTTTTCTTGGAAAGAGTTGAAGTCCAAATCATTTAGTGAATTGTGAACAACTTCATTTAGATCGTTATTTTCAACTTCCAAAATTGTATTCTGAAAATTTTCACTATCAATAAAGAATGGATTATTTTCTGATTCATCGCTTATTTGAATTTGATTTTATTGCTCTCGTTGTTCTTTCAAAGATGTCATTAAACAAAGAAGTTCATCCGTCTTTTTATTTAGCCCTTCTTCCCTCTCTCTAAGAATGTTAAGATGATATTCTTCAGAATCGTTGATTTGAGAGCTCTCGTTTTGGATTTCTTGATTCTCAAAATTATAGTCCACATCAATTTCAAAATCAATATTATTTCCAATAGGGGAGTTGTTTGAATTTTCAAAAAAATGACAATGATATTGGAAATCACTTTGATTATATAAATTATGTTTGTAACCAAAACTATTAAAATTCAAGGGAAAATTGCAATTTTGGTTATTTCCAAGATGTTGGTATGGGCTATAACTTAAAAAAAATTGGTTTACCACCCCATATTGATGTTGATCAAAGCTATATTGGGATTCAAAGCTGTTTTGATGAGGATGTGGCTCATAGTCAAAATTATTGAAATTTGAATTGAAGTCACAATTTCGATCATTTCTATGATTTTGAAAATGTTGGTCAGTTGATTTTTTTTGAAAATTGTTGACATTGGACTCACGAAATTTTGGAAAGTTTTGCTTCATGAGTTGTAATTCATAGTCATACTCATCAAGAGGACGTCTTCTCCGATTATTATCCCACATTTCTCTCAATGATTTTTTTGAATCAGACATTTTAAAGAAGTCACGGCAAGAAAGAAATTATTCTCACTTCAAAATAGTATAAAACACTAAGCTGTGCTCTATTAATTAACTTTCTCAATTAGAAGGGGGAAGAGGGTCTTATGGCCATTCACGTATAGTTTAAATACTAAGGGATACAACCAACGTTTTACGGGTAGTATGCAACCTCTTTTGCTAATAGTTCAATAAATTGAACTACTATATATCCGTGATCCAATTATACGAGACAGTTAACTTCATAAAACACCACTTTTCAGTTATGTTATTTTGCAAATCAAATCAAGCTTTATAATTGAAAAACGAAGAGAGTGAAGATTTTAGTTATGAAAATTCGTTTCTCACAGACAGATTCAGAAATATCAGTCACAGAATAGTCATAGAATAATAACAGAAAATTAAAATATTGTACAAGCAATTTGCTGCCCCTGTAGAAGATTTTTACAAGCAATTTCTGTATTTTTCAAAGCAGCAGAGCACTTGTAGAGTAAAAGAAATTTTACAGTGTAGCATGGCTGCCGTCCAGAGAAATTGAGCACTATCAATTATTGAAATCCCACTGTATGCAATTCGCTTGACCTCTGAAATCTTGTTTGATTGCTTTGCTGTATTTATTTTGGTCTTTGAATTTTTGAAACTCCTCTCTCTCTCTCTCTCTTTTTTGAAGAAACAAAAATTAAAACAAAACAAAAGGGAAAAACAAAGACACACAAAAGAAAAAGAAAAAAACTAAGCACTCAAAGAGTTAAGATGATAATAATAACACAAATCAAAACAAATGACTCCATTAAAGCTAACAACACTGGCAAAAAAAAAAAAAAAAACAACAGACTCGGATAGTCTACAAAGAGAACCAAACCCGCTTGATCAAACAAGGTAAAAAGCTAATCAAGTGTTAAAAAATTAAAACACATGGCCTCCTACGTCTCACGTTATATATTCCAGGAAATAAATGAGTCACGCCCCCCAAAAACAAATCACGCAACAAATAACGCACAAAATCAATTCAGAGATTTTTTTCTTTTGGATGAGATCCTTCTCTGATTCTCCAATCTTTCTCTTTTTTTTTCGAACCCAATTAGGCTTGGGTTTTCGCTGATTGATGTTTTTATTTGGATTCCGATCTGAAGCAGATGTTTTGATGGGTGGAAGGTGCGGATTGGTTTCGCGATAGTGTGGTGGTGATGAACTTGTTGACTACGATGACAAGGGGGGTGATTTCCTACGGTTTGAACTTTGTGGTAGGAGATGTTGTAGCGTTGTTTGAACGTGGTAGGAGGCTTTCGGGTGGATGGCTTGCGATGATCAGTATGGATGCGGTTGTGACGCAGTAGGGGGTGGAGCGGTGATTAGTATGGAGTTCGGGTGGTCTTTGAATAGAGTTTTTTTTTTGATGGATTTCTGGTTTCGTGAGGTGGATCTGTTTTGCAGCGTGGGCTTAGCTTTGATGGTTTGTGATCAGGTGGATGGTTAGTCCTGTTTGAAGATGAGGTTCAAGAGGATGATTTACTGTGGGATAGGAGTTGGTTATTCATGAAGGGGATTTACATGACTGTGTGGTTGCTGGAGAAGGGGTTTGGCTTGTGATCGTGGCTACAGATGACTTGGAATTTGCGGTGGGATGGCAAAAAAAATTCACAGCAAGAAAATATAGAAGTTGGGGAGTTTGTAATGGAAGAAATTGTTGATGGTTGATGATAAGGAGATAGATGGAAACCAGATGAAGTCGAGGGCTTTGTAAAGAGAGAGAAAAATATGGAAAGAAATAAAGAAAAATAAGATTTTTTTTTTGTTAAATAAAGAAGACGTAAAATGGGAAGAAAGTTGAAAGATGGAAAGAAATAAGGGAAGACTAGAAGTTTTTTTTCTTTGTTTTGATTATTGATGTAAGAGAATGAAAACCAGTGTATTAACAATTGGAAAGAAGTAAAAGGAAAGAAGGAATATATGGAGAGGGGGAAATGTAAAAATGGAAAGAAATAAAATAAGAAAAATCAAGAAATTTGGCAATTTTTTTAGAAGATTATCGTATCTATTAACAATACGACATCTAACTAATCAAGAATTTTCTATATATACAAGAAAATAAAAGGAAAAAAATAAAATAAAAACTAACACGAATCGGAAATTAAATAAATAATAAAATTTAATGTTACCTCCCCGGCAACGGCGCCAAAAACTTGATCGTCGCTTTCCTAAGAACTAGAAAAGCGTGAATTTTAAATTAAATTAATGCAAGCACACAGATCATGTAATATGCAGGTCGAATCACAGGGAGACAAATTAAATCAAATTATTTAGTGGGCGAGTTAGGCAAAGCTTGGAGTTGGGTTGAAAAACAATAAAAATTGAAACTTTAATTTGATTTATAACAAATCTAATTGAACCGACGATCAAATCACAATTTTCAATAAAAAAGAAAATAAAACTATGAATCAGATCTTTATCTAATCAAATCCAATTTGATCTAGGAAAGCAATAAAAAGAAGAAATTAAAATTGCAAGGTAAAATAACTAACAGAAAATAAATTAGGATTACTGCTGAATCTAATCTGATGGTAAATCACTAATGAAAATAAATGAAAAATACAAATAGTGTTCTATCTAATCTAATTGTGTAGCCAATACTAATTGCTAAGAAAATGTAAAAAATGCAGAAAAGAAGAAACTTTATTAATTCCAGGATGAAGTTTACAATGAGATTACAAGGGTATTAATAGGATAGATAGCCAACCCTAACCCTAACCCTAATACAATGACAAATGGGCCTTAAGGAAATCACAAAAGAGTTTACAATGAGAATTACAAACAGGCCTTAGTTAAATCTAGTAAATTTGGGCCTTTCCTCTTGCTTCCTTGACAATTCATCATTGTTTTGTGATGTGCATGGATCTTCTACCAATTATTCCCTTGTCCAAAAAGTAAGTTGATGTGAGATCTTTGTAACATCCCATATTTTATGTATATTTAATTCTCAATTGAAAATGAATTAAATGGGATAATTTTTGATAAAAATCAAGTTTTGTTAATTTTCAATTGATGGTGATTGTTTGAATTGAGTATAAATAGATTTTTAAAATTTAGTTTATACTTAGAATTGTGGAAATTTGAAAATTTATATTTTATTTATTTAATAAATTTGAGTTGTTTAGTTTATAATGGAAATTCAAATTTAATTTGAAATGGAGAATTCTAAATTGGGTAATAATAACTGAAAGTCAAACCTAAATTCAAATAATCAAATTTAGATTTAAAAATGTGTGAAATTATTTATAAAATTTGTTAAGTCATAATTGGATTAAATGGAAATTTATGAATATTTCAATTTGAATTAAAACAGTTATAAATATTTGAATATTTTATTTATTTATTTAACTTTGAAATTTAACCATTTCAACAACTGTCTCGAAATCCAATGAAACCAGTTCCATCGTATTCGAAACGGTGAGTTTTTGTTGAGTTCCAAATTTCGTTGTAATAGGACTTGTCGTTTGGCCGTACAGGAGAAAACGTTAATGGAATCAATGAAATATGATAATTGTTGTTTCTCTTATTAAAATTAGCCCATGAATATAAATTTCTTACTAACCCCATCAGCCCATTCATTATACGTATAATTCTTCCATCAGAAAATTTTTCTTTAATGGCAGAACCAATATTTACAAACCTAGTTCAAATAAAATTTCAACTTCAAAAATCAAATCTCCTCAAAACCCATTGAATTATATATCAAATCGAAGCTCTCAACTGGTAGAACACAGATCTACGGTTTGTTGTCGCATGTAGTATGTCGTTTGGTCAGAAATCGATGGTCAAACTTGCAGTTTTGAAACCCTAAGGTGTAATTTTGGTGGTTTTCGATTCTGGGCTTAATCAAAGAATCGGGGATATGGGTTTTGAAGAGATGGTTGATACGAGTGTAACGGCGGTATTCGTGTGATTTATTGCTAAGTATAGTGCCGAGAATCTAGGTTTTTAGGGTTGGTTTCTTCGTTTGGTGCTGACAACGGCGGAGGCAGCGTGGATGACCGGAAATGGCAACTTTGGCACGGGTAGAAGGGGCTCGGCATGAGCTTCGATTTGGTGGTGGTTGCAGGTCTTGAAATGGCCGAAGTCAAGAGCAATTGGCGGTCAAAGGTGGCGCATGGAATGGGTTTCACGATGGGTACTGTAGCAGAATGGTTCGGGAGCGGGAAGAATGTGAAGAAGACCTGCTGACGTGGCAGTGAATTAGTGGGTGAGAAATTATTTAATTAATTTATATATATTCGAGATTCAATTGGTAAAATGCTTATAACTTTTGCGTTTTAACTCGGATTTGAGAACGGTTTGTTGCGTTGGGATCGTGGCGGGATTGCGGACGTTTGAAACTAGTTTCGCTGCATTTCGAGATGGTGTAATTTCAGGCTTTGGTTGGACGTTCAATCCACTAAGGACCCAAAGGTGAGTGATTTTCTCACTTACGAAATATTGAATTATTCCCATGTTTATCGAATTAAATTGTGAAATAAGTTTGGTTGCATGGTTGTGTTGATTTGGTGAATGGTTGCTTAAACTTAACATGCAATGAAAATCGATAGTTAGTTATTTAAATTTCTATTAGAAAATCTCTACACTTTAGATTAGTGAAATGATTTAACATTTACCATGAAATAAAGTGTTGTGTGATGGATTCCTTGGTTGATTGAATTACTGAATGTATACTGCTTGAAAATGTTCCTTTATTCAGTAGATGGATGTTGTATGTGCATGTGATGATGAATCCCATTCCTTTCACCCTGGATGACGGGCATCAAATAAACCTGGGATTTATCGATATAATAAATTAAGAACACAGAGTGAAATGATAAATCTCTATGACCCTGATTTGGATTGAAATGATAGATCCATCCCTATATATCGAAGAATTAAAATAAAATCACTTCGCCACAGGGTAGCAAATTATATACAGACATCGGTTGGTTAAATAATTTTAAATATTGAAATGTTATCTGGTAGGAAATTCATTTAAAATTTTGTGCCGATACTCGATAAATCTATTTTTCCTTAAAGATCTGAACTTTCAATGTTTATTAAAATGGTTAACGAAATTTTGCCAAAACAAATTGGGAATTCGTAAATTGAGATTTGAATTTGATTTGGGAATTGTTCAAATTAAGGGAGTGGATTTTAATGTAATAAATTCTTATGGAATTTAATTTTGGAATAAGGGAAGTCGAGGTATTCTGAGTCGCTTTAACTCAGTTTTTGAATATAGATTTGAATTCTTGAAAACGAACAGTTGTTTTTGAACGATGTTGAAAATGAGATATGAAATTTATGAACTCCATTGAGGCTGGAGTTAGACTCAAGTATTGAAGTTCGGAAGAAAGGAACGATTTTAGTTAAAGAATTTTATTATATATATTTACACTGTTTGATTTAAAATAACTATTTCTTTTCTTAAAATTTATTTATTTGAAACTTTCCTATAAAACTATTTTATTACAACTAAAATTTTTCTTTATATTTTATTTCTTTAAAAGAGTAAAACTTTTAAATTACGTATATACATAGTGTTTTAAATTATCTTATTTATTCTAGCTATTATATTCTATATATATACATTTTATATAAAGATTTTTATTTATAAGCATCTATTTTTTTTAAGTTGTATTAAATGATCGTAATTTTCTTTCGAATGGAAAGTGTTTGGATCTAAGCCGTTGTTCAAATGAAGTTAAGATAAAGATTTTATCCTTTTTGAATATGAATCGATTTCTAAACCGACCTTTAATATGGAAATATGAATTTTCCTATTATAATATAAATTTATCTCCTGAAGGATTTAAATGAGCTATGAATATATATATCCTATTTGGATAGGAATGGGTTTCGAACATAAATCTATTTGAGATAAGAAAATCTCGGATATGAAATATATTCTATTTGAAGATAAGTCGATTTCGAAATATTATATGATTATATTATATAATATGGAAATATATTTTAGTTTAGGATATAATCGGTTTTGAAATGATGGGATTTTGATATGAAATTGTATTCTATCGAATATAAATTGGGTTCGAACAAAATATGATATTTTGGGTATACGAAAACGAACCGTTGAGAAATTTAAAAGAAACAACCGACATAGAAAATGTAAGCGTTGGTTGTCAAAGAGACCGGAGTCGACATGAGGCATACTCTCTATCAGTGTCGATACCACTTTGACAACTATGAACGTTATGACGTATCCAGGATGAGTATGATGACTTGGAGGCGATTATTGAATCGAAGAAGATGAACGATGACGAAATAGCCCTGATCTTCGGGTCAGAATTGAAATGACTAAAACAAGAGCTATACCGTGACTAATTGAGGTAGCATCTTTGATCGGACACACTTTTTCGATACTATTTCTATGACTATGATGATGATGATTTGGGCCCATTTATGACTTTGGGAGTGTGTTCCGAGGTGGGCGATAGTTGCTGCTATGCGTTACCACCGGTCCGAGAGTGCAATTGGTAGAATCTTACCCTGGGAATTGCCTCGAGTGCCTTGTCATATTTATCCTTATCGAGCCCCTACGATTTTGATTTATATCGTACCTATGGAGTGCCCTCTGATGCCATCCGTGTTAGGTTGGGTTTACGGTACTGTATAGACTATGGTATTATAAATGGTGTATGGGTAAAAATGTAATCCCGCTTACGCTATTTTCAGTATTTATACTTTACTGAGTAGACACTATCATAATAGCGTATTATACTATCTATGTATTAGTTTAACGGATCCTTGAGAGATGGAAAAATCCCGTAACATCTCTTGAGTTACTGTACCCATGACACTGATGTTATCTCGTATTTTAGTTTGACTAATATGAGAATGATTTAGTACTGATCCGAGTGTTTGTTGTGTTTTCTTTTATGCAATACGCTCGGGTCAACAGATGTTGCAGTTAGCGAAGATTTCAAATAGCTTAGAGGATGAAGACGAAGATTTGGTATACATCTACTATATATAATTATTTCCGCTGCATTTTATTTCCGCTGTGCTCTGCAGAGATCTATAGATGTAACTCTGATAATCATTGTATGATATAGAAAAATGTATATAGATCAACTGTTTTAAACCGTTAGCTATTATTATATGTTGTCCTTTCGCTGTGAGAACTCTGTTATTGTTTTCTTTTATTTCTTCTTTTTCTTCTTATCCCAATAACGGCCTATATTTGTGATTTGTTTGGGTCGATATGTGTGGTTTATTGTCGTTTTGAACGGTCAAAAAATGTGGGTCGTTACATTTGGTATCAGAGCGCCGGTAAGCGATAACCTTGGCTCTGTTTGGGAATTAACTCATTAGAGATGGGGTCCCTAGAATGAGTTTGAGTGATATGAGAGAGCGTACTTGTATTTTGATATAAATTGGTTTTATATTGTGTTGATTTGTTCTTTTGAATATTTATGGATTCTGGTCGATATATGGGACGCCATAGAATCGATAGGAATTTCTAAGTAATCGCACAGAATGATCGACATAATATGGTTTTCGATTATACTTTAAAATATATCAAATATATATTATTGGTTCAAGTAGGTATGTATTCGTTTTAATAGGTGGTAATGTTAAGTTATCACCTATTTTGGTTGATTAGATAATAAATCTAACAAGGAAAATTTAATGAATTTAGAATATATTTGAAATGAAATACCTGTAGGTATAACTGGGCGTAAAAGGTTTGAGACTGAAATAGAAATGAACTTGAAACTTGATCCTGGGGTACTTTTGATATAGTTTTGTCAAATTTTGAAATAATATCGTATTATAAGTATTTTCGAAAGGAATCATTTAAAGGATTTTGAAAGGAATTGGCGTGTAATCCCTTCTCGGACATTAGAATTAACTTCGGTAATGAGTGCATGCATTATCGACGTTTATTCTGAAGCATCTGTGTGGGGGCGACCACTCAGTATTTTCATATCCAATTTGACAAGGGATTTTGGATTTAAATTCCATATAGTATAAAATCAATATAAAAAGTATTAGTATATATTATTTAAAGTTGAGTTTAAATTAAAGAAAAAATCGAGGTTCTTATGTTCTTTGGTAATTACGAATTCGGATTTAATATTTTATGGAATTTTTTTCTATAAAAATTTAAACTTATGTTATTTTAGACTTGATTTTTAACCTGAAATTAAGGTATTAAGTTCATCTTAGCTAATAATATGGGTTTAGTATTAAGGTAACTCTTTTTATTAGAAATCTTGATTTAAAAAACAGGAAATGAAATTAAGTATTAGGGAAAGCGAAATGGTCATTGGAATAGTTAAGCATGAGTAATAATAGAATTTAAGAACCAAATTCAGTCGATGTAAGTGATCGATAAGTTGAAAATTGACCAAGAAATGAAATCCAATTAAGTAAAATAAGTTGGGAAATTAGTGGTGCAAATAAAATTGGCGTAACTTACGACTTGGCTAATTAATTAGGATGCTAACATAGTCAAGTTAAATAAAGTTAAATTAGGAAATTGAAAAAGGTTTGAGAGCTGAGTATAAACCTTGAATTATAAACATCCGTTTATTTAAAATCCTGATTGGTAAGTCAAGCAACTAAATTTAGCTAAAGGAATAAGATTTAGTTAAAATGAAATGTATATGGAAACTTATATCACTCGAAACCTGAAATTTGAAATCTAGAATGAAGGTTTGCTAAAGGAATTTATATACGATAATGATTAAGGTTAATCTTGGTTAACGGATTCTGAATTTTATTAAATAAAGCGAGGCAATAGATAAACAGAAAGTTGAAGTCGGTCTAATTGGTTATTGAATCGGTGTAGGAAATAAGGATAAAAGACAATTGAGTCATGGGCCGAAGGAAATGAAATCAACTTAGAGAAATAAAATAAGTCGATCTAGAATCGATATAGCAAATTTGGTGGACTAAGCGAAGAATGAAATAGCTGGGAATTTGAAATATAGAATGAGCTATAAGAAAGAAAACCCAAAGACAAATTTATAGAATTAGAATACTGAAAGAATTGGGAACTAAATGGATTTAATTAAGTCGGACAAATTAGTATAAACAGAACTAAATTCAAGGAAATGGAAATTTTCCAAATGGAAATTGATTTAACTTTGATAGAGATGAACAAGCAATTGAAATACGAAATGAAACTAAAAGTTAGTCGAGGAAAGTGAGTTGACTCGATAAAAGTTAACCTAAAGGAATTGCATAAAGATTGATTTAAAATTTAATACTTAGGAAAGAACGAGTCTCGAAATATGGTATATTGATTCATAATAATGAATTCAAAAGATTTATTTTAATTGAGTCGGTTAGGAACGTTAAATGAATTCAAGTTATTTCGAGATGTAATACTTGAAAAGAAACGAGAAATAAATAGAAATATATTGGAATGAAGTTCAATATAATATGGGTGAATGAATAAGAAAATAACGAATGAAAGAAAAATTGACCAAGGTTAATGAATCGATGATTTAATATGATCGAATAAAATTCGGAAAGAAAAATGAATTCGAGTTTGACTAAAATTGTCATTTAAAATAAAATGGGAAATGAATAGAAATATTCGGAAATTTAGTAAGGAATACAATGCGAATCCATTTCTCGAGTAAAGTAGTGATGATAAAGTGTAGTCATAATGAATTCACAAATTTTCTTTCCTGAAAGTTTGAAGTCCAACTTAAATAAATCGACATGTATGCGAAAAGCTGAACTATTTGATAATCTGAAATGAAAACGACCATAACTTTTGATGAACTGATCAGAATGCGACAATTCCGGACTTTTCGGAAACCTTAGGAACTGAGCTAAAACTTTCATTTATAAAGCCATATCAATTTCCTATGTTTACTAAGCTGAAATGCAAGTTTTAGTCGTAGTTGTATGCGCAGGAAGTAAAAAACTGAACTGAAAATCAATATTGTTTTGGTCATAACTTCCTAACGGAGCATCGGATTTCGACGTGCGAGTACAATTCGGAAAGCCCAGGATCTGAACTAAAACTTACCTTGTATTACTTTGTAAAATTCTGAGATTTAAAGGGCAAAAACTGGGTTGAACAACTCAGACCTGCATTTTTCAGCGTATGGGCTAAGGTGTTCGCCTTCGCTAAGATAGTCATAACTTTTGAACGAATTGTCGGAATTAAACGAATCCGGATAATTCGGAAAGCCTAAAACAAATGCTACAACTTTTTCCTAGTGCCTTTTGGTCCAATTCCATCATTTATAGGGTAATAATCGATGGTTTGTTTGCTGGCCTGTCGCTGACATTTTTGGTTTTATAGTTGAAATGTTCGATATATGTTGTGTAAGTTGTAAGCATTTGCTATGTATTGTTAATATGTCGGATTCTTATGCCTATGTGAGTATGTAGCAAGTGTAGGGAAGTCGCACTACGCTTTGGGGCTCACTTGCGCTAAATACTAAGTGCTAAGGTAAGTAAAAATGCAAATAAACGCTAAAGGAAGGTACGTATTTGTGTTACAAGATTTTGGTGGTTTTATATTTTGTTTTCCCCATTTTCGGGATGCCTCATCATGTGATGAGATGAATATTTGGATTTATATATGTATTGCGATTTTTCCGGACCTCTCCATACAAAGAAGATGCTGCCGAAATTTTCCGTGGTTTCAGAGGTTACAATATTTTATGATATTTTTCCAACTATAACTTATTTTACAAATGTTATTTTATAAGTATGGATATGAAAGTATGATTTGTTTAATACCTTATCTCGTTCTCTTTTCGAGGACGAAAAGATTTTAGGAGGGGGAGAATGTAACATCCCATATTTTATGTATATTTAATTTTCAATTGAAAATGAATTAAATGGGATAATATTTGATAAAAATCAAGTTTTGTTAATTTTCAACTGATGGTGATTGTTTGAATTGAGTATAAATAGATTTTTTTTAAATTAAATTTATACTTAGAATTGTGGAAATTTGAAAATTTATATTTTATTTATTTAATAAATTTGAGTTGTTTAGTTTATAATGGAAATTCAAATTTAATTTGAAATGGAGAATTCTAAGTTAGGTAATAATAACTGAAAGTCAAACCTAAATTCAAATAATCAAATTTAGATTTTGAAATGTGTGAAATTATTTATAAAATTTGTTAAGTCATAATTGGATTAAATGGAAATTTATAAATATTTCAATTTGAATTAAAACAGTTATGAATATTTGAATATTTTTATTTATTTATTTAACTTTGGAATTTAACCATTTCATCAACTGTCTCGGAATCCAATGAAACCAATTTCATCGGATTCGAAACGGTGAGTTTTTGTTGAGTTCCAAATTTCGTTGTAATTGGACTTGTCGTTTGGCCGTACAAGAGAAAATGCGAATGGAATCAATGGAATATGATAATTGTTGTTTCTCTTATTAAACTTAGCCCATGAATATAAATTTCTTACTAAACCCATCAGCCCATTCATTATACGTATAATTCTTCCATCAGAAAATTTTTCTCTAATGGCCGAACCAATATTTACACACCCTAGTTCAAATAAAATTTCAACTTCAAAAATCAAATCTCCTCAAAACCCATCGAATTATATATCAAATCGAAGCTCTCAACTGGTAGAACCCGGATCTACGGTTTGTTGTCTCATGCAGTACGTCGTTTGTTCAGAAATTGATGGTCAAACTTGCAGTTTTGCAACCCTAAGGTGTAATTTTGGGGGTTTTCGATTCTGGGCTTAATCAGAGAATCGGGGATATGGGTTTCGAAGAGAAGGTTGATGCGAGTGTAACGGCGGTATTTGTGTGATTTATTGCTGAGTATAGCGCCGGGAATCTGGGTTTTGAGGGTTGGTTTCTTCGTTTGGTGCTGACGTCGCCGGAGGCAGCGTGGATGACCGGAGATGGCAACTTTGGCACGGGTAGAAGCGGCTCGGCATGAGCTTCGATTTGGTGGTGGTTGCAGGTCTTGAAATGGTCGTAGTCAAGAGCAATTGGCGGTCAAAGGTGGCGCATGGAATGGGTTTCACGATGGGTACTGTAGATGAATGGTTCGGGAGCGGGAAGAACGTGAAGAAAGCCTGCTGACGTGGCAGTGAATTAGTGGGTGAGAAATTATTTAATTAATTTATATATATTCGAGATTCAATTGGTAAAATGCTTATAACTTTTGCGTTTTAACTCGGATTTGAGTAGGGTTTGTTGCGTTGGGATCTTGGCAAGATTGCGGACATTTTGGCACTGGTTTCGCTGCATTTTGAGATGGTGTAATTTCGGGCTTTGGTTGGACGTTCAATCCACTAAGGACCCAAAGGTGAGTGATTTTATCACTTACGAAATATTGAATTATTCCCATGTTTATCGAATTAAATTGTGAAATAAGTTTGGTTGCATGGTTGTGTTGATTTGGTGAATGGTTGCTTAAACTTGACATGCAATGAAAATCTATAGTTAGTTATTTAAATTTAATTTAAATTTCTATTAGAAAATCTCTACACTTTAGATTAGTGAAATGATTTAACATTTACCATGAAATAAAGTGTTGTGTGATGGATGCCTTGGTTGATTGAATTACTGAATGTATACTGCTTGAAAATGTTCCTTTATTCAGTAGATGAATGTTGTATGTGCATGTGATGATGAATCCCATTCCTTTCACCCTGGATGTTACGGGCATCAAATAAACCTGGGATTTATCGATATAATAAATTAAGAACACAGAGTGAAATGATAAATCTCTATGACCCCGATTTGGATTGAAATGATAGATCCATCCCTGAATATCGAAGAATTAAAGGAAATCACTTGGCCACAGGGTAGCAAATTATATACAGACATCGGTTGGTTAAATAATTTTAAATATTGAAATGTTATCTGGTAGGAAATTCATTTAAATTTTTGTGCCGATACTCGATAAATCTATTTTTCCTTAAAGATCTGAACTTTCAATGTCTATTGAAATGGTTAAGGAACTTTTTCCAAAACAAATTGGGAATTTGTAAATTGAGATTTGAATTTAATTTGGGAATTGTTCAAATTAAGGGAGTGGATTTTAATGTAATAAATTTTTATGGAATTTAATTTTGGAATAAGTGAAGTCGAGGTATTCTGACTAGTTTTAACTCAGTTTTTGAATATAGATTTGAATTCTTGAAATCGAACGGTTGTTTTTGAACGATGTTGAAAATGAGATATGAAATTTACGAACTCCATTGAGGCTGGAGTTTGATTTAAGTATTGAAGTTCGGAAGAAAGGAACGATTTTAGTTAAAGAATTTTATTATATATATTTACGCTGTTTGATTTAAAATAACTATTTCTTTTCTTAAAATTTATTTATTTAAAACTTTACTATAAAACTATTTTATTACAACTAAAATTTTTCTTTATATTTTATTTCTTTGAAATAGTAAAACTTTTAAATTACATATATACATAGTGTTTTAAATTATCTTATTTATTCTAGCTATTATATTCTATATATATACATTTTATATAAAGATTTTTATTTATAAGCATCTATTTTTTTTCAAGTTGTATTAAATGATCGTAATTTCTTCCGAATGGAAAGTGTTTGGATCTAAGGCGTTGTTCAAATGGAGTTAAGGTAAAGATTATATCCTTTTTGAATATGAATCGATTTATAAACCAACCTTTAATATGGAAATATGAATTTTCCTATTAGAATGTAAATTTATCTCCTGAAGGATTTAAATGAGCTATGAATATATATATATATATATCCTATTTGGATAGGAATGGGTTTCGAACATAAATCTATTTGAGATAAGAAAATCTTGGATATGAAATATATTCTATTTGAAGATAAGTCGATTTTGAAATATTATATGATTATATTATATGATATGGAAATATATTCTAGTTTAGGATATAATCGGTTTTGAAATGATGGGATTTTGATATGAAATTTTATTATATCGAATATAAATTGGGTTCGAACAAAATATGATATTTTGTGTATATGAGAAGAACCTTTGAGAAATTTAAAAGAACCAACCGATGTAGAAAACGTAAGCGCTGGTTGTCAAAGAGACCGGAATCGACAAGAGGCATACTCTCTTTCAGTGTCTATACCACTTTGACGACTATGAACGTTATGACGTATCCAGAATGAGTATGATGACTTAGAGGCGATTATTGAATCGAAGAAGATGAACGATGACGAAATAGCCTTGACCTTCGGGTCAGAATTGAAATGACTAAAACAGGAGCTATACGTGACTAATTGAGGTAGCACCTTTGATCGGACACACTTCTTCGATACTATTTCAATGACTATAATGATGATGATTTGGGCCCATTTATGACTTTGGGACTGTGTTCCGAGGTGGGCGGTAGTTGCTGCTATGCGTTACCACCGGTCCGGGAGTGCAATTGGTAGAATCTTACCCTGGGAATTGCCTCGAGTGCCTTGTCATATTTATCCTTATCGAACCCCTATGATTTTGATTTATATCATACCTATGGAGTGATCCGTGTTAGGTTGGGTTTACAATACTGTATAGACTACGGTATTATAAACGGTGTGAGGGTGAAAATGTAATCCCGCTTACGCTATTTTCAGTATTTATACTTTACTGAGTAGACACTATCATAATAGCATATTATACTAACTATGTATTAGTTTAACGGATCCTTGAGAGATGGAAAAATCCCATAACATCTCTTGAGTTACTGTACCCATGACATTGATGTTATCTCATATTTTAATTTGACTAATGTGAGAATGATTTAGTGCTGATCCGAGTGTTTGTTGTGTTTTCTTTTATGCAATACGCTCGGGTCAATAGATGTTGCAGTTAGCGAAGATTTCAAATAGCTTGGAGGATGAAGACGAAGATTTGGTATACATCTACTATATATAAGTATTTCCGCTACATTTTATTTTCGCTGTGCTCTGCAGAGATCTATAGATGTAACTCTGATAATCGTTGTATGATATAGACAAATGTATATAGTTCAACTATTTTAAACTGTTAGTTATTATTGTATGTTTCCTTCCACTGTGAGAACTCTGTTATTGTTTTCTTTTCTTTCTTCTTTTTCTTCTTATCCCAATAACTGCCTACATTTGTGATTTGTTTGGGTCGACATGTGTGGTTTATTGTTGATTTGAACGGTCAAAAAATGTGGGTCGTTACAATCTTCATCTGCATGTCTTCATATGTATATACACATCATTTTGGTCTTTACTTTCTAGTTTTCTGACTGCATGTGGCTTAGTTGGCATTCTGTAAAAGCGACAAAATAATACCCAAGTAATATTTTATTTATATACAAAAGATAAGATAAAGGAGCATAATATAAACAAATTTTCATGTCAATCACTAAGTATACATCAATGTCATTTCCTGGCTACTTTGGTCCAAGGATCAACAATGTTAACATAATATTATCTTTCTACATGCACAAAATAGGTTTAAGATTGTAGGTCACGAGCATCACAGGCCAACAACTATATTTGGAACTCAGCATAGAAAACGGATTGAAACCGTCTGTTGCAAGGCCAAGCCTGAGATTGCGAGGATCTGTAGAAAATGATTTATATTTCTCATCCACTATATTCCAAGTAGTAGAATCTACAGGATGACGCATTTTTTCATCGGTGCTTCTATTATTGAAATGCCACCTTAAATCTTCCGCCATTGTTTTGGATCTAAACATTCTTGTAAACCTCAGAATTATTGGAAAATAACGCAACACTTTAGCAGAAATACCATGCATAATCTCCTTTGTCCACTAATTTACCTTCCACCTTGAAAATCAACATTTTGGACAATTATTCAAATCATTATATTCATTCCTAAAAAGGCCACAATCGTTTTGACATGCATGAATCTTCTCAAAGCCCATGTCAAATAGCTTAAGAATTTTTTTCAATTCATATAACGACTTGGGAAGTACTTTATTTTTTGGCAACGACATCTGTTGCACATTTAAAAGCTTATCGAAACCACTATCAGACAATCTGGTCTCACATTTAAATTATATAATGCGAAGATAGCAGATAACTTTTTTTGATCTAAGCAGCCAGGATACAATGGTGTCTCTACATCTTCCAAATTTTTGTGAAAATGAACCTCTCGTCTTTGTGCATCATCTTCATATTTATGATCATCAAAAAATGTATTATTAACAAAGTCTTCATCTTCATAGATGATGGCCTTAAGTAAATCATACGCATCACCCAACTTAGTTTTCTTCCTTTTATCTGTTCTCTCGCCGTGATTATACCACTCACTACTCATATACTTAGGATCCATTCGTCTTATAATCAAACGTTCAACAACAGCTTCTCCATGAAGACGAGAAAGATTTTTACAATCTAAACAAGGACACAAAATGTTTTCTACATTTCCCATATTCCTCTTTGCATCATTCACAAAATTCCAAGTTGCTTCCTCGTTGGCTTTAGTGGTTCTACGAACAAAAAGAAAAAAAGAACAATAACCATTTGTATTAAAATATGTTTCAAATTCAATATTATACTTGAGTATTATAATAATCACCTATTCAAACGTACCCAGTCTTTATCCATCAATTCTATGTGTAAGCAAACAAAAATCTAAAATTCAAAGAAACAATTAATTATTATGTACAAGCAAAGAAACCATTCTATTCTAGCGTGTAACAAATTATAATTGTATAAGCCAGAAAGACATAATTTCATTACCCTATACACTGAATTGTAAAAGCCAAAAAGACATGAAATTAATACCTTAAAAAATGATTATAGCGCTACTGATTCTTGAAGAATTATCAAGTTCTATTTCTGCCATTACTTCAAATATCCATGTCTACTTCTACCGATATTTCACACAAAAAAAGCCACATATATTGTACTGCCAATGGTAACCTCAATTAACTAGAAATTGTAGTAATCTCAATTTTACTAGTAATTGATATGCTAACATCCCTCCCTATCTCCACATCAAGATAAGAATAATTGAATTTCTTCTTTTCATCTATTTCATTATTAATCAAATATCCAAGCCCACTGATAACACCTAACCACCTTTTTCTCTCTGCGTTGCCTATCAGACTGCTGCATCGAGCATATGACAGAATCACCGAACCCTATAGTTGAGCTAAAAATCTTTAGGCCGAGCCCATACTGCTTCAGGCTATGACCAACTTTGAGTTTTATTTGCTGAATATTTTGTGCACCTCATCCTATATTTGCATATATTTATTTAAGTAATAATTGATGATCATTTGTATTAGTATATATTAGTATATATTTTTATGGACAGAAAAATAAGGTGATGGTCCATATATTGAAGATAAATCTGATGGATCATACAAAAAGTATCTGATCCACCATAATGAACATATTCAAACCACGGATCAAACACACTCGATTCGTCAATTAAAGTAATATTGTTCAATCTATGACGTATATTTTTTAACATGTTTTCTTACCTCGTTTCTCGACAAGATTAGCAACAAGCAAGATATTTTTTCTTACAGCCATCATAAATACAGTTAACGGTTCATGTAAGAAAAATTAGATTTGCATTTTATGGATTTGCGTTTTTTAAGAATATATTAATGCCGAAAGGTTATTCATTATCATGTACGTGGTCCAATCCAAAAATAATATGATTTATAGTATGTTAATAATTTCACGTCCGAGTAAAAACTTAAAGCACTACAACAAACAATTATATATAAATATTAGAAATGGTAGTTATTTCATTTTATTCTTCTTTAACCTTCACAATATTTGTTTTGTAAGTCTGTTTTGTAACAAAGTGTTATGTCACTTAACTTTGATTTACAGTTACACGACTTCTAAACTAAATTATTATATTTGGCATATTACATAAAATTATTCATAGCCTGAAGCATATTGACTTAATTTGTGTATAATATTATACATGTGCTCGCTCTTACTAATTTTGATTATCCTCTCTCTTATTATCGTTTTAATTGCCAAAATATCAATGGTTTAAAATCTATGAATGTATTTCAAATCAGTTCTACCAGCAATATTCTTTTAATAAAATGCTAAATTTAATGACATGAGTTAAGTTTTCTTTTAGCAAAAATTAAGTTGTGCAAGATCAGTTTTTACCACCATCAATATTATGTTTGTTTTAGCAAAATTAAGTTTGAGTTTTGCTTTATTTTAATGGTGGAACCCATTGTGTTTGAAATTCTGATTTGCACAAAGTAATGTTGGTACACAAAGCGATGAAGGATTTTCATTTATGATCCAAAAATCTAAGTACCATAAACTGGCTCATTTATCCAACATGCATTTTAACATATACATTGCAAGCATAATTGTTTCTTCCTACCTTCAGATTCCCAATACAACCTTATTACAATAACACTAACAACAGAAGGAGCAGAACAAATCATTATGCTAATTGAAGGAAATGCATTCACAATTTGTAAACTGTTTCATCAATGTTTGGACTGTTTCCATTATCATCAATGTTTGGACTGCTTCCCTTACATTCAGTTAAACACTACTTATAAAATTACGCAGATCATTGGCTCAGTACAGAATACTGATCCAAAAGGAGTATCAAATTTATATATTCCTGCAACAATCCTTCCAACACACTGAAATAAAAATATTTTGGCTACAAGTTTGAGCTTGGATGTACTATAAATTTAGAAAAAAGGTTAATTATCATCGAGTAGTTAAATAGATAATAAAAATTATAACACAAGCCACACAAACAGAAGTTTTTGGTGACTTGAACAATGAGTGCGTGACAAATATCAACAAAGAAAATTCCTAAACAAATAAAGTAAAAGAAGCAAATAACAGATAGAGAGCCTGATAAATAAACTTCCACTCAACTTTTACTTAAAACTCAACTTGATGCGACTATGAACGGATATATCATGGTTAAGAAAACAAAAAGTAAATCATTTAGCTTAAAAAAAATTGCATAATATTATTCAAAATAGCGGCAAAAAAATATGGCTATAGTTCACAAAGAAGCAATGAACGGTAAAAAAAAATATTATACAGCCAGTAGTATTTGACCGATGACCATAATATATTATACAGCCAATATGGGTTTCCATTCAGACAGTATAAGGATTTAAGGGGAACTAAACATTAGAAACATAATCCAGTTTACAACAAAGATCATAGCAACAATGGGTCAAAGTGTGTGTGTCGGTATAACATGTTCCAGTCACATACTGTTTTCCCCAAAATTGGGCAAGACACCAAAGATACGAGGAAAAAGTCTCACAAAAAATGAAATGAAAAGTGGAGCCACACAAATATTAGAATGCAAGTAGAAGACACAAGGTTCTATAGTGTTTCAATCCGATAAGGATCTACGTCCACTCTCAGAAGAAATTCCATTATCAATATGTAGATTACAAAGTTAGCTTCTCTCATACAACAATTTCATCACTCTCATGCTCATGAATCTTACTTAAATCTAATAGAAATGATGGAGAAAAGTATAGATCAGCGGAGCTATGACACAAGTGAGGTAGAATTGGAAGAATTCCTTCTTATGCACAAGCTTGCTTAATTAATCTTCAACTCTTGAATCATTTGGATGTAATTGATCAAGATTATAATCCATGAATTAATCTTCCTCTTATGATGTTGATCCATGAATTAATCTTCCTCTTATGATGTTGGATTGACGTTTTTTAAGTGTTAGAAATATTGTAGAGTATTTTCGGCAGAACTTCGTGGTTTCAAGATTCCATCCTCTCAAATGAAGAAGTGAGGGGGTATTTATAGGAGATCTTCATACCAGGTGGCAGTTCTATAATTATTCAGAAAACGCCTTAACTCATGTCGCCGCCGACATAACTTGGACCAACGGCATGACTCATGTCGTCCAGCGGGTTAACCCGTGGCGCCTTGCACTTGCGATACGACATGACTCCCTTCAACAAGGTTCATATCGTTTTGGTGATCCGATACTTGCTGGAAGCGGCATGAGTGGGGCGCGGCATGGCTTATCTCCGGACTTTAAGTAGTGATTGAACTTTCATGCCATAGATCGATATAGAGGCACGACGACATGAATCATGTCGTGTGATCTTGTGCTTCTTTGCGCCTTGAGCTTATGGCATGTCATGGTGCTATGTCGCATGAAGACTTAATTTTGACGTTATGAATGGAATGCGCATGACTTGGGACCAACCTGGTTTCCTTGGGGCGACATGGTATGTTTCCTGAATCCGACTTAGCTCTCTTGACATGGTTTAAGGATGATATGAATTACTTGTAGACCATGCCACTGAACGACATGGACAACAGTAATATAGCATCATGTCGCTGACCGACATTAAGCTTGGCCCTATCTTACGGCATTTCGCACTGACCTTGGGAACGACTTGACGAGTTGCTATACGATTTAGAAGAGTCTTGGTTGCGACATGGAGGCACATGACTTAGCTTTATGACTTGGTACGCAGTATGATGACCTGACTGATATGCCATAGTTGAAGACGGCATGGTTCCTTCCTTTCTCTACGACATGGCTTTAGAACGACCTGAATAACGGCATGGTGTTGATGACACATTGAACACATATTTTTTATGGGTTAACATTTGCCCTTCTAAGTTCATGTTATTGAAAATGACATGGGCTTCGAACCATGATATTCCTAATACCTTTTTCATGCACTTTAGTTAATTCGCTTGAAGCTCTGAAAAATCAATCCGTCTTCATTATCATGTCGTGAGTCGCGCGCCTTTGAATTGCCAGTGGGCTTTAGGTCGTGTTGGGCTTCCAATTGGATTTATTTGGCCCGATAACCCCCCTGCGCCTTTATATTATTCTAAAACCCGTATATCCATTCATATCTCTCTTCTCACTCTGAAGCTTCAACTTTGTTAATGGCGGATTGAATCGAAGAAACATCACCGCCTTTCTCACAAGCGACATACCCAATCAAGCCAACGCCTCCACCAAAGTCATTGCAACTTGATTCCGACCGACTTCGACGATCTTTATCACCCCAATTCTCGACCTACACCTTCAACCTTGAAGAATCCTTCCTTTGAAAGCCTTCCAAAAATTATTGTAAGCAATTTTCGGGTTTGATTTCTTCTTTGTTCCTCTAAATGTTAGGATTTGTATAGGATTTAGGGTTTTTACTTATTTCCGATAAAGTAGTGACCTTGTGAATCGATTTTGGCTGTTTTGTGTTATTGAGATGCTTGCGAATTGAAACCGAGTTAAACTAGAATATGTATACCGTGTGTAAGGGCTCTGAAATCCTTTGATTTTCTTGAAACCCTAATTTCCATGTAATATGTACAACTTATGTCTCATGGCGTTCCAGAGGTTATGAGTTTTAAACCGTGCCTGAGCAACATAACTTTGACGCCATAAAGCATTTTGTTTTGGTCTATGACGATTGTCGAACTGTTTTTGAAGATTTTGTTATATTGCACCCCAGTTGTCTGCTAAAATACTTGAAACATGAACCTTTTCATCGCTTTATTATAGCCGTGTCATGTTTTTCCTTTTTGAGTTGCTTTATATCGTTATGCCCATGTGAGTTACCAATCCGTCGTTCTAATTTAAGTCGGTCGAGATGACATGTCACATAAACGGCTTGAATTTGGGTATCGTTCAGGCAAGTTGATTTCCTGATGCGTCGTGAAATGATATGAGTCTCGTGTCGTGGTCCGACATGGACCTCAAGCCGTGGATTGTTATGAGATTCAAGTCGTAGATTGTCATGAGTTTTAAGTCGTTGATGAGCATGAGCTTCAAGTCGTGGATTGACATGAGCTTCATGTCGTGAATCGACATGAGTTTTATGCCGTGTACCAACGTGAACCTCATGTCGCAAACCGACATGAATCTTATGTCATGAATCAACATGAATCCCATGCCATAACGACTTAATTCCAATGTCCACACACGCCTTGCTCTAGTGTTTGTCATCTTTGCTTTAACTTCTTTTTTTTAATATATTTTTCAGTCAATTTGTTAGCATGCTTTTGGGCATGTGTTGCGAGTTAACACCATGTCGCGAGTTGCCTTAGCCTTTCCATGTCGCATGAGAGCCTTTAGGTCGCTCAAGTACTTAGGCCGTAGCAAAAATTTTAAGTCGCCAAACCCTTGCAAACTTGGGTTGGTAGGAACGTTCTGAACTCTTTCGAACAAGCTGCCGTCTAACTCGTTGTTTTTCTCTTGACGTTGCTATTTGTACAGGATGTCTAAGAGAACCGAGGGAAGCTCAAGTGAAGACGTTGTTCGTAAGCACCGCAGATTGGAAAAACTCCCGATGTCAGAGGTTGAGGTTGCTCCTAGTTTGGCTGAGCTAAAAGCCATTATAGACAAGCCTGGCTATGCCTCCAAACCACACACCTCCGAGCTTGCCGAATGCTTTGAAGGCTGGTGTCTTCATGGAGTGACCTTTGACCAGTCCGACTTGGATATACATCCATCTGATAATCGCTCAGTCGCCGAAGATTTAGATGCCGTGTAGAATCATTTGCTGGAGCAGCTTGATGCGATTAGGACTTGGTCAGACAAGCACCTTGATGAAATTGGTCAATAATATGCACACAAACTAGGAGCCTGGAACACCTTCGCTTGCGAGCTTCAGAGGCTGAATTGAGAAAACATTGAGCTCATTACCACTTTGGAGAAGGACAAGGCCATGCTCATTAAGGCTCTTAGGTCTCAGGACGAGATCATTGCTGAACTATCGAGTCCCGGAGGCAAGACAAAAATGACTGGTACTGATCCCCCTGCTCAAGGTGGGGACAGACCCATTGATGAAAGGAGGTAGATCTCTTGTTTATCTTTTGTTACTTTCCTTTGTCGTTTTTATGCTATAGACCGATTGTATATGCGAGTGCCGGTCCTCGCTTAATAGTCCTTTGATATTTTGCGTCCAATGTTTATGTCCTGGACTTGTGATGTAGGGATGAACCTGTATTTTGCTTGATGCACCTTAAACCCTTATGGTGCTCGATCCCACGTTTGACTTACTTGGTGGACGATGTAATTTTTGTTGTGTATGTTATGGTGTTTGATGACGCTAGAATGAGGTTGTGTTCCGCTCTCGTACTTAAGCTTTTACTTTTAGCTTCGTTGTATCTTCCTGTTTTCCATTCTGTTGTCCGGTATTCTGCACTTTGACTTGTGACTTTATGATATAGTTATGCTTTGTTGCCAGGAAATTGTGTCCTGCTTTTCATGCCTTAAATTTTGCTTTAGGTTTCGCTGTGCTTTTATATTCTTTGCATTTCACGCTTGATTTATATATGCAATACAAATTTTGCACTACAAGTTATTTGTTATGACAGGCTGATCTTGTTGGTTGGAGTGACCTAATGCCGAGATTTTATGAAATTATGACCGGATTGTAGTATGTTTAAGAGAGCGTCATTAAATTTCGTTAATGTGATGGTAATGCCCCCATACCACAATTGGTTTTAATATCTTGAAAATTAGGCATGGTTTTTAACAGTTAGATAAGGGAATCTGTTGTTTCTAGTAACTGAGTGGGCCAGTTACTTGTGGTTTTCATCAGATAACTTTGAGGGAAGTTTTTTTTGGCTTTATTACTAACTGAATTTGGGAGATTCAGCTTATAACCGGATGTCCTTGAAAGGATCTTTGATCCATTGTTCGTTGGATCTAAATAATTCAGACGCTTGTTGAACTTGTCAGATGCCTCCAAAGAGGTCTTTGGGTCCGTCAGTAACTGGGTTTGAAGGACCCAGAATCAATAGCTGGATTTGGAAGATCCAACATCTGAGCGGATGCCTCTGAAGAGGTCTTTGGAAACCTTGTGTTTATATCGCTATCCAGCCATGTATAAATGGCATCAGTGATGAACCAGGTGCCCTTCTGGGAGGTCTTGGGTTCAAAGCCCGGTGTTTATATCGCTACCCGGCCATATCTTAATGGCTTCGGCGATGAACCGGGTGCCCCTCGGGGAGGTCTTGGGTTCAAAAGCCGGTGTTTATATCGCTATCCGACCAAATTTAATGGTGTCGGCGATGAACCGGGTGCCCATCAGGGAGGTCTTTGGTTAAAGAGCCCGGTGTTTGTATTGCTATCCAGCCATATCTTAATTACATCGGCGATGAACCAGGTGCCCCTCGGGGAGGTCTTTGGTTAAAGAGCCCAGTGCTTGTATCGCTATCCAGCCATATCTTAATGGCATCGGCGATGAACCGGGTGCCCTCGGGGAGGTCTTGGGTTCAAAGCCCGGTGTTTATATCGCTATCCGGACATATCTTAATGGCGTCGGTGATGAACCGAGTGCCCCTCGGGGATGTCTTGGGTTCAAAGCCCGGTGTTTATATCGCTATCCGGCCATATCTTAATGGCGTAGGCGATGAACCGGGTGCCCCTCGGGGAGGTCTTTGTTTAAAGAGCCCGGTGTTTGTATCGCTATCCAGCCATATCTTAATGGCGTCGGTGATGAACCGGGTGCCCCTCGGGGAGATCTTTGGTTAAAGAGCCCGGTGTTTGTATCGCTATCCAGCCATATCTTAATGGCGTCGGCGATGAACCGGGTTCCCCTCAGAGAGGTCTTTGGTTAAAGAGCCCGGTGTTTGTATCGCTATCCAGCCATATCTTAATGGCGTCGGCGATGAACCGGGTGCCCCTCGGGGAGGTCTTGGGTTAACTGTTACATTGTTCTTGAGGGCTGACTCTAGTTTATTTGTTGAGTTCTTATTGTGACTGGTTAGAATTAGAACTTTGAACTTTGTTATTAAGAGCGTTCCCCTATGGTGAAATTCAAAACTTGGTCCGCAGTCTGGATGTCACATCTTTTAGGTTTAAAGTTCTTGATGCCTCTCATTTATGGCTTCATATTTTATACCGTTTGTGACACGAAATGCAAGGATATTTGTGCTCCCTAGGTTGGAGGTGAGCTGTAGCATTCATCGAGCTTTGTCAGGCTTAAAATGTGCTTTTATCTACTTAAAAGGCATGTAATCAAGATCAAAGTTATCAACTTGATATAAAGGCTTGCAAATGTACGATTTTAGGCAGGTAAAGTAGTTTCTTTCATTATTTTGTACAAACTTTGCACGATATTCACAATGCATGATGTATTTACAATTCATGATGTATGTATAATGCGAAATATATGAAAGAAATTTCAAATAAAATAACAACGAAGATGAATGCTATTCCATGCTCGAGGGAGTGCGATTCCATCTGTTGTTTTTAGCTCGAAAGTGCCATCTGCGAATTTCTGGCTGACCATGTACGGTCCCTCCCAATTGGGTCCAAATACCCCAGTTCCTGTCATAATTCTCTTCAGGATGAGGTCTCCGATTTGAAAAGTTCTTTGCTTGACTTTTGTATTGAAATATCTAGCTACTTTCTGTTGATGGGCCGCTATTTTAAGCTCTGCTTCATTTCTCTTTTCCTCGAGTAAATCAAGCGCCTCCAACTGTAGCTTTTCATTCTCCTTCTGATTAAATTGGATTCTGCGGTGAGTTGGTACTTCTAGTTCCACTGGGATCATAGCTTCTGACCCGAATGCAAGTGAGAATGGGGTGTGGCCCATGGCAGTTTTATGCGTTGTCCGGTATGACCATAATGCAAAGGGAAGTTCACCAACCCAGTTGCCTTTGGCTTTCTCGAGACGCTTCTTTATGGTTGACTTTAGTATTTTGTTGATGGCTTCCACTTGCCCGTTTGCTTGTGGATGGGCCACAGCTGCAAAACTCTTTTTGATCTTATATTTAGCGCAGAAGTCTAGGAATTCATTGCTTTCAAACTGGGTTCCATTATCGGTAATGATCTTTTGCGGTACTCCAAACCTGCAAATGATGTTTTTTAAGACAAAATTGATCACTTTCTTTGATTTGATAGTAGCTAAAGGTTCTGCTTCAGCCCATTTGTTAAAGTAGTCGACGGCTACTATGGCGTATCTCATATTTTCTTTTGCGGTTGGTAACGTCCCAGTTAAATCTATGCCCCAGACGGCGAATGGCCATGGACTGGCCATTTGAGTTAGTTTCGTGGGAGGTTCCCTTGGAATCTTAGAGAATCTTTGGCACTTGTCACACTTCTTTACATAAGTCATGGCATCAAGGTTTACTTCAGGCCAGAAATAGCCGTATTGCAGAATCTTTTTGGCTAACGTTTGACCGCCAGTATGTCCTCCGCATTCTCCCTCGTGCAATTCTGCCAAAATCGCTCTAGATTCTTTCTTCGTCACGCATCGCAGCAATGGCATTGAGAATCCTCGTCGGTACAACCTTCCATCGTGAGCGAGATACAAAGGGGCCTTGCGCAATATCCTCCTTTTGCTTTTCCGTTTTTCAGGAAGTGTCCCGTTGAGGATATGTTCTTAAAATTGGAGTCATCCATGACGTAGGTTCCTCAGTGGTTTCCATTATCCAGTCAACACTTGCTTCCTCAATGGTGGGGGTAGAAAGGACCTCGACGGGGATTAAACCCAGCAACTGAGCATCTGTTGAACTGGCATACTTGGCAAGAGAATCCACTTTTGGGTTCTGTTCCTTTGGAATGTGAGATATAACATAGTGATCGAGGTTGTTTAGAAGTTCCATAGCTTTGATTAGATAAGAGGGGAGATTCCCAGTTTTGGTTTGGAAATCTTCGCGCACTTGACCCACCACCAACTGAGAGTCGCTAAGAATCTGCAAATTTTTTAGGTTTAGTTCTTTTGCCAATTTTAATCCTGTTATTAATGCTTCATATTCGGCCTCATTATTAGTTGATGGAAATTCTAATCTCAATGCATAGCATAAAGAGTGACCCTCTAGGGTTTCCAAGATAATTCCAGCCCCTGAGCAATAGTCGTTTCTGGATCCATCAAAGTATAGCTTCCAAGTAGCTTCTGTGTCTGCTGGTTCCTTAATCTCTTCTCCTCTGTCTGTGAACTCAGCGATAAAATCTGCTAAGGTTTGAGCATTAATAGCTATTCGAGGATGGTAGGTGATGTCATATTGACTTAACTCAATGTTCCATTTTAATAACCTTCCAGAAGTCTCTGGGCGAAAGAGAACTTGTCTTAATGGTTGATCGGTAAGGACCTTGATAGGGTGAGATTAGAAATACGGTCTCAACTTTTTTGAGGCAACGAGGAGGCAATATGCGAGCTTCCCCAACTTAGGGTAATTTACTTCTGCCCCGGCAAGCCTCTTACTGATGTAATACACTAGCAATTGTATTCCTGCCTCTTCTTGGATTAGTGCTGCACTCAAGGCATGTAATGAAACCGCTAGATATAAAAAAAATCCTCCCCGTCCTTAGGTTTCGATAACATTGGCGGTGATTCCATATGTCTTATCAACTCTTCGAAAGCCTCCTGGCACTCTAAGGTCCACTGGAAGTCCTTCTTTCCTTTTTTCAAAGCATCGAAAAGCGGAATACACCGATCTGTTGCTTTGGAAACGAACCGGTTCAATGTTGCTACTTTTCCAATTAAGCTTTGTAGCTCCTTTTTCGTCCTTGGGGCCCGCATTTCCCTTAAAGCCGCAATTTGAGAGGGATTTGCTTCGATGCCCCTGGCATTGACGATAAACCCGAGAAATTTCCCCGAAGAGACTCTGAACGAACATTTTAACGGGTTTAATTTCATCCCGTACTTCCTGAGTATGTGAAACATTTCCGCCAAATCCTCGAGATGATTTTCGACTTTCTTTGATTTGACTAGCATATCGTCTACATATACTTCCATCCTATTCCCTATTTGAGATTTAAACATGCAGTTTAGAAGACGTTGGTAGGTTGCCCCTGCGTTTTTAGCCCAAACGGCATGATCCAATAACGATATAGTCCTCTATCCGTTGTAAAACTTGTGTTCTCCTCGTCCGGCTTGTGCATCATAATTTGATTATATCCGGAATATGCGTCCATAAAAGACAGTAACCCATGACCTTCTGTAGCATCTACTAGCTGGTCAATTCAAGGCAAAGGAAAGTTATCTTTTGGGCACGCTTTATTAAGTTCTGAGTAGTCACTCTCCATTTTCCATTGGACTTTTTAACAAGAACTGGGTTAGAAACCCAATCTAGATATGTAGCTTCCCGTATGAAATTATTCTTGAGTAGTCTATCTACTTCTTCTTTTAGAGCCTCGGACATCTCAAATCCCTGCATTCGTCTTTTCTGTTTTATAGGAGTCAATTTTTGATTTATATTTAACTTGTGAACAATTACATTTGATGGGATCCCACACATATCTGAGTGTTCCCAGGCAAATACATCTAGGTTTTCTTTCAAGAATAAGATTAATTCCTTCCGCAACTTCATGCCTAGTTGGGATCCTATCTTCAAGACTTGGTTAGGGTCTTTATCGGACATTGGAACGGGGATAGTATCTTCGTCCAGCGCTGCTCTATTTTCCCCCATACCGTTCTTCCGTGGATCAATTGCTTTTCGAGCGCCACTGTGCTCACCAGTATGGGGGTTTTGCTTTAGTTGCTATAATGGGTTTTTTGGATGCAGAGCGGCGGCTCTACACCCTTCTTCAATTCCTTCTTCCTTGCCTCTGCCAACTCCATCAAATAACACTCCCTTGCTGCTTACTAATCACCTATGATTGTACCAACTCCGTTTTCTGTTGGGAATTTCATTGTAAGGCACCATGGAGCCATAGTTATTCTGAATGCTGCAAGAGTAGGTCTTCCCAGGAAGGCATTGTAAGCAGAGGGTTCATCGATTATAAAAAAGTCTTGTATCAGTGTGGCTTTCTACTCCCCTTCTCCGAGCTCGACTAGTAGACTGATAACACCAATTGGTTGGACAGCTTGACCGGTGAATCCGTGGACCTTGTTCTGACAAGCTCTTACATCGTCCATGGAAAGTTTCATTCTACGGAATGCGCTAAAGAAGAGGATTTTAACAAATGCTCCGCTATCGATCAACATCTTCCTAACTATGGCTGCGCCCAGACCAACGGTTATCATCATCGGATCCTCTGTAGGTGTTATGATTCCGGTGTTATCTTCATCTTTGAATGTGATATTGTCTCGCAGGATTCTTGGTATCTTTGTTGATAAAACCTCATCCATGATCGTGAGTTCACCTTTCTTCAAAAAGTCCTTTACCTCATGAGCATATTTCACCATGTCTCCCCAGCTTTTCCCCATTGGGTACGAGCCTCCTGAAATGGTGTTTATGATCATCCTTGGTATAGCAGCAATTGAAACGCTCTCATTCTGCCTAGGCTGTCATGTGGAGGTTCCTTGGTCTTGAGTTCCCTGAGCACTCTGGGAGTTCTTTATGTACTGTTGAAGCCTGTTTTTCCTTATCATCTCTTCAATTAAGCTTTTCAAATGTCTACATTCGTTCGTGCTATGCCCCGGCTGGTTGTGAAATCGACAGAACCTGCCGGACTTTATTGTGTTATCAGTGACTCTTAGTTTCCCGGGCTCTGGGTACTCTTCAGTATCTTTGGTTGCCATATAAATGTTCTCTATGGTATCATTAAGAGGAGTCATTTCAGAATTCTTGAAGAAATGAAGCTTTTTGTTGTTTCGACCATCTTTCCCTTCATTCCCCCTTTTTTGATTTCCTCCGGCGTTTTTCAGTCCTTCTTGCATGTTTACATCTCTCTTTTCTGATGGCTCCTTATTTTCTGTAGCTTCCATTGTATAGGCTGGATCCTCATCCACGCCTATGTACTCTTCTGCCTTGTCAAATAGCTCTTCAAGTGTGGTAGGCTTCTTCTTCTTGATCCACCGCCCAAGTTTGGTCTTTTTACTTATGCCTCCCGTTAAAGCCATCAAAGCCAAACGTGGCTCATAGTTCCCGACTTCGGTCGCGGCTGTATTAAAGCGAGAAAGGAAGACTCCCTTGGCCCATGCTCCAACTCATTCAATTCCATCACATCACATACCTTGGTTGCTTGAAGCTGGAATTGCTGTCTGAACAGCTTCGCCAAGGTGGAAAAGTCGTCCATGGATTTCGGCGGGAGTTTTGTGAACCAGAGTGAATCCTTCCAAGTAGGTAGGGAAGTATAAACATTTGAGCTCATCAGTAGCACGTGCCCCATCCATGTGCTGATCATACTTGAACAGGAACACGTTGGGATCGCCAGTTCCATTATAGGCTTGTACAACTAGGGGTTTGAATTTATTTGGATATGGCGCCATTTTTATTCTTTCTGTAAGTGGGGTTTTTCTAGGAGCAAATCCCCATTCCTTTTCATTGTCCGCCTTTTTCTGGCTCTCATTCATGTTCTTACGTACCATTCTGAATATTCGCTCCTCATCATTGAGTTGGCCCACGAGGTGGATGCCTTCCTCTTTACCGGATGCTTGCCTACGCAAGCGATCACGGTTTAGATTCCGGGGCCCTGGACCTCCCGCATGGGGAAGTGCCCCTTTGGTGGAACCAAACGCTTGTTGAGTAGTTGCTTTTCTATAGTGGTTATGTGTAGGTGGCTTCATTCCCTTATGACTAGGATCCACAACCTCATGGACAGAATTTCCTTTATTCGGGCTTGAGGAAGAAGATCCAGTATCTTCCGTTCCAGTGGTTTTAGCAGTTTTGAGGCAGCTTGCGCTCATGGTAACTTTCGCCGTTGCGGCTTGCATGGCGAACATGGCGTTGATGAAACACCCAACCTCCGTTAGGGTCACTCTCAAAGGGAATGCCCTAATTTTGGTGGAGGTTTATAAGTATAAGTCACAGGTACACAAAACAGATATAAGAACACATAATTTTGAACAGCGGAAAACAACAACAACTTTTATTTCATTAAAATATGTGTTACACAAACCATGCCATAATTGTCTTACAATACTTCTATAAACATTACATCCTCATAACTGTCTTGATTTCATTATTCAAAGAAGCATAAAAAAAAACATAAGTAAACTTCATAAGTCCCATAATTGCTGTCCAAAGCCATAGTCCAAAATGAAAAAGATCCAAGCAATACATTCTTTCTCTTCAAGCTGGATGTGAAAACTGGTCAAGCTGCGGTATTCCCTCCCTGTGGACCTTGGGGGGGAACGAAAGAAAAGAAGACGAAAGAAAAGTAGAGTCTGACATAAAGCCTGAGTAAGTCTAGGACTATTCAGTCTATGAATAAAGAACTGGGCATGATAAGTATAAACTGGAAATGGGAAAGCACTATAAACTAGGTTAAGTTGTCTAGAGTCGAATGTACTATCGTACCCCATGTTAATCTCTGTACCCATATAAACTAGTTCCCAACAGGCACCCCATAATCAGGGTGAAGTGATCCATTTCTGATGATCGACTCCTACTCGCATATTCACATGTGTCTTACGGCCCCCGTTGTTGTAGTTACCTCTGCTGGTCCCACCATGGGGTGTATCAAGTCCCATGGTGGCGGCCCGACACAATTCTAGAATGCACAGGTATACTACTGGTGCCCAGTGCCTTATTTTTCTACGCCGGAGTGTGTGCACGCCCGCACCCCGTTAGAACCTACACTGCTGCACCACCGCCATCAATTTGACCTCTTACAGTCAGCCCAGTAATCGTGCCCCACCCTGCCTAGTTCAGGGTATCCTGATACACCTTGTAGGGTTACTGCTGAAAAGGGTCCCCCACTACTAGGTTTTTTATTTCTAGCCAACATGCTAAGTTGGTTAAGTGTTTTGTAAACCTAACCCCCAATCAGTCTGTATAGTTTAGCATGTTCTATTTTGATTAAGTATTAATTCAATCTTCTTAATCCTATCAATCCTGACTCAGCCTTAATTGTCTTATTAAAGCCTCGACCTCTCACATTAGACAGATATTGTTGTGGCTGCCTGTTGCCGGTTGGCTCCGGGCAGTCTTACGCCATAACTCAGTCTAACGTCGGGTCTTTATTGGGCTCCGTGTTTAACCACTCACATTGGATAGGTATTGTTGTGGCTACTGGACAGCCGGGCTGTTCCGGACAGGTTTACATCACAACTCAATCCAACCTTGGGTTAAACACATCGTATTTTCTAAATTTACATATTTTGTCTCTTTTCTTTTTATATGTAAATATTTGCGGCCCATTATTCAAATTCATCTTTATTGGGCAAATTTAATTTATATCACTTAATTGTTTTTCAAGGTCGTTGGCATGCGTCAAACATGCCAACACATATGTTTTATATTTTAACCCAAACGTCATTACCCCCGTTTTATACGTTCGCTAAAATATAACATATGTTGGGTTTAACATTTAAACCCAACTTAGCACATGAAAAAGGGGAGGCTTAGAACATGGTGTTTATATATTCTAAGTAACATCAAAAGGGGAGTGTGAACGCATGAACTTGCAACATGGCGAACTAATTAACATAAATTAGGCACTTGTGAACTTGCATTGCAATAGCATATATTCATGGCATAAACATACCTAAACATGAATCATGGTTTTTAATCTATTTATAGAATCATGGCATAAACATACCTAAACATGAATCATGGTTTTTAATCTATTCATGTAAACTTGCAAGTGGAATGTAAATCTAACTTAATTATGTGTCACATATATTATCATATGATTTTTGATAACAACATAGGCCTAAAACATGTTTTCAATTAGGCATAACACCAAACATAGTTTAGTCTGGTTTATAGAATTAATACAAGTTCACAAAGATGCTTGCTTTTGTCACTAATACAAAAGTATGGTTTTTACAATTGAACCATGATGCTAATTCCAACATAAATTCATATGAACCATAATACTTAATTGAATCCAACTACACACTAAAAGTGATCATAAAAGAACGTACATCATGTTGGCATAATAGTGAATCATATACTTGCATGAATCTCAAATAAACTACCACAAACATAAAGTTGTTAACTTTCAACATTAATCACATACTTGCAAATATCCAATCATTATACCACAACCTCCCAAATCGATTAGAATCATAGCAACATACAATTATGAATTATTATCACCACAAATTAAGTACAATTCTATTTCTCATTTTACACAAATCAAAACACAATTATTTATTCACATCGGAATAGCACTCTACTTACAACGTATGACGAATCTTCAATTCAGGAATCTGAATTCTGAATTTGGAGATGCTATCCTTTGTTGTAGGTGTTGTTTTGATTTAGTTGTCGTTTCTTTAAGCTTTCGTATTGCCTCCTAATCGTCTCTCAATTTTGACGGCTACTCCTAGTCCTTCCTCAGCAGCATGACGGTCTCATTCTTATTTTTATTTGTATGAATTAGGTGGAGTCTTAGGTCCTTTTTATAGAGTTTGTGAATTGATTAGGACCGTCAATGGAGCCTGGATTAATATTAGCCATTCGTTTGAAGGAGAGACCTATCAGGAGCTGACACCTAGCCCTAGTGACAAGGCAAGGCTCAGAATTATGACCAAGCACAGACCAGGCCAGCCAGGGGGGCTAGGTTCGACCTGGCTTAGGGGCCAGGTCGACTACCCAGTCGACCCCCAGGTCGACTACATAGTCGACCTGGGTGCCCCAGGTCGACTTCCCAGTCGACCTGGGTAGCCCAAGTCGACTACCCAGTCGATCTGGGTGCCTTGTGCTGGAAAATTCCTGCCCTGGCCAATCCCGCCCGATTTTTTGAAATTTGAATTTGTTTTCTGAGCTGTTTTTGTCTGTTTGAATTTTAAACTGAATTCTGAAACTTCCGGAGGCCATATCTCCCTCATACGGAGTCCGTTTTACGCAAACTCAGACTCTATCTCAAGCAGAATTCCAAGACGAACGCAATGGTGTATCCCGTTTCCCTTAATTCTTTGATTTGAAATTAGTTATACTTTAATATGTGAATTTCACTGTTATAGAATACACGGGGTGTTACATTCTCCCCCACTTAAAAGGATTTCGTCCCCAAAATCTTCAAGTTCAGGAAGAATGTACATCCAACATCCAAACATCCATCTACTCATCCATCAAACACGAGTATCCATTGTCCTGAAAAGACTTCTAATGCTTCATGATCATATGCGAGGTGTGTGTACATGTACTTATCTAATGCAAAATCAGTCGGTCCAATGATTCAGTTGACCTCCTTAATGCAAATTATGTAAGTGTCATGAATCCATTATGTATGCAAATTTTTTTCCTATTCATGATTCTACATGAGTGCTCAATCATTCATATAAATGCAACATCCATATGAAAACACATTAAACTTCAACCATATACAAATGCAAACATATATATGCATATGCAATATGAGGTGACTGAGCCGATCTAATACCTAGATTGTGTGTGTATATGCAACCACGAGCAACCACTAGCAATCACTTGCAACCACTTGCAACCATCATCCATAAAATGTTTCAATTACATGTTTTCATCCAAAGGGTTTCTACCTAAAAAAATAAGGTCGAGGAGATATACCTAAAAAGATAGATAAAAACGCAACTTAAGGAAAAAGAAAGATCAAAGATGTACCCTCGAAAAGAAAAGGGTATGCTGCGCGTATTCTAGCTTCAGTTTCCCAAGTTGCGTCTCCCTCGGCATTGCTCCACTGAACTTTGACGAGCTTGACTTCGCGGTTGCATAGCTTTTTCACTTCCGTTCCTAATATGCGGGTCGGAACTTTCCTCACGGTTTCTTCGCGTTCCATTTCGGCTTCTTCTAGGATATTTGGCTCTACCACTTCAGCAGATTCATGTAGACATTTTTGGAGGTGCGAAACGTGAAAGACGTTATGAACTCCGGCCAGCTTTTCGGGTAGCTCTAATCTATAGGCCATTTTCCCAATTTTCTCGATAATAGGAAACGGTCCTACGAACCTTGGTGCTATCTTTCCTGTGGTTACAAAACGAACAACGTTCCTTAGCGGAGATACCTTAAGAAAAACTTTGTCCCCAACCTCAAATTCAAGGTCGGTCCTCCTCTTGTCGGCGTAGGATTTTTGTCTGTCTTGGGCTGTCTTCATTCCTCTCCGTATTAAGTCTACTTTTTCTGAAGTCTCTCGGATCATATCTGGTCCAAGTATGAGCTTGTCAGTAGACTCCCACCAACAAGTGGGCGATCGGCACGGTCTTCCATATAAAGCTTCGAAGGGCGCCATTCCGATGGTGGCTTGGTAGCTGTTGTTGTAGGCAAATTCCACCAAAAGAAGATGGTCTTCCCACGTCCCTCCGAAGTCAAGGACGCACAGTCTTAAAAGGTCCTCCAAAACTCTGTTCACTCTTTCTGTCTGGCCGTCGGTTTGGGGATGATAGGCTGTGCTCAAGCATAACTGTGTGCCTACCGCTTTTTGCAGACTCCGCCAAAACTCACTTGTAAAGATAAGGTCTCGGTCACTAACAATGCTGGAGGGTATTCCATGGAGTCGAACAATTTCCTTGAGGTAAAGAGATGCTAGGGATGAGGCAGTTCTTTTACTCTTGACACGTAAAAAGTGGGCGCTTTTAGTAAGCCTATCCACTATTACCCAAATGCTAGTGTTGCCTCTTCTAGACCTAGGCAGCCCATCAATGAAGTCCATTGAGATGCTATCCCACTTCCACTGCGGGACCTCTAGAGGATGGAGCAGACCGCCAGGCTTTTTTTGTTCCGCCTTAACCTGTTGGCACACCATACACTTAAAAACGAAATCTGCCACGTCCTTCTTCATGCCGTTCCAAAAGAAAGTTCTCTTTATGTCCTTGTACATTTTATCTCCGCCTGGGTGTATCGTCATCTTGGAGTGATGTGCTTCCTCGAGAACCTTCTTTACTAAATCCCTTGTCTGTGGGACGCATAGTCTTCCGTCTCGCCTTAGCCAACCCTTATCGTCGATGGAGTATCTGCTGAGGTGACTTGAAGTCTCACCCCTAATTAGCCTATCAATCGTCTCCACAAGCTGAGGGTCTTCGCGTTGTGCTGTCCCTATTGAGTCCACTAAAGTAGGGCGTACTTGGAGAGATGCTAGCAAGCCCGGTACAAAATCGGAGGAGGGCCTAAAGTCAAAGCTGGCTATAAACTCTAGGCTTTGTCTATCAATAAACAGCGGGCTTAGGGTCAGTTTCTTTCGGCTCAACGCGTTTGCCACTATGTTGCCTTTGGCCGGAGTGTAGGAGATCTCGAAATCGTACGAGGCAAGAAACTCCATCCATCTCTGTTGCCTCAAGTTAAGATCTTTCTGCGAGAAAAGATATTTCAACGATTTATGGTCAGTGTAAAGTTCAAACTTCACACCTAGGAGATAGTGTCGCCAAGACTTGAGTGCAAAGACGATGGCAGCCAACTCGAGATCGTGGGTCGGGTAGTTCTTTTCATGAACTTTCAATTGTCTCCCGCCATAAGCTACTACCCTTCCTTCTTGCATTAAGACAGTGCCTAGCCCTGTCCCACATGCATCTATATAAACTGTGAACATCTTGCTTCCATCTGGCAACATCAGAACTGGGGCCGTTGTAAGAGCCCTTTTTAGTCGTTGGAAAGCAAACTCGCAATCCAAGTCCCAACTGAACACTAGATTCTTCTTTGTCAGCCTTGTGAGCGGAGCTGAAATTTTTGCAAAGTCTCTGATAAATTTCCGATAGAAGCCTGCTAGCCCGAGAAAGCTTCGGACTTCTGTTGCATTCCTTGGTGTCTTCCAGTCCTGTACCGCTACTACCTTATTAGGGTCCACAACTAACCCTTCTTTGGATACTTTGTGCCCAAGAAACCTTACTTCCTCTCTCCAAAAGTGGCATTTGGAGAATTTTGCTTTTAGCTAATGGACTCGTAGAGTTTCCATGATTGCCCTTAGGTGTTGAGCATGCTCTTCTTCACTCTTTGAGAAGATCAAGATATCGTCTACGAAAACCACTACGAACTTGTTGAGGAATTCTCTGAACACCCTACTCATCAGGTCCACGAAGTAAGCGGGTGCGTTTGTCAAGCCAAAAGGCATGACAAGGCATTCAAAGAAGCCGTTTGGGGTTCTGAATGTCGTTTTATCGATGCTATCTTCAGCCACCCTTAGCTAATGAAAACCGATCGCCAAATCGAGATGGGAGAAAACAGACGCTCCTACAAGCTAATAAAACAGATCGTCAATTCCGGGGAGAGGGTGCCTATTCTTTTTCGTTAGCTTGTTGAGCTCCCTATAGTCAACACACAGATGGTTGTAGCGAACACCACTGGAGCACCCCACTCTGAAATGCTCCTTCTAATGAAACCCTTCTCTAGTAGCTCTTTAATCTATTTACTGAGCTCTTTCCTTTCCCGTGGAGCCATGTGTCTAACGGGCAACGCAACGGGCTTTGCATTATCTACAAGCTATATGCGGAAGTCTATCTCCCGCTTTGGAGGTAAGCCCTTCACCTCTTCGAAGACATCCGGATATTCCCGGACCACTCTAACCGATTGCAAACTTTCAACAGAAGCATCTAGCGATTCAAGATAACTAAGCATAACCGCATACGAGGGATTACAAGTAATTTCCAGAGTGTTACCAAGATGGGTCAGAAGCCTAACCACCCTTTTCTCACAATCCAGGATGGCACCATTACTGGATAGCCAATCCATGCCCAAAATCAAACCATATCCCGAAAAGCCCAAAACAAAGGCGCTACATTTAAATTCTATGCTTAGAATTGAAATTTTCAATCCCACACAGATCATAGACAAATGAGCTGGGCCCCCAATTGGATTTGAAACAATTAAGGGGTCCTCTACCATACTGGTTTCTAGGTGCAGAGATTCTACTAAAGCAGATGAGATAAAGGAGTGTGATGCGCCAGAATCAAATAAAGTGCGAACTGGGTGATCATAAAGATAAACTACACTTTCTACAGAAGTATTTATACCTTGCTGTTGCTGAGGTGGCGCTTCTAGCGCATGAACTTGTTCCCCTGAGGTGGATCCAGCCCTCTGCCCCTGCCCTCGCTTCTTTGGGCAATCCTTAGCCAGGTGGCCTGTCTCACCGCAAGTAAAGCACTCACCATTCATCTTGGCCTTCTTTTTCCGGCAATCTTTCACTAAGTGCCCTACTTTGCCACAGAAATTACACTTCCTCTTCTCTTTGTTGTCTTTCCCGCCTTTCTTAAAGTCTGTCTTCTTAGGCTGTAAACCCTCTTTCTTCCCTTGAGAGCTCTCTGCCTTTGTCTCCTTCTTGCCCTTATCCTCTTCGTTCAGCAATGCCATATGCACCAACCTTTCATACGTATCTCTCATGGGTATATGGGTCATGGCCAAACTGTGTAATGGCTCATTCAACCCCTTGACAAAGCGGAGAGCCTTCGTGTGTGGGGTGTTGACCAGGTCCAGTCCGAACCTATCCAGCTGATCGAACTGATTAACATACTCTTTGACTGTCATATTCCCTTGCTTAAGAAATAAGAATTTTTCCAACTGAAGACTCCTTTCAGCTTCTGAGAGAAATTTAGCCTCAAACCTTGCCCTAAAGTCCTCCCATGTTTCCACTGGTCTTTCTGCATTGGTGACTTCCCACCAGTAGGAAGCCTCACCTTTAAGTAGCCATACTGCCAGTTGTACCTTCTGCCTATCTTCTACCTCAAAGATGACGAATAAGTCCTCGGTTTCCTTCAGCCAATTCCTAGCTGCCACGAAGGACTCGGTTCATTGAAAGTCCTTTCCTCCCATAGCTTTAAAATCTTTACATATCTTAGCAAAAGTATTACCCCACAGAGGAGGTGGAGGAAGAGGTGCTGCTACAGCTGGATGATTTCCCGCAGCTGGGGGAGGAGGAACGGTAGGACCTGGCTGAGTGGCCCTTGCTTCTAAGAATCATCTAAACCAACCAAGTATTGGTATACCCTCTGGCAAGTTAAGTTCTTCGGACATACTGAAACAAAAAGGATAGATTCAAAACGAAGGATAAAAGATAGTACCTATGGCTTCGGGGGGACTATGCCTTTTTTTAAAAATAAAATAATATTTTATCTTTAAAAATGCTTCGTTAAATTTTCTTTTGAAAATAAATTTTCAAAACTTTTTATCTTATCTGGTAAACCTTTGCTCTGATACCAAGTGAAACACCACATCTCCTTTAGGGTCACTCTCAAAGGGAATGCCCTAATTTTGGTGGAGGTTTATAAGTATAAGTCACAGATAGACAAGACAGATATAAGAACACATATTTTTGAACAGCGGAAAATAACAGCAACTTTTATTTCAATAAAATACGTGTTACACAAACCATGCCATAATTGTCTTACAATACTTCTAAAAACATTACATCCTCATAACTGTTTTGATTTCATTATTCAAAGAAGCATTAAAAAAACATAAGTAAACTGCATAAGTCCCATAATTGATGTCCAAAGCCATAGTCCAAAATGAAAAAGATCCAAGCAATACATTCTTTCTGTTCAAGCTGGATGTGAAAACTGGTCAAGCTGTGGTATTCCCTCCCTGTAGACCTTGGGGGGGACGAAAGAAAAGAAGACGAAAGAAAAGTACAGTCAGACATAAAGCCTGAGTAAGTCTAGGACTATTCAGTCTATGAATAAAGAACTGGGCATGTTAAGTATAAACTGGAAATGGGAAAGCACTATAAACTAGGTTAAGTTGTCTAGAGTCGAATTTACTATCGTATCCCATATTAAACTCTGTACTCATATAAACTAGCTCCCAACAGGCATCCCATAATTAGGGTGAAGTGATCCATTTCTGATGATCGGCTCCTACTCGCATATTCACATGTGTCTTACGGCCCCCGTTGTTGTAGTTACCTATGCTGGTCCCACCATGGGGTGTATCAAGTCCCGTGGTGGCGGCCCGACACAATTCTAGAATGCACAGGTATACTACTGGTGCCCAGTGCCTTATTTTTCTGCGCCGGAGTGTGTGCACGCCCGCACCCCGTTAGAACCTACACTGCTGCACCACCGCCGTCAATTTGACCTCTTACAGTCATCCCAGTAATCGTGCCCCACCCTGCCAAGTTCAGGGTATCCTGATACACCTTGTAGGGTTACTGCTGAAAAGGGTCCCCCTCTACTAGGTTTTCTATTTCTAGCCAACATGCTAAGTTGGTTAAGTGTTTTGTAAACCTAACCCCCAATCAGTCTGTATAGTTTAGCATGTTCCATTTTGATTAAGTATTAATTCAATCTACTTAATCCTATCAATCCTGACTCAGCCTTAATTGTCTTATTAAAGCCTCGACCTCTCACATTAGACAGATATTGTTGTGGCTGCCTGTTGCCGGTTGGGTCTGGGCAGTCTTACGCCACAACTCAGTCTAACCTCGGGTCTTTATTGGACTCCGTGTTTAACCACCCACATTGGATAGGTATTGTTGTGACTACTGGACAGCCGGGCGGTTCCGGGCAGGTTTACATCACAACTCAATCCAACCTCGGGTTAAACACATCGTATTTTCTAAATTTACATATTTTGTCTCTTTACTTTTTATATGTAAATATTTGCGGCCCATTATTCAAATTCATCTTTATTGGGTAAAATTAATTTATACCACTTAATTGTTTTTCAAGGTCGTTGGCATGCGTCAAACAAGCCAACACATATGTTTTATATTTTAACCCATACATCATTACCCCCGTTTTATACATTCGCTAAAATATAACATATGTTGGGTTTAACATTTAAACCCAACTTAGCCACATGAAAAAGGTGAGGCTTAGAACATGGTGTTTATATATTCTAAGTAACGTCAAAAGGGGACTGTGAACGCATGAACTTGCAACATGGCGAACTAATTAACATAAATTAGGCACTTGTGAACTTGCATTGCAATAGCATATATTCATGGCATAAACATACCTAAACATGAATCATGGTTTTTAATCTATTTATAGAATCATGGCATAAACATACCTAAACATGAATCATGGTTTTTAATCTATTCATGTAAACTTGCAAGTGGAATGTAAATCTGACTTAATTATGTGTCACATATATTATCATATGATTTTTGATAACAACATAGGCCTAAAACATGTTTTCAATTAGGCATAACACCAAACATAGTTTAGTCATGTTTATAGAATTAATACAAGTTCACAAAGATGCTTGCTTTTGTCACTAATACAAAAGTATGGTTTTTACAATTGAACCATGATGCTAATTCCAACATAAATTCATATGAACCATAATACTTAATTGAATCCAACTACACACTAAAAGTGATCATAAAAGAACGTACATCATGTTGGCATAATAGTGAATCATATACTTGCGTGAATCTCAAATAAACTACCACAAACATAAAGTTGTTAACTTTCAACATTAATCACATACTTGCAAATATCCAATCATTATACCATAACCTCCCAAATCGATTAGAATCATAGCAACATACAATTATGAATTATTATCACCACAAATTAAGTACAATTCTATTTCTCATTTTACACAAATCAAAACACAATTATTTATTCACATCGGAATAGCACTCTACTTACAACGTATGACGAATCTTCAATTCAGGAATCTGAATTCTGAATTTGGAGATGCTATCCTTTGTTGTAGGCGTTGTTTTGATTTAGTTGTCGTTTCTTTAAGCTTTCGTATTGCCTCATAATCGTCTCTCAATTTTGACGGCTACTCCTAGTCCTTCCTCAGCAGCATGACGGTCTCATTCTTATTTTTATTTGTATGAATTAGGTGGAGTCTTAGGTCCTTTTTATAGAGTTTGTGAATTGATTAGGACCGTCGATGGAGCCTGGATTAATATTAGCCATTCGTTTGAAGGAGAGACCAATCAGGAGCTAACACCTAGCCTTAGTGACAAGGCAAGGCTCAGAAATTCGACCAAGCACAGACCAGGCCAGGCGGGGGGGCTGGGATCGACCTAGCTCAGGGGCCAGGTCGACTACCCAGTCGACCCCCAGGTCGACTACATAGTCGACCTGGGTGCCCTAGGTCGACTACTTAGTCGACCTGGGTAGCCCAGGTCGACTACCCAGTCGACCTAGGTGCCTTGGGCAGGAAAATTCCCGCCCTGGCCAATCCGGCTCGATTTTTTGAAATTTGAATTTGTTTTCTGAGCTGTTTTTGTCTGTTTGAATTTTAAACTGAATTCTGAAACTTCCGGAGGCCATATCTCCCACATACGGAGTCCGTTTTACGCAAACTCGGACTCTATCTCAAGCAGAATTCCGAGACGAACGCAATGGCGTATCCCGTTTCCCTTAATTCTTTTATTTGAAATTATTTATACTTTAATATGTGAATTTCACTGTTATAGAATACACGGGGTGTTACAGTTGAGCTTCTTCATCATAGCCTCACTCGCAATGTCAATTCGACTTGTAAGTCCTGCTGCTACTTCATCCAATTCTCTTCTTGTTACGGCGGTTCCAGCTTTAGAACTTTCACCGACTTCAAACTGATAAGTAGGTAGAGTGTTTTCCATGTTAGTAGCATTATCGACATTTTCGATGCTTTTACTTGTAGCTTTCTTCGACGGTCTACCCGGCTTACCCATGGCTTTAGAGATAAGTATTTCAATTCGGACAACTTAGATGATCAAAGTGTAATCAGAATTCCAATGCAAGGCCTTCTACCTTATGAGAGAGCGAGAAATGGAATGGCAATCCGGGCCCCACGGTGGGCGCCAAATGTTTTCCCCAAAATTGGGAAAGACACCAAAGATACGAGGAAAAAGTCTCACAAAAAATGAAATGAAGAGTGGAGCCACACAATTATTAGAATGTAAGTAGAAGACACAAGGTTTTATAGTGGTTCAATCCGATAAGGATCTACGTCCACTCTCATAAGAAATTCCATTATCAATATGTAGATTACAAAGTTAGCTTCTCTCATACTACAATTTCATCACTCTCATGCTCATGAATCTTACTTAAATCTAATAGAAATGATGGAGAAAAGTATAGATCAGCGGAGGTATGACACAAGTGAGGTAGAATTGGAAGAATTCCTTCTTATGCACAAGCTTGCTTAATCAATCTTCAACTCTTGAATCATTTGGATGTAATTGATCAAGATTATAATCCATGAATTAATCTTCCTCTTATGATGTTGATCCATGAATTAGTCTTCCTCTTATGATGTTGGATTGACGTTGTTTAAGTGTTACAAATGTTGTAGAATATTTTCGGCAGCACTTCGTGGTTTCAAGATTCCATCCTCTCAAATGAAGAAGTGAGGGGGTATTTATAGGAGATCTTCATACCAGGTGGCAGTTCTGTAATTATTCAGAAAACGCCTTAACTCATGTCGCCGCCGACATAACTTAGACCAACGGCATGACTCATGTCGTCCGGCGGGTTAACCGTGGCGCCTTGCACTTGTGATATGAAATGACTCCCTTCAACATGGTTCATATCATTCTGGTGATCCGATACTTGCTGGAAGCGGCATGAGTGGGGCTCGGCATGGCTTATCTCCAAACTTTAAGTAGCGATTGACCTTTCATGTCGTAGATCGATATAGAGGCACGGCGGCATAACTCATGTCGTGTGATCTTGTGCTTCTTTGCCCTTGAGCTTAAGACATGTCATGGTGCTATGTCGCATGAAGACCTAATTTTAACATTATGAATGGAATGTGGCACGACTTGGGACCAACCTGGTTTCCTTGGAGCGACGTGGTATGTTTCCTGAATCCGACTTAGCTATCTTGACATGGTTTAAGGTCGATATGAATTACTTGTAGACCATGCCGCTGAACGACATGGACAATAGTAATATAGCATCATGTCGCTGACCGACATGAAGCTCAGCCCTATTTTACGGCTTTTCGCCCTAAACTTGGGAACGACTTGACGAGTTGCGATACGATTTAGAAGAGTCGTAGTTGCGACATGGAGGCACATGACTTAGCTTTATGACTTGGTACGCAGTATGACGACCTGACTGATACGCCACAGCTGAAGACAGCATGGTTCCTTCCATTCTCTACGACATGGCTTTAGAACGACCTTAATAACGGCATGGTGTTGATGACATATTGAACACGCATTTTTTATGGGTTAACACATACTAAGTAGATGCTTCATGTTCAAGCTACAAATTCTACCTCAGGTGTATATATACAATTAACCCCACCATGTAAATAAGGTATCAAAGTAACATATGCTGATATGGTGGGGCTCCGGATTGTTTTCTTTATAACCAGGCAAACAAAATTTTTAAACAAATGTAAAATTTATTTTATAATGGGGTAAATATATTTAGCAGCATATGTCTATTTCCACACTACGACTAATGCCAATATTCTACACAACCCATGTATACATACATAAATATATATACACCTATGCTTTCCTACATACAAACATTCAATGCCCGTGTTCACATACAAATATAAATTGTTGAATTCTAAATATGTGGTCGATACTAATCATACAGTTTAAGGAACATTTGAACAATATTCGTTCTAGGTTCATATAAAATGAAAATAAGACAGGGAAGCCAATTACTTGTATAAATATATATAAAAAAGATAACTGTCCCATTTGTTATTTATAAAAGAAATATAATTATTAAAACAATCAGTTAAATAACATATCCCTAGCGGTCTGGTGGTAGTATGACGTTGAGGATGATCCTCGGCCTAACTATCTGGATTTAATGTAATTTGATCTAATAGATAGAATTAGGGATGATAATTAGACACAACCCTATGCAAATCCTAAACAAGAACTTTGAAGCATATTTACAACATTGTTGTTTAGGCACAAAGTTATGCATAAATCAAATAAAAACTTTGTTCCGTTGTCGTGGTGTCTAATGCATAGATGATAGTATCCATTAATTGTTTTGTTGGAGTGAATTGGTAAAATTATGCAATAGGTTAAAAAGAAAAGAAAAAGGTAGCAATCAAAATATTAAAATTCTAAAATATTAGCTAAACACGGACTATAGTGCGATTTGGTGAACTTGGACAACTGTGCGCCAAATCAACTATAGTGCGCTTTCCGGTCTTCTATTTGGTTAACTTGGACAAACGGCGCATGAAATCAACTAGAGCAAAGTGACGGTGTGTTTGGACTTCTGATTTCAGCGATTTAGGGATTTGGTAATGGCAGAAGCTTACTATCTATTATGTTGTGTGGTTTAAAAGGGAACTGGACAGAATATTAATTTTACTTGGCAGAAAAAATAAATAATTCCTGCGTATATTTACACTGAATAGCGTTGCATGCAAAACGTTTTTGGGAATACCGTTCAAACCCTGAAATTTTATCACGTGGGCAAGGTTTTGGACGGGAACGCTATATAATATAGCTATCTAATGTCCTTTTTGTTGTAGTGTTTAAAGCATTTTTTTTCTAAGAAGGGATTCGAACATAGAATAACGTGTCCATATACCTCTGAACAAAATGTTTTTATCGAATGTAAACACAGACACATTGTTGAGACTTGTCTAACCCTTTTTGCTAAGGCTTTTATGCCATTAAAATTTTGGCTAGAGGCAGTTAACAATGTTGTACACTTAATTAACATAATGCCAACAAAGGTGCTTAATTTAAGTGTCCACAGGAAGTGCTAAAAAGGGTTTGACTTAACTATAATTACTTAAAGGTATTTGGGTGTTAGTATTTTCCTTGGATAAAACCATACAACACACATAAACTTGATTACAGATCTACTTCATGTACATTTTTAGGGTATCTCAATAATCAAAAGGGATACAAGTGCCTAGACAACAAAGAAAGAATCTATGTTTCCAGGCATGTAGTATTCAATTGTTGTACATAACAGTGTTGTATACACAATTATATGATTTGTGTTTGATGATAACAACCAAATAAATATTATTTTAAATGTGTTTCTTATCGTACTGTTCTATATATACATCACAGACAAGAATATAATATTATATTTAAATAGAATACGAAGTACATACATTCATATATTCATACAGTATTTTGTTTAAATTAAATATTATATTTCAAACATTCAAACAGTACAACTATTTATAACTCCACTATTTACAATTCACTTAAATATGTTTGAATATTTCTGACATTTAACACATCACAGAAACTGTACTATTAAAATATTCAAACAAAATAAACAGATTGAATTGAACAACAAAATATATTTTATTTCAATCACATCTGTTTATTACAAATGACAGTACAATTTTTAATCATGTCTACAATCACTCTCATATACAGAAATTCCTCACTTATACAATCACTTTTATACACTGACTCATCACTGCGTCAATCTTCATCTTTTGTCTTCACAGCTCTTTAACCAGTCCAGTCACCATATGAAAACCTGTCACAAATAGAAAAACACACACAGTAGACTACAAGAAAAATAAAATTCAATGCAAACAAATAAACTTTATTTTTAAAATTTGCCTCAGAATTATGGTGTGTTTCTCATCATTTTTCTAGACGTGGTCTGATATGCCGGGACAGAAAAACTCGTCTAGATGGCTGCATGTACACACATGTATATACGTGTGCATTGCCACGCCAATCTAGTGTGCAACTGAGGAGTAGCCACAAGGACCGTCTCGACTCAGTGCAAATCAGTGTGCAAATGGCCAAGCAAATAGTGCAAGTAAAAATAAAAAGCCAAAATGATCAAAATATTCAAAGATGATCATGTCAACATGAGAAGATTACACTCAGAAAGGTGCAAGAACAAATACAAGTGATTTTAGATGGCAGCAGTTCAAAATGCATATGGCAGCAGTACAAATAAGGATATGGCAGCAATATAGGCAAGACCAAAAAGTACATGCATAGGGGCCGAGCACAAGAAGTATGGCAGCATGGAACAAATAGTTCACATCACCAACACAGTGTTCTACAATAAGTTCAAGAAAATCCTGTTTGGAAAACTTTCAGTTCGGCAAGAGCATAGAAGGAAATATTTTTGGCAAATAAATCAATCAGAGATTTCGACCTAAGAAGCAATTTTTTTTCCAGAAATGGGCAAATAAAAGTGAATGCAACAAAGGTCAGGGACAAGGCATATAGCCGCATTTAAATGAAATGCACAAGAGCAGACAAGACTGCACAATAACACTAACATGGATGACACAGTAATACAAGAAAAATAATGGAGCAAGAACCCAAAATTTCAAACTAGCATATTACAAAAGTGGTACAAAATCCATAAAGGAAATGGCAACATCATCAAGTTAATATACATATGCAAATACAAGGGTCAAAACAAAGCACGTGCATGTATAAATGACAAGGGAATTCATGTACACATACAAGGAAAGGATGAGACAAGTCAATAGCAATACAAGTTAATGGCAATGCCAAATATAAAACTACAAGCCTACAAATAGGTTCAACAAGTGTTAAACAAGGGCAGACAACTCGAGCAATGGGATTCAAGTGGGCAAGTGCACAAACAAACCAAATGCAGTATCAGTTCTGGTCGTAACAGTTTCAAAATGGTTTATGCAAGTCCAGTGTTCAAGCAGGTTAAAGTGGCACTACAAGCATGCATACAAGAATGTGAAAGTAAGACAGTTTTTCAATTCCAAGAAGATGATCATATAACAACAATTTTTGTTCAGCAAGACCAAAAGCATATGTAGTCATATATCAACAGTTCAAAGTCAAGAATGCAACAACAAGTTTAAAAAAAGGATTTATGCAAATCTGTTTATAGAGCAACTGTTCTTATCAGTTCAAAATTATCTGGAAAGATTCAAGTGATTTTTTATATCAGTTTTAAGTATGTACAAATTCGAAATATTTTCAGAAGTATGAATATATACGGCATTTTTAAATCGATATTATATAAGGAAGACCACATCAAAAATTTAAGAGCAAGTTTGAAACTTTCAAAGATCACAATTCAAAACCCAAGGATTTCAGAAACAAAGTCACACGCAAGTATTAGATAAGGGTTGAAATTTTCAAATCCAAAGATTTCAAAAAGCACCAATATTTCCATATATACCACGACCAAATCAACTACGAAATCAGAGAAAATTTAGGAGTTTTAATCCTATAAATACACCCACATCATCATCGGCTATTATCGTCCAAGTTCAAACTAATTAAAAGCAATATTCGGAATCCATACCAGCGAAAGGAATAAACTTGGATCCAAATCAACATTCAATCAAAGTAGAGAGTGCCACTTGCTACTGGATACTGAAGCACAGCAAATCGGCGACGAGAAGGGCAACAGCATAGGAAGCATCACGAATTCATCTCAAGAAGAAGGATCAAAGTCACGGTTTGAAAAGAGGAAGAAACCCTAGCAAAATCGCCAACCACCATTTCTTCAACGATAATAAAAAGAGATCGGGTCTAAAGCTTAAAGTGGTGAAGCAAGTCATAAAGGGGCCAGCCAATATTACATAAGGGCAAAAAGGAGTTTATTGAAACTAGGGTTTAGCTTTTAAAAAGGGGTTTTTTAAATTGTTTTATCTCGTTTTAAATTTCCAATTTGTAATCAAGTATAGTTTTCTAGTTTGTCTCTAAAACTAGGGAGATGAATTACGGGATTTGTAATTTTGGGAAATCTTGTTTTGAGCGTAGGGTAAAGAACAGTTGGGAGCGATTGTCGCGAGTTTACAGGGGATTGTAAGCATAGAGATTATTTTAACTCCTAGTAGAAACCTTGGAGAATGCAGTAGTAGGCGGGGTTTTGCCGAAGCTAGGTATATCTGTGTGTTATTTATTTTCCGCATTTATTCTGATTATTATTTGTGCTGTTTCTATTTAATTACTCTCTGAAAATCTGCGATAAACCCTATTCACCCCCTCTCTAGGGTTAATTTAGATCCTACAAGTGGTATCGGAGCATGTATTTTTTAGTTTATTTTAACTCTAGAGTCATGAATCTGTCTAATAACTCTTTTTCTGAGGGTCAGTCTATAACTAGGCCACCAATGTTTAATGGAACTGATTATGCATATTGGAAAGCTAGGATGAAAGTTTATTTGAGTTCAGTCGATTATGATGTGTGGGATATTATTGACACGGGTTATAGATCTCCCAATGTTATTATTAGTGGTGTTGAAATTCCTAAATCAAAAGACAGGTGGGATGCTAATGATAAAAAATTATTTTCAACTAATGCCAATGCGATGAATGCTTTAATCTGTGCTCTTGATAAAACAGAATTTAATCGAAGTTTTCATTGTGAGACTGCATAGGAAATATGGCATACGTTGGAGGTCACTCATGAAGGTACATCTCAAGTGAAGGAATCTCGTCTTGCTCTACTCAACAACGAATAAGAAAATTTCTCTATGCAAAAAGACGAAGATATAAAAGAGATGTATGGACGCTTCTCATCACTAGTCTACAATGCAATAGCTCTTGGCAAAACCTATACCGAAGTGGAATTGATCAGAAAAATATTGAGAGTGCTACCGATGAATTTCGAAGCAAAAGTTACGGCGATTCAAGAATTAAAAGATCTGAATAAAATAAGCATGGAGGAGCGGATTGGAAATCTCATCACTTACGAGATGGAGTTAAAAGCAAGAGAAGAACGAAAGAATTCTGAATCAAAGAAAAAGACGTTCACTCTAAATAATACTGTTGAAAGTGATGATGAAGATTCCGCTGAATAGCTAGCCATGGTTTTGAGAAAGTGGGCCAAAGGAAAATACAAGCCACAAAAGAAGAAAACTGTCAAATCCGAAAGTTTGGAAAGTTCAGATGATGAATTGTTTTGCTACAATTGCAAGAAACCCGGACATATCAAACCAATTTGCCCACAGCTTAAAAATGAAAAGAAGAAGTTCAGAAGAAAGAAGAAGGCTTTTGCTGCTACATGGGATGACGAAGAAGGAGAATAAGTTTCTGAAAGTGATGAAGAGGAAGCTAACTTGTGTCTTATGGGACGTTCTGATTCGGAAAGTAGCAAAGAGGATTCAAGCGAGGTATCGAATTTCACTTATAAAGATTTAATATTAATGTGTCACGATCTCGCAAAAACCATTGAATCTCTTGAACTAAAAGTTAAGAAATTGAAATCTGATAGGTCAAAACTAGTTCAAGAAAATATCAGTTTAGAAGGAAAACTTGAAAAAGTTAAAAATTCACCGTTTTCAGAATGCGAAAAATGTCAATTTTTGATTAACGATTCTTTGAAATTCAAAACTGATTTTGAGTTACTTAAAAATGAAAACGTGAATTTGAGAAACGAGAATCGCTATTTTGAAAAGGAAATTGAAAAGCTTAAAGAATATGAAAAACTTGATTTTGAAAAGCGAAAACAATTTGAAATTGAAATTTCTAAGTCCAATGCTAAAATCAAAGCACTTGAAAACAAAAATTTGGTTTTAAAACAAACTGATGTTGAAAAGAGGAAAATCGCTATTAATCGTTGTTCAAATTTAATGAAAGAAAATAGTAGGGCTGGAATTTTTCACCATATTACAACTTACTAGCCATTACCAACCGCTACCAACAAAAGTGGTACCGAACAATCGGTAACCAATTTGATTGGTACGGTATGCCAAACCACATGAAAATATGCGGTACGGTAATGGTAATTAAGCATTGAAAATGGTCATTACCATACCTACCACATATAAGTTTATTACATAACGAAGAATTTTTAATATGTAATGATTTAACAAAATACCTAGAAAAACACTATTATGATACAAGATTGAATGCAATTTTTATTATATACCTTAGAAACGATATGATTTAAATGGTATTGTTGTTCGTTCATGAAGTTTTCATGCATGTTTGACTACGTAAAATAAGTTATATAAATAATAATATAATAACAAAAAAATATTTAATATTTTAACATGAAATACTGTAAACAAAAAGATCTCAGACTAGCGAATGGTAAAAACTTATTACCGACCTCCACCAACCATAAACCGAACTATTGGTAACCGATTTTTTTGGCTGGTAATGGTATGATTTTTCTATTACCATATAAAGTAGGTACGGTAATGGTTTTGAGTACAAAGTTATGGTACCGAACCGATTCCACCCCTAGAAAATAGCGATCTTAAATTTAAAATTCAACGACTTGAGTCAACTTTGACTAAATTTTCTAAAGGAGAGAAATCGTTGAATATGTTACTAAAAAACCAATGTTTTGTTCAGAATAAAAAGGGACTTGGTTTTGGATCTGATCAAGTTGAAAAACAAAATCCTAATGATTTTAAAAATCCTTTAAATAGCTTTGAAAATAATCAAATTGGAATTTTGAAATATAATAATTTCAAAGGGTTTTAAATCATAAACAAAATGATAACTAGTTTATTAACAATTCATTTAAACCGGTTTGGATTCCAAAAATAACAAAATAAATTTGTATAAGTCAAAACTAATTTGGGTTCCAAAGGGTACGCTAGTAGATAGTAGTGGATTGTTATATAAACGGGTTTGGGTACCAAAACGTGTAAACGAAGATAAGAGTGGTAAATCAGTTTTTGTTAAACCACTCGATCCCTTAAACATTTAGGTATCTAGGATAGGCTAAGGAACAACTGTGCTTAAGATAGATAAAATTCAAATTGATTCATATTATCGAATCATTTGGAGTTCCTTAGCCATAGATTCAGAGTTGGAGATTCATTGGATCACATCGATTATGGTAAGTCAGGTATGATCTCTAAACTCATTTTTTATTCCTTTTTAGTTTATTACCTTTTTTAGTTTTTATTCTCTTTAATTTTTACTTGGTTGTTTTGAAATAATTCATTATTGATTGTTGAAATTCTTGGATTATAAAAATAGTTTTTTTTTCCTCAGGTGATTTCAAATAATTATCTTCAGATTTGATCGTAGATTGTTTCTTGTGTTCGTCTAAAAATTCTCTGAGAATGTCACGTGTGATTCTTAATTTGAAAATGTTCCTGTGCTGCTCTGATAAGGAAATTGATTTGATTGGACGATGAGTTGAAAAAACGGTGATTAAATATCTTTAAATTCCATAGACAATTTGAATTAAATATATATGTTGTTTTAAAATTGTCTAGGAACAATCAGCATTAGAAATATTAGATAATTCTACTGATTGATTTTTTTATTTTTTTTGAAACTGATTTTCAACTTACATTGATATTTAAAAAAAACAGATATATATTTAATAGAAATCAATCAACACAGAATAAAATCCAATGTCAGACACACGATCCATTTACAAGTCCGTTCTTGGTCTGAACGGAACCGGAGGCACATTCCTCGCATATCCATCCATCTCCAAGTACGTCTGGACGACCACCAACTATTTCCATCCTCTTGGGTGTACAGCCCAATCAGGATCATCGGTAATAATCCAAACGATGTGAAGACTTCCGGTCTTCAACCACCGTCTTCATCTTCGACATATCGTCGAATCGGTTATTCAGAATGGGTGTAAACCCGGACTTTCCAAACAACCCGCGTATATTAAAAACAAATGTTACACAAACACAACATACGCCTCATTCCAATTTATTAGTCACTAACCGCAAATTAGCAAGAGAACAATTTCCCAAACATTAACCCCGAAGGCCGAAACCAACATCTGATCAATACCCAGGAAACCATTCTTCTTAGCCAACCTACATCTGATCAATGACCAAAAGACAGGTGGGATGCTAATGCTAATGAGTTGAAAAAACAGTGATTAAATATCTTTAAATTCCATAGACAATTTGAATTAAATATATATGTTGTTTTAAAATTGTCTAGGAACAATCAGCATTAGAAATATTAGATAATTCTACTGATTGATTTTTTTATTTTTTTTGAAACTGATTTTCAACTTACATTGATATTTAAAAAAAACTCCTCTTGAAATTGATATTTTCAATTTTAAATTTATTTTTGATTATTTATTCAAAAATTAAAATTATTGATTGGTTTGAACCGTTTTGTGACTCATCCAAATTACTAATAGATTTATGAAATTGTGACGAGTTATGGCTATGGTATATTTCATAACTAGAGGAGATGTTATTTTAAATCTCATGATGATTGGACAAATTTTATAATATCTTGGAATTAGAGCTTATTTCGCGACCATCTTCTATATCTACCATATTTCTGTCATTCATCATGCTTTTATTTTATTTGGGGAGTTCTAATTATTCTTGGAATTAAAAATAAAATAAATAAATAATTTATCCTTGGTATGCACTACCATTTAAAAGTCCTCACGGTTATGCATGTGTGAATTACCTTAATCTCTATGTGCTTCCATTCTCACTTAAAAGACCTTTGGGTTGTGCATGGATGGAACTCATTAGAGAGGATAAAGTTAAGTTACTAGTAACCCCATTTAAAAGACCTTTGGGCTATGCATGGTTAGCAAGTTCTTAACACATTTTAAACTTATTTAAAATCTTTAAATTCATATTCAAATATTCAATTTTATTGAACTCTCCTTATTCTATAAAATCCATCGTAAATCCATTCATTCTGAAAGTGAAATTTTCTTCTGATTTAAAGTTTATTATGATTTTTGTTTGATCAAAAGGGATTTGCGATATATACTCTCTTAATTTGAATTTATATTTATAGTCTATATTCATCACTGTTTCGATTTCTATTATCCTTTTGATGATAACAAAAGGGGGAGAATGGTCAAGATTTTGGTTGATGAGTATTTAATTCAAAAATATTTTAATATTGGAAATTAATATCTAGAGGGAGAATGGTCAATTGGATTCCATCATCATATTTTCCACATATATAGGGGGAGTTCAGTTGTAGGGGGAGCAATAAAATAGGGGGAGTAATATATTTCACATTCAAACACATTCAAAATCTTTTATTTGTTTGTCTTCATCAGAAGGGGGAGATTGTTGTACATAACAGTGTTTTATACACAATTATATGATTTTTGTTTGATGATAACAACTAAATAAATATTATTTTAAATGTGTTTGTTAGCGTACTGTTCTATATATACATCACAGACAAGAATATAACATTTATATTCAAATAGAATACAAAGTACAGAAATTCATATATTCATACAGCATTTTGTTTAAATTAAATATTATATTTCAAACATTCAAACAGTACAACTATTTATAACTCCACTATTTACAATTCACTTAAATATGTTTGAATATTTCTGACATTTAACACATCACAGAAATTGTACTATTAAAATATTCAAACAAAATAAACAGATTGAATTGAACAACAAAATATATTTTGTTTCAATCATATCTGTTTATTACAAATGACAGTACAATTTTTAATCACGTCTACAATCACTTTTATACACTGACTCATCGCTGCATCAATCTTCATCTTTTGTCTTCACAGCTCTTTAACCAGTCCAGTCACCATATGAAAACCTGTCACAAATAGAAAAACACACAGATGGCAGCAGTTCAAAATGCATATGGCAGCAATACAAATAAGGACATGGTGCAATACAGGCAAGACTAAAGAAGTACATGCATAGGGGCCGAGCACAAGAAGTATGGCAGCATGGAACAAATAGTTCACATCACCAACACAATGTTCTACAATAAGTTGAAGAAAATCCTGTTGGGAAAACTTTCAGTTCAGCAAGAGCATATAAGGAAATATTTTTGGCAAATAAATCAATCAGAGATTTCGACCTAAGAAGCAATTTTTTTCCATAAATGGGTAAATAAAAGTGAATGCAACAAAGGCCAGGGACAAAGCATATAGCAGCATTTAAATGAAATGCACAAGAGTAGACAAGACTGCACAATAACACTAACATGGATGACACAATAATACAAGAAAAACAATGGAGCAAGAACCCAAAATTTTCAAACTAGCATATTACAAAAGTGGTACAAAATCCATACAGGAAATGGCAACATCATCAAGTTAATATACATGTGCAAATACAAGGGTAAAAACAAAGCACGTGCATGTATAAATGATAAGGGAATTCATGTACACATACAAGGGAAGGATGAGACAAGTCAGTAGCAATACAAGTTAATGGCAACCCCAAATATAAAACTACAAGCCCACAAATAGCTTCAGCAAGTGTTAAACAAGGGGCAGACAAGTCGAGCAATGGGATTCAAGTGGGCAAGTGCACAAACAAATCAAGTGCAGTATCAGTTTTGGTCGTAACAGTTTCAAAATGGTTTATGCAAGTCCAGTGTTCAAACAGGTTAAAGTGGCACTACAAGCATGCATACAAGAATGTGAAAGTAAGACAGTTTTTCAACACCCTAAATTTTCGAAAAATTTCGCCATAACCTCCCCTGCACCGGGAGCATCGGGGAATTTCAATAGCTTCCCCGGTCCTTCTAATCTCAAAAAGAAAAAGAAAAAGCCAATAGGCTCATAAAATCATCATCACCCAAACAAAACAGTAAATTATGTAGTAAACATGTACCTATTTGTCGGGCAAACAAATTTTATTCTCTGCTCTAGCCTCCTTGCTATGACCTGTTCAATGATATACATGTATATGCAAGCAAATACGACCAAATTTCAATATAATTCAATATTTGGTTCAATTAGGCATAATGGTTCAAAAATTATCAAACAAATAAACAAACAACACAAACATCAATCAATTAGTGGATTAACGTTTCAAATTCATAAATTTTGATACATATACAGAAAATCATGTTTTTGATGCCAATTCACAACAATGTGTTCTAACTATATTAGTTTTGGTTCTCACACCAGTCTAATGGAAATATATAGAAATCAAACCTTCGAAACACGAACACAAATTCTGATGATGATATATCAATCATCAGAATCATCTCCGGGTGTCTATAATGTGATTATATATCTATCCAATATATTAAAACTTCGAATATACGTTCATGACGCGTATATGCAAAATCTTTATATATTGGATTGTCCATGTTCAAAATAAATAAATAATCAAATACGTTTTAAAATGGTTTAAATTCCAAAACAAAATTGTTTTCATTTGAAGAATATACTCTTCACACTCGTTCTAGGATACTACTGATCCTATCTCTAACGAGTCATTCTAATTAGATATTACTAATCCAATATCTGATGAATTCCTTCGTATGGTTCTAATGTGTCTTGTTCTCGAGCTCTGTAAACCAAAGCTCTGATACCAAATGTGACGGCCGGGAATTTCGCTCGATCTGAATCAGTCGTTAAACCGATCTAGACCGTTCGAAACACCTGATCGTTCAGAACATGACAAAATAGAACGCAGACGTAAGAACATTTCATTGCTATTACAACAATTCCATCAGATACAAGAATATACAGAGTATAATTGAATAAATTACATTCGATAAATATCAGAGATTACAAAAAATCACATAGCAGCGGAAAATAATACAAAGCACAACTGAAGGTGATATACGGATACAGAGCTTTCCGGATATCATTCCAGCTGTAAACCAGGATCCTGTGAATATAAATCTGCAAAACCAAAACTACTAGCTGCCCGTGCGGAAAATAGGGGCACCCAGAGTTTAGGTTAAAACAATAAACTCCAGGTCAGTCATGTGACTGGTGTGAGAACTAAAACAGTTATTTGAAACTTTACTTTAAAAGAGAGTAATCCAAGGGACCACGCCGTATAACACGGAACGGGTTTCCTCCCAAGAATACCAGTGCATATAGAATAAACAACGCAATGCTTTTTCGAAAAATGAAGCTGTTATAAGACCCAGGTCCCATCACACAATGCAACGCAAGCCGGAGGATGGGGTTTTACCTTATGACAGCCAAACATGCTTGGTACGTTTAAAACAAATCATTTGATACTATAATAAGTGTATAGTGTCAAAACATTTCAATCATAAATATAAATCATAGACGGCATAAGTGCCCCATCCCACTATGTCGCCATACTAGGCTCTACAAATAAAGCCGAAATACACGTATTGGAAATTGGATTTCCGCCATGAGTCGAGGCAAGGGGCAAGCTCCTCTCCGCGTTCGAGACACTCTAGCAAATATCTCAGGGTTACGCACTCTGGGCAACCCCGGATCTTCAGGGCCGGTCCTCACTTACGTTAGAGGATTAATTATGCCTAAACACACGTTCCCGGTCCTTACAGACCTATAATCGAGGCGCCTCGCATTCCAACAACCACATAGGTGAAAAGTATATAAATGTCAGGGCTGGTAAGTCACCGACACCACCAAAGCTAGAAAGAAACGTCGTGCTCTCCCTGCAGTCACTATCCCGTTTTTAACTCATACCGAGGTGTGAGGCTCGCGAATTTACGTTATACACAAAGCTGCCACATAGGCCGTGCTTTGATCATCAACCACAAGACTTTGCTTTTCAATAGGAGCCTTGATCCATGCAACTCAGTATGCCACACAGGCAATTCATGCCGTGCGATTGATATCTATCGATATATAACCTCTAAGCTCGTACGTCTCAGAGAAGGGCGTTAAGCAAGAGAATAAATTCTCCGCGGCCAAACAGATATATATTTAATAGAAATCAATCAACACAGAATAAAATCCAATGTCAGACACACGATCCATTTACAAGTCCGTTCTTGGTCTGAACGGAACCGGAGGCACTTTCCTCGCATATCCATCCATCTCCAAGTACGTCTGGACGACCACCAACTATTTCCATCCTCTTGGGTGTACAGCCCAATCAGGATCATCGGTAATAATCCAAACGATGTGAAGACTTCCGGTCTTCAACCACCGTCTTCATCTTCGACATATCGTCGAATCGGTTATTCAGAATGGGTGTAAACCCGGACTTTCCAAACAACCCGCGTATATTAAAAACAAATGTTACACAAACACAACATACGCCTCATTCCAATTCATTAGTCACTAACCGCAAATTAGCAAGAGAACAATTTCCCAAACATTAACCCCGAAGGCCGAAACCAACATCTGATCAATACCCAGGAAACCATTCTTCTTAGCCAACCTACAGCTAGTTTCTAAATTCCACATTCTTAGGGAAAGGTTCCCATTAATTTTATCCAAGATAAATTCTTTAAAATTTATCCTGTAATCTTCCTTTGGATGTCGTTTCAAACCAAATTATGGTTTTCTAAACTAGTCGAGATTAGCGAACCACACCGAAGTAATTATTTATTTTATTTCCCAATCCCAACCTATTCATCCCATGAAGCAAAACTGGTAATACTCCATATCTAACATCACGGTGTTATCGGTAAAATTAATTACCATTTCACGTTCAAATCTAATTAAAGATTTAACTATCGCTTTGGAGCAAAACTGGTAATACTCCATTCTCGTTCATTTTCTAAATTTGGAAATTTAGATTACGAATTCACATTTCAATCTAATTGCAGATTCGTTAAAACTCATTTTACTGGGTTAAAGAACTAGGTGTTATTTAAAACACAGTTCACGACAAACCCATATCACATTTTATTTGTTATCGGTTTAAAGAACTAGTGTTATTTAAAACACCGTTCACGATAAACCCATTTCAAATCCAATCAAATATATTAGAAATTCCGATTATTTAAAACCCCTTTTTAAATCTAATTTATTTATTAAAAAGAAATCAGGTTTTAAATTTAGTTCAATCTAGTTCATTTCGATAAAAATCCATTTTTATCTTTTCAAATATGGAGTTTTTCATCCCAATTTTTCCCAAATCATTTCTTATGATTTTAAACTAATTATTACTATTTTTAATAATTTTATCAAGGCCCGTACAGTCGATTTCCAACAACGGCCATCGAACTGCACTTACAGCGACCTTTTTCGAATTTTATTTGGATGTATCTCCAAATCCAACCGTTAGATTTTGAATTTCTAATATTCATTAGAAAGCTCTTTTCGATACGAACCCAACGGTTCCGGTTTTAGGAGAATCCGACGGTCGGATCTCCCGTAATGTCCGTTTGAAATAAATGGTCGAAATTCACGAACTGCCGCGGCGCGGCGCATTCTATTCAGGCCATTATATTATATATATAATATATATTTCGTCGATTCCCATTTAAAATGAATTTTATAAATAGTTTTTAAATTCGTTTCAAAATTCATTTCAACTTCCATTTCAATTCAAAGCAAAATTGAATTCTTCTTTATAAATTCGTTTTAAAATTCATTTCTATTCAATTCAAATTTCAATTCAATTTGAATTCATTACAATTCGCTTTCAATTCAATTTGAATTCGTTTTCAATTCAATTCGAATTCGTTTTCTATTCAATTCATTTCGAAATCGTTTTCTATTCAATTCAAATTCAAATTTGTTTTCTATTCAATTCAAATTTCAATTCAATTTGAATTCATTTCAATTCAAATTTGTTTTCTATTCTATTCAAATTCAAATTGGTTTTCTATTCTATTCAAATTCAAATTGGCTTTCTATTCGATTCAATTTCGTTATATATTCAATTGAAATTGGTTTTCTATTCAATCCATTTCGAAATCACTTTTCAATATCATTTTAAAATGAATAAAATCGATATAAACATCGTTCACGTCAAAATGGCGTCAATCTAATCAACACGGCTTCATGTATTTCTATTTTCAAATATTCTATTTCAAATATTTCTATCTCAAATATTTCTATTTCAAAATATTTCTATTTCAATATACGACTCTATCTCTTTGTCAACACACGACTAATCTCAACGAATGAGTACCATCCACGTGTGACTATTTTGTTATTTAATATATTTTATGAAAATTAAGGTATCTATCGTTTGATATTAAATCAGACTTCAACCATAAATTAGTAAGAGAACGATTCCCTGAATATTAACCCCGAAGGCCGAAACCAACATCAGATTAATATCCAGGAGACCACTCATCTTATCTATTTTCCAGTCAGTTTCTAATTTTATATATGATAAAGATGTAGATTTTATTTTTAAAATATTTCGTTCAACACATGACTAATCTCAACGGATGAGTACAGTCAACACATGAACCTTTACTTTATAATGATAAAGAAGTAAATTTTATTATTAAAATATATCGTTCAACACATGACTAATCTCAACGGATGAGTACAGTCAACACATGAACCTTTATTTTATATTGATAAAGATGTAATTTTTATTATAAAAATATTTCGTTCAACACATGACTAATCTCAACGAATGAGTACAGTCAACACATGAACCTTTATTTTATATTGATAAAGATGTAATTTTTATTATAAAAATATTTCGTTCAACACATGACTAATCTCAACGGATGAGTACAGTCAACACATGAACCTTTATTTTATATTATTCTTTATTTTCTAAACTGGAATAAGGCCCAATCAATTACCATATAGCGTTAACTATATGGATTTCATACCACACATGCATATAATAGCATTGAAAAATTATCAACCATCAACCAAAGTGCACTACACTGTATAAGCATCAAATATAGATATATAACGCTTATAACAGCCTGTCAATCAATCGATCGACATATTTAATCAATCAGGATGAGTGAACTTCAAATTTCATCCCAACACCCGTGTGGGGTTTCAAGCAATCAAACACAGATTTTTTATTTGTGCAGTTGGGCGATGTGTAAAATTTATCGTCCCAATCAATGTCATTCAAATATGTGTACATAAACAAACCGTCCGGTTTGTAAATGAATATTTATTTATTCACATTCACTATATTCATATTCACGTTAAAAATTATATTTTTAACGATAAAACATTTTATTTTAACATATGAATTTCTATTCAGTTCATTCTTTAAATAAAATGATATTTTTATTTTTCTAACTTATTTTAGAAAATTTCGGCGGCATAACGGCACGATACTAGAAACAGGACAAGGCCTAGCCTTATCCCCGGTCTAGTGAAGGCCCACGCCATTCACACATCAATCAAATCCATTCATTTCACCAAACAATTCAAATTCAAATCAAATCATCTAACTAATCTATGCAACCAAACAAACAAGTCCATGGTCTGTGGACGATTGTGTCGGGTGCTACTAAGCACCGTCTGCATCCTAGTATATATATATAAATAGAAATGAAATTGAAAGGTGAGAAATTCTCACAGATAGCTATCCAATCATCTTGACTCTTCATTGATAGAAATCTTCATCGTTCTCGCCTTTTTATCACCTTCGTTGCCTGTATCCTCTACATATGTAAAAATCGAATTTTTACTTCGCTATTCAATATATAAAAATCGAATTTTTACTTCGCTATTCAATTTATAAAAATCGAATTTTTACTTCGCTATCATAGCTTTTCCCCAAAAAAATACAATCTTTTCAGTGTTAGAAATACGATCTTTTCAATGTTAAAAATACGACCTTTTCAATGTTAAAAATACGACCTTTTCAATGTTAAAAATACGACCTTTTCAATGTTTTCCCATTTAAAAATTATATTTTTAAACAAATGTGAATCCGCATTTACAAACAAAAATTTATAGCCTTTCAAACTTTTAAATTACATAAATAAAACATTTAAAAGAAATTAAACTAATTAATTACCTATTCAACACACTAATCACGTCATTAAGGCCTCTAAGCCGTCGTCTTCAATTCCTGGACCGAAATCCCTGAGCTCCTCTTGATCCTTTCACTGCTTTTCGGATTTGGAGGTTGGAGGCGTCGGAGCTCGGAGGGGTAGGCGATGGAGTGGGGGGGTTTCGGGTCTGGGCGGTGGCACGATTAAAAGGAGGGGGGTCTGGGTGCTTGCGTCGATCGAAGGAGGGGAGGGGATCGAACGGCGGAAGGCTGGAGCGGGGGCATCTTGGGTGGCGGCGCCGGAGGTGCGCCGCCCCTGGTGGCCGCGGCGGCGGTCTTCCCTGACCGTCGTTCGCCCTCTTTTTTTTTTTTGTTTTTTTTGTTTTGTGAAATCGATTTTCTGTTTTGAAAAGTAAGAGGGGGGGGGGCAGAACGATTTTAAGGAGGAGGGGGGTTTTTTTTAATTTTTTTATTTTATATATTATTTAATTTCTAAAAGTTGACTTTTACATACGACCTCTAAACGAGGCCCACCGCATGTCGTCCATAGCATTTCACCCCCATTCCGAACACAATGGGATATGTATCGTAAGCTGATTCGATCGTTTCGAACAGTTTCCGTTGAATTTACATTTAAATCACTATATTGAATTTTAAATGTACCTTTCAAATTACCGGGGTCGCATACGAACTTTAAAAATTCCAGAAAAATATTTTCTAGCTTCGTATTGATGATACGGTCCTAACAAAACTAGTTTCGTCGAATTGTGAGACCGTTGGAAAAATGGCCAATTTCCAGTCGATTAAAATCAACTAAAACCGGTCAAACGTGTTTTCCTTTGCCGCGCTCACATATTGATTCGAAAAATTATGAAATTTGAAACCTAGCAATAACTTTACATCACGGACCCAACAAAAGTGGTTTCGTCGAAATCCGAGGCCGTTTGCAAAATGCCTATTTTTAAGGGCCTGAATTCCATAGCGACTATTCAGAATTTTCAACTGGACATATCTTTTGATTCCCGCTATGAAATTTTGATTTTTCGGATTCGTTGGAAAGATATTATCAATTAGATCCTAATGTTTTCAGTTTCACTAAAATCCGGATTGTTTTGCACCCGGTACATTCAATTGAAGTTTGAAATCGAATTATCGAACTACCGCGTCATTTTCAATTCTATTTATAATTATATATAAATATTTATATTCTAACGACGACGCGTATAATATATACGTTCGAATTATATTCAAAATAAATTTCTCGTCGATATTATTTAAAATAATCTATTTTAAATGTTCAAAATTTACTAAAATTGCCAAAATATAAATTTTAAACTAGCTCGGATTTTCGGGTTGTTACAATCTCCCCCACTTAAAACTTTTCGTCCCCGAAAAGGAACGAAGTCGAAAGTTGTTTGATCAATTAACTCTATGTTCGATCTGGCTTCCATTCTCCAACTTTTCAGTTTCTGAGAATTTTCAAATTTTCAAAAATTTCGCCATAACCTCCCCTGCACTGGGAGCATCGGGGAATTTCAAATAGCTTCCCCGGTCCTTCTAATCTCAAAAATAAAAAGAAAAAGCCAAGCGGCTAGCCAATAGGCTCATAAAATCATCATCACCCAAACAAAACAGTAAATTATGTAGTAAACATACCTATTTGTCAGGCAAACAAATTTTATTCTCTGCTCTAGCCTCCTTGCTATGACCTGTTCAACGATATACATGTATATGCAAGCAAATACGACCAAATTTCAATATAATTCAATATTTGGTTCAATTAGGCATAATGGTTCAAAAATTATCAAATAAATAAACAAACAACACAAACATCAATCAATTAGTGGATTAACGTTTCAAGTTCATAAATTTTGATACATATACAGAAAATCATGTTTTTGATGCCAATTCACAACAATGTGTTCTAACTATATTAGTTTTGGTTCTCACACCAGTCTAATGGAAATATATAGAAATCAAACCTTCGAAACACGAACACAAATTCTGATGATGATATATCAATCATCAGAATCATCTCCGGGTGTCTATAATGTGATTCTATATCTATCCAATATATTAAAACTTCGAATATACGTTCATGACGCGTATATGCAAAATCTTTATATATTGGATTGTCCATGTTCAAAATAAATAAATAATCAAATACGTTTTAAAATGGTTTAAATTCCAAAACAAATTTGTTTTCATTTGAAGAATATACTCTTCACACTCGTTCTAGGATACTACTGATCCTATCTCTAACGAGTCATTCTAATTGGATATTACTAATCCAATATCTGATGAATTCCTTCGTATGGTTCTAATGTGTCTTGTTCTCGAGCTCTGTAAACCAAAGCTCAGATACCAAATGTGACGGCCGGGAATTTTGCTCGATCTGAATCAGTCGTTAAACCGGTCTAGACCGTTCGAAACACCTGATCGCTGAGAACAGGACAAAATAGAACGCAGACGTAAGAACATTTCATTGCTACTACAACAATTCCATCAGATACAAGAATATATAGAGTATAATTGAATAAATTACTTTCGATAAATATCAGAGATTACAATAAATTACATAGCAACGGAAAATAATACAAAGCACAACTGAAGGTGATATACGGATACAGAGCTTTCCAGATATCATTCCAGCTGTAAACCAGGATCCTTGTCACGGCAAGGAATTTCGCTCGGTCCGACCCAGTCGCTAAACCGACCCAGACCGTTCGAAACGCCCTATCGTTGAGAACACAACAAAATAGAACGCATATAGAAGAACATTTCATTGTATATTACAACAATGCATCAGAATACAAGAATATACAGAGTATAAAAGAATATTACAGAAATATCAGAGATTTAAATTACATTTAAATACATAGCAGCGGAAAATAATACAATACACAACTAGAAGTAGATATACAGATACAAAGCTTTCCGGATATCGTTCCAGCTGTAAACCAGGACCCTGTGAATATAAATCTGCAAAACCAAAACTACTAGCTGCCCGTGTCAAAATAGGGGCACCCAGAGTTTAGGTTAAAACAATAAACTCCAGGTCAGTCATGTGACTGGTGTGAGAACTAAAACAGTTGTAAATCTTTATTTTAAAGATAGGTAAATCAAGGGACCACGCCGTATAACACGGAACGGGTTTCCTCCCAAGAATACCAGTGCATATAAGTAAACAACGCAATGCTTTTCTAAAAATGAAGCTATTATAAGACCCAGGTCCCATCACACAATGCAACGCAGCCGAGGATAGGGTTTTCCCTTATAACAACCAAACATGCTTAGTACGTTTAAAACAAGTCATTTGATACTACTATAAGTGCATAGTGTATAAAACAACTTCAAATCATAAGTATCAATCATAGGCGACATGGGTACCATATATCATGTCGCCATACTAGTTTTACAATTAAAACCGCAAATGTCACGTATTTGGAAATTGGATTTCCATCTATGAACCGAGGCAAAAGATAGTCCTCAACCGATTCGAGACGCTCTAGCCCGTGTCTCAGGATCAGAGCTCGAGTGACCCTTGGATCGTCAGGGCCAGTCCACCGATGTGGATTAAACTTAAACCCTGAACATGCGTTTCCCCGCCCTATGGGGCGTAGGTGAGCCAACTAAATGACTCCATCGGTTCGAGAACGACCGATCAACCCAAGGTGCCTCGCAACAGCAACAACCACATAAGTCAAACTCGTCAGGGCGTGTAAAACCTCTGACGCCACTTTTTAGCTAGAAGGAAACACATGCCCTCCCTGAGGTCCGTCTCCCGTTTTTGGTTCATACCGGGTGTGAAACACGCGAAGTAAACGTTACACAAAGCTACGCCACAAAGGCCGTGCTTTGATCATCACCACAAGACTTTGCTTTTCAACAGAAGCCTCGATCAATTGCCACTTAGGCATGCCACACAGGCAATTCACTCCATGCGTTTGATATTCATCAATATATAACCCCTGAGCTCGTACGTCTCAGAGAAGGGCGTTAAGCAAGAGAATAAATTCTCCGCCGCCAAACAGATATATATTTAATAGAGATCAATCACACGGACTAAAATCCAATGTCAGACACACAGTCCATTTACAAGTCCGTTCTGGGTCTGAACGAAACCGGAGGCACCTAGTACCCCGCATATCCATCGATCTCCAAGTACGTCTGGACGATCACTAACTGTTTCCATCTTTTTGGGTGTACAGCCCAATCAAGATCATCAGTAATTACCCAAACGACGTGAAGACCTCCGGTCTTCGACCATCGTCTTCATCTTCGACTTATCGTCGTATCAGTTATTCAGAATGGGATAAACCCGGTCTTTCCGAATAACTCGCGTATATTTTGAATAAGTGTTACACAAACACAACATACGCCTCATTCCAATTCATTAGTCACTAACCGTAAATTAATCAAGAGAATAATTTCCCAAATATTAACCCCGAAGGCCGAAACCAACATCAGATCAATATCCAGAAAACCGTTCTGTTTGGCTACCCGACAGTTAGTTTCTAAATTTCACGTTCATAGGGAAAGGTTCCCATTAATTTTATCCAAGATAAATTTCTTGAATTTATTTTTAATCTATTTTTGAATGTCAATTCAAACCAGTCGGGATTAGCGAACCTTACCGAAGTAATCATTTATTTTAATTTCCCAATCCCAACCTATTCATCCCATGAAGTAAAACTGGTGATACTTCATATCTAACACCACAGTGTTATCGGTAAATTTAATTACCATTTCACGTTCAAATCTAATGAAAGATTTAACTATCGCCTGGAGTAAAACTGGTGATACTCCATTCTCGATCATTTCAATCTAATTAAAGATTCATTAAAACTCCACTTAGTTTTAATCATTAACTGGGTTAAAGAATCAGTGTCATTTAAAAACACGGTTCACGGTAAACCCAAAATCACATTCATTAATTATCGGGTTAAAGAACAAGTGTTATTTAAAACACTGTTCACGATAAACCCAAATCACATTTGATATTCAATACAAGGCTCTGAATAGAAAATATATCGGCTTATATTCAATATCAAATTCTACGATTAACAAATGTCATATTGGAAATAACGATATAAATATATATCTTTCAAATTTCCATAACAACATCTGTATAATCACGAATTCCAACATCGAAATATTCCGAAGATAATTTCGATTCAAATCCATTCCAATGCAATCATTGGAAATTCGATTTATTTTTAAAACCCTTTTCAAATTCAATTTATTTATTTAAAAATAAATAGAATTATAATTCTAGTTCAAAACTAGTTCATTTCGATATAAATCTATTTTTATCTTTTCAAATATGGAGTTTTTCATCCCAATCTTTTCTAAATCATTTCTTATGATTTTACACTATTTATTATTATTTTTAATAATTTTATCAAGGCCCGTACAGTCGATTTCCATCAACGGCTATCGAACTGCACTTACAGCGACCTTTTTCAAATTTGATTTGGACATAATTCCAAATCCAACCGTTAGATTTCAAATTTCTAATATTCGTTAGAAAGCTCTTTTCGATACGAACCCAACTGTTCCGGTTTTAGGAGAATCCGACGGTCGGATCTCCCGTAATGTCCGTTTGAAATAAGTGGTCGAAATTCCTGAACTCCCGCGGCGCGGCGCGTTCTATTCAGGCCATTATATTATATATATAATATATATAATATATATTTCGTCGATTTTTATTTAAAACGAATTATATAAATAGTTTTAAATTCGTTTCAAAAGAAATTTCAACTTCCATTTCAATTCAAATCAAAATTGAATTCTTCTTTATAAATTCGTTTTAAAATTCATTTCTATTCAATTCAAATTTCAATTCAATTTGAATTCATTTCAATTTGCTTTCAATTCAATTTGAATTCGTTTTCAATTCATTTCGAAATCGTTTTCAATTCAATTCATTTCGAAATCGTTTTCAATTCAATTCATTTCGAAATCGTTTTATATTCAATTCATTTCGATATCGTTTTCAATTCAATTCATTTCGAAATCGTTTTATATTCAATTCATTTCTAAATCGTTTTATATTCAATTCATTTCGAAATCGAATAAAATCGATATAAATATCGTTCACGTCAAAATGGCGTCAATCTAATCAACACAGCTTCATATATTCCTTTATTCTATTCAACAAATGAATATTTATTTTTGTCAACACACGACTAATCTCAACGAGTGAGTACTGTCCACGTGTGACTATTTTTGTTAAATTATTTCGTTCAACACATGACTAATCTCAACGAGTGAGTACAGTCAACACATGAACCTTTATTTTATAATATTCTTGATTTTCTAAATTGGAATGAGGCCCAATCAATCACCATATAAAGTTAATTATATGGATTCCATACAACACATGTATATGATAGCAACGATAAATAATCAACCATCAACCAAAGTGCACTACACTGTATAAGCATCAAATATAGATATCTAACGCTTATAACAGCCTGTCAATCAATCGATCGACATATTTAATCAATCAGGATGAGCGAACTTCAAATTTCATCCCAACACCCGTGTGGGGTTTCAAACAATCAAACACAGATTTTATTTGTGCAGTTGGGCGATGTGTAAAATTTACCGTCCCAATCAATGTCAGTTCAAATCGGTGTACATAAACAAACCGTCCGGTTTGTAAATGAATATTTATCTATTCACATTCACGTTAAAAATTATATTTTTAATGATAAAACATTTTATTTTAACATATGAATTTCTGTTCAGTTCATTCTTTAAATAAAACGATATTTTTATTTTCTAACTTATTTTTAGAAAATTTCGACGGCATAACGGCACGATACTAGAAACGGGACGAGGCCTAGCCTTATTCCCGGTCTAGTGAAGGCCCACGCCATTCACACATCAATCAATCCAATTTCATTTCATCAAACAACCAAATTTCAATCAAATACTCTAACTAATTTTTGCAATCAAACAAACAAGTCCATGGTCTATGGACGATTGTGTCGCGTGCTGCTAAGCACCGTCTGCATCCTAGTATATATATAACTAGAAAAATTAAATTGAAAGGTGAGAAGTTCTCAGCAATAGCTATCCTAGCTCCACGGCACTTCATTGATAGAAATCTTCATCGCTATCGCATCTTCGTCATTTTCGTTGTCCGTAGCCACTACATATATAAAAATCACACATTTTTATATTTTGATGTCTTTAAAATAAAAATCACATTTTTATTTATTCACTTTCAATTTAAAAATCATATTTTTATAATTGCTTCATACCTTTTAAAAATAGAATTTTTACTTCGCTATTCAATATATAAAAATCGAATTTTTACTACGATGTCATATAGATAAAAATTCCATTTCAAAAATATAGACTTCACCTTTTCAAAAATATAGACTTCACCTTTTCAAAAATATAGACTTCATCACTATAAAAATCACATTTTTATTTTTCTACATATATAAAGGTGATATTTTTTTATTCTCTACATAAACAAAAATCATATTTCTACCACTTCTATATAGTAAAGATTATATTTTTAATACTTTAAAAATATAAAAATCATATTCTTAATTCTTTAAAAATATAAAAATTATATTTTTAACTCCCACAATTCAAAATCAAATCTTTACTTTTCAAAATCAAATCATTTTGATTTAAAAATCTAATCTTACCTAGTTAATAAAAATCGCATCTTTCTAGTTTAAAAATAACTATTTTTCCTACATAAACATTTATTCTTTTCTAAACTAAAATCAATGCCTTTAAATTAATAAAAATCGGTTCTTGTTATCCATAAAAATTCAGTTTTTGCTTATCATAAATAAAAAGAAATAAAGGTAAAAACTTACAAAGGGGTTTCAGCTAGGGCGCAGCAGGGTAGGGGGCTCGAGGTCGCAGGCGAAGGGAGGGGAGATGGTGTCTTCGGTCGAAGGAGAAGGGGGGGGGTCGTCGGCGGTCGTCTCGCTACTGGGGGGGTCTTCGCGCCAGGCGCCAGTCGAAGGGGGAAAGGAGGAGAAGAAGTGGAAGGGGCGGCGATTGGGTGGAGGACGGTGGCGTGATCGTCGGGGAGGGCGGATCGATTCCGTCCGCTTCGTTCTCCCCCTTTTTATTGTTTTCCAAATTCGTTTCGGGAAAGAAATGAACGGGGGGGGGGGGGGGGGGGGCAGTTTGACAGAGTTATGGGGGAAATATATTATTTTTTTTTCGCCGAAAAACAACTTTTATTTTCGATCTCAAAACAAGGCCCACCGCCTATCGTCCATAGCGTTTTACCCCCATTCCGAACATAATGGGATATGTTTCGCAAGCTGATTCGATCGTTTCGTTTAGTTTCCATTGAATTTACATTTAAATCACTATATTGAATTTTAAACGTACATTTCAAATTACCGGGGTCGCATATGAACTTTAAAAATTCTCGAAAAATAATTTCTAGCCTCGTATTGACGATACGGTCCTAACAAAACTAGTTTCGTCGAATTCCGAGACCGTTGGAAAAATGGCCAATTTCCAGTCGATTAAAATCAACTAAAACTGGTCAAACGCGTTTTCCTTTGCCACGCTCACATATTGATTCGAAAAATTACGAAATTTGGAATCTAGCAATAACTTGACACTGCGGATCCAACAAAGCTGGTTTCATCGAAATCTGAGGTCGTTTGCAAAATTTCAATTTTTAAGGGCCAGAATTCCATAGCGACTATTCAGAATTTTCAACTGGACATATCTTTTGATTCCCGCTATGAAATTTTGATTATTCGGATTCGTTGGAAAGATATTGTCAATTAGATCCTAATGTTTTTGGTTTCACTAAAATCCGGATTGTTTTGCACCCGGTATATTCAATTGAAGTTTGAAATCGAATTATCGAACTACCGCGCCATTTTCAATTCTATTTATAATTATATATAAATATTTATATTCTAACGACGACGTATATAATATATACGTTCGAATTATATTCAAAATAAATTCCTCGTCGATATTCTTTAAAATAATCCATTTTAAATATTCAAAATTCGCTAAAATTGCCAAAATAAAAATTTTAAATTGGCCCAGATTTTCGGGTTATTACAATCTCCCCCACTTAAAACTTTTCGTCCCCGAAAAGGAACAAAGTCGAAAGTGGTTTGATTATTCAGCTCTACGTTCGATCTGGCTTTCATTTTCCAACCTTTCAGTTTCTGAGAATTTTCAAAATTTCAAAAATTTGGCTAACACCCTAAATTTTCGAAAAATTTCGCCATATACTCCCCTGCAATGGGAGCATCGGGGAATTTCAAATAGCTTCCCCGGTCCTTCAGATCTCAAAAAGAAAAAGAAAAAGCCAAGCGGCTAGCCAATAGGCTCATAAAATCATCATCACCCAAACAAAACAGTAAATTATGTAGTAAACATGTACCTATTTGTCGGGCAAACAAATTTTATTCTTTGGCTCTAGCCTCCTTGCTATGACCTGTTCAATGCAAGTATATGTATATGCAAGCAAATGCGACCAAATTTCAATACAATTCAATATTTGATCAAATTAGGCATAATGGTTCAAAATTATCAAACAATTAAACAAACAACACAAACATCAATCCATTTGTGAATTAGAGTTTCAAATTGATAATTTTGATATATATAAAGAAAATCATGTTTTGATGCCAAATCACAACAATGTATTCTAGCTATATTAGTTTTGGTTCTCACACCAGTCTAATGGAAATATATAGAAAATCACACCTTCGAAACTCGAACATAAATGTTGATGATGCGATCGCTATCATAAATATCATCTTCGGGCGACTAGAGTGTGATGCTATATCTATCCAATATATTAAAACTTTGAATACACGCGGATCAGACGTATACGCAAAATCTATATATACTGGATTGTCCACATCAATAAAAATAAATAACTAAATACGAATAATTGATTTATATTTCAACACAAGATTTTGTTTTCATTTTAAAAATATACTCTTCACACTCGTTCTAGGATACTACTGATCCCATCTCTAACGAGTCATTCTAATTGGATATTACTAATCCAATATCTGATGAATTCTTTCGTATGGTTCTAATGTGTCTTGTTCTCGAGCTCTGTAAACCAAAGTTCTGATACCAACTGTCACGGCAAGGAATTTCGCTCGGTCCGACCCAGTCGCTAAACCGACCCAGACCGTTCGAAACGCCCTATCGTTGAGAACACGACAAAATAGAACGCATATAGAAGAACATTTCATTGTATATTACAACAATGCATCAGAATACAAGAATATACAGAGTATAAAAGAATATTACACAGAAATATCAGAGATTTAAATTACATTTAAATACATAGCAGCGGAAAATAATACAATACACAACTAGAAGTAGATATACGGATACAAAGCTTTTCGGATATCGTTCCAGCTGTAAACCAGGACCCTGTGAATATAAATCTGCAAAACCAAAACTACTAGCTGCCCGTGTCAAAATAGGGGCACCCAAAGTTTAGGTTAAAACAATAAACTCCAGGTCAGTCATGTGACTGGTGTGAGAACTAAAATAGTTGTAAATCTTTATTTTAAAGATAGGTAAATCAAGGGACCACGCCGTATAACACGGAACGGGTTTCCTCCCAAGAATACCAGTGCATATAAGTAAACAACGCAATGCTTTTCTAAAAATGAAGCATTTATAAGACCCAGGTCCCATCACACAATGCAACGCAGCCGAGGATAGGGATTTCCCTTATAATAGCCAAACATGCTTAGTACGTTTAAAACAAATCATTTGATACTACTATAAGTGCATAGTGTATAAAACAACTTCAAATCATAAGTATCAATCATAGGCGACATGGGTACCATAAATCATGTCGCCATACTAGTTTTACAATTAAAACCGCAAATGTCACGTATTTGGAAATTGGATTTCCATCTATGAACCGAGGCAAAAGATAGTCCTCAACCGATTCGAGACGCTCTAGCCCGTGTCTCAGGATCAGAGCTCGAGTGACCCATGGATCGTCAGGGCCAGTCCACCGATGTGGATTAAACTTAAACCCTGAACATGCGTTTCCCCGCCCTATGGGGCGTAGGTGAGCAAACTAAATGACTCCATCGGTTCGAGAACGACCGATCAATCCGAGGCGCCTCGCAACAGCAACAACCACATAAGTCAAACTCGTCAGGGCGTGTAAAACCTCCGACGCCACTTTTTAGCTAGAAGGAAACACATGCCCTCCCTGAGATCCGTCTCCCGTTTTTGGTTCATACCGGGTGTGAAACACGCGAAGTAAACGTTACACAAAGCTACGCCACAAAGGCCGTGCTTTGATCATCACCACAAGACTTTGCTTTTCAACAGAAGCCTCGATCAATTGCCACTTAGGCATGCCACACAGGCAATTCACTCCATGCGTTTGATATCCATCAATATATAACCCCTGAGCTCGTACGTCTCAGAGAAGGGCGTTAAGCAAGAGAATAAATTCTCCGCCGCCAAACAGATATATATTTAATAGAGATCAATCACACGGACTAAAATCCAATGTCAGACACACAGTCCATTTACAAGTCCGTTCTGGGTCTGAACGAAACCGGAGGCACCTAGTACCCCGCATATCCATCGATCTCCAAGTACGTCTGGACGATCACTAACTGTTTCCATCTTCTTGGGTGTACAGCCCAATCAAGATCATCAGTAATTACCCAAACGACGTGAAGACCTCCGGTCTTCGACCATCGTCTTCATCTTCGACTTATCGTCGTATCAGTTATCCAGAATGGGATAAACCCGGTCTTTCCGAATAACTCGCGTATATTTTGAATAATTGTTACACAAACACAACATACGCCTCATTCCAATTCATCAGTCACTAACCGTAAATTAATCAAGAGAATAATTTCCCAAATATTAACCCCGAAGGCCGAATCCAACATCAGATCAATATCCAGAAAACCATTCTGCTTGGCTAACCGACAGTTAGTTTCTAAATTTCACGTTCATAGGGAAAGGTTCCCATTAATTTTATCCAAGATAAATTTCTTGAATTTATTCTTTAATCTATTTTTGAATGTCAATTCAAACCAGTCGGGATTAGCGAACCTTACCGAAGTAATCATTTATTTTAATTTCCCAATCCCAACCTATTCATCCCATGAAGTAAAACTGGTGATACTTCATATCTAACACCACAGTGTTATCGGTAAATTTAATTACCATTTCACGTTCAAATCTAATGAAAGATTTAACTATCGCCTGGAGCAAAACTGGTGATACTCCATTCTCGATCATTTCAATCTAATTAAAGATTCATTAAAACTCCACTTAGTTTTAATCGTTAACTGGGTTAAAGAATCAGTTTCATTTAAAAACACGGTTCACGGTAAACCCAAAATCACATTCATTAATTATCGGGTTAAAGAACAAGTGTTATTTAAAACACTGTTCACGATAAACCCAAATCACATTTGATATTCAATACAAGGCTCTGAATAGAAAATATATCGGCTTATATTCAATATCAAATTCTACGATTAACAAATGTCATATTGGAAATAACGATATAAATATATATCTTTCAAATTTCCATAACAACATCTGTATAATCACGAATTCCAACATCAAAATATTCCGAAGATAATTTCGATTCAAATCCATTCCAATGCAATCATTGGAAATTCTGGTTATTTTTAAAACCCTTTTCAAATTCAATTTATTTATTTAAAAATAAATAGAATTATAATTCTAGTTCAAAACTAGTTCATTTCGATAAAAATCTATTTTTATCTTTTCAAATATGGAGTTTTTCATCCCAATCTTTTCTAAATCATTTCTTATGATTTTACACTATTTATTATTATTTTTAATAATTTTATCAAGGCCCGTACAGTCGATTTCCATCAACGGCTATCGAACTGC